>OX493268.1:62578710-63977429 GCA_950370525.1 Bellardia bayeri
ATAAAAAACTTACCTCATAATTGGAGGAATATTTCTCACAAGCCGTTATGCTTAATTCAATAGCTTCGGTGCGCATTTCCTCATTCATATCTGAATGCTTTAAAAGTTAAAAAATCATTTATCTGAATTTTGAAATCGTAAAGAGTTTTAGTGGATTTTTACCTTAACTAAAGGATAAACGTGTATAATTTTCTTATCGGCTTCTTTTTCCGGATTGCCGCCATCATCAGCCATTTTATTTTGAAGTTTGCTTTCACAATACTATTTTGTTGTTTAATATTTTAATAAAATTTTTTACAATTTATTTATTTTTGTTCTTTTTTGATTTTTATGTTTTTGTTACTTTTTTCTGCAGTGTTTATACAACTTGTATTTATTTTTGGGTTCGCAGCTCATTAATTACTTCTTAGAAACTAAAGTGCTTCTTGACTCCCCTTGTTGACTGTAGTATCCTTTAGTCATTTGTTTTGATTTTATAAAAAAAAAAAAAAAACAAAAAAAAACACTTGTGAGGTAAACGCATGCGCCAAGTTTCACCCACAACGGTTAATATTTTTTACAAATTTCTATATGGGCGTTTCAATAAAATGAACAAGAAATAATTTCAACCTTACATAAATAATTACTCTCAAGACACATTGGGTGGTATTATTGATTCCGCAAGGAAAGGAAAACTAAGCGGTAAGTAGTATCGATCGATATGTAAAATGTAATTATTCATTCCTGCGGCATGCAGCAATACTGTCTGTGTACAGATGATACCGAAAAACGGAAAAATACCACAGCAAAGGAATGAATAATTTCAAATTATGCTTCCGCAAACAAATTTCTTAATTAATTCGATTCATTAACTTCTTCTTCGATAATTTTGTTACAGAATATCTTAAATGAAATTTAATATTCTATAACTAAATACATACAAGCTAGTTTTTATAGTTGGGTTTATTTGCTAAATCCAAGAAAAGAAAAGTACTTGAAACTAGAGTTTCATTCAAATATGTATACAAATAAAACCTTAATCTACATAGTATTACATATCTTGATTTATTATGGAAATCCCCATATTTATACGCTCGCTTGTTTATATTGCCGGAAGTATAAATGCACACACATCATGCACAATTGCAAAAACTTTATACGACTTCCTCCCTTAGACCATAAATTCATTGGCAAATTCAAAAGAATAGACAGACTAAAACATGTTTTTGTTTCATTGTTGAAAATCATACTCGTATTCATAGTCCCCTCAGAGAGTTTGCGATAATTTAACAAATCGTTTTTGCACATCCAGTTAAATCCATCACCATAATTTGTATGTGTTGAGTTCATTTATCATGTGATAAAAGCAGCAAAATAAAACATTCAACCCTTGTGTTTGAATATTTGCAATAAAATTATTAGAGAATATTCAACAATTTCCTTAAATTGGCATCGCAAAACTAAATAAGATCAATTTAAGCATTTATTTCTACAAGAATTAAATTTTTAAGAGAAATTTATAGGATAAATACGAGTACACTGTTACAAATAAGTTTATTAATTTTATTACTATAGGATGATAAAAACAGAGGTCTAATCACCGCATACGATATCGAGCAGGATTTTATGTAACATTTTTTTATAAATTCATCTGTAATATTCTGATGGCCTTAAATGATGAACAATTTGTTTTATAAATGACGATCATAAGGTCTTTGAGTCAAAAATGTACACTTTATTTATTATTTTTATAAACATATTTGGCTACGTCCCTGTTCTGCAATCATAAAAGTTTGGACATTTTAGTTTTTGACGTAGTAGAAACTTGGACAATTTTGAAATTGAAATGAAATTGTGGATCTGTAAAAGATATATTTCGTAAAATTTGTAAGGTTTGGTCTGAAGGCTTGATCATCAAATCATTAAATGATTTTTTCATTGTCAATCTTAATCTTTTCAATTCAACAAAAATTTTAATGATATTCATAAATTCTTTACTTTATTTTGTTTTGAAAAACAAAGTTCTTGCTATTTTTCTTTTTTTCTTGTATAGTATATAGAATAATAATAAATACATGGTGTAATAATACAAGGTGAGTGCAAATCGGCAACAAATATAACACAATACAGAAACAACATGCATTTTGTTTGTGTTAAATAATGTACTACTAAATTAGGTTGGCGGAGAATTAATCCCTCAAATTGTCAGTAAGTCCCAAGTCGACCTATACCTTCATATAGGAAGCTGGAACGCTTAAATCTTGTATTAAAAAAAATTTTGCATGTGACTAATGCACATTTCCGAAAACCCGTGATGCGGTACAGTTAGACGACGCCAAGCATTAACCAATGCAAAAGTGAGACGCAAATCTCTCGAAGGCAGCGAAAAAAGGACGGCCTGATTGCCCTTAAGCGATAATGCAATGACGCGCGAGTTCTTTCTCCACCCAGAGCTGAATTACGACAGTCACAAACACTTGAAAAAGTTTTACTTTTGACATAAGTAAATTGTAAACAAAGACAGTCAGCTGTGCTATTGCACCCACCTTGTATAGTTACACCATGAAAAAATATTAAAAGTAATTAAATATTAACTGCCGTATTTATAAAAAATTAAAGTAGACTTCAAGTGTACCATGGTGAAATAATTCTACAAGGTG
Organism: Bellardia bayeri; assembly: GCA_950370525.1. NCBI lineage: Eukaryota > Metazoa > Arthropoda > Insecta > Diptera > Calliphoridae > Bellardia > Bellardia bayeri. The sequence goes on from OX493268.1 coordinate 62,581,350, forward strand.
ATGGCAATATTACAACAATACAAAAGCAACAGGAACAACATGGTATTTTTGTTTTTGCTTTCATGTTTGTAATGTCAAAAACAACTGGTTATTGTTTACAAACATTTTTGCAGGAAAAATAAATACATACATACAATTTTTTTAATTTCAAGATGAAAATAAAAATAATTTATAAATTTATGAAACATTTAATTTATGGACAATTGTTTTTTTCACTTTTTTTGTATAACTTGATACGTTTGCTATTTTTTTAACACAACTTGAGCATATATACATACATATGTATATAAAGTTTGACATAACGAACATGACTAAAAAAAAACAGCTGGCGTTTCAACACCACCTTGTAGAGTCATTTCACCATGAAGTGTACTTTAAGCAAATTTTGTATGAAAATTTTGTCTTAAAGCACACTTCAAGCCTACTTTATTTTTTATAAATACGGCAGTAAAAAAATTTGATTTAATAATAGTCAAATTAAAGTTCATTTCACTATTCATTTGAAAAAAATTTAAAAAAATATTATTAGTAGTATATAATTAATTTCAATTTAAAAATCAATCCCAATCTTCTTCTGTATCGTAGTTTACATTACTTGCTTTTAAATTGCATCCCGAAGCTAAATTAGATGACAACTGTTCTTCCTCTTCATCGTTGAGATTACATTTATATGGTTGAGCCTCTAAATTATATTCGTTGTCATAGTCCAGATCATCTGAAGTATCTTCTTCATCATATTCCGGTAACACAATAAAATCACCTTCTATTTTAAAATTGTTTCTCTCAAGTATTTCTAACAACTCAGTCTCAGTGCCTCCAACACTTGTTGTATACTCCACGAGATTCTTCCATGGTAATTGATAAATGCATCGTTCTCTGTTAAAGTATTTTGGAATGTTTTTCGTTTGATTTATATAGAAATTGGCTTCGTCGAGAATTTTTTGCTCTTTGGAGCGTTCATCTTTATTATATGGAAAATCTACAGTGTAAATAACTTTGTACTGAGCTTCCAATGACAAGGGCTTTTTTACTATCTCATAATTTAATGGTTTGCCGATAACATCATTGCGTGCGAAAATAGCTACTTGTGTGGCGTAACCAAGTTTTTTATTTTGTGGTGGTGCTTTACCCGCACCCATAAATGATACACTATAATTCGAATACGTTTTACATATATTATGAGCCCATGACTGAAACTCTTTTCGGGTCCATTCAAATTTATGATCATAATGTCTAAAACCATTTTCCAACATAGGTTCAAATAAGACATTGAATTCAGAATTTGGAGTAGAGAAAATGGCTATTTTTGGTTGCATGAAACCGAATATATTTTCGGGAACATTATCCAAAACTTCTTTGTGTAAGTGTTCAATGCTATACGGATCATAATATAGAATAAAATAATATATTTTTTAATATACATATGTGTATAGGGCTTTTGTTAAAAATATTTATTAATATTGCAGAAAGCCATTTATTATAAGGCCTTGATATTCAAATATGTATGTACTTACATTTCAAGCGCTATTACCGCATCTACATCATACAATTGTTCCACAGCATCCGTAATACTACCTTGTAGTACTTCGACACGTAGTGGATTTTCCCGTTTTTGCAAATAGTCCGAAATTAAAGGTATAGCTTTTTGTTGGTGAACTTTTAATACTTCTGCGTCTATATCAACCTAAAAGATAAAAAGTTACAAAGATAGTAGAAGCAAACTATGTATTAGAAATTGCATTATAGAATTTAAACACCAATCTTTTTTAAAATATAATTATACAAAAAGAAATTAAATTTAAATATGTACAAAAATTCTAAGAACAATTCGATACTTAGATTTAAGTTTTAAAAAATTTTTGTAACGGCTGTAATTAACTAAAATTTGTCGCCATCGGATAGAAATAACACTTAACAGAATCCCATAAATCTCATGTTACCCAATTTTTCGCAGTAGTTCTATAGTTTAAGAATTACGAAGGAACACCACTTCTTAATTAATTAATATTTATATAATTTAACGTTTTTATTTTAAATTAAATAATTCACGAGTTTTCTAAATATTACCGCTCATAAAGTGTTAATTGAATGTGCTTAGTAAACACATGTTCATAATACAAAACATTCACAATAAATAAATATTGGCTAATTCCACATTGTTCCAATGACGATTTTGCTCACATTTACATATCTAAATATGTTGTATGGAGATTATATTTAATAAAATGCCAAAATATTTAATAAAACATAAAAACAAAATACTATTTAAAACTTATTGCAATTTACACAATTATAAAAGTGTTTTACGTATGCCAACATTACCATATTTCTGGTATATGAAACATGAGTTGCCGCCGGTCCAATTGGACTAATTAATATTGGTGTTTCGTTTTAAACGTAGCCAGATGATAGTTGGTCTGCTCTATTTTTTTTTTTAAATTTCATATCACATATTGCGAAATTTTAACCAAATACATATTCAGGGGTGTCATAGAAACCAATATTGTCAGAATTGGTTTTAAAATCGACAAGAAAAAAATGTTTTGGTGTCATACGGCACTGCTACACGTTCCATAAATATGGAGATATTTCTAGTATCACGATATTTATTGAACGTGTAGCAGTGCCCTATGACACCAAAGCATTTTTTCTTGTCGGTTTTAAAACCAATTCTGACAATATTGGTTTCTATGAAATCCCTGATTATTTATCCCTTTTTTGTTCATCAAAACAGAATATGGTAGTTTTTTATGAATATTATATGGCAACAAAAATATTGTATATATGGCAACGCTGATAAAAACAAAAAAATTAAGTACCTTCCATTTCATTTTGTTTCAGTTGTAAGATCAAGTATTTTCTGTGTGTGTGTATGAAAAGTCGAGTGTGATAGAAGAAAAAATAAAGCCCCATTAAGAGGCTCTAGTTTTTGTAAGTTTTTAGTGGTAAATTTCTTAATAATAATCATAAAAACAAGTGAATTGTATAAAACAATAAATCTGAATACATTTTAAATAAAATTTAAAGAATTGAACAAATTTAAAAGTCTTTTAATTAAAAGTGAAATGTGGCTGAATTTTTTTCATTGAAAAAATATGGATAGGAAAAAATTTTCATGTTGGAAATGAAACAGAAAATTATAAAGAAAAGATAATTCGAAAAAAAATTAACATGTGTGTGTGTCAGTTGATATACATTTTGTATGGATAAAAAAGTTAATAGCTGCAGGAAATATAATTAATTTCAAGACTCGACGTTTGGAAAATTTAAAAAATTGAGATAATTTTAGAAAATATAAAATAAATGTAATTAAAATGGTAATATAAAAATAACTACAATAGTGTGTAATTGAAAAAAATGTATGTGTTTGAACGTCGACATGCAGTTGGCAGAGCAGTTTTTTATTTTCTTGTTCGGTCGGTTTCTTTATATATTGTATGTGTTTTTGTTGTTCTCTTTTGTTTGATTTTTTATATTTTATGTGTTTTGTGTGTCTACAAAGCGGTAATGTCGGTAATGTTTTGCGACCATTTTTCGTTGCTTTCCTCTGGTTACATTTTTTGAGCTGTCTGTGTTAATACCTTTGCTTTTAGCTAAATGATTATATGTATTTGTTGTCCCAGTCGAATGAAAACGAATTTAACTTAACTATTTGTTTTCTATTATATATTAAAGGTATTTATCTTCAGTATTGTTAAAAAAAAATAATAAAAGTTATTCAAATGTGGATCATATGTATTTTAATTATTTTTGTTGTGATTTTTATAAATTTACCTAACAATTTATCCTCATGTTTTGAAACAAATGAAATTGACCTGTATTTATATATCATACATGATAAAAAGTAATTGGTTCTGTCTGATAGGGTGTTATTTAAGGGTGATTTTTTATTATATATGTACCAATAAAAATAAGTAATACTTAAAAGCCAAGAATGATTTTTTTTTGTATTGGAAAATAACTAAAATTAAATTTAACTTTATACCTATTTTTCAAACCTTTTTTAAATATCTATTAAACTTTGACATAATTTTTATGACCTTGAACTATAAATGCTTCTAGTATTAGTATAAAATATAATGTTTAATTTCCCTAATTTGTAATTAACCTTATAAAATTTAAAATTTTATTGATTCTTTGTGTAATTAGGTAGGTATAAAAATATTTTTCAATAAAACAATTCTAAAGAGAAAATTCACAACGAAATACAGAATATGAAAAAATGTACCTACGAAGAATTTTTCTTATTGGTTTTGCGGAAATGTTATACATGTTTGATATAACTATAAACATACTGAATAATTACAAGAGTGCTGCAATATGTAAGAGTACTGAAAAAAGTGCTGTAGAACTTAGCAATTCTTCCTGGAATTACACATGTGTGTTTCGAAAAACAAATTTTTAAACAATATTTAAAGAAACAGTTTAGCTAATTTTTATATTATGTACATATTTATTTTTCTTTTATATGCTTTCATCTACTTCAATCTGCTAACCCATAAACAACAACTAAACATCATGGAACGTTTAAAAAACTCAAACATGGAAACCACATATAACCGTCAAAACAGTCATTTTTATAATAACAAAAACAAAGTTATAACCCAAAAACAATTTCAATAAGTATAAACAAACAAAATACATATATTGTCGATGCGAGAGCAACTCTGTGGAACTAAAACAAAGATAAAAGTAAATGGGGAATGGGAATTAATATAAACAATAGCAGAAGACGAAATAGAAAATAAAGAAAATTATTAATTATTCAAAAATTAACAATAACTACGTTCCTGTTTTTTATGAAAAAAACTAAAAAATACACATATGTATGTATGTACATCCATATATGTATATTTCTAAAGAGACTGATTTGATAATTGTATGAAGAAACAAGCAAGGATATTTTAACATTGGTGAAATTACCAAAAATTAAGTTGCCACTCATTATTACAACACCAACAATCAAAAATAAATGATTCTAATGTGTTAATACAAACAATCCAGAATTATAACCGGTAATTGCAAATATACCCACAACACCAACCATACCATACGCACAGGCGGCAAAATGGGAAAACGTGTTGTTGAACCACATGATAGTAATCATCATCAACATGTTACACCAGTGAGTACAGGACAACGTAATGTACGTAAACGCAAATGTAATTCCAACATTAAAAATAGTAAAAATCTGCGCATGAATGCTTCCCATAATAATTATTGGCATGAAACTGATGACGAAGATTCATCATCGAATGATGGGCCACCATTGGGACTGGGAACAACACCACGTAATGCATCTAGCAAACAAGCGAATAATTCCTCCATACTATTAAATAACTCCTTAAATGTAAGCCTAACACAAAATGATAACAATTCAACAATAAATGAATCACCCAAACCTGTCTACACTTTGAGACCTTCAGTTGTCAATGGTACAGTTTTGCATGATTTAACACAAAAACCATGGCGTTTAGGCCGACCTATTGGTAAGTTAACAGACGCCACAAAATATACATAAATCGCAAAATTTATTTAGACAAAAGAACTATTTAATTGTTGTTTTATTGTGTAAATTTTTGTCTCTCAACGTTTTTCTGCAATAATCAATATTAAAATTAATTTATTATTGTGTATTTATGTTTTTGCAGGTAAAGGTAATTTTGGTGAAATATTTTTAGCATCTGATAACATCAGCATTCCGGTTACAAACGAAAATGCCAATTTCGTTGTTAAAATTGAGCCACACTCTAATGGGCCACTCTTTGTGGAAATACATTGTCTTATGAACACTGCCAAAAAGGAATGTACGTATAGAAATGTAAAAAACAAATATTGTATTTATTACTTCAAAGCTATATACAATGCACACATTTAAATTAAAATTTATGTTAAAATACATGCAAATATAAAATATATAAAACAAAATATTTTTTATAGGCACCATTAAAGATGAAGAAACTTCTGCAACTGAAAAACTTGAAGTAATTGAAGCTGCTTCTAATCATATACCTAAAGAAGAACCCTCGGGCATACCGGATTATATAGCTTCCGGATCCCATTATTTCGGCAATGCACGGTATCGTTTTTTGGTTTTACCTCGCTTTGATCGTGATTTGCACTCATTAATAAAAAAATGTCGTGTCCATCAGAAATCGGTGCTAACACTGGCTATTCACATCATCAATGTTTTGGAAAACTTACACGATAAAGGCTACTGTCATAATGACGTGAAAGCTCAAAATCTTATGCTATCAAAATGTAAATATTTGGGACAACAAAATAAGGCAACAACTTCTTCGACGATCTATTCGAATGGTAGTGAAGGAGTTGGTGTTGTTGCTGCTAGCGGCAAACAACAACGTATTAAGTCATCGACAAAATATGATGATCACTATGATGAAAAACAACAAACCACAGACAGTGGAAATAGTTCGGAACAGGAAGCAAATGATGATGACGATGAAGATTTTGTTGTCAAGCGCAAAGTTTATAATAGTAAGGAAATGGATCGCGACTATGTACAAGAAGATGATGATGAATCTCCAGAAGAAGACGATGAGGATGAGGACTTCGATGATGGCGACACCACAAATAGCATGGATAGTAATAGTATGGATACGTATCATACACCTTTAAATAAAAATAAACGTGTCAACGAGAAAAAGTCTTCTACGCGTAATATTGTACAATACAGTGGTTCAAATCCGGTGAGGTCGTGTCGACGTGAAAAACCAAATTCCATATACGATGAAATGGTTAAATCTCATTACTTGCGTCCCACTAAACGCATCAGTTACTCGGAATTCTTTAACGAGGATGGCGTCTCAGTGAAGAGTCATGGGCATAATGGGGGTAATAGTAATTCATCTAGTGATTTGATATGTATATCCTCAGACGATGAGTCCGAAGAATTTGTGCCTCTCTCAATACGTCGCAGCATTAAATCATCGGCTAAAAAATTATACACCACAAATTTGGCATCACGACGATTAACTAGACGCCAAGAAAAACTTTTGGGTATCAATAATAAACGTGATGAAATGCATTGCAACACGGCCAATGATTACGACGATAAGGATAAATTAAAAACCGAAAAGAACGACAATGCTCACAGCACCCCACAGCATGAACAAGAATGGATTGAAGTAAATGAAGAACGCATATTCCTCATTGATTACGGTTTAGCTTCAAAATTTATTGACAATGGTGTTCATCGTCCATTCGTTATGGATCAGCGAAGAGCCCATGATGGTACTCTCGAATTTACTTCCCGTGATGCTCATATGGGCGCCCATTCAAGGCGCAGTGATATGGAATGTCTAGGTTATAACCTGCTTTTTTGGTCCCAGGGCTACTTACCCTGGAAGGAAGCGGCCACAAACCAACAACAAGAAAAGGTACATCGTGCCAAGGAGTTTCTAATGACCGATGTGAGAGAGCTCTTAAGACAAATCTATGGTAAACAAGTTCCCAAATATTTGGGTGAATATCTACATATGGTCGGTCAGCTAGCTTACCATGAACGTCCCGACTACAGTCGCTACAGGCGTCTATTCGAAAGGGAATACCAGCAGTTGGGCTATTCACTTTCTGATATGCGCCTGCAAATGCATGAAATTCAACGTACTTGTGTACGCGTTAAAGAGGAAATCGAAAACAAAAATGATTTCTTTGAAACGAACAAAACTAACGGCACATGCAACATGGTTTTGAACATAATGCAAAATCTTTCCGTATGTGGTACTCCGTTTCACGAGAGGACGCTCTCTAATCGCGTATCGCCGAAGAATCTACGTTCCAAATCCGATAAAAAGGATATTAAGAAGAAAAAGTTCTCTTGGGCTGAAATTCTTTCTCAAGATCCAGATCAAATAGCTCGAGAACGCGCTGAAAAAGAATTTGACAGAGAAGAGGAATTGAGTGAAGTACAACAGCCGATGGTGAGGCGATATCAAGGCAAACCTACAAATCATATTATTCAAATGCTAGTACTTTTGGGACGTTCTACAAACGAATATGAAGAAGAGACAATTAAATTGCAAAAACAATATAAACGAAAGCAAAATAAAAATGAGGTAATTCAGTGATAATGTATAAAAAGTATGATTTTTACTAAAAAAAAAAATAACTTTTTTTATTATTTATTAGAACAAAATGGAAGAAGATGAATGTGATAATAGAAAGACCCATACCAAGGTGAATGAAGCTGAAGAGATGGAGCAAGACGATAATGATGATGATGACGATGAGGATTATCTAGAGCAGCAGGGTGGCGATGATGTTGAAACAGACGCCACCGAAATGTCTGAACAATATACACGTCGTAAACCAGCAGCTCCAACAACACAAAAACAGCGAACAAATACAAAGCGTAAAACTAATACAAATTCTAGCAAAACTACGGTATCCAGAAAGCTGATACTAAAAACACCCAATGTAACTTCAGCATCTGGCAGTAATAATAATAATAACACATCATTATCAGCTACACCTGTTTGTGCTAGAACCAGAGGCAAAAGAGCTGCTACATCAATCAAAAAATTAAAGTCGCCATCATTGTCTGCGTCAAAAACAAAATCCAAACTGGCAAGGTCAACTAAAAAACGTGGCAGTTCCATAAAAACAATTCGACGCAAGTCATCATCAACAAGTGTAACTTCTGCATCAGCCTCGGGCGAAATTGAACAGCACCAACAAACCTCTAACTCCAATAATAAACGGAAACGAATTACAAGGCGATATATTATAAAGACTGATATAGCAACATCCGACAGTCTACAAGAAGATGATTCAAATTCAAATTTTAGTCCTGATGTTTGGAAAATCAACACTGAGGCAATGTATTCACGCAACTGTAGGAAATAATTACATATTTTGATATAAAAACACAATAGAAAACCAACCCTACCAACAACCAACCTAAATATATACATTTTACATTATATATTCTTAACATACTATAATTACATACTACAATTTTTCCTTCATTCGCGTTATTTTGAGGATGAGCAATTTTTTCGTTAATTAAATTCCTGTAATATGAAGAGAACCATGCAACTAAATTATATTTCGCTAAGAAATTGTAAGTGAAAAAGGATCTAAAATCTGTGAAAAAGTATTACAAATAATAATAGTTAAAACTTAATGCTATAAAGGAAATAATTATTTTAATTTAAAATATAAAACCTACAAAGAAATTATAATTACTTCTAAAACAAAATAAATAAGATACTTTCTCATTTAAATAATAACAAAAAAAAGAATTCTATAAAAACAATAGATAAAAATAAAAGCAAACCCAATATTGATTATTAAATAGTTACACCCTACACAATACACACTCTTAACTAAATTTCAACATATTTAAAGAATAGTTAAACAAAAAAAAAATTAGTTAATAAAACAAACGAAAAAATTAAAAACTAAATGTCATAAAAGTGTATATTGGATTTAAAAATGCATTAATTACATATAAAAAAACTTTGAAAATAAAATTTTAAGTTTTTCTGATTGAATTTCTATTTAATTTACATTTTATATTAAAAAAATATTGAATTAAATTCAATTTTTAATTAGTTTAAATCAATATTAAACTGTTAAAAAAATATTTATCCTATAAAGAAATAAAATCAATAATTATAATCACGTTAATCGTTTTAATTTTAACCCATATTATTAATTGTTAGTTATGTTATTATTATTATATATTATTTTTTTATTGAAATCATTTTCATTTTATTTTCGTGTCAGTGTTTTATTTGTAGTTTCATTTATTTTTTTTTTATTTTCATTCTTTTCAAAAACCTATCTAATTTAAGTAGAATTAATTGTCTTATTAAATTAATAAAAATAAAGCAAGAAATCATTACAAAAGAAAAATATCTTTTAAAAGTAATTTAGGCTATATACATAAAATACATAAGAAATTATCTTTAAAAACCAACAACAAAATCAAATAAACAATAATAACAAAAAATAATATGGATTTTATCATTTTATATTTTTAAATAAAATTTAAACGTATAGCTGAATTGGAAATTAAAGCGATTGGGAAATGGAAATGTTACACTAATGTGCATTATTTGCACTGGCTATCCAATGGAGTTTTTTATCAGAAAATGTTGTTAAATTTGAATGGATACAAGCAAAATTGTCTTATTTCGTGCAGCCATTAGCATTAGCATTGCAATAACTGCCAATGTGTAGATTAGAGGCCGATGGCATCATTTGATCGCACTTTTTCAAAGACAATGAAAACAAGAGCGTTACTGTAAATGGCGTGTGATGATAACAATTTTTTTTGCCAAAAATTAAAGAGTTGGACTTGTCTGACATTTAGTTTCAACAAGACAGTGGGTCTGTTCGGAAATGCATCACTGCACTGCATTTGATGCGCATATGTGATTAGTTTGCGATGCTGATGCGCAGACGAACAATAAATAAATTATTTACAATTACGAACGCGGGAATATTAAAAATGGAGAAATTAATAATAAATTTATTTCTTGACTTAGATGAAACCAAAAATGTTTCAAAACTGTGCAGTCAGCAGTATAAAAGGCACTTGAAATATAAAAAGGCAGGTATGTATTATTAAAACTTTGTGTTCCAAAAGCAGACAAATCCCGAAAGTAATTAAAAATTTTAATATTATAAAGCAATATCCTCCATGTCCAAACGGACTCTCACCAATAGTTTGGAGAATTTTGCATCATTTTCTATTCTAAAAAAAGTATACAAAATCTATTAAAAAAAAATTATACAATCCATCAGCCATTTTTGTGATGCTTGTTTGTTGTTTTTTTGCGCATCATCTGCTTAAGTGATTAATTTTAGAACACAATGCATTTGCAGTGATGCAACCTTTTGCTTTTCCGAACGTACTGCGCATGAAATGCAGTGCAGTGATGCATTTTCGAACAGGCCCTGGCATATGCCACACGAAACAATGACCCAATTGAGAGGCGAGTTCGGTAAACAGTTTAATTCACGTTTGGGGCTAGTCAATTGGTCACCTAGTTTGTGCGATTTGACGCCTTTAGATTATTTTTTGTGAGGCTATGTTAAGACTCATAGATAGAGGGATATGTCGAAGAGAGTTTGCCAAAATTGGACCCATCGTATGAAGATTTAAATTTTTTTTTAAAATCACTTAAAATGGAATCAGAATACAATACGAGCTTGATTTTCAAAAATGAAAGGAAATTAGTGGCCTTGCAACAACATTGTTAAAAAAATCGATCTTCAAACACTAACGAATTTCAAGGGTCTTTTAAACGAATGGCTTATTATTTCCAGCTAAATTGTGGTATAATTTCTGAAGTATTAAATTTATCTGAATGAAACGGAAATAAGTTAACGGTCTCATAAATTTGGCAATCCGTTTGTATTTTACAATTTGGATCCTTATACATAGATAGAAAAGTTTATATAGAGATATCCGTCAGGTGGTTGACTTTCCGAAGGCTACAATTATTTTATGGACCTCGAAAGAATATACACCTAATTCTATTTTTTCACGGTAATTGGTTCCGGAAGACTTCGTGTAAAAGACATTGATCGTATGCAAAATAGGTGATTGGTTCCTAATTTCTCTAAAACCTTTTGAAATTAGTGAAAAACAAGAATTTTTTAAGAACAACTATTCAGGTTTATAATACATATTAAATACATATTGACGGTACTCTGACGTAACCTCGTCACTCAATTTTTGAAGGTTTTGAGTTTAACACGAATTTATATTACATGGCAAGTCAATGCAAATGATTCCATATTTGCCAGCTGTTTCATTATACTTTAAGCAGAAGTTAAAATTTCATCAGTTCACTGCAACGTATGGCATGTTTAATTGATTGTTTAAAAAATTAAGTGAATCTGAGTACACCTATTGCTTTTTATAGCGATGGTTGCAGCGCGCAAAATCGTAATGTAACTATAGCAAACGCCTTGTATCAATTTACGAATCAAAAAAATATAACTACATATATATCAAAGGACACACGAAAATGGAGTGTGAATCCGTACATTCAACGATCGAAAAACGTAAAAAAAGTCGTGAATTGTAAGTGCCCGCTAAAAATCCTTATAAAGTGAAGTATGTTGATCATCATTTAATGATAAGTGGAAGGTTCTACCTCAACGATTGACTAAGAAGTACAATGAAGTTCAGGCAAATCCTTGGTACCAAAAATTCAAAGATCTTCATAAGGATTATCATTCTTTTTATGAAAATTTACTTCATACTAATGAATAATCACGGCCTTATATAACTATTAGTTTAAAAATATTTTAAAAAAAATTTCTTATACCTATTATGTATATGTATTTTAAATATGAATAAAAAATTAGTTTAAAATAAATCACACGTTTTAAGTTATTAAAATTTGATCTTAGAAAACATTTATTCTGAGCACTTTAAATAAAATACGTAACTGACATTTAATGGTAAACTTAGCGGATCGTAAACTCGTATCTCAAAATTTAATCACAAAATTAAACTTAAAATAATTTCTTAAGCATAATTAACATATAGGTACATACATATATTTATAAGAAGTTAATAAAACTTTCAAATTAATAACAAATATTAAAAAAAAAAAACTCCTTACTTCATTATACACCCTGAGCTGATAGCCCTGGCAGCTATGCTCGTTAAACATTTTATGCTTAGAATTTATTCTTAAGGATAAATAAATTAAATTAAATAACAAATATTCAAAAGCTTTTTGTAGATTTTCTAATAAAATGTTTTTGTCTCTCTTGTAAAGTAGTGTTTTTTGAGATACGAGGTTACGTCAGAATACCCACGATATACCTGCAATGTATTTCTACACAAACTAGTTATTAAAGAAAAAAAGATGTGTAATGTAAAAAAATGTATATACCTATGACAAGTTAATTCGATTGTATGCATTAAAAGGGAATTCCCATAAATTTGTGCTATTTACAATTGCTCTGGCTAGTAAATTCAAGGGAATTCACCTAAATTTGTGATATGAACATATACCTACATACATATTTCTCAAAAATTAAGTTTAACCAAAAAAATTTAAGCCCAAAAGATTTTGAATCGTGCTAAATGGAATGAAATCTTATAAAACCCCTGTAAAAAATAATAGTTATTAAAAAATATTAGCTACCTACATATATTTTGTAACTCGTTTCGAAAAGAAAATTGTATTTCGAAAATGTATGCTTTCGAATCAAAATACACAATAACCTCCAGCAAAATTTGTACATTAATGTATTATTACAAAAACCCACAACTAAGTCGTTTTATTTAATATTTGTATACCTATATGTATATATGTATGTACCTATTATAGGAGGATATAAATAATAGTTTCACTCAATATGATATTTTTAACCCCATTTTTTATGAAATACAATTTTTTCAACAAAATTATGTGAAGGGTAGCTATATAATGTTCGGCCTAACTGAATATAACATTCTTAATTTAATTCAAACGTTTTTTAATTCATTAGTTTTTGTTTAGATTTTAATGCTGTATTTATTATTTATTAATTTGACGGTTTTTTTTAGGAAAATGAAGTCTTTAAACTAATAATCACTTTCCAAGTTCTGTTTTTCTCTTTTTGTCACCTCTCTCGATACACATAAACTTGGGAGTTACAACTTTAAACAATTTTTTATCTAACTACAATGAACATATTGAGCATAAGTTTTTAATTTTCGAATCTAGAATCTTAGACTTACCTCCAAAATGTGCTCAACATGAGGTATTCGACGTATTAAAGGCAAAAGACGCAGTTCAGCACAGCCAAAATCGACAACCTGTATTAAAATTTAGCAAATACGCATACATACATTTTCAATGCAAACATATAATATTGTATACATATGATAACTGCGTTCAGTTGAACGTTGAAATACCTTTTTTAATGGCTGTTCCCAACGCGGGTCCTCTATGATACGAACGGCTGTTGTGTAGCGTTGCTCATATACGGGTGGATCAAATTTTATTTGGCCTTCGGGTGTTATATAGGTTTTTGTTCTCAAACCACCATTAGGTAATTGATAGGAAAACATTTTTAGCTTTAAAAGATTTCACAACTTTAAATTAAAACAAGAATTGTTTTCTAATAATTTTTTTTCAATTGGACCATTTACATATGTATTAAAATTGTAAATAGTTACTGCAATAGCTGCTATAATTCACAATAGTGAATAATATATGTACTGAAAGAAACAAAGTGGAATAGAATAGTTGCAAGTTCTGTAGAGCGGAAACTTTGCTGTCAAACACTTAAATGGGGAGAATATGTACATAGGTAAACAAATATGCATACATACATGGTGCAACTATACACCAGTCATACATACATATTTGTATATATTGATGAAACCAAAAACAACCCCCTTAAACATATGTTGTCTTAATTTAACTACTATAACGCTTATTTGGAACATAAACAATTAGTAACGAGGAAAACTTAATTTTTCCTATTTCGAGTTTTGCCTTTGCTTGAAAAAATGTGGCAGCTTTGATTTTTCGAAAAAAATCGTTCGAATTGGGCTAATCGTGCTGCAAAAAAACTCTCAGTAAAAAAATTTTGTAAAGAACAAATGGGTGAATCATGGTGAAATTAATTTACAAGGTGACAGCATAGCGCCGCTGATTATTTTTTGCTCTATTAATGGTGAAATTGAAAATGTCAAAAATTTGTTTACAAATAGTCAAAGTTTATAGAAAAACCATGGTGTAACTATATAAGGTGAGTGCAGTAGCACAGCTGACTGACTTTGTTTACAATTTACTAATGTCAAGAGTAATACTTTTTCAAGTGTTTTTGACAGTAGTGCATTATTTTACACAAACAAAATGCCTGTTGTATATGTTGCCGATTTGCACTCACCTTGTATATTTACACCATGATAAAAACGTTAAAAAATTATTTTGTATTTGAAAAAGTGAGTTTTTGTCGCCGTTTTATCTGCGTAAAATAGTTTAAATGTGTTAACGAACTTTTTTATTAAATAGTGTGTTTGTTTTTTGAGTTGTTTTACTAAAAGTGTTAGTTTTTTTGTATTATGTTATTGTTTTCTGTTTTTATCCATGTTTGTTTATATGTTTGTTTTCCATATTTTATGCCAGATGTTTTTGACAGTAACGAAAATATTACACAAACAAAAATGCCTGTGGTTATTGCCTTGTTGTAAATGTTATAGCAATCAGCGTTGCCGTTTTGGTTAATTTTAACCAAATTTGGTTAATTTTATCACAGAGAACTCTCTGTGAATTTTATTTTCAGTGTGTAAATGTGTAATTTTTTTTTCTTTTTGGTTATTTTTATTGATAATAAAAAATGTAAGAATATTTTATTTAGTAAATATCAAATTAGCATGACAAGTCTTAAAATTAAATTTTGAAGCAATTTTTAACGTATTTGTATATATAAAAGAAGTTTTTTGTAACAAATTTCAAAAATATTTGTAACAATTTTTACAAATTTGTAAAAGTTTTTAGTCACTAAACAAACCTATTGTTTTTAGCAATTTTATATTTATTAAAACTTGAGTTTGTTATAATTAAATGAATAAAAAAAATTTGGTTAATTTTTCTTCAATTTGGTTATTTTTTATTTCAATGTTGGTTAAAATTTTTTTGGTTGTGGCAAAGCTGTCACCTTGTAAATTAATTTCATCATGGGTGAATCCACCTTGAAGGTATGTGGCGTTCTCCTTTACAACAATTAACTATTTATGGAAAATCTTTGTTAGAGAAATAATAGTACATATGTATATCTAAATCATGATTGGGCTGTACATTTTAGGAAAAATCTTTGTAAGAGAAATAATAGTATGTATGTATAGGTATCTAAATCAGTTATTCGACTTCGCGGTTTCAATTGAGAACAGATATTTTCTA
This sequence comes from Bellardia bayeri, assembly GCA_950370525.1. Lineage (NCBI taxonomy): Eukaryota > Metazoa > Arthropoda > Insecta > Diptera > Calliphoridae > Bellardia > Bellardia bayeri. The sequence goes on from OX493268.1 coordinate 62,597,243, forward strand.
AATGAATGAAACAAACTTTTTTTACAATTGTTTGTCTTTGCTTGTATGTACGTACAAGAATCATTGGTAACATTTCTCCTCTTCCTTTTGTGATCATACATACATATATATTTGAAAACGTATAGGTACATTCCCGTCCTGAAAATATATCGACAGCTCAATTCCAAAACATGCTAAGTCGCAAAAGTGAGTTTTGAAGGAAAAGCTCCTAAAGTTTACAGGCGATATCTAAAAAACCATAAGAGGTAGAACTTTGTTGTTTATTGGCCATGTCACAGAATTTAATTCCGTTCGGAAGTGGAATTAATTCCGTATTTTGCTTCTATAGAAAAAGCCAAACGAACAATTTTTTTCGGAATGAAACCACTTTTAATTTGCTATGTGGAATTGTAATTTTAAGAATTTCTAGGTTTCATTCTTAAAAAAAGTCCCGTTTTACTTTTTCTATAAAAGCAAAATACAGAAATAATTCCACTTCCAAACGGAATTAAATTCTGTGACATGGCTGTATAACTATTGATTGGACTAGCCAATCACAACCAAAATTTTACAGAATTTAAGTTGAAAAAATCTAAATTCAAAAACGCAAAAAAATTAAAAAAATGCTAAGTCGACATAGCATGGTTTGGAATTAAACTGTCGATATTGATTTCAAAAACTAATTACTGATGTTCTGTAAACAACTTTGTGCATTGAATGTAAAATCGAAAAGCGTTGAATTTGTATTCACACCGGTCTTCTGACCTACATTATATGTATTTCGAATCGAAATACACAATAATGCCTCAGAATCAGTGTGACCAGGTCTCAAACATTATTGCAGCTTAATCCTATTCAAAATAATGCTAAATAGATTTTTAAATGCCAAAAATATGCTAAAATTTTTTTTAATAATAATCAGCCATGTGATAATAATCGAAAACGAATCAGTTTGAAAATACATTTTAATGCATTTATAATTCTAATCTTTATATTTTATGTGATAAGTTTTTCAATACAGAAATATTACGAAAATATTGACTTCTAAAACTCATTCGTTTTCGATTTCCATCACATGCCTGATTATGACGAAATTCTTCACTATTTGTACCGCTGTTTCTACAAATTATGTTAGATTATATGAATAAACCCACATCGAACTCAAAAACAAAACAAATTATTTATTCTCTTAAAAATCGTAAATTTAAATTATAAAACAAATATTAAAAATATATATATTTTTCAGTCTTTATATATATGTATGTGCATATATGTAAATATATATAAATATGTACATAAAACAATTTTGAACAAAAGCGACCATTAAAATTCAAGTAACATTTTATGTATTTTATATGTTCTAAAATGTCATAAAAAACAAAACTATTTGCTATTTGTATTTACTTCACAAATAAATTAGTTTAAATAAAAATAATCCATTGTGATAGCGAAATATTGGAAATAAATATATAGAAATAAATTAAATATTTTTATATAAAATTCAAATGACCTTATTGCTTGTAAAAAGAAACTTTTAAAAATACAGAAATTACGAAAAAATTGACTTTTGAAACTCATTCGTTTTCCATTTCCATCACATGCCTGTATACCTTATAGCCTATGAATAAGAACATTTTACTAAATGACAGAGAAAATTTGTGTTTTTAGTTATTTTCTTTTTATTAAATCTTTTTGAAACGCCATATTTAGGAATTTACAATTCACACATTTGACATCTCTGGGAGAATTTGTTGTAATAGCAAACAACAAAAAATTATCTGAAATTAAAACAAATTTATATATAAATTAATTCTTTGTTCAACAAATTCTAATAGAGATAACTGATTATTATTAGTTTGTCAGCCTACAGTTATCATCAAGGTTTTTCTTTATGACAGGGATAACTAATTATCATCATTGCCAAACTTAATAAAAATAATATTTATTTTTTCCAAATTACATACAAATATATTCTATGTGTTTTTAAAACAAATAAAATCCAAAAAAGTTTTAATAAAATATTTATGTATACACACCTAATATAGTCAATGATCTGGCATCTTCCCAGCGTTACTAAATTGAAGTTGAAACAATGCTGTCCCCCAAGTAGTTCTAAAAGATAAAAAAGAAAACCACGTGTTAAATTACAATTCAGCCATTTTTTCAATGAATATTATTTTTTGTGTAAATTTTCAGACGTAAGTAAATCAACATCAAACTTCAGGTATATGCTTGTCTACTATAAATATCATCACAAAAAATACAATTTCAAATATAAAATACTTCTTATTGAACGTTTCTTACCATATGATTAATTGCGGCAAATCTGCTTGCTTGTTGGATCCAAAATTTTCATTAATCATATTTTCCTATAGATTGTAAATAGTAACTTTACAATCAATTTGGAATAATTTAGGTGGCTTTGGTTCACATCCTGAAATTTAAGTAAATAATATAAATTTAGACAATTATCTTAGAAATATAAATTTTATAATTACAAATGTTAAATTTCAGTAAAAAATTAACCAATCAACATTTAACGTTCAGACTGGGGCGGTACGATAAATCATCACTTAAATATAAAATAAAACATATTATTTAACAAATACTAACCTCAAAAACATAAAATTTTACATGGTTGCTCTCATTTCCAGAGATGTACCAAAACATTTTGTTCAGGTTACATTTTTAAATTCCATTCAGTTTCACTTTGAATATCTAAAATTTAATAAATTTTAAAAATTAGTATATGTATTTCTTTAAAAAAAAAAATTTAGCTACATTTTAAACTTTGTAAATTCAGTTTAAAAAGACCAATCCGCATAATTATTCAGACTGGGGCGGTACGAGAAAAATCATCATGTAAATAATTTGAAATGATTTTTTTCTTAATTTTATTTTCAAACAACTTACCTTATTAGTTTATTAATGATATTTCCATCTTAACGATTGTTTAGATGTACTTTTACTTCCTATGCTGTCACGTTTCTTGTTGATTTATAAATGAAAGAATGGTTCCAAAAATATTTGTTAAGTAGCCATTTTGAAAATCAAAATACTTTAAATCGTTACCGGTTAATTGAAAAATGTGCGTACCCATATAGTGAAGCTGGCTGCGGTTTGTTATTTATTGAAGCATTGCCATATAAAGCATATAGTGTTGATGAATGTTTGAAACCGACGAGAGATAAATAGCCACATTTATGAAGAATTCAAGAAAATTACAATTGTTTACCCAATTTTCCGGCATCGGTTCTTATTATCAAATTGGTCCAACATTAGTTAGACCTGTTTCATACTCATCAGTTCTGACTGTCAAGTCAATTATTTTTCAATGAGAAGGAAAAAGATAATTTTCTCTTTCTTTCTCATTGAAAAATAACTTGACGACAGTCAGAACTGATGAGTGTGAAACAGAACTTAGTTTTAGACACTGCAAAACAAAATTAAATTCATTCATAAAAACTACTTTTAAAACATGCTGACTTCACTTCATGGCAGCTGTTCGCCGATTGCGACGTGTTCAAAAGTAGGAAGTAAACGAACTTTTCGCGTTTCAAGCGTCAACGCGCCCTCCAGCTCAAGCGTCTACGCGTTTCACGCGTTCTAAGCAACTGTCAAAAAAGTAGAATCAATGTAGTTGTATGAGTTAAGTTACACACTTAAAAGAGTAGGACGCGCTGACGCCTGAAACGCGAAAAGTTCGTTTACTTTTTACTTTTGAACGCGGTGCACGCGTCACAGCTGACTTTGACAAATGCAAAGCAAATTTATTTTAAAGATGATGTCACCAGAAAAAATGACAGTTGAACAAACAAACCGATTAAGAATTTCATATAAAAAATAAATCAGCTGTGCATACGCTATCACCTCCAAAAGTACATACATATAAAAAAAAATATTGGAGCGAAAAATCTTCGCATGTAACTTGAAATGCCTGACGTTTAAAACGTTTAGAAAACTTAAAACGCGTTGACGCCAAAACGCGAGTTGTGGACCTGCAGCTTTGGTGTGGACAAGGTTAATACAGTAGCACAACAAAATAAATCAGCTGTGCATACGCTATCACCTCCAAAAGTACATACATACATATAAAAAAAAATATTGGAGCGAAAAATCTTCGCATGTAACTTGAAATGCCTGACGTTTAGAAAACTTAAAACGCGTTGACGCCAAAACGCGAGTTGTGGACCTGCAGCTTTGGTGTGGACAAGGTTAATACAGTAGCACAACTGACTGACTTTGTTTACAATTTACTTAAGTATGTATGTATTGTCAAAAGTAATACAATACAATATGCCTTGGTAATACTTTTTCAAGTGTTTGTGACAGTAGTGTCCCAGTCGGATTTTGAGTTAACTTATAACTAACTCATGGTTAACCATAAATCAGTCAGAGGTGACTCAAAAGCTAACAATTTTATTTGTAAAATACTAATCAGTTTTACTATGCAATGTCCTAGGAACGAGTCAGTACTCACTTACTATACATAATTATTAGTTAACCAGAAGTTACCTCAATATGAGTTAGCTTCTGGTGCATACATAAAAGTGCACTATAAGTTAGCTATGAATTGACTTATACCTACCTAATTGATTTTCTTAATAACGCAATAACTTAAAAATGCATTTGTTTGCTAATTTTAAAATGAGTTTGTTATTAAATAATATTAAAGTCTTAGACCAATTTTACATTCTAAAATACAAAAGTATATACTTCTATTAATTAATACTAATTATTGTTATTGCTAAAGCCTCCTTCTTTTTACCTACGCATATAGCTTGAAAGTGACGTTTTGTTTTAACAATTTGAGAGCATATCTCATCCCTTTTTCGGCATTTTCTTCTCCGTTGGCCTGAATTGAATCTGTCAAATGATACAAAAAAATAATCACTGATAAATGCAAATAAAAAAATATACATATGTATGTTTTATTTACCCATTAAAGCATCATACACCTTTTTAAAATTTTTGAGTGAAATATAATTACATAGAATGTATTTCTTATCCACATACCTGTTAATTGGTAAAATTATTCTTCATACCGCTTTTTCCAGATTTGACAACATTCTGATGTTTTTGGACTATCTTTGAAATAAAACACATTTTTAACTTATTAATTTAATGTCTATGTATATTTTAATTATTTACCATGTGGGATTAAATTTTCATCAAATTGGTGTCTCTTAATTGTTACATTCTTGTCCATTGTATGTAGAAAATATTTAAAATTTATTTTATTATATTTTCACAAATTTATTGAAAATTATTTCAACGTTTTCTTTTTTGCTATAATTTTAAACATTTTTTTATTCATACACCAGTTATGAGTGAGCCAATAGTCAACTTTATTTTCAACTAGTTCATAAAAATCCTACAGGGGTACTACACATTACATTATGTAACACAAACAAAATGCCTGTTATTTCTGTATTTGTTGCCGATTTGCACTCATATTGATTTAAAATTTTTCCCTGTTGTAAAACCAAGTTCTCGTTAAAAAACAATTATTTCCAAAAAATGTTTTAAATAGCAAATATTGCATTAATTTATTTTCTTAAAAATTATGTACATACATTGTAAATAAAACTGACTTAAAACACTATTATTAAATTACAATTACTATTTAGTATAACTAAATCAAGTTAGTAGGATTTTGTGACTTCAAATTCTTCCAATATTTTAAAGGACGACGATATAAAAACGTCTTTAACATGGCCTGAGTGTGAGAATTCAATTCCTTTGTGGGTTGAAACTGACGCAGCAATTTAAAACAATAATCCATATCGAAACGTTGCAAACGTAGTATGGAACACAAGGAGGCTTCCTGTATAAGGTGGCGATCAAAAGCATTTAGAAAACGAGCAAATTCATTGAAATACATTTTGGTATCTGTTTCAATTGGAAATGATTTTACAATCATGGATATTATTTCCAATAATACTGCTACTCGCTTGTCGTATGCTTCAGTTTTCAAAGCCATATTATAGTATTCATTTGCTAGCGGCAGCAAATGCTGTGTTAGGATAATATCTTGTGTTCTGGTCGCGCCTAAACGTTTACACAACAATCCGTAGGCCAGGGATATATTGTAAAATTTGGAATTTTTTAATTTCTCCACTAGAACATTGATGACTTCATCTTGTGCGGGTTTGAAAGGTTCAAAATGATATTCATAGCGTAGCTTGGAGAGTAATGTTTTACCACGTAAATCCGTTTTATCCATATCATATTTAGTGCTCATTAGAATATATTGTAGAACGCTTATTAGGGCATCTGAACGATCATATGTCTTATCTTCACGATGGGGCAATACAGTAGGATACCACATGAGCACCTCATGAATCATTAGCGTGGACTTTTGCATATAAAAATACAGGCATTTGGCTATAAAAAGACGTGCAGGATGTTTTGACATATATACATATTCTTGTACTTTACAGGCCATTAGATAGAGTTGGGTAACATTCAGTGTGGCTTGCAGGGATACATTTTCCGTCTGTTTCCAATTGAACAGCAACAGTTCTATTTTGGCGATTAAATCTTGGCAAAAGTTGGAGTTTCTTGTGATGAAATTTCTTAAGACCGCAAATAAGCGTTGCAAACATTTTGACAAGTGGCGTGGTGGCATTTCTTGTATTATCGATGGTAGTTCATTTTCGCTTACATTTGCTCCTTCGGCATTTTGTGCTACTGTTATTAAGGCTTTCTGTATAAGTGTATAGTCGGAAGAAATGCTTAAGAGTTTGTTAATAAGCTGTATAGATGTACAATTAGGATCCAATTCCATTTCAGTGTAACAAAATGATTTAATTAATTTGTCATATTGATTTAAAATGTTTTCTTTTCGCTGGCGCTCTATGGTGGTAACTGATCCTAAGATGTGTTTTTGGTTTTCGCTTGTATAAGAATTTATTAAAACATCAAATAGTGTTGCATTGTCTTGTTGTGGCATAAACTGTGAAGGTCGTTCTTGTGGTATGACTACAAAAGCTTCGTTTGTAATATAATTTTGAGTTTCTAAAGGTGGCGGAGATTGTGGAGAATCGGTATAAACAAAATTCTCTACAGTTTTATTGCTAATCGGACTTTTGCAGGGGTTATCTGTTATTCTAAACTCAGGAGGTGTTTGGCTGTTTAAATTCGAAGCATTACTATCATCGAAGATTGTTGCTTCGTTAAGTATGCTATTCGAAATTGTATAAGTTTTATTGTCAAACTTTTCTAACTTATAGCTAGATTGATTAGTATTAGTAGTTGTGCATAACTGAGGATTTATTATATTAACTTCTTTAGTGTTTCTTGTGGATCTTTCTCGAAAGAATCCCATTTGCAAATGACCTTCATTTTCAAGCGTTTCGCTGTTTTCTGCAGTTTCGCATTTCAGCTTTAATTTTTTAGTTTTTATATCTTTCTCAGTCTGTATATTGATTGGATTGATATAATTTAAATTTTTGCGTATTTTTGTATATTTTCCTAGTTTTATGGGTGTTTTACTCAGATTTAAGCTTTCTTCCAATATAATTTGTTTAGCCTTTAGACGTTGTGAACGTTTACAAGGTAGAACCGCTTCGGCTAAACATTCACTTTTACGCTTTCTTCCTGTTTTGGTTTTATTTTGTTCTGTCTCCAATAATTTTTCCACCTCCTCACTCCGAAGTAAGTTATCAACTATAGGATTAAGAGAATCCGTTAGAACTTCGTTATAGAGAGAACTATTTAATAAATTCGATAAGTTAGATGAATTTATAGTGTCATCACAATTGCCACTAGATTCTGACAGTTTACTGCAGTTTAGTTCACTTTTCGATTCTTTATCACTCGTGATGGTTGGTTCTTCATCGATCAATAATTCACTATCATTGAAATCAGTTTCATCTTCAGTATCAATAGGGTTGTCTGAAGTAAGATCTTTATTTAATATAGATTCATCGTTCTCAAGGGATACGTAGATATCTCGTTTGAGTACAGGTGTTTCCAAATTAAAATTTGCTTCCGGTTTATAGATTGGTTTATATTTATGGATTATTGAATCCTTTTCAAAGGTAGTATTAGGATTTGTTTTGTATTGATGCCTCGTCAAACCACGTTCTTCTCCTAGGCTTGAATTATCTTCACTAATATTTATTACTTCATTGTCAATGACGTTATTTGTTTGATTTTCTTTGTTTTTTAAACCATTACCGCTGTGTTTATTAAAATTATTTAAATCTGTTGCTATGGAGTGGCAGGAAAGATTTGGATCTGTTTTGGTAGGACTACAAGATAAATTAATGTTACCTTCAGCTTTTATAACATGTTGTACATTGGAGTTGTTGCATTTCTCATTTGTATTTGAAATGGCATTGCAAGTTGTTTTTAGCTGTTTATGGGTGTTGTTTATATCTAACAGTTTTAGACTGCTTAAACCTAAGTCTTTATTTTTGTTATCAACTTCATTATGACATTCATTTTCAAGTGTTTTTGTTATTTCTTCGTTGTTTAATGTCTCCACGTTTACTGATGAATCTGGTACAGAAATTACCGACCAACATAAGGAAATTTCCTGACTGGCTGTTTGATTCTGTGCAATAATTTTGTTAGAGTGCAGTTCTTCTGAAGTATTTGGGCTGGTTTTACTTGGGAAGTTTGTTACCTCTTCGGACAGTTTTGTAATAGCTTTAAAGTTATCTGTTCTTTGCTGCCCTTGAATAATATTTGAGTCATTGTCACTAAGACTTAATAACGAATTTGTATCCATTTTTGACAGATAGTCCCCTTCGGACAGTTTTGTAATAGTTTTAAAGTTGTTATCTGTTCTTTGATGTAAATGAATAATGTTTGATTCATTGCCGCTTAGACTTGATAATAAATTTGTATCCGTTTCTGACAGATAGTCATTAGTTTCTGATGTATATTTGCTTTCAAGTGATTTCTTGTTTTCTTCTTCTCCGGGGCTAATAAAAGTGATGTCGTTTTCTTTAGATTCATTTAAAGAATTGGATGCACAAGTTTTAAAACTTTTATTAATAAATTCATCATCTTTTTCTTGAGCTATTTCCTCAATTGTTTTTATACTTAATTGATCACATTCGCTTATTAAACTTTCATTGTCTGATGATAGTTCCAAATCCTTTTCAAAATCACTGGGATATATGTGTTCTGTGCAAAGTTCTATACTATCCAGACTATAGTTTGAGCAATTATCATCATTATATTCATTTAAATTTGGCAGTGATTTAATACATTTTTCTAAATTTAACTCTATATTATTGACTAAGGGTTTGGCTGTTATAAAAGTTTCTTTTAATTTGGCCATTGTATTTGTGCAAACTAGCTCATTAGTTAGGGTTTCAATAACTTGTTTTTGTTCGAGACAACCAGTAGGATATTTGTTAAAATTATTTGTGTTGTTTTTACAAATAGTGGGATCTTCAATTTGTTTAAGGGATAAATTAATGTGGTCGATTTTAGGTGGAGTTTTTGTATTGACATCTCCTTGACAACAGCTATCATCTGAAGATAATTCCAAATCATTTTCGATATTATTGGCACAGATTTCCATATTTGAATTTATAAAATTGTTTGATTCTGAAGTTTGAAGATAATTAGAATCTTTAGCATTTTCGAATTGTTTCATATCGGAAAGGTGTGTATATTCTAATTCTAGTTTCTGTAATATGGGCGTTGTTAGGTCTGGTATTGAAAATCGTTGATAGCTATAATCAATATCGTTACAATTTCTAAAAACTGGTGTTGGTGTAATGGGTAATAGTAGTTCTTGTTGATCAGGATCTCTTATGGTTAAATGACATGTTTGATTCCAATTATTTCCATTAGATGAATTAGTAACTTCTGAGTTGGTGTTTTGTTTCCAATTTGTAGTATTTACAATTCCAGGTTTCGTACAATTTTGGGAATATTCAAATGAATTTGTATTTTCACTTACAATGTTACATTTGTTGATGTCCACACTTAAATTTAGACTTGTTTTTATCACAGATTTTGAATTTTCTATTCCCATTTCGTGTTCTTCAAACTCACTATCCGAATCACCAAAGAGTAACTGGTATTTATTTTCAATATGTTTTGCTTTGGAAATTTTAGATGGTTTGCTTTTTAATGTGGGCTTTAGGAAAACATCCTTGCTAATATCTGAAGAAGATTGTTTTGTAAGAGGTATACCACTAGGTTTGATAAATGTAAATTCATCATCAGTTTTAGAAACGTTTTTATTTACGCCCTCCATTACAATTGAACTTTGTTCTAGGAAAATTTTCTCAGTGGAAAAATGTTCCTCCTGTGTTAAAGCAAACGATTTTAGAAAATCTACGGCATTTTCAATTGTCTCTTCACAATCATTTTCATTTGGTAGTAAAACCACAGGTGAGTTGTTGTTTTTAACATTATTGAGGTTTTTAGATTTTCTAGTTTCATATGAATCTTTTCGATGATTGTTAGTTTTTAATAATCTTTTTAGAGCTTTGCGTTTCTTTTTATTTAAATTAACTTCCGGCATAAGTTCTTGTATTTGATCTAGCAATTTGTTTTTAGTTTTCCGTTTGTTTGAAGCTTTTGTATCCTCTACAAACGCGTTTTCTTGAAGTATTTCATTTGACTTATTCAAATATCTAGTCTGCAATTCAGTTATATTTGAGGCAATCTGTATTTGTTGTACTTCTTTGTCCATAGAATTTGAATCCTGTGAGTAGCTTTCAAATGGGAAATTGGACATGCAGGAATTAGGTATTGGACTTATTGCTACGCTTCGTTGATAAATACATGGTGTGTTGTTATTATCTGAAATTAAAGTATATTAAATATTGTAATATGAAAAATTCTTATTAGAATTGTTGTTAAACAATATCAATTAAACTATACAGTTAGTAAGTATCTAAATGTGTATGTCCCTGCTAATAAATTATGGAAATTTTGCAGAAGCAAATTTTTTTAACTTACCAAATAAAGATTCAGCTCTTACTGAATCACCAGTTTCATTCTCTCCGGTATCGATTCTTGAGGGAAAGGTATTTTGAGCTTCAGGTCTTACAACTTTCGCGGACAACAACGAAGAATCGTTAAAACATACGGGACTTCTAGAACCATTCGAATCTAAGAAATATGGAAAATAATGATATATAAAAAAGAATAAATAAATTATTTAGCCAAATTAAATCATACCCATTTGTTCCGAAGTTTGTGTTTGTGTTGATGATGTAGTTTGCGGCTGAGTACTCATATACAACTCCAGCAACCAATCGAGAAATTGTTGTTGATTAATGCCCGAATTTTGATTAGATTGTGCAATGCCAGCATTGCTTGATTGTAATAAACTCAATAGCATTTTACCAAATATTTGCCAAAGTTCATTAAAAGCATTAGACGACAATTGACCAAGAGCTGAATATGTGTTAGCATTAAATATATTTAATATCGAATTATTGCATTGGCTAGGATTTATATTGCTGGAAACGTTACTAGAGAGTGAAGAGACTCTGGCTCTATTTGACAATATAGGTTGTGAAGTCGGCGTAGGTGAGACAGAAGGTGTACAAATTTCTTGTTTTATATTGGACGAACTATTTGGTGGTAGATAATCAATTTTACGCCTTATATTACATAACATTGTACATGTTCCTGTAGAAGTAGTATTTTTGGAAATATATTCACGTACACGAGAGGGTGACTCTAAAAGTGGAGATACAGATCGTATATTAGACCATCTTGAATATACTTTTAATATATCATCAATTGCAGGTGTTTTTTGTGGTTCAGGAAACATGGTTTGTACATGTTTTTGTGCAATCTTTTCGGTATTCGTTTGTCGGGTAATCATTGTACTAATATACTGGGAAGCCTGGTCACGTTTTGTTGTTGAAGAACATTGAGTTACCTGATCATTCATTTTTGGTTTCTTGTTACAAGTTAAGCAATCCTGTTTTTGCAGGGAAGAATATTGCGTAATTTGATCTTGCATTTTATATTTCTTAGCACAAGTTAGGCAATCTTGATTTTGAAGAGAACATTGTAAATTTTGATCTTGCATTTTTACTTTCTTAGTACTAGATATGCTATATTCTGTTTGTACAAAAGTAATATCTTCTAATAGATTGCACTGCACAAACATTTCCTGAGTTTTAATTTTATGTTCCTTTGTTTTATTTTTCCTTATGCTATTAGTAACAGGTGGTATTTTAAGTTTCATGACAGCACAATATTCTTTTAGCCTTTCTACTAAATCTTTATCTGGTGAATATTTTAGTATGTCTTCGCCTTCCAATTTATTCATAATTTTAACGTACTTTACCACCAAGTTATTATAATTTATGGGTCTCCCTTCGTACTCTGCTAAACGTGCTTTCATTTGATCATTTACCATAATCTTATTTGTCAAATCCACATCAATTTTGTGGTATTCTGTTTCCAAATTGTCTAATTTTTGTTTTGCTGTTGCATGTTCCCGCTTTTCATTGCAGTAAAGCTCTTGTACTTGTTGGGCTGTCTTCTGGAAATCTTTCAGCCGTCTTTGTAAAACATTATTTTGGCTTTTAATTTTTTCAATTTCCTGCACCAACTCATCTACTTTAGCTATAGATTGGGCAATTTCGAATTGTTTGGAACCAAGTTTCTTTTTTCCAAATCTCATATCAAGTCCATTATAAACAAATGGACTTGCAGTCCGTTCAACTGGCTGACTTTGCTTAGGAGGTGTTTTCAAAAAATCCAAGTTAATATCATCCATTTTATTTCAACTTAACACATCTGTTAATTGTAATGAAGCAGATTTATTTTAAAATTATATTTCTCGTACCATTTAATTAAACGTTTAAAAAGATTTCGAGAGCATTTTATAGAAAACAATTAAACATTACTTTTATTTTCGATAAACGTTTATTTTCACAATTTTAGCGCACCACATTTTGTATAAACATTTTCCATCATCAAAATATAAGAAGACAGACAAAATGTCAAAAAGCCGACAAAAAGCATGCTTAGTGTTAGTGATGTTAACTTTGCGATTTCAGAGCAAAACTTATGGTTTAAAGCGTTTTGCTTAAGGTGTTTTTCATATATATGATGAACAGAAATAAAAATCTTCTCTAACTAAAAAAGATAATGACAGTTTTTCGATACAAGAATTAAAACGAGTTTTTTTTATAAATCTATATAAAACTTTTGTTGTCTAAATATCAAGCTTTCACTCACCTATGCTCAAAAATTTTGAAACCCGTCTTCGCTTAATCATTTAACGTAGGGTAAAACATTAATTTTATAACATAAGAAATTAAAACAGGGTTATAGGGGTTTTAAAATTAAAATTAGCTTGAAAAAAATAACATTATTGAAAACCTATAAAAACTGTTTTAGGGAAGTTGAAATTTGTTGGTATTAATTTTAATTTTTGTAATTTAATATATTTTTTAAAAATGTTTAAATACTTGCAAGAGGAATAATTCTCATTTAGTAATTTACATATATGCAAAAATGTATTACAATTATTTTCAGTGTATACAATTCACCACTACAATAAGAAAACACAATCCGAAAACAACAATAAAAATGCCCGAATTCACCACTTAGTTGTCATTCGTTTTGTTCACTTATTCGGGTTAACGTCAAGTCAGTAACGTAGGAAAAATATTCATTTCATTTTTGTTTTTTTCCAAACACACACTCAAATGCAAAGTAATTTAAAATTTTTACATAATTCTCATCAATAAAAAGTATAAATTTTCAAGTATTTTTGATTAAAAGTGCAAAAAATTTTAATAAAAATTCTATTTGGGACAATAAAAAAATAAAAGAAGGTATCTGAAAACATCAACTTTTTTGCAGAGAGAACAGCAGCTGAAAAAAATCAACAAAAACGACGGCAGACAAAAAAAAAACACCACTACCAACATCATCACCATTAACAACAAAATTAAAAGAAAAAGGAAAGAAATTGTACAACAAAAATTTTTTGCCAGACATCTAAAAAATAAATATTGCAAGGATTATTTCAGTAATTGGTGAATTTTGTAAATTAGAAAAAACATTAATACCACATAAGTAATTAAATAAAAAAGTGTTTTAAAACTAATTATTATTAAAATCAATTTAAAACAAAACACAAAATTAAAAGTTTATAAAATTTGTAAAAAAGAAAGGAAACTTGATTTTTAAATATTTAATACTGTAAATTGGTGTACTTTGTATTTATTTAAAACGTTAATAGTGTTAAAAAATGACCACAAATCTTCGTCAGATTCCCTTAACCTGCAGTGGGCACACTCGCCCTGTAGTACATTTGGATTTTAGTGACATTTGTGATAGTGGATACTTTTTAATATCGGCGTGTAAAGGTAAGTTTATAACAATAATATTATTTAATTAAGTTATACCTATATAGAGATATGATGCAGAAACTTTCTGTTCCGATGATAAAATTGTTTAACTCATTTACAACCGTCTAAAATAAGCTCCTACTATCAAAATTCGATTAGCTGGCATTTGTCCGAGCGTAAGAGTTTCTACCTCCAGTACTTAATTTCGGCTATCCCAGTCTTTAACAAGATTTTACACTAGTTTTCTAATATTGTATTAACTATTTGATCAATTCATTCAACAGTATTGAAACATAAACTAATACTATTTAAATATGATATAAAAAAGTCTATTATTTTTTTTATTATTATTAGGTAGGTAGCAGTATTTATGTAGTTTATAATAATTACATTGATTAATTACAGCCAATACAAACAATAGTCTAAATTTAAATATTGCAAAAAATTGTTTCTTTATTAGGTCAATGTATGGATTTGCTATTTTCTTAAGAAAACTGGTTTAATTTTATACAGTTTAATAAGAATTTACAGAAAATTATATTAAATTTAATACGTACATATATTTATTTTAAATCTAAAAGATAATTATTTTTTATATTTTTTACCCCATAGAATAGATAATATAATTTTTAGGTAATTTATCAATTTTGTTTAAAGAAATTTATGAAGATTTAAAAATTGTTAAATTTTACTATTCATTTATGAACTTATACACTTACATCGGATTTATTAGCTTTAATACTCATTTATTCAATTTCATAAAAACTCCTATTGTATTTTTATAAATTTTGTAAAATTCAAGGGGTGTATGATAAGCCTTGACAATTGATATTGTCCTCATTAATATTAAATCAATGTTAAAACATTTTTTGTATATAAAAATTTGCGTTATTTAGTATAAAAATTAATTTTATAATTATTTCACTTTTATTGAGATAAAAATGTGTGTGACGATAAATATGCCGAGTTAAATATGTTTTGACGTAACGACTCATGACAAACGTATTTAAATATAAAATACAAATTAAAATAAATTTTAAATACGTTATGACCAAAAAAACAATTTAATGAAAAAATTTATTTTAAATTGGGCATGAAATTTTAAATGGTTATAAAAAACAATTTACTTAAAACTAAATATAATTATGAAGTTCTTCTTAAACAATTTTGGACTTCTATGGGGGATTTTGGCCAAAGTGGGCAAATTGAGCAAAGATATGCATAACCACTATATAGGATATGTGCGCAATGGGAACAGCTATCAGATGCTGTTTTTGGAATTCCAGAATTGAATTTGTGAAATTTTTTATAAACTTTTAAAAATTCACTTGAACCATTTTAAACTTCTATGAGGGATTTTGGCCAAAGTGGGCAAATGGAGCAAAGATATGCATAACCACTATATAGGATATGTGCGCAATGGGAACAGCTATCAGATGCTGTTTTTGGAATTCCAGAATTGAATTTGTGAAATTTCCAAAAACATGTTTTCAATATATCAATGCGTTTAAATATATAATTCATAATAATTTAGGTATTGAAAATTAGCAACATCGATTAATGTACGTATGTTTGCATATATATGCAATACTAAGTTTTGTGCAAAAATTTATAAATAAAAATGGTTTTACTAAGGTGAAGAGAATATAAGATTTGACACAGCCAAAATTTATTTATTTAAATTTTCGTTATTTACAATATTGGTTACTATTCAAAAGTTTTTAATATGTTTATGTTCATGTTCAATAATGTTAGGTCTTCTAAAAGTAAAATATTACAGCATTTTTATTTGAAATGCAAAAAAATCTTTGTGATATAAACTCGTACATTTGTTCAATTCACAACTGATGTTGTATATATGATATCTGCATTGTATGCAAAATCTCTTTTCTTTATCTGATGGAGAAAGATGAAATTCAGAAAACACTTAGCAAATATTTGCCGAAAAAGACGTAACCACTAAATAAAATATATTTGAACTCGTTTATTTAGTAAAAACTTCGTTTATTTAGTGCACGACACAACAAAAAGCTGAAAAAAATCAACAAAAACGACGGCAAACAAAAAAAAAAAAAAAAAAAACACCACTACCAACATCATCACCATTAACAACAAAATTAAAAGAAAAAGGAAAGAAATTGTACAACAAAAAAGTTATTTTTTGCCAGACATCTAAAAAATAAATATTGCAAGGATTATTTCAGTAATTGGTGAATTTTGTAAATTAGAATAAACATTAATACCACATAAGTAATTAAATAAAAAAGTGTTTTAAAACTAATTATTATTAAAATCAATTTAAAACAAAACACAAAATTAAAAGTTTATAAAATTTGTAAAAAAGAAAGGAAACTTGATTTTTAAATATTTAATACTGTAAATTGGTGTACTTTGTATTTATTTAAAACAACAAATATTTAGTTTTATTTTATTTGATGTTGTTTGTTCTTGCTAAACTCTTGTAAGAGTAAACAACGTCAAACAAATTTGTGCTACATCTAGTGGTTACGCTTTTTTGAGTAAATATTTGCCATAATGAAATCCGGATAAGGAATACAATTTCCGCAGCCTAATGGGCTAATTAGCAAATTATGCATTGATTAATTAACACATCATCATTATTTTTCATATGGCTAGATTGTACTCGTATTTCAAAATGTTATCTTATCTGACAAGATTTATGTACATGGATGACAGTTTTTGTCGTTTAATCAATTATTTAGAAAATTTAAAAATTCGTATTTTATTGCTCCAAAAAATTCAAATATCTTACAGAAATTCTTCAGTCATTAGAAATTATGGATCTAAAAAGGATAATTAATCATCGATTATAAAAAAAACAATAATTTTGAAATGACATTATATGTAATTTAAATACTCTAGAATTTCATAACACACTCTGACCACTCTCAGTTTTTTCCCTTAAATTTATAATACAGCGAAAAATATTACAATATTTCTTCATCATTTATTAATTACAAATCGCGCTGCAGAAAAATGTATCCAATAATCTTCAAGGATTCTTTGAAAATAAGAGAAAATATGCCGTACAAATGATTGTCAATCAACAAATATTGATCTAAACTTTATATTAAAATTACTATAATAATTATTTACTAACATTTACTAACTTTTTATTATCTATAATCTATCTATATATTGGTAATATCGCGTCAAGTGACCCAACTTTTAAAGTCTATCTCTTCCGATTTGGATGGAATTTGCACTAAGGTTACTACTATTGGATAGTAGGCCAGACACAAATTTTCAGCTCTATCAGTCAAGAACTGCCGGAGTTAGAGGGGGCCAAATTTGGACATTTTGGTCATACAGGGTTTTTTTTAAATTAGTGTAACTTTTCACCTATTGGTCCTAGAAAAAATTGTCTAAAGGATAGCTATTTCTTCAATAATTCCAAAAATATATTTTTTTTAATTTAAAAAATTTTTTTTTAATTTTTTTTCAAAATAGGCCCTTTTTTCTCAAAAGAAAGCTTTTACATTTTCCTTTAAGGCCTTTATAATCGCTTAATGGGATGCGAGTGAGATATCTATCAAAAAAAATTATTTTTTAACTCAAAAATAAGATTTTTGAATATTTGGCACATGTATCATTTTCATTTTCCCCCATTTTTTTTAAATGGAGTTTTTTTTTCTTCAAAAGAAACTTTAGAAATGGTGCTGTGTGAGACAACCGCTATTAATTTCTACCTTCGATTTTCTTTTCATTGAGCTTTGTCAATTCTACAGGTAGTTTGGAGCGCACGTAATATTGAATGAAATTTTTATTATCAAAGTAACAGGTACCCCTGAGACCTTTTTCGAATCAAGTGGAAAGCCATTCTCTGAAATTTTATGACACTTGACTTTAAAATGTGGATGGAGAGGTAAAAGTTAACAGGTACTTTATTCTAATGCTACGTTTAAGGTTAACGAACTTTATTGGTACTTTGATATTTTGCCATTATAGGCCCTAATAAAGGATTTTAGACTCTTTCATAAAAACGTACCACCTAAATGATCTTAAAAAATTATTTATTTGCATTCTAAGGACATTCGGAAATTAGTTTTTTACAAACAGCGTTAAAGTTTGGAGGTGCGTTATTTACTAATTACTTACATAATTAATCCTCACAATGGCTTCCGCTTCCAAAAAGGAAATGTTTACTTCTTTTTGTTGTAATCCCTTAAACAAAAAGAAGCACAGGTCATCAGATATGCGAAATATTTCCGACAACTTATTCAAAAAATTCCCAACGCTTTCAAAACGTTTGCTAATTTGTGGATCGTGCAGGAAAATGATGGGAAAGTTGGACACATTACCGGTTATTCCAGATGAGAACAAAATCAATTCTGAAAATGATGACAGTTCTGCAGGAGATCATGGTTGTTCTAACATTTCAGTAAAACCTATAAGACCTAATAATGAGTGCCAAAATCAACATCACAAGGATGCAGTAAACATTTTTGAACAAATAAAAAAGAAGTACAAATCGTCACAGAGTAGATCTAAAAGAATTCAACATCTTACTCTTGACCCATCGTCATGGAGTTGTTCAAAAATAATGACGAGTTTGGAATTTCTCAACGAAATGCAAGAATTGCTAAAAACTTGGTTGCTGAGCATGGGATTCACACACTTCCAAACGAGAAGAAGGGACTTTAGCGTGCGAAACTGAAGCTCTAGTAACATATCATCATTATCAGCGAGATGATATGAGTCGAATGATGACAGGAATGAAAGACTGGGTGTCTGTTCGAAACGATGGCCAGAAAGTCCAAATGCAGAAGAGGATGGTTCTCTGTAATCTGAACGAGTTATATGCAACATTTCAATCTGAACACGAGGACGTCAAAATTGTATTTACAAAATTTAGCCAACTGAGGCCAAAGCATTGCGTTTTGGCAGGAAACAGCGGAACACACACAGTATGCGTTTGCATTTACCATGAAAATGTTAAACTCATGTTGAAGGAAATCAACTTAAAGTATTTGACAGATGATTCCTCAGAAGATTTGCACGATTGCCGTGATTGCCTTAAATTGACTATGTGTCCCTATGTAACAACTTCTTGCCACTTAGGCGAATGTTCAAATTGCCCGGAGACCACATTCATTAAGGAGAATTTAATGAACTCTTTTCATCGAGAATGTATTGATGAGATAAAATTTTAATCTTGGCTTCAGACTGAAAGATGTACCTTAAAAACAGTAATTTTAAATGTGGATGATTTTGTGGAAGAAATATGCAAATGTTTGCTAAATTTGAGAACCCATGACTTTTTAGTCAAACAGCAATGGTCATTTTTGAATGTTTTAAAGACACATTTGAAGTCTGGTGAATTCGTGATTTCATATGATTTCGCAGAGAACTATAAATATGTTATTCAGGATGCCATACAAGGATTCCACTACAATAATGACCAATCAACTATATTCACAGTTGTTATTTACTACATAGTAGATGAAAAACTGGAATACAACAGCCTGGCAATCATATCCGATGATTTAAAACATGATACCGCTACAGTTTATGAATACCAGAAGATAATTCTAAATTATCTAAAATCTAAATTTATAGTGGACTATGTTTCGGATGGAGCTCGTCAACATTTTAAAAACAAAAATAGCTTCGCAAATCTTATAGCTCACGAAAAAGATTTTGGGATTCCAGCTGAATGTCATTTTCATGGCAAAGGAGCATGTGATAGCATTGGAGCAAATCTCAAAGGAAATGCAGCGAGGTATAGCTCTCATCAAGATCGCATCTGAGATGCGAACGCTTTATTCCGATGGGCAAAGAACCATTGTAAAGAAACTGAAATAGTTTTAAGTAGCAAAGATGATCATGAGGAAACATTAAAAACATTGAAGAGTAGATTCGACGCTGCTGTAACAATTGATGGCACAGCTCAATTCCATGCTTTTATACGACTTATTGATGGAAGACTCCAGTTGAAAAAGTTTTCTGCATCTACTCAATGCGATTTCTTTCTAAAGCCAAAAAAGAAAGCAGCAGCGAAATCAGCAGCTGAACCTAGTAACTCCAAGAAAGGATTGGCAAAAAAAGCTAAAAATAAAGGCAATAAATAAGAAGGACGAAAGTTTGGCAATTTTAAAACTTATATATTAATTTTTTTTAATTATTTATTATTATTATTGTCATTTAGTATTATAAGTAAAATGAAAATAGGGCATAAGGTAAAAATTGAAACACTTTCTTCTTTGAGTTGCAAATTTTTTTATAGATACCCCACTTGCATCCCATTAAGTGACCACAAAGCTCTTAAAGGAAAAGATCTAAGCTTTCTTTGAGCAAACAAAAAACATCCATTAAAAAAAGAAAGAAAAAATATAGTGCATATGGTAATTTTTTGTTTTTTGAGTTAAAATATTTTTTTTATAGGTATGCCTCTTGCTACTAAGTAACCACAAAGCTCTTAAAGAAAATGGTCTAAAGTTTCTTTTGAGGAAAAATAAAAAAAAACTCCATTTAAAAAAAATGGGGGAAAATGATAATGATACATGTGCCAAATATTGAAAAATCTTATTCTTGAGTTAAAAAATAATTGTTTTTGATAGATATCTCACTCGCATCCCATGATTATAAAGGCCTTACAAGAAAATTGTAAAAGCTTTCTTTTGAGGAAAAAATGGCCCATTTTGGAAAAAAAAATTAAAATAAAAATTATATTTTTTTTTAATTAAAAAAAATATATTTTTGGAATGATTGAAGAAATAGCTATCTAAAGTCCTTTGGACAATTTTTTCTAGGACCAACAGGTGAAAAGTTACACTCATTTTAAAAAAACCCTGTATGACCAAAATGTCCAACTTTGACCCCCTCTAACTCCGGCAGTTCTTGACTGATAGAGCTGAAAATTTGTGTCTGGCCTACTATCCAATAGTACTAACCTTGGTCCAAATCGCAAGACATTGATTTTAAAAGTTGGGTCACTTGACGCGAAATTACCCATATATAAAACAGGATGTGTGTATGTATGTAACGCATTAACTCCAAAACGGCTTTACCGATTTTGATGAAATTTTCAGGGACTCTTCAGAATATTCAGGCGGGTGACACTGTTAAGTCTGATTTTGATTGTCGGTCTGCGGGCCGAATGAATGAAAACCGTTAGTATTACAAGTAAACGGTTAAATGTTTAGATTCAAATACAAAAAAAAAATAGAAAAGGATAGAACTATACAAGAAACATAAAGGAGATAGTAAGTAATTTAGAAAGTAAAAATATAGAACATCTTTAAGGAATAGATTTCTTCATTGGAAAAAATAGGGTATAAATACAAAATTTGCGCGGCCATCTGAACCATTAAAAAAAATTCTGGCTTACGAAGCAATATTTTGAGACAGGAAAAAGTAAGAAGTGACTCGAATATGATATAAATTACCAAATGCGTCAAAGAAACAGAAGAAAAAAGAGATCTGGAGTGACGATTGTTTTACTAATTAAAAAGGAAGCCTTTAATTAAAATTCCAAATAAAGCCCTTGCGTTACGGGCAAAACAATGGGCCTCCGGCTAGAGCAAGGCTCATCGTATGTTGGAGGTCAGGAAAATCTGTGCGATTGTAGTGAGCCAGCAGCCATTTGTGGTAACCTTCGGAAATAAATTAGATAACTCCAGGTAACAACAAAGTACATAGTTAAGTGCGATTGTCCATAACTGAGTAAAGTAAGTCAATACCAAATTTAAAAAAAAGAAGGAAAGAATATACCAATTAAGGAAAAAGTTTAGGCTGAAGTTATTTGAATATTCAAAAGCAGTTTTTGTTTTATAATAGTCAAACTTACTTTTTCTTGGAAAAGAGATTAGTTTAAGTATTAACACTAAATTATAAGTTAGTTTTAAAATAGATGTTAGTGTTATTTGTTTTTAGATTTATTTATTATTTAGTATTGTGAGGAATTTCAATAAATACCTACTTTTTTATTACAAGGCATTTTGCTCATCGCATCGTGTATTTGAAAAATAGTTATACAGGCGTATTTGTAGCTTGGGTACTACGTTTAAGAGAGCTCTTTTAGGCGTTAGGATAAATCAGTTTTAAATTGTTTTACGTGAGGCAATTTGGTCTCTATTAATATATGTGATGAGAAAGTACCCTAGTGTGAATTTTTTTTATATTTAAAATTTATGTTCGGTATTTGTTGGGATGTCCAAAATTTCTTTAATATTTTTTGTATGTCTTCATGAGAAGGGTATATATAAGTTTGTCAAGTCCGTGTATATTTGTTGGTGATACGAATGTTGATTTCCTGAATAATTTGCTAGCTCTTGTCTTATCAGATCTTTTACAATGTTATGATTTTAAAAATTGTCATACTATCATTACTCGTCCTAGCACTGGAACCTCAACTGATAATGTGTTTAGTAATCTTGATGGGAAACTCGAAATTAGTTCTATTGAATGTGTACTATCGGATCACAACATAATTAATATCAGAATTGATTCAACCGTAAATACTAAGGATTATATAGTAATGTAACGTTATTATTGTAATTATGAACACGTTAGAGAAATTCTTAGTAGTACTCTGCTGATATCAGGTTTTACTGACAATCCTAATTATGACACATCCCATTTAATAGATTGTGTAACAAATGCCGTTACTAGTTCAACAGTTATAACTCGCACTAAGAAGGATTTGAAATTGAAACTAACACCATGGATTAATGTTAATTTACAATCACTTATGGAATACAAAAGCAAGCTTTTGAAAAAAAGAAAGAAACTACAAAATAAAGATGTTGTTAATATCTGCCTTAAGAGAGTTAGTAAAATAATTAAAATAGCTACCAAGGAATGTATGAATAATTATTATAAGGAAAATTTGAGTAAAATGCAGGAGAATCCTAGAAAGTGTTGGCAATTTTTAAATCAGACTCTTGGAAGAAATTATAAGCCCGAAATTAATATAAGGAATGATGAAGGTAAAATAATTGTAAATAATAATGAGAAAGTTGAAGTTTTCAATCAGTATTTTCTTAATTCTGTAAAAAATTTGAGTAGTGGCATTGAATATAGCTCTTCTGATCATTTTAATACTTTTCGATCTTTAATATATACTCGAAAGCAATTTAGTCTACATCATATCACTGAAAATGAAGTCTATGATTTAATTACTCGTTTTAATTTTGATAAAAGTCCTGGAAGCTCCTTTATTAGCTAAAATTTTAAACTCTTCAATCACTCAATCGATTTATCCTGATGCAATTAAAACTCACAAGATTATTCCGATTCCTAAGGAAATTCATAGTAACGCAGTTGATAAGTTTAGACCAGTTGCAGTTTTATCTATCATAGACAAACTTTTTGAAACCATTTTGCATAGTCAAATTTCTAAATTTTTAGAGGATGAAAAATTGAATATGGCTTCCGTAAGGAAGCAGTATTAAATGTAGTTAATTATATCTGTGATGGTTTAGATAAAGGATTAAATGGAGTAGGTGCAATCTTTTATGATCTTTCCAAAGCCTTTGATCTTGTAGATCACTCAATATTGCTTCAAAAATTAAAATTTTATGGCGTAAGAGGTGGTGAATTGTGTCTTTTCGAAAGCTATCTGGAAAATCGCCGACAATATGTGCAGATTAATTGTAAAAGTTCAATGGAAGATGTTGAGTATGGAGTTCCTCAAGGAAGTGTGCTTGGTCCTTTATTGTTTAACATTTATCTTAATGATATTAATAACTTAGGTCTAAGTGGACAAATTTTTATGTATACAGATGACTTATGTCTTATTTATCCATATAAAGAAAATCTAGTCTTCAAAACATTTGCTGAACGGAATGCAGCACTAATTTCGGAGTTTACAAGAATAAATAAATTAGTAATAAACCCTAGTAAAACAAAAATCTTACGTTTTAGACCACGACATAATAGAAATGTGGAAGAAATGGCAGTATCTATGGATGGAAAGGAAATTGCTGAAGTGGACTCCATAAAATATTTGGGAGTTATTCTTCAAAACAATTTATCAATGCAAAATCATATTCAACATGTTCGTTCAAAAATATCTCCAGCACTAGGTTTACTATTCAAACTAAAGTACAAACTGGATGAAAAAACCAAATTTATAATTTTTCAAGCCCTTATTCAAAGTCATTTAAACTATCTTACACTTGTTTATGGATTTAAAAGGAACGCTGACTTAAAATCTTTACAAATTATTCAAAACAAATCATTAAAGGCTGTATTCAATCTTCCCCATTTGTATCCGACTTTGTCGCTGTATAAAAATGTTGCTAAAAAGTATTACCAATTTATGGTATTTACAAACTGCAGTTGTTAATATATGTTTTTAAAGTAATTCACGGAATTGGACATCATACGATAAGTTTTTCTATAAATCAAATATTGTTTAACACAAGAAATAATTCGAACTTAAGGCTCGCAAAATGCCGGTTGGAAACCACCAAACAGAGAATTGAGTACAACGGTAGTTTGGAATTTAATAATTTGCCTCAACTTTTAAAGAATTGTTTGTCAATATCTTCATTTAACAGCTTAAAGACTGCCTTCTACACAATATAGAAATGCTTTTAATATACTAATTGTATAATATAAAATACTCTCATATTATTATTATTTTTATATATATTTTTTTTTATATATATACATATGTATATTTTTTTAATAAATCTGTTATATATATTTAATTATATAGTAATTATGCTTAGTTTAATTGCCAACGTTGTCTCAACAAAGCCTTAATGGCACTGAGACCATTATATATAAATTGTAAAACATAATTTTGAATTAAAAAAAAAAAAAAAATCCACAATATAATTTTCCGACCCTATAAAGTATATATATTCTGGATCCTTATAGATAGCGGAGTCTATTAAGTCATGTCCGTCTGTCTGCTTGTTGAAATAAATTTTCTGAAGTCACCAGATGTCTTTGGTTTCCAAATCTTCAATAATTCTGTCAGACATGCTTTAAGTTAAACTTGACTTAAGTTTTGTCGTCGTGTATTGTATATTATATTTTTATTAATTATTTGATTATTTATACCAAAATTCTGTTCGTGATGTCCCATTTTTTAGTATTTAAGTAACTAATTAACAATAAAAATTAATAAAAAATTAACGAGACCCCTGAAGAACAAAGTTTTTTATTTACGTTTGGAAACAAACATTTGACCAAATTAGCCTGAAGGAAACTCCTTAAAAATTATAATAATTATAAACATTAGTCACAAAAACAAATTAATGCTTTCGAGAAGTTTGCTATTTAAAATCAGCAAAATCCGTCCATAAATAACGGAGATATGAGCAAAAATCCGAGACAACCTCTGAAAATTTTATCAAAAAAACTAAGTGTATTAATATTGTTACGAATAATTTCATCAACAGATGGCGCTGATCACACAAAGTGTATTAATATTGTTACGAACAAATTCATCAACAGATGGCGTATTTATCGACATAATTATGCATAATATAATTATACATCCACAACAAAGGTGAAGGGTATATAAGATTAGGCATAGCCGAATATAGCACTCTTACTTGTTTTATGTAAAACTAATGCTAGATCTAAGCGAACAGATTATTAGTAAAAAATTTTGTAATAAGAAGGAAACAAAAAAAAAAAAAACATGGAGGAGTGAAATTACAAAATGACTGAAAGGTAATATATCTTATGGTGTCGCGGATTGTGGGGTCATTATAAAAGTTAATTTAATGGGACATTTTAATGACCAAGGTAGGGATTGGGCGGCTGGAGCATACGACCTTGCTTCCTATGGTAGAGCGGTATGTTTGTTATAGTCTCAGTTTTTAGGTTAAGGCAAAGGGAGGAACACACACCATTGAGAAAGTGATCATGTTAAGAGCTAGTCCCCGCTTTGTATATGTAAAAATATTTGAAAACCCAATTTTAATAAAAAAGAAATTAACTGCCGTATTTATAAAAAATTAAAGTAGACTTCAAGTGTACTTTAAGAAAATTTTGTATGAAAATTATGTCTTAAAGCACACTGCAAGCCCACTTTATTTTTTATAAATACGGCAGTAAATCGTTTTTACCACTGTTAAATTAAAATACCAGAAAAAACTAATTTACATAGTATATTAAAGTACGTCTTTCTAAAAATATGCTACTTAATATAGTGACTTTCGTTAAATGTTTCCATTATGTAAATGTCGTGTAATTTTAGAATTTCCGACAAAATTTTATGTCAACTTTCACGAATATCTGTTCACACACACCTTTGTTGCTCTTTATTGCTTTGGGGCATTATTTTTCTTGATTTATTTCAACAACAAGTTTTGTTGTTTTTAAAAGAAAAAAGTTTATTCGAAATTAATTATTTATTTTCTTTATTGTTTTTGAGAAACTGACTGACGTTTTATTACAGTGCTGTAACAACAGCAGCAGCAATCTGAAGTATGTATGTAGTTATTGTAATTAATTTCCTTTAAGTGAGAGATGTTTGCTGGTGCTGCTTTTATGGCTGCTGTTGTTGATGATTGTTGTTATTGATTCGTTGATGATAAACTCGTTGCACATACGGGAAGCACCTTGAAATTTCTCATGTTTTTAATTATTATTGTGAGAGCTTTAAAATACAAAAAAATGTGTAAACACTTTATTGTAAACTATTTTATTAATATGGCTTTCTTACTATTTTGTAGAAAGCTAAATAAACATTTTTATTCTACAATATTAAACTAAAGTAATTCATTATTTAAATGTTTTCTTTGTTTTAAGATTTTTGCTGTGTAATTTTTTACATTTTGTTGTAGAATTTGTTTTGTCTGTTAGTGATTTTGGTTGTTGTTTTTATTTATTTGAAACATACAAGCAACGCATGTTCATTCGTTCATTCGTTCTTGCTTACCTTGGTTACACAGAATATTATGAAATTTATTTAAAAATCTTGAATGTATATTCAATTTTAATAATATTTTTTTAAAATAGTTGTTTAACCCACTATTAAAACTTAACATAAATTTCTACATATGTATAAATAGCTTTCATTTTAAAATTAGAAATATAAAAAAATGTATTAATTATTTGTGTAAATTTACAGTTAGATCCACAATATATTTTTTATTGCTGTAATTTTTTTATGCGTAGATACTTTCTTAAAGGCCACTTTCTTAATTCTTTATTTTTTTTTTAAATAATAAATTAAAAATATGCCCCTAAAAATGTTTTGCTTTTGGACAAAATTTAAACAGATTAAGTAAGATATCATAATAAAACTTATCATACTGTGAACGTCAATATAAATATTGTTATTATATACTATGTAATAATAAAATAAAAAAACTAGAAAAATATGGAATATAAAAAAAATTAATTTTAGTGGAAAAGTTTCAGTTTTTTGGCAGTAAACAGTTATATTAAAATTATGTAAAACATTGTAATTAATATTTTGTTTGTAGTCTTTTTGCCTTTATCATAGCAAATAATCTTGTAGACATATCATCAATGAGTTTTGTAATGAAATCAGGCGAAATTTTGTTCCATTCATCCTGTATAACTGTCTTTAAGTTATTCTTGCAAGAAATATTTTGCTTTGCCTAATTTTTTTATCCAGATATTACCAAAGTTGCTTAATTGGATTGAGGACTGCGGAGGATGATTTTAAGTTTTTGGATAATGATTGAGCAACCACTCTTTTACAAATTTGGAGGTATGTTTGGCATCATTGTCCTGTTTAAAAATCCAGTAATTATTTTTTAAAATATCAAGATACTCTTCCTTTTTCATTGTAGATTCTAAAAATGTAGGATTACCAGGGGTCGGTAACGGCTTTGGTAACATATTTATTACTAAAGGCTTCGTTCTTGGTTCGCCATATTTTGGAGGGGTTTTTGCTCCAAATATCACAAACTTACTTTCATCGGTGAAAAGAATGTTATTCCAAAAATTTTAGGCTTTTTTATATACAGTGGTCGACAAAACTAAACATACAACCACAATATTGGACATTTTATGAGAACATTAGCGCGGAATAAAAAAAAAAAAATATGCAGTTTTGTTTGTAATCTTTTTTTTTTATATATAAATGTTTTATTAAATCTTGCTTTATTGCGTAATATGTACATAGCATGAGATTTTCCTATAAGTATTACAACATTTGACAGCTAAGTAACTCAATAAGGGAACTAATATTAATATCACAGAAGATAGGGAAATATTTCAATAAAAAACCCTGTAACAATCAATATAAGTCATAAGAATTTCTAACAACAAGAACTATCCAAATCTTTCTTTACGAAATATTCACTAGTGATTGTTTAGCAAAATTCTTATCAATTCGAAGTCAGATACTCTACATTTTTCATTAAATGACAGAGGCAGGTCCTTGGTGTATGTACTGTGTAACTTATGCTCAAAATTCCTATGTAACCGGTCTGTGGAAAATCTTGGTAGTAGGTTATGAATTATTTTCAAATTTTTATTTTGTATAATCTGCAGTTTCTTCTTGTACGTTTTAGCGGCTTTATGAAACCAAACTTGGCAGGCATATGTCATTATCGGTCTAATACACATTTTATAAATAAATATTTTGTTTTTCAAGTTAAGCTTCGACTTTCTGTTTAACAATGGATAAAGGCACAACCACATCTTATATGTTGTTTAAACGTAAGCTTTTTAT
This sequence comes from Bellardia bayeri, assembly GCA_950370525.1. NCBI lineage: Eukaryota > Metazoa > Arthropoda > Insecta > Diptera > Calliphoridae > Bellardia > Bellardia bayeri. The sequence continues at coordinate 62,626,166 of OX493268.1, forward strand.
CTAGTATCACACATAGATACTTTATTTCGTTTTTTAAAGGAATAACTATCCCTCAATAGATTATATTTATGGTGGGTATTCGTTTTGGTGATTTATTAAACAGAAATATAATAGCTTACTGTTATTAACTTTTATTTTCCAATTATCAAAAAATATTTGGATTAAGTTAATGTTATGTTGCATTCTCTTTATTATTGTATTCGAGACTTTGCCACGCTTATACAAGGTGGCGCAAAAGTAAACTTCCAATCAGGCGATCGTGCAAATCGCCAAAACGGGAGATTAGGCGCCCGGGAAATGCATCCTTCAGCATATCGGTGGTGGCACGTGCAGTGTGTGCCGTTGCACCGTCCTGTTGGAACCACATGTTTTCCAATCCCAATTCATCAAGTTGCGCAAAATTTATAGCATTTTCTGATAGGAGGATTACTTTTGCGCCACCTTGTATAAGCGCACTGTACGGACCCTTGCGGTAGTCCTGCCGGAATTTGTCTTTCATCAGAAAAAATGTTGTCAATGCATACGACATATGATCGGTTATTTAAGTAACTTCTAATAATCTTTTGAAGGTACTTTGGGAAGCTGAATCTGTTTGAACACTAGTCCGTAATGCCAAATGGAATCAAAAGATTTTTCAATATCAAGAAACACAATACCAGTACTCAATCGATTCCTTTTGTTATTATAAATATAATTCACCACTCTCTTCACCTAGTGGACAGTGAAGTGTCCCTTTCTGAGCCAAATTGTTGGCAATTAATAATATTATTACTGGTTGAATAATCCAATAATCTTTTAAATATAATTTTCTCAAAAACCTTATCCAACAGGCTTAATATACTAATTGGCCTATAGCTAGACGGTAGTTTATGATCTTTATCAAGTTTTATAACAGGAATAACTTTAGCCTTTTTAAAGGCAGTTGGAAAATATCCATTTTTAAGACAAAAGTTAAACAGTTTACTTAATGTTTCAAAAAAGTAGTCAGGCATATTTTTAAGTATAATACTATTTATCTCATCCAACCCAGGAGATTTATTGTTTTTCAGTGTTAGAACGAATGTCTTTACCTCTTGGATATTTGTAAGGTTTACATGGGAAATGTCAATAAGTGTTTAATTATCAAAACTAAGTACATAATTAGAGACATCAGAATTAAAAGGTGATGGGTAGTTTATAGTAGTTTCGTGGGACTTACCAAAAACATCTGCAATAGCTTCTGCTTTTTCAGCGGCAGATTATAAAACCTTACTATCCAAATGAAGGTCGCTAATACTCGAGTTCTTTCCCATAATAACTTTAGTTAATTTCCAAAACTTTTTAGAGCCAGGAGGTAGTTTAGAAAGAAATTTTGACCATGACTCATTTCTTTCCTTATTAAGGTGGAAATCTACTAAGCGATTCAATTGTTTAACAATACAGTTTAATTGTATTCTATGGTTCATATCGTAACATCTTTAAAATTTACGCCTGTATTTATTTCTCTGCGAAATTAGCATCTTACTCGTATCTGAAATTTCCCTATGCAAGGAGTTTTTACGAACAATTGGGATTTTTTTAAAAGCCTCCTTCACAATAGTTATTAGTTTACTCAACAACAGCTCAAGGGCTTCAGGATTAGTTACTGTTGAATCAATGCTCCGGTTCGTGATTTCTTCCACCACCCAATTTCTAATTGCTGGCCAATCTGCACAGCTATACATAGGAATACTTTGCATTCTGTGTTGAACCTGTCCCAAGATGTAGCACGAAATTGGAACATGGTCAGACTGTAGTATGTTAGGCAACGAATCTAAGTTCGTAAAAGGAAGACAAGAATTAGACAAAAGAATATCTACTGTTGACGATTGAACCGGGGATAAATTTTGGCCGAAACAAGTAAAGGCATTCGTATAATAAATGTAATAGTTTGATTGAATGGAATCACTGTAATGTTCATTTCCAGTTGAGTTGTTATATGCACAGTTCCAGTAAGTGTGTTGTGCATTCAGGTCCCCAAATGAAAAAAGTCACTTGTATGCGACGTTAACAAATTCATATCCGATTTAAAATGGGTAGAGTAAGACGGATTATAGGCTGCAGTAAAAATCACTGGTCGTCTATTTATCTTTACTAGTATGGAAATGTTCGATGTGACTTATTGCTATAAGCACTCCTCCGCCATGCGTAGGCCAATCCTCTCTATATACTTTGTTGCCACCCAGTTTGAATTTGTGGTGAGATTTTAAGAACATTTCATTTAAGAGAAGAACATCTACTTGTTTAATCTGATAGGTTCTTCTTGTCTTGACAACTGATCATTAACGTGAACAGCAGGATCAATATTAGTTTACTAGTCTGCTTAGATTTTGTTGTTACTCTAGTCTGAATATCTAAATATTCTTGACGGCTTGGGCACTTTGGGTCATCCGCCCTATGATTAACGTGCTTCAATTTCCTTTTCGTACAGTTATGACACTTGTATAAAACATTACTCACATTGGTAACTTTATTAAGGGGACATAATTCATATGCATGACTTCCCATACAGGCTGGGCACACTACTGAACGATTACAATTTCTTACACAATGAACCATACATGTTACATTTAGTACATTGCGTGGGACATCTATTGCCTTTAAAAGGTTTCCTCCAGTGTTAATGTTAAAATGTTAAAAAAGTAACGAATTTTCATCACCTCTTCCACCACTCTTGGTTACGTGCTGCCGGTCGAACTCAATTATATACAGTGCATCATCCTCCCATAAGCGTTTAGTTTCCAATTCCTTTATGTTCACCAGTTTAATATTGTGCGTACGTCAAATTCATCTCTGATCTCCTCCGTTGGATTCTTTGGAAGGCCGAATAACACCAGTTAAAATTATTAGCGTCCTTAATGTCATGGGTATAGGACTGAATTTTTGCATTCTTAAGAATACGCAACGCCTCTTCATACAGCTCCTTCGATTTAGATGATAACTTTGTACCAATTGACATTCTTTTAAATGTGTATCCATTCTCAAACATGGCGACAACGTCAGAGAACCTGTGAGTAGCATCAATAATTATAGGAGGAATTTTCCACCGTAATGCAACTTCTTCTTCTTCACCCTCAGATAGAAGTTGAAATCTGTTTGCACTGGTAGATGCTTCAGATGTTTTAGGCACCTCGAATTTAGGGCAATTGCCCCAGAGTTTTCTTCTTTTGTCAGAAGGCATTAAAAGCATATTCCACAATAAAAGGTATTTTATATACTATTTATTTACCCCCTTATTCAAAAACGATTATTAAATTTAACAAACGTTTTTAAGCAAATTTTTATATGCAAATCTGTGTTAATAAACGTTTGTTAAATTTAATAATCGTTCTTGAATAAGGGGGTTAATCTTTATATACATATATTTATAATTCTACTGCACGTGTTTCATTTATACTCTGCAGGAGTTAACTAAAAATATTGTTCATAAAATCGCATTATGATAAAATTAGAAAAATTAATGTTATTTCAAAATAAAGAAAATGAAATTATTTTATTATTTGTCTTTCATTTCATACTTTGGTTAATATCCTAATCGCTTGAAATATTATGCAGGACAACGTCTGCCGTGTCAGCTGGATACTATACATCTTATAATTTATAAATATTGTTGTGGGCACAAAATAACACAACGTTTTTACTTTGAGGCAGAGATGCCAGATGTTTTTTTTATTTATTTAATAGATATTTATGAGTTATTTTATTTATTTACGTTGTAGTTTCTAAATAATACATTCTTTTATATACAGAGTTTATTCAAATTCATTTAATATTAGTTCCCTATATTTAAGAAAAATATCCAAATATTTATACAATGTAAAGTAATCAAATTCAAAACCATTTAATATATTCAGAACTTCATTCAAATCTAAAGTAGTTTTTCCAAAATATTTTAGTCTGAACTCATAGTATATTGGACAAATTCCAATTAGGTGTAAAGTGTTTTCTGTAGCGTCTAGGTTACAAAGTGAGCACAGGCTAACTGATGAACTTGGTAAAAGAAGCATCTTTTTTATAAAAAAAACTGAACAATTTTTCCACTTCATCATATTTTTTAAAACCCCATTTGGGCTCCGTAAAACATAATAGATTTTGATGCTGCATTAAATATTTTTAGTTTGTTGCTGTTTGAAATTTTGGGGTGGTTTATGTATCTTGCCCATGTTGAAGAAATCGCCATTTTAGAAGTAGTTAATTTATTTTCTATATGTTTTTTGAAAGACAAGTTGAAATTAAGGTCCATGCTCAAATACCTATAGTTATTAACGATTTCAATGGCATCTTCACCATAATTCCATTTCAGATTATTCGATATTCTTGTTCCACTGCGGAATATTAATATTTTAGACTTAGCAAGATTTAGCTTTAGGGACCACATGTTGCAGTACGTATAAAGTTTATCAATCATATTCTGTAAACTATTTTGCGAATCAGATGACAATGTCATCAGCGTAAAGAAGGATTTTTATAGGTTCATCTACTACACCTACACCACCAGGTAATGCTTCAGCCAGGTCGTTAAGGTATAAAGCAAACAAAAAAGGACTAAGTATACATCCCTGCTTCACACCGTTGTCTACACTGAACGGATCAGAAAATGTGTTACCATAAAGAACTTGACTTGTGTTATTTTCATAGTAAAGTTGTAAGATGGGAATTATCTTTGACGATAAACCCATACAGGATAATTTGTAAAAAAGAGAATTCCTTGGTATCATATCAAATGCGCAGGAGAAATCCACAAAGAAAGCATATGTTTTTTGCCGTTAAGCTTATATAGATGAACAATATTAACGAGATTAAAAACGTTATCAGTTGTAGAATAATTTTTTCTAAAGCCTGCCTGATTCTCGTTTACTATGTTGTTAACATCAACCCAATTAGTTATACGGTTTAAGAGAATATTATTAAAAATTTTACATAATGTGTCAATTAACGATAATCCTCGATAATTTGCTGGATTATTTGGATCTCCTTTCTTCAAAAGCGGAATCAGAATTGACTTTTTAAAGCTGCTTGGTACGGTTTCCTTTAAAAAAATTTGGTTAAGCAGACAAAGAATTTCGTTTACGAAACAAACAGGAGAATATCTATAAAATTCATAACTGATACCATTAGAACCTGGAGCTTTGTTATATTTTAATGAACGTAGCACTGAAGAGAGCTCACAGAGTTCAATTGGTGAATCAAGAAAAGTATCAGTAAAACAAGGCATATACCAATGTAATAAATTTGCTTGTTCTGTGTTCGCGAGCATAGTACTAAAATGTGTATGAAAGTCTTCTGATGTTAAGTCACCTCTCGTAATGCACGTTCGAGTTTTCATATCATTTGACAGTTTCCACCAGGCTTTACTGCAGTTAACAAAGTTAAGTAGTTCTAAATTTTTTTCATACAATTCAAGTTTACTAATTTTGCATATTCTTAGATATTTGGCTTTGGCAGAAAGATACTTTGCCTTATTTGCATTTGTTTGCTTTTTTCTATACATGTTAAGAAGTTTCATCATGTTTTTTCGAGAACGTGCACATTTCCAATTGAACCATTTTTGTTTTGGTTCAAAACAAAACTTATTGTTGGTAGTAACGTTAGCTTTTAAGATTTTGTTTTTAACAGATAGTACCATTTTATCAACAGATATTGGGTGCAAAATCTGTATTTCTAGTAATAATCGTTAAATTTTCTACGTACTCTAGCGCAAATTTATCGTTCCATCGTATTCTCTGAGGTACTGAATCAGCTGCATATAAAAGTTAATGCGGATACCATTAAAACAAAATTGCTGCAGGATTTTGATATGTACAACAAATTTGATACAACAGGAGAATCGGCGTTTTTTTTTTGCAAATAAAAAAGGTAAAAATTATCCAGAAAGAAATAGAAAAATTATATGTTTTAATTGCAAAAAGGAGGGACATATTGCTAAATTTTGTAAGGCGGCAGAGAAAAATAAAAATGGCGGGAACAGTGAGAAAACGCTAGCAGCGCAGTTTGCAGAAAATTACAGCAGAGCCGACAACGTATGGCTGATTGATTCTGGCGCAACAACACACATAGTAAATTCTGAGCATGTATTTGTAAATTTAAAGAAAATTAATGCAAATGATTCTGTAACTGTAGCTACCCTGCAGGAAATGTCAATAGTGAAACTGTACTGATTTACTATCTAGTGGAAAACCAAACAGGCAGACGTACTAAGATTCTTCGATCGGATAATGGTTTAGAATATTGCAATAATGAAATGAAACAGATTTGTAGTGATAGCGGTATACTACATCAAACCTCAGCACCTTATAGTCCACAACAAAATGGTAAAGCTGAAAGAATGAACAGGAGTTTGGTTGAAAAAGCTCGAACGATGCTATATGATGCAAATTCAGAGAAAAAATATTGGGCAGAGGCAACTAATACCGCCGCATATTTATTAATTGTTATGCCGAAAAAGAAATTTAATGGAAAATCGCCGGAAAGAGTTTGAAGCGGAAGACAACAAAAATTAGATCACTTAAGTGCGTTTGGCTGTGTTGCCATGGTAATGACACCAAAACAATTAAGACAAAAATGGGACCCTAGATCAAAAAAATGTGTCATGGTTGGGTATAGAGGAAATTCAAATGCCTACAAATTGTATGATCCGGAAACCAACAAAATGCACATAAGTCGTAATATCGTTTTTATTGAATAATTCTGAAAAACCAAATTCTAATTCGACACAACATGATCAGAATTTAATAAGGATTTACGATGAAATTGACGATTCCATAGAAAACAATAATGCCAATCTACCACAACTAAAGCAACAAGATGAAGCTGAAGAAGAAACTCCACGTCGTAATAATGCGAATCTACCACAACTAAAGCAACAAGATGAAGCTGAAGAAGAAACTCGACGTCGTAATAATGCGAATCTATCACAACTAAAGCAACAAGATGAAGCTGAAGAAGAAACTCCACGTCGTAATAATGCGAATCTACCACAAATAAAGGAACAAGATGAAGCTGAAGAAGGAACTCCAAGTCGTTCAGCAAGAATGAAGAAGCCAGTGCGTATGGACGACTATGTCACGTATTTAACGTATAGTAATACAGAAAATCCAATTGATTTTTCTGAAGCTGTAAATGGAGACGAAAAGAAACATTGGATGGAGGCAATTAATAGTGAGTACAAATCTTTATCAGAAAAAAATTCATGGAGTATCGTAAAAGATAATTCAAATTTAAGAAAATTATCCACAAAATGGGTTTTCAAGACGAAAAATTATGAAGGCAACGTTAAGTATAAGGCCAGATTAATAGCAAAAGGTTATGCACAGCGTAATGGCATAGATTATACAGAAACGTATGCACCCGTGATGAGGTATAACACCTTAGGTTATTTGTTAACGCTTGCTTTAAGGTACGGTCACGCTTGGCAAATATTTGCCGAAAAAGACGTATCCACTAAATAACATATACTTGATCTCGTTTATTTATTTAAAAAAACTTTTCTTAAGCACAACAAATACTTAGTTTTGATTTATTTGATGCTGTTTGATCTCGCAAAACTCTTGTAAGTGTAAACAACGTCAAACAAATTTGTGCTAAAACAAGTGGTTACGCTTTTTTGCGTAAATATTTATCAAATGTGACCGTACCTTTAGAATTCAATATGAGACGTTTTTTAGACGTTTGTAATGCATTTCTCCAGGGAAATCTAGAGGACGAAATTTACATTGAACCTCCTGAAGGTATATCCATTACAGATGGTGATGTTTTACGTTTAAATAAACCATTGTGCGGTTTGAAACAAGCATCTAGAATGTGGAATAAGAAACTTAGTGAAAAGTTGGAGCATTTGGGAAAGAGACAGCTTAAAACCGATCAACGACAATACAGAAAATTTTATTATTTTGGCAGTATATGTGGATGATATGATCGTTTTATGCAAAAATGAAAAGTTAAAAGATAAACTAATCGGACAGCTAATGAAAGAGTTCAAAATGAAAGACCTTGGTCCAGCAAAATCATTTTTGGGCATGCAAATTAATTACAATTTTGGTCAGAACATAACAATTGATCAATAACATTATATAAAAAGATGTTGGAACGTTTTGATATGGTTTCCTGTAATCCAGTTTCCACTCCAATGGATTCAAGCACAAAATTTAAAAATGTCTATGAAGTCAGCAAACCAAGTGAGGATATCAGGAACTGATTGGTAGCCTTTTATTCGCAGCCCAAGTTTCTAGGCCAGATATAAGTTTCGCTGTAAATCTACTGAGTCTTTTCAAGAACAAATACGAAACTCAACATTGGGTAGCGACGTAACGTGTTTTGCGGTATTTAAAAGGTACCATCAACTATAAATTAACCTTTAAAAAGGAAGCCAATTTTGAAACTACATGTTTTTGTGATGCTGATTATGCAGCTGATCCGCAACAAAGAAAATCGGTGAGTGGCTATGTATTAATAAAAAAAAGGTGGCGCAATAGCATGGGTTCTAAGAAACAGCAGACAACAGCTCTTTCGACTTGCGAAGCGGAATATGTGTCAATGGGGATGACCGTACAAGAAGTGCTATGGGTTAGAGGATTAGAAGAGTTAATGCAGACTCAACTTATATAAACTGTTTTGTGAAAATCAAAGTGCAATTCAAAGTTTTAATAACGAAGACATATTTTTAAATAAATATGAAGTGTATCTTGGCATTTCTGTGGAGGAGAACCAATCTAGTTTGAATATTGAATATAGTCCATATAATATATTTGTTGAATTCTGCGTCCAATTTTATATTGAATTGGTTTCATAAATTTTAAAACGTTTTGATTTTGGCGATAAACTTTTAAAAGGATTAAACTCCATTGAACCAAGCGTAGCAAAAAAAAAATGATTCAATTTTACAATTGGCCAAACTTTTTCCAAATTTATTAAATGGAAAAGAATATCAAGAACTTGATAATGAATTTCGAGAATTACGTAATATGAAATTCACCAAACTCGAAACATTGGCGTTTTCTAATTTAAAGAGAGTCAACAATGCAAAGGCCTTCCCAATTTTAACACAATTTGTTTCGAGTTTAATGGCAATACCATATTCGTCGGCCAACGTTGAAAGAGTTTTAATATTGTAAATTTAAATAAAACAAAAACCAGAAATGCTTTGGATTCTTCAACATTACAAGGAAAATTGTTTTCAAAAGATTATCTTAATTTAAATCACTCTCAGTGTTTTAATATAGCAATTAAAAATGAATTTAAAAAAAAAATGCCACACAGAAATGTACCAGAATACTGGTACAGTTGAAAACAAACCACGTGGAGGTCGCCCAAAGAAAGTTAGTCGTAGAGACGTTAGCATCATTTTAAAAGAAGTGGGCAAAAATCCAAAAGTAAATGCCACAAAATTAGCCGAAGATATCGCAGCAAGATTTCAATTAATTGAACATCCAAAAACTATACAAAGAACTTTAAATAATAATGGTTACCATAGCAGATCTCTATGGATAAAGAAACATTGTTGGCTACCTATAAGACGATTGGCCAGTCAGTGGCAAACTACGCTGCCCCAGTATGGCCACCTTCGTTGAGTGATGCCCAGTGGATAAACATACAAAGCTGCCAAAATGCCGCCTTCCGCACCATCACAGGCTGCATGCAAATAACCTCAGAACACCATCTACATGAGGAAACGAAGGTTTTACCTGTAAAGGAACATAATGTCATGCATAATGTCGGAGGAATCACCCATGTTTTAACATCACACAGCTGGAGTCTCCCCCGAAGGGAAGGACCTTTGAATATACGAGCAAGATATACACAGGATCCACTAGATCAAAACTCGTATGTAGCAACTTTGAACGACATTCACAGAGATGCCATCAATACCACGGTCGCAGGATACCGCATGAATGTCGTACTTGGAGGCCGCCCATTGCAGATACCGATCAACAACTGCCGCGGAAGACAAGAGTAGTTCTGGCACAACTGAGATCGGGATGGAGCAATAGACTTAACGCCTTTTGGTCCTGCATAGACCGCGCCGTCCCCAACCTATGCCCTGCATGTGGTCAGGGTCCTCACGACACCAACCACATCTTAAATTGCCCAGCCAACCACACTTCACTTCGTCCAATGGATTTATGGACCAACCCAGTAGAAGTAGCGCCCAGTTTCTTGGTCTAGACTCTATTGCAGAACCCCCGGATTAAAAATAGTTCTAGCTGTTACAACAACAACAGTTGTACACACCACTTCAAAGCCAGGACTTAAATGTTATTCAGCACGTGTGGGAGATTCTACAACGAAAAATTCGAAAAACTCCTATTACTAGTGCCCCAATGCTTAAAGAGAAGCTTCAAGAAGAATGGCTAAACATAACATCTGCAGAACTCGACAATTTAGTTGCTTCGATGCCCAGACGCTTACAGGCAGTTAGTGATGCCCATGGTGGCCCAACGAAATATTAATTTTAATAAAAAGTAATAAGTTTTAAAACACAAAGTTTTTTATGTTAATTTACTGCTCGTATGTAGACTTTTGTCATTCAATTTTTTTAGTTTTTTTGTGAATAAAAGTTAAAATTTATAATAAAATAAGATTTTTTTTTGCGTTATATTATTAAAAATACATCTAAAACAAAACTGTATTATTACTTTTCTTCATTATGGTTTCAAAATACCCAAATTGCAAAAAATAAGGGTCGAACGTAGACTTTTGCCACTGTACATATCTTGTTTGTGAAAATCAAAAGTTTGGTTTAGTTGTTATTTGGTTTAAAGGGTTCCTTACGTGGCACTCTACCTTGTAGATCATTTTGATGCTAAGATCTTCTAACCGTACTCGCACTTACATGTTTTCCAGAAGTTCTCGTAACATTTTTAGCTATTTTTACAGTACTGAATGTTGGCTTTCTTCTTACTATAGCTCTTACTTCAGTTTTTGTAAGACTTTTTGGTCGTTTGCACCAGGCAAATTTTCTACGGTATTGTGTTTGCTATACATGTATATAATTCTTTAATTGTATAGTGATGCCTTCCAATGATTTTACCTATTTCACGCAGGGATTTGCCTTTTCTATGTAAGTCTATTATGATTTGCTGAGTCTCAATTGATGTTTGTCTTCTCATTATACATTTTTCACTACTTAACGTTACAACTTATGCCCTGATTCACAAAAAATTATAATAGACTTCATATGTACTTTATGAAAATTTTGTCTAAAAGCACACTTCAAACCTACTTTATTGTTTATGAATACGGCAGTTAATCTCTTTTAATGATAAATTATAAAACTTGCAATTATTTTGAATGGCACTTTACCGTTATTGGAATTACCAATACTTGTGGAATGACAGGGTTTTCCTGCATAAGTATGGTGCCACTGTTTACTTTATTTATTTTTGACCTCATCTAAAACGTATGTTGACGTCTTCGTTGACAAGATTTATGAACATGGATGGCATTTTTTGACAATTAATCTATAGGTATACATAGAAATATTATTTCGAAATTTTGCCCAAAAATTCATGTTCAAACGCTTCAAAAAATGAGTAACAGATATTCTACATAACTTATTATAATATTATAACAAATATTAAGAAATAAAGAATAAAGTTTGGAATTTTTTTAAACAATTTTTGTTAATAAATTAAACAAAGTATGTACAAACGCTGTAATAATACAGCGAAATAGATAACAATATTATGTAATGTTTATTAATTAAAATGTAATTAAATCGCGATGTAAAAAATCTAAACAAAATCATCAAAGTTTCTTTAAAAATATACTTCCACAATTTTTTTGTATACATATATGTATGTATGTATGCAGCCGATTTCTGTTAAATAAAATTTAATTTAAATTCCGAGTTATAATTTCGAAAACTAAGTTTTGTTAAAAATTAACACTCATTTTCTAGATTCGACTTAATTTATGCAATCAATCTTATTGGGATAATTGAAATTGTATCTGTATATTCAGTAATTCCACCGGTAGTAGAAGTACAAAATTTATTCTCTCGTTTATTAAAATTTTACGTTTAGATCCGACACGCAAAAATATTTAAAATATCAGCAAAAAAAAACAAACAAACAAAAGTGATATAATTTTTAAAAAGCTTTTTTAACACTGACAGACAACGAATGCAATTCTTGTTTTATGCTTTAAATGTATAGACATACAGAGGCATTCACACACTAGTCGACAACTGAAGTTGTTGTTGTTGTGTGCATTTTATATTATATGTATATGTAAGCAGTGGGGCTATCAGGTCGTTGGCATTGAGGCAAATCATTGAGTCAAGGTTGTTTCCGCAAACTATAATTTAACAAAAGTAAAAAATAAATTTCAAAGCTTTTTAATGACGTTCTTTTTATTTTTGCTTGCCTTATTTATTGAATAATTTTGCGAAATCAATGTGTTATTTTTGTAATTTCTAGATGGCAGTCCGATGTTACGACAGGGTGATACCGGCGATTGGGTCGGTACCTTTGAGGGTCACAAGGGAGCTGTGTGGGGTGTAGCCCTAAATAAACAAGCCACTTTGGCAGCTTCTGGTGCAGCGGATTTTACGGGAAAAGTATGGAATGCCATAACAGGCGGAGAACTACATAGTTTCCAACATAAACACATTGTCAAATCGGTGGCATTTGATACAAATTCCGAGAATATAGTGACTGGCAGCAATGAAAAGTTGGTGCGTGTTTTTAATCTCGAACAGCCACAGGCCGAGCCAGAAATGTATAACGGACATACGGGGGCCATTAAAAGGGCACTATTTTGTCGCAGCGACAAATGCATTATATCGGCAGCTGAAGATAAAACGGTTCGTTTATGGGATCGTTTGACAGGCAATGAAGTTCAACGTCTTTCATTCCCCAACAATCCGAATAGTTTAGAAATTTCCGCTGACAATCACATACTCACCATAACTCACGGTTCCAGTATTAGTTTTTTGGAGGTGGAAACTTTGAAGAAACTCAAAGAAGTTAAAGTTCCCACCAATGTCTCATCGGCCAGTTTGCATCCGGATAAACATGTGTTCGTGTGTGGTGGTGAAGATTTTAAAATGTATAAATTCGATTATATAACTGGCAATGAAATTGGTGAGTTAAACATGCATGTTAAACATGAACACATATAAATCCTTTATACATTTGTTTTTTATCTTACAGAATCTTTTAAGGGTCACTTTGGTCCTGTTCACTCAGTGAAATTTTCACCAGATGGTGAACTGTATGCCAGTGGTTCCGAAGATGGTACCCTGCGTTTATGGCAAACTACTGTGGGCAAAACTTATGGTCTCTGGAAATGTACTGAACCTAATGAATTGAATAATTCTTTAAATTCGCCCCGTGAAGTACATGCAAATTAATTTTTATTTGATTTCCAACCTTTTATATTTGTAATTTTTTATAATTTCTTTTGTTTAACTGTCAAACTTCCCTTTACTATTGTAAATGTTTAGTAATTAAACATTAACAAGAAACAAAAAAAAATCGTAAAATATTTTTTTAGTTTTCTAATTTTTATTTGCTGCTATTTCTCATATTATTTAAGATTTGTATTTGAATAATATTTGTTCTTAAATGTGGAACAAAAAATGATAAACCATTGGAATTAATTACGAAATGTTGTTTTTATTACTAGATTAAAGGGGCGTATGGTTGTAGAGGTTTTGCCAAAATACATGGGAATATTTTCATAAACAATAGAAATAAAGTATCGATTAATTCATACAAAAGTTAAGTATGTACAAACATCTGGGGCCAAATTACCGCATTCGTGATCGAATGAGCTATCGTATCGAAAAATGATTTCGATATCGAAATTATGATAAAATGTACTAAATTTCTTGCACGATATCGAATGCCATAATCTCAAATAAGAAAACTACGATAAATTTTACTCGATATCGAATGTGGTAATTTGGCCCCTGATCTAAAATAATATTTAAATTACAGAGTGTCTTGGAATGCCAAGTCTCCTCAATTCCATTGTACTTTTTTAAGAATAATGTCAAAAACTTTATCAACGGATTAGCTTTTTTCTTACACTGAAATAGATTACAATAAATGTTCAAATATAAAAATGTGAGAAAACGTGAAATGCTAATCCAAACTTCGACATTGTGGGGTATATTTTGAAAAGCCTCTCTCTCTAATGTATCTAAATTTTATATTATTGTGCTATGTCTTTAAAGCTATTCTTTTCAAAATCTGATTAACGTTTTATTTAGTTCATATTTAAGAATTAAAAAAGAACTTAAAATTTAGGAATACATATTTACTAAAATATGTTTTATTTTGATTTCCAATTCTCTACAATCAACTAAAACAAATAAAACATATTTAATTATCTGAATTTATACCTACAATTATTATTATATTTAAATAAATTATTTAAATCTTCAAGGATTTAAAATACAACTTAAAAAAAGTGTGAGTTTTTTATTAATTCTTTTTTGACAAATATAAATAAGAAAAAAAATAAATATTGCTTTAATTATATTTTGAATCGAAATGAAAGTACATAATTGTTAGAATTATATCAGCATATTAGACATGAGTACCGGTGGCCCAGCCGTGTAAATAGATTGTTGTAAAGTTTAGCAAACCTCCATCTTGACGGACTTCAGGCAATTGCTGCAGATGATCGAACCAACGAGATAAATTCAAATAATTTTCTTTTTCGATGGGGGAAAGGGATTTCTGTAAAATAAAGAAATAGTTTTATGATAAAGTATATAGGTACCTACCTATCAAAAGTTTTGTTAAAATAATGTAATTATAAAATAATTAAACAATTAACACACATCGGTTTATAACCTCGATATTTGTTTTTAAAATATGACTGCGATTACTAACTAGATAAATTTTCTTAATATTTAAAGATTAGGTAGGATCCTGTTTAGCCCTATCAATTTGTTTCACTAAGCTCAATCTTAAAATATATAATACATAATAAAAGTTTGAAATATTCGACCTTTTCTTTGTAGAATCCCAAATTGATAAATACTCAAGCTCGAGGTTGAGTATTTATCAATTTGGGATTCTATATAATACATATATATAATAAATATTTTTTTAATAAATCATTAAAACTTACCACTAAATCAAAAATAGCATAGAAGACCGCTAAATCCGCTAATGTGAGAAAATGTCTCACCAAATATGATTGCTTGAAAAACAACTGGTTAAAGTCCCGCAATAATTGCTGGGCAATGTGCTTATCCTTTGAGCCAGGTGCCACGTAAAGAACAGCAAATTCAATCCATTGGTAAACCTGAGCCTCTACTTCACGTGTTTGATAGCTGTTTGTAGCAATGTTTGATTTCGATTCTTTGGACAAACTATTAAGAATGGAAGCGTATCCTGATACTGATTTGTTGTTGAGAGTGCGTGTTATCACCTATAGGCACAGGAATTCATCATTATGACAACAAAAATGAAGTATCAAGGTCAATGAAAAGGTAATACAAGTTTAATAGTCATTTCTTCACAGATACCTGTTCCTCATTTAGTTGCACTTTACCCAGAGGTACTTCCAAACATTTGGCAATTTTAGAAACAGCTTCCACTTCGCACATTTTTAATTAAAGGCGTTTTAATTAATAAATACAAAACCGAATAAGAAGTTCAGGGAAATACACGCTTTTTTTTAGTTTTTTAATATAATATAATCCAGTGATGGCATTTCAACGATATAACTAAAAAATTTAGCGATTTTTAAAACAATTTAGCGTGGAAAAATCCATATTTAACAGCAAAATAAAAGATTCTCTTAAAGGGACTTGGCAGCTCTATTTGTAAAAGAAAACATTAAAATAGAAGAACAAGAAAACAATTTTTTTGACAGGTTGTTTTTGTTATTCCGAAGGGTGCATTCATTTTTAATGTGATTGCAAAAAATACTTTTTTATGAAAATAATTTATAAAATATATATATAGTATTTGTTAAAAACTCAAATTTATTTTAAAATAATGATGGATGCTGAGTTATCTATAAATGATGTAGACATAGAAGATGGAGAGGTAAGTAAAAAATGCACTAAGAGGCATGCATCCGACATGTGCATCATACTACACAATTCAAATCAATGACTTACTTTTTTATACTTAAAAAAAGCTTTCGGATACATCAGAAGAAGTTTATATCCCACTCCAAAGGCCAGCATCACTGACCCATAATGCAACACCTAACGTTAAACCATTAGTAATATCGCGAACTGCTACAAAATGCACAAAAATGGATGCCGATGAAGACAAAATATCTGAAGCTATAAATAATTTGGATGATGAAGATGAATGTCAAAGCGATGATTATTCCTCATCATCGGGAGATTCATCAGACACATGTTTGGACAAGGTCAATAAGGACAAGAAGTTTAAAAATAAAAAAAGTCACATTAAACGTACCGTTATGGTACGTATACATAACACTTCGGATGGTGCCGAACAGAAACGGACTCGCTTCAAAAAATACGATATTTGGACAGCTGCCTTGCAAGAAGAAGCCCTCACTGAAAATATGCGGGGCTGCGATGTAACCCAGAATGGTTTTAATGATCGTAGTGTAGAAAATTATGATTTTTCTTTGCGTTATCGTTTAAATGGTGAAAATAGTCTTAAAAGGCGTTTATCAAACTCCAACGATGATCTTTCTGACAATGATCAGCATCAACCACACAGTAAACGCCAAAGACCATCCAGTCGTGGCGATGTTGAGTCGTCAACGTCATCATCCTCCAGACGGCCAGTACATGAACGTTTGGCCAAACGTAAAGATATAAGTGGACGACGACGTTCTTCTCTACAGAGCGGTGGGTCAGATTCAAATTCATATGACCCCAAGCATATAGAAGATTTAGAAGAAGTAGAAGGTCGTGAAGCTGTTGAGGTGGCTAAAGAAATGGCTATGAAACTTTACGAAGAGAAGGATGATCTATTAGGTAAAAAAAATTCCAATTTATTTTCTTATTTATAAAGCTTAATATTTTGCTTTCAGTGCGTGTCGTAGAAGTTTTGGGTACAGAATTGCTATTAAAGATCTATAAAGAAACGCAGCGTATAGAGGCCGAGGGTGGCATGACAATAAAGGTATGTGAATAAAGTGAATCACCCCTATCGTGAATAAAAATTCCGCATGAAATTTGTTCCCTTTTCACATTTTTCCTATTAAAATTCAATGTTAAAAAAATAAAAGGGAACAAATTTCATGTGGAATTTTTATTCACGATAGGGGTGAATATGTGTATGAACATAGAAATATTATTGGAACTCAATGAGCTCCCTGATATTACTTATCTGATTACAAATATATAAACATAATTTAAAACGGATTTAATGTATATTTCTTTTATAAATGTTCCATTTTTGTAACGTCTAAAAATCTGTTAGAGCACTAACAAACATTCACAATGTTATTTTGTATGTCTTTTTTTGTAGAATGGCCAACGAAGACGTACTCCAGGAGGTGTATTTCTATTTCTTTTAAAACATAACGATTTAATTACAGCAGAAGATCAAAAAGCTATATTCTCAGAAGAACGAAATAATGGCAATAAAAAACAGAAAGATTTAAAAGCAATTATGCGCGATCGTAAAGTAAAAGAACTTAAAAAACGTCTATGTGAAAAGGGCGCAAAATTGCCCAGTATAAATACACGCAAAGAACTGGTGTTATTAAGAGACGAAGTTAATCAAAAACAAAATGATGGAAATTGTAAGTTAAATAAGTTAAAATATACATAAAAATATTCTGTTCTTTAAAAAATATATTTTGAATTGCAGTATCAAATCCTCCACCATCACCTGAAGCCTATGAACATGTTGAACTTGATTTAAAATCTATACCCATTAATCATGTATCCAATGAAGTTGATGTTGACGTTTCGGAAAAACCTTCAACATCACATGGTATTGAGTCGAAAACATTGCAAACATATGAAGATGATTTTTTGGATGTTAACTGCGGAGATATGGACTTTTTTTAAACAAAATTTAGCCAAGTTTTTTTTACAGTGTACAGCACTCGTTTTTATTCTTTAATTACACTAAAGTGTGAACATATTCAATTGAACAGTAATTAAATATAATATTTAAATAATTTTGTAAAAATAGGCATTGTTAAAATAACAATAAATAAATTATATATATATATATAGGGTCGAATTATTCATTTCATTCCGCGATTGCAAAAAGAAATTTTTTGTGCGGAAGCATAATTTTAAATTATTCATTCCGCTGCTGCGGTATTTTTCCTTTTCGCGGTATCATCTCTACACAGACAGTATTGCGGTATGCCGCAGGAATTAATAATTACATTTTAGATATCGATCGATATTTCTTACCGCTTAGTTTTCCTTTCCGTTGGGAATCAATGATACCACTTATAATCAGGCGTGTCATAGAAACCAATATTGTCAGAATTGGTTTTAAAACCGACAAGAAAAAATGCTTTGGTGTCATAGGGCATTGCTACACATGCAATAAATATCATGATACTAGAAATATCTCGAAATGTCATAGGGCACTGCTACATATGCAATAAATATCATGATACTAGAAATATCTCGAAATTTATTGAACGTGTAGCAGTGCCCTATGACACAAAACCATTTTTTCTTGTCGGTTTTAAAACCAATTCTGACAATATTGGTTTCTATGACACCCCTGAATATTTTGTAAAAAAAACAAATTTAAAAAACGTGAAAAGGAAGGCAACCCTTGTTATTAAGAGAATGAACACCGCCATCAAAAATACAGGGAAATTTTCAATTTGGCATTTTCTATATTCATCTGCATCTATCTACATATGACAGCTGTTTTTCCCTTCATTTCAGTGCATTCTTTTCGATACCCAAGAACTATACCACGAAAGTTGTATTGTGAAAATTTTCCGCCGCAAAAATTTGTTATTATTATTAAAGTACGCTAAATAAATGTTAATTACGGAGACATTAATAATCTATACAAGTTAATGGAAATAAGCATTTTTAAAAACAATCGAATTGTACTTATATGAATCTGTCAGTTTTTTGTTACAAAAATCCTTGTGTGGTGTGTGTGCGTGTGTTTTTGTAAGAAAATTTGTAAATCGTTTAAACACTTGTAATGCGTAAGACGCGATCCCAAACCCATGCAGAAAACGCGTTACTGTCTGGCAGCGCCAATAGCAGTTCGCGTTCTGGTGTTGTATCCTCATCTACTAACGCCACCAGCCACCAGCAGCAACAAAACCAACAGCATCAAATGAATTCCGGTAACCCACAAAAGAGAAGCAGTCAAACATCGGCTACAATAAATTTCGCTGATCCGGGCAGGCTTAAGGTAAGCTTTCAATACATGAATAGGCATATCGGTTTTCTAAATATTAAACATTAAAAAAACCTGAAAAAACTCAAAAATTGTAGTTTATAGATAGAAACATGAACGTTTTTGATTTATTGCAAATTTGTTAAAGTATATTTTTAATAATTCCCTGTATTTTAGGAATAATAACCAGTATTTATTGTGGTAGTGTTTATTATTGATAGCACATGGTTGCATTGTGATGTATTAATTTAAACCTAAATTTTATTTATGAATTATTTAAAATTTAGATTACATTTCTATCGGTGTTAGTATCTCGTTCACTTATAAAGTTTTATCACTAGCGGAGTTTTTAATTCTGAGTAAAAATTTTTTTTGTCGGCTACGCATATTTTCGTTTATATATGTTTAGCTGTATATTAAAAACTGTATTTCTTATCAAATAATAGGAATTTTAACCTCTCCAACGGTATATAACATGACCTTTAAATCTGTGTCCGTTCATATTTTATAATCATGATATACATATATCGTTGAAAAGATATTTTTAATATTTTTATTTTGATGTACATATATAAATTAGTGATTTTTTTCAAATCACTTCCAAAATTTTATCACTAAAAAAGTTTTAAATTCTGATTAAAAAAAAAAAAAAATATTTTGCAGGTCACGCCTATTTTCGAGGGGGAGGGACTTCAAAGTTTATAATATGTGTATTTAGATATAGGTATATTGAAAACTACATTTCTATATTAGACGATAGATATAGGTATACATATGTAGGTATATCAAATGATAGGTATTTTAATTTATATGGACCACCTCAATTCAATTTCGTCAATTTCGGAAAATTAATTTTAGATTCGATATTTTTTTTAAAAAATCTGGGAATAATTTTAATATGAGTAGGTATATAAATTACAAAATTTTAAAGCCAAGAAATTAAGCGGTATTCAGTATACCATAGGGGAAAATAGGATAATAGGTACAAAGTTTTGTAAAAATGTGTTTTTTTTTATTTTTTTAGATCTTATAATTCTGTGATTATAGTACCTACAAACACATATCACACTTTAAATTAAAGCTTAATGTCTTGGCTATTTATGTATATCAGGAAACTAAACACTTATATAGACTTTTTTTTAGAAATAATTATACATACAAATACATACAAATAATAGTCGGTCCATATTTTATAATCATGATATATGTATATCGTTGGAGAGGCATATCTAATGCCTTTAATTTGATGTACTACCAAATTATCATACATCCAGTAGTACCCGAGATATAGGCTTATATATGTACTTATATATATTCAACTTTGATGGCCCGCCCCCTCGAAAATAGGCGTGGCCGGCAACATTTTTTTTAGCAAAGTCACTAAAACCGACTGGCTCCTTATAAATTATCAGACACCCAGTAGTTTTGAGATATAGGCTCATATATTTTCAACTTCGAAGACCCGCCCACTCGAAAATAGGCGCAGCCGACAAAAAATTTTATATTACATTGATCGCCTCTAAAAGCCCTATTTGATGAAATTTTTCTTTTTCCAATCACATATTTAAAAGTTTTTATATTGACATTTCTTAACTAAGCTAACTTTTTCGTAGTAGCCTGACATTGTTCCAAAAAAACTTTCAAAAAGGTAACCGTTATGCCAGTAACCTTATGGACATAAATATTGTAACAATATATAAAATATGTATGCATGTATATTTTTGAGATTTTCAAATAAAAATTAAACTATATTAAAATTTAAAAATAGTTCAATATTAATATAAAAATTAAAAATGCCCTCCTAGAATTTTTTTGACGAGGCTTTAATGTGTCGATCTCGGATAGAAGGACTGATACATTCCTTCCAGAACACATTCGGAATTTTCAATAATGACTTTTCATCGGAATACCGAACCAGTAGTAGGGCCGCAAACTGCATGATGTTTTATAGAGATAGCCTGGCCGTCGTTAAAGCTCTTTACGTAGTATATACGATATCCAATTCCTAAAATATTCAGTTGGACTCCTTAGTTGAACTCTTCTGGATACCAAGACATCAATATATCAGACAGGAAGAACTTTACAACTGCGTACAAACCAGATGGTAGCTTAAGGTCACTGCTTGATTGGTATTCATGCTAGAAGATTAAAAGAATAGAAGCTGTCATGAGAAGCAGAGGAAGAAACTGGACGGCATCTCTTCTGTCAATGGCCTGCACTGGCAAACCAGTGACTGGATAAGTGGACTAATTTGGCCTGCATCATATGACGGACCTATCAGAAGGCTAGATGCCTTTATACGTGCAAGGGGATGGTTTTGTTAAAAATTGTTGCCTTAAAATTGGTCAGTTATGAGGAATTGTCTATCTCTTTGACCCTTTTATTCCAGAGTCAATCAAATTGATTACAGTCTTAAAACTTTAAATGTTTGTCAAAATGTGATGTAAACTTTTGATAAATAAAAAATCGACATAGGTATACATGCGTGGTCGTTGTGGATATATGTATGCCCAAAATCGTTTTTAATTTTTAAATGTCAAACCTTACATACTTCAATGATTTTCATATAAATTTCTTTGTTTTATTTTGCTTTGAAAAAGAAAGTTCATGTTGAAAAGCCCGTTATAATTTAATTGTAATTTTTAATAGTTTCTTTTTACAAGCAATAAGGTCATTTGAATTTTATATAAAAATATTTAATTTATTTCTATATATTTATTTCCAATATTTCGCTATCACAATGGATAGCTTCTTCAGGGATAATATAAGTTTTGAATTATAATAAAATAATAATTGAAGTATGTACAAAAATTTTTCATTTTTACAAAAATTTTTCATTTTTGTACATACTTCAATTATTATTTTATTATAATTCAAAACTTGTATTATCCCTGAAGAAGCTATCCATTGTGATAGCGAAATATTGGAAATAAATATATAGAAATAAATTAAATATTTTTATATAAAATTCAAATGACCTTATTGCTTGTAAAAAGAAACTATTAAATATTAAAAAAAGGTCAAATAAACGAACTAAATATTTAATTGTAATGTTCATAGAAAAATAAGTTTTAAAAATACCTACAACTTAAAAAAATGTAGTTAGCGGTCAAAAATGTTTACATTAAAGTGAAACAATTTCATTAATGGTGAACAATATTAGCGGAGAGTAAAATTTATGTCGGTTAGCGAATATTAATACAACTGATAATATGTATTTGTGTATTTCCCTCAATGTTATATTTTTGAGTTGTGCTCGTTTTATATTAACTGAACGATATGTACACAATTTCTGTCAAATTTGTTTTGTTCTCTTTTGCAACTCTGTATTTTTTGTATTTGGACGAGTTCATGACGTTTACTTAAATTGAACCCACATGAAATACTGGTATTTTTTATGCAGTCAAAAAAGACCAAACTCGCCGCCATATTCTTTGGAATAGAATTTTATATTTTTTTCTTAGTTAATGAAGTCGAGCAAAAAAGAGAACTAAAGTGTGTATGAAAATCCCCGCATAAATAAATGCAGGAAAAAACAAAAATAATATTTTACAATAATAATAAAAATTAAAAAAAAAATTTTAAATAAATATTGCAAGAAAATCATTGCATATAATACAATTATATTAAGTGAACAAAAATCGGCGAAAAAAATACGAAACACTATTGAAAAAGACGATACAACTTTAGATTTATGTGCGACAATACCAACAAAAAATTGTGTGATTTTTTCTACCACATTTAGATAAAGTAAAAAAGTGAAAATATGGCTTTTTTAACATTTGCAAAAATGTTAAATTACTACTGAGGTACACAACAAACTGTAGAATAATTATTTTATGGTGATGATAAAAACAGTGTTGGAGTAAAAGATTAATTTAAGAAACTAGTGGACGTTTTTAATAATCTTTTGGAAATGTAATTTATTTTTTCTTTCATTTGCCATGAATTTTTTAATTTTTAAACGGAATTCAGTTTTTATGTGCCTTCTTCTAAGATGTTGCCAACTTGTGTTTTTTTTTTTTTAATTTCTTTTTGTTTTGCTATAAATGAAAGAGTGTGTGTTTGTATATGGATGTGTGAAAGTGCAAAGGTGTGTGTGCATGTATATGTACATATACATATAAATAATATGTATGCATGCATATAATGTATATATGTGCATAATACTTTTGCATACATGTGATTTTTATATAGAGATTTTCTGTTATTGTAGTGGTGTTTTGCCGTTGTGTTGGTTATTGTTTATATGTATTTGTTTTGTTTATACATATTTTATTTGTGGTTGTATGTGCATTGAAAATGCTGTTGCCCCTATGCTTACTTACATCGCTATCAATTTGTCTGTTTTTGTAACTTTTCGATAATGTGATTGAACTTTTGTTTAAAATTATGTTTTAAAAATAATTTTATGCTGAAAAATTGAGTAAAATGTACAACTGAATTTTATAATGTAATGTTTATTACAATTTTCGTGTTTCTTCTATTTGAACAGGTATTAGTCTAATCACTGTAGCTTAAAAACATAGTTAAATTATCATAGGTATACATATGTACATATGTAATTTGTTCATATTTTTAAAGCAAAACCATATTATTGAACAGAATAAATGTCACACAATTAAAATGTTTATTAAGT
The DNA here is from genome assembly GCA_950370525.1 of Bellardia bayeri. Taxonomy (NCBI): domain Eukaryota; kingdom Metazoa; phylum Arthropoda; class Insecta; order Diptera; family Calliphoridae; genus Bellardia; species Bellardia bayeri. Next base: position 62,650,115 of record OX493268.1, read on the forward strand.
AGGTACCTATAGTTCCTCAGTGAAGACGACCTGGTAATGCAATTATTACTTTCAATAAGAGCTTCGTAGTTGATTATATTACTAGTAATTCCTACTCGTTGAATGTAAAGTTTGTCCTAAAGTTTGTGAAATAAATTTGTAGAAAACATTTCTGAAACAAATATTTATTTCATATGTATTTTTTTCGACTTATTATTATTACAGTGTAAGTGTAAGAACTTGTTGTTTTTGTTAGAAATATACTTTAAATATAAAACACTTTTCATAATTCAACATATATATTTTTAGTTCACTTTGAAATTTATGATATTGTAATTTGAAAAACTTTGGAAAATTTTCTACACACAACTTTTGAACTTTATTCAGAATAGTTTAAATAAATATAATTTTATATAAAAGAAAATTTCTTGAGAGGATTTTCATCAGGTTATGGGCCCAGACAGAGCGTTTGGGATAGAAAACTATTTGCTGAAATTATAAATTAAAATAAAGAAGTTGTGCGAGATTCTAAAGATGGCTTCGTCATCATTATACCAGATAGAAAAGCTGGACGACAAGAATTATGAAACATGGAGTATTCATATGAGAAGTATCTTAATTCATTCCGGTTCTTGGAAATACGTGAATGGCGATGAACAAATAGATTCAACATGGAGTCCCGATAAAATACTGGAATGGGAAAACAATGACGAAAAAGCCTTGGTAACGATCATGTTAAGTGTGAAGTCTTCACAGCTGAATTATATCAAGAATTTAAGAAAATCCAAGGAAGCTTGGAACAAACTTAAAGAAGTTTACGAACCTAGTGGCCCAATGCAGAAGGTTTCCTTATACAAAAAATTGCTGAACCTGGATATGAAGGACAATAAAGATATGGCTGATTACTTAAATATTTTTTCTGATATTACTGAAAAACTCGCAGATGTTGGAATACGCCTACAAGATGAATTACTCGTCATCATTTTATTATCAAGCCTCCCAAAAGAATTCGAAAATTTTGTTGTAGCAATGGAAACAAGGGATGCCTTACCTGTATTAGGAACATTAAAACTTAAACTATTAGAAGAGTACGAGCGTCGAAATCAACAAAATGAATCATCAACAGTGCAGCAAGCTTTCGGTGCTACTAAAAAGGAAGTGAGAAACAAGAATTTTAAAAATAATGAATCTGCAAAGGTAACAAAAGGAAAATGTTTCATATGTGGTAAGAAGGGTCATTATGCAAATAAGTGTAACTCAAAAAGGGATCATCAAAAATCTTACTCCTTAATTGCAATGGCAAAAGCTGAAAATGTAAGTACACCATTATCCTGGTACATTGATAGTGGAGCTACAAGTCATATGTGTGCAAATCTCAAATTATTTTCAAAATTAAATAAATGCAATGACAATGTAATGTTAGCAAATAAAAAATCAATGGTTGTCGAAGGAATTGGAACTGTTAATATTTTTGTTAATAATAGCACAGTTGAATTAAAAGATGTTTTATATTCTCCAGATTTGAATGGGAATTTTCTGTCCGTCAGCAAAATTGTTCAATATGGTGGTAAAATCATGTTTAATGAAAATGGTGCAGTTTTTACTGATGTTTATAATAATTTAGTTCTAAAAGCTAGAAAAGAAGACAACCTATTTGTTTTTGATGTTAAAGAACCAAAGAAAAAAATATGTGCAGTAAATTCAAGCAATGAAATTTGGCATCGTCGGTATGGACATCTAAACTATCAAAGTCTGTATGAATTATCCAAGAAAAATATGATAAACGGTATGAATATAAATAAAAAATCTGGAGAAACATGCCAAACTTGTATGGTTAGCAAAATTCATGCAATCAAATTCCCAAAACTGTCAGAAACTAAATCTGGTGAGTTATTAGAATTAATACACTCGGACGTATGTGGTCCTATGAATATAGATTCAATTGGTGGATCAAAATATTTCCTGACATTCATAGATGACAAATCCAGAAAAATTTTTGTATATTTTCTAAAACACAAAAGCGAAGTTTTCGAAAAATTTAAAAATTTTAAAGAAGTGGTAGAGCGACAAACAAATCGTAAAATAAAATGCCTTCGCAGTGACAACGGTGGAGAATACGTTAGTAATGAATTTAGTCAGTATTTAGTACAATATGGAATAAAACGTCAACTAACTGTACCATATACGCCACAACAAAACGGTGTGGCGGAAAGGGCTAATCGCACTATAGTAGAAATGGCTCGTTGTATGTTGGTAGATTCTGGACTTAATCAAAATCTCTGGGCTGAAGCAGTGGCAACAGCAGTTTATTTACGTAATAGATTTCCATCAAAATCTCTAGATGACAAAACGCCATATGAAATATGGACTGGTCGAAAACCAAGTGTCAATCATTTAAAAGTTTTTGGTACGAATGTAGTTGTTATGAATAAAAAGAAAGGTAAATTTGATCCCAAAGGTTCACCTATGGTGATGGTAGGATATTCACGTGTATCCAAAGCATATCGAGTATATGATACGAAAAATCGTGAAGTTATTGAACGTCGCAACGTTTTGTTCGATGAACTAAATTTACCTGGTGAAGAAATTAAAGATAATAATAAATGTTTTGTTAATTTCGAAGAAATTTTAAATAATAAAAACACTAATAATTCAGAACAACAGACACAGAATATTGATTATTTAGAAACATACGATAGTTCTGACGAAGAAGATTTGTTATATTTTGAAGCAGAAGATAGAGATAGCGATAGTTCCATCGGTGAAGAGTCAAAAGGTACAGTTAAACGTGGTCCAGGTAGACCAAAAATTGACAGAAATGGTAGACCAGGAAGACCTAAAAAAATTTTTCAAACACTGAATAATGCGGTGGAGGAACTGCTTCCGAAAACATTTGAGGAGGCATTATCCAGTCGTAACAATGAAAAATGGAAAGAAGCTATGGCAAAAGAAATACAATTTCTAGAACAGAAGGGAACTTGGTCGTTGGAAGAGTTACCACAAGGTGTAAAAGCAATCAAGAACAAATGGGTATATACTTTGAAGAAAAACAGTGAAGGCAAAATTGAACGATATAAGGCAAGATTAGTAGCTAAAGGTTGCAGTCAGAGGTATGGTTTAAATTACAAGGAAACATTTTCACCTGTTGTCAGACACGAGACAATAAGAATGGTTTTGGCCTTAGCTGTTGAACACAAGATGCACTTACACCAGTTAGATGTTGTTACGGCATACTTAAATGGAGATTTACATGATGTAATTTATATGCAACAACCAGAGGGATTCGAGAATGAACAATATCCAAAGAAAGTTTTACGTCTGCATAAATCACTATAACTTTAAATTAAACGAAGTTTTATGTCAAATCGGATTTAAAAATTGCGAAAATGAGCCATGTTTATATAAAAAGGTACAAAATAATATTTTAATTATTGTTGCAGTTTACGTGGACGATATAATTATTGGATGTAAAGATAAGAATGAAATCTTAAATTTTAAATCAGAAATAAGCGAAGTGTTTGAAGTGACAGACAAAGGTTTAATGGAACATTTTTTGGGCATTAAGGTTAATCGCGATGGTGAGACTGGAAATATTGAAATCAGCCAAGAACTTTATATCAAAGATTTGTTGCAAGAATACAATATGGAAAATTGTAAGCCGTCATCAGTACCCTTAGATCCTAATTATCAAATTAAATGTGACGAAAACTGTGAAAAAGTCGATAGCACTTTATATCAATCTCTTATTGGAGCTTTATTATATTTGGGATTAACCACAAGGCCAGATATTTTACATTCTGTATCGAAGTTAGCTCAAAGAAATGTAGATCCACACGTAGAACATTTTAAAGCTGCGAAAAATATACTACGATATCTAAAAGGAACACAAAAATTAAAATTAAAGTTTTGTAAAGGTAGCAGTAAATTGATTGGTTATGCAGATGCTGATTGGGGTGGATGCACAACAGACAGAAGATCGTATTCTGGATATATATTTTATCTAGGAAACTGTGCAATATCTTGGGAATCGAAGAAACAATCCACAACAGCTTTAAGCAGCACTGAAGCTGAATATATGCCAATTTCTAACGCGTCCAAAGAAGCAGTCTACTTGAGAAGATTGTTACAAGAACTTGGGTTTTTAAATGAGGATAGTATTGAATTAAACGTTGATAATCAAGGTGCCTTAAAATTAGCAACGAATCCAGTATTTCATAATCGTAGCAAACACATAGATATAAAACATCATCATATTAGAGAAGTCGTAAACAGGAAAGAGATCAGTTTGAAATATTGTCCAACAGAAGAAATGGTTGCAGATATTTTTACGAAAAATTTAGCTAAAGCTAAACATAATAAATTTGTTAATTTGTTAAATTTGAAAGATTAATACTAATTTGTAAAGAATATACATGTTGAAGAGGAGTGTTAGAAATATACTTTAAATATAAAACACTTTTCATAATTCAACATATATATTTTTAGTTCACTTTGAAATTTATGATATTGTAATTTGAAAAACTTTGGAAAATTTTCTACACACAACTTTTGAACTTTATTCAGAATAGTTTAAATAAATATAATTTTATATAAAAGAAAATTTCTTGAGAGGATTTTCATCAGTTTTAACAAGTTTATTGTAGTCGAAGGGTTTTCACTGAAATATATGTAGATGATCTTGACACAACCGACATCGAGTCGGAATGCATCACTTGTCAAAAAGTCATAGAACAAATATATGTACCTATGTATGTACATATCTTTTCTATTCAAGGCATCACAATGGACCATATTGGTCACTGGGTGAAGCCTTTCTACCTTCTTACTTACCATGTATGTACATATATATGTACGTATGGAAAAGAATGCCTTAAATTAAAATTTAACTAAATCACTACATACATACATACATGTGCATATCATTCTATTAAATTTTTTATGAAGATCTCTATTTTTGAACTATGATTAAGCTCCGGAATGACTCCAGTTCACTTTGGCAAGAGCTGTCAAATTGAACTTTCTAACTCAGTACGGATATCTTTCTATAAAATTCTGTGAAAAAATATACACACGTATAATCCTAGAATAAAGCAGTATGTTTACAGGAATGACCTTAGTTCACTTCGGCAAGGGCTGTCAAATTATATCAAATTTAGTGAGAAAATCTGTATCCCTAGAAGAGAGCAAGCTAATGTTTACGCCTCAGAATGACCACAGTTCACACGTCCAAGAGGGGTCGCCAACTTAGCAATCACTACTGTTACAGCAACAACAACATATCAGTTGTCACACATGTTGGTATATTTGTAACAATATTATAAATGTGTGTTTCAACAAAAACTTGTTTATGTATTTATTTATGATAATTTATAATCATAATAAATTATGAATACAAAACAATATTAAATAGGTAATAACAACTAAGGATTTTGACCTAATAGGTATTTGTTAAATAATATTGTATATATTACAGTATTTTAATAGTACCATTATATTATACGAATTTTTTGTTGTATTGGTAAAAGTAAGGTTTAACACTTATTAATGAAAAATGATATCGGACAGATGTCGATATTTTATCATAATTTTCAATCACATTTTGGCAAAATGACGATTCTATTTCGTTAATCACGTAAAGGATTTGGATTTTAAGGCTCTTTCTTTAACATAGCCCCACAAAAAACACAATTCAGTGGTGTTTTTTAATAAATTTATAAATTAATAAATTTCTACAAAATAGTGGGTATTTTAAATTGGATGATGAAATTTTGATTGAATTTCTATTCCTTAGAAAAAATGCTTGTTTTTGTAAATATAACTTGATACGTCATTAAATACACTGTAGATATACCTGTATATTGCGGTTTTCAGCAATTCCATGACAATCTGTGACCGCAGAAAATATGTACATACATTATAAATTATAAGACTTCATAGAGCCTATCTCCCTCTCAGATGAGTCGTTTTTGTCTTCAGTTTAGGTCTAACTTTATTAAAAAATATACTTTATAAAAATAAAATTTTTACAACTGCCAATTGAGATTTTAAATGTATAAACCTTGCGCTATTGGAGATATTTTGACGAAATTTCATAAGGTTTAAGCTGACGTGTTTTTTAAATCGTAGGCGAAATGGAGGTCAGTGTGTGCTTTCAAATTTTTTCACCTCGGTCTCAGATTAAAAAAAGTCATTTATAATCCGAATTAGCAAAAATGTTAAATAAAGCGTGATCCATTTCAAAGTTCCCTACTTTTTTAAATTCAAATTTAATGGGGAATTTTTATTATCATTTGAAAGAACATTCTTTAGCATTTATTTTTTGAAGATTATGTTTGTCAAATGCTGGCCGTTGCTACGTCGCAGATGGTTCGAGCATTTCGACTGGTAACTTTTTTTTTATTTTTTTATTTTATTGTCCGCATAAACTTTAGACTTTACATATCCCCTCAGGAAAAGTCTTACCGTGTTATATCACATGATCTTGGCCCAAACGACCGGCCCAAAACTTGAAAGTGTTCTCTCAATAAATCCATTGATCGATGCGAAAGGTGGGAAGTGGCGCCGTCTTGCTGAGACCAAATGTCGCCGAGATCACGAGCTTCAACTTCGGTTATCATGGTACGATAACGCCGAATCGACTCTCCACGGCCTTCGCGTACACTCTCAGCTATTGCCGCTATATTTTCTTCACAGCGTGCTGGACGTAGTCTACAGAGAAACAAGCCAATGCGATATGATATGATGAAAAAATAATTATCGGCGGCGGCTGAAATTCGGCTCAAAACAACATATCTATAGTTAGCTTTATTAATACAGTTTTGGAAGTATATTTTAATACATTTCTAATCTAATTTTTTAAAATTTCTGTTTTAAGATTCTCTTTAGTAGCACAATATCTTTATATTTTATATGATAAAAGTTTTTCAATACAGAAATACATATGTATTACGAAAAAATTGACTTCTAAAACTCATTCGTTTTAGCTCTCGGTTTCCATCACATACTTTATTGCTAATTAGTAAAAATTGTAATTTCTTGTGTTTATACAAAACTCTCATAATGAATTATGAGAGTTATAAAGTATATAAACACATTTAGGTTAAACATTTTAAATTTACAAATTATGCATTTGTTTTTTAACAAACAAAAAAATACATATTCTGTAAAAACTTCATGTTTCTACCTCACGTTTCGAAGTTACATTCAATAAAAAATTATTTATGTCAGATAAGTTGGCGAAAAAATATCTGCCGGTGTGTGCCCCGATAGACTAGGCGATAGTGTGCCGGACTATCAGTCAGAGGGTTGCGGGTTCGATTCCCGCCAAAGACTCTGGGTGTTTTCTGCAGACAAGCCAAAAGGCTTCGCAGTTTGTGTTTGTTTTTAAAAAAAAAAAAAAAAAATAAAAATTTTAAATAGGTACTTTTTATTGCAAAAATGTGAAGCACTTACGTTTTTAAAATGCCATTTGTTTCAAAACAGATTTTGCAAAATTTTACGTTATCCAAAACCTTTTTATTTGAAACTAAGATGTGTCCAAAATAACGCCAAAAATCCGCTGCCGCATGCGTTATGCTTATTTGGAACACCTCTTTTACCGCATCCTTTTTTCTCACGAGTTCTTGGTAATATTTAAAATTTTTTCCACTTTCAATAACTTCTGACTCAGAACTATCGGGATCTGAGTCAGAGCCTTCATTTTTTTTAAAATATTCACTTAAAGTTTTTTTGCATGGTTTTACACGGTTTAAAGTTAGATTTACACGATTGAAATTTTCTTCAAAATTCTTCAAACTATTCATAACTAGTAATAACTATTAAATAATTAAATTTTGAAAAATTTTTGTTGCTTACACGAGTTTGAAACATTTTGAAGAGCAATTTTGAAGAAAATTTCAATCGTGTAATCTAGCTTAACACTTTTTTGCAATGTAAAACTAACGGCACTTCTTCCATATCGATTTCAGATGTAAAAATTTGTATGCTTTGTGTATTAAAAAAGCTAATGTAAAATACAAACCTGTGGAAATTTTGAAGCCGGCCAACTTCAAAACTTTGTCGGCTGAGCTGCCAAAATCGGCATCTTGGAGTAAGCCGGCTCAGCTTTGAAGCCGATTATAATCGGTGGCGGTTTGATTTGACAAATATTGCTCGGCGGCGATTAGCCGCCTATTTCAAGCCAATTGGCTTGATTCTCTGGTGGTCTATTCAGTCGATTATTACCCAATAATGAATGCTGGGTCTCAAAACGGGTGATGGTGTTGCGAATAGTACGCTCAGTAGGCCGATTATGTTGACCATAAGTTGAGGGAATTGCACGAAACACAGAACGTAAATTTTGAAAACGTTGTTCAGGCTTAAGTCTTTCCATTATGAAATGCCAAACAATACTAAACAAAAATAATTCACACGTGATCTTTCAAAAAAAGTTTATTGAAAAAAGTATCTACTTGAATCACCCTATATACGTTATTTAAGTTATATCCTTTAGTTTAAGATATATTTATTTTTTTTTAATTTGGCTCTTTTTTGTGTTAACGAGATATTTTTGCTAACAAGTATCTCCTCCCTATAAAAAGTTACACGCATCCAAAGATGGATAATGTAAACAACCATATTTTTACGTTTTATATACTACAAATACATATATGTATGCATGTACATATAATTTGTATATTATCCGGAAAAAGAACTTGGTCAAATGCGTATAAAATATAATTTTACAAAAATTTAATTTAAACGGACAAAGCTGGGGGGAGCCAGCCCTATTCAAACTTGACCAAGTAAAAAATATAGGTTTAAGTAAAAAATTTAGAAAATGCACAGAACCGATCCTTTAAGAAGTCCATATTTGCATAGCCCTATATATTAGTTAAAATCCTATAAAGTTTTTTTCACTATCACACGGTAAATAACGTCACAGTGGTCACTTTTATAAACCAATTCAAATTTTGGAGCACATTTTCCTGATTTTACGAATTTTGATATTTGAAAATAAACTAGAAAGAGTTTATATTCGGCTGTGCTGAATCTTATATACCCACCACAAAATCAACTATTATTAGGCGAACTTCTGAAAATATTGTACCGTAAGGCCTCGATTACCGTTCACAACACTAAGTTATTTGATGTTGTATGTTGTAAACTGCGATTACGATTCACAACACTTATCGGCTTAATCTTAACTAAATGCATTTTGTGCTGTATTCGAGAAAACAGTGCAAAATTAAATGATATTATCTTCATTGCATTTAAAGAAAATAGCAAAAAATACCTGCAAATATCGATGTAGTCTGAAACTTTGATCTATAACTCAGATTCTACTAGACCGATTATGCAAATTTTTAATATCAAACATTTCGATAGATCAAAGAATATAATAAAAATTTCATTATTCAACAGACGCACCGACATGATCGTCTTAGAATCTTATAAGGACCCAGAATATATAGACATTTTGGCTTTACCACCATTATTTCGATGTGTTACAAACGGAATGACAAGTGTTATATCTTTTTGGTGGTGGGTATAAAATTGACAAAAATGAGAATGTCGTTGATTTAAGGAAAATTGGAAATATTTTAGTTTTCCCGGGGTTTACACATGCAAGTAACAGTTCGAAAAACTTAATACACTCACATTTTTTACTAATACACTTGCAGAGCTAGTCGAGTTTTTCGAATAAGTTGTCGTATATAATACGTACACAGACAGCACTTGCATGTGTAAAGGCAGGGTCAACGCATGTGGGTCAATTAAAAAAAACGCAATTTTTGTGTCCCCGCACTTTACACTACTAATTTAGGTAAAAAAACAAAAATGTGAGAGTGATCAGCGAGGAATATGTAACAAAAAAACGTATTTCTCAAATTTGTATGTTTATTTTTTATACCCTTCACCTTCATGAGAAGGGTATACATATATAAGTTTATCATTCCGTTTGTAATTTCAACAATATAATTTTCCGACCCTATAAAGCATATACATATATTCTGGATCCTTATAGATAGCGGAGTCTATTAAGCCATGTCCGTCTGTCTGTCTGTTGAAATCAATATTCTGAAGTCCCACGATATCTTCGGGATAGAAATCTTCAATAATTCTGTCAGACATGCTTCCGAGAAGTTTGCTATTTTTATTTACTTAAATAAATAGTTGAAATTTCTTGATTATAAACATCATGCAATTTAACCCAAATAGTTTTTTGCCGTTTTTTTAAATTCTATCTATTTAAATTTTGATTATTTTTTTTTAAACTAAATTCTTTCCTATCTGACAATCTCTGTTAACTCAATTCGTTATTATAATGGGTATTAAAATAACGTAAATTTTATAAGCTAAAAAACTGGAAAAACCGTTGGGGTTAAATTACATGATGTTTATAATCAAGAAATTTCAACTATTTATTTAAGTATATTCTATGAAAAAAATAAAAAAAGGTAAAATTTTGTCTGAAATTTTCAAAATTTTTGAATAAAATTTTTTTTTAGTTTTTGATAACCCATTAAATGCGCCTCTCAAAGAACTTTAATACGATACCAAATTCTATAAATTGTTTTTTCAAGCAATTAGGGCACTTTTAATATTTATATAAAAATGTTTTATATATTTTAATATTTATATAAAACATTTTTATATAAATATTATAAATATTAAAAGTGACCTAATTGCTTGAAAAAACAATTTATAGAATATAAAAAAAGGTTGAATAAAAGAAGTAAATTAACGATACCAAATTTATATATAGTTCCTTTGGAAGAAAGTGAAAAAATCAAAAAAACTTTAAAAGGAACTTTTTATCCTTTGATCCAGCTCACCAAATATTGACCCCAGGACAAAAAAAAATGAGAAACGTAGTCTTAAAATGAATCAAATTTTCATATTAGTCGGGAACATCCGCAACTTTATTTTGGGGCCACCCTAATGTATATATGTATGTATATAGCTAGTGGCTTTGCGACTCATGATTTTTATTATAAATTGTCACCTTACTAAAAACGGTTCGGGAGCCAGTTCTTTAATCAATCGTATAACTAATTCCTAGAGTAACAATTTAAATTTTTTGTTTTTTTTTCAATTCATTACCAAAAAATTCAATAGTTCCAAAGGAACTCTACCTATCAGGTATGTGATGGAAATCGAAAACGAAAACGAGTGAGTTTTAGAAGTTATTTTTTTCGTAATATTTCTGTATTGAAACAGTTTTCACTCGTTTTCGTTTTCGATTTCCATCACATCAGCTGTATATAATTCTTAAAATTTGCAATATTGTTTTGCAAAACTAACTATCTAATGTTGTTCTGGTTAAAGTCGTTCTAGAACTAGTGATTTTGGAAGAATTATAATTTTCCTAGCATTGTAATGCACATACATTAAGAGGAAAATCTTAGAAAACTGTCTATTCTATAGTGCAACCATATTTTGAGCTTCTTTATATAAAAAGACTCAATCGCTTACCATATGAAAAGCAGCATTCCATTAACCAAACGACAACACTGATATTGGATATTAAACAAAATAAATTAAATTGACTTCACCCCCTTTGAATTAAAATATAAAGATATAAAATCTTAAGATTAATTGTTAGGCCTATATATTTTTTTAAAATTCCCACTTATTTTACTTTACAGGAATGTGAAGAAATGATAAGTCTTCTTCGGGTGGTTGAACTACAAAAGATACTTTCGTATTTAAATATTTCCTTTGCCGGGCGCAAAATTGACTACCAGAGAAGAATTTTAGCATTGTTACGTACTAATTTTGAATTAATTGCACCAAAGGTACGGGAAGTTTACACGCAATCCATGTAAGTTTTTGAAAAAGAATTAAACATTTGTTTTCTTATAACATGTTTCTGTTAAATTTAAATTTAATTCTAGTGTTGATCAACAAGCCAATCAATACGGTCCACCTGAGCCAAAAAGAATGTATTCCCAAATGCAAATGCAACCAAATGCCGGCGGCATGGTAGGTGCCAATGCTGCCGCACAAATGGGAACAGCACAGCAAATATTAAATCCAGCCAATCAGGCTGGTATGCAAGCTGGTGTACCGCCTGGCAATAATGTTGTGCCATTTCTACATGCTATACCCACTCAAATGCCCATTCATCCAGATGTACGTTTGAAAAAGTTAGCATTTTATGATGTGCTTGGCACTTTGATCAAACCCTCATCATTAGTGCCGCGCAATGCTCAGCGCATACAGGAAGTACCATTTTATTTCACACTAACGCCACAACAAGCCACAGAAATAGCATCAAATCGTGACATACGTAATAGTTCAAAAATCGAACATGCTATACAAGTGCAGTTAAGATTCTGTCTACTAGAGACTTCATGTGATCAAGAGGATTGCTTTCCGCCAAGTGTCAGTGTTAAAGTGAACAATAAGTTATGTCAACTGCCCGTGAGTATAAGTAGTAAAAATAAAAAAACAAAATTAAAATTTCATTTTTGTAAACATTAGAATGTCATTCCAACAAATCGTCCCAATGTGGAACCGAAACGACCACCCCGACCAGTAAATGTCACATCAAATGTAAAACTATCTCCGACAGTAACTAATACTATAACTGTCCAATGGTGTCCTGACTACACACGAGGCTACTGTATTGCTGTATATTTAGTTAAGAAACTAACTTCTGCTCAACTATTACAGAGAATGAAACAAAAGGGTGTTAAACCAGCCGATTATACCAGAGCTCTAAGTAGGTTTACCAACTGGGTTATCACTCTTGGTGTATTTAGTTTCTTATAAAATGCGTAAATTTTATCTTTCTAGTTAAAGAAAAGTTAACTGAAGACGCTGATTGTGAAATTGCTACCACCATGTTGAAGGTATCATTAAATTGTCCCTTGGGTAAAATGAAAATGTCCATACCATGTCGTGCTTCAACATGCTCACATTTGCAATGTTTCGATGCTAGCCTTTACCTGCAAATGAATGAACGCAAGCCCACTTGGAATTGTCCAGTTTGTGATAAAGCGGCCGTTTATGATAATCTGGTTATTGATGGGTGAGTAATTATAAGAATTGTTAATTGATTAGGCTTTGCAGTAAAAAAGAAACAAGTAGAAAGTATAAACATTGTAAATATAGCTGCAGGAATGAAAACCATTGTTCTTTTATAAAACAGTTAGGGGAATAATAAATTTATGGTTTGTTTTTGTTGTTTTTATAGCTACTTTCAAGAAGTGTTGGCCTCAAACTTACTTAAACCGGATGATACTGAAATACAATTGCACAAAGATGGCTCATGGAGCACTCACAGCTTAAGGAATGAAGGTCAAATTTTAGATACACCAACTAAGCCAGTTGAAAAAGTGGAAGTTATTTCCGATGACATTGGTAAGTACGAAATAATAGCAATATTTCATAAATTCATATTAAAACAAAAACTTTTTATTAAAAAAATTTAACTTATATTAACCTTTTTTAGAACTCATTACCACAGAAGATGTAAAACCAGTCAAGGCTGTAGCTTCCGCATCCCTAAATTCAAATGAACAACCTTCATCAACAACAAATAGTGAAACCGTAAGTTTTACACAAATTATTCCTATTTTAAATTATTTATATAATCTTTTACAAATCTAAAAAAAAATAAAACAAATTGTTTACAGGTGGACCTAACACTCAGTGACTCAGATGACGATTTACCCTTGGCAAAGCGTCGTCCTATTGCTAAACCAAATACTAATCAAGGAGCACCATCTTCAACTATGAATGGCAATAGCGGTAATGGGGGTAATCAAAGAGGCATGTATATGCAACAAAAGAATGGTACGTTGGATTCATTTTCGTACTAAATCAATTTTGCAAAAAAAAAAAAAAATAAATAAAAATTTAGTTATCTATATTATATTTAAAAGTAAAAGAAATATTACACATGTCGTAAAGACACAAAAAAATACAAATCCAATAACACAATACAACCAACATACATACATACATACATGCAATAACATAACTATGTGTATGTTATACGTTTTTTACATTTATTATTATTTGTTCACACTATTTCATCCTTATTTTATTTTCTTTATCAAATTTAAACAACAGCATATACATTACATATACTACAAATTTAGTTAAACCTATTTATAATGTCATAGTTTAATTTCATTTTCATTTAAATATTATTGTATTTTTTTATTTAGTTTACACAGAGGGAAATAACAAAAAAAAATTATTTGAATTTTTTTAACTTCTAGTTTTTCATAGATCTAATTTTCAATTTAATTGTATAAATACGTTTTTGTATTATTATTATGTTTTTTTATATTTTGTACATTTGCTTTTTTTTTTGTCCGCCATTTCACACATTTTTTATCATCGTCGTCATTGCAAATCTTACCTTGTTTACTTTTTAATGCTTAAGGTTTAATTTGAATTAAGGAGAATTTCACATACAGGCTAAAGAATTTTGAAGAGAAATAAATGACGAAATTTCGGTTGAAATCTTAAAAAACAATTTATAAGAATTATTTATCCATTTGAGGACAATTTGCTTATTATATTTTATTGACTCATAATTGTATATTTTATTAAAGAGAATTCAATTTTATGTCATACTCAATTTAATACATAGGTCAGCATCCTATAGCACAATTGTGCAGACAGCTTCACACATACACTTAATCTCTTTCATTCAGTCGTCATTGAGACAGCGGCGGATGCTTTTATATTTTTTTCAGAAATACTTCCCAACAAACATTTTAAATTAATAATGAATTACGAAAAATATTTTATGATTGATAATGCATTTGGTAACATGCATGTAATCAGCTTTTGAAGTATTAGAAGTTCCGTTTGTATATCAATCTCGTTGTTAATTTCTTATATGTTACGGAAAATATATTGTGAGTGTATGTTTCCTATCTAAGTTGTTTTGTATAATTTATATAATTATGTTTATGTTTGCTGGGTAGTTCGCTCACATACACAACCTCATTTTACTCTTTGCCTACCTCTGATTTAATACTAAACTTAATTATTTATCCATTTAGAATGTTGTATTAAGTTTGAGGACAATTTATCAATAATTTCTATTGGTTTATTTTGATTTTAAATCAATCTTAATTTTATACATACAATCAGAATGTTTGCGGGGATTTGGTGTTAGAATTTATAGCTGATATACATATATTTGTAAAAATAATTTTATATATTCGTATAGACTAGAGACTATGGCTGACACAGCAATATGGCCAATATACAACAACGGTATTAATGTAATGTTGTTTTATATTTTAATAGCTTTGTTTTATAAAATTTGATTATTGATTGAAGTTGATCTAAATTTATTTTGTTATAGCAGATGTTACATTTTTGACAATAGACTTAGGCCGCGTTTTCACTATGTCATTTTTATTGTCAAATTGTCCAAATTGTTGGCAATTGTATGAAAACGGTCGAATACGGAATGTGGTGGCAGTGATCACAGGACACTGTCTGATTGAAGTCCATGCTAGGAGATTAAATCTCCCCTATAATAACTTCTATAGAAGTTGTTATGATAATACTGTACGCCATCTCCTTTCTCGTTGTCCGTCCCTTCCGAATCAAAGATTAGATAATATGGGCGAATTTTGCACGACTTGACGTATCTACATATGTATGTGAAATAGACTTCAGGAGGCTAGATGCCTTTATACGTGCATCCGGATGGTGTGGTTGAATACTTTTTGACTTAAATCTGACCTTATATTTCTAGGTATGACATGGAGCACCCACGTGTGTCAATTTTGAACACCTTATTGTCTGCCTGTTTAAACCTAAAATAACCTTGACAGTGAAAAAACCTAACTTCAGTGAAAAAACCTAACCTAACTTATTAAATTGATTATGAATAATTTTTATTCTTGTTGTTAATAAATGTATGATTTGCAGACATTTTTCATTTCTGAATTAAGATTTTAGTGAATTAAGTTTAAATAGCAAGTTTAAATGTTTGTTCTTATTTAGAAGGCCAGTATGTTCAATATATTACCAAAAATACCTTGCTAATTTAGCACTCCAATATGTGTTATCCAGATATTGTCAAAATTGGTAAAAAGTTTGTTGATACAGAATGATTTTAGTTGTCTATATTATGTCATTCATAACATTCCGTATGTATGTATATTTCTCTTTGATCCCGTGATAAAGTGTTAATCATGAGCGCAATTCACAATCTTGTCCAAATGGTATTGCATCATTGCATTTGCAAAAAGGTTTAGCATATTCTTGCTCACTAACAAAATACACAACAGGAGCAAAAATATGCAAAACCTTTTTACAAATGCAATGATGCAATATCATTTGCACAAGATTGTGAATTGCGCTATGGTGTAATTATACAATACAAAAACAACAGGCATCTGTTCATCAAATGTTCAAAAACATTTGAAAAAAGTTTACTTTTGACATAAGTAAATTGTAAACAAAGTCAGTATTAAGTACACCTTGTATTACACTTTATTTTTTCCATTTCATTCCTGCCTTTCTTTGCTACATTGAAATTATTTTTAAACAAATAATATTTTTTCTCGTAAAACTTCACTTTGAAAATTTTCTTTGATTTAAATTTTTGTATTAAATTCGAAAAATGAAATTAATTGTTATTGAATCGGGAATGATAATTTTTATTGGAATTTTCATGCATTTGTATGGTCTGAGCATCACTGAATTGCGTTATTCAAAGTTACCTCAATTAATACCAAATGCTGCCTCATCTCTATTTGTATTATCCGTCTTGTGTATGTCTACGAAACTGCGTACACTTTGGCCGAAAACCACACGTATGCCCCAAAGGTTTTTGGTTTTCCTGTTGGAATTAGCATTGATACTGTATGCTACAGAATTTGTTCTACGTCAAATATGGTTGCCATGCCTTAAGTTATTGAATTTTCTTTGCCATTTTCTGGGTCAATATATTATGAATGTTAATAATAAATTTTTAATTTATAATGCACCACAATTATCCAACTGGATTCGTAATGAGGCATTTTATATAGCAAGATTTTTGTTGGCTGCTTTAACATTTATGTTTATGTTAAAAATTTTCGGTTTTATTCATGTATTACAAGAAAAACTGGCTGTTAGTGGATGTAATAATACGGTGGATTTTGAAAACAATGAATACAATTGTGACTTCTATAGTTATGATTTAACAGGTCCTCAAAAGATGAATTCTTTAAAACAGATGTCATTTAATGTGTATGATTTGCCGTGTGTACCTCAGGATGATATATTAAATTTATCCAGTCGTATTGCTGCTAGAGGAAAGAAACCATCGAAGCAAGTTCGCAAAACTAAACGCAAAATTAAAGTTTTACTTGATGATGAGTCCAGTTGCTAAAAGTTTCTCTGGCATTTGAATAAATACATAAACTTTAAATAAAACATGAACATTTTTTACTATTACTAATTAAAAATATTATAAATTTATATTAATTTTATTATTTAAAGCACTCTTCTTCCATATTTCTATGCCACAAAAAACTTGGCGCAAATAAGAAAAAAGATTATTTTAATGATTGCAACAATTACTTTATTAACATTATTATTACTCCAAAATACTCATAACAGTACAACACGCATACTCGACATACTTTCATGAATTATTTAATCGAAAGCTTAATTCTCTAAAATCTTTATTCAGAATCCAAAAAAAAATTATTCGTTTGTTCATTCAATGATTTTATTTATATAGAATTTATTGATTGCTAAATTAATTGATTACGAAATTTTGTTGTTGTGTCAGCCATAAATTTGGGGCTGAGTAAATATTTGTAATATATGTTACACTGCGCCTGTAGTTCTATCCTTTGGTTCAATTTTCAAACCGTTTTGCACATTACTTAGGTTTGCAAACGTCTCGTTTCTTTAAAGTTTCGAATGGTTAAAATTTTATACAAATTGTATTCTTCATACAAATTACTGACGTTTCCAAATGTTTAATTTTAAAAATAAGGCGCTCATCAAATGTTTAGTTAGCCTCAATTTGTAATACGCAACAACAACGTCAATACAATTTGTTTGAAAAATATCCAATATTTAAGTTTCAAACCTTTTCCCAGTATTATTCGTTTTATTAAATGCGGCTGTATTTAAACTTTTAAATGATTCCGTTTTTTGTTAATTTAAATCTAACAGCCTCTTTTGTAAGATCAAACTACAAAAGGTTGAAAAATAAATTTTGTACGTTTCGTTTTATAAAATGATGTCATAATTCAAGTCGAGTGAAAATTAGTTTTCTTCCAAAGTGTATGCAACAGATCAGCAGATTATCAATTCGCTGTGAAATAATGTATTCATCTGCCAAACTTTGTTTTGTTTACATTTGTTATTTGAAATAAGAAACAAAGTAAGAAGTAAGGAAAAATAAAATTCTTTAAGAGTCTGAAAAAGTAAAATTCATAAAAATAAACGTGTTTTTTTTAACTGTGAAAAGAATCGAAACAAATCGAATTAATTTTGTTTATATTTCAATTCACCTGGATTTTGACATTTCACAAACAAAACACATGCTAATTTACATACACCTTTTTAATACGTCTGTTTTTAATCTATCTATTTTTAATCATTTACAAATTGAATTGCAAAAAATTGTCTAAAGCTTATTTGTAATTGAACAAAATTTAGCAACTCCATGAATTTTTTATTTATATATTTTGTCTATCCCTTTCAGACCCACATTACACAATTGTGCCATGTGAATCCAATAGAGTTAACCGTCTTATTTATTAACGGTTAAGTAATCATATTTTACATTACAATAATAATGATTCTTAGATAAAATTGACATGTTTTTTTAATTTCATTTATATGACATTCTCCCAGGTATAGTATGTTGATGCCAGCATTCACATCTCGATTCCAACAAGTACGGCAGTTTGGGCAATACTGGTACCTATGTGGTGATTTGGATGTAATATTTTCGCAATGACAATTCTCACAAAGTTTGGTCGTTCGAAACTCGTTGACGAATAAGATTTCCGCAGCTCTATTCCTTAAGGCAGTAATTAATTTTCTATTTGGTGTTCTTATATGTATATCCCTTCATTGGTGAATTCCCGGCAATTTCTGTTGACCCAATGCAGATTAATGTTTTCCTCTTTTTATCGGGGAAGAAAGAATTTGCAATTTGATTTACGGTCTTCTTCTCGCAAATGTATTTTTGCATCTTTAGACGTGTGACTTTACGTTGTGCAAAGGCCGATTGTTTGAGTAGAAAAATTGATAAGCGATGCTTGGTATATGATTCATAGTTTGATTAAGACTTTTCCGAGAACCAACTTGTGAATTTGGCTAACTGCATTTTACGCGAGTGATGTCCATTCATAGTTTGATAATGTGAATTTTTCAGTTTTATGGATTGACCATTCTTTACACCACCATAGATTAAGCGTAGTCCAGGATCCAATCCAATTTTATCGTCATATTTGGTATTGCGAATTTTCTCCAAATTTCCGGCACAATCCGTTTCGTCTCTGATGTTTTTAAGCTTTTTCGTCGGTCCTATCTATAACTTTTGGTTTTGCCATTGAAAATGAAACGGACAATCCGTCCGTCTGCAGAGAATAATGAAACGTTTTTGTCGACGTCTCGGGAAATGTAAAATATTTACGCCATTCTTCATCGCGATCAAATGTAGTGTGATTCAATTTGCGCAGACCAACGCTCGATAACAAATACTCGAATGCGAATGAATCATATCGTATATGATGCATAGCATGTTTGAATATAGGCATCAATGAAAAGTTTTTCAGATTATGAATTTCGTTGTATCTTTGCAGATTGTAGAATAATTTTATCGATGACCAATATTTAGTTTTGAGTTTCAATTCATTAAATTTTTCACCATTCCATTGTAGTTCAGTACGCAATTTTTCAAAAGCAATTCATTTGGCGATTTAGTGCTGCCCTTCTCAAATAAATACGACAATGTCTTGTAGATTTCAGAATTGTCGATTCCAAAATTTTTGAAACACCTTGTGCGATTATATGCATGCATCCATATGTTGTTGTGGAATATAATAGTATATTTGTTGGCCGAATCGAAAAACAGGTTAGAGCAAAACGAACTATCATACAAAGGCATTGATCCACGCAGAATAGAATACAATGGATCCAGTATATATTTAGATCGTTTAACTTTCATCAAATTATAGTAATAGTCCAGAAATTTTACTTGTTCGAAATTTTCATCTTTCCATCTTATGTAGCCTGCACAATCAATGAGGACATTTCTCGGGCATCTTTCTGGATTTTCTCAAAAATAATATCATTGTGACAAGTTGATCGTAAACATCGTTTGACTACGATAATTTACGTTTGTTCATGTTCCGGAGATTCTGACTTGCGCTATCATGGAACCCATCCATACTTATCCAATTTAATGTATGACAACAATCGCATTACTATTGACATGATCATTTATTGTAACGAGACAAACAACAATAATGCATAGTTGATTATGAAAACAGTTTAAGTATAAAATACAAATTTTTTATTTGGGTCTGAAAGGGCTCTATTTCTTTAGTCTTTATTACAACATTTAATGATGTTTGTTACAAGACAAAGTTTTCTGAGTTGAAATTCTATTAATAAAGAAAATAATTTTTGTCTGAACAGCCATTTTCAAGTGTATCATGACATAATTTCATCAAGTTTAGGATTTATAAGATTTCAATTACAGAAAACTCTAATGGAATAAATTTAATACGTTTGAAGTGCTAAGGAATAAAGCCTATGAATTAATTTGTATTGAGTTCTTAATAGAATGGTTAGGAGATAAAATTTAATTTGGTTTTAATAATGAATTCCTGTTCTGTGAACCGAATCCTAGTAGACTTTTTTACGTTTTACTTTCGACTTTCGATAAACAAAACTTTTTAAATGTATAAACCGTGCGATTTATTCGTATTTGAATATCGCACTTTTTTGAAATCACTCGATTTACAGATCTGGGGATATACATACCCGTATGCATATCTTCTGATGAAGTCATAATAAATAAATCTTGCGTTATTTTCATGGTTTTTGTGTAAGGTCTCATATTCCATAACTTATATTCGGTTACAATTTTATTATTAATACAGTGTAACCTCCGTTAACGCAACCAATAGAAATTTTTGGCCGTTGCGATAACTGAGTTGTTGCGGAAACCGAGTCACAAATTTCTATACATACACAGAAAAAAATAAAAATGAGTTTCAATTAAAATATTTGTGGAATCAATTAAAAATTTAATTGCAATCAGACCTGTAAACAAAATGATAGTATCAATAAAAAAATGTGAGATTTAATTGAAAATATCAGAAAAAGTAATTGAATTAATTAAAATTTTAATTGAAAATTATTTTAAAATCAATTAAAGTTTAATTTGAATAAAAAACATGATTTTTTTTCTGTGTATATTTCTAATTAAAAGCTTACTTTAAACCAAACAAGAGTTTTATTTAAAAATAATTACGGTTAGCATTTGTCGCATTTGTTTTATTAAAAAAAAGAATAAAAACAGAAAAATAAAATATACATCTAATAAGAAATAAATAAAATACACATTCTAATGTACATATGTAAATTTGTACTGATGGTTGTTAACGAGTTAAAAATTCATGTTTTTAACGGAAAAGGTCTGAAATTTTCGACTGTATTTTTGTGCTTGACATATTTTTTTGAACTGCAATTTCCCGAAGCTTTTGCAATACCATTATATCCTCATCGGGAGTAATTTCTGGTAGATAATTTCTAATTGTGGAAACAGTCAATTATTCATTAATTACCTCAGCTTTTATAATGCTCAGTGGCAGTTCGTCTTCTTCAGTCCATTCATGATTTAATACATTCCAGCATTTCGCAATTGTACTAGGCGCTATTTTTCTCCATGCGTTTGCCAAAAGACAAACAGCATTACGCAAATTACTTGCGAGAAAACAAACCAGCTGCAATGTACAAAATCGTACGATTTGCAGAACATAAATCGCTTTAAAAATCACTTACATTTACAGAACAGGTTCTATATATATTGAATATTTTCTAAATTGAAACTAAATATTATCTAAACAACATAGGACATTTTAGATTTCTTTTAGTTGAAATTATATTGCAATATTTTGAAAGAATCATATACATACATACATAACTCAATATAAATTAATTCGTAAATGTTTGTATTCATGTTAAATGTGTGTGTGTTTGTGTTTCTAATTTTGCCTGTGTGCGTTCTACATTAACATTATTCATCTGTAAACTATTTGATAATTTTCTTTTTCTTTTATTTAGTTATAAAATCCAACACGAATAGAACTAAAGAACTTTCGTACCTTCCATTAAGATCAAATTGTGCTAATAGAACAAATAATAGTGATTTCTTTCGCCATTATAATAAGTTATTGAATCGTATAGATATTATAATAAATTCTGTTGAAGATAACAACAACAATAACAGCAACAATAACAATAACATTAGTAATAATAATAGTAACAATAACAATAATCAGTTACAAAAAAATGGTATTATAATCACTCGAACAAATGACAAAACTACTAGTGGTCCTACTCTATCAAAAGCACCCATTCAGAAAGCACAAGATAATGATGATATTACCATAAGTCGTGTGGTTCAATATAAAAAATAATTATAGTAGAACAAAATCTACTTGCTAAACTATTTGTTACATATTCACCCCTATCGTGAATAAAAATTCCACATGCAATTTATTGCCTTTTATTTTTTTAACATTGAATTTTAATAGGAAAAATGTGAAAAGGGAACCAATTTCATGTGGAATTTTTATTCACGATAGGGGTGATTATAGGTTTCTGCAAACATTTTCTTTATCACTATTAACTTTTTTTTTATTATTATTGTTTTCATTTCCCTTAATTTGTTCAAATTTTTAGAAATTTTTTATGTTTTATATACAACCTCTTTCTTATTTTGTTTAAAAAGTTTTGTTAAGTATTTACTGTAACGTTTTTATAAATTTGTTAGTTTGTTAAGGAAAAATCATAACTTATTGTATAAGAAACACCCATAATAAACTATTTTTTTAACTAACTAAAATTTTTTTTTATGAAACTACATTACCTTTTCTAATTTTTTTCCTATTGGTATTTCTCTACTTTTGCCGGTCCAAAAATCAAAAACCTGACTGTTGTCTTCATCGTTGTTGTTTTAATTTACATGAAAAAATATATAAATTTTTATGTTTAGAGGACGCTTTGTCAACGGATCTAATGCAGGATCAAATTTTAATGGATTTGCGACAAAATAATTCATCTAATAAAACAACCTCCGCTGTAGCACCTACTTCAACGCCATCTTCAACTTCATCAGGTACAATTTCAGCAGTAGCAGCCACTCGTTTATCTCACAATATTGTTGTTACCTCATCGAATCAATTGATCACCAATAGTAATAATAATACATCCAGTGAAAATATTGATATGTAAAATATTCTACTATTAATAATTTGTGATTTCCAAGCTCTCTTACATTATACAGATAGATATTCTCTTTCCTCTTGTTTTTTTTCTTAGTTATGTTAGTGTTTTCTGTTGCATAATGTATTGTGTTGTAGTGTTTTTGTTTTTAATATATTATATTATTTGTTCGGGGAGCATTTTCACAATCAAAACGAATTTTATGTTGAAAGCAAAGCAGAGTTTTACAAAAATAGTTTCACATTTGAGTATTGTGTTTATTTTTCTTTTGTTCTGTAAGCCGAATACGAGTAACGTTTTCGTTTTTAAACGAATTCACATATTTCGGTGTTCTGTAAATCGAATTCACATTAATTACACGTTCTAGTTTCGGGTAAACAAAACCGTTGTTGCAATGCTGTTGCTGTACATCAGTTTGTCAAGTATTCGTTTTCGAAAATCGTTCGGTTTCCAGGTTGAAATTTAATTTCAAGTACATATAAATATCACATACTACCCAGGAACATTATCAGAAATTATTCGGAAATAACTAGTTCTAAAAAGAGTGTAATCAGAACCACTACAGTTTCTTTAAAGACAGTCTTGTAACTAGTGATGTTGCAATTATTTCTGAAATGAGTCTTAAACACTTCTATAGGGGTTTTAAGGAAACATTTTTTGCACTAGTTATGCATTAAATCTACATTTGTTCTACAGAATGTAATCATAGTAAATCAAATCTATTGAGAATTTTGGAAAACGAAACTAATTCTATAAATTAAACATAGAATCAAATAAAAATTCCTCATTTGCTACTTGAAACTAGTTCCTGACGTGACAATTTTCAACAAAAGTCACTGGCAGAAGCACTACACCATTTCCAAATGTATTTCAGAAGTTTCTAATTGTATTTCAGAAATTTCCAATTGCATTTCAGAATTTTCTAATTATATCTCAGAAATTTTCAATTCAATTGCAGAAATTTCTAATAATATTTCAAAAATTTCCATTTATATTTCAGAAGTTTTAATTATATTTTAGAAATTAGTTTCTAATAATATTTTAGAAATTTCTAATTGTTTTCAGAACTTTCAAATTGTATTTCAGAATTTTCCATTTGTATTTCAGAAAAATTAATCTGCATTTCTTAAATACAATTAGAAAGTTCTGAAATATAAATCGGAATTTCTGAAATTCAAATAGAAGAATCTGAAATATAATTGAAATATTCTTAAATACAATTAGAAAATACTGAAATACAATTAGAAACTTCTGAAATACAGTTGGAAATGTTGTAGGTCTATAACTATTCATAAGTTTGAGTGTTTGTTACTTAAAGTTTTTTAAGAACTAGTTTCGAGACCAAACATTTCAAACATAAATCATTGTTTAAAGATGTGGTTCCAGAACCGCTCTAAAAACCATCTGCTGACTGGGCTAGACTTCTTTAGAACCAGTTCTGTAGAACTAGTTCAAATTATAATAAAATGTTTGTAGTCTCAAATAAGAAAATTAGGTTCAATTTTACTTGATATCGTATGCGGTAATTAGGTTCCTGACTTTTATTAATCTTAGCAACAAACTTTTTTTTAGAAATATAAAAGTTTTAAAACTGATTGTGAAAATCCTACCCATATATACGATTTTACATTGTTCTTTTTATTTGCGTTTGATTTGTGTTGTTTTTTTTTTGCTTATTATTGAAATTTTACATAGTGCCCATGTGTTTGATTTTGTTTTTAATTTTTTATAATTTATTTTCAGCTCGAAGATAATTTTTGTTTTGACTCCAAACTGCCTTTCTGTCTCTCTGTAATTTTCTCTTAAATGTATTTGGACAATATCAATATATATTATATATTTTTGTTATTTAAGTTTGTTTTAATTTTTGTCAATTAAACAATTAAATTGAAAATTTTCTAAACCAAAAACAGAACAAAAAACTAGAAGAGTATGTTATATTATAATAATTATTAAATAATTTATATATATATGTATAATTAATTAAAACTTTATAAAATTCCTAACACACTCAGACACACATTATTTAATATTTATTTAACAATTGTTTGTAGTTTCTTTTCAAACAAACAAACAAACAACCTTAGTTTGTTATTCTCATATTGAGCTATACTATATTTACATATATTTTTCTATTGCTATTTTTAAAACAAATTTGGAAATTTTTACTAAAACGTGTTGCCTAATCCAGTTTGAGGAAATCGCATGTATGTATGTGTATGTATATTATGGAATTCCAACTGGTAACATCAACTAAATAAGAGTCTATTTATATATTTAAATAATTTAATTTAATTATCTTTACTATTATTATATAATTGGCAACGAATTCTAAAGTTAGGGTTCTTGGTCTGGAAACTGAAATTCTTTTACAAAAAAAAAAAAATGTAAAATGAATATTTATAGAATTTTACAATTTACATTGAGATTGTATAGACAATTTTGGTTTTTCTTTTTAGTTATTAATACTTGTATGTATACAAAATTTCGTTTATTACGCTAAGATTTTAATACTATAAATTTCTCAATATTCTGATTTTTAGAAATCAACATTCACCCTTATTGTGTAAGGCATTGGCGTAAAACGACAATGCAAGGTTGTCATAGTAAAACGCCAAATTTTTAATACGCCAACGCGTTACACAATAAGGGTGATTAATTTTCAGTACAAGAACTTATTGCACTAAATGTATCACCCTAATGTATGTTTATTAGAACATTTTTCAAAACGTCTTATTAAGCAATTAAAATATGAAATATAACTTTTAATCTTTCCTCAACGAATATTTTTAGAACAAAAATGTGAACTTACTCAAGGGAAAGATCTTTTAATAACACATTAATATTTATGTCTGAAGTTTTACAAACATAAACGTAGAAAATCTCTTCATAAATTCTAGGTTTTAACTAGTATAGTTTTGTGTGAACGGTGAATTCGGCTATTTCCACATTTTATTTCCAATCTTTAGACTCCCAGAGGCCTAAAAATCTTGCCAATGTGTATGATACATCAATATATCAAGTATGATTTTGAAAATGTTGAGACTGAAAAACGGGAAAATCCTTTCATACATGGACAAAAACAAATTATTTAACCCTTATGTCGTACGTCTAAAATTTTAATTTTAACCTCGAACAAAATTATCATTTGAATCATATGTATGTGATGGATAAGCGCATGAAAGCAACTTTCTGTGCATCATATTTGATGCATAGGACAGGGAAAGAATTAAAAATTCTGCCGGCATTGATTTGCCACAAATACTTTCTGAATATTATCTGCGAAAGAAAGGTTATGTTGCCACAATACCGCATACATACATAATTTTACAATAATTGATTAACAAATTTAAGGCATAGAAATAACAGAGATGACTCTGGTTTAACACACGTCAGAAACGCTTTCTGAGTCGATTTAGATCCGTTCGTGTGTCTGTCTGGCTGGCTGGCTGTCTATGTAAAGCTTGTGCGCAAAGTACGGGTCGAAATTTTAAAAATATTTTAATGAATTTTGATAAATTATATTTTTTTAGACCCAAGAAGGATTGGGATTGTATTTGGTTAAAATCGGTCCATTATTTCACTTAGCCCCCATACAAATGTTCTCCCAAAATACGGCTTTATCTGTCATAAATGTTTGATTTATATCTAAACGTAACCAAACGAATTGAATACAAATATTATTTATATGCTAAGAAGTAATGCGCTACATATACTTTATGTAGATTATTATATGGTCTGGTTTGACCGACTATACTTTCTTACTTGCTTTTGTTTGAAATTGCCAACATCGCAACTAGTCTTAGAAACAACAGGTTTACGAAACAAAAACACATTCTTAGGCAAAGATCTAGGAACTAGACTTTTTTGAGAATATAAAAAAAGTTTTTAAAGCTGTGCCCAAATGCGATAATGCGATACGAAAAATGTTTTCGAGAACTATATTCCCTAAAAACACTATAGAAGTATTTTAGAATCACAATAGTTTTTCACAGAACTAGTTCCAAGGCTATCATTAAATAATCTGAAAG
The DNA here is from genome assembly GCA_950370525.1 of Bellardia bayeri. Lineage (NCBI taxonomy): Eukaryota > Metazoa > Arthropoda > Insecta > Diptera > Calliphoridae > Bellardia > Bellardia bayeri. The sequence continues at coordinate 62,677,564 of OX493268.1, forward strand.
TAGTTCTGATTACACTCGTGCTATAGATTTAGAACTAGTTCTGAAAATATTTTAAAACAGTAATTTTTAAATTAATTTTCTGTTCGTGCTTCTGAATCAGGGGGTAAATTTTTATTTTGTCATTGTAATAAAGTTCAGAATAAAATATTGTTGAATATTCACATAATATCTTTTTTGCAATTTATGACAAATAGAAAAATACTTTGAATGTCAAATTTCAGAAATTCTAGGGCTGTGTACAATATTATTAGGTTAGGTTCCATGGGCAGCCTTCTTGAGAACAGCTCACTTGGGTCCATCTTGTTGGTCCCGTTGTGTTACCCGTTGGTGGGCAACCCGTCGGTTTACTCCGCATCGGTTGCTCCCCTATCAAACCATCCAGACTCCATGGCAAAGGTGTAGATGCATCTTGGATTCATCCCTGATAGCTCACCCAAACACGAAAGAATGGGTGCCCCCAGTATCCGTTCCCTTTTCCTCGATAGGGCCGGGCATTCGCAGAGGAAGTGGGTAATTGATTCCTCTTCCTCCTCATTATGACAACTTCTACAAAAGTCGTTATGTCGTATACCAAGTCTTTTGGCGTGTGTCCCAAAAGTATAGTGACCTGTAAGTAGAGAGACAATAAGCCTAATTAGGTCGCGGCAAACACCAAGTAATGAATTCGTCCTTCCCACATCGAATGAGGGCCATGTGGACCGTGCAATAGAGCAGGTGATCTCATTCGTCCACCTTACCTGAGCAAGCGTTATCCTCGAATGTTCCGTTATCTCAGAGATACCCGGCATTCTGTGGTTAACCTAGATGTCAGATAGACACCTGCAATGTTTTTTACGGCGGCCTTGCTGTCGGTAAATATACATATATCTCCAGATACTCGATAATACCTCAGCCAGTTTGCAGCTCGCTTTATGGCAGAGATCTCTGCTTGAGGAATAGAACAGCAATCAGGAAGCCTAAAGTAGGATTTGATCCCAAATTCCTCAATATAGAATCCACCACCGATTGAGTTGCCATCAGATCCACTGGTAGCCAGTTCAGCACAGTAAAAAGTGCCTTTGTTGGCGACGTTCTTACCGCGCCCGTAATCAGTACATCCTTAGTACACGTTCAACCGCATGTCTCTGTAAGGAATTCTCAAGCGCATGCCACCACACCAGTACCACATAAAAAAGAATGGGCTTTACTACAGCGTTCACGATCCAATTGATACCTTTGGAGTTAATGCCCCAGTTGGTCCCAATTGCCTTTCTGCATGAATATATGGCCACATAGGCCTTATTAATCCTGTTCTGTATGTTCAACGTCCAGGATAGTTTTCTATCTAGAATGATGCCCAGGTATTTTGCACTTTCCGCAATCTTTAGTCTAACACCACATGATATGCTCAATAAAGATAGAATGAAGATATTCATAGAGCTTTTGGCTAGAATACAGGATCTTATTTTACCTGAGCATTTGAGCCATTCGGAGGAGTAGTGCAGCGGAAGCTGCTTTAGAGTGGTGAAGATTGATTTGACTCAACCTCACCATCTTCCATTTTTATAACGGTGACGTTGACGTCCTCCTGATCAGAGTTCAGAAGGGCGTCCTCGTCAACCACCTCGTCCAGCTGTTCAAAGAAGGCACCCACTATGTCTGTGACAGAGTGGTCGTCATCAGTTTCCTCTGGAGCGGTGGCATCGTTACTTTCCATGTCCTTAATGGACATGGGTTTTACAACGCTGCCAGGAGCGGCATCGTCCTTGTTGTCGCTTCGATAGACACGAAGGATGATGGTACCAAAACCATAGTACACCTTCCCTCGTGTCTTTCTAAGCGCTTCAAGGAGTCCTTATTCAGGACAACGATTGCCTTTCTCGAAGATCCTTCAGCCTCTGTAACCTTCACTACTTTCCAGTCGCTGGTAGGTAGTTGAGGGTTACAGCACTGAATGATCTCTAAGATCTCCTCCGGTTTGGATGGCTCAGTAGGAATCTTTGCTATAGATCTAGGCCTTCGGGGTATCTCACTAATGGATACCACATCCAGCCTAGATCTCGGCCATACCTCCCCTAGCAATGCAATGGCAATCTTGAGTAGCGACGCTGAGCGTTCATCTGCACAAGACATGAGTTTGACGTGACCCTGGTGCCAACCAGCGTCATCGCATTGAGGAGGGGTGCCTGGGTTTTTTTGAAAACCTTCCAAAACACACCCACCAGTTTTTGTTTTGCCATATCCCAATTGGATTGAGATATGGATCCATCATTATTGCTTCTGTCAATAACAGCCTGCATGAGATTGTCTTTAACAATCTCACTGAAGGATCTGGTTAGAGACTTCGGCATATGTTTGGAGCGTTTGGCTCCAGGTTGCTGGTTTTTTACTGCCGCTTCCTCCTCTGAACGCTGCCGTTTAGGCACTGCTGTATCTTCAGCAGGAAGAGGTGCGTTTTGCAGACCAGCTATGTGGGATTTGGCCCATTTAAGAGAAGCGATTTGCTCCGGAGTGAGTTCTTCAGGTTTTTTATGACCCAAAGATTCAATAAATCTTAAGGCGGAGCGCCTCGTGGTTGCAGCCCGTCGAGCAGTGTTTTTGTGCCGAGGGATTTGAGGAGGGTTCCATCACTGTCCCCGTCTGCACAGGGGGCACCTGGGAAGCTATTGTTTTAGTCACTTTCTTCACATTAGTACCCGAAGCAAGGGGTTTCACCGCTTTTACGGCACGGACCTGAGCGGCTTTAGAGAAATCCAGAGGCATCTCACCACTAACATGACAACCACGCGTTATAACTGTCTTCTTCTTATATTCCACCAATCTGGGTGTGCCAGATTGGCTTCCTGCGACACCAGTAGCTTGCAGACTAGCCTGGCCCGGTGTAGTCACCTGACTAGCCTGGGTAGCAGTAGCATTCGACTCACTACAGCCCGATACCATCGCTGTGGGAGTAGGGTCCCCGGAGATTATGAAGCCCCGGACCGGGTACGAGGGGCATGACTTCTTATTTTCCATAGTCCTTTCGGACAAAAAGATGCATTTTATACCTGCCTGCCAGGTGTTGAAAAACTGCCGCCCCACAGGGGAAACTCAGACGCAGGCCACCAGCCGCCCAATATGGGAACAGACACTGGTGGATTTCGGACGGACTGATTAGTGACTTGAGAACATAGTCAATCGGACCTATGTTCCATCAACCATCCCTCCGTTGAGGGGAAATAAAGTTGATGGAAACGACTGATAGCCGCCCCACAGGGAAACAGACGCTATCAGCCAAATGGGGAGGGTAGTTCTTAGTATCGCTCTCAATGTGTGCCCTTCTGGAATGGGTGACCCTACCAGGAGCAGCCAACTCAAGTTAAACTGTTCCTTCCAGCATTGCCAACACATATCATAGCACTTAAGCCTCTGCATCGCGACAAGATGACTACCATCGCAGAGGATAATTTTTTTTTTTTTTTATAAAGTTAAGATTACCATGATTAGTATTTTTATTAGTATGTATATACTAGTTTATTTTTGTTTTCGATTAGTTATTTTTATTTTGTGTTTTAGGATATTCTTTATATTTTTATTTTTATTTCAAATTCTTGTTTTTATTTAATTACTTTTATTGTTTTTATTGCTCATTTTTATATCTTATATTGAGATATTTTGAGAGTAACATCTAAGATCTTCTAGTATTATCGATCTCTGCAATCAAAGCAGCCAATGCCTCAACAGATCGGGCAGATGCATTTAGACCTCCTCTTTGTTGAATTTGGTTATATTGTATTCCAATAACTCCCATATAGTCATCAGTAGGACCAGCAAGCTCTGCGTCAGCATCAATTCTTGTGATTCTTGAATCTCTTTCGAGGTCCTTCATTGAGACTGTCTCAATTTTTAAGTACTTACTCTTATAATTTTTCATGCGTCCCTCATCAATGCATTTTTTCAAGGTTAAACTCATAAAGTTAGATAATTTCGCCTGACTTCCTTCATCCAGTACACTCAATTTAAATGGTCTGGTCTGATCCACCAGAGGAATCGGAAATATCTATTTCCACTATATGTATTGAACCAAGTTTCTAACAATTGGATCTCATTAATGTATTTTGGAACCACTAAGAAATGCCGAGGAGATTCTTCATGAATCAAGCCATGTGCTTCTCGTAAGAGTGACATACTATTGTATTCCATAAGATCGAGGATTAATTGCGGCCATGTCAAGTCGCCTCCAACATTTAAATTGAGTGCTTCAAAAGCAATTTTCCTGAATATTTTTGGAAGCCAGTGATAAAAACGAGACATTTGCTCTTGCTTAAAAATTGTGTGTTGATACAGAGAGGAGGTTATATCTATCGGGACATTTAATGCTGAGAAGAATGCGCTTTTACGATTCTTGATAGTTTCTTCATAATTGTTTAAGTTAAGTTTAAGTTAATAAAGTAGCAAGGAGAAGATTTTCTTTGCTATTAATTAAGTTGTTAGGATTAACAGGGTCTGTATCAACTACAAACAACTCATTAAGCAAATACGAACTTAAAAGTTCTTCTGTCCCGATTATTGGTGTGTTGACATTAAGGAAATCTAAATTATTTGTATGTTGATAACACATGAGGATTTCTTGAAAACGAGGAATATTCCATAGGAAGCTCATAATAATGTGATTGTTGCGTGTGTTCTCTTCAGGAATAACAACAGCTAAGTTATTAAAAAAAGTTGTTGATATTCGGTGATCGATATTGAAGACATCGTTCTATTTATAGCCTTATAGGCGGTCCAGGGGAGGAACTTCATGGTTTGAGACGGTGTGAGGTCTGCTCCCGTTTTATTAAGTTCTGGAATGGGATGATAATTGCCACGACCGTCTAACATAATATTTAAACTTGTGAGCAACGCCTCGTGATCTTCATATCTCGTTATTTCAGAATACAATTCTTTTGTGATATAGGATACATTATTAATAACGATAGACTTCCTCTCGTCCGTAAACATTAATAAATCTTCCGAAATCCTTAGTGATGGTGGAAGCATCGATTAAATGAAGTCCGTTGGATAAATTAGTAAAGGGATTCTCTCTTTCTTCTTCGGTTGCGGAGGGAACTGAGTTTGCAGTTCTAAAACCCTAACTTCATTAAGAGTTACAGGCTTATAATCAAACTGATTAATTCTTCCTGCGACAGGGGCGGCAGCGGCTAACATGTTCTGGTTTTCTTGATTGGCCATTCTGGTAAAAAGATTGATTAGTATCTCTTTGGATTTCTAAGAAACAAAAAGAGATAATTGTTTGTAAAAAAGTTATTGACTTAACTCCTTAACTTAACTTATTAGGTTGGGTATAATATTATTAGGTTGAGGAAGAAAGATGAAGATAAGAAGTTTGTATAATATTGTGGTACCACCACAATAATTGTATTTTTATGTCTTAATTTTACATTTATAATGTTATAGAAGTACAGAATATTTGGAAATGTCGTCATTTCTTTCTGACGAGGATTTCAACAAAATATCTGGTTTTGCCAAGAATTTCTTACCAACTTTAATATGTTTTTCATTCTAACTTTGACTTCTTTAATTTCTCGATAAGATGTTTTGAAATTGTTTTAAAATAAAACAAACATTTAACAATTTTTATATGAGTATTTAAGTACACATGTATTTTAATAATATTAATATTAAGTACTTATTTATGTATTGTATATTAAATGTAACAATTTAAAGAAAAAAAAAACTGTAACGAAATCATTTCAATATCTTGATTTTATATAAAACAAAAACTATTCTGTTGTTATTTGTTTCTTTTATTTAAAATTTTTCTCATTTAATTATACCTACATATTTTAATTATATCTGTTTTCTTTAATAAAATTAATTTAGGAGGTAAGCAAACCACTCTGCCACAATATTTCACAAAAAAAGAATAAAATAGATGAAAAAATCCAAAATTTACCGCATAACAAATGCAAAAATAAACAACAAATAAATTATTAAAAAAAAAAAACAACTAAGAAACCATAATTTTGCTATAATTTAGTAAAAGAAAAATAATATACCTTTTATTATTTGAATTTACTTTATTTAAAAAGAACTATTTTCAAAAGAATAGAAAATCTCCTGTTATTTTATAAGGGAGAGTCTCAAACAAATGTATATAAATTACAATCGTTTTTTATAATGTTTTTATTTTAACAAAATGTTGAAAAGAAATTAAATCATATTAACTATAAACTTATCCCAAAAAGAACAAGCAGAAAAATAATTTACATATATCATTAAATAAACATTTTAATTATAAGTTAAGAGTAAAAAAACCTGAATAAAAACTTTATTCAAATCAATAATAATATAATAAAAATGAATTATATATAAAAAAAAGAAAAGAAACATATGTAAAAATACTTATTGAAAAACTACACACAAAATAAAAATGTTGTTTTATTTACTACCTAAGCAAAACTTGCTCGAATGTATATAAAATCTAAGGTAACGAAATGGTTTCAGGCGGTAACATTATTTAAGATTTTCTAACAATTAAGATTATTAATTAGTTTTGTATGATTTGTTAATTTTTTTTTACAGATAATGATGTAATATCATTGGATTCACCATCGCCTCCAGCTAGTCCAGGACGCTCGGATGTGGGTAAATATTAAAAAGAACATAATTAGAACTTAATGTACGGCAATATGTTTGTATTTAAATTCGTTTTTTTTTCACCCCTATCGTGAATAAAAATTCCACATGAAATTTGTTCCCTTTTATTTTTTTAACATTGAATTTTAATAGGAAAAAATGTGAAAAGGGAACAAATTTCATGAGGAATTTTTATTCACGATAGGGGTGTTTATTTATATAAATATATACATATATATGCTCCTGATCTGTATACCAATTCCTAGAAGTGTTTTCGTTTTAAAACAAATTCACATATTTTGGTTGTTGTGTAAACTTGGCAGTTTTTGAACTTATTATTAAATTGATGTAAAAATATCAATGATGTTCTATTAAAAAGTAATACAAACAACAAAAAAAAAATATTACTAATGATTCTTTATTCGCAATGCTTAGTTTGCCATAATAATAACAAGTAATAGTTAAACAATAGTTAGTATTTTAGTTTACCAATGGTTAACTAATGACTGAGAATTCGGCCATAAGAGATTTAACTAATAAAGTTCATGCGAACTCATGAAGCCTCTGTTATGTGAATATACGAGTAACGTTTTTGTTACAATTATAGTGGGGAGCATTTGTGCTGATGTTTGTAACGCCAAACAACTAATAGTCCAACACCCATCTGAAAGTTTACCGATAGACACAGAATCACTATCTGAGTCGAATTACCGCTGTCCGTCTGGCAGACTCTGAAAATCCCTTTAACATGAATAAATCTTTATGTCAATATAAAATCCAACACAAATAATATTTATGTTTATGATTAGAAGTCTTGCCACAAATTTTTGGATGATTAGTCCAAAATAGGTCATAGTTTCCATATAGCTCGAATTTCTGTAAAACAGTTTTTACTTGTTTTTAATCCAATCGAATATTTTATAATTTACATAATTTACTTTTCTTACTGTTAAAATGCTAAAAATCCTGCGATTTGAAGAATATCTAATTGTCAACTATTCGTTTTTGAAATCACTTGATTTGCAGAATAGGGCCGCTAAATAAAAGTATTTTCATTCTGATTAAACAGTAAATTTTCGATAAATCTGAGTAATGTATTTTGGAGTTTTATAGTTCCAATTCACTTGATCTATACGTTTTACTTTCGTGCAAGCTATTCTCTTTTCAAATTAACTGGATTGACAATAACTGACCTTAGACATTTATATAAATATTTAATATTGAGATTTTTTTTTTATTTACAAAATAATATTTGTTTTTATTTTCAAGGTGTTTCCTCAACTACAACAATGACAACGAATGAATATCATAATCAATATTTTACCTCAGATGAAGCCAAACGTAATTTTATATTAAACCAAAGTGCCTATAAAAGATAAACCAAAAATATCAATTATTTTCTTAGTATTTAATAAGTAAACACTAACACTGTTCTTGTGGGATTATGCGGATTTCTGTGGGCGGTAGTAAAAAAATTATTAAATAATTTCGAGCGCAGGAATAATAATTCTAATTTTAAGTTGCATATCTAATATGGTATACAAAAAGAAGTACTGAATAATAATAGCTTTTAACAATCATATGAATTTCACAAAACATTTGATTCAACAAAAATTCTTTACATTAAAAATTTTTATTTTAGCTCATAGGTTTTTTGATTAACTAACATGTATTTTTTATATACATACATATGTATGTAATTATTTTCACAATATTTGAATTCTTGAGGCCAATTTTAATAATGCATTTAGTGCCAAACCATATGCATATACATACTTGCATTGACTTTTTTTATACTTTTATTTTATTATTCTTATATTTATTTCATTGACGTTACAGTCACTTCGATGGTGATAATTTGTTGTAAAGACACATAACATAATATGAGAAAAGTTGAATTGAAATATTTTTTTTAAATCTAATGAATTAACTAGTTTATTAATGAAAAACAATCATATGTAATTCTTTTTTGCAGAATATTTTTTTTTTTTTTTTGTCATAAATACATACATACATACATTTATTATTCTCGTGAAGACCTTCATTATTAATTTTAAAATTTGAAAGCAAAAATTACAACAACTGTATTTACACTTACATATATAAGTATTTTTAATTCTTCATTTATATTATTCCATTGTTTATCTACAAAGAAATTGTTGATTAATACATTTGTTTAAAGATATAATTTAATTTAAGATTTATGTATTAAGTTGTGTACAAGAAATGGTACAAATTATTTTTTTAAATATACTTACATATTATACTGGTACATTTAAAATTGTTTTCTTTTAACTAAAAAAGGCTAAGAATTAAAAGTTTGACGTTGTAATTTTTAACACGGCATATATAGTAAAATCTTCCGTTGGCGGACACCGGTCGCCACAGCAGATTTGACCGGTAACGGGAGGTGTCACGGAATAGTTCACTATAAAAATCCCACAACTTTGTGCTACTAAATATGCAGTTATGACTAATCAAAACACACCTTGTCAACTTCCGATCCTTTTGTAGAAAGGTACATAATTCTTTTTATAATTAATATTAATTCCAGATTTCCATACGGACTTAAGATCTTCCTTATTTTTCAGAATGCTTGCAGCCTGAGTTTTTCCAATATTAAATCTTGAAAGCAACATTCCCATTAGCACATATTTTCCAAAAAGTTTTTTTTTTTTTTTTTGCAATTTCACGCACTAATAGTTGTTGTTCTCGTTTTTTCTCGGTATACTGGGGGTATTTCATGGAAAAAAGTGGACTTATCACTTATTTTAATTTTAAATATTTCAGATCGCTCAACTCTAAACTTATTACTATAAACTGGATGAATTTGTTGGGCACTATCTGCGGACGACTTATTAGCCATCTAATCAGAGAGATGGTATCGTTTAGTTCACGGTTTCGGTGAAAGTGGTGTCTTTAATTATGGTGCACTTTTATCGAAACTTGTTACTTTGGGCCCGATTATCGTTCACAACACAACATGCATTTTTCATACGATTAATACTTAGTGTTGTGAACGGTAATCAAGGCCTTGAGTACAGAAGATAACTTCTCTATATTTATTTATGTATGTATACCGAACTTTCTCACTATATGGGTTGTTGTGGATGAAATCTCAGGTGTTTTCAATATTGAATCTGGGATACCACAACATTCAATTATTTAGCTGATGATAGCAGCATTTAACATTCATATTCACTCAACTATAGAACAAGCCAGGATGGAGAAGAATATTGAGGCAATGTGGCAAAACATGAATGATACGCTTAATCAAGATCTTGTGATAACCTTTGAATGGAGTTGTTCAAATAGAATCGATTTTAATGCACGAAAGATTCGATACATGCTCTTATGTGCACCAAAGCTTTTGCTTTCGAATCGAAATACACAATAACCCCCCAGTTTTATGCGCGGTATAATAGTAAAAGCATTTAGGCTTCAGTGTGATGTTCTCTGGACTAAATACATTTTTTAAGTAATGAAAGATGCATTCAAGTGCCTCGGTATAGGAAATACTTCAATCCATCTGAACTCTTTAATATTTACATCACTGATATTCGATGAGAGTACAACTCCCATTTATGGACAGTTACTTTGATTTACTTTCTGTCTACGGCGGGGGGAGCAAGCTGCTAACTTCCTAAAGAAGTCTATCCCGTCAATTCCAATATTGAGAAATTTAAGTTAAATATACACAAACACTATTCCAAATTTTAGAACGTTTCAAAAGAAAGACGCAATTGTATAATAATAAATCCCTTAACTTAAATAATTTTCTTAACGTATTGTTAATCTAAAATTTCCATCCCTGATACAAACATATGTTTACATATGCATTTATATTATAGAAAGTTTTTGCAACATATGATGCCTTCAACTAAAATTGCATGGGGTTAGTTGTTGTTAGTTTTTTAATAACCAGTCAACAAATAAACATTCTCGAGCTGCTTACCTTAACCAGGAGGACTATTTTATAAAAAAACACCGCAGTAATATATTCTAAACAATGGTTAAACCAACGCTATACTATGCCTTATTTAGTCCTCCAGCCAGAACTTGTATGATTACGGCCAAATTAGTTGGTCTTGATGTGGATTTAAAGTAAGTTGTATGTACTTATGCATAGGTATGTAATATGTATAAAAAATATTAATTTTATAATGATTGTTGTTAGCTTACATAATTAAACAATAATCTACATAATTTCATTAAAACAGATTTGTTGATTTCTCCCAAAAACAACATTTGAGCGAAGAATTTCTGAAGGTAAGTTAATATTGCACAAATATGTATGGTAAAAGTGATTGTTGGTTGATTGGCACATTGCATTAAAAACAACCGATGGAAACTTCTATTGTGATTGTTAATAAATATCAACTTGAGTTTGTAATTAAATAAGTGATGGCAAATAAGTATGGCAATGTTTAGATATACATATGTATGTATGTATGTATATATAATCAAGTTGACAATTTTCGAGGGAACAAAATCTGAAAAGGCATTTGAAATACGTATGTATGTATGTACATTGCACATATTGGCTATGAACCGAACAAAGTACCTACATATAGCCAGAAATATTTAGTTCGTTTATTTGACCTTTTTTTAATATTTAATAGTTTCTTTTTACAAGCAATAAGGTCACTTGAATTTTATATAAAAATATTTAATTTATTTATATATATTTATTTCCAATATTTCGCTATCACAATGGATAGCTTCTTCAGGGATAATATAATTCAAAACTTATATTATCCCTGAAGAAGCTATCCATTGTGATAGCGAAATATTGGAAATAAATATATATAAATAAATGAAATATTTTTATATAAAATTCAAGTGACCTTATTGCTTGTAAAAAGAAACTATTAAATATAGCCAGAAATGTGTAAAAATTAAATTAAATTTTTATTATAGCCCATAGCTGTTATATTTGTATTTATCAAAAGTGAAAATAGCTTTTAAAAATGTTGAGAAATAAAAGCTTTTTTCATTGTTTTAAGACATTTAAACAAAATCCGTTTTCATAGATTTTTTTATAGAAAATATCACAGATTATTATTCTTTTCTCGATTGGAGTTGTATTAAAGGAACTACAGCCGATTTTATATTTTTCAATATAAGTAATCACAGATTATTTTTCCTTTCTCGATTGGAGCTGTTTTAAAGAAACTACCGCCGATTAAAGATTTTTAGTGAAGAATATAAGCGGTCACAGATTATCATCCTATTTTTTTTAATTGTAGCTGTTATAAATGAACTATAGCCGATTTTAGGGCTGATAGATATTGTGGATTATTATGTCGCCTACTGTATACCAAATAATTTTTGGATTAATAGTAACATTTTTATATTTTTAGCTAAATCCTCAACATCAAATACCGGTTTTTGTTGATTCTGATGGTGAAATCTATATAGACAGGTGAGTTATTTAAGTACAGCTAAGTGCAACTAATTAAGGTCACGATACTAACAAGTTAGCTTGAAGCAAATATTACGAAAGGTTTTATGATATTTTCAAATTTGTCTTAGTTTAATTAATTTAACTCTTTAAGTCCTTTAAAATAACTGCATATTGTGTCAAATTAATTATAATTTATGAATCTGTGAGTCATATTTTGTAATAATATTGATATCTTCTTGCATATAATTACGGACATACCACAAATTTTACAAAAAAAGGATTTGTTTAAAAATAAATCATTATTTTGTTGCAAATTCATTGTTATCGATAACAGCTGGACATCTGCAAGGCATTGAGGTCACCAAATTTTTACATACACTACTTGGAATGGCTTCCCAAAAAATTGTTTATTTTTACAGAGCTTACTTTGGTTTTTTAACTTGACATAGAACAGTAACCGCAATGTTAAAAAAATTGCTTGACGTGATGAGCCGTATGCTTCGGATCGTTATCTTGGTGAAATATCCATGTTACTGGCATATTTTCATCATCATACGGCATCATTGTTGTTATATTTCCCTCAATGTTGTGCAGCGGCCAACACCACGTGTCGACATATGACCCCAAAGCATTATAGAACCTCATTAATGCTTCAAAATACTTTGGATCAAATTCTTTCAACTTTGGCCGGCGAACATATTTTTTTCCATATGAAGATACCCTAATAATTTTTATCTCATCCTAAAATAATATTTTTTTTCCATTTTGGCTAAATAGTGGAGTCCGAATCTTATTTGCTTATTTATGCGGATGTTTTTTCGACACGCACACAATCAGTGTATCTTCACGAACTGTCGTAATACGGTTTCTTTTTTATGGGCCACCTTTTGCGTAGTCAAATGCTTGCTAATATATTTCACCGCTTGTAAAACCATTGTTTTTGAAACATTCAAGGCTATTAATCACCCCTGTCGTGAATAAAAATTCCACATGAAATTTGTTTCCTTTTATTTTTTTAACATTGAATTCAATAGGAAAATGTGAAAAGGTGACAAATTTCATGTGTAATTTTTATTCACGATAGGGGTGAATATTTCCATCCTGATGCATTTGTACTGACATCACAGGATTTGCTTTTACCCATATTAAGCAAGTATTAAGAACTTTTCATGTACTGAAAAACACTCTATGTAATCATAATTAATTAATCTACCTTTTAAAAATTACCTGAATTTGAAAATGTTAATACATTTATCATCACTGTCCTTAATTTAGTAAATGATTATTTTTTTTCACAAATATAAAGAAACAGCTCAAAGAAAAAAATAAAAGTTTTAAATTATAGCGTTTTATTTAATAAATATTAGCTTTTAAATATTGAATACCACTGTCCTTAAGTAATTGCACGCAGCTGTATTTATAGATTCACTTGTATCGAAAAAACAGTAAATTTTTATTTTAGCCATGCCATAATTTGTTTTATGGTTTCAAAATATGCCAAGGACGATAAATTATATCCCAAGGATTTAAGCAGAAGAGCGCGAGTTGATCATCGTTTACATTATGAAAATGGCGTTTTATTCCAGGTTATCAAAGACATGGTTGTGAGTATTCAAATTTTAAAATTACACCATCTTTCATTGTGTTAAAGTTTCTACTTTCATTATTTTAAACTACATAATATTTCATTTAATTTTCCCAATTTCTTCTAGGCCCGCAACATTTACGGTGGTGAGGGAGATTTTAATCCCAAAACTATTGAAATGTGCCAGAATGCTTATAGCTTTCTAGAGGCCTTCCTTAAACAGGGTCAGTATGTTGTGGGTAATGAAATGACAGTAGCTGATATATCGATTAATGCGACACTCATAACATTGCACAAGCTATTGCCGGTCGATCCTGAAAAATATCCCCTTATTACCGCTTGGATGGAACGGATGAAATCACTGCCAGACTATGAGGAGGTTAATGTTACGGGAGCTGAGGCGTTGTGTGCACGTATCAATGGAGTTATGGCTGGAAATAAAGCTAAAAGTGGAAATTGATTTCGAATTATAAATGGTGTCAAATAAATTGATAGTACATATGTATGTATGTATATGCACGAGTATATTAGGTAACTTTTCTTTTGAAAAGAAATTATGGTAATTTAAAAAGAAAAAATAAATCAATTGAATTTTGTAAATTTATGCGATTCGGAAATTTGATTTGTAATAAATGTATTTTTTCGGTGGCCAAAATTTAGTTGGTAATCTCTCTATAGCGTCATCCATTTTCCGTAACAGCAACAAATGGTCCCTTCAACATTTAAAGGCTTCTTAACAATTGATTCTGAATTTTCAGACCCCCCAAATATGGCCTTTTTATTAACTTATTAGCGGCCTCAAAAGAACAGTTATTTTTGGAAGCATAAAGCTTTTTGGCAATCATTGTCAAATTGTTAAAGAAATGTGGCAAAAGGCAATTTAATACGAAATGAAAATGAAATACTTAAACGATTGAAAATTTATTCATGATTGGGCTGATAGTGAATTGCCAGAATTAAACCATTACTCTTAGTACAAAATATAGAAGAGAGATTAGCTTATGCCACAAGGCACATTTTTGTTCCAAATCACTTCTGGGAAGATGTAATTTTTAGTGCAGAAACTAAAATATAGACGCGTTATCATGATGGGCATAATAAAGTTTAGAGAAAGCCATTAACTTCCCCCGAAATTATCCCTATTGTTATATCAAGAAAAGGCGTTGGAGATTTGGATGAAGATTTAAAGAATGGAACATGTTTATGCACAATCAGGCTTCTTTATAAGTAAAGTAAACTAGACGTTAGTCCAAAGGCCTATTTTGAATACCATAGACAATTTGTGGACTCATTTAAAAAAAGTTGAAAAAAATAACCCTAAAAATAAGAATAATTTATCAAATTTATAAAAGAAAAATGGTATAAGATCTCACAATGCAAAGGAGATTGCAATCTGTAATTAGTGCTGTGTACACACTAATATTAAGATTATTAATTGACACTTCCAGCGAGAAGAAGATGCTGTAAAGAGGCATTCTATAGGACCTTATTTCGTTTCAATTTTACATGGCGTGTCATTGTTAGTCAAGGTCTTGTCTACTCGCTAATGATTAGATGCCTGCTAGACAGCCAACATGAGAAGGGCAATTGGGAGGTCTACCAAGTAATGCCTATTAGAAGGCGTAATTAAAGGCCTGCTAAATTAATAATTTATTCGATAGCGTATAGACTATCGTATCGAATAATAATACGATACGAATCGTATCACCTCATTACTGCATTCGATATGTATCGCATTGTAATTTTTAAGAAATCCTAATAGATTTTATATATGTATGTACATACATACAGATATTTTCTTCATGTCAACAAAATATTGAATTGAAAGATTTTTCGGACAGACAAAAATGATTGTTAAATAAAAACATAGTGTATTAAATATGAACCCTTCATTGCTGTCATCGTTATTATCACGAACATTAATTTTTGAGCATTATTTTGAAATATGGTGGATCAGGTCATGACTCATTTGTGTGGAGGCTTCCGCGGAAAAAAGGTTCCTAGAAGAGCTTTACGATCAGAACAATTTAAAAAATTCATGGCTGTTAGGTAAGGCAAAATGAAATATTTTATCGTACTTATTTACATAAGCTGAATAAATTTAACAGTAAAGGAGATTCAGGATACCCGCTTGAATAAAGGTTGATGACTTCATACAGAAAACCCAGTGACACTCAAGTCACATTAAAGTGTGCCTATGGACAAACAAATAAAAATTAAATAGAGAAACGTTACAAAGTAAAACAACGTGTGTTTTGGCGGTAGAAAAACTAAATTATTATGCATACGATAGCCATTGAAGTATCGAATGCCAACATAAACAATTTCGATGCATTTTGCTCGATATCGTATCCGACGATTATACCATAGGTCTTTTATAAGGTCTACAAATGGAAGCACTTGCAATTTTTCCCCCTAAGGTTGTTAAGGTCATTCGATGATCTCATTTCAATTATTTTGAGTAAGATTCACTATCATGTATTTATATTCTTGTTATAAATAAAAATATTTTGACTTACTGGGTCCAATTATTCATTCCG
This sequence comes from Bellardia bayeri, assembly GCA_950370525.1. Classification (NCBI taxonomy): domain Eukaryota; kingdom Metazoa; phylum Arthropoda; class Insecta; order Diptera; family Calliphoridae; genus Bellardia; species Bellardia bayeri. The sequence goes on from OX493268.1 coordinate 62,693,693, forward strand.
TTCCGCGATTGCGGAAAGAAATTTTTTGCTCGGAAGCATATTTTGAAATTATTGATTCCATTGCTGCGGTATTTTTCCTTTTTGTGATATCGTCTCTACACAGACAGTATTGTGGCATGTTGCAGGAATGAGTAATTACGGCCTACATTTTATATATAGATCGATATTTCTTTCCGCTTAGTTTTCCTTTTCGTGCGTAATCAATAATACCACCCACCCCACTATTCAATTGAAATAAAGTATTTTCTTTGTGCAAGCAATCAATTGGCAAACTGATTCCAACTGAGACAATTGTTTGAGAGCATTAGATATTTTATGGCCGAATTTTATGTGGACAATGTTTTACTAATATCGTCTTACCTTTTTGAAAGAAATAAACTTGAATTGTAAGAAATTAAATATTAAACCAGACTTGAATTTATTTTTTTAATATATTTTAAAATAATTTATTAAAGTAAATTACTATTTAATTTCGAAGTACGTCTTTTAATGGTGTGTGTGTGTGTATAATATAATATGCTATTATTGCATTTCAAATATATTTTCAATTTGGAATATTTAAAGTAAGTGTGACATCAAGAAATAATCATAATCGTGTAAAACAAAGGAAACTTTTGTAAAAGCATTTAATAAACTAACATTTATACAAACTATACAAATACAGAAATGTGAATGTGTAGGGTGTGTCTGTGTGTGTGTGTTTATATAAGTATAACATACAAACATAAAAACTAATCACATAATTAAGTCTTAAAGTAGGGATATATATAATATAACTTTTTGATTTTTATGTTTGTGTTTTTTTTTTTTGTTATTATTTCAATATAGAATTATCCTTTTTTTAATTTTTTATATAAATTTAATTTAATGAATATTTTTACAGATAGATATACATACATAAATATATTCTCTGGCTATATATGTATCTAACAAAATAATAATTTACATTACTAGAATAAACTTCATTTGTTTACTTGCTTTAAGTATTTACATGACAAATCAAATATAAAAAAAAACACACAAATTGAAAACTAGGCGCAATATATATTTATTAATTTATAGATTGATATATAGTGTAACGGATTGCTGATGCCACTCGGTTGGAGTTCAATCAAATGTTGTCCAATTACTCATGCCAGTTGTGGTTATAGTTGATGTATTACTAGTCGATGTAACCGTGGTGGTGATCAAGGTAAATTGATCGAGACCATATTTACGTAGCAATTCAAAATCTTCATCGGGTGGTGGCATAGGAGGTGGCACCGACTTGGGTAAAGGTGGAGGTTTCTCGTTAGGAGGTTTCAAAGCAGTAGGCGGCAAATGCTGTGGTGTATAATAGGTATATAAGGGATTACTTATGCTGGACGTAGTCATTAGCGCCGAGGGATTTTTAGCATTTGTTGGCAAGGTTGTTGATTTCTTGTGAGTATTAATATTTATACAATTATTAGTAGCGCCAACAGTGTGCGTTGGCAGAGGACGAGCATTTTGATTTAAAGGATCGAAATCTTCTAAATCAAAACTACTATTATGACTATCGTCCAGCGATATTAAATCTTTCATAGAATCCTCAGAAGCATGGGAATTAGTAGTACCAGCTGTTGTTGTATGTTTGGTTGAGGAAGCTTTAATTTTTATACTATTCATACCCATTGTCATATGTTGGGGCTGTAGAGAACGTAAGGACTGTTTTAGAAAGTGTGGAAAAGAGAGAGAGAAAGAGAAAAAGAGTTGGGCAAAAACAAAGCAAAAACATAAACAAAAATCAATGTTAGTTAGTTAACTTTTAACATGTACATACATACATACATTAGTTAATTTAAGAAAACAAAAACAGTTGTAGTTTTAGTAAATTTATTAACATTTTAGGGAACACTAAAGTACAACGTTTACAAAATTATAAATCTAAAACAAAAAAAAAAAAAAAAAAAACAACAAAAATCAAGCAAAATGAAAAGAGGAAATAAATGATGACAAGACACTACAAAAATATCGTGTACAAATAATTAAGTTTTTTAATGAATCAATGCATGTTAATAGTTGGGAAATGAGCTACTATGATTGTTAATTTGTTATTAGGTGTTTTATAATAAGTACTAATAATTGTGTGTGGATTTTTAAAATTAGTTAATTCAATACTAAATGGTTTTTAAATGAATATACAAGGTGAGTGAGTATTTTTTTACATAAGTTTAGGTTCGAAAGGTTGTTGTTTTTTATTCGACTACACGCAGGTATGACATCAGTAATGTTAACCAGATTAGATCTTAAAATATTATAGACATACATATCTTATGAATATGTATTATAATATTTATGTATCTTATCAGTTAGTAGTAATAAATAGGTAATGAACTGTTTCTGTTTTGGAATATGTGTTTAGGCTTTTTACAGCCAGAATTTAAAACCAAAAGTTGTTTTGCTGGAGTTGAAGTCCAGGGTCAAGGAATTGAATTATAATTGTTTTATTATAAAAATAGCATTAAATCAGATTTATTTCTTGAGAAATCGTTTTGTTATGAAGCTAATTTTCTTTTCAGCTGGCCGCTTACAACGTGTAATAGCACATCATAAATTTGTATTCAAGTCAAATTCCAACGAAATGTTGAAATGCTTGAATTTTTAGGGCTTTATTGCTTGTTGGCAACTGTATTTCTGATTCAACCAATTAATTCGAAATTTCAATTTAATTTAATCAGATTAAAAATTACTTGAAAATAGCTTTATAATAAAATAATGTCATAATAAAAGGTACAACAAATTTTAAACTTGAAATCCGTTATTATAATGGGGTTTTTCAACAAAAACTTTCTTTTTTACCACGGGCATTAATATTATGACATTTTATAAAATTGAAGCATTTAAGCTTTTCACAAACTAAGAGCCTTTGGTCTTTGAAAGAAATTGAAATATGGCACAAATTTATTGCCAACCAAATTGTTCTATCGTATTATATAATGAAAATCTATTTTTTGCAGGGCTATTTTCTGTTCAGAGTAGGGTTTGGGATTCCCGAGAAATAGAAAAGAAAAATTGCTTTTTTTAGTTTAATAAATGACTGGTTCATCGCCACCATTCATTTCTACCTTTCGTTGCAAACTTTGCTGAATTCTTTCTCTACATAAATCTCGTGACAGAAGGCTTTCAAGAAATGTTATGTTTTAAATGTTTTATTGTTGTTTAAGATTAGTTGCGTTTGATGAAATTCATTTATATATACATACAACATATATTGTATGTCTAGGTATATACATTCATAACAGATGGAGTATCTTTTGATCACGGTTTTTATCTTTAGTAAGAGAAAGAAAGCATCATTTGGGGAAAGTTTTGCTTAAGTTTTTTAATTCAAAAAAACTTGCGCTGAAACACGCCGATTGCTCAATGAAGCTTATGGTAAATGAGATCCATCGGCTTTACTGCATATGTATGTACATACAAATTGTTGTAAAACTCAAAAGCGCTTGCAAAATAATTTAAAAACTTTTGTGTGCGTCAGGATTCATACCAAATATCGAGACTATGCGACCAGACATGAAATCGTAATATTTCATCATGACAAAGGCCTCAAAAGATGAGCCTTTTGTTGCGGAATCCTTATGTTGTCAGAAAGATGGGAAGTGGTCATATCCAAAAATACTTTAAATAAATTTATATTGTACAAATGTTTTAAAATAAAAGCTAAAAATTTAAAAAAAAATCACCCAATACGTAAACGAAAATTTAAAAATTGCAATTAAAAAAAACGCTCGCAATTTGTTTGTCAAAAATCGCTAATCAAAGCGAATTAAACACTAGAACACACATACCCGGATACAAATGTATAAACTTGCAACTTTGTAGTGCTGCCCATGCCCGTGACCTTTTTTGTCTATGTATATCTTTTGAACCAGTTAGAATATTTGCATGTAACAAAATCTAAAACATTTGTAAATTATTAATAAACGCATTTAAAAAATAATGAAATTGGACCATTTAAACAAACGTAGAAAAAGTTGGGTATGCACCGTACGGTTAATTAGGTGGGTACGACACTGAAACAAATACAACAGACAGTTTGTTTTTGTTAATATGTAAGTATGTGAAATCTTAAAATCCAGGCGAATTGAAGTATAAACAAAATAAATTCGATTTCTCTTCTTTAGTTTCACAGTTTTCTTTTTAACAAAACTGTAACCAATTTATTTCTTATTATTAAGTCTACTTTTTCAGACTCTTAAATAATTTTATTTTTCCTTAATTCGTTTTCGATTTTTAATAACAAATAGTATAAACAAAAGAAAGTTCGACAGATGTATACAATATTTCACAGAGAATTAATAATCAGCTGACGAGTTGCTGTCACCTTAATAATTCACCTTGTCGCTAATCTTTTGAAAAATAAATTTGAAATTATTTGAGTTTAATATGTTTGGTCCAATAACATAATTTTTGCTGGTTTTTCTTTGTATATTAATATTTACAGCAATAATAAATTAATATTAAAATTTTACTTCGTTAAGCATATCAAAACAATAAATTTTATAACTATTTTAAATTTTTGACCATCATAATTCTAGTTCAGTGCTAATCGAATTATTGTATTACACGCTTAAAACTCAAAATGCCTTTAGTGAATTATGAAGCAGGCCATTTTGACCAAATGTGATTGAAAATCTTAATAATCATCAGCATTTGTATGCGTTGTGGTGGTGGACAAATGTCCGATATCATTTTGCATTGATAATTGTCAAACTTTATTTACTATTTTCAATACAATGCAAATTTGATTTTCATGTAAATTCTTTGTTTTATTTTGTTTTAAAAACCCCTTTACAACAATAAGGCTCTTAATTTATAACAGACAAAAAAGCTTTCGAAGAATTGTTCAAATTTTCAAGTTGATCGAACGTTTATTTTTAAATTTTATAATAAAGCCAGTGGCTTGATTTTAAAAATCAGTTCAAGGTGTATGTAAGTAATTTTAAACGCCTCGAATAACTTTATTTCCAAAAACAAAAGACAAATACATGTCCCATTAAAAAAAAACTGACTGACAGCAGAGCCGGCCTATTTATCGGAAAACATTACTGTGATGAAGAAGAGTTTTGTTTGAAAAGTATACCTCTTTGTCTTTTTTCAAACGCGGAGCTGGTACGGGTGGTTCACAGCCGGGTGGTGATGACTGATAGAGTGAAAAACGAGAAGCAGCCGTTACAAAGGACGCACTAGATGATGATGAATTTGATGTGTTTGAATTGTTCGATGATGAGGAAGCGGAACTGCGTAAAGAATCATTTTGTAATAGTTGCGTCTCTGCATAGTCCTGCCAGCAGTTGCGCTCTAGCCGTGTTATGCCAGCTGTAACAGCGGCAGCTGTGGCTGCCACAGCATTCGTCAAGATATTGGCTCCTCCATTAACACCGCCATTACAGTTCGTAGGTGTGGGAGGTGTGACGGAGGCTAGACGTCTGGGTGGCACAGGTGGTGATTGCATATCGGGCGGTGTATCGTATGAGGAATCGGTTGTTTGTATTGATTGATTATTGGGTCTAGATGTATATGAAGGTAGTGATTGTTGCTGTAGTACTAGTTGCTGTTGATGTGTTAAATGATTGCTAGTGGTAGTGGCGGTGCTGATAGTAGTTATGGTGGAAGTATTAAGAGTTTGTGATTTTGATTTTGGAATGTAAATTGGTGCCGGCCTGGGTACAAATGGTGGTTTTCCTTCTACACGAGGTTGTGAACCATATGGGTGATTATAATATGTTGGACCATAAAGTTGTTGCTGTAGTAATTGCTGTTGCTGCGGCTGTTGTTGATAAAGCTGTAATAAATGAGGTGCTGGTGGTGGTGGCCTTGCCGGGGGTGGTCCCCCTGTACGTGAGGCCGTTATGCGATGATTTGGCTCTAAACTGTGACATGGTTTAAGCTGTTTTTTGTTTAGATTTTATTAAATTTTTTATATTTATTGTTTTTTTTTAAATTTATTTATTATATGAAGTTCATGTTTATGAAAGAGGACGACCGCACAAAGTTATGCAACATTAGACGTACAAAATAACCATAGAAAAGAAAAGAATAATTCGAAAATAAAATAAATAAATAAATACAAAACGATAACAAAGTATGTATGTGAGGACGTAACGTACATACATATGTACGCATTTATGTATATGCATGTATATGATACAATTAAAGCGATAGAATAACAGATATTTTTGAAACATAAAGCTTTATTGTATTAAACAGGCAAATCTTAACGAATAAATAAACTAAAAACAAAACGATTAAGGGAGACTGTGGCACAGTTTAAGGCGGAGTACTAACTAAACACAAAAAATCATTTAATTTTAAAAAAAAACTAAAAAACGCAACTAAATCTTAACGCTAATTATAGTCTAGAACTTAATTATCTACATTATGTGGAAACTATTATGGTGTATTTAGAGGTTAATAGTTTCAAAATCGACTGCAGCTAAAGTATAATATAAAAATAAAGCAATTGAATTGAAACTTAAATTATTAATGAAGAAACTGTTTAATATATGTTTTTTATGTGCAAAAAAAATCTATGTTATTATAATTATCCTTGTCAACAATCTTAATGCCGATTCAAGAAAACGACTTTTTCCTGACAACACATAATAACTGTGAATATATGTAGGAAATATATAAAAAAATCATAATTATGATACTAAACAAAAACTTTCTGGGATTTACTGTTAAACTAATATCAACTAATTTATATACATACGAGTATACATATTTGGTAAATAGCTTCACTTTGCAATTGTGTGTATCATAAATTCCATGATTTATCACACAACAATTTGCCATGGGCATTTAGCTTTGATTAATATTGGAGCACATAGTGTATAGTCTCGTCTATAGTTCCGTACCAGGATAGATATATATCAGAGAACAGAATGAAAGCATTCGCTTCACACCATTCGTTGCTTTTGCCATGCAGTCACTCGACAGCATCAACTATTGATGTTGTCATGTAATGCATACATTGTTTTTATTGATTGCCTTTTTCGTATTCGTTTTTTATAATGCCTTTATTTAAGCAACGAAATGAAATGAAATGATGATACATTAAAAAACTAAAAACATTCGCACCATTCGTTTAATATTCGTTGACCTGTTGGAGTAATAATTAATGTATTTGTGTATAGTTTTGGCCTACTGATATGTTTTCTAGTACTTCAAATAATGCAGCACGCAGAAATTTAGGAAAAAGTAAATAACGGTGTTTTTCATACCATTAAAAAAAACTCAAAAAGTAAAATTTGAATTTGAACTTTTCATTCAATAATCATTACAAACATTCATACCACTCATTGTGTAGTCGTTGCTTTGTGAGTATTAGGTGACATTATGATTGCATTCGAACCGTTCTCTGATATACATACATACAGTCTTTACTTAAGAGAGAGCAAATAATTATATGAAAAAAACTTTCTCCGAACAAAATATTTGTTCAATTGGTGAATCCACCCCAAATTATGACTTCCATTAGTTTTTTTAAAACCCACATACTTTTATCATTTAATTTTTTTTTTTTTGAGTTTTATTTCACAAAGTCGTAATTTTTTATTTTTAGTGAAAAGGTCGCACCGTCTGCTAACTATTATGATAAAATTATCTGGGTCTTGCATGATAAGCAATTACTGTAGAGAACAACTTGGATTTATTATAAATTAAGTTTTTTTTTTAATTAATATAATTGCAATATTTAAAATTTGCACACATACATACATACATACATCATCTGCATATATTACAAAAGAAACAACTTGATTAATATGTTTAATTTTTCAATAATCAAAAGTTAACAAATAAATCCATGTGCACTAGTTCTTAAAGGTATACATACATACATATACTTAAATAACAGCCAATAGTCATGTAAAATGGTTTCGATTTTCTTTTCACAGTCTGTGTAAGTGGTACGATTATTTTGTAAAATATAAGCAGAAATTTTTCTTGAAAAACCTAAAAAAACTAAGTTAAACTCCGCCATAACAAACAGATTCAAGAGGTAACAAACAACAAGAACAACAAAAAATGTACAAATAACATTTATACAATGTTTATTTTTTATGCTCTTAAATTTTTACTTACACTTCTATCCACAATGGGTGTCTTAAATAGCGGATGATTTTGTAATTCTTGCGACAAATTCATTTCAGACGAGCATAACGAACTTGCCGGACTGACCGTAGGAGAAGTAGCCACATTATTATTAAGATTATAAGGCCCCGTTGAAGATTTCGCAAAACCATTTGACTGTATGTGTGTACTCGAGCTAGACATGGCCAAAGGAGTTGGAGCGCGTCGTAAATGTAGTGAGGCACTCGTAATTTGTTCTTTGGAGGCATATTGAAAGCCCACAGCTGAAGTGCAGGCAACACCATTAACACGTTTACCGAATATAGGAGAACTGGGCGCCGAATGACGTCCCATATAGGATTTTAGGGGAAGTTCTTTGCCATACACAACACCATCAATACGATCATGCTGCGAATTCGAAGTTAAATGAGAACGGAAATGTGTGGTGGTATTGTGTGCCGTGGTATGCGGTGGTGTTATATCACGCAATTTTGATTTGAAGTTTTTATAAGCATGTATAGCAGTCTGAGAACTTCCTTTCACCTGCAAAAACGTGGGTAATTAAAAATGTTAGTTCGAAGCAAATATTACAAAACGATATATGTACTTTTATAGGTTTGATTAACTAAAATAAAATAAAGCATTTTTTTGTGTAAAACTACTTTATGTTATGTTATGTTTTTACTAGATTAATTGGTAACTACATACTTAATACTTAAGAACTAATGTTAGTAAATGTTTAAATTTAAAACATTCCTTTTAGTTATTTTGTTTTTTTTTTTACCACTCACCGATTTAACAGCGGACTTAACAGCAGGATTAGTCTGCAAAATGTAATTTTTTTTTTTGGATTTTGTTTGTTTTTAAATCAACATTTAAATTAGGATGATTTTGTTTTTGTTTTTTTTTTTTAAGGAATGGACAGAGTAGTATGCAAGCAATATAGGACAAACGTTTTAATGTTTATATTTTGTTTTTGTTTTTAAATATATTAAGTTGACGTTGTTGTTTCCGCGTAGGTACATTTCAATATGAAAAGAATACAAAAAAGTACGAAAAAATATATATTTTGTTTAAAAATATTTAGCTATAAAGACTATATAAAGCATTATTTAATGGTTTTTTGATGTTTTAAATGATAAAAAATAAAAGGTGTAATTAAAAAAGTGTAAAAAATAAGAATATTATGTATATTAACCAACTCAACAACAATAAATTATTAGAAATGATTAATGCAATTAATAGAGCATAAAAACTACATTTTAAATAAATCAAAATAAATTTTATGGTGCATTTGTTTAAGGTACTTATTTTTACTGTGCGGCCAACCCAAAAGTTAGTAGAGTTACTAAAATTATAAAGAACTAATTTAGTTTATAAGAATTAAGTATTTGGAATTTTACGAACTTTTTATTTATGTTTAATTTTTTAAGTATATTTAACAGTAGGTAAAGTAGTTTGCTGATCACAGTAGAGTTGTATATTGTTTAGATCAAAAAAAATTAAATTGTTTTTAGGCAAAATAGTATTCTAATGTTTAAGTAGCATTAATAGTGTAGGTTTTCTTATTGAAAACTTTATTTAAACCATGTTTTCCCAAATAATACTGGAAAATAAATAATACGAAATATCAAATTAAACAATATTAAATAAAAATATGCGCAATGAATTAACAACAAGAATTGAAAAACATTAATCGTTTAAATAATATTCATATTTTCTATACATATTTTGTAAATGGAAACAATTTAAAGCAGTACTAAATATTTCCTAAATAATTTTATGTGTGTGAAGATACATTTGAATTTTAACTCCCTAGACACAAACCATTAATGTTAACAGAGTCATGTTAACTATTTAACATAGACAATGTTAAAATTTCAAAATCTGATATATGTATAACTTTACTAATGATATTTAAACTGAAAAACAGTCCGAATAAATTCAAAGAAATAAATCTAAAGAAATACCAATAAATTCAAAACAGTTTTTTTTGGTATGTTTAATAAGAGTCAGCAAATGTTGCGTTAAATAATGTTTAAGAAAAGTTTCTACAGTGTGGCCGAAGTTTATGTGAACAATGCGGCAATACAAAACCACAGTTGTTATACGTATTGCATCGACCTGTCTGTCTCTATTGAAATCATTATAAATCACTTTCATAACAATTAATAGTTTCCTACATTGTAATCAGATAATATATGTATGTTTGATTTAAATGATTCATTCATTACTTGCTAACATTTTTCTATGTGTATCTAAAGTATTTTTCCAACACGACCACCATTTAAAATTTGTGAAAATGCATTTGCTTAGCCAACTTAGTGTAAAGCATCATTGTAAAAAGCATGTGTGGACTAGATATGCATGTATAGAAACGAAACAATAAATAACACATATATGGCTAAATAATGAAATCAAAAGAATTACTAAAAAAACAAAAACATGAATTTCCTTAAATAGCTGCAAGTTAAAGACTATATAAAACGCGAAGCAATTATTGGTTGGAGGCAAAAAGTTTTGTCTTACCTTTTCCTTAAATTGATAGAAACGACCATGTTTTTTGCGCTTTTCCGCATAACGTACAGTTTCCTGTTCAAATTCATCGGAAAACCCTAAACCGGTATTCATCATTTCCAAACGTTCGTCAATGAACTGTCGAAATATTTGCAATTCCATCATTTTCCTAAGGAAAGGTCTTAAATGAGAGGGCCGCGAATCAATGAATTTGTCACTATTAAATGTTTTGCCAGTATCGCGAAATTCCACAGCATCCCTGTAACCGCCAATGAGCTGTACCAAAACGCCCAGGAATATTTTTGACACCCGATCGTCCATATGTTCACTGGTGCGACTTAATTCTTTCTTTAAGTGGGCCACAATTTCGGGAGGCATCGAGTGGACATCATCAAAGGGACTTTCGAAAGTGTTTTTATCACAGTTTAAAATCACAACATCGCCTAATTCCTCAGGCATCATCTAGACAACAAAAACTAAAGTCAATACAAGCAGTTAAAATAATAGAAAAAATATTTTGTTAAATACCGTATCTAATACCATTGCTGGTACACCTATTAAATAAGGCATGGGTGCACTTAAATAATCTTTTAGCTTCATGGGCATCACTGGAATAAATATATGCTGCCATACCATGGGATATAGAAATGCATTGGCCGCTTGTATGCAAGATGATAAACGATCTAAACGTTTAGAAGTAAAAATAATACGTCTTTCAGCTAACATGGCCGCAAATACGGCAATCATATTCTTTGGATAAACAAAATTATAATATAGATTCAAATTGTGCTGAAAAGATTTGAAGAATATAAATAAACAATTTCATTAAATAAATCTTAGACAAACAAACAATTGTATAGTCTCTTACATTTTGTGGTATACTGGGCAGCTGAAACTGTTTAGGATGTTCAAATATGAATTGCTAAAAGTAGAATATTTATTATAAATTATTACTTGATTATTCACCCCTATCGTGATAAAAAATTCCACATGAAATTTCTTCCCTTTTATTTTTTTAACATTGAATTTAAATAGGAAAAATGTGAAAAGGGAACAAATTTCATGTGGAATTTTTATTCACGATAGGGGTGATTGTTTTTTTTTTTTTGTTTAGCTTACAGTTTGTCCTTGACTGTCTGCCAATCTCAACTGACTGCCCACATCTGGTACACCACTGTTGTAGACCTTGGTTAAAAATTGATGAAAGTCTTTTGTATCAGTCCTTCTCAGCTCAGCAAGTACAGATAATAATTTTAGAAATGTGTCATGCCATGGCAAGAGTGTGATAATGACCATTGTAGTGGCGGCCTTTGGATCGTGTCGACAAAAACCAAAACGCCATTTTGAATCGTCTGTGGTTAGCACAAAGGAATATAATTGTACGGAATCACTAGAAAAAATAAGTAAAATAAAAAACATTGTTTATTCAATTACATTAGGTTGACAGTCGGCCGTGTAGTACGGCCCACCTAGGTCCATATTGCTGGTCATATTGTGTCAAATTCAATTACATTGGTAAGGTTCAATTTACTAATATATAAAAATAACATTAGAAGTTTTCACAAGATATTGATATAATTTAAAATGGCTGGATTTATATTTATTTATTAAGTCAATGGATTAAATCCTTACAGACCTTTTCGTGCGGAATCAATAATACCATTAAGGTATAAAAGATTAATTAAAAGTTTATTAAAACTATTTTATTACATTTGTTGTAAGAGAAAAATCAATGATCTCATATAGATTGTTAAATTCACAATATAATCTTCTTAATGGGTCAGCTAGGGCATAATTAGTTCTAACTTGTTTGGCATACAGTGGCTTGAAATGGCGTGAAAATCGTTGAGCAAAAATAAAAGTAACATTATTCACAAGGAATTTGGAACAGACTTCAATATTAATTATATTGACCTTAAATGTTACATTAAGCGTAGTTTTCAACTATATAAAGTTTTTAACTTAAGTCTATCAGTTAATATCAGCATTCTAAGGTAAACGATGTAGAAAAAAGAGTAAACATTGTTTTTGTATAGAGTCTATACGCTGAATATGAATATTATAATAAGAATCCCAGATAATAGAACCATATTCCAATGTAGGTCTTACTAAGGAAATGTAAAGTTGTTTTGTGACGTAGGGTTCATCAAATTGCCTAGCCCATCGCTTTATAAATGCAAATACACATCTAGCTTTATTTATTGTCATGATAATGTGAGAAACAAAGTTTAATGTGTTGTCTAGTAAAATTCCTAGATCAAGAAACTAAATCAACAGATTCAAGCCGATAATTACTCAAAGTATAATTGGCAGGAACATAATTACTTCTTAAAAAGCTCATACGTTTACATTTTTTTTTAATTTAATTCCCTTAAGTTTTGACTGCACCACAAAAAGAAATTGTTGAGATCGGATTGGAGATATAAATGATCCACAAATTAAAAGCAGCTTAAAAATATTTAAACATCGTCTGCATTCTTATGATGAAGCTCATTTCTGGTTGAATGGATACGTAAACAAGCAAAATTATCGATTGGACCGTACTTTTTCAAAGGCAGCTGGACTTGGTTGACATGTAGTTTCAACAAGACGGTTGCAGAAAGCACACAAAACAATGGCTCAATTGTGAGGCGAGTTCAGTGAACAGTTTATTTCACATTTGGCCGCCTAGATCGTGAGTTTTAACGCATTTAGACTATTTTTTGCCGATGCTACGTTAAGGCTCATATTTATAGGAACAAGCCCGCAACGGTTGACGCACTGGAAGCTAATATTGAAGAATTTATTCGTGAGATACTGGCCGATATGTTAAAGAGAGTATGCGCCAAAATTGGATCCAGCGTATGAAACACTTGAGGCGTAGCCGCGTTCAACATTTAAATGAATCATCTTTAAGCATTCAATCGACTCAAATAAAGATTTCATACATTTCTCTAAATTTGTGTTTTTTAAATCAAAACCGAAAGCTTGTAAAAAATCACTATTTAAATGTTTTTACTATTGTCAATAAAATAATTATTAAATTTTGTTTTGTAGTGTAATAGTTTAAAAATTTTTTGATCTTAATTATTGCATTAGTAATTTATCAATAAAAACCACAGAAGCATTAATGCTTAATGTAAAATGACAAAAGCTACCAAAAACATTTTAAATGTCATAAATGTCATAATTTCAGTGGCCTTGAAAGTTACATATGTATGTATAGAGTGAATTTCCAACAAAAATGTTAAACTATTAAAGATTAATTATGAAATATATAGGTAACTTTATAAAACATAATACATATGTGAATGATTATAAAAAATCATCTAACGCTTGTTTTAATTGCGGAAGGGAGATAAAGTTTAAAATTGGACCCATGGGAAGCATCTCGCTACCTACAAAATCATATATTTAAATTAGAAATATGATTAGAGCAATGTTAAATAAAAGTTAATGACCAGAAATGCACACACATAACTTTTACATTGCGTAGAGAATCATTCTCTCCTATTTATGTCAATAATCAAGTAATAACACAACAATCCGAAGTTAAATACTTCGGTATACCCCTCTATCGCTGCCTTACCTGGAAATTGCACATAGATGCAAAAAAAAATTCAAATTAAACAAAATTCATTAGTTTATTGGCAGAAATGATTATGATAATGAGAAATTAGATTGTAAACTCCTACGTTATAACTCTGGGGAACGGCCTCAGCTTTTAATGTAAACAGAATTGAAAGACGCCAAAACAAATTGCTACGAGTGATCACAAATGCCTCCTGGTTTACAAAAAATTCGAATGTTCATAATGAGCTAAACGTGCCTTTGATAAAAACTGAGAACCAAAAACATGCAGAAAAATATGTAAAAAAAACTGGAAGTACACCCCAAACCCATTAGCCCGCAACATATTAAATAATTGTGGCTATATTCGACTAAAAAGAAAGAATACAGCGAATCTGAGCCAAAGACAAGAAGGAAGAATGCCAACTTAATACATATAAACAACAATGGATAAACAATTTTTGTACGGCACTGGCTGTTATTTTCTAAAAAAAAAAAAAATAACAGAAATAGAGTAACTCTATACCATTGGCTGAAAGTGGCCGGTATTTTAATTTCTTTTTTAATTGAGCGTTAAAAACATGTTCATTTCAAAAAGCTTTTATAGGCAAGAAGCTTTCGGTTTTGATGTTATAGAGCTTTAAAGCTCATATACATATATATATATATTACTATCTATATATTACGATCTGGGCAATATATATAATTTTAGAGTACTTTGAAACGATGTATAACATTGAGTATGATTATATATTAATTATTCTTCATGAGCTTCATATAATAGGTTACCTGTAGTCAACGTTTATATATGTAAAGGTATATTTGGAAATCTACATATTATATTACCTGGAGTAAAAAAAATAGTATCAGGTATGAAATATGTTTTAGGGATATCCCAGGTATTTCATATAAATTTAAAAATAAAAAATATTTTCCCAAAAAAACATTACTTGTTTCTTTAGTTTTTTGTTTATTTACCAAATATTTCACATGAACTGTATGTTATGAAATCTACCTGTTATATTAACTGGAGTAAAAAATAGTATTTGGTATGAAATATGTTTTAGGGATATCTTAGGTATTTCATATTGTACCTGGGATTCATTGTTAAAAAAGAGTTGCAATCGGTTTATGTTTGTACTTATGTATTATATACATATGTAGGTCCCTAACATTGAACTTGTTATGGAAGAAAATAACTTGGTGAAGAAATTTCACTAGAGATGTTAATCATTCGTTCATTACTGTGGCACGTGGACAAAATAAGGTAGACATATTATACATCAATATTTTGAAAATTGTATCTTCTTTTCAAAAATGTTTAAATATATTAAAAATTAAAAACTTCATAGAAGACTTTTTGCAAAAAAAGATAATTTTTTTTTTTTGAAAATTTAAATTTTTAAACTGCTATAGCTTTTTGGTTTATGAATATTTTTTAATTAAATTTTACAATTAATAGAAATTTTTTGTCGAAATGCAAAAGTGAAAATTTGGATTTAGATTTGTTATTGAGAATCCCACAATTCCCAAAAAACTTTTCAAAAATCCAAAATTGGGATTTTTTTGATTTTTGGATCTATTGAAGGCACCAAGCTCGGGGCTATGAAATCCCTTTGCATAATATTGAAGAACAGATTGGGACATACAAAACAGGTCTTAGTTTTTTGAAAGCAGCCATGCGATTTTAGAATATGTTGTCTAAAGTTGAAATTTTCATAAAAAATAGGTCTACTTCGGAAGGCTCTGGACCACGCAATAATAATATTATTTTGCTTTTACCTTTCAGAAAAATATAAACACATTATTTATCTTTTTCTCATTTTCTGTATAATTTAAAATTAATGTAGTTACTTTTTTCAAAAAAAAAAAATGGCGGAAAAACGACTTTTTTATTTTTTTGAAGTTTGAATGCACATAACTTTTGACTCAGTAGATATTTTTTAACATTTCTTTCTCAAGATTATTAATAAATTTGTTGTTAATTCAAGAAAATCGGGAAAGAATTGGATCCGTTATTAGCAAAATAGCAGACCAAGGTAGGCAAAAAATAATATTTTACTTTTCAAAGAGATAATATATGAATAAGCAATGTTTTTTGTAGATATCGTCTAGTACATTCCATATATATAAAAATCTTTCAAATCGGATCGCAAACAAAAATTTGCCATCATTTTTAATTTTTGGTATACCCGAGGTGCCCCACTTTGAGGCATTGTGGCTCGGCCCCCCTTTATTGTTAAAGCACAAATTCAAAACTTAAACTTATCAACACCTCCTCTATAGCCATGGGAAATTTTATTAATATCGAACTATTCGTTTAGAAGTTACAGATTTATTTCCACTTTTTTTCAGATCCCCCACTGTGCGTCGCTTGAAAATTTTCTGTGGGGTTGCTAGTCTACACCGATAAACCTTAAACGATTGACCAACATTCGCCGCGCCGGAAAACAACCTTTTATATATTTACAAGTTTTGTATGTATGTATGTAAATACAATTCATTTAAAATGTTTGACATGCAGAAACGAATTATCAAACATTATCGATTGATACTTACTTCCTTTTAGCTTTTAATCAAGAATGTTTTCTATTTAAATTGACTCCAATTATAGCCAGCCATTCTGTTTAATATGCGATCACATTTAACCTCAAAACAAATCTATCTATGTATGTATATAAGTAGGTACTAGGTATCTATGTATATAAAAAAAAACAAATACTTGCCTACACACACGTGCCAAGAAAATGTTGTAGAAAAACAACTGCAAGAAGTAAATTTTTTGTAAAATACATACATACATATGTATGTACATACAACGGAATATTTGAATTATTGAAAGTAATTTTTTTTCTTCTTTGTTTCTATAATGCGAGTGAATGCAGTCAGTCAAAGGTGAATGCCTCTTGAATTCGACTACTCAAACAAACAAACATAAATATTGAAAATGAGTATATTTATACGTACATACGTTCAATTATAAAACTACAACAGCAACAATAATTGTTCATTTGTTTGTTGTTGTTGTTCATAGATACAAAAATAGTAATTTCAATTCTATTTACCATGGAGTTTTATATTTACTTTATAATGAGTATAAAGTCATTCTGGGGTTTGGATTGACGTGAAAATATTTCAAAATCAGTCTGTTATTTATTTCTTAATGCCGGTATAAGCTAATTATAATAAAATTTTATTTTTCTGCTTCTATTGAGTGTGGGCGTTACTAATATTATGTGTTTGGCATAATAAATTTGAATTTAAAAAATAATTTTATAGATATTTAAACCCGAAAATAGAAGAGACACAAATTTGCTATATTGTAAATAAATACAAGAGACGTTATTATGTAATTTTTATAGCCTGAACTTTCATATACTATACTCGTATATATTTATGAATGTATGTATGTATATTTGACATATTTTAATTAAAAAGTGAGTAACTATTTTGAACGATCTGCCGGTTGTACATAACACTATCATTCTGGTGTTATATACAGCTCTATCTCAAGATGTAACGAAATCGTATGGTCATTGATTTGATACAAAAATCACCTCGATTAATAGGTGCAAAAATCTTTAAAAATTCATATTTTAAATAATGAATGTGAGCTAAATCGGGTCAAAACATTACTGACGAGCGGTGACATCTAATAAGAGACAGCTAACTTTTCTGCAGGCATTCCTTTAAATAAATATTCGAAGCCATTGTTTAAAAGATTACAAAAGAGCAGATCTTCAGACCACAACTACAAATTGCTTGTCATTTTTTCAGACGATGACCACTTTTATTCGTTTGGATACGTCAACAAGCATATTAACAGTATTTAGGCTTCTGTTTTCAAGAATAATTGTAGAGAAGCATTTGCATGCTGAACGTGGACCACTTTTAGTAAATTAGACTGGTAATTCGATAATGGTTAATGGATCATGTTATCATCCATACTCGTATATGGTTTCAACAAAACGGTGTCACATTCAACACAGCCACAAAAACAATGAACTCAACACCACTGTAGATAAAGACAGGTTATGCAGAATCGATTAGCGCCATAAAACTTAAAATCAACGTAATTAACGAAATAGTCCTGCCATTTTGCCGAAATATGATTGAAATTTTTGACAAAAGAATTGACATTGACTGTGAGCGTCAATATACATATATAAATAGTAAACACCTAATATTGCTAAAAAAAATGTTTTATATATATTGCAAGTACAAATTAAAAACAAAATACACCTAATTCTGTTTTTACGCGAGTTTTTTTTACGTGAATTTGATTTAACGCGTTTCCAAATAAATATTTCATTCTGTTTTTATGCGACTAGATTTGATTTAACGCGATCCAAAAATGTATGTATTTTTATCAGAAAAACGTTGTTTGCACTGGTTTTGGTGAATTTTAAATTAAACACATAGTTGGCAGCACTAAAAAATCGTCTGCTACGAAAAATATTTCTAGCGATAAAAGTGATGCCTTTCGTAAACGAATACGATTAACAGAAAGTGATACTGAATAAAAAATTTATGTACATATTCATATTTATGTATATAACAAAAATATTTATTTTTAAGTTTTAAGGGTTTTTGTGATAACTTTTCTAACCACCTGGCCCACGATGTCGAACGATAACGTTCGCTTAGATAAGACTTAAGACACAAACTTGATTGTGGAATAAACAAACTTGATTGAATAAAAAAAATAGATACAATAAAAAGTTTGTGTCTTAAGTCTTATCTAAGCGAACGTTATCGTTCGACATCGAGGGCCAGGGGGTAAATGAACTCTTTTAAATAAAATATGTTTGTGTATAAAGCAACATAAATTTGAACTATTTATCTTATTTTACCTGATAATTCACACGTGGAACCAATTCCATCATTTAATATGGATACTCTATCTTTTTTACGCGGTTTATTTTTACGCGAGTTTTCGAGGAACGTATCTATCGCGTAAAAACAGAATTAGGTGTATATTATATAATTCATAACTAATTTAGGCAAAATATATGGAACTCATTAACAAAAACTAGAAAAGTAAGGAATATAACAAATGAATTCCATTTTAACGGAAACGTATCAGATTTTTTACGTCAAAATAAAGTGAACAGGTATATTTAAATTGTGTACAACATATTATTTAATATTTTGTTTATAGTCCTTTTGCCTTTTTAACATTATTATTAAATTTGTTAAATTAAGAAAAAAACCCTGACGAAGGCACTCAAGGAAGTGCCGAAATATTGGTTTTAAATAAAAGATAAAAAGTTTTTTATATTTAAAAAAAGACCTCAAGCTCGAAAAATTAGTAATAATTTAAATACGTATATTAAAATGCAATATAATTTTCTAATATAATATCATTTGAAATAATAGTTTTAAACTCTTCTTTTAATAATAAGTGGTGTAGACTTTATTTTGACTCTCACAGTATATGTAAGAGTTGTCGTAATAGACAACTGTACCATATAACTATCAAAACTTATCCTTAGCAATACAATAAAATTTTAAATGTTTTTCATGTAAATTCTTTATTAGATTTTGTTTTGAAAAACAAAGTCAACGTTTTTGTAATTGAAAACCCCATTATGATTTATATTAATGATAAGGAATCAGCATATTTTCATTGTCCTAAGGAGTGTAATAAGGAAAATTTCTATTACAATAATTAATTTTGAAAATAATTAAAATCACAAACTATTTAATGTTTCTCTTACATATTAAACTTATTTCCTCTCTGGCTTCTTTTAACTATTATAGTATTATTAATGAACTTCGGTCATGCCTAAATTTAAAAATGTATCTACCTTAATATTTGTCTAGTAAAATCAATGTTGTGTTTTTAAGATAAAAAATATAAACGAATTTATATACATAAGTAAGATTAAAAATTAGTTCATAGAAACAAGTTGTAGCAGTGTCTGATGATGATATTCCTTCGAATTAATTTCAGGCTTGAGATAAGCGCTAATCGAAATAAAAGATAATTATGTTTATGTAAAATTCGATATAAATTTAACAACAATTACTTTATAAAATACTTGAACAATAAAATTAAACTTTTTCAACACAAATTTGCAACAGAGCTTAGTTTATATATTTAAAATATAAATACAATTTTTTTTTTTGCATATTTTCACAAATTTTTAACAGCTGTTTCTCTACAACACGTTGAATAAAATTTTCCATTCATTTCTATACATTTATAGATTTCATTAAAATGACTTCATGTTTGAGGTATTTTAAAATTGTACATTATTTAATAACAAATAATTATATACACTTACACTTTTAATACATTGATAACAAGTAAGAAAGTATAGTCGGTCAAGCCCGACCATATAATACCCTACACCCAGTAGATGTATAACACAGTTTTTCAGAATATAAATATTATATATTATTATATATGTTATACTTTCTCTCGAAATAAATACTTTTAAATGATTTATTTCGACTAATTATGGACCGACCATTATAAAATTAGGTGTCATTATTTCTGCATATAAGAAACTTATTTGTGTCGAATTTTATTTGGATATTGAAAATTGTACCGTATTATTTGTATGTATATACATATGTATATGCATTCAATTTGCATTCAATATTATTTGAATACCAACTTTTTTGAGAGAGTTATGCTCTTTAAAGTAATTTTCGGAAGTGGGCCTTATATGGGAGCTATGATAAATTATGGGCCAATCTGCACAACATTTTTAGATGTGATTTGGTTTCATTACCACGCATTTGTGATGAAATTTGTTTGGATACTTGCATAATTCAAACATTTATGGATCGGTAAACCCCAATTTCGGGAGGACATTTGTATAGGTGCCAGGTGAAATAATGGACCGACTTCCACCAGTTTCAATCCCATCCGTCCTTGGACCGAAAAAATATCATGTACCAAATTTTATCGAAATATCTTCAAAATTGCGACCTGTACTCTGCGCACAAGCTTTACATGGACAGCCAGCCAGACGGACGGACGGACACTCTGAGTCGATCAGCATACTTTAAGGTGGGTGTTGGACCAATATTTCTGGGCGTTACAAACATCAGCACAAATCCAATATACCCTCCCCACTATGGTGGTGTAGGGTATAAAAATACATATGTAATACATATGCATATGTATTTGCTGATTAGCATATGTAATACATATGCATATGTATTTTAGTAAAATTAAAATCGAATAATAAAATAATGAGTGTAAAATAACATATTGTCAAAGATGTAATTGTTTTATGTATATTCGGCTGTGTTAAATGTTTCTACACCCTCCACCACCATAAGTGGTGAATGTGGATATATATAAGTTTGTCATTCCGTGTGTAACACTGAGAAATACTTATCTATATATATCTATATATATTCTATCTATATATATTCTTGGTCCTTACGAAATTCTAAATTGATTGAGCCATGTCCGTCTGTCTGTCTGTGTAAAACACTCTCACGTCCAAAGGACACAAGAGAAATCAACAAAGTTTACAAAAAAAAACGTTTATAGTTCTCCTTAACAGTTTGGTATTGGAAATCAGCAAAATCGGTATAATTGAACAAGAGTTATGGATCAAAATGTAAGACAATTGATATTTTTAAAAATTTTTTGAAACATATTGTAGATATTCTTATGAAATTTTGTATACGTTGTTTTTATGATAAAAGAAAAAAGTGTGAGGAAAATAGTAAGAATAGGTGCATGATTTATCATAGCCCCCATACAAAAATCTTCCCGAAATATTACTAAATTATACATAAATGCCTATAAAATTGGAATATCAATACAAAATTCAGCAGAAATAAGTTTTATGCAAAGAGAAATTTTATGGTGGTCGGCTCATAATTGTTCATAGGCCATTTATCTTTACATATATTGCATAAATGTCGGTACCGACCTTACTCCAATACCATGAGCGTTTCATGAAACTAAAATTAATCGTTTTGAATCAGATGGTCGCTCATGGTATTGGAGTAAGGACCCCAATACAATAACTTCAAACCAGGTCACACAAACAATGAAACACGGCGGTGGTTCAATAATGGTTTGGAGTTGTATTACAAAAAATGGCGTAGGTCCCCTTGTTAAGATTGAGAGTATTATGAGAAAAGAACAATACCTTACAATTTTACAAAGAAATTTACCTGCCGCTATTTAAAAATGGGTCTTTCTCCTGAAAATATCGTGTTTCAGCAAGATAATTATCCGAAGCACACGGCTAAAGTCGTAAAGAAGGTTAGAAAGTCAACCAGAACGACCCATCGGCCATTCATGCCGCAGACACTGTTCTCTCCAAAACATTTCTCAAGCACAAAGTCAATTGCCACTACTACTTTCAGTGTCTCTGTTGTTTCGGCAACAGCACCTAGAGATCATTTGGTTGTCTCAAATCTGTCACTAGCGCAAACATCAGTCATTTAACCAACAATCTTTTCTTGTCGCGATTTTGAGTTGAAACCACAGCCACCACGTGCTCTTAAAAAGAATCTTCACCAATTACTAGTTAGGGACGAGTTCCCGGCTTGTAACTAGTACCCGTGGAACTAGTTAAGACTCTAGTCAGTTGTGAGTTTAATGAGGGTGAAACAATCAAACTCTTTCCAGTTTCGAATTCCATACAATACGACAAGATGGTGGAAGATCATCTTGCGTACATGCCGAGGACAATACCAATCAGTTAAGTTTAAATAGAAACGCGACCTAGATCTTCTTAGATATAACTCTTGGCTGTTTTTTGAGACTCAGATTTTATGTAAATATCAAGAAGTTTCCAGTTTGATTGAAAAAAACTGGAATTTGAGCACCTCAGAGTCGTAGTATGGGTTAGTTTAAAACTAAAAATCTTGGCTATCACTACATATGTTTAGATATTTACTTGTAATACAGTTTTTCTGTATTTTTACAGATTTACTTTAACAATTTAAAGTTTTCATTTCAAAATTGGCACAAATTAGTAATGTAAATGTACAGAATTTAGTATCCGATATATTGTCAAAATAATTTGCAAATTTAGGTGGCTATTATGAGCAAAATTCGATTTTCGACTGTGTTCGAAAATGCTTATCGAACGAATTTTCATTTGGTATTATGGTGCACATTCGATGAATATCACTCTTTTTGGGTTATTCACAATAGTACATTTCTATCAGCTGGCGCTATATTTGTTTAAAAATTCTTAAAGAAAAATCAATTAAATTTGAAATGACCATCACGGAATTATGGCTTGATGATTCGTCTGATAAAGATGAATTGTTACTAGAACTGGCCAGAAGCAGAAAAAGGCTGAGGGATGCTTCCAACATTTTGGTAATGGATTCCACCACGTGAGTATACATTAGATTCCACCACGTGAGTATACATTAGATTCCACCACGTGAGTATACATTACAACAAATATTTTATTTTTAATAAATTTTGCACGGTTTTATACAGCGTCGACAGCAACTTTGTGTCGATAAAAAATTCTACCAACAAAGAAATTTTTCGAAAGTGATGCCATCTCATAATACAAATTGTACATTCGATAGCCAGGGAATATCGATTGTCGAATGCAGCTCATAATAGGGGCCGTAAAATCAAGTCTACTCGAAAGTAAGCCAATAAAATTGCTTGATGATTATTAATACCAGAATGTAAGACAATATTTTATATTGATCCCATTCTTTGGTCCGTTGGTTATCTTGGGACATTGCAATATTCATTTCAACCAACACCTAAAGAAGGCCTTTTAATTTTCTTTTACTTAAATTCAGTTTTAAGAAATTTTAACTTGCGGTCTTACTAAGTTGAATAGAAAAATAAATAAAACCGTAATTAAGCATATTTTCTACAATTTAATATTAACCTTATAAATGTCAAATTATGAAATTGAACATTCAATATTTCTACCATACTTTTCTAATTAGCATGCTACTTATTTTAGTTAGACATCATACCACCCATATAATTCAAATAAAGTATACTCTTTCTATAAATTTATGTTATGTTATGTTAATTATAAATCGATATTCAATTAAATCAATTTTTTTGGAATGTGAACGAACGAAAAAAATTTGTTTTTTAATTATTATTTCATAAACGAACATTTTAAACTGGCACACAATATAATTTATGAAAATCTCTCCATACACAACAATGAAATTAATACGTTAAATTATAATTAATTATTTGTTTTTTTGTTTTATTAATACCTTCTCCTTCTCCTCCTCCTCATACTGCTGTTCTTCTACTCCTCTCAAAGTTTGAGACTGACTCAATTATAACAGTTTGAAATTTAATGCTTCACTTAACCCAACCATATTAAAATTACATGCCCAGAGGTCTGTCTTAAACAAAAAAATAAAAAAAACAATTTCTCAATAACGTTTTATGCAAAAAATATTTCATTAGTGAAAATAAACAAATCATCCATCACACATACGGATTATGTACGCACGAATTTATAAAAACCCAGCAGCTCTAATGAATGTCTAAGAACTAGTGATTTTGTCTACTATTCAGAGTTACTACTGTTTACTTTTTACACTATAAAGAGCTGAAGGCCATAGACGCTATTCCTCATAATAATGTTAGTTTATAATTTGTAATTATAAGTTAACATATCAATAGATTAAAATAAAAGTACTGGTTAGTAGTTAATAGACCCAATATAGATTACAAAGGACAGTCTGAGATATGCACAAAATTCTTTTAAAAATCGTAGAAAAATTAATTTGTGACTCGAGCAAATTTTTGAAATTCATACCTTTACTTAATTGTGAATAAAAGCGAAACGCGTCCATCGATTTTCATGATTTATGTCTCATTTTGTTCATAGGTTATGCGACTTTACGTGAAAGTAGTTAATAGGACTTGACACTTTTTTTTACCGTTTTGGATTTTTTATGAATTAAAAATAAAAAAAATTCAATTTTTTAGGCAAAACATAGTTTTTTTCTTCATACATATTTCTTTATATTTATAACCAGCGAAACGCCGGGACACGTATAACTTCTTTTTTAACATTTCCCGTTGGTTTCATCCCATCCCGATTTTGACTGTCGCATAGTGTTATCTAAAGGTAGGTAAACATTTCTGGTATATTTGACGAAATAAACGTAACCACTCTTTTCAGCAAATGTACGGTGGCTCACAGCGTATTTTATGAAGTATATATTTTTTCAAAACTCCATAAATAGAAAAAATGTTATAGTCTAACAAACAAAAATATTTTATTTCAAATATGTACCTTTTAATATATTAGAACAAAAAAACAAAAAAAAAAAAAAATGACACCAATTGCTTTTTTAAGTTCCTGTTAGTTTTCTTTATATGGAGCTTTGAAAACAAAAAATGCATTAAATAACCTGTGAGCCACTGTATATTTGGTCTTACATAACTTTTATAAAAGCAAACAACTTTAAACAATACAATACTTATCTTGTATTCTGATATTTTCTAAATTAAATATTGTGTATTTAAATTAAATTAAATTGTGCAAAGAAAAGAAAAATATTGCTTTGTTAGTGGTCACACATTTACTTTAAATATTTTCAAATTTTCAGAATACTACTAGCAACAACGTGACAAGCGGACAATTAAAATATCAAAATTATTTGTAGTAAAGTAAAGTAAGTAAAGTCCCTTAAGCTAAATATAATCAAACTTTTTAACTGACTACTTCTTACTCTACTCAGGAAGAGTAAAATGACAATAAACCCAGAGGTATGTATATGACTTGTAATAAGTAAAATAATTTCTCCCTTTATAAAGTATAAAAGTCTTAAAAAAGTGTTATAATAAAAAGTTTAAAATTACTACACTCTAGATTACTTAGAGTCACTAAAGTGGTAACTTCTTTTTTTCTATTCTAGTCAGGTAACTAACTAGACATTACTAAACAATATTGTCTAATAAGGATACATTGTCTCCATCAAAACTAAAGGGTATAACTAAATATTTTTGTGTCTGTAGTAAGCATTGCTTTGAAGTATTATGAAGAAGAAGAAAACATTAACAACATACTAAAATGGAAATTGAATAACACTTTGTCTGATTTTCAAACAACAACCAGTGTTTACGAGTAGTAAGTAGCGATTACTCACTCATTCACTCCGTACTCACTGTACTCTAATCATATATGTTAGTAGTTATTTACAGCAGTAACCAGCTGGTTAGAAAGCCTAAACAGATTGCTTTTTTATCTATTAATTATAAGGGTCAGAAAAGAGAGTTGCATAAAGTCAGTTGTTACAAAATTACTGTTAGTTCTCGCTGCTGTATATAATTTTCTATCAAACTTAACTTGACCATACATCCCGCTTTCGGCGGTACTATTTCGCTGTTTGAAGACTCATTTAGCCTATCTTATTTATTTTGTTTTTTTTTTTGTGTTTAAAAACTGTAACTTTATTTTTGATAATTTTGAAGAAATTAAAAAAAAAACTCAAAAAATTGTTATAATTCATATTACTCTTAATAGTAATAACCATCTGGTCACGACATTACCGGAGACAGCCCTGCATTTGGATGTAAGGATCATTAAGAGTTGGTTACAACTACCACAATTTAACAGGCTCTAGAAGATGTTGAAGTATACAATCATATGTACTTATATCATCATTGTAAAGTTGAGAGTTATTACTGTATGTCTTGGAAACTGTGAAAAACTCAAAGCAAGTTCAATGTGTAAGGTGGAAAATTGGAAAACATGCGAATTTAAACTAAACTAGGAATGTTTCTGACAGATATTAGCAATATAAAGGCCAATGCTTTGGAAATAATTAGCAACTGAGACTTAAATAGTGAGTTGGAATAAACCCTAAGCAAAATATAACTGGTTCAGTTTACCACAAAGACCATAACACCGAGTTTTAGATTGCCATGTCTACACCGCTATGACGTATCACTTTCAGACAATGCTAAATATACAAAGATTGATTTTTTAAGAGCTTTCGGATTTGATTAAACAAAACACATATTTGGAGAAATGTATGAAATTTTTGTTTCAGTCGATTAAAATGTGATTTCATGTAAATTTTGATCGCGGCTACGCCACAAATGATCCATACGCTAAATCCAGTTTCTCCAGGTATCTCACGAATATATACTTCAATATTAGCTTCCAGTGTTTCAAACGTTACGAGCTTCTCAATATAGATATAAGTCTTAACAAAGCCCCATAAAAATATTCGAAAGGCGTTAAATAGCACAATCTAGGCGGCCAATTGACAAGCTTATAATAAAACGAAATAAACTGTCCACTGAACTTCCCTCTCAATTGGATTATTGTTTCGCGTGCCTTGTACAACCGTTTTGTTGAAACCACATGTCAGCCAAGTCCAGCTCTTTCATTTTGGGCAAAAAAAAAAAAATGTTATCATCGCACGGTAGCGTTCGCCATTCACAGTAACGTCCCTTCCTTCGTCATCTGTGAAAAAGTACGGTTCAATAATGCCACCGACCCATAATCCACACTTTTTTACGGGATGCATTGGCAGTTCTTCACTCCAAATACGACAATTTTGCTTGTTTCCGTATCCATTCAACCAGAAATGAGCTTTGTTGCTGAACACAATTTTCCGATAAGAAAAAGTGGATCTTCACTTTCTTAACCGAGCATGGATTTTTATAAAAAATTAAATAATCTACAAGTGTTGTTCGTTTGTAAGTCGATTAATGGTAAAATTATAGATCAAACTGTTTAACAGTAACATTTTACACGAAAACAGCTGAGCTGTCAAATATCGTCTTGCCAAAGAGAAAGTTGCTAAAAATTACCCTATAGATATTATTCAGGACTCAAAATTGTCATGAAAACTGAACGTAAAGCACAGAGTGTAGAGTTTGTGTCCTAAGCTGGTTATGTGGATGTATGTATAGCTATACTAGCTTATGGATCTCTTGTTTGTTGGCATGCAACAAGGTTATCATTGGTTCACTAGACTAGTCCGTTAGGGACTCTAAATACTATTTTGCAACTAACCTCAATAGGTCTTCAGCTATTTTCGGCTGTTGTGCAGTGAGACTAACTGCTGGAAAGTCTAGAGCATATGGTCGGTTACAAGATTGGCTCCAATATAGTCTGTAATGTTGGACCTGGTGTCTTCTGTGATGAGCTTGGGTTAAAGTTCTTGATAATAATTACGGCTCACATACAAAGAGAAACTCTGAACAAACTCTTGAGTAGAAAGCGGTACAACTTTTGAAGTCCTATTGCAATATTACCGAAACAATGAATCAGAGGATCGTATGCAAGCATAACATACGAGTATATGACTTCTCTTCAACAGCTACAGATGTGTTAAAGATTAACGTGGTTATCTGCCTTTACGGCCTAACCTCACGGCGTATTCAAACGCAGTGTGAACTCGGCTTACCACCACATTGTATGTCCAGCAAGATCATACTAATGTTAGTCTTGCAAAGAGCATACTTGTATGAACTTGCCAGGAACATACAATTTGTAATTTCTGATACATGACTGCAACGATCAATGTAACGAGGGCTTAAGAGCTTGGACTATCTAATCCCTGCCATCTATAGTTTAGTCAATTGGCATGACCCAAGAAAAGCAGCAATCGCTATATCGCACTGACCGATCACTACTGCCAAGGACAGAGATTAGAATTTACTGCGTTTGATACAGGCCACTATCTAATGCCACGAAAGCCGCAATTCCTGAGCACCGGGCTAAGTGTCACCACTATTTTCAATGGATCTGTTGTTTCAGCAACAGAACCATTGGTGGTCCGCAGTTTGTTACTCAAACAAACGTCAATCTTTTAACTAACTGCTTTTCTCCCCGCTTTGGGTATCAACCACAGCCACCACGTGCCCTCAAAGAGGTCTCATCAATTATCAGTTAAGCGACCTACACCCCAATGGTTAAATTACGGACAAGTCTTCGGGCCTTTAACCGATCTCGTGATAGAGATAGAGACTTACTGCCGTATTTATAAAAAATTAAATTTTGCCTTAAAGCACACTTCAAGCCTAATTTATTTTTTATAAATACGGCAGTTAGTCAGCTTTAAGTTTCATTGGGTGTAATCAATGAAACTTTATCCATTTTAAAGATCGTGCAAGCTTATGGCACCATATATTTCCCAAGGACTGTAACAGCGTCAAGAAATTATACGAGGACATCTTACCCCTTGGGCGTTCAACAGCTACAATCACAACGCCTTCTTTACATAATTTTTTCTTTATTGGTAAAATAAATCAAGGTGATATAATGCATGTTCAAAATTAAAGGAAAAATGGTTAAAAAAAATCTAAGGTACGGTCACACTTGCCAAATATTTGCCGAAAAAGACGTAACCACTAAATAAAATATTTTTAAACTTGTTTATTTATTAAAAAATTCATTTATTTAGGACAAGACACAACAAAAATTTAGTGTTATTTTATTTGATGCTTTTTGATCTTGCAAAACCCTTGTCAGAGTAAACAACGTCGCTTTTTTGAGTAAATATTTGCAAAGTGTGACCGTACCTTTTGTATATGTATATTAATAGTACAAGTTTAGTAAAAAAAAAACAATATGATGGAAATTTCCATCATCGTGCAATGTTAGATTATTAGTGAACATGTTCTTTTATATATTTTTTGGGCATTATTATATTATGATGAAAATTTTCACCATTATGCAAAGAGGAAAAGGGTTAAAAAACCTGGTTATTCGGATTGCATTGTACAAATTACTTCCAAGTGGCCGTAGTCTTAAACTTGGAAACATTTTTTATTATTTCTTAAATTCCTTAAATTTGCATAATATTGTTAATTAAATATTTTTCAAAATATTGCTACATTGATCCTATAGAGCCCAACCTCTAAACGTTATACGATTATGATAAAAGTATGAAATATTTGGTCTTTAGATGATGAACAATAATTTTACACTTTGGGAGCGTTTGTTATTTTTTTTTTGGAAAATTGTGTAAAATAAAGGGATTTAAGTTTTAAGTAAACGGTTTTACATTTCTTTGTACAATTATCTTTTATCAGTAAAAATGTGTTATAATATTGTCCGCAGAATTTATAAACATATCTGTGTTGCTAACTAACTACTATCAACTGTATAAAACTATACTCATTTGTACATATTTATAATATTTATTTGTAAATATGTACTCGTATATATAGTATACGGTGTCAGTTAAAGAGTTAAATTTACTAAACAAAATATTTGCAATACATTTGTAGTCGTATTTTTTATGTTTGCGTTTGTTTGGTCATTTCCAAACCAAACATGTACAAATTAAATGTTTTTTTTATAATTTTCTTTTATTTTTTTCTTTTAATATGTTTGTATTTCACACTTTTATTAAAGTTAATCATCATAGGCAGGTGTTGCGGGTATAGCGTTTTTAATGCAAGATAAATAATAGCATTTTTTATAAAATGTATTTGGGTTTTATTAGGGATATTCAAAATCACTATATTTTTACATATCGATCATTTTATTTTTGGCGAATTTCAGAGCTTTTAAAAATTTTTATATTTTTGTGCAATTTCTCGCACTCTCCATATCTTTTTGAGAAATACATATGTATGTCAATCTGAAAATCCTTTTGATTCTTTGTAGAACGTTCGGAATATTTTAATGTTATAAATTGGGAATACAAGACATTTGTCTGAATATCTTTTGAGCAGGTGTTTTAGACAAGGGTGTCAGCGCCAATCAATAATTTTTGTGTTTTCAAATAAACAGTGCACAATATTGTATAACTAAAAAAATATAAAACAACTTTGATTTGTAAAAATGTAATTAATAAATAATACAATATTGTATAACTAAAAAAAATATAAAACAACTTTGATTTGTAAAAATGTAATTAATAAATAATACACTTTTTTTAAACATTAATAGTTAGAAAGTATAGTTGGTAAAGCCCAAATATATAATACGCTACACCATTTTACACATAGTATGTGTAAAACCAATTTTTCACAAATAGGCGCTATATGGGTTTGAATTTATGGATTGATCATCAAAAAATTAATTGTATGACTTCTGTACAATAAATATATATTTTAATATAAACACTTTAAAAAAATGTATACATAGTAAAGTGATTTTCGAAAGAGGCCTTATAAGGGACCGTTATAAAATTAAGTGTCATGATTTCTGTATATCGTCACCTGAAATGCCCAAAGACGTAACCCTCAAAAAATCAAAATTTGTTTTTTGATTGAGTCTGGAACACAAGGCTAAAATAAAATGCTCCTAAAAATTTTAAGCTTATACGTTCCAAACTAACGATTTTATTCAAGAAATGGAAAAGACGTAACATCATTTAAACGTTTTTATAAAACAAAAAGACTTAACCCACATTTTTTTTACAGAAATGTTCTGAAAATCACTTTTTCGTAAAGTGATTTGAAATCACTGAAAAGGTGTTATGTGCACAAAAATTATTGAAATCTCGTGATTTAAAACCAGTCATCTAACAGCCTAATGATTTCAAATCACTTAGAGTTTTTTAAGCATTTTTCATTGAACTCTTGTAATAAAATTATCACATACACTTAAAATTATTTGTTCTTTATTTGTTTTTGAAATAAAACTATTTTACACAGAAAAAACTTAAAGACAATTGAGTCTCTCACTAAATAACAATAATAGAATATAAGCTAACTAATTACTTAATGCCAGTTTCTAATTCGAACTGTAGTCTGTCTGTTAAAATATTTTTTGCTTTTGGGGACTTTTGGAACTAATATGGAATGTAGGCAATTTAAACTTGTTTGACAGTAGTTTAAATATTCAGCCTTATTATGAGTGTCGTTTTCTTTTTACTTTGCGGACAGAGATAACATTACATATGCATTAGAGTTGCTAAATAACATGGAATGCAGGTGATTTAAATGTCGTTAACAGCAGCTTATATATTACAATATGAAGAAATGTAAACTGGTTACTTAACAGGACCCAGGTAATCTATCATAGAGTGTGTCACTCAATTAAGTGTTCCTAAATAACTATAAAGGAATAAAGGCAATTTTAACAATTTACTCATTCTCATTTATTAATTTTTCTAATACAAACTGTAGGTTTTTTAAAGCTTTGTTTTCATTTAATTTTAGGGTCATACTACAAATCATATATTCCAGAATCTACTGTCATTTCATTGTATTTATACTTTACTGCTTGATTACACGAATATGGATATTGGAATTTCATTTTTTTGTTATTACATGCATTAACAGATAATGAAATACTACCAGAATAAACACTACAAATCCTCTTTATATATCTTAAAACAACTACAAAAATATCTAGTCGAGTAACCAGTTAGGTAAATTATAAGCTAACGTAACATACTTGGCTACTTTGGACCAGTTACCAGGTTGTCTCATTGTAATCTATGTACGAGTATGTGGTGTTGTGTCTTTCTTTTATATTCAAACATTTTTGATAATTTTTAATAAAGTTTGACAACTCTTATCATAATACACAGTCTTACTCTAAATCATGTGCTGCAATATTTTAATCAAACATTAATTATAAATATTTCTCCATTTTTCTTTCAAATTTCATTTACAAAATCTGTCCTCGAACTAAACCATTGTAAAGTTTTATATTTACGCCTGATAAGTATTAAACTGTAATGTAAACAGGGGTGTGATAAGAAATGAAAAGTGCAGTATTATAAATGGGGGGTTTCTCATTTACAAACCTGCTGAAATATTTAGCCAAATTTCTTAGTATTTTTGAGATATTTTTAGAAATATCTAATAATTTTGTCAACACAGACGAACGCGAATATTTTACTTTACATTATTACAATATTAGACTTAAATATGTTTCTTAGACACCTAGTCTAGCACAAGGTGAACGATAAATTTTTACTTTGTGGCAACGTCTCTGTTCGTCATAGTTAAAGTTTTTATTTTATTAATGTTTTTCTTTGTCAACTGGCTGCCTTGCCCAGTC
The DNA here is from genome assembly GCA_950370525.1 of Bellardia bayeri. Taxonomy (NCBI): domain Eukaryota; kingdom Metazoa; phylum Arthropoda; class Insecta; order Diptera; family Calliphoridae; genus Bellardia; species Bellardia bayeri. Next base: position 62,726,782 of record OX493268.1, read on the forward strand.
GCACAAATATACATAAGTATGAAAATAAAAATATTGTTTTTGCTGCATTTTGTATTGTGTGCTCATTATCTTATTAAATATGTCTTGATTTGGCCTACAGTGTGTGACATTTCATTTGTGTTTTGAATTATATACATACATATGTACGAGTATATATTTATTCAACCAAATGAGCAAGCAATACATACATATATATATATACAGTGGTGGTCATATAATTAAAACATCCCTCAGAACAATAACATATTCAATTCATTTTCTATTAATAAAAAGATAAAAAACATTTTTTTCACTACTTAATTCTAAGCCTGGCTACTTTTAATTGCGCCCCTTACAAACGGGATCATAAACATATGAAATAAAAAAAAAAATTAATGAAATTCGTTAATGAGGTTGAACAAATAATAAAAAAATTCACCACTGCGTTATTATGCTTAATAATTTTCCAATTTCCGTCAAATAATTATAAATTTTCCTTTAATATTTTGTTTATTTGGCATGCTTTCGATCAAATGCCTGCAAAGTGAAATGGATAGCTTTTTAGACCGTCTCAATGTTTTCCCGCAATTCATCTAAATTTTGCTGTTTATACCCTACACCACAATAGTGGGGAGGGTATATTGGATTTGTACTGATGTTTGTAACGCCCAGAAATATTGATCCAACACCCACCTTAAAGTATACTGATCGACTCAGAATCACTTTCTGAGTCGATTTAACAACGTCCGTCCTTCCGTCTGGCTGTCCATGTAAAGCTTGTGCGCAGAGTACAGGTCGCAATTTTAAAGATATTTTGATAAAATTCGGTAAGCGATATTTTTTTGGCCCAAAGACGCATAGGATTGAAACTGGTGGAAATCGGTCTATTATTTCACCTGGCCCCATACAAAAGTCCTCCCGAAATTGGGGTTTACCGATCATAAATGTTTTAATTATGCAAGGAACCAAACAAATGTCATCACAAATGAGTGGTAAATGAAGCCAAATCACATCTACAAATTTCGTGCAGATCGGTCCATAAGGCCCACTTCCGAAAATCACTTTAACGATCATAAATTTTTTAAGAATGTTGGTAATCAAATAAAATTCAACACAAATAATATACAGAAATGATGACACCTAATTTTATAATGGTCGGTCCGTAATCAGCCGAAACTCCCAAATAAGACCCTCACCGTGGTCAACTTGAACCTTCATAAATCTTTTAAAGGTATTTATATCGAGATAAAGTTTAACACATATATTATATTCACAGACATCATGACACTAAATTTTGGGATGATCGGTCCATAATAGGTCATATCTCACATATGGATTGAGATTAGGGGAAAATATTTTCTCAGATCACCTTGATCTGAGAGTCAATTGCAGAGTTTTCAATACACAAAGACTCCTATGAATTTCCACGCTTTTTTTCACTTATTACTCACAATTTTAAAAACAAAATGTTTCATATTCTGTTGTTGTTTAAGGCAGCACTGCTAAGTTTTAACTACAGGCCAAAACCATCAAAGTTTGTTAATGTTAGATTGATTTTAAGACTTAAGGTACGGTCACACTTTGCAAATATTTACTCAAAAAAGCGTAATCTCTTGTTTTAGCACAAATTTGTTTGACGTTGTTTACTCTTACAAGAGTTTTGAAAGATCAAACAGCATCAAATAAAATAAGACTAATTATTTGATGTGTATTGCCCTAAATAAATAAAGTTCTTTTTTAACAAATAAACGAGTTCAAATATATTTTATTTAGTGGTTACGTCTTTTTCGCAAATATTTGCCAAGTGTGACCGTACCTTTACATACTTATCTAATTTTAATTGTTATTTGATCTTTAGACAAAACTCGAAAACTACAAAATATATCTCAAACAAATGATCGAAGCACTTTATTAGTGTTTAAATGCAAAATTCTTTTTTTAATGCAAATTTCGCTACTACCATTCCCAGAAGCTGGTGTGATATCAAAATACATATAAACAAAATCAAATTCCTATAAAAATATTGATTTCATTTCTATCTACTATGTACTATAATAAGTGATCTAAACAATTATAAGCAAATGGATATACTCACTTCAAATGAGTAATTACAGTAAATAAAACTAAATTTTATAAACAGACAATAAACAAACAGTTACAAAACTTAATTAATAAATACATGGCAGGCAAAAATAAAGGGGCTAATAATAATGAAAAAGAAAAAAACTTTAAATATACTTGGGATACTTGAAGCCAGAATAAATGACGTAAACGCATTAACAAACAAAAATTAAAAAAAAGGAAAATAACATTGACATAAAACAAAAACAATAAATGTATGAATGAATGAATCATCAGCCACAAATAAGTGTATAAATACAAAAACCAGAAGAAATAAATACAAGTAAAAAATTAATAGACCTTAAGAAAAATATAAGAGTTATGTGTATATACAAGATATCAAATTTAGCTGCGAAAAAAACCCAAGATATGTAGAAGGTCTTGGTAACTTGTTAATAGGAAAATCAACAGTAAACAGTGAGACGTACGCAGAAAGACAGACAACAACCTGACTTGTATATTGCAAGAAAAAAGTAAAAGGAGGGAATCATAAACATAAAAAAGATTTCAACACAAACAAACGCTTAAGAAAACAAGATCTTTTGCTTTAAAGTTATTTGTAGAGCAGCTGCGTGCCACCAATTAAACAGTTTCGGTTGTACTACAAACCTGTATTAGGTATTTGGTTTTAGCGAACATTATATTGTATTTTAAGAGCTTTTTTAAAGACATGAAAGTATAATCTATTAAATAGCTAAAAATAGTTTTTATTAATTATAAGAAATGAACTCAAGCCTAATTTAAGAAATTTTCTCTAATACCTATATAAAAATAGTTTCTTTAAGTTTATATTGCTGCTATTATACTTAAATATTATGGATTTTTATAATAAATATTGAAAAAAATCTTGTCGAACGCGTTTAGTTTTAAAAATTGGAATAATTAATTGATAAAATGTCAAATGAAATTGAGAATTTAAATTGAGAAAATTACAAAAAATCATGGTGCAAAATAATATTTTCTACTTTAAATTAGGGATTTTCTAAATGAAATTTGAAATTAAAAAAATTCCAAATGAATTTGAGAATTTCAATTGCATATCTCTTTGGTTTACAAAGCTTCAAACTAAGCAACGCAATCATTCAAGGAGACTTGGAATGCCCTTTTTCTGCAAAAGCTTTTTAAAATAAGAAAGAGAAAGCACCTATTTTTCAAATCCTCTGTTTTTGTCCAGCACCCGGGAGACCGTTTCTGCGACAGTGTGTCTAAACTATCGTCCTAACATGAGCTTTGATTACTTTATTAGGAACAGTAATTGGCTTACGCGACTTATCTCCTAATGGTGACATCAAACCCGACAGTTAAATCTTCTGAAACTTTTAATATGACCTCCTATATCTCAGCTTCCGTAAGTTATCTTCATTTCTATCTTCCTCCTCTCTACATTTCTAATTTTTTTAAGCAATACCATAGTTATCAACTGAATGTACGTTTGGATATTTGTCTGTTTAAAATACATTTTTTTGTAATCCACACATATTCTTGATGGCCTTTTATTAAAGAATTCGGTTGGTCAGTTGAGTTTCTTTCTTTTTGATATTTTTTTTGTATTGTTTTTAATTACCGGAAGTTGTTGTTATGTTTAGAGAGAAGGGACATCTTTAATAAAATGTTTTTGTTATTGTAGTTGTAGTTGTTATAAACATGTACATGTTAAGTCTCATATATGTAGCTAGTTAGTTAGAAATCTTACTCACCATTCAAATTCACAGGGAAATGCAAAGGCGGGTATATTGGCAATGGTTTTTTCGTCACGAAAATTTTCTGGAAAACTTTCAGTGATTAAACCTTCAGGTGTTGCAGAGCTGTTACCAACACCATCATGACCATTTAAACGGCAAGATGAATTATCAATGCCATGAGTTCGGGAGACTTCACACCAATATTCAAATAATTTCTTAACATCGGTTCTGGAAAAAATAAATAAACAACAAACACAAAATTAGAAAATAACAAACTCTCTTGAATAGGACTTTAAATTCATAAGCATTAAGTATTTAGGAGAATACACGGGAAATCAAATTAAAAAACACACTCATAATTTTAAAGAGGACAACAACAACAGCAAAAATAATATAATAATAAGCAGTAAAGCAGAACGAACGCCCACATGAATAGTTAGAAATTCCCACTGTAACATTCTTTGGAAAAATAACTTTAAATCAATTACTCACTTGTTACGGGAACTCATGGTATTTTGCAGAATATTTTCTTTACTTTACTAACAAGTTGTTTTCTTTTTTGTAATTTTAAAACATTTTTATTATTTACTCTCTAAATTTCATTATTTCTCAATTTATCTATGAAAATTTTGTTAATTTTTGTTACTTTATCTTAATTTTCATATCACTTCACTTTTTTTTGTTGCATTATATTCTTTCCGTTTTGTTGTTTCTTCGTTTTCAATACTTTGCAAAAAAAATAATTCTCTTTCTTCTTTCACTTATTCTCGTAATTTGTTGTTTTATATATATACATATATCTTATAGAGGAAAACACTTTGAAACTTTTATATCAAAATATAATTGCGTTTTGTTGTAAAATTTGTTTGGAATTTTATCAATACTTAATTTATTTGCTAAATTTCAACTATTTTCATTTACGTCTCATTAAACACAAAAACGTCTGCTCAAAACTCTTCAACGATGATGCCACAAAGTATAATAAGGCGAATTGAATAGGGTGGCATTATACGAACAGCTGTTACTAAACAATGATGCCACTAAGTAAGGCAAGGCGAATTGAATGGGGTGACTAAGCTAGTACATCTGTTTATTATTTATAGAAAATTCAATTTCACATGCAAAAAGTAAATTGAATTTTCTAGAGTAACTGTCAAACTTCATACATAAAAAAGAAATTTTTTTATTCAATATTCTGTTAAACTCTTTAAATTAAAACTTACTTTGAAACAGGACTGTTTCTTTTTTTTTTTAAGGGTTTTACAACGAGAATTTTGGTTTTAAAAATGAAATAAGGAATTTATATGGAAAACATTAAAACATTGTCCGGAAATTGGCTTCGACTGAAACATGATTTTTTTCATTAACCAGAGGTTGCTTTTTAATGAATTTTCAATATTTTAATGCAAAATATTGATTGTCTCGAAAACCTGTATGTCTCGAAAACCTGACATGATAGAGAAAAACCAATTACAGATTCGAGTTCAGCCTACCAAATTACACTAGGAAAGACATTAGGTTCCAGTCCAAAACCTTGTTGGCAAGTGTAATTATTCTAAATGGTTTTAATTCCACAAAGATAATAAAAAATATAAAGTTTTTATAGACGACCACTGTATCAACAACCTTTGACAGCTGTTCCATTTCACGCAATTTATTGACAGTTGGAATTTTGCACAAGTTTGTTTTGATTTTGATATTCATTAATTGTGGTTGTTTTTTCGTCTGTCTGCCGTTTCTTCTCTTGGAAAGAAAATTTTCTTTTTGTTTTCTCGCCTAGAAATTGAAGCAAATCTAAGTTTTATTGAAATATTAAAACAAAATATAAATAAATAAACTGTTCTAATTAATAAATATACAAATAAAAATATAAAAAGTTTAACAGTTTAAAAAAAAAAACAAACAAAAAATTCATAAAAAGGTATTGCAAAAATTATTGTTTTTGTTTTACCAATTAAACAGTTTGCTATTGTTTTTACATTGTTTAATTAAAGACAATTAAAACGAAAAATTAAAATAAAGTACAAAAACTATATAAAAGAAATAAAAAGGCCAACAACATGGATCATATAAAATTAGCAAAGGTAAGAATCTAAAACAAATGTGCCTCATGGTGAACAAAAGTGCCGTTCGTTTATTTCTATATACATACATACAAGTTACAGTTAACATTAGTTTCTTAAGGTATTTTTAGTTAAACTGAGTAATTAATTGCATTTTCTAAATACGTACATATATTGAAATTATTTATAAACTATTTTTTTCAGAATTAAACGTTATGCAGACCTAATTTAGTACAAGGCCATCGAAATCATCTGAACATAATATTATTCAGTTTACTGATTTTTTCTTATTTAAGGGCAAAAGGTGTTGCTACTTATTTCATTTTGTTTCCTTGAGTGTTGCAGTAGTTTAAGCCCACTTTAGTGTATCTACAGGTGTTGTTATGGAATATTATCGATTTTGCTAAAGTTTTCGCAAATGCATTTATTACCCTGAAAAAATAACAAAATCGAAATGTACACTAAGTTTTTTTTTTTGATTGCATGCATATATGTACACACATACATAGTACATATGTAAAAACATATACATTTTATTATTTATAAAATTATTGCTACTCTATAAAATTGTGTGAGAATACTTGCCGTTGATATTGCGCAAGTTTGCTATAATAAGGGAAACTATTTGAACCAGAGTTTAAAATTGTTTAAAATTACAAAATTAAACGTAAGTTGTAAACATACTTAACGCTAATTTTACTTTGGAATATTAAAACTCCTGAGTGAGACACTTGTGGGTATTGTATGGAACCCATTGCGTTACCTGGTTAAAAAGTTCTCAAAAAGAAAACAATTCCTTTATTTGTACAAATTAGGTTCTTAACCATACCATCCCGTTGCACGTATGAAGGTTATCAAGCTTCTTACGACCGTCTCCTTAGATTCAATACATAATTCTACACTACTTTATTAACATAACTTAGACATAGGCAATTTATTATCCTGCAACGTAATCAGTGACGCGGAATGATGCTAAAGTGGAAATTGGTTTTGTTTGTTTTACTTTTACGTTTTCAAATTCGTTGGCAACATTCTTCATCTTTTTAACCGTAACATTGTAGCCTACAATTTATAGGTACTATTAATACATTGGTATATTTAGACCAATGCAATAAAAACAAAAATTGCTTGATTATTTAAATGTTTATCCATTGATGCCACCGGACCGTAATCCACACCAAACAGTGCTTTTTTCGGGTTCAGTTCCTACAATGCTACTGCCTGCTCTTCACACCAATTACGACAATGTTGCTTGTTTACGTATCTCATCTAACCAGAAATAAGATTCTGACCATAAAATGGAAGAAGTGTATGATTCGAACATCTCTACACGCTACTGGTAATGCCTTTCGTATTACACTAAAGACACAACAACCTCGTTTGAGCTTGATATAAAGGGAGCAGCCAGGAACTCGGAAATTCATCAAATTGTTTTTCGATAGTGAATTCATATTCTAGGAGTATGACTATATAAGAAGAATATCATAAACTAGAATATGTAGTAGTTAATTGTCCATACCTGTTAAATGAATGAATTCAATTTCTATTCCTTACTTTATACTCTCTTAAATTTAAATAAAGAGACTTAAATATGGCTAAAAATTTCCCTTTGTTATTGCAATAAATTTCCCTTTTTAAATTACATGGTGGGAAAACCTTAGACATTGAAATTAACAATGGAATACAAGTGAAAACAATAAGTTTCTAGTTGAACCTCAGACAGGACGGTTTTGTATTCGACGGCAGATTGTGCACGGAAAGTTTTGTATACTACAGTAATTACTTTTTTTTACAACTTCTTTTTTTTAAACCTTACAACAACCAAACACAAATACGAAACGAAAAGGATAGCAATATATTGAACAACAATAACAACATACACTTAAACTTGTGAACGACGTCATAACCTAGAGAAATCCTTTTTGTAGCTGTCACTTCCTTGTTGTTGCTCTTGATCAATATAAATGTAAAGGGAAGTAGAAGTAGAGTTGAACGGTTACATTTGGAAGTGTTAAGGTATCGGGTGTGAGAAAGTGAGGGAGTGAGTTTCCCTATTTTTTTTTTGATGATATAAAGTGAAAGTGTTTTTGTTGATGTTGCAGAAGATTTTCAAAAGTGCAATTTAATGTTTTATATTTCATTGATTAGCTACACAAAAAAGTGAAATAGATAAAAATATAATTTACAAAAAAAAAAAAAAAAAAAAAGGACTCGTAAATTTTTTTTAATTCACATGGTGAGTTTTTTCCCAGAATTTACAAATTTTTATTGATGGAAACTTATACTTAACAAACCTAAATCAATATTTACACCTGCTATTAGTTCGTAGACTTAATAGTGAAAACGCAAAAAAAACAAACGGATTTTTATTTGATTTACTGAACGTTAGTGCTTTAAATAAAATGGACTTAACGAAATTTATGAATAAATTTAATGAAATCGAGCGACAATTGTCGCCTACTTCTGCTTTACGCTTAAGTTTCGACAACATCTCCCCTGAAACGGAAGAACCCGAAAATAAACGCCTTTGGGGTGTACCAGTACCACCGTTTGTCTCCGATAAAGTTGTTTCCTGGATTGAAGAGGAATTTACTGATCCACCTATATTTTTTAATGATGTTTTAGTATTGAAGAAAGTGAGTATGAAGTAAAAAATAAAAAAAAATGAGTTTATGTAATCAGAAATGATTAATTTTATGTAATAAGAAATTTATTAACAATTAAATAATATTAAAACTAAATAATGAGAAATATGAGAATTTATACAGAAAAAGACAATACGAAAATAAAAGTTGACCGAAACTACAAATAGGTTTTAAAATCTGTTGTTTGTGAAAATCTTAAAATTAAAATAGTGTAAGTCAACTACATATGTATATTTACATGTATGTTTTAAAATATTTATCATAACTCTTAAAAGTACAAGATACGATTACGTTTGTAATTTATACATTTTGCATTTGATATCTATGTATATACGTATATTCATATACGAGGGCGGTTCGGAAACTTCTTAGCCTAGTTTTTATTTTTCAAAAAAAGCTCAGCCAAGAAAATTATCAATGAAAATTTTAATAAAAAATTTCACGTTGTAAAACAATTCCTACCTTCAGTTAATTTAATGAAAATTAAATTTAATGAACTCATGCCTAACTAAATAAATATATCAAAAATTAACAGTTCAACTATACCAATTGCCCTCAAACTTAAGCTACGGTACAAGCCCTAATGTTTGCATTTGTACTTAATGTTGTACACATAAAATGCCGACGAAAGTGAACAAAACAAACATAATAAATAAAATGTATTCTGGGGCCAAATTACCGCATTCGTGATCGAATGAGCTATCGTATCTAAAAATGATTTCGATATCGAAATTATGATAAAATGTACTAAATTTCTTGCTCGACATCGAATGCCATAATCTCAAGTAAGAAAATTACGATCAATTTTACTCGATATCGAATGCGGTAATTTGGCCTCAGGTTTTCAAGACAAAGTCTTGACGAAAGAATACGCACTGAAAGAAAAAGGAGACAACATGTAAATAAATTGGAAAAATGATAATTACAGCAAATTTCGAACCAACAATACCACTGGTTAAAGATTGATGTTTGACTGTTGGCTAGCAGACACCGCAGTGGTGCAGATGTTAGAACGCAAAGAATTCCGATGAGAGAATGTGGTGATTCTCGAAACATGTAAATTCAACCCAGGTTCGATCCCCAGCTCAGCCAAGGAAATTATCAATAAAAATTTTAATAAAAAAAATTGCATGTTGTAAAACAATTCCTACCTTCAGTTAATTTAATGATAATAATAATGCTTAACTAAATAAATATATCAAAAATTAACAGTTCAACTATAACAATTACCTTCAATGTCCGAAAACTTTAATAAAATTAATCCAACGCTTATCTAGCAATTCTATCCCTTGATTAAAATAGTTTTCCTCAAGGCCTTCAAAATAGTGGTTTACAACTGCATCTTTATTTGAGGTAAAACGCTTGCCATCTTGGATTTTTTTTTAGATTTGGGAACAAGTAAAAGTCACTGGGTGCTAAATCAGGAGAATAAGGTGGGTGGTCAAGCAACTCGTACTTTAATTCATTGATTTTAGCCATTGTTAAAACACTCTTGTGCAGTAAGCCAGGACGTTTTTGTCGAATTTTTACATTTAATTGATCTAAAATGTTGCAATAGAATTTATTGTTTTACCCTTTTGCAGATAGTCAATCAACCGCCCTCGTATTTTCATATTATATTTTATCATTAAACCACATTTGTAAAACTCCGAAATAAATTTTATTTGGAATTTTTAAAATAAAACTCAAAAATAATCATTATAATATAAACTTAATACATACATACATATGTATATAATAATTATTTTATAAGCAAAAAATAAAACTTAAAAATTATTCATTAAAATTAGGTTTTTTTAATAAAAATTTAGAAATAAAACTCATTTCTTTTTCTGATATTACATCTGTTTGGAATGAAATAGGTAAAGTCAAATTTATTAGGCTGTTGTTCCTTGTATACGATTTTTTTGTTTTAAATTTTAATAATAATCAATATTTTCTGTCCCTGACTTTAAGTTTGTTGAAATCTACACTATCAAAAATGTAACTTATTGCCTCTAATGTCAGTTTCTTTTGAATATTTATCAACTTTATTGAATAGTTAAATGAAACCGAAATGACCGTTACCGAAATAACAGCCTATACCGTTAAAATATCGTTATCTAAATAAGTCAAAATGCCTTTACTAATGCTTGGTTTTCACTATGTCATTTTTGTTGTCAAATTGTTCAAATTGTTGGCAATTGTATGAAGACGGGTTGTCATATCATGATTTTCATGATTGCAAACATAGATGACGCCATATGAGAACCCGTTTTCATACAATTGCCAACAATTTGGACAATTCGACAACAAAAATGACATAGTGAAAACATAGTGAAAACGCGGCCTAATAATAATAATTACCTATTAAACGTTTATTTATTTAATAACAAAACACAACATTTCGTTTACTTTCAGGTCGAAAATGTTCGCATGATTGATCGTTATAATACGAAAAATCCAATTGTTGGTACTTTATATTTGACAGCAACACATTTGATATTTGTTGAACCGGATAGTAATAAAGAAACATGGGTAAGTAAAAGGATTAGAAAGTTGACTTTACAATTAGATTTCTCTTTTACACAATTTTACTAATAATATGTACCTAATAATGAAACGCTATATTTGTCCTTTACCACAAAAGTGTGACATTAAGTGATTTTAAAAATTGAGTTCATTTGCCTCTATTAAAAATAAATTGTTTACAGTCAATGTATGTATCTGTCTATATTGTAGTATATATGCAAATGTACTTAGTTTTTATAGTTAAATTGTTTCCTTTAAACAGGCGCATACTATTTCATTCTAGCAAAAAGTAAATAAAATAGAGTAAGCCTGAAAAATACATATGTTGAAATTTGCCAAGATTATAATTGTTCAATTTACAACTGATGTTGTAGTGTCTTAGGAGTTGTACGTCGTCTGAGTTTATAATAGTTGTACAAATGTTTATTTATTTAAAAATTCAGCTACAAATATTAGTAACAGCTGAGCATGAAGTACAATAATTAATTAAGTACAATACTAATACTATCAAAAACAATCATAGTTATAATCATTTGAATTCAAGTAGTACGTCAGAATGCTCTTTATTTCCTCAGTAAATCATAGAATTTATTGAATTCTGCACATATTCTTCGAATGGGATCAAAATTAATAAAGTTCGATTTATGGAATTTCAGATAGAATGGAGTGTATGATCTTAGTTGTCTGTTTGGGACATTGAAGCAAACTTTAGAAACAAGATATTCGGAATCAAAAGCGCCATTAATTAGGTTCAATAAAAAGGTAACGTTTGCGTTTATTCTTCTACTTCTTAATGTTGGGAGCTTTATGACTGCCAGGGGACTTCGGTATGGCGGAATGTTTATTTCAGGATTCCATCGTAGATTCCGATGGCAAAATATAAGAAATTGTTTTTGAATAAATTCCAGCTTTTTTCTGTACACATTGTATTGCGAGTCCCAGATTACAGATGCATATTCAAGTATCGGTTGGTATTTTCTATATAAATATTTTTTACAACATCTACGATATTTTTACATATGTTTACATACATATGTATGAAGGTTTAAGTGTTTTGTATATTTGTTTTTAAAATATTTAGTCATTTTGAAGGGTTGACAACATAGACATACGACTTTGATCAAAAACGTGTTCACCATCAGATAGAGTTGGTTCACACGCTGCGATTTGTCGCCGCAACTCTTCTGACGTTCTCTTTGATGTGCCTTCTAAATTCATCAACATACAACAATACTTGTGAATCCAACAATTGTTTTTACACCCAACTCAATAGTTTTTAATGTTTTAATTCATTTTTGCTCTCATTTGTATTCATAGAAAATTTAAATTTAATCGAAATAGCATGTATTCGAATTATTTAAACTTCTAAAATAGTTTTTTAGTTGTTAAGTAAATGTTAAGTGGGAGTCTATAAATTGTTAGTTGAATTTTTGAGCAATTTTAAAAATAATTTACATTATTAAGGAATATATGTACATATAAAGGGTGATTCGTTAAGCAAGTGGAAAGGAAGAGTTGGACTTGACTGACATGTGGTTTCAAAAAGACGCTGCCACATGCCACACAGCACGCGCAGCAATTGAAAGGCTAGTTCGGTGAATAGTTTATTTCACGTTTTGGGCCGGTTAATTGGCCGCTTAGATCATGCGATTTAACGCTTTTAGACTATTTTTTGTGGGGCTATGTTAAAGCTTATATCTGTAGGAACAAGCCCGCAATGGTTGACGCACTGCAAGCTAGTGTTAAAGAATTTATTGGTGAGATGCAGGCCGATATGTTGGAGAGAGTATGACAAACTTGGAGCCAGCGGATGAAACACTTGTATGTGTTTTTTATAATCAAATCCGAAAGTCTTAAAAAATCACTCTTTATAATACATATTTATTAAATTTTGGTTATTTTAAGATACGGCGTTTGGTAAACCCTTAATAATTTATATTTATCTATGGACATAATCAGTAGCTGTAGTAGTAGTTTTAAATACATAGCATTTATAGTATTATTATCGACGCCACATATGTCTAAGGCTAAATAAATGACTCATAAAAAAGCCGCCATTATATAATTTTAACCTTCACTTAGTATGTTATTACTTGCAAATAACGCAAGAAGCAGCACATTGTTTATGTTTTTATACTCTATGTTATTTAACGATTTTGCTGTGCTCCCTTCCGTGTAGCGTCATCCATCTAACTAGTTGTCGCCACCAACACCACAATTGCGTACTTTTATGGGGAGCACATACAATCCAAGTTTTTTTTTTGTATAAAAATTGTAACCAACACCTCTGTGAAAAGTAACTCTAACAGACATTAACCCTCTTATTCAAAAACGATTATTAAATTTAACAAACGTTTATTAAGCAAATTTTTATGTGCAAATATGTCTTAATAATCGTTTGTTAAATTTAATAATCGTTTTTGAATAAGGGGGTAAATGTTTCATTTATGTAGTTTTAATGTATTTTTATGTTTACAACTGGGGGACATGAAACATGAAATAATTACCTCTACAGAAACATTTAGAAACTTTATACCTATAACAAGTTTGTCGGATTTTTAAAAACTTTGTGCAAATTTTGTGGTTTGATTGTTAACAAATTGAGAACTGTTAATCACCCTACTAATTTATGGGCCATTTTTGTCCATCTATGTTATAGGATTGGAATATTTATTGTAAGGCATAGGAAGTAAAGGCAGATTCAATAAATTAATAAAGTAAAAATTGGAATGATTTGAAACAGAGAGGAAAGGATGACATGATAGTCCTTTTTTGATACTATTTCGAGATTCATTTTAAGCTTTTATTTTTAAGCATTTATACAATATCAATTTATTAAAACTTTTGGCCATTTTGGCGACACAAAAAATGCTCATCTTTTAAGATCAAGAATGAATCTAGCCCATTTCGGTTGCCCTGTTCTGAAGTAAAGTGTATCACAGAAACATATAAAGAGTGATTTTTTAAGAGCTTTCGGATTTGCTTAAAAAACACATAAAATTTAGAGAAGTGTATGAAATCTTTATTTGAGTCGATAGAACGGTCTTTATTATTAATTGTTTAAAGATTTCATGTTGACCGCGGCTACGCCTCAACTGGTTTATACACTGGGTCCAATTTTGGCATACTCTCTCCAACATATCGGTATCGGTACCTCATATAAAAATTCTTCAATGTCAGCTTTCAATCCGTCAACCGTTGTGGACTTGTTCCTATGGCCTCAAACGTGAAATAAACTGTTTACCGATCTCGGCGCTCAATTGAGCCATTGGTTCGCGTGCTGTGTAACATGTGGCAGCATCTTGCTGAAACCACATGTCAGTCAAGTCCAGATCTTTGTAATCATCGCACTTGCTATTCACAGTAACGTGAAAAAGTATGGTTCAATGATGTCACCGGCCTATAACCCACATCAAACAGTGCATTTTTTCGTGATGCGTTGGCAGTTCTTGCAATGCTTCTGTCTGCTCTTCACATCAAATACTACAATTTTTATTATTCACTTATTCATTCAACCAGAAATGAGCTTCGTCGCTAAACACAATTTTCCTATAAAAAGGTTTCTATAAAGCGGATGATGCAAATCTTCCAACCACTTCTTTCTAAATAGTTTTTAACAGATATTGCAACATGTGGCCGAGCGTCATCATCATGGAATATTATACTTACATGTCTGGCCGCATATTCGGCCAATGATCGCAACAAGCATGTTGTCTGCGTTGGTCTGGCCAGATTTCAGCAGCTCATAATAAATAGAACCCTTTTGTTCCCACAAAATACAGAGCATCACTTTAGCGCCATGGATATTTGGCATTGGTGATCTCTTACGCTTCCGATTATCGTAATGTTTACCTTTTTTAATCGCAAGTAATGATTCGGCGCAAAAAGGATTTTCTTTCATAGCTTTCAAGGTTTCTTGGTTTCATGGTACCCGATTTCGCTGCTTTTGCTCGCAACGTTGACGTTGTATTAGGGTAATTCCATCACCTTGATGCTATTACAGTACTGGGGCGTGATAAGGCGAAGCCGATGCCATAATCTTGCACGAATTTCAAACTGAATAGAGTCTCGTTGTTTGCACCCAACTAAACTTGAAGCAGACTAGAGTCTATATGTAGGACCACGGGTATCGGTTAGAACCCTAATTAATAATTGTCCCTAATTTAACCATTACGGCGCAGGTCCCTTAACTGATAGTTGGTGAGAACTCTTTGAGGGCACGTGGTGGCTGTGATCGATACCCAAAGCGGGGAGACTGAGTGATGTTTGTTTGAGCAACAAATTTCGTTCAACCAAAATTTTTCTATGTGATTTTGCTATAACAACAGATCCTTTGAAAGTAGTGGTGTCACTTAGCTCTGTGCTCAGGAAATGTACGGGAATTGTGGCTTTCGTGACATATGTGTGCTGACGATCCGCCCTAGACAGGGTTATATATCGGTCAGTGCGATGTCGCAAAGTGTACAGAGGTGACAATTTTGACTTTTCAAAAAGCCAAAATCAGATTTGGTACCTAAATTATTGTGTGTTAAAGTGTATCGCTCAATGTTGCATGCTACAAAAATATAAACAAAAGGCAGTGCTGAAAGGAAGATATTAATATAAAACTTGATTCCGTCTCGTGACACCTCAGCGATTGCTTGTTTTCTAGTAATAGTCTTGGGTCATACTAATTGACTAATCTATGAATGGCAGGTACTAAATTGATCGTTGCAATCATGTACGAGAAATTGTAAATTTTATGCTCCTGGCAAGTTTATACAAGTATCATCTTTGCAAGACATACATTAGAATGTATGTTCTTGCAGGACGTACAATGGTACTCTTCTTAATCTTAAACAAATATGCTCGGAAGCGTTTTGAAGTTTCTGCTTGAGAAGCTACTAACGATTTTGAAAGCTCTTGTTGAATTTCACAACAAACTTCATGAAGTAATGCCTCCAATTTTTGGTCTTCAAACTTATTTGATGGCCTGGGTGATCTTTGACTTCCGTGGCTAAATAAAAATTTCTGAACCCACAAACCCCCTTTTGCACGTTGAAACCGATGTGACAAGTTCACTATAAGCTTCGATGAGCAGTCGGGGTGCTTCAGCGGCACTGAAGAAGTAAAGCACAATTCCACGCATATGACGCTTTGTTTACACAAAATTGGACAATTTTGAAGCAAAATTATTTAAAGCTGAGATAAGTTCTGCATTCACCTCCCAGGAGAACTTGTGATCCATTACTGGGAAAAGCTTCATTTGTATTTGTATGCAGCCTGCAACAGTCCTTAAGACAGAATTAGGACAGGGTATAATTAAAAAATTACTTTACCAATATTTAAATGTAACAAACTCATACCGTCCTCATAGTATTAAATATTTTATAAGTATGCAAATAAAGTAAAACCATACAAACGTACAGATTAATCATAAAAATATACAACGCTTACACACAGAAACAAATACTAGATGTATTTTATTTTTCCCACTCCATTAATTAAGAAAGACATCAAAAGAATACTTTGCATGTGTATATTAGTAGGTGGTGGCAAGTGTGCACGACTGTGTTTGCATGTGTAGTTGCTACTACAGGAACTGTGTAATATAACTTATTTTCTTCTACCATTTTTTAGGACTTGCTCTGTCTCGTCCTTTTATTTATTTTTGTATACATTCATATTTCTGTAAGAATATTTTTATATTCTGTTTACATGGGTAGTTGCTACTACTGTAACTGTGTAATACGGCTTATTTTCCGATTCTTTTTCTGCTACCATTTTTCAGGACATACATATTTCTGTAAGAATATTTTTATAATAAAAGTATTAATATTAAATTTAATGTGTTTATAGTCCTTTTGACTTTATCACACCTGACAATCTCCTAGACATAGAATCAACGAATTTTTTTTACTGAAATCGGGCGAAATTATGCAAGAACTATTTCTTTGGCAAATTTTTTGTCCAGATGTTCCCACTGGTGCTCAATTGGATTGAGGTCTGGTGACTGTTAAGGATGATATAAAGTTTTTGGACAATTAAATTAAAATTAAATTTTGATTTCTTCGACCTTTTTTTTTTAATAAAATAAAAAAAAATTTTTGAGCTCGAAAATGTTTGAACAACCACTTTTTCACAATTTTTAAGTTTTTAAGTTCTGCGCTAGATCTAATTTCTCTACACTGTTTTTTAAAATGTCAAGATAATCTTCATTTTTCATTGTAAGATTGCCGACCAGTACTGAACCCCAGTCATGTTTTACCGTCTTGGTAACATATTTATTACTAAAGGCTTCGCTCTTGTTTCGCCATATTTTGGGGGGTTTTTGAATACAAATATCCCAAATTTACTTTCTGTAAAAAGAATATTATTTAAAAAAATTTTAGATTCGTTTATATATATTTTTTTGCTAGATATAAAGAGCTTATGACGTGTAACTCTACCATGTAGGCCATTTGATGCAAAGATCTTCTAATCGTACTGGCGCTTACAGGTTTTCCAAAAGTTTTCGTGACATAATCACGTATTTTTACAATACTAGATGTTGGGTTTGCTCTTACTTCTCTTACTATAGTGTTTACTGCAGTTTTTGTTCGTTTTTCAGGCATATTTTTCACAGTATTGTGTTTGGTATACTTGTCTATAATTTTGTAATAATTTGACGCCTTTCAACGATTTGACTTATGTTACACAAGGATTTATCATTTCTATGTAATTATATTATGGTTTACCGAGTCCCAAGTGCTGTTTGTCTTCCCATTGTAAATTTTAACACTACTTAACGTAACGACTTAATCTGTTTTAATTACAAATTATGAATCTTGCAATTATTTTGAACGTCACTACCATTAAACTTTCAAACAAAGAAAAATTAAAAAAATTGAAAATACTTTTGGAATGATAGAGGTTTTGTTTGCATAAGGAAGATGTCACTTTTTGTTTACTTTATTTTAACGTGTTAAAATTGGTCTAATTTAACAATAAATCAATTAAATTCAATTTATTTACGCTTTTGTTATTGTTTCTTTTTATTAAATAAATACATAAAATGCATGATTTATATTAATATAATTAACTTTTATTTTAATATCTAATATGTGGAGTTGGCTTTATTTTGACGTTCACAGTATTTTAAATTAATTTGTTTGTTTGTGTCTAGGGTTATAAATTTTAAAATTTAACTTCATACACATTTATTAATTTGACTTATTTTTGAAATTTAAATGCACTTAAATCATTGTTCACATAACATACGACTACACTACAGAAATATTTTGTCATAAGATTTAATCAGTAGGAATATAATTCATTATTTTTTAAAGATAATTATTATTAGAACTGCCTCTACTTTTGAAATGACAGGGGGATTTTTGCATAAGGATGATGCCACTGTTTGTTTACTTTATTTTGATGTGTAAAAATTTATCTAGTTTAACAATAAATTAATTATTGTTAATTAAATTCTTTAATAAATACATAAAATACATAATTTTCTAATATAATATCATTAATATTAATATAATTAAGTTTTTCTTTTAATGATATGTGGTGTTGACTTTACTTTGACACTCACAGTATATGTCAACAATTTAATACATTAAATTGACACTTTAATTTGACTTATTTTATTAAATTTACGTGCACTTAAAACATTGTAGCTACCATTATTCTGTCAAAATATTTAATCAGTAGGATTATAATTAATCTTTTTTTAAGATAAATTATCATTAATTTGAACATATTAATTAGTTATTCAAATTCTAAATAAGTTTCTTTAACTATATTTCCAACATACACATACCCCATAAAGTCTGCGTTCACCTTTGAAAATATTATAGGTAATAGAAAAAAACAGGATAAATATTAAATATGTATGTACATATTTTATTTAAGTACATATGTATTTTAATTCAACAAACAAAAAAAATTTTTTAATATTTTTTTATTTACGAAATAACGGTATATTAGTGTCACAAGAAGTAAATAAGTATATAAACAAAAAAGTCTGCGTTCAGTCTTACAACGATTTAAAAAGAGTTTGAATATAATAAAGAAAAATTAAATTTAATATTTTGTTGGATACCCACGATATTTTAAAACGTCTCTTAGTCTGTTTGGTATTGAATTGACTAGCTTCTCTGTTTCCTCAACTGTAATTTGTGACCACTCTGCCTGCATAACACTTTGCAAACTCTCCTTACTGGTTATTGCATGCTGATGGATTTTTTTTTCTAAAAGATCCCAAAGATGCTCAATAGAATGGAGATCTGGCGATTGGGGAGGTGTTTTAAGCTGTCTTGGGGCATTATACAATAGCCAATGTCTTACAATCACCGTTGTATGCTTTGGATCGTTATCTTGTTGGCACCAAAACGTCTCAGATAATTTGAGTTTTGCTGCACTTTCTTTTAAATTATTTTTTAAAATGTTTAAATATCCCCATTTATCCATCGTCGACTCAATAAACTGACTTACTCCTGACTTACGCCACACAATTTGTCGGCCTTTTATACTAAATATACAGTACTTGCTCTCGTTACCTGTCTACCATGATAACCTGACTAGCGCAACACTTTTCTAGCAGTTTCTGCACAAATACGCTTTTTAAAAGCTTGGCTTTCATTTTCAACGATATTTGAAGATGTTATTCGAGGATTTACGTGGGGTGCCCCGATAGACTAGGCGATAGTGTGCCGGACTACCAGTCAGAGTGTTGCGGGTTCGATTTCCGCAAAAGACTCTGAATGTTTTCTGCAGACAAGCTTCTCGGTGTGATAATATTTTCGGACGCCCAGAACGCGGTTTCTTTAAAATTATTTATAACGCGTTGGATAGACGAATATGTTGTGCCAACAGTTTGACCAGTTTTTCGGAAAGATTTTCTTTCCTT
This sequence comes from Bellardia bayeri, assembly GCA_950370525.1. Lineage (NCBI taxonomy): Eukaryota > Metazoa > Arthropoda > Insecta > Diptera > Calliphoridae > Bellardia > Bellardia bayeri. The sequence continues at coordinate 62,746,658 of OX493268.1, forward strand.
CCTTAATTTAATAATTATTTTTCTCTCGGAGAAAACAAATCTTAAAAAATAACGGTACAATCATACCAAACAAAGTGAACGCAGACTTTTTGGTTGCTTTATTCAGTTGTTGTGATACTTACATCACCTCTGCATATAGAAGAAGAAGCGAATCTGAATTTTTAAAGTAAAGAATATAAACAGCAAATGCATGAAAAAATTTTGTTTCCAATTTATTTTGTGTTTTTCTAGAATTTTTATAAGTTCTAACGCTGAACGCAGACTTTATGTGGTAAGTGAAAGAAAAATTATTATTTGGAAGTAAATGGTTTTGTAAAACAATCACAAAATACAAAATGAGCTCATTATTTTCCATCTACAACAACAATTAACCCATAATTACGCACTTATGAGAAACTGAACAAAATGAACAATTCTCACGTAGGCGTCATTAAAGTTTTGAAAAATACTCACATATTTTTGAATGAGATTACAACAACTTTGACATTTAGAAAGTATTCGCCATTCAGAACATTAGAAATAGAACAAGTCCTGCTTTTTTTAGTTTAGTATTAAAAAAAAAAACTTATAAAATGCTTTTTTATTTTTTAAATAAACTTCTATAAAAGTCGTTATATTCTTAACAACTTCTTAACATCATGTGCATGTGATAACTGTCATTCAGTCGGCAATTGAAGTGGCTTAACTTAACATTTTGTTTAGTTTCAATAAAAGATATTGTAAAAAATCAATATGATGATGCATTTTGTTGTATGGGTCGGTGGCATACTTGATAAATTGCTTACAGCCAATAAATAACAAACAATAAGTACTTATAAATATTTGTAACCCACTGTACGAGATGAAATGGGATTTTGGTAGAAAATCTTACATGAAAATACTATTTATATAAAAAAATGTAAGTTTAATAGCAGTAAGATTATGGAAAATCAAGATTTATTTCCTTGTTGAAGAATGTAGAAACATGTAGAGGAAAAAAAGTTTTTTATATAAAACTAGAGATTGATTGTGATAAATATGTTAACGATTTTATTATCAAAAATAATACAATTCATCTAATTTGTTTATTATACATTTATGTTTTGAGATAAAATCATCATATCGTAACTGCAGGAGTTTTTGTTTTAATAAAACATTCACTATTATTTATATTATAAAACAATTGCATTAAAAAAATGTTACCTTAAAATTTCATTCAACAGACACAAATGATAGATTCAATAGCTTTATTGCCAGGTTTTCAATTGCAGATATATGTATATTTATTATATATACATATATACTGTTTGACTCGAGGCACTGGGCCGTAAACAATAGTTTACACAAAAGGATCACTAAAGATATATATGTATATATATAAGCAATTCAGTTGTTGAGCATTAAACACATTCGCTACCGACACAATATGTCAAAAATAAAATACACACGTCTATATGTAAATGATTATTTTGACGACAGCAGCTTATATAGATATCAGAATCACTTTCTGAGTCGATTTAACGATGTCCGTCCGTCCGTCCGTCTGGCTAGCTGGCTGCCTGGTTGGCTGTCCATGTAAAGGTTGTGCGCAGAGTGCAGGTCGCAATTTTGAAGATATTTCGATAAAATTTGGTACGTGATATTTTTTCGACCGAAGGACGGGATGGGAGTGAAATTGATGGAAATCGGTACATTATTTCACCTGGCCCCCATACAAATGTTCTCCCGAAATTGGGGTTTACCGATCATAAATGTTTGAATTATGCAAGTCTCCAAACAAATTTCACCACAAATGAGTAATAAATTAAGCTAATTACATCTACAAATTTTGTGAAGATCGGTGCATAATTAGTCGTAGTTCCCATATAAGACCCTCTACGTAATTCACTTTAATCTCCATAAATCTTTTTAATGTATTTATATTGAGATAAAGTTTAACACATATAATATTTATATTCACAGAAATCATGGCACTAAATTTTTGGATGATCGGACCATAATAGCTTATATCTCCAATATAGCGCCCATTTCTGAAAAACTATTTTATACATATGTATACTGGGTGCAGGGTATTATATGGCGGGTTTGACCGACAATACTTTTTTACTTGTTTTTCAATATGTGTACATTTGATACACACAATAACGTCGTCGGCTGTATTCGTCATATACGGCGAACTCAGAAATAAATCACTTAACAGCTAACAAAATGGCCTCCAGTTAAAAAAGTGTTGCCAACTTATAGTTATATCCCTTTCAGACCGTGATGCATCGATTGTATGGGTGGATTTCAGTTTCAATATTTTTGTTTCTGTTAACCCAATTTGAAATAGACTGACATGCATCGATTGTGCTGATTGTTTTTTATACTTGCTTCTAACATTTCTCTTCTGTTTGATTTACTATTACTTGAATTATTGCGAAATTCTTCAGTCACATTTTAGATTTAGCCAAATGAGTCGTGGAAGTAAGTAAGTGTCTTTAATTACACAAGTATTAATCGTTTACAAATAATGAAGTCCACATTATTAACTAAAATAATTATAAATTTTAATATTTCAAACTATGTAATTGAAATCGTTTCATGCAATAAAAATGTATTTTAGTTAAAAATATTAATGAAAATCGACAGAGATGCATCATTTTTGTGTGTCCTCAAAATACTTGAAGGATATAAAGATGATAAAACCTAATCATTGATTATATTTTCATACGCTGTTAGATCGCATATTCCAAAAATTATAAAAAAAAAACTGGTAGTTTTGTGTCAGGTCTGAAAGCGATATACATCTAAAAAAACACCCTATAGTGGACATAATTTGTTTTATAATAGATAATAAGTGTTCATTTCTAACACTTTTTTTGTGGACGAGTTATTTCCTTAGTCTCTAAAACAAGCATACTTTAAAACACCACAAACAATATTATGTATTCTTGCATATGTATGTACAGTCGAAATTCTCTATAACGAATTTTCTTTATTGCGAAGTAATTATAAGAACACCGTGTTTTAGGTCTAATTTGAGTGTATTATATTCTCCATATAACGAATTTCCTTATAACAAAGCATTTTTGCGACCGTAACTTCTAGATTGAAGCGTTTTCAATCTCCATATAATGAATTTATTCAAATAATTTTTCGTTATTATTTACATCAGTGCTAATCAAAACCGAACACACGCATACAAAAAAGAAATCGACGACGTTTTGGTGTGTTACGCTACCAACTGGTTAATTACACCATGATATTTACCATAAAATTTAAAGTGTATTTTGGGGAACCACCGAACTATGCAAGTGACAACTGGAATCATTACAATTTCTGTGTAATCTCTATAACTGTGGAAAAAAGCTATTGATCATAAGAGAAGTTGAAAAGGAAAAGGCTTAAAAATATGCATTGCTAAACAATTTGGAATTCCTTCCAGTAGCTTATCTACGATTTAAAAAAACAAGGATAAACAAGTTTCACAGATAATGCATCCAGTATTAAACTCAAGAAGCTTCGAACTTGTAACTTTGAGGATATTGACGAAGCAATGCTGAAATGGGTATTCGCCGCACGTTGTAGGAATCTTCCTCTGTCTGGACCAATACTGAGAGAAAAAGCAAAACAAATCGTTGACGCATTGGGTCACGAAGAATTTGAAGCAAGTCAAGCTGGCTTGAAAATTTTAAAAATCGTCAAGGTTTCCGTACCTATTTGAAAATTAAAATCAACTTACCAAATACTGTGTTTGCCTCTCTCAATGTGTCAGAAAATTATATTAAAGAAGAAAAGTGGAAAAATGTTCTTTAAACCAAAATAACTGACTACTACAAATAAAAAACTTTAAAAGAAACAAAATTGTTTTTCTTTTCTATATAGCGAAGTAAATCCCAGTCCCTTGGAATTCGTTATATAGAGTTTTGACTGTATATGTAAGTGTTTATTTACTTATCCTTTGATTTTGGTTTTTAGCTTACCCGGAAATTGAGGTTGATAGACAAGTGCTACGGAACTAGAAAACTAATTTGGAAAACTTCAAAGGAAACGATTTGCCTGCGTAACAAGTGGACAATAGAAACTAAAACCATAAAGTGTTCTAGTTTTTAAAGTGTGTTTTTTTTTTATTTTTTGTTCTATTTTCAATTTCCGTTTCCGCATGACTCGTATAACTTACATTAAATTTTGTTCAGAAAAACCTAGCTAAAGCCTGTTTCATATACATACTAGCATTTCTTATTTGCCACCAGTAGTTGTAAAATTGTTTTTTTTTTCATTTCTGCATTTAAATTAGTTTAAATGTATACATGGAGAAAAAAATGCATATGAGGAATGAATTTCAACATGAACTAAATGAAATGAGCAAAAACAAACTTGTAGGGAATTGGGTGCATGAAGGTATAGAAACTCGGAAATCTTTAAACCTCCAATATCATTTTAGCTGTGAAGACCTAAAACGTTACACAACAACTAAAAACAGAAATAAAGTGAGAGAATACATTTGTGTTAAAATATGTTTATGTTTAAATTCCTTCTAGATATGAAATAACTTTTTTCTGTGTAGTTCGGGTTTGTACAAGTTATTACCAACATTAAAATCCATTATATATGGTGATTCAAGTAGAGATACTTTTTTCAATAGCCTTTTTTGACAGACCACGTGAGAGTCGTGTCATGCTGTCATGTTATTTTTGTGTAGTATTGTTTGGCATTTCATAATGGAAAGACTTACGCCTAAACAACGTTTACAAATCGTTCAACTTTATTACGAAAATTCACGTTCTGTGAGGAATGTGTTTCGTGCAATTTTGTTCAGCGATGAGGCACATTTCTGGCTCAATGGGTATGTAAACAAACAAAATTGTCGCATTTGGAACGAAGAGTAACCTGAAGATATTTAAGAACTGACTCTTCATGTGGGCCGGTGGAATCATCGGTCCGTATTTCTTTAAAAATTATGCCGGTGCGAACGTAACCGTCAATGGCGACCGTTATCGTGCCATGATAACCGACTATTTGCTGCCTGAAATTGAAGCTCGTGATCCCGGCGACATTTAGTTTCAGCAAGACGGCGTCACTTCCCACACATCGCATCAATCAATGGATTTATTGAGAGAACACTTCGATGAGCACATAATTTCACGTTTTGGCCGGCCAATTGGCCACCAAGATCGTGTGATATCACACCGCTAGAGTTTTTCCTGTGGGGATATGTAAAGTCTAAAGTTTATGCTGTCAAACCCGCTTCGATTCAGGCCTTGGAGGAAAACATCAGCAACATTTGACAAACATATTCTTAAAAAAATAAATGCCAAAGAATGTTCTTTTAAATGATTCCCCATTTAATTTGAATTTTCTGTGTGTGTTTTTTTTTTTTTTCTTTAAAAAATTAGGGAACCTCGAAATGGATCACGCTTTAGTTATTGTTACTCGTTCGTATCTACCAGCAACAACCATAAACCTACATTTATGGAATTTTATGTTTTCAGTATTTACTGTGAATGAGTAGAATGTGACGTGTTGAAAACAAACAATGTGTGTACGAGTACAGGGTATTTCAATATTAGCTAAGTGAGCAAAGCTGTTAAGTCCACTTTTTTAAGAGAATTTATATTTGAATACAAAACCTAAGAATAAGTAAAAATATACTAAGGACCCTGATGATAATGTTTAAAAGTCTCGCAAACTGTGCATTTTTACGCTCTCGTAAATGAATTGTCTGAAATTACATGAAAAATTATTTACACATATGTACTTCGTAAATTTTCCCAACAATTTGGTTCGTATACTTGCGTTGTTCCATTGTGCATTTAACTCAACAGCTGATTTTTATTTACTTTTGAAATAAAAAAAGATATTTGAAAAAAAAATTGTGTGATTTCAGGACTGAATGATGAACAAATGACATTGCAAAGCGAAAATATCCTCCAGCTGCAACAACATAAGTGAAATCTTCCAAAATCTCATCCTCCGCCTTACGTCGATTATCTATAAACAATAAAAAAAGAATAGTAACAGTGACATATATAAAATAATTTATGCCTACCATCATTTTTACCAAAAAACTCAAGTGATAACTTACCACAAACGGTAACTTCTTCAAATAATCTGAGTAATTTAGATGTGTGTGAAGTTAAATTTTAAAATTTATAATCCTAGACACAAACCTTCAAAGTTATAGTGTTAACAGTGCACTGTTAGACACATCAGGAATTGGTATACGCATTAAAAATGATTATTTGGCCATAATTGTGGACAAAATCAATCAGGATAAATGGAACGATACCATATGATGTCCTGCTTTTTCCTAAAATGTTGAAACTTTACAAAAATTCCAAATAAAGAGATTTAAATAAGTAGTTTTTCAAAATTTAGACTTCTCTGAGGGCCAGCCCAGTTTTCCTGGAATAGAGGCAACGTGGGCGGACAAATGTATATAGGATTTGTAAACAAGGTGAGTGGCTATAATAGTCCATAGTCCGAATATCTAACAGAGCGAGTTGGAACGATTTATTGACATCAATTTAACAAAAGGGATTCTAAACAAGTTCATAGTTTAAAAACTGTTATAAAATTGTATTTGTTTAAAATTTATAAAAGTCACCAATTTTTCGCAAAATTTGTAGTAAAAATTGGAATCTATTCAAAAAAAAAAACATTTATATAGGAAAAATTTCAACAAAAATATATATCTGAACTTTTTTCAAAGTTGAATTAATCTTGAAGAAAATTAATTTTTTTGGAAATAAATCTGCGATTTCTAAACGGGACCATTCGAACAAAAATACATGAATAATTTATAATAATACTCAGAAAACGAGACGAAAATCCCAAAACTGCGTTCTTAATTTTTACTGGAAAATTTTAACGATAATAATGTCTTTTTGATATTTATATTTTTGATATTTTTTTTACGTTGAAATTCGATAATAATGTCCTTTAAATCTGTGAGGAAAATAACGTAAACTAAATTCAAATGTTTAAAGAAGATTCCAACGATCACAGTTTTGAGTTATTAATTATTTTTCCAAATAAGCAAAAAGCAGGATTTTGGTTTAAAAAGGGAGGTAAACAATTTTGGGATGAGCCTTTAAAAAAAACGGGAGAACTCCGTCAAAAGCGGGATGTATGGTCATGTTAAGTACATAAATATATAATAAAACATTTTTAAACAATATTAAGTGTTTACTTTATATTGACGCTCACGGTATGTCTGACATTACATTATTTTATTGTTTTAAACTTTTCAAATATACATATGTAAGAAACGTTAGCTCTTATGAAGTTATCCTGTTCTCTTAAATGTAAATATGTATATGCGCATATGTATATTTTTATTCTAATTAGTAGCAGAGAAAAGATATTTTCCACAAATGCTAATAAACTGTGATACTTCAAATGTTCAGCAAATATTTGCTTTTATGGTTAATTACAAATGCATATTCATTGTTTTTTTTCGAATTGTAGTAATGGTGAAATTTTTTTCAAATTCTTATTCTAAAATATGTTAAATTAAGTTAGCATTCCTTTTTTAAATGATTCCATATAAATAAAAGTAAACTTAGCACATTTGCTTATTAATACAGAAAAAAACTTTACTTTCAAAATAAGTTAAAAAGTCATAGGAAACTGTCGACTAGATTGCTTACAAATCTGGTAGAAAAACTACTTATTTTTGTCCGTGATGTCCCAAAAAATTAATAACTTATTTTTGTTTTATATGTAGTTGTAGGCGGATTAAGCAAAATGTTACAAAATAAATAAGCAAACATGACAAATACTTAGGAAACTAACTGCAAAATTATACTAATAATGATTTATATTATATATTATATTTATATTTGATGATTTGAATATATATATTTATATTTTTATGGATTTTTAAACTATGACCTAAGACATACATATATAAAGTATTTTTTTAATTAATTAATACAAAAAGTGGCAAATAGAGAACCTAGTGTATCTAAATACTTAAACGACAAAATATTGCTTAACGTTAATAATTTTAGGCAAATAACTATTTTGATTTTAACCAACAAATTTAAGTTTTTAATTCCATGAAAAACAATATTATATTATTTAACAAGTTTTCAATGTAAAATTTTTATACCCTCCACGACCATAAGTGTTGAATGAGGGTACATATATATAAGTTTATCATTCCGTGTGTAACACTGAGAAATATTCATCTGAGACCCAATTAAAAATATATATATTAGTGATCCTTATGAAATTCTAAGTCGATAGTCCGTCTGTCTGTCTGTGTGAAACACTCTCACGTCCAATAGACACAACCAAAATCAACAGAGTTTAGAAAAACCCGTTTGTAATTCTGCTAAGCAGAATTGTATTGAAAAGCAGCAATATCGCTTTAGTTGAACCAGAGTTATGGACCAAAATGTGAGACAACCTCTATAAAAATTTGATATTTTTAAAAAATTTTCTTCTAATTTTTTTAAATATATTGCAGATATTGCAATAAAATTTTGTACACGTTATTTATATGATAAAAGAAGAAAGTGTGAGGAAAATAGTAAAAATCGGTCCATAATTTCTCATAGCTAAATGATAAATAAATGCCTGTAAAATTTAAATATTAATACAAAATTCGGCAAAAATAAGTGTCATGTCAAAAGAAACCACAAAACGAAGTTTTGTTTAGTTCGGTCCATAGACCCCATATAAAATTCACTTAAATACGTATAAATCTGGTACAAATATAGTTACCACGGTACAAACTGGTACAAATATAGTTCGACACGAATAATTCGTATATATATATATATAAATTGTTGTACTAAATTTTATGATGGTCGATCCATAATTGGTCATAGCTCCCATATAAGGAACACATCCGAAAAAGTCATTAATATTTATATATTACCGCCTCAAAACTTTATATATATCATTTAAATATACACAAAAATCATTCCACAAAATTTTGTGAACTTCGGTCCATATTTGACCGTATCCCTCTTCCGAAAATCACTTTATACTCATAAATCTCTTACAAATAATGGTACTGATGTAAAATTTTACACGGATCATTTACTAAAAATCATTTGCCAAAATCAAACTGCTAGATTTTGAGAATATCGGTCCATATTTGACTATATCCCCCATATAAGGCCCACTTCTCAAAATTTACTTTAACACTAAAATATACCGTTATTACGTTGAAATTCGACGTGAGATATCCTCATATGCTCAAAATTTCCTGTTCGGTACATGATTTATCATAGCTCTCATATAAAGACCATTTCCGAAAAACAATTTAACTCACAAAAATGTCTAATAAATGTCGATATCGAACCAACCTTTATATGGATCAGAAATTTTGTAGCTGTCAGTCAATTTAGACCATTATAGAGCATAACAACCAACCATACAACTCTTGTAAATAACGTTATTGAGATAAAATTCAGCCAAAATAAGCCTAAATTATGTAGAAATCACATAACTGGATCTGGATTTAGAAGCTATCAGTCCATAATTGGTCCAATAAATCTCTTGTAAATAATGTTATTGAGATCAAATTCAACCAAAAGAAGCCTCACCTTATAATCTTACTCTTGTTTCTTAACTTGTGAATATGAAAAATGTTCTTTTAATTTTATAAATTATTAAATTACACACAAGATTATTATGAGAATCAGACAAGCTCTGTAAATTATGGTAAGAATTGGTAATTACATCAATTATAAAAGGTCAAAATTAGATAAAATTTCAAAACATTTAAAATAAAATATGTTGGTGGTAAAATTGTCTTTCAAACAATATATAAAATAATAACAAAATTTGAACTAACACTGTGTTTTCACTATGTCATTTTTGTTGTCAAATTGTCCAAATTGTTGGCAATTGTATGAAAACAGGTTGTAATATGGCGTCATACAATTGCCAACAATTTGGACACTTTTCATACAATTGCCAACAATTTTGGCAATTTGAGAACAAAAATGACATAGTGAAAACCAAGCATAAGACTAAATAGAAAACACTGAATAAATATATTCCAATAACCCACGTTTAGGTGCAGGGTATTTAAGATTTGATACAGCCGTATATTGCAATCTAACTTGTTTTATATTTACAAATTTGTTAAATGTTAAAGATTAAAATACTTGTGCATAAATATTTTATGTATATATTATTTTGGGATTACCAACAGAGAGCATTTTATCCTATTATGATCATTATAAATTCTGTTTTATATTATTTTATTTAGTTTGTTTGTGTTTGTGTACTCGCAATGTTGACATAAACAATATTTTAATGGAATCAATTCGTAAAGATTTCTTTTAATTAAATCATGAACTATAAAAATAGCAGCAACAGCAAACGATTTTATTGTTTATACATACTCGTAATAAGTGAACATACTACGGGCAATAAATCAAATAATTAAAAATAACAACTCAATGTCATAATGAATTAAAAAGAATAATTAAATGCCAGTAAATATAAAAATGTATAATTTAATAAATATCAAATATATACATATGTTTTTTAAATTACAAATTTTTATAGTTCAAATGTATTCCATCACATTAATAGATAATAATTACAAAATAAACGTTTTACATTTCACTTAAATTGCTTTACAATATAATTATTTCTTTTGTTTTCGAACATAATACATTATAATTATACTTACTGTTTAATTATGTATGTATGTAATAGCTGTTTTTTTTTATTTGTATGTATAGCTATTTTTTGTTTTAATTTTCCGTTTTTAGTGTGACATAATGACGTATAAGCGTTATTTAATTTTTTTTCATTAAACTCATTAGAAATATTACTCATACCACCAGGTGAATTTGAAATGTCAGCTGAAATGTTTAATTTTTATATAATAAAGTGCGGCACAAACACAACAAGCATTCCATGAAATTGCAATTAGTGTGTATGTATTACTTGCTCATTGCAAAACACATACTTCCGAAAATATTTCTTTTGTTTCACGATCAAAACACTGAAGAAGAGAACACAAGTACAACAAAACAATGTTACAATAGAACAAGGCTGAAGTAGAAGAGAAATGAACTTTTGCATTTTTAATGAATATTAAAAATCGAATGTACATACATGCATATGTATGTACTCGTATGCAAAAATAAAATTTTTTTTAATTCACATTTGGAAAAACAAATAAAACAACAAAACAAATTAAAATAAATGATATTATTTAATAACACTCCTGTTTACATTTTTACGCTTTTTAGTGTTTGTTCTAGTGTACTCGATGCTTTTGGTGTAATTTACCGTTTTTTTTTATTTCATTTTTTTTTTGATGTTCTACTTAATTTGAACATACAAGCACTAACAAAACTATAGAGAGAAACTTTTCGAATGGTGCTTGTTTTGTTTCAGTGAGAGTCATGTTTTGTTATGCTTGTTTTGTTTATAATGTTTACGCTGAAATACACGGCTTGGAAGTTGTGTGCTTTAGAATACAGAACTTTCAATACATTTTGTGCAGCTCTTTATTATATAATCATCATGTTCGCTTAACAATTCACCCTGGATGTTTATCAACATTATTACCGGAAGAGTTTAAACTTTAAAATGAGAAAATAGCCTCAATCTGTGATCACTCAAATTTCAAAACGCACCAAAATTGAGAAAAAACGCGCCATTAAAAAAAACGCAACAAGTTTAGAATTTCTTTTTTAATTATTATATTTATAATTATAATTGTATTATAAATATGTATGTATAACAATAAAACTGTCTTCTACAGTTCAGTGTTCTTAGAAAAAAAAAAAAATAAAACTTAACAAAAATAAAAAAATGAACTAAACAAATTTGGTTGTATTCCTTTGTACTAGATATGTAATTATTTTTTGTTTAATTTCATGAATTCTTAAATTAATAGTAATCTTTAATAAATAAACGAGCTAATAAAGATATTATAAGCATTTAACCACTCAAAATTTAACTCACAATATGATTTTCGGAACTGAAGTACTAATTGGTAAAAAGGGGCTAATTTCAGTACATATTTGGTACTTTTTTCAATTATTTTTGTTTTCTATTTCAAGTACTTCTATTTGCATTTTTTCTATTTGAATTTGTTAGGGCTTCACTTGAACTCTAAACCTGGTTGTTCGTGTACAGTTTAGTAGACCAAACCATCAGGCTATACAAGAATTTTTATTTCCATATACAGTGCCAGTAAATAAAATAGCACCATGATTAAACATATTATTTCAATGCACTTAAAATTTGTAATATTATTCTATTTTTTGGCAATACTGCATATACATACATAGTATATATTGTACTCTCTCTGAGATAATAATTATTTCTCTTTAAATGCAAACTCTTATTTTATTATTAAGCATTTTTAAGAGTAACACATAAAATTTAACGGTAAAAAAATAGCACTTCTGCTTGTTTTAGTCAGATCTTTTTTTTTTGCAATTTCGTTTTTAGCAAATATTTTGCAGTTATTTGCGATCAGTGTATAGAAACCAGCTTTTAAAAAGAACTAATAAAATTTTAGGATGAAAAAATATTCAAAAAGCAATAGAATGGGTCGTGGAAAGCACTGCACTGAGGAGAAAAGAAAAATTATTCAAAAAATTATTTCTGAGGGAAAAACCTACATCGAAATTGGTCAACTTCTTAATTGCTCAAACAAAATGATTAGAAATGCAATTATTTATACAAAATAAGTTGAAACTCGAGGAAGAAAACCTGCAATGTCCCCTTTACATGTAAAAAGATTGCTTCGTCAGATCAAAAAGGATCCTTTCAAACCAGCCACAGAACTAAAAAAGTATCTACAAATTAAAGCTTGTGTAGAAATCGTCTGCGAGACCATAATTTGAAAGCCTGCAGTCCAAGAAAAGTTCCGCTTCTAACAGCAAGGCATGTGACCAAACGAATAAAGTTTGCACAGGAGCATCAACATTGGCCTGTTAATAAATGGAGGAACATTTTGTGGACTGATGAGAGCAAAATTGTTTTATATGGTGGGAAAGGTTCTCGGGCGTTTCACACAAAGATTTTCATCCTATTTAAGTACTACTAGCAATAACCTTCATGTGACGAATTTGATAGTATGTATTCATTTATCATACATTCGTATTTAAAATACATTTAATATTATCATAACAGAGTTTTCTATAAAAAAAAATCCTGTAAAGAGATTTTTTTAGATGATATCTAAAAGATATATTTTCCATGTCTGGTTTTCGTTCCGAAAAAAATATTTTTTCGGAAAAAGTTTATTTCATATGAGTATTTTCTCTCTCTTAAAAAAAAGAGGCGTCAAACTTCATACGAAAAAAACTTTCTCCAAACAAATATTTTGTTCGGAACGAATAGATGAATTCAGCTTTACACAATGTAACGTTTTTGATGCTTAAATTGTTTCGTTATTTTGCTGTATTTCAATTTACTTGTATTTTTTTATCCTCGATTGAACTATAACACAATGTTGTTTATATTACTTCCTTATTGCAACAGATAAATACACATATCGTCCTCTAAAATCCAAAAGGCCGTAACTATAATAAATTCAAAATCGATTTTTTGATTGATTATTATGTAATTAACCAAAAATACATCTTTCTTTAAAATTTTACTATCATATGCCAAAAACGTCAAAAGTTGGTAATTGTTTAACTGCTAGTTGAAAGTTAATTTTTTTCAAATTAGTAACAAGGACGCTGTGAATGTGAAAAATAATAAAATGGATACTGATAGTGAACATTATTCTCAAAAAGTTAATAAAAAATGTGAAAATAAAATAAAATAATACGAATAAAAGGAAAACAATACACGGGAAACATCAAGACAAATTAAAGATGGGTGTAATTCAAAATTATGTGCAGAAGTCCATTGCGTCATTGTGTTATGTTTTCAGAACAAACTCGCAAGGAATTATTTATGTAATAGCTTCTGGAAAATGTTTTAGAAAACTCCAGAAGATCAATTGGGAAGAAGTATTTTTTTTTTCTTAAATAAAGTATATTTTTCTCGTATACATTAAACTCGTTGTAATAAGTTTTGTATCTTTTATATTCAAAACACAGAAAACAAAAAGTAAACAATTTTTAATAAGAGTGAAAAGCAGATTTTTTTCATCCAAATTTTAACTTTTATTAAAAAAATTTTTGTTGTTACGGCATTTTGGTTTCAGAAAAAACGATTCCAGAAGGCCTTAAATACAATTACTTAAAAACTACTGTTATTTTATATATTTTTTTTATTAAACCACATCCGCAATAGGTTTTTTAGGTTAATTCTGAAATTTGGCCAATAAGAATGAAATAGTCTTAAATTTATAAAGTTTTTTGTTTCTCCTGTAAAAAAGTAAAATGTGTAGTTACGGCCTTTTGAATTTTTGGTGACGATATGTTATCAATGTGACCAACTAGTCGCAAATAAATAATTTCTTAAGAGTAGTGTCATTGTACATTTAGACCAGCCACCCTGCAAAAATCTGTGGAGTACGCGATCAATTGTAGCTGAAATGTAGTGACTACAACATGGTCCTATATAATGCACTCAGGAACCATTTCATTTTCAAAGCAGAACTTCTAGTAACTCGAGTATTATTCGTCCTTTAACAACCATAATCGTTGTAGTAAAACATTTGAAATAGTTTTTTGTGACTAGTCCCGTGTTATGCAAAGCTGAATTATATGGTCCAGTCCTAGCGCATCGTAATGTTAAATGGACTAGTTTTTTTTTCATACAAATGGATTATGTTTAAAATACTCCTGGTCCATTGTGGAGTAGTCCATACATGCGTATATTTCATAAAAAGTAGACTTTAAAGCTTTGGTCAATAAGCTATGGGTTAGAATTTTCACAATTTCATATTATTTATGGAATAACGCTTACGGTTATTAGGAGTCAACTATAATTGCAGTTATTTTGAAAATGGTTTATTAGATATAAACTTAGGTGTATTTTAGGCTTAGCAGCAACGTTCGACAACCTTGAGGAAAACAACTTAACAATAAAAATACCAAAATCAAATCCAACAATAATTCCATAAGATTTATTTGCCTTTTAATCAGAAATCTTAAATATACAAACGTTTGACCACATTCCACCAATTTGATACCGTTGTCCTTTCCTTTTCAACATATGTATGTATATCTCTTTTGAGCTATAGATTAAGGTTTGCGAAAATTAATATTTAGTAAGAACTTATTTCGAATAACTGAACAAATTGCTATTTAAATTATATTTAAACATAGCTGGTCACATTTTGTTTTCCAGCCCCTGGCACAGTTTTTATCATTTGTGTATATTTTTTGTATTTCTTTTTTAAGTTGTCAGCAAATTTCTCTTTATTGCAGACACATAAATGCCTACGAGTTTATCACAACATTTGGACAGTTTCCAAAGATTCGGACAGCAGCAGCGTACAATAATGAATGTAATTTATGCCCTGTGAATAGATGCAGAATGCAATCAATAAATCATAGAAAGAAACATTTAATTGCTAGGAAATACAAAAGAAAACTGTAAATAAATGTATATGGCTTTTTTAATTTTATTTTCAATTTAAAATATAAAAAACCCACGAAGGTTTATTGTTATGAGTAACAGATAATTAAATATAATTAATTGTATACATATCTCATGTACAATACTCGTATGATTAAATGCGTGTAATTACTGTCAGTATTTGTTTCTTGTGCAATTATTTATTAGGTTTCATTTATTGTGCCAGAGAGAATGCATACTCGCACATTGCAACTAATATTTTTTGGTAGAAACTATTTCTTTGCAGAACCAACTATAAAAACTATTCTGGAAACTGTTTTATAAACCAAGATTTTTTGTAGGAAATTATTGTACGGAATTACTATGCTACCAACCATAGAAATCATTTCTATAATCAAAGACTTTTTTTTGATTAAATACATTACTTTAAATTGAAAACAAAAACCTACACATCAAACGAAGTAAAAAATGTGAGTTGTGCGGAAGCTTTTTAAAAATAAATCAATAGTGTTATTTTTGGAAAGTATGTACACAATTAATTTAACGTACGTTAAAGGATTATTTCGGAACGATGCACATAATTTCATTTAAAACCTATCAAATACGAGTATTTACTTTCTACCTTTATGTAATACAGCCTACATATTAATACACATTTATACAAGTAAATTTAGTACATATTCGATTATATATAGAGTTTTTCAATAAGGAATTTGTTTTTCAAAACAATAATTTTCAATCATTTAAATTACTATTCATTCGTATATAGTAAATCATTAAAATTTTTATTGTATTGTAAAGACTAAAGTTTGAAAATTAGAAATGAAATATGATATCAGACAGATGTTTACCACGACCACGCTTAAGGTACGGTCATACTTGGCAAATATTTACTCAAAAAAGCGTAACCACTTATTTTAGCACAAATTTGTTTGGTATTGTTTACTCTTACAAGAGTTTTGCAACATCAAACAGCATCAAATAAAATAAAACTAAATATTTGTTGTGCCTTGCCCTAAATAAACGAAAAGTTTTTTTAAATAAATGAACGAGTACAGATATATTTTATTTAGTGGTTACGTTAACATTAAAGCTTGCACAGTTCAAAAAATCACTAAGCGCTTCATCCTTAAAAATCGGGTACATAACAAAAGCTGAAAGGCACCAAATAAAATTTTAAATCCAAGACTCAGCTTCACAAGTAGCCTCCGAAGTTGAAGCTGTCCTGGGGAAACAATGTTCCGTTGAAACAGTTCGTCGTGTCTGTGCAGGCTAAATTTCGCCAAAGAACATGTTTGCGAGGAATCTTCATTTTGGAATTCGGTCATTTTCGCTGATGTTCCTGTTCCTGTTACATAACATCGACAAGAGTTGTCCACAAGTGACAAATTCATGTAAGGACATGAAAACGTTTGCCGTGTGAAAAAGATTGATGACTTGTTAAGACGGAGAGTTAATAAAATGTAAACGCTACTTACTTATAAACATATAAGCTAGTTTTCTCTTATATAATTATTGAAATATAAGTTAGGTAATTAGATGACTTGTTAAGACGAGGATTAACAAAATATTAATGCTCTGATTACAATAAGCACCTAAAAACATTTGTAAAACTCTACCGAAAAATATTTGTCTTAATCCCATCTTTAATTTCTACCATGTATTTTCTTTCCTTACAGATACCACACATGCACATTGCAAACATAGAAAAGTTACCATTAACCACTACTGGTTCGCCATTATTAATACGCTGCAAAACATTTCTCTCTGTCACTTTTGTCATACCCAAGGATTCTGAATGTCATGATGTTTACACATCGCTATTAAAACTCTATCAACCAGGTATTCTATTTTTATCTGTTACATGTTTAAATATTCAATAAAGATAATAATTTATTTATTTATTTGTTTTCAGTTTCCATTAATAAATTATATTGTTTTAATTATCAACCCGCCAAAGATGATTTTCCCAAAAATGCTGGCTGGGAATATTTTAAATTGGAAAATGAATTTAAACGTATGCGTGTGCCCAATGATACCTGGACTCTGTGCAATTTGAACACGAATTATGAATTGTGTGATACCTATCCCAGACAAATCTATGTACCGCAGGAGGCTAACACGGCCATGCTAATTGGCAGTTCACGTTTTCGTTCCAAAGGAAGATTGCCAGCCTTAACATATTTACATTCCAATAAGGTAATTGTTAGAAGAGGTTTTATTATTGTTTTATGAACAAAAATATTTAAAACATTAAAATATTTAAAACATTTTGTGTAAACAATGTTGTAGGTAAAAACCAAACAATTAGTAGTGAACTCCAAAGTACATATATTACTAATATTTATGTCAATACAGATGTAGCCTCTTAAACTTCTTTAATGTCCAAACTCAAGCATTTATCTACTTTATTAAAAAAACCTAAACCCTTTGTTATTCAAAATGTATTACATTTTTTAAGGACTCTTTTTATAGAACTATAAATCTTAAATATAAAAATTTAAATATTATTGCAAATTGTACTCTGTACAACTTTTTGCTTTAATAGTTTTATTAAAATCTATCATACTACAATAAATTTTCTATTTTTATTTCCTTCTTTCTCTCCACAGGCTTCCATTTGTCGTTGCAGTCAGCCGTTGTCGGGTTTTAGTGCACGTTGCTTAGAGGATGAACAGATGCTTGAAGCTATACGCAAAACAAATCCAAATACTGATTACATGTATGTGGTGGATACCAGACCCAGAGTAAGTTCAAATCATACGGAAGAAAACGCAACAACAGAACAGAACAGGACAGCACAGAACAGAATATGAAATCAATGTACTAAAATATAAAATATGCAAAACATGTATACAGAGTACACAAAATTAAGAAATTTTTAGAGGGTGATTCATTTGGGGGTGTTTTTAATTTGAAGTAAAACACTTAAAATATAGTTGGAAACAAAGAACAAAATTTTACAAATGATGGCATCGACTATTTTCCATCATTCATTTCGGCATTGCGACCTGTACCTCGCGAATTATATGAGTAGCGACTTTTGACTTCACATAACCTCAAAGAAGCGAATCCAGGGGAGTAATAATCAGGGTTGGCAAACATGTAGAATTGTACTTTTTTGATACATTTTAGACTCAGTTGGTATCGTGGTACTACCAAAAGTCATTTGGTACAATTTCAAAATATTGCTGCATAAAAAAGTGATATTCCAAATTAAATATGTAGATAAAGATAAAGTTGTTGGTTGAATTATCGAACAAAGGGAGGCTAAATCCAAAAACGAAAGCTTCAAGTTTTGTTAATCAGGATTTCAAAATCATTAGAAGTTCTTCAATACATTTTTAAAAGAATAAATCTGATCATTTTTGAAATGCAATCGTTTTTAATGCTATGGTGAGAGACAAACTATTTCAATTGTGGTTGATCTGAATAAACGTTAACATTATTTTTTTATTTTTCTTTTTCATACTATAGGATATTTTTTTTTATAAATTTTTAACAAATTGTAAATTGAATATGAACAATGCAGTGCCGATATTGGCCAAATGTAAAAAAAGCCAATTTTATATTCAAGTTTCATTGGTGTGCCATTTATTTTAAAAGTTCGAAAATAAAAGTAAGCTTTACGAAAAAAAAATTAATTATACGAGTAAATCACTCATCTTAATTATTTCCGTTATTTTCTTTACAATTTCTCTCAACCACAAACCCGAAATGTTCTCTTATAAATCACTCTCTCAGTGATATAAAACAAAAAACTTATTTTAAATGGTGCCCATTAACCACTAAAATTAAAGTGGACCCGTTATTTTCGTTACTTTCGTATAACAAACATATATTGTCAAGCCTATACGTTGAAACGACAAATTGTTATATCAAGATTTATTTTTTAATATATTTTAATAGGCGTGACATTAAACGGCATATCATTAGTCATAAAGTCTTCTATAGGTTCTATTAATTATTCTAAATATAATATATATTTCAATGCAGATTATTTACAGGAAACCTTTTATTGCGAAACAAGCTTTGTTTCTTTCCCTTTCCAAGTAGATGAGGTTTAATTTCAAAAGCATTACCGAAAATTAAAATTTTTACTCTATCCTTCGATAACTTTCTTCCTGGAGCAATAGTTTTTTAGTGCGAACAAATGCTTAATCGGGTAGCAGTATAACTCCTTCCTGTTTTGAAGATCACGTATGAGTCGTGTCATGTTGTCATGTTATTTTTGTTTAGTATTGTTTGCCATTACATAATGGACAGACTTATGCCTGAACAACGTTAACATATCGTTCAACTTTATTACGAAAATTCACGTACTGTGAGGAATGTGTTTCGTGCACTTCGCTCAACTTATAGTCAACATAATTGGGCTACTGAGCATACTATTCGCAACACCATTACCCATTTTGAGACCCAGCATTCATTATTGGATGATATTCGATCGAATAGATCCCGTCCAGAACACTGTGAAGACGTGGAATCGTCGGTTGATATTTCTTTAAAAATGATGCCGGTGCGAACATAACCGTCAATGGTGACCATGATAACCGACTAATTGATGCCTGAAATTGAAGCTCGTGATCTCGGCGACATTTGGTTTCAGCAAGACGGCGCCACTGCCTACACATCGCATCAATCAATGGATTTATTGAGAGAACACTTAGTGAGCACATTATTTCACATTTTGGGTCGGTCCATTGGCTGTGATATTACACCGTTAGACTTTTTCTTGTGGGGATATGTAAAAGTTTATGCGGACAAACACGCTTCAATTCAGGACTTTGAGGAAAACATCACGCGTGTCATTCGCCAGTTACCAGTCGAAATGCTCGAAAATTCGACTCAACGGATATACCATCTGCGACGTAGCAACGGTCAAATGTTGGCCGTTGTTAGACATAATCTTTAAAGAATAAGTGCCAAAGAATGTTCTTTCAAATGATAATGAACATCCCCCATTCAATTTGAATTTTCTGTGCTTTTTTTTTTTTTTTTTAAGTAGGAAACCTCGAAATGGATCACGCGTTATTTTTTTGTTTTTCCTTTTATCGAGAAACCAATATAAAAGCTCAATTTCCATTAGTGATCGACGATTTTTTGAAACATTCTTGATATCCTGATATATTTGTTAATGTTAAAAATTTAGTTATATAAGGTAATAATGTAAACATTTTGCCTTAAGTTTTATTATTATTTAATAAATGGTCTAAAAAGTAGTACATCTTATATATATACATAGTTGATACAAAATCCAAAGAGGTTGGGAACACGAAATTAATAAAACAATATGTTGCATGAAAAACGTTATTCACAGAACTCTGAATATCGTATTACAGCTGAATAATTTTAATTTGTTGGGGTATAAATGTTTATATGATAAACTGTCAAACATTATTAAATAAAAATATGTCCAGCAAGATCTGCGAAAAACTCTCTCTGAACAACCCTTTACTACTATAAACCTTTTATAGTTAACCCTACATTCAAACAGAGAAAAAATGTAGCCCCCTCTCCTCCACCACTTGGCTTATGGATTTTAAAACATGCTTTTTGCATTTGAGTTGATTTAGATTCTTATACTTGTTTCTGTGTACATTCATTGTAAAACATTTTTAGTTTGTTATTTCGTTTATGCAAAAAAAAAAGAATGATTTTTCTTTGAAATTTCAAATATTTCCTCCTTTATTGATTACATTTTAATTTTAGATAAATGCTTTAGCTAATCGTGCTGCTGGCAAAGGTTATGAAAATGAGGCATTTTATGAGAATATTAAATTCCATTTTCTTGGTATCGAAAATATTCATACACAAAGGACCAGCTTGCAAAAGTTAATCGAAGCTTGCGAACAGAAGACACCCACGATGAGTGCTTTCTTGAATGCTTTAGAATCATCAGGTTGGCTGAAGCATATACGTTCGATTTTGGATACATCAAGGTAATTAATCAAATCACATTGTTAAAGGAGACCATCTTTAAGTGTTCATTAAAGACGGTCGCATGAATGTTTTAATTAATAAAAGTACATACAGTGGCTGACAGCTTATTTTATGCAGGGAATTTTTTTTTTTCAAAGTGTCATAAAAGTTCCATAAAAAGATAAAATGTTATAGTCTAACATACATACATACATACATACATACATAATAATTTATTACAAAAATGTACATTTCAAATATATTAAAACAAAAAAATTATAGTTTTTATGAGTTGAAATTTAAACTGGCAATATACTGGTGTTATACCCCCTTATTCAAAAACAATTATTAATTTTAACAAACGTTTATTAAGACAGATTTGCATATAAAAATTTGCTAATAAACGTTTGTTAAATTTAATAATCGTTTTTGAATAAGGGGGATAATAGCCTTTATTATCTGCAATATATTTAAAGCGATTTGGGGTAGATGCGACCAATTTTTGGGTAATACTCGGCGAAAATTTCGACCATTCTGTCAGTAGCGCTTTTTATACCCTACACCACCATATTGGGGAGGGTATATTAGATTTGTGTTGATGTTTGTAGCGCTCAAAATATTAGTCTAAAAGCCACCGATTTTGTTAGAAAATTTGTGTTTCGTTATGCTGATTGCTAAAATTGACCATAAATTTTCGATAATGTATATATTGGCCACGTTTGTACAATACCCGATTTGTGCTTTTGATCGTTACCGTGATTAAATCAAAAATCTGATCTTAAACCCAGGTTCTCTGCGCTTTCCAACAAGTTGGCCTTCAGAATCTGAAAGTACTTTAATTTGTCCATCGTTGTTTCAATAAATGTTAAATTCCCAGTACCAGCAGCTAACATACAGACCCAAACCTTGACACTGCCACCACCATGCTTTACTGTTTATTCCTTTAGGTTTTATTTGTTGAGTTCTGTATTTTGTTTCCGCCAAACATACGTTAAACTTTGATTCATCGACAAAGATGACCGAATTCCAAAAATCAGTAAAATTTTTAACAAAAAGGTTCTTTGGAGAAATTAACGTTGGCGCAAGACACGACGAACAATTTCAACGCAACATTGTTTGTCCAGGTCGACTTCAATTTCGGAGGCCAGTTGTAAAGCTGATAGTCTTGAATTTGCCCTTATTTTTTTAAATTGTTTATTTATTTGGTGACTTTCTGCCTTTGTTATGGACCCGATTATCATGGAAGAAGCGCTAAATGATTGTTTGGACTGTGAAAGCTTTAATGTTAACCATTTCTGCTGTTTTTAACTGTGATTGGTCATTTTGGAAATGGTTTAAAACCAATTCTCGTTGTTCTATCATTGTACGCGGACGCATTTGAACTCTTTTAAATTGAGACTTAAAGTTACAAAATCGGACTCACAATTCAACAGAAAATATTGATGGAAGTAGTAAAACGAAAAACCAACAACGCTGCATGAGATATCGGTACAGTAGAAATTGACAGCATAAAATAAGCTGTGATGTGAAAAACAAAATTTTTTTTAGTTTTTATATATTAAACTGTACTTAACTTTAAAAACAACAAAAACTCTTTTTAAACTGTATTAAACTTTGAAAACAAAAAAATGCACTGCATAAAATAAACTGTGAGCCACTACATGTATGTAACATAAAAGGCAATTGAAGGCTTTTCAACCACAAATTGATACTTATTTATAAATATTTAAGAAATGTTAAAAGAAAACATATTTTAATGCAATTTTGACGAATTGCATTAATTGTCCCACAACAATAATATCTTCATTATTTTGCAGTTTCATTTCAAATGTAGTAGATAAAGGTGTTTCAGTGGTGGTACACTGTTCTGACGGTTGGGATCGTACTGCCCAAGTATGCTCATTGGCTTCGTTAATGTTGGATCCATACTATCGCACCATTAAAGGTTTTCAGGTATTCTATTTACATACATACAACTTTACCCCTATTCTATACAAAACTCTTAAACTTCCAGGCTCTTATTGAGAAAGACTGGTTGGCGTTTGGTCACAAATTCAGCGATCGCTGTGGTCATGTACAAAATGATCCTCGCGAAGTATCGCCTATATTCACACAATTTCTCGATTGCACCTGGCAACTGATGTCACAACGTACGGATGCTTTTGAATTCAATGAACGTTTTCTTTTAATATTACACGATCATGTGCACTCGTGTCAGTATGGTACGTTTGTGGGTAATTGTGAAAAGGATCGTTTGGACTTGAAATTAGCCGAACGGACATTTTCTCTATGGGGACATATGGCCAATCATATGAATGAATATATAAATCCATTGTACAAACCCAATATTGATGAAACGATTAAAGCTAATTTGGCACCGCAGTGTATTAAGTGAGTTTTAACTTCTTTAAGATATTTCATATGAATTTTAAAATTATGTTTTTTCCAGATTCTGGCGTGGCATGTATAGTCGCTTTGAAAGCGGTGTTCATCCGCGGGAACCTTTGGGAGACTTGCTATTAGCCAGCAAAGATCATGCCACATCTTTAGAAGATCATGTTCAGCATTTAACGAAGGTTTGTTTTAATTCTTTAAATTGTTTATTTCATATTTTATAAAGATGTTTGCTTTGTTGCTGTGTGATTTCTTAGCGCATTGCCAGCTTTAAAAATTATATCTCGAAATCTGCTAAGAAATTACAAGATGCTACTTCTACTAAGACAACAACCAAAGAACCTACTAATGCCACAGATACTAATGATAACAAGTAGGTTTGCTTTATGTTTATTTTCATGATTTAGTTTTAAATGTGTGTTTTTGTTATTTAGATATAATTATGATAAAAAGATGAGTGAATTATCCTCAGCCGATGATGATCATCCTTTAAAACCTTCCGGTGGCGGTGGTGAAAGTGTTAGTGGCAGTGGCAGCGGTGGAGGTGGTAGTGGCATGTCATTTGCTAGTTTGTCGGTAAGTAATTTCAATTGCCAATATATATATATATATATATATATATATAAAGGGGTTTTCAATAAGAACTTTGTTAAAAATAAAACAAAGAATTTATATGAACATCATTAACAACTTTATTATTAGGTTTGACAATAATAAATGAAAAATGATATCGCACAGTTGTCCACCATGATCACGCATTTAAATGTAGATTCTTTTATTAAAATCTTCCATCACCTTTTGGCAAAATTGCGTATCTATTTCTAATCTAGTTAGATTGCAAGGCCATTTAACAGCTGATTTTCGTAAAATTAAGCGTTTGGGAAATTGCTTTGCAGTAAAGTCATTGTTCCGGAGGCTGTGCAACATATTGCACCGTCCATATGTCAGTGATAGCCTGTAATCAGTAACAGGCAAACATTTAGTTCACATTTCCAGCCAAAAAATTTTAGAAGAAAAATAGTCCAATCACGCCTCCAGACCACATAGCGTACCATATAGTGACACGTTCAGCATGCAAAGGCTTCTCAATAATTCGCCTTGGATTTTCATATACCCAACGAAATGTTTGTACTGTGAAGCTTTAATGTTATTGATTTTTACTATTTTTTTTTGCTGTGAGTGGCTATTTTGGAAATGGTGTAAAACCAATTCTCGTTGCAGACGGATTCATTTGAACTATTTTAAATTGACACTTAACGTTTCAAAATCGGACTCACAATTCAACAGAAAATATTAATAGAAGTGGAAAAAAGCAAAACGAAACCCAACAAAGCTGCATTGAGCTATCGGTAAAGTAGAAATTGACATAAAATAAGCTGTGACGTGAAAAACGAACATTTTTTTCTTTATTTTAATATATTTATGTTTGTTTTGGAGCTTTGAAAACAAACAAAAAATTAACTGCATAAAATAAGCTGTGAGCCACTGTATGTCAACAAGTAAAATGTAAAAATGTTCATGTTGTCCAAATTGCCCCTGTTGAAAGAAAATTCTTGTTGAAAACCCCTTTATTTTAAAACTAGTCTGATGATCCACCCTACTACAAATTAATTTATGAATAATAAATCTTGTTTGCTGTCAGCTCTCCGATGAAGTTGATCCCAGTACAATAAACGAGGAAATCAATTCGGTGGCCGTTGATTGGAAGTCCATGCGCAACGTGACCGCTTGTTCCTGCTCAACACCATTCGATCAGTTTAGCAAGAAGACACATTGTTGGAAGTGTGGCGATATATTCTGTGAACGTTGCATCGACAAGAACATAGCGCTGCCTGGACAGGATAGCGGTAAACCGGTGCCAGTGTGCCGTACTTGTTTTCGTCTGGTACAAAAGATTAGCCCATAAATTCATGATGAAACAAAAATTATTCGGTCAAACGGAATTCCTTTATCGCTTGTTTACTAAGCGTAAATCTGCTGTGTTAAATGTATGGGATGTGTGAGACAATGGAGTAGATGGCGATGGAATATGACGGCGATGATAATGCTTACAAAGAAACCAACTTATTATGAATTAATAAAGCGTATCCCTGTGTGTGTGTGTGTGTGTGTATGTGTGTGTGTATGTCTATCTGTGTGAATGTTTCAAGCGCAAGAAATCAAAAGATAATTTATTAAAATCTCAAAAATACATAAGTGTGTCTGAGGAAAGAATGCCTGAGTGCTTTTTCTTTATTGTATAAAATCAATACCAGCTTAAAACAAAACATCATAATAATTATTATAATATGTATTAAAAAAAACTTAAATTAAACAAATATGAACAAAACTGCATTTTAATCTGAAATTTTAATTATGTAGAAAAATTATTTAATATACTTAACTATAATTTTTTTTATGTTCATATTTAATTTCACAATATATAAAAAATAAACTGTTTTGTTGTTATTCCCTCCCTTCCATATATATTATGTAAAATATTTAGCAAGTTTGATGATGAATTTCAATCTCATTGGTTTAACAATATTAAAAGCAAATATGTATGTTATTTTGTAGCACAAATTATAATCAGAAAAATTAAATACAATTATATTCCACAAAACAGTCTTGTATTCATAAAGTGTTATTATTAATAAAGAATCAAAGATATGAAATACATATGAATGTGTAGTTTCTATATTATTAGAAAAATATTGTGGGATTAACCCTAATCTGTAATCACTGACATACATATGTATGTATATTTTCATCAAGATCGAATTGATATGAAAATAAACATGTTAAATGGGCGATAATCTGTGATTATGGAAATTTTGAAGCTATATATATTCGAGTTTTGATATGAAAATGAATTGAAACATAAACGTGGCTATAAGTTGGTAAATAATGGTCCGAAGAGAAAAAAAGGCAATAATCTGTGATTACTTATAATTTTTATAAAAAATCAATTTTTCAAATAAAAATCAAACTTTGCTATAATTCGATAAATGGTGATCCAAATGGAAAAGGCTCGAAGTTGGTAAATAATGGTACATATGGAAAACAGGACGATAATCTGTGATCACTTATATTTTCATTCAAAAATCGATTTTTTATATAAAACTGGGGGTTATTAATGTGTATTTCGATTCGAAAGCAAAAGCTATGTAAAAAGTATACAAATTCTAATGATTTTCGAATCTAATCGAGAATTGGGAGTTGTATTATAAAATATTAATATTAAATATGTTTAACATATAAATGTTTGTTTTCTACTCGAAAATTCGAAAAAAAATATTAAAAACAAAAGTTGCCTCACATAGTAACAACTTGCATGTGAGTTGTGTTGCCTATTGGAAATCTGTGATCACTTGTATTCACGATTTATTGTATTTTATTACAACAGCCTTTGAGACGACTGACAAATTTAAATGAGGTTTGTTTGGAACAATAATAATGAGACAAATTACATAGAAAATCTAAAAAGATAATATTGTGCCTGAAGATTTAATATTGTGTTATAAATTTCTACATTTAAACGTAATCAATCTAATGTACTGTGGTGGTCATATAATTAAAACATTCATCAAAACCGTAGCTTATTCAATTTATTTTACATTAATAAAAAGATAACAAACATTTTTCTTCACTACCTAATTCTAAAGGTACGGTTATCACTTTGCAAATGTTTGCCGAAAAAG
Source organism: Bellardia bayeri (assembly GCA_950370525.1). Lineage (NCBI taxonomy): Eukaryota > Metazoa > Arthropoda > Insecta > Diptera > Calliphoridae > Bellardia > Bellardia bayeri. Next base: position 62,774,095 of record OX493268.1, read on the forward strand.
ATGTAACCACTAAATAAAGTATATTTGAATTCGTTTATTTCTTTAAAAAAAACTTCGTTTATTTCGGTCAAGAAAAAACGGGATCATAAATCTATAAAAATAAAAAATTAAAGAAAATCGTTATTGAGGTTGGACAAATAATGAAAACTTTTACCGCTGTTTTATCATTCCTAATAATTTTCCAATTTCCATCAAATAATTATAAATTTACCTTTAATATTTTGTTGGATAGCTCTTATTTGTTATCACGTGAAGACATCTGTTTGGAATAGTCGGCTAAATTCCTGCAAAGTAAAATGGGTATAGCTTTCCAGACCATGTACATTTTTGATGTTTTCCCTTTCAAACTTTGTTCCACAAATTCTCAATTCTATTGATATGGGGATTGAGATGCGCTAGTCATTGTAAACAACGCTTCACAAGTCGTAAAGTGTTTTTGGGACCATTGTGGTGCATAAAATTCCATAGTGGCGGAAAATTTTCTCCAGCGAATAGTATTTTCTGTTATATTCTTAATATATGAATCTTAATCCATTTTTGTAGAAATTCTGGCTATTGGCCCAATCTCGTGCCATTACATTACCACCGACGTGTTTAATTGTTTTATGGTATACATACTTTGGATGATCGAATATGCATGGCATAGCGTTTGTCATAAGATCCCCGGCGGCAAAACTTTGGTTCATCACTTCAAAGTATATTTTTCCAAAAACTTATCGGTTTTTTTTTAAATTTTATTTTGCAAATTAAAGCCTTGATTTTATATTCTTTTTCGAGCCAAAAGGTTTGTTTGTTTTCTTTAAGGCTTCGTCTTATTGTTCTAGACAAAACTTTAATCCAATGCGATGACTGCACTTCAACCCGTATTTACCTGGAAGTTTTGAATGTATAAGCTTGAGAGATTCTTTTTATTATAATTTAATATTCTCTCTTGTTTGTTTTTCGCTGTTTGGGAGCTCTTGCAACATATATACGTTATCTCATATGTACTCGTATTTAAATAATTGATGGCATTGTATACTTGACCTCTAAAGCAACCAAACAAATTAGAAATTTGTAATACGGTTTTACCAGAGGTTTCTTTCTAAGGAAGAAGTTGTTGCTTTTCCCATACTTAACAATGTAAAACTTTATAATTTGGCATTAACACATTTTTTTAATAATGGGTGATTCATAATAATTTAATATTGGTTGGTATTTCATAATGGAAAGACTTACGCCTGAACAACGTTTACAAAACGTTCATCTTTATTACGAAAATTCACGTTCTGTGAAGAATGTGTTTCGTGCACTTTGCTGAACTTATGGTTAATATAATTGGCCTACTGAGCATACTATTCGCAACACCATCACCCGCTTTGAGACCCAGCATTCATTATTGGATAATAATCAACCGAAAAGACCACGTCCAGCACGTTTTGAATAAAATATAGCGGCCGTAGCTGAGAGTGTACGCCAAGACCGTGTATAGTCGATTCGGCGCCGTTGGCAGCAACTCGGACTATTTGATGTCTAAAATTGAAGCTCGTGATCTCGGCGACATTTGGTTTCAGCAAGACGGCACCACTACCCACACATCGCATCAATCAATGTATTTATTGAGAGATCGTGTGATATCACACCGTTAGACTTTTTCTTGTGAGGATATGTAAAGTCTAAAGTTTATGCGGACAAACCCGCTTCGATTCAGGCCTTGGAGGAAAACATCACCAACATTTGATAGACATAATCTTCAAAAAATAAATGCCAAAGAATGTTCTTTCAAATGATAATAAACATTCCCCATTAAATTTGAATTTTCTGTTTTTTTTTTTTCTTTAAACATCGAAATTGGGGAACAAATTAAAATATGTTATTATAAAACTAATATTAAAACAAAGTTGAAATTGCTTTAATTATGTGCCCACCCCACAAAACGTATTACCACAAAATAACGCAATATTTTACAAAATAAATTGATGATAGAATGAAATAACTAAGAAATTAAAAACATAAGACATAAAACAGAAAACTATTGAGGCCAAGTACTGTAAAAATTTAAAAAGTAACATTAAAAATTTTAAATTGGCTAAGATTGGGATTATGCTTTAATTATATGGCCACCACTGTACATACATAAGTGCTCATATTTACAATCAATTGTAATTATTTTGAGTGGCAAACAATTAAAACTAAAGTAATAAATACATATGTACATTATTAGTTATCCATTTAAAATGCAACAAATTATTTGCTTTAAAAGCAATGCTAAAAATTTGTAGTTTTCATTCACTTACAATACGTTACAGTACGAAAATGTTATTTTCTTTTATACACCATCCAAAGGTACAATTGTTTTTAAAATTTTTTGTGGATTTTCTTAAGCATAATGCTATACATTGTACATCTTATTTGGCAAATAGATATATTCATTGGACTGAATTGTAAGTAAAAATGAGGTTATATTTTCGATTTGTATGCTATTGCGCCTAAAATTCGGCTGTAATTCTCTTGGCCATAGTGGAATGATTGTAGACAAAATTTTAAGACAGTCTAGCTATATCCGTCTATCTGTTGAAAATGCAATAGTGCCTGGAAAATGGTCTTAGGGGATGAAATTGTCCTTAAATGTTCTCTTTTCAGAAAAGTTTGGTATTGGCAACAAAATATCAGTCTGTCCAGATCTAGAAAAGCAAAATTTGGCATATATATGGTATGCATTCAAAGTTAGTCGTTCGAACTTACACTACTATACAAAATGCATAAAAATCGTTAACAATATTTTTCGATCAGTAGTAATTCAGCTCTGGGTGGAGGAAGAACTCGCGTCTCATTGTCATTATCACTTAAGGATAATCAGGCTGCCTCGAGAGATCTGCGGCTCACTCTCGCATTGATTAATGCTTGGCGTCGTCTAACTGTATTGCGTTATGGTTTTTTGAAATAGTTTGTGCATTGGTCACATGCGTTCGTTTTGCTTTTATAACCTATAAATTATTTTCAACAAGATTTAAGCGTTTCTGACTTCTATATGAAGGTATAGGTCGACTTGGGACTTATATACCTAAATCGACGTGGGATAACATGGGGATTAATTCTCCGCCAACCTAGTTTATAATAAAAATAAAATTTTTTTTTTAATAAAATAACTCAGTTCTGGTTTTAACTGGCGTTGGATGGACAGACAATTTATTCATATTCGAATACAGATAATTTATTCATATTTAATTTATTTATATTTACAGAATTTATTGGATTATATCAATTCTGGTATTCCTTATTTTTGGCTCCTTAAATGGCATGGATTTAATTGCAAGCTATACATCCAGAAATTCAGCTATTACAAGCAAAATTTCGAATATGGATATGAGAACTTTATATCCCTCATTAACGTTATGTCCACATGATATATTGGATCCAGCAAAGGTTGAAGAGTTTAAAAGGTATCAATCATTAAAATAGATACAATAAATGTACATTTTTTCAAGCATTTAAATACAAATAGTATAGAAAATATTTGGAATAAGCAGTCATGTCACATAGTTTAATTCCGTATTTTGCTTCTATAGAAAAAGTAAAACGAAATTTTTTTTTGAATGAAACCTAGAAATGCTCAAAATTACAATTCCACATAACAAATTAAAAATGGTTTCATTCCGAAAAAATTGTTCCTTGTACTTTTTCTATAGAAGCAAACTACGGAATTAATTCCACTTCCGAGCGGAATTAAACTGTGATATAGCTGTATGTTTTGAAAACAAATCACTGAAAAAAACGAAATTGTTGCCGCAAGGTTTTAAAAAAAGCTTTTATAGTGTAATCGGATTTTATGTAAATAATGCTTAAGCTCGACCTAATACCCATTGATGGCTATTAAAATCTGTTTATATACATTCTAGTTAAAAAAAATCTCTTTCGAAGTGAATTTTTCTCCACATTTAACTTAATCAATTGACTGTTTAAATCTTTTAAAAGTATAAAAGTATAGCCATTATTGAATTTTTAACTAATAAAACTACGAGTGTGACAAGTCCGGTCTAAATAGCACTATTATATTGTAAATTCTTCAAAAACCCTTGGACAACGGAAAATATTTTATACCTTTTTAAAACGCTTATTCCGCTTATTCGAAAAACTTAACTGATTTAGTATGAAGAGGTATACGAAAAAGCCCACAAAATTAGGAAACCGAACTGTAGACACTTTTCCTACTAAAGGGAGGGCAAAAATTATATTTTAAAAACAAATTTAAATAAAAATAAATTATTGAACATTTGACTACAAAAATTTACCTTTTTGTCATTATTTTTTTAGAAAATATCCGCGATATGCACAGAATAATCCAACGCTAGATGAGATCATGAATTTAAAAGAATTTCTAAAAAATATATCAAAAACAAATGCCAAAACGGCATACGAGTATGGGTCATCTAATACAATTCAGCCTGAGAAATATATGCAGTTGATCTTTAAGTATAACAATTATTTGCCACACATTAAAAATAAAATTGCAGCTAAATTACAGCTTGTTGTAAATGTTAAAAAATTTATAAAATTTCAAAATTGTACATCTTTTAGTTTATCTCACAACTATGATATCAGAGCCAGCGATGAAACCGTTGTGAAAATAATGACAGAAGTTGGGATTTGTTATACAGTTAATAATTTTCTGAGTAAAACACTATATACGAAGTAAATTAAATGGATTTATAAAATACATACATATGTACATATCGTCACCTAAAATGCCCAAAGACGTAACCCTCATTATCATAATTTTACAGAAGAAGCAAAAAACATTATAAAATGAAAATTGTTTAATTAAAAATCGCGATTTATTCACATCTTGTCTTAATATATTATAACATATGTATATAGACGACAAACTTATTTCTGTAAAAAAATGTGGGTTAAGTCGTTTGTATTTTATGAAAACGTTCAAATGATGTTACGTCTTTTTTATTTTTAGGAGCATTTTATTTTAGCCTTGTGTTCCAGATTCAATCAAAAAACGAATTTTGATTTTTTGAGGGTTACGTCTTTGGGCATTTCAGGTGACGATATATGTATGTAATTAAATATAAAAATTTATTTTCTTTTTCGTAGACATTGGCGAGACTTGAATCCATATCCGAAAACCTTTGCTGATAGTTCTGTACTAGAGATGAAAACTTTTAATTTTAGCAGTCGATTTCCCTTGAACCTTAATATAAAACATAATATTACCGGTAATATAACAGTTTACGTTCACTCGCCCTATGATGTACCAACAGTTTGGACACGGCCTGCTTTAATAATTAAGAACCAGGATATTCAATACACATTAAATGCTTTTATTCAAGAAATAACATACGATGATAATAATTTATTTACGTAAGCTGTTGAAAACTAAATTTTAAAATACGAGTAGTATTATTCAGACATGTGATGGAAATCGAAAACGAATGAGTTTTAGAAGTAAATATTTTCGTAATATTTTTGTATTTAAAAATTTGTATCACATATTGGGCTACTAAAGAGAATCTTAAAACAAAAATTTTAAAAATTAGATTATAAATGCATTAAAATGTATTTCCAAAACTAATTCGTTTTCGATTTCCATCACATGCCTGATTATTTGTTTGTTTGTTATTTTTGTTACGCTGTATGTTTCACTCAAAAAATAAAAACAAACTCCAATATATAAAGGTTACTTTTGCAGTGAAACAACAGTGGCAACCAGACGTTGCCGCAATTACAATGAAGCAAATCTAAACCTATTCCCTAACACATATTCGCGTAATCTCTGTCTAATGGAATGCCGTGCTCTTTACATTAGGAAATTATGTGATTGTGTGCCACATTTTTATGGCCATACAAACTGGAAAGATATGGAAATTTGCAACACACAAGGATTAAATTGTTTTAATAATTATATTAATATATTTCGTATGATAAATAGCAACTCGAAGTCATTGGTATTTAAGTGCGACGACTGTCAACCAAATTGCATTGAACAAATTGTTGTCATAAGTTTAGGGGTTACTGCAAACTTAAAACAAGTGAGTAAGTATAGTCAAACAAGTCCAAGGCGCAACTGAGAGAAAATTTTATGTCGCCCTTGTTTGATTTACATAATGTAAAAATTATTTTCTACATATTTTATACAAAACCTACCAATCAGCTGGTTATACCCTGATATTTAATATTATTTTAGAGTTCTATCAATAGTACATCTGTCTACAATACACGATCGAGTAATAAATCATACGTGGATTTACGAATTGAACATCCACCATTCCAATCGTACATACGCAGTGTCATGTACAGCAAATTAGATTATGTTGGTAGGTAGACGAAACATTAATTAATTAAAGTGTATTTAAACTTCATAATAATAATAATAATTTCAGTAACATTATCGGGAGCTTTGTCATCATACTTGGGATTTTGTATATATGGCTTATGTGACATTATATATTTCTTTACAGTACGAATATATTGGTTTCGAAGAGGCTTTCGTGGCACCATCGATGATGTATGAATCTAACATTAAATACGAGAAATTTGAAAAGAATTCTTATATTTTAAATTGATTAATTAATAAAATAGTATGTATATTGTCGATTTTCTTAGCAAACTCATTTCAATCAGTTTTTAAAACTCGCAGGACTAGGTTGTTAGGCCTTTGAAATACCCCTGATTTAATATTTACATACATATATATGTACATATATTCACTACATCTTTTCAAGTTGAAATTCAGAAAATATTCGTACAATTTAAAGTTCAGAAATCCAAATTGATATTGAGAAATAACAAATTGAAATTCAGAAATAACAAATTGAAATTTAAGAGATCCAAGTATGGTGTAACCATGGTGCAAATATACAAGGTGAGTGCAAATCGACAACAAATACAACACAAAACAGAAACAACGGGCATTTTGTTTGTGTAAATTAATGTTCCACTATCAAAAATACTTAAAAAGTATTACTTTTGACATAAGTAAATTGTAAACAAAGTCAATCAGCTGGGCTACTGCACTCACCTTGTATATTTGCACCATGGTTTGCTTAAATGTATGTATGTATGTATGTAGGTGGCATATACATTTGTCAAATGTAATTATGTATATCGCAGCGGCAGCGGCTGCGAATCGAACCCGGGATACAAATACCAACTCATGCTTAATGATCAAATGCGCTAACCAATTAAGCTACAGCGCCCTTATTATTAATGGGAGCTGGAGAAATCTTGCCATCTCGGTCGGTCTTAAACATAAGTCAACTTGACACAAATTAATGGGCCTATTGGGACAATGAAAGGGATGTTATGTGAGGGCTCTAAAGACATTCCGGACAGCAATTTATAGTGCCCGGAACAAATCATTCGTGTTTTGCACCAACCGTCATAATCCGTTCGTAAAAAAAAAAACGGTAGCGTTTCGATTTACCTGATTTTGGGCAGTCCGCAATACTCGACATTTAATGTCACTGAGAAATCGGGTCCATACTGGAGAAGCATAATTGCGAAAAGAGAGCAAGCAATTGCTTTATATGTCGCTATAATCATCTTGTCAATGTCCCACAAGATGCCCGCAATAGCTTTAGGATTTTATTTCGGGATTTCACTTTGTCGTTAATATAAATGGCGTGCGAAAAGTGAAGTAAGCTGTCGAAAGGATCTTCGGGTTCTATACCATACGGATACGGTTGCCTTCGATTGAGATATTGAGTTGCACCCTTACTTTGATAACTTTAGTTTATATTCCTGAAGATGGCCTGCAATAGTGCCCATATAGTCGAATATTTTGGAACTTGTGGTGTTCGATGTTTGGCCAGGTATAGGTTAGAAGAGTAAATGTGACAATACTTCTCCAACAAACGCCTGTCTGTCATAGAGAAAATTGACAATCATGCGTTAGATCTTATTGTGTAGACTGGAGTTCTTGATGTCATTAAGCAGCATGTAGTGGTCAACTGTTTCAAATGCATAAGGCAAATCCTCTAACTTGGAAGGAACAGCGAGCGAGAAATGTGTTAGTAAAAAAAATGTACTTCGTTATTTCAGAAACAAAATCCGTAATTTCATAAAAAAACTACTGTTATGCTTGGTTTTCACTATTTCATTTTTGTTGTCAAATTGTTAGCAATGGTATGAAAACGGGTTGTCTATGGCGTCTAATGAGATTGCAATCATGATTGCAAACATAGATGACGCCATATTACAACCCGTTTTCATACAATTGCCAACAATTTGACAACAAAAATGACATAGTGAAAACCAAGCATTAGAAAGCTAGTTTCCAGTTTGTTCATGATAAATAATCAACATTTTAATAAAGAGGACGTTGTTTTTTTTTATTATGTTTACTATTCAACAATATTTCCTTACGAAATAAAATAAAATATTTGCAAAATATTATTTTTCTTTATAGAAAGGAATCAAGTCACATCAGTTCACAATTAAGAACTTTCCATACGTTCTATACTAGCCAGTCTGGTTTCATACGCAATATAACAGGAACACTGGTGCATGGTAAAACGGAGACTTCGGTAACTACCGCCGTTACTAGTTCGGGCGGTGTTATATCGTAATTTAAATTCAAGGGTGACATTTTATGTTTGGCCTGCCAATTCGAGAGACAACACTTATCGTCGACCACAATATCATCAGGATTTCCCAATTCATTGTAAACTATGGCATCCGTCTGAAAACGTTCACTGAACTTGTGCGTCTCACAGCAAACTAAGACAGGAACATTGAATGAGCGCGCCACTAAAGCCACCTGCGCTGTGCCAGTACGAGCCATAACATAACCATTGGCAAGCAGAGCATGGGCACCCAACAGTACTTTTGTAACTTCCGGCATAACAAAACTAACAGCATTGATTAGAACATAAGAGCATGGTATTTCTTTAGTAGTGAGACGTCTCAACAACTCTTGTCCCTCGCAAAAGGGACGTGAGTCTACGATAATGACACGGAAATCAACTTTACGTGCCTGGGCTTCTTCACAGATGTAGTTGATAAGTGAAGAACTAAAATGAGTAGTAGAAATCCAATTAATTTATATTTACTTAATGTTTTTCTATTAAAATCTTACCAGCCAAAAGTCAGTATAACATCACCGTTATTGATTTTCTTTTGCATCATGGAGTTGATAGCCTGGGCAGCTTTGCCAATTTGATTTTCAATATAAGTGTCAATAAATGTAAAAAGTCGTTCTTTTAACTAAAATGATAATATAATTTTACATCAATATTTTATTTAAATAATTATAAAACAAATTTACCTCTGATTCTGGTTCATCTTTTGGCAACTGCATTAAAACTTGCTTAAGACTTTTGTGGGCATTTATAACTGATACGGCTAATGTACGACATTTTTGTAAATAGTCAACACAGTTGGCTATGAACGACTCTAAACTACGACTGAACTCTTTTTTAGGTGGTGTCTCATAATCTTGTATAACCTTAAGTTGTTAAATTAAAAACAAATCTATTAAATAGTTGCAGCAAATATTAACCAAAAGCATGAAAACTTACAATTTTAATGGCATTTAAAAATGCCATACATCTAGCATTTGATCCCACTACAGTGCGCTTGGCATATTGTTCACCCAAACGTGCTATGCTGGAATGTATGTGAATGTTATTGACAAATAAATTAGCATTTGTATTGGGTTTTTCCAAGTGACTAAACAGTTTCACATTGCCATCGTTGAAGCGTACAGTTTTAACTGGTGAACTACTTGTGGCTCTTTTAGCAGACCTGGTTTCCGTTTTGGGTGAGGGCGATGATGATTTTGTTGTTATTTTTAGAGATCTATTAGCGGTGCAATTTGTTGCTGCTAGCGCCGCCTGTGTAACTTTAACATCAGCTGATTTATTCTTAGTTGCTGTTGTACTTTGCGCTTGAGCCTTGGCAGCTCGTTGGGCTTCTTGTATGGCTCTTCTTTCAGCTTTTGTTAGTGGTGGTTTTTTCTGTAAAAAATTATAACTTTATTTGATGAATTCTGGATTTATGAAAAATAAATTGCAGCTTACCTTATCCCCAGAAGTAGCATCAATACTATTCACAGGTTCAGCTGGATTTTTTGTATTTGTTTCATTGATTTTGACTTGATTCAACTGTTCAGTTGCTGCTGCCACAGCAGCGCTGCCGCCACCATAGGCTTTTGCAGTCTTTGCTGCCTGCTTAGCCAATTTTTTAGTTTCACGTTCTGCCTTAATTTGTTCGCGAGTTTTATCTCCACCATCCACTGGATTTGAAGATGTAGCATTATTCAGATTCTCAGCCTTGGCATTTGTGGCATTTTGAGGAAAACTACTGGGTAAGGATTTTGCATCAGCTGAACTTACAAACCCAGATTTTAACTTTTTAGCTAATTTTTTAGCCTCACGTTCAGCTTTGATTTCGTCACGAGTTTTTTCCTTTTCTGACTCCTGTGTGCTTGGCATTTCTATTGCTAAATGTGATTTAACGTCTGAATTTTCAATACTGCCGCTTATGGCTTTTGTTTCCACTTTAACAATAGAAGCTGTTTCCAATTGTACTTCTACTTTAATTTCAGTATTAATTTCTGTTGTAATTATTTCACCAGGATTCATGGTTTGCCAATTTCTAGATTTTCGCTTCCTTTTCGATTTTACAACACAGGGCTAGATACATAGAAAATGAAAACATTAATATGTTGTACGTATTCCATAAGTTTCTTAAATTTTTAACTCTGTTTTGTTTATATACCTTCATTTTAATATCCTTGCAGTAGCATACAAAAAGATAAATTAAATAAGTTTTAGTTTGTCAATGACTTGCCAGTCTAGCGCAAATTCCCAGTTTTTGGGATATGTAATTTTAATATTTTTAAACAATACATTTACTATTACCTTATGACTATTAGAATAATTATTGATTTGGAGCACTTACCCTTAATTTATAATTTTATTTTAATAGATTTTATATTTGCACACGAAGACAGATTATTCCACAATATGATGAAATCAGTGTTGGGATGTGTGGCACAATTTTGTCATTATTGCATGGCACTTTGGGAAACTTAATAATATTTTGACACTTGCTATAGATATCAAACATGTGAGTTACATATTATGTGTTATACGGTGGGCTATATTAATACATTTTTTTAGAAAACTATCATAATTTTTATTAAAATGCATATTACATGTTACACATTGAATCATAGTGTAAATATACAAGGTGAGTGCAAATCGACAACACAATACAGAAACAACAGGCATTTTGTTGGTGTAAAATAATGTACTACTGTCAAAAACACTTGACAAAGTATTACTTTTGACATAAGTAAATTGTAAACAAAGTCAGTCAGCTGTGCTACTGCATTCACCTTGTTTAGTTACACCATGCATTAAACCTTCCCAAAAGTACATATGTATGAAAATACTTTTTATAAAATCAAATGGTACTTTTTTGTACTAAAATTTTAAATTAACACAATATGACTAGCAATATGGACCTAAGTGGGCCGTGATATGCGGCCGCCTGCCAACCTAGAATTTTAAATAGTTTTGCAAATACATACTATACAAAAGAAATAAATTTTACAAAATTTAAAAATAAATATAATTTTAATGAATATTCCATAATAATCATTCAAAATGATGGCATATTTATGAAAATAATTTTAACAATATTTTTTGTTTTTCTCACAAATTAGCCGCTATAAATGCACTAGATAAAATGTGTTTACAAAGAGAAAAATTGGAAATAGTGTTGGTTTTTCGTACCAAAATCGATTAAACCACCATAATAGTCCTGTGAAAAATAAATATAACAAAATCGCACCCCACTAATTTACAGTATACTCAGTCAGCATCATTCACAATATATATCTGAGGTGGCCAGTGTTGTCAACTTGGTACGTTTCGCACCATTTTGGTGCTTTTTTTAAATTTTGTGCGAAAAATTCTTTAGTTGGTGAGCGGTGCGCTTTTTCTCAATTTTGGCGTTTTGAAATTTCAAAACGTCATCTTAAAACACGAAAAATAATTCCAATATTCTTTTTTTTTAAGTTTGCTATACACAACGAACCCGGCCACGGATAGTGCATGAGGAGGAAGAAGAGAAGAGAAAAAATAGAACAAGAAAACAAGGTGTGTGTGTGGGTGAGGGGGGGCTAGGTAGCTAGTTAAAAAAGGTAGTGTAAATTCTAACGGAAAAATTTTTTTTTTTTTGCTCGTGTGAGTGAATTTAAAAATGTGGTGAAAATATCGTGGTGAGTAAAAAATCGTAGTGAGTATAAAAAATCGTGGTGAATAAAAAACCGTGGTGAGTATAAAAAAATCATGGAGTGTAAACAATCGTGTGAGTATAAGAAAACGTGAGTTTTTAGAAATTCACCACAAATTCAGTTATTCCAAATTTTTAAGGTCATTGAAAATTTGGCATCCTAAAAGCAGGCAATGCGCTTTTTAAAGAAAATACAGCATAACTTAAGGATGCCAAAAATATTTGTGTCAACCTGTAGCGAAAAAATCCAACAAGGTGATCCAAGTAATATTATGTTTGTTACCAGTGCTGTCAATTCCGAATAGAATATATGAGTATTCGGTTTAAAATTTTAAGAGGAATGCTGTCAAAATACATGTTAAAAAAAATCACATGAAATTTTCATTAAAAGATGTTGCAAAAGTAGTATTCTCTGTTCATTTTGTGAAAAACATATGAAATGTATCTGGCAACATTATTTTTTCACAGCAAAATAATTAAAGCCGCAATTGTTTCACGTCGAATTTTCAATAACAGTTGACTGTCATCCAAAAGCTCTGCTGTCGCAACAACAATATATATTACTTGTTGTGCTGCTGCACAAGCGGTCAGAAATATTTTTTTATTCATTTTTATTTAACGATTTCGATTCAACACAGATTTTTAAATTTTTGGTTTTTATTCCTAAATTGATACACGTCAAATTTTCCGTATGAAATAATTAATGTTGCTCAACGTTTTTCCCAAATTTGAACAGAGTAACTAGGCTTTAAATCGTTGATCTCTTTTTAAAAAGTTAAAAAAAGAAGAAATGTATTACATCTGGTACAAAAAACTAATTTGCTTCGTTTATTTTTTATTTTTGTTAAGGTTTTTATTTGTTATAAAAACACTGAACTGTTCAAGACCGTTATAAATTATCACCCCTATCGTGAATAAAAATTCCACATGAAATTTGTTCCCTTTTCACATTTTTCATTCTAATATTTAATGTTAGAAAATAAAAGGGAACAAGTTTCATGTGGAATTTTTATTCACGATAGGGTATATTTTTTATGTGAAATTATTTCAATAAACTTTTATTTAATAAAAAAGAGAATCTAAATTTGGTGCGATTTTTTTCAAATGGCGCGTTTTTTTCTCCATGTTGGTGCGTTTTGAAATTTCAAAGTTGACAACGCTGCTGGTAGCACTTTTTGCATGACAGTTCTGTTGTAAATTGTCAAAATAGTTTTCGTAGTGCGTTGGGCTTGGAAGGAATTTATTTATTTCATTTTATTGAAACATACGTTTTAGGTGTCCTAAAAATGTCAGCTATCCTGTCTCAAATTCTCCGCCGCAAGATTGCAACCTCAGCCCCTAGGTTCGCTAACGCGGCCACTGCTGGTGAACACTCAGGTAATATGAAAAAATCTATACAAAAAAATATGTGAGATAGGGTTAGGAGATGGAGGTTATGTAATGTAAAAAAAATACAATACTTCCTTCCCTCACAACCTTCTTTTCTGAATACAAAGATAATACAAATGCTAATTGTTTTTTGTATATTTCAGGTGGCTACAAGATGTGGAAGCGTTTGACCTTCTTCGTTGCCTTTCCCTCGATTGGTTTGTGCATGTTGAACGCTTATTTGGCTCATCAAGAACACGCTCATCACGCCCGTCCCGAATTTGTTAAATACGAATACTTGGCCAAGCGCGACAAACGTTTTCCCTGGGGCGATGGCAACAAATCTTTGTTCCACAACCCGCATGTCAACGCTTTACCCGATGGTTATGAAGCCTAAGATGTTTTAAACATTCTGTAAATTGATGTTTACATTAAATTGAAATCTGTAATGGGTTACAATTAGAATTATACACAGTTGGAAGAAGTATTTCAAATTAATAAAAAAAAATTTTAAATATGAGTGATTTCTGCATTCTAAAGTCATATAGATTATTGCCCTTATTCATAAAAAATTAAAGTAGACTTCAAATGTACTTTATGAAAATTTTTTCTAACCTGCTTTATTTTTTATGAATACAGCAGTATGTATGTATATGGACGGATCTTAATTATGTTTAACTATAGTAAAATACAGAATATTAAACATATATTCAGATATACATATTAATGTGTATACCCTAAATTGCCGTTATATAGTTATAGTTTTTTGTTCACAATGTTAATAAATTGTATTGTGTATGGTATACCTATATCAGATAAATTTATTTTGAAATACTAATCAATGCTACCCATATTGTTCAGATTATTTATTAATTATAAACAATAGGTATTTATTATTATTTGTAAAAAAGTTTTATAATTAAGAGGGAGTGGGCAAGCATTTTAAAGTAATTGTCATGATCTTGGTTTATTTATACCAACGAAAATGAGGAAAATATTTAAAAAAAACACTAGATTTTTCAGTAACTTTTTTTGCAAGTTCAGCGATTGGCATATAAAACAGCGAGATTTTCCAGAAAAATCATTCAATTGGCAACACTACAAATGGTAATTATCGAGCAATAATATTGTAACCTTTTCACCAAATCTGTATCTATACTAATTTTCCCCTGTGGAAATGGCAGTACTGCGGCAGCGCAAAATATATATGTTGAAAGTGTGCCATTATTACATTTCCAATGTAAATTTACCAAAAGAGTTTGAAGTTGTTGGAAATTTTTTTTAAACACACAAAATATGTTCAGATTGGATTTGTACATAGATCCATTTTACCCACCAACATAATTAAGAACAATCAAGTCAGCATTTTAACTTTATTAAAAAAAGCAATTGGAACACTAGCCCATTTAAACTGAAATAACTTATAAATACCTAAATCATTCTTCATAACTGACACTAGTGACATGTTGTTGGGGAGTTTTGGAGATACAAAAAAGTTAATTGGGAATAAGCACTGAAGAAGTATCGACAGCACTGGTTGTATCTATTAGATATATTTTTTTTCCTGGTTGTATATTTTAGATATATTTTGCTTTTCACAGACTCCACATTCCGGTTACATTGTGCAGCGTTAATTATTTTTGCAAAAACTGTATTTTCATTTGTTTTATTAATATTTTACAACTTTTCAAATTCCAAAACAAAACAGAAATAACCAAAAAAATGGTCGATTTAACTGGTAGCTCTTCACCCTTTCAACAAAGTATTTCCAATTTGGTATTCTATGTCCCTGCCGCAGTCGTTTTCAGTTTGGCTGGTAAGTGTTCCTTTTTCATTTCCTTATTGTTTTATGTAGCAATTTTTTTTTGGTGATGTGGAATGAATTAGAAAGCATTTCATTGTAGTACTGATAAAACTTCCAATAATTAATTACTTTCATATATACATACTTACATACCTACATTTATGTATAAAATTATGAGGAACACGCAATATTGATAATGAAGAGCATCCTAAAATGAGCATGTATGTTTTCCAATAAATAATTTGTTTTTTTTTTCTTATTGTATGTATGTACCTATGTGTTATAAAACTTTAACATAGGATATGTAATGTGTACATTAATTAATTATATTTATGATTTTTTAAATAATTTTAGTTTTAAGTTTTATAAAACTCGCTTGAAATGAAAGGAACCTATAGTTTAGAGCAAAGTAATTAAAATTTAGTAGTACCTATTCAAAGAATAATCTGTGTTATTCCTTTTACACTTTCACCATATTCTAATATGTTGGAGTGTGTCAAATTACAATAATATTATGAAAAATCCTAATAATCTAATAGATTTTTTGAGTTATGACGGTCTTATCACAAAGGTATCTGAATAATATAACCAACCCAATCATGAATAAAAATTCCGCGGGAGTTTTTTCCCTTTTCCCATTTTTCCTATTCAAATTTAAAGTCAAAAATCTCCCGCGGATTTTTTATTCATGATTGGGCCGAATATTATTATATTACTTTTATTACTTTATTTTTTTTTAATAAGGCAGGTTTAAATCTTGCATAGATACTTGATGAATCAACAGGTTATGTCAGATTCCTACTGACTAAAGCACCTCCTTTGTCATCCATACACCCTACGAGACTGCATTTTAAGGTATTGCATCGCAGGTTCAGGAAGGCTTTGTTAGTCTATATCATGTTTTGTCGCAGAAATTTACTCACTCCTCTATCCGTAACTTCCCATAGATACCGTTATTACTTAAGTATTGTTGTGTCATTGACAGGTGACTAACATTTCCGTTTTCATTAACACGGTTCCAATATATGATAATTAAAGAGGAGAGAAAAGCTCCTGTTTATCGAACTTTTTATAAGTATGTTAAAAAACTTAATTTTAACAACAAGTGAAGGGAAAGTGGATTTCATAATTTACAATAACAGTTAGCCTTTACCGCTAATTTATTTAGGAACTTAAAAATATTTTTGTCGGCAAGAACTTTGTTTTTAAAAACAAAAAAAAAAAAATAGTGAATGATAAATCGACTTCGATTATGGTCGTTAATCGATTATTACCTTCAAAAATCGATTATTTTGTGGTCGATTTTACACTACCAACTTTATACTATAAAAGTAAAATTTAGTTAAAAGTGAAAAAATGGCACCAAGCCACGTTTGGCAATACATATTTTAAAAAAATGTATAATGGAAAGGCAAAGTGCTGCATTTGCAAGGGGTTAGCTTTTTGTGGCAGCACAACTACCTTATCAGCGCATCTCATAAGATTAAAAAAATAAAATTTGTTAAACAGAAATATGTAAAACATATTTTTTAACTGCGCCTTTTTTTAAATAAAACAATTGAATAAAATTGCATGTTTTATTTTTTCAACGAAAACAAGTTGTAAACATTTTTGATTTTTTAGTTTAAGAAAAAAAAAAATATAAAAAAAATCGTAATCGACTTTTATGTTCGATTAATCGATTATAAAATTCGAGTTGAAAATGGTTGATCGAATAATCGAAAATCGATTATTAACATTTCATACCATTCACTAATAAAAATCATTCAAATGTGTATTGTATTAGAAATAAATTATAACTGCCGTATTCATAAAAATAAAGTAGGTTGAAGTCTACTTTAAGTTTTTCTGAATAAGACTGTAAAGATATATAACCAAATACATTTAAATATACACTCTACTTATTAACTAAATTCTTACTGCCGTATTCATAAAAAAATAAAGTAGGTTTGTGTGTGCTTTTAGACAAAATTTTCTTAAAATTGAAGTCTACTTTAATTTTTTTTATGAATAAAGACATTAATTTATAAAATATATTCTTAAATATAACATGCAACTTCAATTATTGTCCATGTCTCTCCCTATTGAGATACACATGTATGTCTGCCTAAGTAATAGTAAGTGTAGATAATACCAGTTCATATGTACATATGTATATACATATATGTATATATGTTAAGAATAATCTTATCAAAGCTCAATATTTCTTTACACATTCATATGAACATACATATATAGTACTATTTAATTGATAATTCACCTTGGCCATGTCATCTCTTCCCTCCTGCAGTTTACTTACCTACAAATAGTCGTAAACATAAAAATATGTTTATGTGACAACGAATTGACTAATTTTTTTTTTTTGCTGACGTTGTCACCTAACGAAGGTGTATTTCTTTAGTTTTTTTGTTATATACTTTAATTTATTTGGAATGAAATCATTTTAAAGAATTTTATTTGGCCACACTTTGATTTAAAATCATATCAAATATACAGTAGTTAAGATTGATTGAGACTAAAAACAATAGTTTAGTAGAAAAAACATATCATTTCGGCTACATTAAAGAAATTGATTGATTGGTATGTTAAATAGATTCAAATAAAAAAAAGAAAATTCTATTGACTTTGGAAAATTCAAAATTTATTTTAAATTTAACAATTTAAGTAAAAAATGTGTGTTGTGGTTTATTTTTTTTTCAAATAAATATTATTTCCCCATCTTTAATGTGATAAGAAATTGTGTGTTACTAAAATTAATTTGTTTTCTTTTTTGAAAAACATACATATAGTAGCCACGTATGCTTGATTGTTTTTGCATGTTTGTTGAAAATAGTTAACGAACAGTGAGACAAAAAATAGTTCTTTATATTTATTTATGTATGTTTTTTATGCGGACTTGAACATATTTATAAATTTGATTTACATATTTAACTTGCTATAATGAAAACTTTAATCAAATTATGTAACTTATAATTATAAAGAATTGGAAATACGTTTGATTTTTTTTGCAAAACTCGAAAATCAAAATTAGAGTTTGACAATTATAAATATATAGACAGTTGTTCACCACGACCACGCATACAAATGTCGGTTTATTTATCAAAATTTTTAATCACATTTCGGAAAAATCATTTGTCTATTTCGTTTATCACGTCACGGGTTTTGTGTTTTAAGTCCATAATCCGTATATCTTTAACATAGCCCCATAAAATTAATAAATTAATTTTGGAATATTGGCCGATAAATGCAGCATTTATTCTCAATATTTACATTTAATTAATTGTTCAACAATAACATTCAATATATACCCTCAAATGGGTTAATTATTTATAGAAAAACAATTGAGTAAATATTTAATTTAAAAAAAATTAGGCGACAATAAAATATTCAAATTGTTTCTTTTATTTTTGCTGCAGAGAAAAGTCAAATATACAACTTTATGACTTTCACTAACTAATATTTGTACAAATGAATGAAAAAGATATACATATCGTCACCTGAAATGCAAAACATAGGATCATCAAAAAAAATGAAAATCGGGGTTTTGATTGATTATGATTCATTAGATAAAAATACACGTCTCCAAAAATAATTATGCATCTGCGTCAAAAAATAACGATTTTATAAAGAAAATTCAAAATAACGTATTATCAAGTACACAATATTCATATACCAAAACAACGTATCATCACATTTGTAACAAGTATAAACACTTGTTTGTGTATTCCTCTGCTTATGGAATTTTCTTTTGTTCATATGTGAGTTTTGTGATATTAATGTAAAAATTAGTAAAAAAAAGTTAATAAATATTGGTGAAAATATACAAAATGTGTTCTAATATTGAAAATAATTACAATGAAAATAAGAAAATATCTAAGAAAAGTAAAAATAAAAGAGAAAATAGTAAATTAAGTCGGATGTTTGGATTGAAATATGAAGGTATTTCTCAGGGAAATGTTTGTGAGATAATGCCTAGACAAATGAAAGCTAGATGTATTTCGAAATATTGTGAGAAAAGTTCAAAGCGGCAAAAACAAACAACTCCATTGCCTTTTATTGAACCTCATTTAATCGCTTTTCGATTTTGTCGCATTTTTCCACTTCATATTAAAATTTGTTCATTAATGATACTTCATTTTTTTTCAGAAAATTTAAATTCAAAATAACGTAACAAACATAACTTCAACACGTTTTTGAAAAATATTATTTTTTCTTCTGGAATTGATGTCCTGTATAATTGTGATACGTTATTTTACATTTTAGGTGACGATATATAACAGCTAAATCAACCTATAAAATTTGTCAACTTTTAAGTTTCCATCAAGAAATTAAAAAAAAATATTTTTGTTTTTTAGGGATTACTGTAAACATTTCGTTTTATAAAAAATATACATATATACAGATATATGTACACACAGCTTCAAAAGTGTGTAAGCACCAGTGAATTTTTTGATTTTTTTAAGATTATAAAAGCATTATAGTTCAACTTAAATTTTTTTTCATAACCGAATCTATTATTTAACCAAATATCCAACAAAACGAAACTTTTAAATTTCAATCGATGGATAGATTTTAGGATTTTCATTATCTTAGAAAAATCAAATAATTTGTTGTGTTTACTCACTTTTGAGGCTCATAGTATATATATTTTTGAAAACAACTTGAAAACTTCGTAAGAACTATTTTTTGTCACACAATATTTGCAATTAAAACCCTCGACATTCATTAGTGGTAGAAATAATTACAACCAATTACCGATTTATGTAGATGAATTATATATTTAAATCTAATATACATATATACAAATATCCAATATATTTTATTTAATTTTTTATTCTATTTGTGCTGCTCAATTATTAAGTGTTGTAAAAAAAAATATTTACCTTACAAATTTTCTTACTAAGGAAGTGCTGTTAATTGAACTACTTCAAAAATAAACAACAACAAAAACAACCAAGTTTGTATAGTTCACTTAACTAAACAAAAGCTCATAACAAAAAAATTATTAATTGAAATAAAATTCAAAAAACAACAGCATAAATTAACACAACACATTAATACTAAACAAATACATAAATACACATGTATACAAAAAGTTTTAACGTTAAAGTTAAAATAAAATAACCAACATTAAAACAAACTCAATTTTATTTAAATCTCCAAAGAAAAAGTCAATAAAATCGTTTCTTTTGAGTCAAATTTTCCCAATCAACAATTAGTTAAAACTTCATCTATTTCAAAATCATAAAGTTCTTATAACCAACAATGGCTGATGATCCCATAAATCAACAACAATTTGAGGAGGATGTTCTGGCCGCTGCCGGTCAAGATGGTCCCATGAATTTCCGTGATTCCGATGGCAATTTCAAATTACCCAGTGCCGAAGAAGTCTGGAAACTTATCGAACAAATGGATGGCATTAGCGATGAGGAACGTGCTAGCATTAGAGAAAATTTATATAATCCACAAGATGGTAGTGCACAGGACTTTTTAAAACGTTATGCCCAACCCACAGCTGTTGCCCATTCATCATGGGACTATATGATATTCATTGCAATGATGGTTATAATTTTGCTGATATTTGGTAAGAACTTACATATAAAATTTATGACTTAAATAGTAAATGTTGGTGTTTTTTTTTAATGTAAACTCTGTTACCTAGTGTAGACGTACACAACAATGAGGGTATTTTTTATGTTTTAAAAATTTGATAAGCATAACAGCAACAAAACATTTTGCAAAATGTGTTCATTGTTATAGCTAATCAATTTTTTTATGAACTTGGGTTAATTGCAAGAAAATTTCATTATTTTTTCATACATGGCGGAGCAGGGATGGAATTTTTAGCAATGTGTTAAATGTTTTTATAATTCTAATGATTGGTTTTGTTTTAAAATGTTGGGAATGAGCAACAGTCGCTGTTACCTTTTTGAATTAGAGTATATATTAAGTTATTAAGCATAAAATATAATTTAATATCCAAGCTTTCAACTGCTACTAAGCTTCTTATTATAAAAGCCGATATTTTTTAAAGTTTTTATTTAATCGAAGTAATGGAAATTATATTAAAAAAATAATTAAAAAAAATATTAAAAAAGTATTGCTGAAATAAAAGTAAATACTTTCAAGATTTTCAGTACCATTTAGTAATAACAAAGACCATCTCTGCAAAATTTAATAAAAAACTTCGTATTTTTTAAGACAAAAGTAAACAACAACAAACACATTATGTATGTATTTATAATTTATATTAAAAAAATTACATTAATTTTATTGAAACAAATTGTTGAAGAAGTATTTTACAGTTTAGTTGTTGACACGTTTAGCTTAATATAATTTCATTTTTTTAATTAAACAAAAAAATATGTTTTGTGAAACGACTTATTGAAACAGTACTTCTTTTAACTTCGAAAATATTAATCAAACCAGATTATTACAAAATTTTGTCCGAATAATTTCCAAGTAATAAAGCGAGTTCGAAATGTTTGTGTTTCGTTTGTGAAAAAGGAACAAATTTTAACTAATTTAGTTTTAAATAGTTAAAACAAGTGCAATATGAACCACTCAGAATCTTTATTCACTGCTTTGAAACTAGTGATGTAGCCATTACTTTTGTAATGAAGAGTGTAACAAGAGTTTTTAGGGAACTAATTCTATGGCTCAAGTTATGATAGGTTTTAAACTAAGTTTATATATCACTTATTAGCTCCAAAACAACTTAATGGAACCGTTTTAATATTTTTTGGAAAAAATTATTGCATGTCAACAAATTAATTCCATTTTTTGGATAAAAATTATGTACAGTGAACTCGCAAAAACGTGAACGAACCATAGATAAGACACTCGTACTACCCAAAAAAGATGCACTTTTTTTTACATTGACTACTTTAAACCGTGAACATAGATAAACTGAACTCTAAAACGTGAACTTTTTATCGAACTTTAAAATTATATTTCATAAGCTTATTTAAAAATTTTAAGATTCTCCGCAGAAGAATATCGTGGTTGGCATGTTAAAATTAGTTGGAATAACAAGTATGAAATATTTTTTTAAATTTCTGAGTTTAATTAAAATCCTAAATGTTAATTTTATTGTTTATGGAATAATTGTAACAAATTTCACATCTTTTCAAAAATAACTAGTTAGGTGATGGATTGGTTTTAAAATAATCAAATTGAAAGAGAGTGATTGATGAATTAGTTAAATTTCAAGTATGATTCTTTAACTAGTTGGTTAGTATTTCCTTTCAACCTTGAGCCCAGATAATAAATAGCAAGTGATTTATAAAAATTTAGCTAACAACATACAAAACGAAAGTAATTAATTCTTCACAACCTTTTTAGGTCTTCAAAATCGATCCATCGCATACTTAATCAATAAAGCTTGAATGAAAACAATTTGCTCTTTAAAAAATAAATTATTTTTCCAAAATAACAGCTCTTATTGAAAGATCTGCTGTTTATATTAATTTGAACTCGAATTTTGTACACAATATAAAACTATTGAATATTATATAAACGTAAACAAACTTTTTCTGAGTGCAGGGGCCAAATTACCGCATTCGTGATCGAATCGAGCTATCGTATCGAAAAATGATTTCGATATCGAAATTATGATAAAATGTACTAAATTTCTTGCTCGATATCGAATGCCATAATCTCAAATAAGAAAATTACGATCAATTTTACTCGATATCGAATGCGGTAATATGGCCCCAGGAGGGCTTTTTTGTAAATCTTTTTGAAAAGAAAACCGTTCTAAATTGTATACTTTATACATTGTATTTCGAAAATGTTTGCTTTCGAATCTAAATATAAAATAACCCCCAGAGCAACAATTATAAACACAAATTAACAGCTTAAGGCAATCAGTGTGTAAAAAAGCAAACAACAGTTTTCTCCCTCAACCAAAGAGAACAAACATTTTTTTTAGCCGTTTTTATTATTTACTCTAATGTATAATTGTTGGATACATACATACATATGTACATATGTTAACACACACATTAGTTTCATTTTGTAATTGGTTTTGGAAATTAGAACTTTATAATGGACATTAAAAGTACAAGAAAGTACATATGTATGGTTGTGTTTTATCGTCATCAATGATTAAGAGTTTTGTAGTTATTATAGGCATGTTTGACTACACACGGTTTTACATAAACTAACATAAAGATAAGATTAAACCTAGTAAAAATACGCGGAAAGAAAGCTTTTTTTGTCTTATTCCCAAACAAGAAACATGAGAGTAATAGCACACTAAAAAGCTTTTATTAGTTAGTACACATTCAAACTTTGTAACCAAATGTTAGCGGATGATAAATATCTACTCGCTCATATATTGTTTCAAAGTAGAGTGTTTCTACTACGAAAATTCAATAGATACAAACAACAATAACAAAACGCACAAACATGGCAGATACAAATGATGGTGAACATGTAATAGAACAATTAAAAAAATCGGTAAAATCTATAATTGAAAAAACCGGTTCAAACAAATTTGCCCACGAATTAATCGACAAGATCCATAACTTACAATTGCAATTGGAAGAATTATCAAATTCGGATAAGGCACAATTTATACACGAAATGAAAGATTCTTTTCGTGCTACCATCGATAAGATCGAAACGAAACTAATGCAACATGCTCAATTCGAAAGGGCTTATAATTATTCAATATTTGCTGCCATCATTTTTTTAATATTATTTATATTTGGTGGGTTTATATTTTATTTATATTGTTTTCATTTTGTACCATGTTACTTTAGTTTTAATGAAATGTATTTATTCTAACAATTATTGTTGCTTTACTTTTTTTTCTATTTCTAGCTCTCTTTGGTTATAAATTGTATAAATCTTTAATGGAGAAGGAATTGAAAAAGCAAGAGAAACTTAAACAAAAACAATCCAAGAAGAGTAAAAAAGCAAATTAATACCAATTAACAAGTTCCATTTATATTGCTACAAAAAATAAGACATCAAGAAGGAGGCGTTGTTTTTATTTAAGCCAGAGTTTAAAGTTTAAGTTAATAATAACAAATAATATGTAATAAAACTTAGAAATGAAATTGTGTAATTTACTTAATTACTTAAATTAAATGAGATTTTTACTTATCTATTTAATGTTTACTTATTGTATGTAGATTTTTTCTACTATTGTAATTTATTTCACACAAAATAGTAGTTGTTACCTAGAGTTATTTTTGTAGTCATCAAGTCGAGCTGCTGCCTGTGACGGATTTCACCAGCACCCTTTTAAGTTAAGTGCGAAAAGATTCTAAAGAACAAGAATTTTAATTTAAACAATGATATATTAATCATAATGTAGAATGTCAAATTTAAAACAATTCTAAAGTTTGTAATGCGTTGTATTAAATGTATCTTTCTTGGAGATATTTATTATTGTTATTTGGCATTTTTATTAATATTTTAGTAATTGTCATAAACTTAGGTTTTGATTTATAAAATCTACAGTGGCTCACTGATTATTTTATGCAGTACATTTTTTTGTTCTCAAAGCTCCATAAAAAGAAAACTAACAGGAACTTAAAAAAGAAATTTGGATGAAGGGCTCAATGATTCTTTTTATAATGGAAGCTTTACTGTTAACCATTTCTACTATTTTTCGCTGTGAGTGGCCGTTTAGGAAATGGTTTAAAATTAATTCTCGTTATATCATTGTACGAAGACTCATTTCAACTATTTTAAATTGACACTTGCCGTTACAAAATCGAACTCACAATTCAACAGAAAATATTGATAAAAGTAGAGAAAAAAAAACAAAAAACCAAAAAAGCTGTGATGCTAAAAAAATACCATTTTGTAATTTAATATGTATATGAAAATGTAAATTTTTGCAATAAATGTTTTTTGTTTGTTAAACTAAATTTTTTCTAACAAATGACACCAATTTCTTTCTTAAGTTCCTGTTTTCTTTTTATGGAGCACTGCATAAAATAAGCTGTGAGCCACTGTATAGGTTTTTATTTTCAATATTTCACTACTTCGTTGATTTTTTCCTAAAATTGCTACACAACAAAGTAGCGCAATATTGAAAATAAAAACAGATTTAAAAAAAAAAGCTTAAATAATTGTTTAAATACGTCTGGGAAAATTTTAGTTGACTTCCTAGTGTGAAGTTTCTAGAGTTCGTCCGAAGCCGGGGTTTTCAAATCGAAACAGAACCGTACTTAATATAATCAGTATACGTTTTAATCCGAAACAAATCGAGAATTTTTAAATGTACAAATTGTTTACTTCATCTTAAAGTAAACAGTTTTTTAAGGAACAGTTTTTCAGGATGCTTAGATATTTTACAATGAAATATACGTATATATATTCCTTGGAATTTCCTTGAAGTTTCGGTATTCTGTCAAATTATGTATGAATACTAGATTAGGAAATTGTTTGTCAACTTAATCCAAACTGTCAATCTTAATCCAAAATCGATTTTTATAGATTGCGTTTTTGAAAAAATAAGCTCAATCTGTGATCCAAAATAAATTTTTTATAGAAATTTACACTTCTATTTTGGAACCCAAATTGATTATTTCATTTAAAACTGGAATCGTTTATAACTCCGTAAATACTACGGTTTTTGAGCAGTTCCCGTTATCTGAATTGAAACTCTAAATTATGAAAATAAATAAATAAAAATAGTTGAGTTTATTGAAATCTATAGAAGTTCAAAGTAACGCTAATTTGAATAATTTTTGTAATGATAGCTTAGCGGTAACAATATTTCAGAGGCAACGTAAATTTAGTCTTACTTAAATTAAAATCGGTATTTTATTACATTTTAACTTCTATAGATTTCAATAAACTCAACTATGGGTATTTTCATAATTCAGAGTTTCAATTCAGATAACGGGAACTGCTCAAAAACCGCAGTATTTACGGAGTTATAAACGATTCCAACTTTGGTAAAAAAGTATTTATTTACAATAAAAACCTACAAACATAATTTTTTAGTTAAGATTTCTTTATTCTTTATTATTAAATTTCTATAGTACATTTGGTAAATGCTATCTTAGCAACATTTAAAATTACAGAGTTTTGAGGAAAGTAGAAAATATGAACCGGCAATCAAATGCGGTTGGAACCAATAATGCTGCTGAATACCTGCCAGTATTTATTATAAAATGATTTACGACTTCATTATTATAATGTATGTGTTAACTAATTTAGCGCAATTTCGCTTTCGTTTGTAGAGTAAATTAAAAAAATACTCACTAGACTAGCGGTAATATTTTCAGTCACACATTGCTTCAAATTCGGCATCACTATTCTGCTTTTGTGATTCTAGTTCCTTTTTCATAGCCAGCTCTAAAGCATCTTGTTCATTTGCAACACTGGTTTTATGACGTTTTACTTGCGTACTACTGTCTTCATCAATATCAAATATTTCATAAGAATTATCTTCAATTTGTACAACATATTTTTTTGATGTAGATCTTTTACGTTTGATGTTGTCTTTTTGATGTTTAGTTTGTATATGGATTTTTAATAGATTGTAAGTAAAGAATGCAGCATCACAGCCACTTTCAGTTAAATACTTGGAACAGACGTAACTAATGGGTAGAAAAAATAGGGAGAAAGTTAAATGGTTTAAATTCCTGGTAGTATTTTTATTTTATAAACTTACTCTTTTTTGTTTAGATGCCTTTTTATATGCACTTGTAATAGTTGTTTCCTTCCGAATGTCTTATTACAAATTGTACATTTAAATTTCTGCTGATTATTATGTTTGTCCATATGAATCTCTAAAGATTTGGAATAATTTGTTATAAAATCGCAAATTTCACATTTATAGGAAATTTCAGGATGTACCTAATTAACAAAACAAAAGTAAATTAAACTATAAATTAGTTTGCAAATATAATATGATGTATAACAGCTTACTTTCTTCTCATGGATTTCCTTTTCACTTTTGTGGAAATAACCTTTTTTGCAATATTGACAAAAATACCTTTTCACATTAAGGTGTACCAAATTACTGTGTGAATCTAGGTTCCGACGATTTTTAAAATATTTATAACAAATGTTACATTTTACGGGTGTATGGAATTTATCAACGTGATCTTGTAAGAGCTTTTGGGATTTATATGTTCTTGTGCAGTGAGAACAACTAATGTTGGCTGAAATGAAGTAACATTGTTTATTGTTTTTAAATTTCTAATTTCTACAGTATTTATTAAAAATTTTAAGGTAAAAAAAATTATTTTGTAGAATATTGCATGCAAAAATACAGTTTAACTTGGTTTTTCATATGAAAGCAAAACAAAACTTACAATTATTATGACTTCTAGCTACGTGTACTGCCAAAGACATTTTCGAACTGTATATTTGTTGGCAAAATTGACATTTCAATTCGGTTGTAGTATCGGAAATTTCCTTTGTTTTATGTGGACGCTTTTTGTGGTAATATAATGAGGTCCAAATGGGATAAAACTCCTGACAATCCTATGAACATATATTAAAAGATGTAAGTACTTAGTTGTTATATTAACTGAAATATTTATTTTTGTACTTACACCTATATTGCACACAAAATATCGTGTTATTGGAAATGATTGCTGCAATTTTTCGAAATCTTTATGATTAATGGAATGGTTACGCATATGACGCAATGTCTTAAATTCACGACGACACACACCACAATAAAATATATCATCACTATGATTATCACTTAAACGATGTTGCTTTAGCTGTTTAATTGTATAAAAATCTATGGAACAGTTTTCACATGTATAGCCCAGACCCAAGGTTTTCTCCTCTATTTGAGAAGAATAGCAAGGTGAATTAGCGTCTAATTCAATGTGCTCCTAAATACAAAACAGCAGAAGTATATATTTAATATAAAAGTGTTATCATTCTACTTTTTAAGTTTACAATTTCACCTTAATCAATTCAGAATTATTAGTTATCAAACCACATGTAGCACATAAAAATGTTTCTACTTGAACATCAGCGGCATGAGATTTCAAATGATTCCGATATGAGTAGTTATTAACAAATTCTTTTTCACAATGTTCACATTGTAAGTTTTTGGATTTATTATGATAAACATCCTGTAAAAAATAAACTATATTTTCATATAAAGTTTAATTAAATTAATTAAGCAACATACCATGTGTTGATTCAAACCAAATTTATTAGTATACTTTTTAGGACAATATTTACAGGTAAACTGATATTTGAAATCTTCGTGCAATTCCATGTGGCTATCAAATACATCTTTTTCCTTAAAGAAGCGATCACAACTAATAGGAATATTAAAAAAACTATGTATATAGTTACTGAATTTGACTAAAAAATAAAAAATATACTCACTTTATACAAGCCATGGCAGCATTAGGATTATGTTCATATTGAGTATGTTCAAAGAAATCATTGGAATTATTAAATAATTGGCCACATAATAAACAAATCTTGGGTCGATGGTTTGTTAAATGAAATTGCATGTGAAATACAAATCTAAAAAATTTATCATTAAAAACATAAATTTGTATTAATTTTTTCGTATTTATAACACTATAGTGAAAAATACCTCTTTAATGATTGGAAGTTCAAATCACAAGATTGGCAATAATTAGGTGATCCCGTTTTCCTTTTAATAGTGCGGCAACAAGAGTGTTTATTAAATTCTATAAAATTTGAAAATGTTTTCTGACAATCTGGGCATTTACCATAAATAGGTATGCTAAAAATGTAGTAAGAAGTAATAAATTTTCAATCATTAGTAGATAAATATAAAATTATATTAACCTCTCCAATTTATCATAATGGTGTAGTATTAAATGTCTTGCTAGAGTCTGAAAATTGTTTATTGTTTCCTTACAATTTTTAATAATGCAACTGAACTGTTGTTCCTCTTCGAATTGTATAACACAGGCATGATTTAATACTTCTTGATAGGTATTGTATATGTCATGGCACAACTAATACGATTTAAAATATATTTCATTAATGTAGAATAAAAGTATTATTTTGTATTATAAATTTACACTTACTTCACATTCCACTTCCCAATCAAATTGTAAATCTTGAAATTTTGTTACTAAAACCTTTTCCAAATATTCAGTTATATCAATACAATCGAATTCCTGATAGCAAGTGATTTCTTAAAGAAAAATGTCAAAACAAATTTAATTACTGAACTAGTTCTTTTTTTAATGGTTTAAATAAGAGAATTCCACGTACTTTTTGCTCATTTTCTCATTTAGATTTTTATACAGTTAAAATTAATTAACTTTCATACGAACTTAATATGTAGGTTATAATAATAACAATAAAAAAAAAACTAAATACCTTCCATTAAATATTCCTCTTCTATGGAGTAAGTATCGTCTTCGGGATCATCTGGATCGTTTTCAATATTTTCATCAGCGTCAATATTATTTCTATTATTGATTCTGTTTCCATTACAATTCGAATTTAGTGATTCAGTGTCTATGTCTACCGAATCTTCGGCATGTAATGAATTAAATTCTATATCATCATTTTCTAAGTCATCCAATATTTCATGAAGACATTCGTTTTCATTATTACTTGACAAATCTTCCTCATAATATACAAGTTCGTGTTCTTCAGCTTGTATATCTTCAATAGGTGGTAGCTGATTATCTTCATTTTGGAAGTCCGATAAAACTTGATTTTCTACTTCATAAACATCTTCTTCGATAATATCATTTTGCTCACTATATATACAATTATCATCAACTGCTTCATTTTCTGCCTCAGATATTTGTTCATCTTCTAAAATTACATCTATTGGACTCATTAACATTTCATATTCTTCGCTGCACATTTGAGCGCCAGTGATATTTGTGCCAATCTCATTTTCTATGTCTGAAATAATATCTTCATAATCTTCGACAAATACAATATCCTCATTGGATTCTTGTTCGCATGCGTTCGTAACATTTATGGGACTATTACAAATTATATTACTATAGCACTGTTCCAAAACGATTTCAAAATTCTCTGGTTCAAAATTGTCAGTATTAGGGTGATTAGTTTGATTATCTTTGTCAGTAAACATAGCAGACTGTACTTTGCTAATAAAACCTTCCACATCATCTGTATATTCGTTTTTTTCTGGTTCACTTTCTTCAACATTTCCTATAGCATTACGCTGTTCTGCTTGTTGTATAGTAACACTATTTTGTAAAATTATTTGTGGTTCATCTTGCTCCAAAATATTTGCACATTTCAATTTATATTGGTCATTTACAGCCTCCCCGGTAAATTTCCCATCTACTGTTTTTGAAATTACTTTGCATTTTTCTTTATTAATATTTTCCTCATCAATACTTGGGACTCCCTTGATAAAATCATCTACCTTGCTTTCTTCCTCTTTAGTGCATTCTTCCAAATCATATAACTCTATTAAACGGTTAACACAATCATCACATAGTGTATGCTTTTTATCATTTTTTACTATAATATTAAAAAACTTTTCAATCAACGTGGGCAATTGCAATTCCACTCCCACATCATCATAGATTTCATGAAATTCTTTTTCTGCATCCTCCTCAGAGGTTGTTTTGCAATATAAACAGATACTGGCAGATGTGGAATTATTAACCGCCATCATATAAACTTGTTTAAACAAAATATAATAATTTTTAGCTTTATTATTTAGAATTTTTCTTATATTTATTAAAATGAAACAATTACTTTATATTTTCTCATAAATATTTGTATTTTTCCACAATAAAACTAAATATTTGGCGTTTGCTTGTCAACAAGCCATATGTCAACTAAATATACAATGTTGTTGTTGTTGTTATAAAGCAATATGGCAACTCTATTAGCAAATGGAAAATAACGATGCCACATTTGAAAATTGTTTATATTAAAAAAACGTTAGTTTAATATTGTATTTAAAAATAAGTTTTTATAAATATATTAATACATTATTCGTAAGTTAATTGCACATTTTTTAACATAATAAATAATATAAAAATAAATAATTGTGAACTTTTACCGTGGATAAATAATACAACTCGATATTTAAAAAATCAAATCTACGTTTATATGATTACAATCCTTTTGATAGCCCGAATGAATAACCCATGGTGCAACTATACAAGGTGAGTGCAAATCGACAACAAATACAACACAAAACAGAAACAACAGGCATTTTGTTTGTGCAAAATAATGTACTACTTTCAAAAACACTTGAAAAAGTATTACTTTTGACATAAGTAAATTGTAAACAAAGTCAGTCAGCTGGGCTACTGCACTCACCTTGTATAGTTGCACCATGGAATAACCAAAGGTCCTTAGGATAAATAGATATAAATTTATTTTATATGCCAGAAATAATTTTAAATTGCTTGTACTGAAAAATATTAGAATTTTTTACATACATATTAGAGGATAAGTATCGGAATATATCATTCCAATTCGTGTTTTGTGTACTCATGTTTTAAGACAAGTTTCGTGATAAGCAAATAATTTAACTATTCATACGTTTTAATAAAGCAAAATAGCTATATGAAGAATTAACAATCTAAAAATTAAGAAAAAATATATTAGTCTTACAGCAAAGAAAGCTTGTACATATATATGTATGTAACTTACCGTTGTAAATGTTTCCAAATTGAAAGTAAATGTAGGATTAAGTGATCTAATGCGTATGGGTAGATTAAAACGCGTCATCATTAATAATGTTAATTTTCGGTTGAGTTTATTCCATTCAAACCATTGCGAAGAGTATAAATAATAAGAAATTTGTTGACTTTTCAAAGTGACCTCACTGGAAAAGTAACACAATATATAGATTTGCGATAACATGCACAATTGATAAATTAAGAACTTCATGAAATTGGCATAATCACCCGGATCAGAAAGCTAAAATTTGTGAAAATATATTAAGATTTAAAAAGATACCAAACACCTTCCCCACTTACAAAAGTCATGGCATAGAAATTTGCCATCAATACCAAAACCGAGCAAGCAATTTGTATTGTTATGGGAAAGCTGACCAGATTTTCAACAATTCGGGTAATTCTTAAAATTTCCTCATAAAACTTAATACAGCTTTTTAATTTGTAGGTAATTTTATTATCATCCACTAAATTATTTTCCTCTAGCCCCAAGTGCTTCAGACGATCACACAGAATATCCAATTGACCCTTAATATGAATAAGAAATGAGGCAGATATCGAATCAAATGCTATATTCATATAGCAGCATATAGACACTGCCAAATATTGATATAAATACATCAATAGATAACGCCACTTTTGATCCATATTTATAGGATTATAAATGGACAATGGCAGCTCCGTATTATCCACAAAATATTGAGTCATCAATACCACATGTAGGGAAAGTAAGCCAATGCTGCAATAACTATTCCTTACAGTGCGACTTAAATTTTGCGACTGTTTAAACAATTTAATTTCATTCTTGTTAGTTGGCCGAAACGTTGGTCTGTGTATAGTTTCCACAAGCTCATAGTATAAATTATTTTTTAATTTAATGGTAGAAAATTTTGACAGCATTGCCAGAGTCGTTGCAAAAATGAAAATTACTTTAATCACTTCATTTAAATCGGTAATATTTATAACAAATTGTATAAAACAACAGGTATCAAATGATAGCACCCAAAAAACTAGTATATAATAGTAATAAATTTGATGGGCTATACGAAATCTTGCAGTTACTGTGTCCGGCAATTTCCAAAGAGCAAATAAGCGAAATATCCATGATTGATATTTGTAATATGTTTCTAAAGCCTTATGATGATCTCTGGTTTTCATGGTGTTGAACAGCGTGCCGAATTTGAAATACTTTTAAAAGAAATGTGCAATGTTTGTGGTTTTTATAAGAACACATGGAATTATATGTTAGAATAATAATAATAGAATACAATAGAAATTCAAAATGGTAACCTAATTTCGAATTCTCTTTTAATAATAATAATGAAACCAATTACCAAATACGACAGTAACTAATAATTAATGTTTGAAATCTATTTAATGATCAATAAATAAAAATCGACGTTGCTACTAATTATATGAAGTAATTTCTAGCCATCTCCTGTTTTAACCATTAATACGATTAAGAAGAGCAAAATAACTATACGATGAATTTACTATCTGCAAAATAAAATTTAGCATTAAACAATTAATTCTATTTTCAGAAATTAAAAACTATGATAACTAACCGAAACAAATAAAGGTAAATTAAATGAATAAGAACGATTTATGGTATTAATGCGTATCGGTTCCCCGAAACGTATCATCATAAGTAGGACTAGTTTTCTATTTAGCGTATTCCAATTATACCAATCCGACATATAGAGATTGAAAGATAATTCAGAACTCTTTAGAGAAATCTCATTAGCAAAATAGCACAACATAAATATTTGCGTCAACATACAACTCTGATAGAGAGCGAATTTTAAAAAATTTGGCAGTTCTTCAGGATCAGAAAGCTGAAATTAGGATATAAAAAAGAATACTTTACATATATATATATATATATACAGGACTAAATTTGCAAATTCCACTTACCAATGACATGGCATAAAAATTAGCAATCAATACAAATACAGAACAGGCAATTTGCAATGAAATCGGTATGCTCACTAAGTTCTCAATATCACGCGATAACAGTAAAATACGATTATAATAACGCACACAATTTTTTAATTGTAGGCATATAAAACCCTGGGAAGCAGTGGCATTTTCCCCAATGTTCTCCAAACGATATCCCAACATATCCAATTGACATTTAACATGTATAAACAATGATGTCGATAATGAGTCGAACGCTACATTTACAAAACACATGACTACCAAGGATAAACATTCAAAGACGTATACTATATTTTGTTTCCAGCCGGTAGTCAATTCAATGGGACTGTAAATATTAAATATTAAATCATCAGTTGCACTTAAATATTGGGTCATAATTAGGCCAGTTAAAGCTGTCACTGAAAGGTATGTGTAAAAGATGCGTACTTTTGACCCTAGCTTTATATTTTGTAGAAACATTTCTCTCTCGTGGTCATTTGCGGGTAGAAATTTTATGTTGTTCAATAATTTAAAAAAGTTTTCATATGCTTGATTTTTTATTTTGATTTGTAAATATTTTCCCAAAACGGCAATGGCAGTTGCCAAGATGAAAAACACTTTAATAACTTCATCCAGATTGTTGATGTTGGTAAAAACTTGCATGATCATGCCCCAATCGAAAAGTACCATAAAAAATAATAAAAAATACCAATATATTTTATGAAACGTTTTTAAACTGTACGCAGCAGAGTCTGGCGACAATTCCCATAGACCAAAATATTTCAGTATGGTGTATTGCTTGTTATAAATCTTTCCGACTATTTCCCGATATTCCTTCATAGTTTTATGTTTAGTAAATGTTTCTATTTTATTTATCTATTTATATGTACATATATGAAACACAATTTCAAAATTGTTGTTGTAATTGCAAACCAATGAATTTTTTCTTAATTAGTAAATAATTACTTAAAATTTTAATTATTTTCTGTGGTGGGAAGTTGTAATAATTTTACCCTACATAATTTGCATGTTGGAGTCAGGTAATATTGACGAATCGAACATATCTGTTTGTTATTTAAGGGCTTCGAAAATTTGGCTTGTATAGAAGTACCGAAGAACATCTTTATATTGCCTACCCTTGATTATGAATGCAAAATTAACATTGAGGTGAAATATTTTTTTCTTACCGATCTATTAATGAACCGAATTATGAAAATATATTGATGAATCATACATATTACTGTTATTTAGGGGCTTCCAAAATGTGACTTCTAAAAAAATTTGGAAGGATTTCCAATTCCTTGACTCCCGCAAGGTCTTTTTCAAGTCCCAGATTCCTAATAACAAAATCAAATTTTAAAAACCCCCTGAAAAAGAATTCACATATTTTAGTGTTCTGTAAATCGAATCCACAAGAATCACTCGTTTTTATTTGGTTTCAATGCGATCTGCTAGACATCAACTTGTCAATCATACGTTTTTGAAAAACTCTCGTTTTTTAATCACACGATTTTCATGGTGCGATTTCCAGAACATCTATTTGTCCATCAATTTGTTTTTGAAAAAATATCGTTTTTAAATCTCTCGTCATCATCATCAATTTGTTAATCAATTTGTTTTTGAAAATAGCTCGTTTTACACGATTTGCGGAACATCAATTTGTAAATAATTTTGAAATCCCTCGATAAATTTATTACAATAATCTTATAGCATATCGAGCATATATGGTATATTTTACCAGACATTTACAAAAGATACATTTTATGGCGTTTTATGATGTTATTTTAAAAATGAATAGGGTTATTTACAATTCGTTGTAACCTGTGATGTTAGATATTAATTTGTTACATGTAAAAATAAACATTTATGTATTTAATACTGAAACATTAAAAAACCTACAACAATATCATGGAAAAACGTTGAATAATAATGCCTCCTAAAAATAATTATAACAAAATAAAAACTGAAAACATTCAACTTAGATGCCATTAAAAATTAACATAATGCAAAACGTCCAACGGTTAATAGGTAAAACATTACGTTAGTTAATTAATTATGAGAAATTATGAAATTATGGTTCAAATAATGGAAACATTTTTCCTATTTAAAATAATACTGGTAATAATTTTCTAAAGCTGGGGTGGGGCTTATATATTACGAGTATTTGAATTGTGATTATAATTACACTAATTAAAATATAATTAATTAGTACGTTTAATGACATGAATGATAAGTGTATTATTGGCCTTCCCGGGCAATTGGCCTTCTACGAATATGTATTGAAATAAAGAATAGAAATTAAAAAAAAAATAGAAAATTGAAATACGTACTAATTATAATAAACCATAAAATACCTATTTATAAGAATAAAAAATTCAAAAATAAAAAAACATTTGACAAAAACATTTCCCAGACCAGGCGTTCTCTTTATTACTTTAAAAATGTTTAACGTCTACACTTCAGGAAACGTTTGTGTAACCCATGGATACAGGTAAACGTTACAAGTTCGGTATATACAGTTAGGAGATTTTTAAAAGAATATTTGATTTTCTTTGTGCTTTTAAATAAGGTCTGTCTTTTTTTTGTGATTTGATTCTATAACTTAAAATAATTTATAAAATTTACATAATTACTAAATACATTTGTAAAAGAAAATATTTTTATATAAACAAAATAAAGAATACATATAAAAAATGTTAAATTAATTTAATCAATTATTCAAACTAAACAGAAACTCGCTGGCACGTGCTTAATATTATATGAGAGCAGATACCGAAAATAACAGGTACACTTTAATTTAAGTGGTTAAGCGACACCATTTACATTTAAAATTTATTTCTTGTGTTTTATAACTAAAAGAGTGATTTATAAGGGAACATTTAAGATATTGTTTGAGAGAAGAGTGATTTATAGTATAATTTTTTCATAAAGATCAGGTTATAAATTTTATTTTCGAACTTTAAATATAAATGATAAAAGTTCATTTGATGCAAATCAATGATGCCTGATATAAAAATTATAAAAAATTATATATAAAATTTAAATTTTTACAAAATATTAAAAATTTTACAAAAAAATTTAGAAAAAATCTTAAATTTTAAAACAAAATAAAAAAAATTATATATGTAATTGAAAAAACACAAATTTTGCAAAAACTCAAAAAATAAAGCAAAATCCACAATTTTGAAAAAAATTTCAAATAATACAAATCACAAATTTAAAAAAAATTCAAAATTTATTAAGTCCACAATTAAAATTTAAAAAATGTTTGTATAGATAGTATTTAAATAAAAATAGAAAGAATGTTAACGGTTATTACGATCAACCATATGTATGTATGTATGTAAGTATGTACATAAAACAAAAAAAAAATATAAAGACTATACCAAACCATGTAAAGAAAAATCATTTTATAACAGTAACACCAAGGTATTAAAAAACTACAAAGGTCATACTAAAACAAGTAAACAAAAATCATTATTTTGAGTGATTTATTGTTTAAATCACAATTTTGATTTTTGATTATATGGACGAGTTATTTTCGGCCTCTGTATGAGAGTTAACAGAAATATTGGAATTTCTTTAAAATTCTTAGCTTTTTTTAAATTTACTATAGCTAAGCAGTTTATGTATATAAACTAAAATAATAAATTTCTTTTATGATCTTTGTTGTTATTAAAAACTAATGATATTTAATACATACATTTGTAATTAATAATTTAAGAAAAATCCAATATTTCAAAATTATTTTATTTACATTGTATATTATTGTGGGAAAATTATATATGTACATCTAAAGAACTATTTTATAAAAAAATAGCCAACATTTTTAATTAAATTACCTTAATAAAAGTATAAAGTATAAAAATTATTTAGTGAAATTCTTGCAAAACAACAGCAAATTTGTTTGATGATATAATATATAAAAGTAAATGTTTTTAAATTTATTCCATTATAATAATATCGAAATGCAGAGTAAAGTTTTTTAAAAATGAATAAAAACTAAATGCATTTTTGCAAAACGTACGTATTCAACAACCTTACTAATTTTCATTTTTATTGATTAATTTCATAATAACTTTTCCATTTTGTACTTCTAGACCATATAAACTACCGTTTCGCATTTCATTATTTAACACCTCATCGGTAACGGCAACATGTATACCAGCCGGACCGGTAACATAAATTAAACTTTTATTATTGACATCATTAAAAATATTCGAACCACTGCCCGAATATTTCGAATGCATGCCCCAGCTATGAAACGATGCTGAATTCTCCAGCAATGAATTGTTGCCACCGCCTGCAGCTGTAACGCCAACACCATTGTGTGTCGACGAACTTTTGGCAACAATTTCATAAAAACCAGGTAACTTGAAAAGTTTTTGTAATAGTTCCTTAGATGTATTAGAGATAAGGTAGACAGCATTATAATTATTCCCATCTAAACTAACGTAGATAGTTAAACGTGGTGTTATAGCTCTGAAAGTAGAATAAGTTATTAAAATTATTATTAAATTATAGTTAAAATAAACTTACTTGGCTCTTAAAATATTAAACATGCGTATGCCATCGGCAAGACCACAGATTTGAATTAAGTCTTCTTTAGACATTCTAAAAGATAATAAATATGTATGAAGATTAAAAAACTATACAAAATTTTATACGATATTTTCCTATTTAAATAATAATCATTTATTTTATTTCCTTGTAGCGATCATGTAAAATAATTTATGAAATATACAATATTTACCTCATAATATCGGCTCCGGAAAAATGGGCAAACGTTGATAAGTATGATGTTAAACGATAAAACGTTAGCCAGTGTGTTACTTGTGCCGGTGTAGATTCTGGCATAATAGTAATTGAATTCTAAAAATAATAAGATTTTCAAAAAACATTCAAGAAATGAGAAATCTATGAACTACTTACATATTCTTCTATATCTGTTAGCATATTGGGTGTATTAACCATATTATTTGGATCCATTATTTTAAGATTTGTTGAATTTGTTGAGGAAACACTATTAATGGCTATAGGACTAGCATTGGCATTTGGTGAGGTACTAGTAAATGATATTATACCATCATATTTGGGCATATGTACAGGAGAATTAGGCCAAACTTTCATGCTGAAAATGTGAAAACAAAATAAAATAACAGTAACAGTTTACTTTAATATGTTTAAAATTTTTTAAAAATTTTAGTTTTTTATTAAATATACGATTCTTAATACTATTTTATATTAAAGTCTGCTATATTTATGGCATAGCATGATAAACTTCAAAGTGAAGGAGTCTGTTTAAAACTGATATAAGATTTAGTAGTGTTGCTAACAATACATATTGCTATCACACGGATAAAAATGGTCTGTGTAAGAGAACTGCAGCAAATGTTTAAAAAAAATTAAACTTACAACTTTTTGCAAAACCGGTTCATCATGTCCAACATGCAGATGTAAATAAACTCTAGGGCGATTAGTAAAATACCAATACAAGTTTTTAATGAAAGTCAGTAGTAACAAGTACACTGAAAAAATTATGTAAAATGTCATTGGCAAGAAATTTTCAAAATGTTTTATTATCAATAAATAATAAAAACAAGTTTAAAACTAATAAATTATATTCGAGTCACCAATGTTTTTCTTTTAAACTATGTATATTTTGTCCTAAGAAACCTTACAAACAATTGAACAAATTGCATTAAAAGTTTTCTAAACGTTTGGAATAATAGATTTCAGAACGTTTTTCGTTAAATTATGTTTGTTATGTTAAAGTGTGTTTTTTTTTTGTTTTCAAAAACATGTTCTTTGGAACAAGAGTTGTGGTACTTTTTAAGTGTACTTCAGCTATAATTCTTATTAAATTTTAAACATGTTTAATTCATTTATATTAACCCGTTTTTTGCTATGTTTAATTATTATTTTTAACATATATTTACGATATATAATGGGTAACGGTATTTGCGCTTATTATTACAGATATTACTGTATATCTGTCTCAGCGCAACATGAACCAAGGCCTATCTCACAAACAAATTATCAAGTTTTCACTTTGCACTTAAATTACAATTTTTGGCAAAGTGATTAGTGTTTCTGTTTCACAATATTCTTTGCAAATCTCACTTTGCGTTTATAAGGTTCTTCCTCAACGAGCAGACAAAAAGCACAAATTCACCCATCATAACCTCTTGCATCCTGAAAGAATGAAAATATCTAAAAAGAAATGGCAGCATTTGCAGGTCCTTAAATTATTGCTTCCTTCGGATTGTCATTACTTTTATGATAATATTCCATTCGAATATTGAATTTTTAACTTTTTTTAGGAAACACAAATACAAAAGATCGTAATAAATATAACTTATTATTGTAGTTGTTCTGTTTTTATTCCATATTCCATCAATTGTTTCTATACCTAAAGTATTATTTATTTTATAGCATCTTTTGGATTTTCGACGACGATTTAGAACATATTAAAGTTTACATTTAATTTTTTTAGACACGGGAAACTTTCTTTAAGAATGCCAAAACTATTTCCAATTATGCGCCGTGTTTTTTTTTTGTCGCAACGGTCTCTTTAGCAGGGTTATCGGGATTTCGGAGTAATGGTGTTTTTCAGTCCGTAACTAGTATCGCATAAAACAACAGCATCCGGAAATAAACTCTATCCATTGTCAAATCTTTGACTTACAGCCGAGTTCTGCAACACGCTTGCATTTCCCTTGCAACTTACCTTGCAATTTTTTGCTTTGTAAATCAAAATTTGCTTTGCAAAAATTGAATTTACAGATTTTGTGAACGAAACAGCATAATTTGCAAATTCTTTGTATTACACTTATCAATATTAACTTTGCACAAAAGTGTATGCGAAACAGCTATATAGTTCAAAACCAACAAACATTTTGTGTTTGTTAATATGTATGTATGTCATAATTCATGTATGTCATAATTCATATACAAAATTAATTCGATTTCTTTCGATTGTTCTCACTGTTTTTTTTAAGCAAAGCAACACACAATTTATTTATTTTTTTTTATTAATTTTACTTTTTCAGACTCTTAAATAATTTTATTTTTCCTTACTTCGTTTTTTATTTTGAATAACAACTGTTAGCAAAACAAAGTTTGACAGCTGTATACAGTAGTTCCCAGCTAATTATTAATCAGCTTATCTGTTGCATACACCTTATTAATACGACTTGCCTTGTAGTTTGTACAAGGGAAAGTACGTGGAACAGAAATTGCAAAGAGAATATAAAAATTGCAAAAACTTTGCAAATTACACTTATCAATTTCAATTTATCACATATCAAATACTATAATTCTGAGGAGCATATGTAAAGTTTTAACAATTGACGAACAGTTGCATAAGTGGAAAGTAAAAAGTAGATAATATGTTGTTTTCACTGGCCCAGTTGCCAGTATTGTTCCATACCAAATTTATGTTCATACACTTTCTTACCCATCTCATTTCTCAGAAAGCTGGGTCAGGGAATTAATGGTGTTTTCGATTTTTAACAGTTTTATTTTTCGTTTTTATATTAAACAAACTTAAAAGACTTTAATTTTGAAGGGTAAATCCTCAAAAGTATACATATTTTATGGATAGTTTTATATGTATGTTCGTCAGTTTAAAGCATGATACGGCCTATATTGAATACATACGGACTATTTCCGCTGGTATTCGAGTATTTGTTATTAAAAAATTACCTAATGGTCGTCCGCTCGACGCTTAAAACAACAAAATACGAGTTAGCTAATAGATAGCAAATTCGAATAATAAAATTATGTTTTTAACAACTGTTACTTAATGGGTTAAATAAATATTAATTATTTTTTTTAGCTTAAAAGCTAGTTTAGTTTGTAGATTCATATTGTGCTGTTTTTAAATCAAGTATTTATTATAATCAATAAATATATAATAATAAAATAGCAAAAAAAAAAAACTATACTCCAACTCGATAAACAATTGCGCAATCACAAGTTTTCCCATATTACGTATAATTTAGATTTATGTCCGCAGTTTTCTATGTGTAACGGTAAACTCTGAAATACATACATATATTTATTTCAATATCTTACTTACTATCTATCAGCTGTTATACGAAAACAAAAACATTTTTTTTCGTCGTTATTGTACTTCATACGTTGGATTTAAACAGCGAATTGTCTACGACTAATTCGTCATGATGGGCAAAATTCGTCGTTCGCCCCAGTTGTGTTCCTAGCATTACACACTTGGCACATTTCATCAATTGTAAATTTCTCAGCAAAATACTGTTATTTTTAAAAATCACTAACAGCTTTACCCCACACAGAAGAACATGAACACATTTGTATAGTTATATAACTTTGTAATTTGTTTTAAAGTAAGGGACCATAAACTAATAGGGCTATTCATTATACAATCATTTATATTAATTAAGCTTATTTATTTGTAAACAAAAAATGTACTTCTGTACCACATGACCGCTAACTTATGTGCGCATTCATCAAATACAAAAAAAATATAT
Source organism: Bellardia bayeri (assembly GCA_950370525.1). Lineage (NCBI taxonomy): Eukaryota > Metazoa > Arthropoda > Insecta > Diptera > Calliphoridae > Bellardia > Bellardia bayeri. The sequence continues at coordinate 62,816,544 of OX493268.1, forward strand.
ATACATATTTAAAATACAAAATATTTATTTATTAATCAAATATTTTTTATATACGTAAACTATGTTACAAGTTAATTTAATAATAATTATAAAATGCAAGTACATACATACGTACATATAAATTGCAAAAAAAAAATACTACGCGGTATTATTTAAATTTATAGTAAGTAGTAAGAAAAATGCATGTAATACGTGAAAATGTTAATTGATTTTATAAATTCAAATTAGAAATCATTTGTGAATACAAGTGTTCCCGCGCACTTGTTAAATTGAACTTATACAACTTGTCAAACTTGTATGGCAAAGGTAATAGGGAACGCAACTATTATTGAATATTTGCATATACATATAAAACAAAAATACATAGTCAGAGTCAAAATTTAGTATACAGCAAAAGAGTTTATATTTTAAAAAATTTATTTATTTAGTTATCTATTTATTTATTTAGTTATCTTTCCCTCTTACTGAAAGATATGTTATAAGTTTTATCTAACAAAAAAGAATATGCTAACGGTAACGTTAACGTTAAAGACTTTGATGTCAGCTGCAGGCCCAGGTAACTATGTATTCATTGGAAGTACAATGAATAGTCGAGACTACTTGCAAATTTGAAAGGTGTTAAAGTATTTGAAAGTAAGTGCTGAAAATTTAAGTCTTGAAACGACATGGGTCTTTCGGCAAGACAACGACCTAAAACACACCGCCAGAATTGTCAAGGAGTGGCTATTCTAGAACATGCCTAAGCAACTAAATTCACTAGCACAATTTCCATACTATAATCCTGTTGCTGAGCTGCTGTGGGAAATTTTAGACAGAAACATCAGAAAAAGAGCAATATATTCAAAGATGAACTTCGAACAGCTTTAACGGAAGAGTAGGCAAGATTACTAGAGATGTGATTGAACCTCTTGTAAATTCCATGGAAGTACTTACAAATTTCTTCTTTCCACAAAATTTCTATGAAATCAATTTTAATTTTAAAAATTTTTTAAAATAAGAAAACATTAAACTTTAAATTATATTTTAAGTTGATTCAAACTTATATATTTTTTATTATTAAAAAAAAAGAATTTGCATGTAAAAGCGTGCTGTATACTATATTTTAGCTCTGACTGTATGTATTTAATTTAAAAAATGTATTATCATAAGTTGAAAAGAAATAAAGTATACTTACTATTCTGGACTAAAGCAACCATTTGTGTTGTTGTTGTTGTTAGCAGTTGGCGCTATTAAATCTAATGGTATGTCTGTCATAATTGTACACTCATAGCTGGGTTGGAATTTATCTTGCTCCGATTGTGGACGTTTTTGTATTTTTTCTCTGTCTTGTTTGTGTTTACGATCAGCACCTTTTAACTTGAAAACCTAGACGAAAACAAGGGAACAAACGCATTTTATAACAAATAGTGAATAGTGATAAAAAAATAAACAAATTTAATGGAAAATAAATTTGATTTAATTTAATTTAAAGCAAAGCAATTCCAAATGACAAGAATTTTATTATTTTATTAAAACTTTAAACTTTCACTACAATTACCTTTATTTGACAAGCGGCAGCATGGATCGGTTGTTTAGCTACACCCAGACTCAGCATAGAACTGTTAGGTGTTAAATTACCAGCTTGCGGAGGTGAATTTGCAGCCGGTTGACTTAAAGGTGATTTAATTCCCGCTGTTGCTGCATTGTTATTGATATTGGTATTATTTGAACTTTCGACATATGTTTCTATTTGTAGTCTGAATGGTACACCTTTTTCACCGCCGTGTTTCTTCGGTGTAAACTCTGTGGATATGCAATTGACTTTAATGTAAACTCCCACCTCTTTCATGGGATCCCATAATATTTCCACAGTATTTAAATAATTGGGATTAAGAGGCTGCGAAACGTGACACAGGCCATAAGATAAGGGTAAGTCAACTTCTATAATACGTTCACCGGGACGTGATGCTTGCCATTGCTGCATCTGTTCACGTTCCATATATTGTAGACGACGCTCATGGAAACATATTTTAATTACGCTCTACAAGACAAACAAAACAATTCAAATTAACGACCTCTTTAATCAATAAAACATATATGTATGTACGTATTCTATATTATATAGCAACATCATGAGTTCATAAAAGATTCCTACAACTGTTTTTAGCTTTCATATACAACAAAAATGTGTTAAACATTTTATAAAAAACATAGATGTTACTACTCATCAGATGAGTAACATCTTATTCAACGTATGACTGCAAACTTTTATTATTTTTTGTATTTTTCATATACTCTTTAAGTTAAACAATTATTTCTAATTAAAATCAATTTAAAACAATTGTATAACTGGTAATGGACCAATAAATACGCTTTGGTAGTAAAAAAAAATATTTTTTTTCTAAAAGTATTTTCTGTTTTAATATGAAAACTATTTTTAAAGTTCAAATAAAAGTAGTTATACACATACCTTTAAAATTTTATCTCTGTACAGGGATAAATCACCGATTTTCTTTAATTTTATTTCATAGCTTTGACCCTGATTCAAATAGGTAAGGGTGTCTTCATTATTTTTAGTTGCAATTGAGGTGGCAGCCCCCAATATATATTGAAATCTAATAATTACAATAACAAATTTGTTTTAAATCACAAAAGTATTTAAAGGATAATGAATACTTACTTATAATCATCGCAGTTAGAAGTCGTTGATGTTGCTGTGGTGTCACGTCCTGTAGGTACTTGCTCTATTTTACTGGCATCAACTACTGTTAAAAGCTGATGGCCTAAAAATAAATAATACGTTTCAGACTTTATTTTTATAATTAATTATGTAATAAAATAAAATAAATAATTTATTTTCTTAAAACTACACAGACAGACTCTTCATACCGTTAATGGTTCTATTAAAAGTTCGCTAAGATGTAAGGTAGTCTCTTGTTTAACGATTTTAATAAGGCATGGCCAGTGCCTTTGTGGAATTCTGCTTATGGAAGGGTTGGGGTCTATAAATTCTCCAATTTATCAGCAAGATATTTAGTAACGTTAGAAGAAATTAGTAAAGGGTGATTTTTTAACAACGCAAGAAATCAAAATAGACTCTATTTTAGAGTTCGCCGCATATGACGAATTCAGCCAACGCATATTTAGATCATTCAAACTCTTGTCCGATTATGTGTTGGAGCCACTGTATGTCATTAGTGTTATGTCTAAAAAATACCGTTTGATTCGTCATTAATTTCGTTAACGTAAAGGCGTTTAACCTTCCAAATTAAGCACGTATTTAACAACAACAATAAACTCCACCTTAATGCATTGTTAGGAAATAGGAATTTGTTTTGTAAATAATAAACATAATTAAATTTCTATCAATTCATTATTTGTTTACGTGCACGTGTAGACAATGCATAACATAACGTTTTGACAAATTGTTATTATTAGACATACATTTATATATATGTACATATGTATGTATACTATGTTGTAATTCTCTTACGTCCAGAGCGTTGCTAAATAATGTTAAAACAGACTTTTTTCAAAGTTCACTTACCCTGTTCGCTATTTGGATTATTTGCCTTGTTTTCATTTGAGTTTTGATCCAAAATGCAGTGATTGTCAATCAAATCATTTTTGCTGAGTCTTTCTGCTGTTGTCTCAATAAGGCCAGCGGCCGTTGTTGCTGCTGTTGTCAATGGCTTATCATTTTTTGTTGAAATACTTAAGTTACCCGGATTCAATGAACTTTTATTGTTTTTTAATTGATCTGTTTGGGGTTCTTGCTTAAGGGCGTTGGGTAAGCCAGACGCAAAAGTCATAAAGGTTTCACTTTAAAATAAAAAAAATGGCGGGGAAAATTACATTTTTAGGGAAATTAATACTTATAATATACATAAATTAATATTATTAAAAATTTAAAGCGATAACAGAACGCTTATAACCAGAAAAACTCTAGATTCCTTGATAACATCCATTGAACTAATGATATACCAACTGTACTGAGGACCAATATTGTGAATTTTTAAAAAAAATCTAAAGAGTTTTATAAGAACTAGTGACAAATAGGTTCAAGACTAGTTCAGATCTTCATGGAACCACTAGAAAACTTTTAATTTTGTTTAAAATTTTATTTTTACAGTGGCCCTCTGCTTATTTCAATCAACTTGAATTCAAATATGTAACTGGCTATAACTTCTATATAACTTTTTTAAATTTGTTTAATAGCTATCCTAAATAAAAAAGTATATATAAAACAAGTAAGAAAGTATAGTCAGAAATGGGCGTTATATGGGAGATATAACCTATTGTGGACCGATCATCCAAAAATTTAGTGTCATGATGTCTGTGAATATAAGTATTATATGTGTTAAACTTTATCTCGATATAAATTCTTTTAAACGATTTGTGGAGCTTAAAGTGAATTACGGAGAGGGCCTTATATGGGAGCTACGACTAATTATGGACCGATCATAATAAAATTGGAGCGTATGATGTGTATATATGTATATGAAATATATTTGCGTTAAATATTATTTGGATACCAACATTTTTGTTAGAGTTATTCTCTTTAAAATAATTTTCGGAAGTCGGACTTACATGGGAGCTACGACTAATTATGGACCGATATGCACAAAATTCGTAGATGTGATTTGGATTTATTTACCACACATTTGTGATGAAACTTGTTCGGATACTTGCATAATTCAAACATTTATGTTCAGTAAACCCCAATTTCGGGAGGACATTTGTATGGGGGCCAGGTGAAATAATGAACCGATTTTCACCAGTTTCAATCCCATCCATCCTTGGGCCGAAAAAATATCACGTACCAAATTTTATCGAAATATCTTCAAAATTGCGACCTGTACTCTGCGCACAAGCTTTACGGACATCGGCCATCTTTAAATCGACTCAGAAAGTGATTCTGAGTCGATCGGTATACTTTAAGATGGGTGTTGGACCAATATTTCTGGGCGTTACAAACATCAGCACAAATCCAATATACCCTCCCCACTATGGTGGTGTAGGGTATAACAAAAGTCGGACAAATATGTGGCTTAGGTAAAGGTAATACTAAACAGAAAGAGTAAATACAGTTAAAATTCTTTCGTCACTGCGTACTATATTTTGTAGTTATGGTTGCAATTAATTTTTAATATGGTTGTTCCAGTTAAGTGGTTCATTAGTGTCAAATTGCTGTTCCAATTGCTGGAAGGGTTTACCTAACCAGGCAGAAAAGCACCTAACAAAATTTGTAATAAAGTTGAGCTTAAAAAATATGTAGTGCAGAAACTATTAGTTGTGTACTTCGTTAAAAGGACGTCTAAAATTTGCTAAAGAGCACGTTACCTAAACTTTTGGAAACACATTATTTTTGCCGACGAGTCTAAGTTTAATATCACACAATCCTAATTCAGAGCTCCAAAAGAAAAACTTTAAACTAACAGTGTAGCAAGGTGGTGGCAGTGTCATGATTTGGGTTTGTATGTTATCAGGGGGTGGTGGAAACCTGCAGTTTATTGAAAGTACGACGAACAAAAATATGAGTATGTACCTTGACATTTTAAAGTCCAATTTACTGTAAAGTGCTGGAAAACTGGACATTAGGGAGCAATTCTGCTCCTATCAGGACAACTATCCGAAACATAAATCAGTTATGGCTGATTTGCAATTGTCCCCACAAACCGGCAGGCACAGTCACCTGATTTGATTGATATTGAGAGCTTGTCGGCAATATTGAATCAAAACGTCCGCAAGCAACTAATTTCGAACAAGAATGACCATAAAACTGTGCTAAAGAACGAATGGGTAAAAATAACTCCTTAATCTACACGAAAGTTAGTGGATTATATGCAAAAAAGGCTAAAAGCTGTAATTGATGAAAAAGTAGGCCATACTAAGTTTTGGAGATAAAAAATACTTTTTTCTAATTTAAATATTTTTTTTATATATATACTAACTGATTGAAATAAGCTGTGACTACTTTTGTATCAATATTTTTAGTTTTTAGCTTGAAAGAAAGTTTTTATAAGTGTAACTTGGAGACTGATTAAAAATCCTATTTTTGATTTTTGAAGATATGCTATAAACCTTTATTTACATTTTCTTAATATGTATCTTTATTTCAAAATTATAGGCCCTTAATTATTCTTAACAGAAGCTGGTTAAAATGAGCTATGAGCCACTGTAATTGTCAAAAAAATATAATTGAATAAAAACATTGATAAATCCTTGGATTTGAGTTGATATATTCCCAATTTGTTTCTCTTTTAAAAATGTATAAACTATGCTTTTCTTTATAAAATTGTCGGTTTGAAACACGATTTGGGCCCAATTAATACTATTAAACAAAATAAAAATCCTTAATTTTAATCATTTTCAAAACAGTTCTGACTAATTTATATACATAAATGCATAAATATACTGACGACTTACTTATTTAAATAAGAGTTACTATTGAACTCAGCATTTAAATCAAATCCAATATCATCGCCCCATGTACCACGACCTAAAAATAAAAAACAAAAAAAGAATTTGTTTAATTGGATTACAAATAAAAAGCACATGATGAAATTAAGATTAAAATTATTTACTCTTTTAATTATTCATTTATGTGCGATACAATAATACATATGACAGTTAATTAATATTTAATATAAAATGTTAATTATTTATGTATATTTGTTTGTGTTTTTATTTTTCAACTGAAATTGATTAAAATTATTATCACTACAAAACATGCCAGTTGTTGACGCTGTGTTTTTTTTTTTAGTAAACGTCTATCTATAATGACGTCAAAGTTATCAATATAACTTTTTTCGCTACATAACAATTGCTCATTTTGTTTTTTAATAAAGTCTTGCTGGATGGGTTTTTTATACTTAATTATAATAGATATTACAATATTATGCTGTACATTATTTATTCAGTGGCTCACAGCTTATTTTATGCGGTAAATTTTTACTGTATGTACCAATGCGAAATGTGAGCAATTTCCAAGAAGATTTATAACATATCTATATTTTTCTACAAGATCACTTTAAACGAAATACATATGTATATTATATGAAAACAATAAAAAAAAATTTTGTTACCGAAGGGACCAGAGTCATTCAAAATATATCTATTTTTATATAAAATTCAACTTTAGTACAAATGTTCTCAAATCGCAAAGTCAATATCCAAAACCATCATTGAGACAAAATGGCAAAAAATCCAAAAAAATTAAAATTTTGAGATTTTTCACAACTTTATTTTATAAAAAATTTTATATTTTGTTTCCATTTTTGTATTTTTTATACAACTTTATATATATGTATGTATGTATGCATTTGCAAAATTTCATTTAAAAATTTTTATAAATAAAAATTTATTTTAAGTTCCAAAATTTTTTATTTCCGCAAAAAACATAAAATAAATAATATGTATGACTGAATTGTCTTTTCCACGGGTCAAATTAATTTAGGAATAGTTAACAACTCATAGTGACAAAGCGTGACGTATAATAAGTTTTTGCTGGCATTCATTCTGAGACCCGAAATTTTGCTTTTTTTTGTTCCTGATTTCTTTTAATTCTTTTCGATTACGATCTGTCTGTTTAAGTTGACCGTCTTAACAAGCCATTAATTTGTTTAACTGAACGACCGAATTTCTTGTCCGCACATGAATTTATCAATTATGAACAACTTTTGTCAATGTTATGTTCTTGTTCGAACAACGTTGTTAGAACATTTGCACTATGTCTGCTATCAACTGCCATTTTCACACAAAATTACCGCTATTAAAAAAAATAAAAAGAAAATTATGAATTTGAATGTTATCTAACATGTTTTCCCCACACAGAAGAACATCAATAAATTTGTGTGTGTAAATTTGTTGACAAAAAAATTGGTTTGGTATAAGTAAAAAGCAAATCAATTAAAAGTGTTGCAGGAATTTATGTGAACAATGTTTTAAACGATACATTCCATAGGGGTTTTCAACAAGAACTTTGTTTCCAACGGCGGCATATTGGAATAACATGTAAATTTTGACATACCAGTAGTAGAAGTTTGGATATGTCAACATGTAAAATTTACACATTGGGGATTCTGAAAATCCTCGAGCAATTTCTGAGAAGAAGAGTGATATGCATAGAAATGCGGTTATGGTGAATGGGTCTCGCTATCGAGAGATGTTAACAACTAAATTTTTGACTATTACTGTGGTTTCGACATGGTGGTATCGGACGTTACACAGCTGTTATATTCACTTTATTTAAACTTTTTTACATAATTTAAATACTTTTCTTTTATATACTTGTTTATACTTTGTGTTGAGCAATCGATGAGAACATATGCGGATGGTCATTGTTATTTTTTCAGAAATTTATTAAGCATTGTTGTTGCTTCTTGTTGGACGAAGCATAGTAAACGCACGCGATTCAATTACAATTGAACATGAAAAATAAACTTTATTTTATCTTGGTTCAACTTTTTTGTTTTTTCTCAAAATAACTGTTCTAAAATTATTTTTTTGATATTGATAACTGTTTACTGTCCCTGAAATTTGTTTCTTAAAATTTAAATTACATTAATTTAATAGTTGTTTATATGTGGCAAAAACTTTTTTCTTTTGTAAGCGTTTAACATTATGTTTGCTGGGCAACATCTCTCACGAATACATCTTCATTTTTTACATCATGTTCATATTCAACATAATATTCTTTTTACAATTTGTTAAAAATTCATAAAAAAAATAGTTTATATATGTAGGTAATTTGGAAATAAAAGATAAATAATGTTAATAGTTATTAACACGTTGACTACCACGGCAATTTTCAGAAAACTGGCCAAAAATGACAATTGGATTTTTTCAGATTATATTACTAAAAACTCTATTTCTAGATCATAGATATCATCAAAAAGCAAAAATTATATTTTTTAGGAGAAAAAGGATCTCCAATTTATCTCGTAGTTGGCATGTATAACAGAAATCGATACGCAGAAGCCAACTGCGAGTTAATTCGTACGTCTTTCTTCAATATTTTGTTTTATAGTTTTTTTATTATTTATTGTAATATTTATAAATTTATTATTATTTCCTTCCTTTTTAGTTTTATAAACATTCTCTAATTATTGTTATAAGTATCAAGAACTCAATATGAATAAGAAAAGGTCCCTGACTCAAAATAATAAATGTCCAATTCCGCAAGCCAACATTGACTTTTTGTTCTTTTCCTAGAAGCCATTTATCAATACCAGTACTGATATAATACGGTTTTATTCGTAACTACACAAAAATGGCTGGTTTGGTGACTACAAGATAACTCGTAGTTGGCCACCTAAAAGGGAACGCAATCTACGAGTTATCTCGTAGTTGGCAGTCAACGTGTTAAGAACTACCACAACTGAAGTAGTTTGTATCTCACCAAAACATTAAAAAACAACAAATACTAATAAAGGTCATACCAAAACATTTTTGTTTACAAATGATTTTATGCGTTACTTTGAGTGATTTATTTTTAAAAACAAAATATAATGCGAGGAACACAACTGTGGCAGACGACGAATTTCTCTCAACACGACGAACGAGTTGGTAATAATTCGCTTTGTAAATTCGTCGTATTAAGCACAATAACGACGATAGGTAGTGTGACCATGTTTTAAAAAATATATAAAAAAATAAACATTAACAAAAACACAGGTAAGCACAATTTTTATAGTTAACTATTATCTATAAAAATAAAACAATAAAAGTAAAAATTAACATTATTTACTAAAATATTAAAAACTAAAACGAAACATTTTGTTCGTCGTTCGCCGGTGCTTTTTTAAATTTTTTGTAGGAAAAATTCCTTAGTTGTTGCACGGTGCGCTTTTTTGTTAATTTCGGCGCGTTTTTTAATTTTTCCGAAAATCTTTATTTTTACTAATTTTTCATTGCAGTTTTTTAATAATGAAATGTATACGATAAAAAAGGACCCCATTATAAGTATTTTAAATGCGAATGTATGATAAGTGAATAATACCATCAAATTCGTCACATGAAAGTTATTGCTAAAGGTGAATAGAATGAAAATTTTTGTTTGAAAATAAAATTAACATTTTATACCTACATGGAAATAAAAATTCTTGTATAGCCTGATGGTTTGGTCTGCTGAACTGTAGACGAACAACCTGGGTTAGTGTTCCAGTGGAGTCCTAACAAATTTCATTAAAAATTTCAAGCCCTTTTTTAACAATTATAACTTAAGTTCCGAATAGCATATTGTGAGTTAAATTTTGATTGGCTAAATGCTTATTTTATCTTTTACTATTAATCATTGATCTCTTTTTAAAAAGTTTTGTATAAAATTTATGAAATTAAAAAAATATAAAATTAATTCAATAAACATTTTAAACAAAAAATAAATAATCTGAACTTGGTGCGTTTTTTTAAATGTCGTTTTTTCAAAATTTGGTGCGTTTTGAAATTTCAAAGTTGACAACGCTCATAATTCTATTTCAGAGTTCGCCGCATATGACGAATACAGACGATGCTGTTATTGTGTATTGTGTATGCACAAATGTGCTATATTTTTAGAGACGAATATTCGCGATTAAACATTCATCGTTTATCCCAGTTGTCCTCCTAGCATAAATCACTATTTTGATGTTTGAATCCTGTAACGTGCAATGAATTAGAGCCGCCATTTTGCCAAAATGTGATAGAAAACTATGAAAATAGCTTCAATAACATCTGTTTGTGTGGGCATGGTGGTCCGATATAATTTTTAACTGTCAAAAACTTACTCTTTCCAATGCAATAAAAATTTTATTTAGTTTTGAAAAACAAAGTTCTTTTTTAAAACACTCTTGTCTCTTATTTACTATTCAAATAGTTTTTTAAAATAATATGTTTGCATGTCATACTTTTCAGGCTATCAAGAAATTAATTTTAATCTTAACATTAACATAAATATTTTTCGCCAACCTTCGTATCAGTTCTAATTTATTATTCAGACAAATTGTTTTGTTTTTTTATTTTTAATATTCGTTTGTTATCATTTTCGCTGTTGTATTATTCTCTTTATTTTTTTTCATTCTTGCAATCCACAAGTCTTCATCAGTATTATGTATTTAATTAAGTAGTTGAAAAAACAAATTCATACTCATACCCATCAGTTGACTATTTTGGTAGCGGCAATATTTTCGCATGGTGTTATTATCACAGTTTGGAAAATTGTTCATTTTTAGTTTTTATTTGAGGTTGTTTTGTGTTGCTGTTTTCGGCTAATCAAATGCGTCAGTAGACATGTTCATGTTGATTATAAATAAACATGGAAACACTGAATACAATTTAGATTTAAATATTTATTTTGTTTTATAATGACAAATACATATTTCAAACACTTAAACATTTGAGATATCTTAAAAAAGTAAGAAAAATAAATATTAAAAGATGTGATATGCTGTGTTTTCTTTTCGCAATTTATTAAAATTTAAATTACAATATTTTGTTACTTAAAATTTCACGGTGTTTATTAAGAAAGACGCTCGCAAAACGACTAAAAAGTCATGAGAAATTGATAATAAACGGGGAAAGAAAATTTTACAAAAAATAAATTAAAAAAATTAAATCATATGTACATACATACTATATACATATAGGAACAACGAAACTTTTCGATTACGAAATGTTTATATACATATGTATGTATGTACATTCTAACTTATTAGCGAGAGATCAACTAAACACTAACCAATTATTATTCGGTGCTGAGGTGGTTTTGTATTTATTAGTATAATGAATTTCGTTGTTTTTGTTTATTAAATTACAAGTGATAATAACTTCTAATCTCAATAAAAAACTATGTATACTTTCTAACAAACTGATTATAGACAATAGGAATACATTAGTTTAGTTGAAGAAACAAAACAGGCACAAATATACATATGTATTCACATATACCTATATGCATTTGTTAAATAAGTACATATGTATACGAGTATCATTACAAAACTAGTTCCGGAGTGTTTAACAAAGTTCAATTAACTTTAGACATTAAAAGAACGTTAATTTTTACTTATTATTGTGAGATTGATACTTTTTAGATGATTAAAAAAAACTGTTTTCAGAAAATTTAAGAAAAACAAAAACATCAGTGTGTTAAAATGTAATAAGTAAATATTTGCTGAACTTTTTTTAAAGAACACATTTCATTGTATTTCCAATCTGAAATCTAGCTTAACATAATTATAAAACATTTCAGAATAGAGCAAAATAAAACATATTTTTTATAATTCGTTTATTTTTCATGAGAGGAGAACAACTCATATTTTTTGTTTAAAAACAAATTTATGCTGAATCATTTAACTCAGTTAGTTTATTTCTTTACGCAGACACCGAAAATAACAGGTCCACTTTAATTTTAGTGGTCAATTGACACTATTTACCATTTAAAACTTGTTATATCACTGAGAGAGTGATTTATAAGAGAACAGTTGAGGATAGAATAATCAAGATTAGTGATTTATAATTAAATTTTTTTTGTTATAACTTTTATTTTCGAATTTTAAAAATAAATGTTAAAAGTTCATTTGATGCAAATCAATGATGCCTGAATATAAAAATTATAAATAATTGTATGTAAAATTAAAAATATCACAAAAAATCAAAAATTTTACAAAAAAAAAAAAACTTAGTTCAGAAAAAATCTTCAATTTTAGAACAAAATCAAAAAAAAATACGTAAAAATTCAAATTCATTAAGTAAATTCAATATTTATTAAGTCCACAATTGAAATTTAAAAAAATGTTCGTATAGTAAATAAAAGAGAAAGAATGTTAACAGTTATTACGATCAACCATAATTGAAATAGTTTGTCTCTCACCAAGGCATTAAAAAACAACGAAAAACTATAAAGGTCATACCAAACCATGTACTCGTAAACAAAAATCATTTATTTTGAGTGATTTGTTTTGTCAAACAAATTATAAATCACTATTTTGTAATTTGATCATATGCGACGAGTTATTTTCGGTCTCTGGTTTTAAGAGATATACAGGATTGTTACATATTTCGTTCGATCCGGTTTCAATTCCAAATGTACTATAGCGGTCGTTTTTATTTTAACTTCTTTAGATTCCTTTAACATTTTAATCATTCCGTTAACGTTTTCACAAAGTTATAGCAAATTTGATTAACAATTATATAAAAACAAGAGAAAAAAATAAAAATAAAAGAAAGAAGGTTTTAAAAACTTTATAATTTTTATAGAATTGCAAAGAAAAAGAAAAAGGTTTGGCAATTATAAATGAAAAATGTTAAGCGAACATGTGTTCACCTTTCGCGATCCTTTTCGTTTATCACGTCCGGGATTTTGAGTTTAAGGCTGTATAAATTCTTTAAAAATTCGATCTTTAACATAGCCCCACAAAACAAAAATCCAGTAGTGCATAATTTCATAATCGAGAGGGCTGATTTTCGTGAAATTATGCGACCGGGAAATTTGGTGCAATAAATTCATTGGTTCGGTGGCTATATGAAATGTGGCACCGTCCTGTTGAAATTATATGTCAGTGATATCTATATCATCAATAATAGGCCAAAATTTAGTTGTTAATATCTGCCGATGGCCTGATACCTACTTTTTTTGAAAAAAAAAAAACATTCCCAATTACGCCTCAACACCACATGGCGTACCTTACAGTAACAGGTTAAGCATGCTAAGGTTACTCAACAATATCTCTTGAATTTTCAGAAGACCAAATGCGATAATTGTATCGATCAAATTCTTAATAGCGGTTTCAGAAAGATGATTTTGTTGACCGAAAATATCACAAATTTTAGGAATTTTTACAGATTCACCATTTGAAATTTGAACAATTGTTAAAGCTTCTACTGCTGATATGTCAACAATGGAAATATCAAAACGTTCATGTTGAAAAACAAAGTTCTTGTTGATGCCGAACCAAATTCTATATTATATGTATACATACTGTGAGCATCAAAATAAAGTAAACACCACATATTATTAAAAGAATGTGTTAATTATATTACATAGATATTTACATTTATTTTATTTTTTATTTTATTTATTATTTATTTACAAGAAAAAAACAAAAGCCTATAGAAATTGAAGTAAGTCTTTGGTAAAACAGACTAGTTTTCACGTGACAAAATAAAGGAAACAGTGGCATCATCCTTCTGTAAACCTTGTCAAAGTAGTGGCAATTCTTTTATTTTTGTGTTTTGTTTGAGAGTATAACGATAAAGTGTCGGTAAAAATAATTACAAGATTGATAATTTATCATATAAAGAGATCATATCTCCAGTTGTGAAAGAGTGGTTGCTCAATCATTGTCCAAAAACTTTAGATCATCCTACGCATTTCCCAGACCTTAATCCAATTCAGCACTTGTGGGAAAAATTAGTCAAAGAAATATTTCCTGATAAAGCAAAAGAACTACAAACAATACATATGTATATTAAATGCAATGTTTTAGGCGAACAATCTGGTTCAGTTAAATCTGTTAAAATTTAATTATTTTTGTATGTTCTTAATTTTCTAGTTTTTTGTTAATTAGTTATATTTTGCTTAAGTTATTTATGAATTATGCAATATATCGTCCCCTCAATATAACAATAGCGTATGTGCTCATACGCTATTATTTTTTTATTGCAAATTTAGAATCTCCATTATTGATTTTATGTCAAAATTTTAGGTCAAAATTTCGTTAAATTCTACTTCCAAAAAGTGGGTCAAAATGTCGTTGGAAAAAAAAGTGTATAATTTTCCTTCAATAAGTGTGTAAGCTCATATGAGATATTTTACTTGAAATTGACCCTCCCAAGGTTGTTAAAAGAATAATAGTGTAGAAAAAAATACAATTTATGAAAACTTTAACTCATAAAATAGCTTATTATAATATACACTAGATATTGTTTGAGAAATAGTTTCATTCCGACCATTTCTATACCCGACATACAACGAAAACAATTATTATACAAGGAGGAATGGGATGGAGACTTGAATGTAATTGATATTGGAGGAACGCGAAAAACAAAAGAGGTGATGAACTTTTCGTTTACTGAAAAATACAATAAAGAGCTGCCAATTTGTAATCGAAAGCTGCATGATCTCCAAAATTTGTGCAAAAAGAATGTAATTCCTCGTGGCTCGCTGTCTTTTTTTTAACTTACAAGGTGGAAAGAAGCGAAATTGTTTAGATGAACCAGATCAGAGGAAGAGAAAGAAGACGAATGAATTTCTAATTATTTTTGATTTACGCAATGTATATCTTATATCTTGTTTGTTATAATAACCCAAATGGGAAAGTAATGAATATGTGCCACTTTATTAACAAAACTATGAATAAATCACTGTTTTATAATGTTACAAATTGATATTTTTGAGATCAAATATTTTAATAAAAATACCGTAAAATTATTGAATAAAACAGCGTATACCATACAAAATAAAATAGTGTATCTGATACATCATACGAATTCCTTAAAAAATAAAATAGCCTATATGGAGGACTTGCGCTTTGAATGACATATTTATGGTCTTAAAGGATGCGTA
Organism: Bellardia bayeri; assembly: GCA_950370525.1. Classification (NCBI taxonomy): domain Eukaryota; kingdom Metazoa; phylum Arthropoda; class Insecta; order Diptera; family Calliphoridae; genus Bellardia; species Bellardia bayeri. Next base: position 62,832,064 of record OX493268.1, read on the forward strand.
GAATAAAAAATTAGTCAATTTAAAGACAAGAAACGGTATTATGTATTCGCCGAAAAATCCAATATGAAGAATTTTTATTTACCGCGATATTGAGGTTTTAATAGACATCCGATTTGACAAAAACTTTAAAATCTATTTTCTCAAAACCCCAAAAAAATTATACGCTATTGTTATATTGAGGGGACGATATTTCGTTTTAAATTTGTACTTGTATTATATATAATACAACATTTTTCAAATGGTTTTATTCATGGTGTAATTATACAAGGTGAGTGCAAATCGGCAACAAATACAACACAATACAGAAACAACAGGCATTTTGTTTATGTAAAATAATGTACTACTGTCAAACACATTTGAAAAAGTATTACTCTTGACATAAGTAAATTGTAAACAAAGACAGTCAGCTGCGCTACTGCACTCACCTTGTATAGTTACGCCATGGTATTATTTCTATAATTAAATTTATAAAAATTTAGAAACTTCAAATAGATAAATTTGTTTTAAAGGCAATGGTACCTTTATTTGACTATATTGGATTATTTTCAAAGAAAATTTAAAGCAGATTTGAAATAATTATGCAGCGCAAGTTAATCGAAATGTTGGGGAATAGTTAATGCGTTACATCAAAATAAAAACGAATTTTTAAAAGAGAAAATTAATATCTTATATTCATTTATATTCATTAAAATTTTCCTAAATAATGAAAATATCCAAACACTTTTTTTATATACATACATAAATATTAAAACATTTATGCAAACGAATTTTATATGACAAATGCTTTATCAATTTGAATATTAAAAATCAAAGTTATTGAAAAACAACTGAAAAATATCCATAATAAATGCTTTCAATTTGGCAAAAAAAAATTTAAAAAATAAAAGTATTTAAAAAACGTTTAAAGTATTGATTAAAAAATGCAATGTACTCAATTTAGTCGAGAAAATATTTTTATGGTCTAATGCCGACGAAGCTGTGAAAATAATTGTAATGCAAATTAATTTAAATAATTAACATATATATGTGAATAATCATTTTGTGTGCCTGATTTCTACCAATAAAAACTTTTATTAAATTGATTTAAAACTTATATTTCTATAAGTAATTTAAAGCTAATCTTTTGATTGAATAATTGATTATTTACATTATCCTTGAACTAAACGTATGGCTGGAAGTTTGCTTCAGTTTTTTTTAATATTTATGTATAAAAACAAGTACGAAAGTATAGTCGGTGAAGCCGACCATATAATACCCTACATCCAGTATATGTTTAAAACAGTTTTTCAGAAGTTGGCGTTATATGGAACATATAACCTATTATGGATGATCCAAAAATTAATAGTCATGATTTCTGTGAATATAAATATTTTATGTGTTAAACTTTATCTGGGTATAAATACTTATAAAAGATTTATAGAGTTTAAGTGAATTACGGAGAGGGTCCGGTATGGACCGACCGTTATAAAATTAGGTGTCATTATTACTGTATATAAGAAACTTATTTGTGTCGAATTTTATTTGATTACCAACATTTTTAAGAAATTTATGATCGTTAAAGTGATTTTTGGAAGTGGACCTTATATGGGAGCTACGACTAATTATGGACCGATCACAAGAAAATTGTACCGTATTATATGTATACATATGAAATATATTTGTGCTAAATATTATTGGATACCAACATTTTTGAGAGAGTTATGCTCTTTAAAGTGATTTTCGAAAGTGGGTCTTATATGGGAGCTACGAGTAATTATGGACCGATCTGCACAACATTTGTAGATGTGATTTGGTATCATTTACCACTCATTTATGGTAAAATTTGTGTGGATTCTTGCATATTTCAAACATTTATGATCATTAAACCTCTATTTTGGAAGGACATTTGTATGGGGGCCAGGTGAAATAATGGACCGATCAATTCCATCCGTCCTTGGACCGAAAAATATCACGTACCAAATTTTATCGAAATATCTTTAAAATTGCGACCTGTACTCTGCGCACAAGCTTTACATGGACAGCCAGACGGACGGACGGACATCGTTAAATCGATTCAGAAAGTGATTCTGAGTCGATCGGTATACTTTTAGGTGGACCAATATTTCTGGGCGTTACAAACATCAGCACAAATCCAATATACCCTCCCCACTATGGTGGTGTAGGGTATAAAAAAATATTTCTATACAGTAAATACTTTCAGTTTTTTCCTTGTTTGATGCTCCTTTAGATAATCAAAAACTGAGTGTGTGCGGTTATCGCTAAAAAACGCCTTAATAAAGTAAATACATCTTGTGATAAGGGGACAGCCAGTGTGTACTAAATAGTTATAAATAATGACATAAAACTATAAAGTACTTATTAAGAATGTGTAGCATTTGAAGACAGTTGTCTAAATATTTCCTACGAACAAAACAAGTTAGTAAATTTGCTTTTAATTTGTTTATTGTTGTTATTAAGAAAAGGTATAAATATACATTTTTAATTGCAGCTTTCTTTATAACAAACATTATTATGTGTGATTATTAAAAATACACAAATTAGTCATAATATTCGTATGACTTTCGTTTCGTTTCGCTACCATTTTTTAACTTTTAAAACATATACAGTGAGCATCAATATAAAGTAAACACTTATGTTTTAATCACAAATGTTTTATCAAATATACCACAAATACAAATTTAAAACAAAATATATTGCATAATTCATAAGAAACTTTAGCAAATAATAAAATAAAATGAGTTATATGATTAACAAAAACTAGAAAAATAAGAAACATAATAAAATAATTAAATTTTAACGGAAAAGTACCAGGTTTTTTGCGTTTTTTGTTTGTGGTCCTTTTGCCTTTATCACAGCTGGCAATCATTTAGACATAGACTTAACGTGCTTTTAAGTGAAATCAGGCGAAATTTTGTTCTGTTCATCATGTATTACTACCTTTATGTTATCCTTGCAAGAAATATTTATTTTTTTATTATAATTCACACAGGTGCTCAATTGCATTTAGGTCTGGGGGCTGCGGAGTATGATCTAAAGTTCTTGGACAATGATCGAGCAGCCACTCTTTTACAATTTCGAATGAAGGTATGCTTAGGATCATTGTCCTGTTGCTAAATTCAATTCTGTGCTAGTTATAATTTCTCTACTATTATATATTTACTAAATGGCATTGCGCGCGTTGCTACGCCACCAATTAAAATTAATTTGAAAGAAAGACATTACACAAATATTCAATTAATTTTAAGTAATTTTATTGATTTTGTTCATTTTGAAACAAGTAGGCGGTCGAAAAAAATATTCTTAGTCATGCCGGAGTCTTAGATATATCCCGTCAAAGTTTTAGTAAAATCGGTCTAGCGGTCTGGCCTTCCCGGCAGTCTTTGTAATTAATTAAAAAAGTGGGCGTTAGAGTAGGCGTGTTCACACCAACTCAGAAACCTTCCCGGGCTCATGCACAACAGCTTTGCCAAAGATAATCACATGATCAAATACATAGTTTACGATTCTATAAAGGACATACATACAAACATTTATTTTTTGAGATGAGGAATGAAAGTGGGCGTTGCACATAACATTTTTATTTTTACTTCGCCTACAGTAAGATGTGTATACAACTTGTTTGAAGTAAATCCGTAAAAAGCCATGCAGAAGCAATTAATCAATTAACAAAAGTGGGCGTTAAAGTAGGCGTGGTCCTACCAACTCAGAAACCTTCCCGCGCTCATGTACAACAACTTTGCCAAAGATAATAACATGATCAGATGCATAGTTTACGATAATAGAATAGTAGAAATCAATTTCAAAAAAGTACCAATATAAGTCTTTTTTGTGTGGATGGAAGAATATTTTATCTTTTTTTTTTATTTTTAAATTGAATAAATAATATCAAATGTCCGATTTTACCCCGTTTTTGTCTCTTTTTTTATCACCCGTGAAAAAATAATTTTCAAAAAAGTACCTATTAATTATTCGTAATACGTACTATTTAAAAATAATAATTCATGGATTTTTAGTGATAAAATACATTTTGATAAAAAAGAATAAAATTTTAGGCCATAGGAATTCGAATTTCAAAAAAGTACCAAAAAGATTTCTAGTCTTTATTGATCTGAGCCAGATTCATTTAATATAGTATTTCTATGTTTATTAATGTAGGAGATATACATGTTAACGGAGCGTACTACGGGGACTATTTTTACCCCATTTGGTCACTTGAATTTCAAATTTCAAAAAAGTACCAGACACCTGCCGGCTCTTTTTTGATTAAAAAAATTATTTCTAAGTTTATTTGTTTTGGAGATATAGAGGTAGTGGTTTTACCCGTTTTGTCCCCCTTAACGACCGAATTTCCAAAAATCCCTTCTTAGTGGATATACATGTTGTAAAAGGAACCCATATATAGATTACTAAAGGCTTCGTTCTTGGTTCACCATATTTTTGGGGAGTTTTTGACTCCAAATATCTCAAACTTATTTGCATAGGTGAAAAGAATATTGTACCAAAAAATTTTAGACTCCTATATATATTTTTTGCAAAATTTAAACGTTTGGTTTCCTTGCTCTTTGAAATAAGGGGTATTTTACGTGGCACTCTACTGTGTAGGCCATTTTAATGCAAAGATCTTCTAATCTTATTCGCTGTGACAGATTTTCCAGAAGTTTTCGTAACATTTTCAGCTATTTTTTAACACTATATGTATGTTGGATTTGCTCTTGCTTCTCTTACCAGAGCTCTTACTTCAGTTTTTGTAAGACTCTTTGGTCGTTTTGCACTAGGCAAATTTTCTATGGTATACTTGTATACAATTTTATTTATTGTACAGTGATATCTTCCAACAATTTTGACTATTTCACGCAGTGATTTACCTTTTCTGTGAAAGTCTATTATGATTTTCCGAAACTCAATTAATGTTTATCTTCCCATTGTAAATTGTTCACTACTTAACGTTTCAACTTATCCTATTTTAATGGTAAATTATGAAACTTGCAATTATTTTCAACGACACTTTATCGTTATACTCTCAAACAAAACAAAACATTAAAAGAATTGCCACTACTTTTTGAATGACAGGGTTTTTACAGAAGGATGATGCTACTATTTACTTTATTTTGACACGTAAAAACGGGTCTGTTTTAACAAAAAATCATTTCAATTTCTATAGGCTTTTGTTTTTTTTTTATATGAATTTAAGTCCATTTAAATAACTATGTATAGATGTACCTATAAAAATGCAATATAACTTTTTAATAAATATTATTTATATTGAAATAATTAAGCTTCTCTTTTAATAATATGTGTTGTTGACTATATTTTGACGTTCACTGTATATTTAGGATTTTTAAATGTAGGGAAGTCGATTAATTGATGTCTTTGTAACTGTTTCTTGATACGCTATAGTATTATATATTCGTTAGAATTTTGGTATTGAAAATTTGTCCAAAAGCAGCTGAGATAAATGAAAAAAGCAAAAATACCTCGTTTTTTTAGAATTACAAACAGAACACAAAAATGGCGGTCTTTGATCGCAGACAAACAAACAACAAATGTTCTGTCAATGCTGTTCGAACTGGAACATAACATTGACAAGAGTTGTCCACATAAAAGAAATTCATGTGCGGACAAGAAATTGTTCGCCGAGTGAACAAAACTGTGTCCTGTTAAGACGGGTAATTCCTGAAACCATTTATACCGACTATTTATGGCCAAAGCTCGCCGTGCAGTTCTTTCAAACGCGCTTGAAACCGCTTTAAATTCTTTTTAAATGAGAACCTTTGTTATAAGTGGAGTCATATTTCAAATAATATTTATATTTCGAAAATCAATTAAAAACTAAATTGTCCTTTGTTTGATTTCTCTCAACTTTAATTTATTATAAATTGAAGTCACAACCTTGACAGGCCTAAAAAGGAGGAAGATTATATCAAACACGTACAGTTTTGCTTTAGTGTAAAGACTACCACTTTGATTTGATAATTGGTTAAATCATAAAATAAAAATTTAGTAAAAAATACTTAAATCTAGCATTAAAGTGTAGACGGGCAAAAATTAGACTTATGGATTTTTGGAAAGCCCTAGATCTTAATTGGAATCAAAATCAAAATTGGAATTGTTGCAGACAAGTGACTGTCGAATATATTTTTTAAAACTTTCACTTTAAAGATCTCAGGAGAGAGCAGCAAAATAAAAGAAAATGTCGACTGTAGTTATGGTCCCATCCCATATTTCTTATTTTATTCTCTCTCCAGTTCTTCCCTATGCTAATAACCTCAAACTTTGTGAGTTATCTCAATTGTTAATAGTTATTTAATGATATTTACTTACCATTACTTAATCTCTCCTTTTTATATTTATCCTTTTCTAATAATTGGTGTGTTGAAATTTTTGCTGGTAATTCGCGAGTTTGTGTAGAAGCAGTGCTTTCACTCTGACCAATATCTAATGGATCCCAATCCATTCGTCTTTTACGTGCTCCACTATTTGAGTATATTGTTTGGACGTCAATTATTTGTGGGCCCGGAGAATCTTTCGATTGATCGTCTGTAAAGAAATTTTACAAGATTAATCTTATATTTTAAAAAAGTTAGTCTTTTGTTTTAAAAAGATGTACCAAAATTGAAGCAAGGATTGTGAAATTAACATTTAAAATATCGACAAAAAATGCTTAGTGGCCAATGTGCTGTTTATTTAATTAAAATCTAGCGTATATCTTGTATAAATATTTGTAACTTACCCGGCCAAGACTCCTCAGAATTCGGGGGAGAGTCAACGAATGTTATGACAGGTTCATATTCGGCACCAAAATGTTGATGATGAAAACCACTCATTAAATTGCGATTGGTTGAATTAGAAAGCTATGGAAAAAAATTAAAAAAAGTCTTTCATAAACAAAATATCCTTTAAAACGTGAATTCAATACAATAATCATTTAAACTATAATAAATGTGTTTAATTTGTTAACAATAAACCTAAATATTCCATAATTATCACAATAATTTACACCAGTTCACTAAATAAAAATGAATTTGTTAATTTGTATCTATACGCGATTTTTAAAATAAATATTTAAACTGTGACTATACAACATATCCGTAAATTTTGACATTGTTTGTATTAATTCAACGAAAAAACTAATTAGAGCAAATTAAAAATGTATAGAAATTTTTGATTTTTTTTTAATTTATTAAAAAACTGTATTTTAAAAGCATTAAAATTTAATCTCAGACTGAAATTAAAAAGAGAAAAACATTTGTAAATCTCATAATTTCATTATGTGAAATTAAGCTCAGCTAAATATTTATATAAATATGTACTTACAGTAGGAAGTAAAACTGTTAGAATGTTTTGCATTAAGGAAGTAAGGCAATGAAAATAATACAAATATAAGTATGTATGTATATTATCATATATAGGTATTTTTTGATTTAATTGAACCTTATTCTAAATTATAATGCACAAAAACTCACATAAATTGCCTCAAAACATAAAAAAATAAAAAAAAACAAAAAATTCACCACTCGGACACTTTTGCACAGTACAAGAAATAAACACTATCACGATAAATGTTAAAATGTCACGGTACTTAACCCGTTTTTTTTTTTTTTTTTTTTTTGTTTGTTGTGATCTCGTTGTCAAGCTTTTATTGCTCTATTTGTGCATTATTGTTTGACCTGTCAACTGATTAACTTGATTCTTGAATAAAAAATTAAAAGATCTTTAAAAATGAGAAGAACGCCAACTGATATTGAAAACAATGTGATAAATTTGTTCCAAAATAATTATTCATGCCGTAGAATTGCTGAAAAATTAAATTGAAGTAAATCCACGGGAAATGATATAAAAAACGGCGTAATGTAGCTTGCAATAACAACCAAGAGCGTCGACCAAGACTGCTTTCTGATGGTGATGCCCATAATAAAGACATCAAGACCCCGAAAACTGCTGCAAAAAGTATTGGTAAGGATGTCAGTTCCTGGACGGTTAGACGCGCATTAAATATATTGGTTTAGTAGCCACTGTGAAATAAAAACCCAGCACTTTCCGATAGAAATGTAAAAAAACGCCTTCATTTCTGTAAAACCCATAAAAATTAGACAGTAGATGACGAGTTATTTGGAGCGACGAAACGAAAGTCAACCGATACCAGTCTGATGAAAAAAATACTATTGGCTTAAGCCGAATGAGCGAATTCAAAAGCACCAACCTCAATGCAAAACATCCGGACAGTTTTGCTTCCCACTGTATATACGTAGTATAGTATTATTATTATCAATAAGGTCGGACGAGTATTGTGTATTGAATTAAGAAAAAAGAAAATAAACTCACAGATAATTTTTAATAAGCATGATGATGCTCCCTCATTATATACTTTTTATAATCGTCTGTTAAAAAAAATAAAAAACAAAATACCACAGACACAATTCCAATGAATGGTGGTAACTCTGCTTTACTTTTACTTGTGTTTATTCTTATCAGAAATAATAACAATATTAAAAACAAATACATATATGTAGGTATAGAAAAAAAAACACAAAATGTTTAAATGCAACTCAAATACTTTCATATATGTACTTATAATATGTACATTTAATAATCTTGTGAGAATTTCTTTCGTCTATGAAGAAAATAGGCAAAAATATTGAAGCGAAATTGCAAACATTTCAAACTAAAATATAAAATATTTTATAAATTTAAATAATGTATAAAAAATATGTATGTATGTATATACATATCGGGGCAATAGACTAGGCGATAGAGTGCCGGACTATCAGTCAAAGGGTTGCGGGTTCGATTCCCAGGGCCATATACATAGTTGATAAAATTGTCATATTTGGGCTTGTGAAAATTCAAGAGCAATTATTGAGAAGTTCTTGCATTCTGAACGTGTCACTGTATGGAACGGTATGTGGTCTTAAGTCATCGTAGGGCCATTTTTTGAAAAATTCCGCCAGTGACTATCATTGACATTTAGTTTCAACAGGAAGGTGCAACATGTCACATAATAACAGAAATAATGAATTTATTGCAAACCATAATCCCCGATCGCATATAGATATATCTGTATTATTTTGCATTTATGTTTCTCAAACCTTCCTCTTTCCAATACAATAAACATTTGAATAAATGAAATTAACAAAATATTGATTTTGCCTTTGTAAATATGCGTTTAAATGAGAAAAATAAAAAACACAAAAATAAAATGAGCCAAAAATATTATAATATTAAAACAATTAATTTTTTCAGAAATTTTAAAAGCCATGGAAAATATAAATATATGTATGAAATTTTTGATTCGACTTAAGGTACATTTGGCAAATATTTGCCGAAAAAGACGTAACCACTAAATAACATACGAGTATATTTAAACTCATTTATTTATTTAAAAAAACTTTTCTTATTTAGGCCAAAGTACAACAAATATTTAGTTTTAATTTATTTGATGCTGTTTGATCTTGCAATACTCTTGTCAGAGTAAGCAACGTCAAACAAATTTGTGGTAAAACAAGTGGTTACGCTTTTTGGGAGGTTTAAAAGTTCGAAATTAAACTTCACACACATATGTAAATAAATTTGGGTAGATATAATACAGATGATGGGCTATTTAAATATCTCTTAAAAGTGACAATTAAGAGAACTTATCAAGAATATTAATCATACGGGAATAAATAGTTCAACATCGAGAACGTGTCCACAAAATTGTTAAATTTCCAGTTTTAACGAACTATTCAAAAATTTCTTATGGTATTATAAATACTTAAAAATATTTTCCAAAACTTAATTTTGAATAGTAAAACTAGTTATGAATAAATAGTTTCGTCAATATTCCGAATATTATTAGAGAACCACTTGTTATTGATCTATTTTTTCTGATTATTCTTTTTCGATATTTCTTTGCAATATTTTTAACTGAAATGCTTAATTCATTTTCCCTATTTGATCTTGCGATTACCTACCTAGTCTTTCAGCTAATGAGAAGCCCTCAATTTGTGGAATAATCAAGACAATATTTGAAATTCCCTTAAAATTTGTTACCCATGATTTGACAAGCCATCGTATTGGGCGCACATAAAGAAAACTTCGGACACAAATTTGTAATTAAAAAGTTTTGGAGGACCAGTTCATAATTGAACATATCTCTACTTCCAAAAATTGCTTTAACGACCATATAAAAAAACTTTAAAATGTAGATATCTAAACAAAATTCAGCACAAATATATATATAATCTTTCGGTCTAATTTTGTGTAGATCGGTCCATAATTAGTCATATCTCCCATATAAGGCGCACTTTCGAAAATCACTTAAAGGCTATAAATTTGTTAAACATGTTGGTATTCAAAAAAAATTCACAAATTAGTTTTATACACACATATATGACAAAAATAATGACATTTCATTTTATAACGGTCGGTCCATAATTAGTCATAGCTCCCATATAGGATCCCCTTCGAAAATCACTTTAACCTCCACAAAATTTAACACAAGCTATACTTATATGCATAAAGTCATGCCACTAAATTTTTGGATGATTGTTCCATAATAGGAACAATACCAGTCCCATATAACGACCATTTCTGAAAAATGTATGTACACATATACTGGGTGTAGGGTATTTTATAGTCTTGATTGACTGTAGTTTCTTAATTGTTTTAATTTTGTTTTTGACATACACGAGAGAAATTCATTATTTATGCTGATGGCTTGTCAAGACGGAGGGTAAGTTGCACAAAGCAAGAGCTCCTTGAATTCGATAAATATTTACCTGCGAACTATTTGCTGTAATCGGACTATTATTCTGCAATGTTGTTGTAGGCGTTATGCTATTTGAGTTGAGACCGTTGTTACTAGTGTTAAACTCCATTAAATCGGTGTTGTTCAAATTTGTCAAATGGAATTTTGTAGGCCGCTGGTGCTGCTGCTGGTTCGGCTGTTGAGTTGTCAGTTGATTTATAGTTGTATAACTCGTATGTGTTTGTGGCTCTGGTTGATTTTCTACTGAATAAGGATCCAAAAAAGATTGTAAATCGAAATAACTGTACTGATGATGGTGGTGTTGTTGTTGTTGTTGATGGTGTGGTATGGAAGCAACCAGCGATAGAGCCATTCGGCTTATAAAACCCAATCTTAGAGCACTTAAAAAGGCTCTTTAGATATGGTGGCAGAATAGAAAGTAGTTTGTTTTACTATATTCGTGGCGTTTTTTCTTTAATACAGGGTAGACGGACGGCCCCTTTTCTTAATTTTTTATACACAAATTAACACACATTTATTTCTTAATTGGAATTTTCTGTTAATACATTTTAATTTATCTCTAACAAGGTATTTTTCGCAGTTTCTATAATTCGATATTGTTGGTTTTTTTATCGAATTATTTTAACACTTTGGTTATCTTATGTTTTTCTTTTTTTTTAGTTTTATTTTTTTTTTGTTTTTATCATACACGCTTTTAAAGTTTAATACAAAAATTATTTGAATTTGACCGGCAACAAAGAGACGGATGTAAATTTGTTCATACCACAATCCAATTAAAACAATACAAAAAAGGAATTGTAAAGTTTTTTAATACCGGTGGTCTCTCTCTGACGGTGGCTACGCAATAGAGTATTCTCAACTTTTAACAGCATCTTGTTGATCAGGCACATAAAACTCTCAGGATACACATTGAGGAAGAAGGAAGAACTCATATGAGAATGTTGTTCAATTTTCTCCATTTATTGCAAACAATTGTTTTTTGATAAATATCAAATGTTGTTTTTTGTGGGAAAAAAACTAAATCCGTTGTTGTGTACAAATTTTAAAGGAGCCGTTTTGAAGGATTAAGTTTTTAAATTTTTAAGGTTTTAGTTTTGTTACAGATGCTGCGTGATTGATGTTCAGTTTTTGTCTGCAATATTCTTTTTTATATTGACAATTTCAACAAGTTTAACTCTCGTTTTTATTTTTGTTTTTTATTTGCGTTTTTTTTTTTTATTTATTTTTTATTAATTCTGGTGTATTTTTTTTTTTTTTTTTTGTATAAGTATAGTGATAACTTTTTCACACTTTATTTGAATTTTAATTCACACTTTTTTAAACACATTTGTTGTTTTACCTGCTTATCTAATAAAGTCTATTATTTTCTTTGCAGGCGTATGTTTGGTTTTGTAAAAACTTTTTTATAGATAATTTTCTTTTTTTTTAGTTTTTATTTTCCCCAAAAAAAGATTAAAACACGGTAGTAGTTATTCACAGACGTTAGTGGAGCAATTTTAACACAACGAAGCAAGGCTTCGCATAGCGAAAGGAGACCAACATCTTAGCAGAACCTTGGTTGTGACAACCACCAGCGAACGCTTACGACCGACCAAATATCAAACGAAACGGTACCGCAGCTTTGAAACGAGTGTAAGAACGTTGGGAGCTAAACAATCAATGAATGCGCAGCCCTGCCACAATTTGTATACGTATTTGTAATTCAAGCTATAGTAGTTGTAGCAGTAATAAAATAATTGTTATTGCTAGTAGCTGGTGTGCAAAAAAAAATATTTATAAAATAAAATAAACGAAATGATACTTGAAGCTGTTCTATTTGCTTGCGAGATAACTAATTTACTCTACATACATATATATATATGAGTGTATAATATAATAAAATGTCTGTACTATACTAATAAATAATAGTATATCTTGCCGACGACATCAGATTCGTTAAGTAACGACTGGTAACACACAAAGAAATTTTTCAAATCACACAATTATATTTCACAGTTTATTGGGCAGCTATAGAGCGAAGTTTTATTATTTTAGAGAGTAAATTTTAAATACTCTTTCTTTCTTTTTCAATATTAATAAGAATATGCCCACCACAGTTTAATGTTTATGCCAAACAAATTCATCTAATATTTTTATTATTCATTCATTTTGGTGGTTTTTTCTGTTTAACTGAAACAATTCCGGCGCGTCTGTTGCGACAAGTTGTTATTGTTATTGTTGTAGGTTGAATTGTCTGTCTTGGTTTGTTTTGAAATTGAATGTCAATTAATTTTTAGTACATAAATGATTTCAAATCAATTATTTTTCAATTGTTTGTTCTTCTATATAAATTATTTGTATGTGACAAATACATATGTACATATGTATGTATTTCAATTCAATTCAATTTAAATATCCATCAATTGAATTTAAACAAAGAGTACATACATGTTTGCACAAAAACACAAAACTAATTATTGATGAAGTGAATAACAAGTTTTTTATTCACTTACAATGCCACTCTTGGCTTTTTTAACACTCTAACTATAGTTTTTGAAAACACTTAAAAAAACACAAGGCGGTTTTATATTAAGACGTTGTTACGTTAGCACACGGCGAGTAAGACTGATTTGACTGAAACCCTGCAAACGCAAAACAAGTATCCGAACGTTTCACTTCTGAATGTATTCAAATAGTAAGTAGTAATATTAATACAAAAAAAACTTCCCGCCTCACAGAGTGTCAACACGTCAAATCCCAAACCAATACAAATAAAAGAAAAAATAAATGCAATATAGGTACAAACAAACATACATAACCAGATATAATATGTACATATACGAGTACATACATACATATATACAATTATTAGCCTGTTATAATTATTGAGTATATTGGAGTGTTTCTTAATATTTCGAGTTAAATGAGAATGATCTAACAAGTGAACCAACCTACTGAATGTTAACATTATCATTGCTGACTGTTATACTATGTATACCCTGCTACATTAGTGTTGTTGTGTCTGTCTTTGATAACAATCATTGAAAAAAAAACGAAAACAAGTTAAATCAACCAGTTGCTGCTCATGCATATACAGTGGTGGCCATATATTTTAAAAATTTAGTTCAACATACATATTAAAACTAATAACTAGATATACATAGTAAAGTAAGTTTAAAATAAAAAATTCACAGCATCAATACTATTTTAAGGAAAATAAACTTAAACACAAAAAAACGCAATATCAAATTGGTCACATAATTAGTGGGGTTTAACAAAATGAACTTATCTTTTAATATTTTGTTGGATACCCTTGTTTTTGACAACATTCGCCAGTCTTTTTGGTAAACTCTTAATTAAATGCTGGCATGTTTGCAGAGATATGTTTTGTTCTTTAGGTCTCTTTTTACAATTGCCCATAAGTTTTCAATTGGATTAAGATCAGGACTTTGGGGTGGCCAGTCAAGAACATCAATATTTTGATCCAAAGGGCAACAACTCACTAACCGTAAAGTGTGCTTTGGGTCATTATCATCCTGAAAAATGTATTGGACGGGCATATTCTCAAAGTAATACGGTTTCATTACATTTTCCAAAATGTTTTTAATTGATGCTGATCCATTATTCCCTGAACTCGTGCAATTGGACCCACACCATGCCAATAATAGGCACCCGTCACCGTGTTTCACTGTTTTAACAGTGTACCTGGGGTCTAAGGCTTTATTTGGAGGACATCTAATATACGATTTTCCATCAGATTAGAACGAGTTAAACTTAGATTCGTCGCTCCAGAGAACTCTATTCCAATAACGTGGATCTTTTCTGAACATTTATCTTGCAAACCGCAACCGCTTCATGATACGAAGTCCTGACTCATTTAAGCGTCTTCTTATTATCCGTGTGGCTATTTCTGCGCCATTTGCTGTCCAATTTCAGCCTTTATTTCGCGCGCAGATAAAAATGGATTTTTTTTACTGGCTCTACAAATAACTCTATCTTCTGCTAAAGTGGTATTTTGTGTGCTAGGTTTCCTAGCTGGGATTGCAAACTCCTTTGTATTTTTGCACAAGTGAATTGAAGCAAATACTGTTTTTTTCAGCATGAAAACTTTTGTGCAATAGCCGACATTGAAAGTTTTTCATATTGGTAACACTGCACAAATAACCGTCTCATTTCTGGAGTACATGACTTGTTTTTGCCCATTTTCGAAACTAAACCGTATCAAGCTCTATTGTTTAACAAATTATACTCACTTTGTCAATAATATTTAGAAAATCTTAAAAGTTGAAGAAAAAAAATGCGAATTTATAATTATGTGGCCAGCAAAAAAAAGCAATTGTGAAAAAATTAATTTTATATATTTTTTAATTTAACTTAGAACTCAACGTATTGTGCATCAACAACAATGTCGATTGTTTACTCATTGAATAACGATAAAAACAATTTACTGTGTATGTCTTATTATATCAAAGCATCGTTTCTAATTATATGGCCCCCACTGTACATACATACATACTTGTATTTATCTATATTTATGAGCATTTATTGACAAAAATGTATTTAATTTGTTGTTCCTGAAGAAAACAATGTTTAATTTTTATACATAGATTAAAAGATTTCTTGGAAAGCGTTTAAAATAAAATTATCATAAATATTTAAATAAAATAAATAAAATGTGTGACCCACAAAAAATAAATTTTTTACTTAATAATTAATAAATTTCTAAAAATTTTACAAGATTTCTGTCGCCTAATTAAAATATTATCTTAAAGAAAAACTTTAATTTTATGTGCATTACAGCCGTAACCTACAATTTTAAATACAACAGCTTTCTCAACAAGAATTTTGTTTTTAAACATAAAAGTTTTATTTGTTGACATATTAGAAATAAAAGTTTCGTACGAAAATCCCATTAAAATATAAATATGTACATAAAAAATGAACTATAAAAATGGTGGATCTATAAAAATAGATTTTTTATTTTCAGACGAATCCCATTTTTGTCTAGATACGTAAACAAGCTAAATTTCAGCATTTGAGCAACTGAAAATCGAAGAACATACATATATTGAGAAGCCCTTGAGAAGCATGTGTTCTGGGGCATTATTGGGCCATATTTTTTGATAATTTTGCTGGAAATGCGATTACGGCAAATGGATGACGCTAATGAGAGATGTTAACAACTAACACGTTAGAGCATATCTCGCACAGCCACCGAAACAATACATTCATTGTAATCCAAATTTTCTGATAATTTTACAAAATATAGCTGTTAATTGTCAGCCCCATTTATGCGATAGATTTTATATAGAGCCAATCGAATCGATTACCGCTTTAGAACTTAAAATATGTTACGTGATAAACGAAATAGACCCCGTCATTTTGCAAATTTGATTGAGCTATATGCGTGATCGCGATAGGAATCCATCGCATATACATAAATGTTAAACAATACAATAAAATTTTTAATGAATAACATAACATAACATTCTCGTTCATAAGCTCGTTATAAAAATATAATAACCAGGGCTACGTAAACACATGTTTTTGATCAATAACCCAAAACCAAATTTGATAAAATATTTTGCCGTTAATTTGCCAAACAATTGGATCCATTTATTACTATATAATTTGCTGTCATGTGTAAATAACTTAAATATTTTAAAAATTGTTTTTATTAATAAATAATGCACAACAAAAACTTAATAATGACTTGCATTACTTAGAAGTAGCCTTATAATAATAATTACTGTTTTTACTGATAACGGCACCTAAATATAAATGTGTTATTTAAGTCATTACTTGTAACTAGTTTTAGTACAATAATATTTATTAACAGTGGTGGTAAGTATTTGTTTCCAATGACTTTTGCTACTATTGTGTAAATAGCATTTTAAAACTATGCCTACTTGACAATGAAAGTTTTTGCTGGGTAGTTTCACTGCTTTGAATAATTCATCTTACGCTATATCATGAAATTCTCAGACCTGAACATTAATAATAAATAAATTACTAATTATGAGAACTGCGAAATAAAATTTAAATTTAAATTTAAATTTTAATTTGTCGAAAATCTTTCAACAAATTTTTGTTCTCTTTAAAAAATTTAAAAATATGCTAATTATGTACACATAAAAGCAAAATATGCAAAAACAAATTGATGTTATTTTGTTAAAAATCATCTAATTTGAAAAGTATCACTT
Organism: Bellardia bayeri; assembly: GCA_950370525.1. NCBI lineage: Eukaryota > Metazoa > Arthropoda > Insecta > Diptera > Calliphoridae > Bellardia > Bellardia bayeri. Next base: position 62,848,993 of record OX493268.1, read on the forward strand.
CAAACTTGATTTCGCAGTCACATTTAATAATCAATTAATGTTTGCGCATAAACCTATAAATTAAGGCTATGGCAAATTTTTGATATATCCTCACAAAATGTTATTTCTGATTATAAAAAAAAGCTTCAACGAAAGATGAAAATATTGTTAGACAATCTAACAACCTGGCAAAGCAAATTAAAAAAAATTAAAACTTTTTATTTTTTTGATTAGAAATTAAAAAATGTCTATGGTGTAACTATACAAGGTGAGTGCAGTAGCACAGCTGACTGACTTTGTTTACAATTTACTTATGTCAAAAGTAATACTTTTTCAAGTGTTTTATTTTAAACAAACAAAATGGCTGTTGTTCCTGTATTGTGTTGCATTTGTTGCCGATTTGCACCCACTTGGTATAGTTACACCAAATTTCATAATTACCTATATGAAAACTGCTTACATGATGCAAAAAACACCTGTCGAATTATTTAGGTCCGTTTTTAAAACAGAAAAAGCCTGTTTCGACTTTAGAATACTCTTATTTGTGCTGAATATAAAAGACTGTAAAAAGATTTATATGCGAAGTGAACTTTGTTCATGTGATTTCTCTTACTTACGAACGTGTATTTATTGTATTCTCCGGAATAATTTACAACTTGCATTTTTGAATTTCATACTTTTGTATTTCAATCTACGAAAAAGTTTTCTTTAGATTTACAGTTGACCGACAAATTAAGAGTTGTCTGGGGCCAAATTACCGCATTCGATATCGAGTGAAATTGATCGTAATTTTCTTATTTGAGATTATGGCATTCGATATCGAGCAAGAAATTTAGTACATTTTATCATAATTTCGATGTCGAAATCATTTTTCGATACGATAGCTCATTCGATAACGAATGCGGTAATTTGGCCCCTGATTTTATACATCGAAACGTTTTGATTTTGTTGAAGAAATTATTTTAAGAGCTTAAAGCTGTATTTTCGTCAATACTATCAACGTAAGGTTTTGTTATTCCGTAAAAAAGAATATAATTTCGTAAAATTATTGCGTTTTCTATACACAGCTATTCCTAATTTGTGCAGATCGGAGCAAAAGTTTACTACACAGTTTTTTCAGTCATAATTCAGCTCTGAGTAGAGAAGAAACTCGCGCGTTATTATCATTGTCGCTTAGGGGTAATCAGGCTGTCCTTTTTCGCTGCCTTCAAGAGTTCTGCGACTCACTATTGTATTGGTTAATGCCTGTCGTCGACTAACTGTTGCGTTCGTTTTAGTTTTATAACCTTATATATAATACATTTATTAATAATTCAAGGCTTAATCATTCCTGCTTCCTATATGAATACATAAGTCGACTTGGGACTGACAAATCAACGTAGGATAACCTGGCTGTTTAAAAGATTTAATTCTCTGCCGACCAAATTTAATGTTAGGAAGAACAAGTATGTTACTTTTAAAGGTTCTTTAAAATTAAAATAAATTAATTAGAAGTACCTACTTTGATAAATTTCATTTATTGATTTAAAAAAACTACTCTCATTACCTTACCAACATAATTAGTGATTTATGCCCTTATTCATAAAAAATTAAAGTAGACTTCAAATGTACTTTAAGAAAATTTTATATGAAAATTTTGTCTAAAAGCACACTTCAAACCTACTTTATTTTTTATGAATACGGCTGATAGACTTCTCTGTGAGATTCTGTTTTAAATAAAATAAAATTTAATTAATATGTTTCTTTAATTAATGAATTGGTCATGAACTTACTTTATTTATAACATATTGTCTAATTAACACATTAATGATTAGTGGCCTAAAACTTTTTATATTATTGTTTCAACTCTAACTTCAACAAATTATTTTTACTAATTAATACGTTAAACATGAAAAGTGCACATAATAAAATTTTAATTGCGTAAAACTATTTTAAACCCGATTATTTATTTATTCACTTTTCAATTTTCATAGATTTTTTATGTTACATATATTATTTTACGCAAAACTAAAAGTACAACTCACTTTTTTGTGGAATACGCGCTCTTTTATGTTTATAAACATTGACTAGTCAAAGTTATAAATATGGCTATTGTAGACTATATTTCTATTATGATATAAATGACCGTTAAAATCGCTTATTTAACTATATAAATACAACACTTCTTTGTTATAAACTTCCTGTTGTTAGAGATGCCATATTAAACTCACTTACGTAAACACAACAACTGTCATTTGTAGCATAGATTAGTCTGTGATTTGTAGTTTTAGTCTGGCAATACTAATAAACATTCCATTTGTACATAAACAACAGAAGAATTTTCTGACAAATTTTTATTTGTTTCCCTTAAGATATATATCTTGTATTATTATGGAATTATCGCCCAATGGTGAACCCGTTGACAAAAAGCCAATTTTAACTGCAGACGGTCTCATACAAACCACTACCCAGGCCGCAAACGCAACAAATACCTCACCCAACAGAACTTTGACAGCTTCCAATCTTGACGTCGAAATCTTACCTGTCATCTACGATATTATACGTTGGTACGTATGGTTAAAGTCAAGGCATATTGATTATATGCCTTGGTTAAAGTGATTATACCACAAAATACCTTTTTCGTTTTTTAACTTATTGCTATTTCAATTGTCATCTTTATTTTTGAGTGTGAAATTTGGTGGCAATTAAATTGCGTTCTTTTTTGTAAATATAATTTTCTGCAACATTATGTAATTGATTAAAAGTTGATTTTAAATGTAATTTTAGTGTTGAAAAGGATCCTAAAGATAATACGTCCAAACAACGGGAATCTCAGGAGTGTTGCCAAAAGGTAAGATACATCGTATTTAAATGTGCGGTATTTGTTACATTCATACATATGAATTGAAGTGATATGTTTGATCTAAAGTTTTTACAAATCCGCCGGCTTTACAGATAAATAGAATATTAATACTAATATAATTTCAAAGAAATTCGGTCAATTATGAGGCACTTATGCATATTTATGCTAAATTTAATTAGCGTACTACTATTTTATTAAGTAGTATGCAAAAAATGGAACTCAACACCATTGGCTGAAAGTGACCGATTTTTGTGACTATTTTATGGAGAATATTGTTGAATTTTAAAAACTTTCCCATTTTTAAATCTAAATAGGTATCTTTTTCATTTACAAAGATATAGATATAAAAGATATATCAAATGAAAGCTTGGAATATTTTCTATTGATCACTTTTTATTTTTTTGTACCGTTATATCGATGAATTTTCGAAATAACGGGACTTTTGTAAAAAATCTGCCTGAGATAAAGTACATTTTTTTTAATTGTGCTTTTTAATGGGTCATATTATACATCGTTTGAAATATATTTCAGAGCACTTTCAAATGATATACATATATATATATTGCCCTGATCCGTTCAGAAATCACAGATATAGTAATATATAGGTATATCTAAGATTTAAAGCTCTATAACTCCCTAACTGAAAGCTTCTTGCCCAAAATCCATACATCAGTAATCTTAGATTTCAAAGCCGTATAAATGGTAAAAAAATTTAACGATTGGTGACTTATACCCAACATAATTTAAACCCAAAAAGTATTTGATAAATAAAATCGGTTCAAAAAAATTATTAAGAAATTTGATATTAATAAATACCTACCTATGACAAATAATAATATGTGCAAATATGTATTTTCTTTAAATCATATTTTTTTTTTTGGATTTCATTTGTTTATCCATTATTTGAAATTTTTGATCTTAAATTAAAACTACATAGAAAATATTTATATTTCATTGCTTCACAGTCGAGTTTCAGATGGTGAAAACTTATGACATACATACATATGTATATATAAACATATGAAATAAACACGCAAAAATTGAGAGAATTTGGCTTGATGGGAAATCGATTAGTGATATCGCTTTTGCAATTAAGCGGCATCGAAATACGACCTCTAATTTTCTAAAAGATCCAAAAAATGATGGCAAAAATAAACACAGTAAACGCATTTCAGCCATAGACTCCAGGACTAAGCGACAAATTCGACATTTAGAAGCAGATAAAACATGAGCTATATGCAAATAAAAGTAGAACTCAACATCAGTGTTACCCGGCAGCGTATACAGCAACTGCTAAAAGAGGATATTAGTCTTAAATATGAAAACAAAATAGCAAAACCGTACCTAACTCAGCGCCACAAAAGAGCGTATATTGTGTTTGCTAAAAAATTAAAATTTTGGGATAATTGAACAATCCAACAAGATAACGCTCCGATTCATGTCGCACGTAAAACAAAGAATTTTTAATTTTTAAGTCCTGATCCAATAGAAGACCTTTGAGGAATTCTTTCCACCAATATGTTTTCAAAGACAAAACAATACATAACTTTAAAAGATTTAAAAAAATATATTCAGGCCTGTGATGAAAATCGATATCGAAAACGAATTAGTTTTGGAAATACATTTTAATGCATTTATAATCTAATTTTTAAAACTTTTGTTTTAAGATTCTCTTTAGTAGCCCAATATCTTTATATTTTATGTGATAAAAGTTTTTCAATACAGAAATATTACGAAAAAATTGACTTTTCGATATCGATTTCTATAACATGCGTGATTGACAGAGAAGGGATAAAATTCATATATAGTACATATGTATCAACTCTAAAAAACTTGGCATTGCCTTGTATGATGCAACAAGTTTTAATGCAAAGTTATTATTATTTAAATATTTTTCTAACGAGTCAACATTTTGTACTATTAATAGTTAATATTAATTTATGCGCATATAAATATTTTCTATGAAGTTCACATTACATTTTGCTTTTGTTTTAGTTTTTTTATGAAATAAAATAAAAATATTTTTTTAATAATTTTAAATCATACTAAAAAAATAAAAATAATTATTAAAACAAAAATTGTTTTTTAAATAATAAATTACTGTAAATCATTGCACATACAATTATTTGTCATAGGTAGTTATTATAAATTTAATAACACGATAATCTTCTCTATAGATTTTAGAACTGCAAAAACGCTTTGAAACAGCCAGAGCCCAAATTCGTCTCTTGCCCGGCATTGATTACAACAAAGAAGAACAACTACATAAATTAGAGTTGTTAAAAAATCAACTAAAACTGAAACAACAACTGATACGCAAATACAAAGATATACAATTTTAATTATAGTACAACAAAATATATATAACCCCGCGTAAAATTATTTCTAAATTATGGTTCTGCGTATATTAATGCGTTATTTAGCCAATAATGAACAACTTATAAATCGTATGGCTGAAAGTTATCCTATGCGTAGGGCCGCACAAATGATTGTATCTTTAATGTATCGCGCTAAACATGTGGCGGAGGATAAGGGTTTACACGAAATGACACCGGAACGTTTTAAGTGAGTAGTGAATATTTCTATGTATTATTCAATATTAATCGTTTAACTTGATTTTCATTTGCTTAGGTCATTTATGAATGTTTTTAAAAATAATATTAAACAAGAAATCGAAGGAGTTAAGGAGGAGATGAAGAAAAAGAAATTTTAGTTTATTTTAGAGTTAAGTAATTATTTAGAAATTATGAAATGTAGACTTGAAAAATAAATATATTTATTTAAGTAAAACATGACTATCAATTAACTATTTTAATGGTGTAATGCAGGTTTTTCGGACACACAACTATGATATGTTTAAAAAATTGACTTGTTAAAGGTGCAGTACTATGCATTCCAGATTGATTACGAAATTGTAGAAATTTGTATACACCTGGGTTCTTCATTTGTAAAATGAAGTATAAGTGAAATTTTCATTAAATATATGTAGGTAGGTATGTGTTCTAAATTTTGTGTAAATTATGATTTAAAAAGTAAAATATAATTCTTAGTTTGGTTTATCGTAGTATAATTTTTACTCGTTTTCTAGAACGCCCTAAAACGGTATATGTGGAATTGAAAACGAATTCAGTTTCACTTCGTAGTGGAATATAGAACATAGGCGATAATTTTAATTTGAAACTTGACTTTTAATTTAAAGTTCCAACATTCAATTCCTCGTGAGTGCTTGACAAGATAAGTCTTATGACAATTGACAACCTTAATCTATATATTAAATTATCATTCAAATCAAACAATATTCTAATGCCCTTATTCATAAAACTTACAACAGGTTTATAATTGTTTATGGAAATTTGCTTTATAAACCTGTTGTAAGTTTTTATGAATAAGGGGGTTAGTATATATATGTATATGATGATATTTATATCAAATTAACAATTAAAACAAAATTTATTTTTCACAAAAAAAAACATTTTTATTTAAATTTTTAACTTTTTTCAAAATTAATTATTCAAAAACAAAAGAATAACAACTAAAAAATCTCTAAACAAAAAAATTAAATACACTTTCATTCATTGTTCAAAAAAATCAACAAAAAAGAAAAATTCATTTGAGTTTGTATTCTTAAATTAATACATACATATTTTGTTTGTTGTATTTATGTATATTAATTAAATGATTACATATGTAGTAGCAAAATAGTTTTCTTCTGTTTACAGTTTGTTTAAAATTTATATCTTTTTTACTGTTGGTTGGTTGTTATGAGGTTTTTTGTACATAGATTTTATCAATAAACAATAAGCAAGTTTTGTTTGTTTTTATTAGATTTTGAAAAAGTTTCTTTAATTTTTTTTTTTGTTAAAATTTTAAGTAAGTTATAATATGTTATTTAATTTATTTACTGGACTTTACCAGAGATATGTTGTGAGTTCGAAGATTGTGAGGTAGCATCAGTGGCATTAGCCGCAGTTGATGTTACCGGCATTGACCTCTTGGAATTGCGTTTGTTATTCTGCCGCGAGTTGTCACGTTTATCCATTGTCACCTCTAAAACACCGTCATTTTTATGATTCTTCATATCATTGTCATTATTAAGAGTTTGTTGTGTTTTATTGCTGGTGTTGGCCGCCTGTATATTGGGATTTTGGTTCTGATTCTGAGGCGGTGCATTATTATGCGAACTTCCTTGTCCTTGAGTACGTGCTTGCATTTTGTTAGGTTTCGGTCGATTTTGAGCCGCCACCGAGTTAGTAATAGGCTTTAAAACATTACCCACAGCCTTGGTACGTCCCTCGCGAAAAACCATTCGTTGACCTGGTCGTATGTATTCTGGATGTTTAATGAATCTAAACTTGACATGAGCTTTATCGCCAGTCCTTAAGCATTCCTTGGACATATTTACTATGGAGGCAGTCTGTCTTATGCTGCCGCAATGTACCATGGCCTGATAACGTGATGATATGGTAGTGGGATGATGTAGAACTAAAATTTCACCTTCGAACTCCCAACACGCTTGTGCCTTTAACTCTGGACTTACCATTACCATACCTTTGCGGATTTGAGATCTTTTGATTTTCTTTAACGCGAAGCTGGCGGTTTGGCCACCCCTCACCTCTTTCACATTCATTCTCTTCCGATGTATACTCTTTACGGCAATGGGCATAAAATTACCCAATGGATCGGGTCCCAACATCAGAACATCGTTCAGTTTTATTAGACCCTGAAGACAAGTTCCAGATACGACCGTACCCACACCGGGCACCGAATAAGTATCGTCAATTTGAAACTCTGCTGGCAAACTATCCTGACCTGTCATCCGGGTGGTCAGAAGATTTAAAAACATTTTTAAAAGATTTAAGTTCTCTCCCGTCACATTGGACACTTGAAAGATGGGACACAACCTTTCGGATACGAAATTGGTGGCACTTAACACAACCTCATCGGGAGTTTTAACCATGACGGGTACTTTGCGACAGCCTTGAGACTTTAATATTTTGAAGAGTAATTTAAGATTGTCTTGCAAAACATTTGGAGGACACATGTCAATTTTTGTGACGACCACAAATACGGGCACCGACAAAGCCAAAGCTAAGCCCAAATGCTCCTTAGTCATGCCAACAATGCCAGCGTTGGCTCCAATCTGAAAATGTTATTCATATAAGCTCTTATATTCTATTAATATACATACATAAATAAATGTATGATGATAACACTTGAATTTACATATTTGTAGAATCAACATACCATTAGCATGCCAAAATCAGGTGCATGTCCTGTCATGCCGAATACGGTAGTCTTTAAATAACGTTCATGGCCGGCCAAATCAATGAAGGTAATAACCTTGGCAGATTTTTCACATATTTTAACCCAATCCAATGTGCCATGATCAGGCTTATTTACAACATTTCCAATGCTATCAAAACCTAAAAATAAATATGTAAGTACATACCTAGTAGTTTTCTTTTTATTATCTATTATTGTTTTTATATTTACCTAAAATATCATTTCCCACAGAACTGGTGCGGCCACTTTCCATTTCATGTTTATGACGAAATAAACGCTGGCGAGCATGACCCCGCCCATTATCCAATTCACCATGCGTTAATACACCCAATAGAGTAGATTTACCAGCATCTACATTACCCACTACAGCAACTCTATTCCAATGAAATTGCAAACCAAATCAATCAGCTGAAATAACTATTTAAGAAGTAAAATTAATGTATTTACCTAATTTCCATAAAATCAGATGTATCCACACGTTTACGTATCAAATATTGCCCAGTTAAACCTTTTTCTACTTTACGCTGCCTTAGCAAAACCATATCGGCGTCAATGGTAGTGGCCAATGACTGTAATGTGGCGACAGCAGCTTTATATTCTTCTTCATCTAAACCACTATCAACGCCATCTTTTTTTTTATTTGAAATACTCATTGTATTATCTAAAACTGCGAAGTAATCAAAGATATCTTACCTTCGCCCACACCTATTTCATATATAGTTTCGCCACGACTATCTTGTGTTCTCTCTTCCAATCGTTTTTTTAACAACTCAAATTGTTCTTCCGTTGGACTGACCAAAACTTTTTTATCTCTTATTGAGGAATAATCAGTGCGAGGTGTTTCTATATCAGGAAAACAATTGGCCAGAATTCCACCACCTCCTCCAAGACCTCCACCACCATATCCTATAGCCGGTTTCATATTTTCTTGTTTAAGTTTTTGTCAAAAACTTTTGTATTCTATTTGCTACCTATAGAATTTGTTGATTTATTTTCGCCTAAAGAATTTTTGATCTTGTGCAGCGCTGTTCAACATTTCCTTTTCACCAGTAATTTATAAATTATTTCCAGCTTTGAATTAAATAATAGGTATATATTTTTTAGTTTAACTTTGTATTTATAAAAATGTGTATTGTGTTCTTTGCGATAACTCATCACTTGTTAAATTGAAAGTGCAACTGAAAAATATCATTAGTGTTCTGTGTCTTTATATACATTTTGCGGATTATGATGAAATTATTGTAAATTTTGTACGCAATGATGCAATAAGTAAGAAAACTAAGCAACTTTACTAGGAAAAAAATAAAAACCCCAAAGGGGAAAATATATCATCATGGTAATTTGATAGGACTTGTAAAAAAAAAAAAATTTTTGTTCCTCCTATAGGATGTACAAGTCACTCACAAGTTTTTTTAAAGTTTTACTGTTCCGTTTGTAGTTTTTAAAGTATTCATGCAAAGTTAATATGTATTAGTGATCTTCCAACAATAACGGAAATAATAGGAAATTTCATTACCTTTAAAATACTGATACCCTTAATTTCTAAATAATTTAACATATCAATACCAAAAATATTAAAAAATTGATCTATTATTATATATATATATTGATCAATTATCTTATCTTTATAACCGGTAAATTTAAAATGACTAAAATTTAATAAGATTCCACGAATATTAGTTTTAAATACCTATATATTATTCAATTATATTATTCTCAGTGTATTTGCTGGGCCAGAAAAAAACAAAACCAATTCTACAAGCAAAACAAATCCTATACTTTTTGGTTTAATAATAAATCGCCAGAAGAATGAAGTTCAAAATAAAAATGGACAAACATAAAAACAAAATAAAAACAAAAATTTTTCTGCTCTTTGCTAAAACAAAATATTTGTTTGAATATATATACGAATAAAAAAATAAACAAGAATCAAAGGAAAGTGAAAGGAAGGGTAGAACTATTAATTTAATATTTGACGGTTTTTATTGTTAAATCGACAAAGTAAAAAAGATGCCTAAACCATTGTTAATATACTTACATATTGTATTATACAATTATGCAAAAAATATAGCTATGGCTAAAATGTTACCATTAAAAAGTGAAAGGATTTTTACATTTTTCTTTTTGCATTATTACATTAAACATCCAAATTTACCTTTTGTCTCCTTTTTTTATTTTTTTGACGTCGTGGGCAAAATTTTAATTTGTTATATATGTATTTTATACCAAAGATATTGAAACTTTACTCTTGTGTCCTAAACTTATAATATACACAAAAGAATGTGTAGTTTTATATTTTTTTTTGTTATAAAATAAATTTTATATATATTAATTTTTGCTTTTTAGATGGGGTTTTGTTTTTTTAACACAGTACAAGAAAATTATTTATTTTGACGTATAGCAAATACAATGTTGCCAATCTTTAAAATAAATCCGCTTTTATACGTTGAAGCACAATTCGAGTCTAATTTTGAGTACAGTTAAATATACTATTTTAAAATATTAAAATGTATGCTTATCCTAAATACTAAACGGTTGCAAAATATTAACGACAACTTTCCTGGTTAAACTCATCCAAAATAAAATTTTCGTAAAAACCGCTTGAAAAATGTTAAAACATAAAAATCTGTATTTTGTGGCTGTTTAAAAATTATGATACAGGAAATACGATATGTATAAATACAAACAAATTACTTTTCTCATGTAATATTCTATTTAAAAGTAAGATCTTCTTCTCATTGAAAAATACTTGCCTTGACGAGACAGAATTGAAGAGTGTGAAAGCGGACTAATTGGAGACACTATATAAATGGCGTTTTTCATAAATCTATCGAAAGCAAAACCTTCAAATTACTAACACTGTTCTTATTTTAATTAAGACCAATTTACACAAAGCATTCTTTAAGCTTCGCTAATTACCACTTAGACATCTTGGTGAGGGGTTCACACTTGATTATACATACTAGCTATTCGTGTTTCTTTCTTATTTGTATTACAAATATGTGTATACTCTCAAGTAAAAATACGAGCGATTTAAGCAATATGAATTGTTATTTTCAATAAAAATTGCTTCGTGTAAATTGGGACTACGCAGTGATGAAACTAAGCGTAGTAAAAATGCTTACATTAAGATTGTTGCCATATTTTTATTAGAATCTTTATTGTGAATGGTTTTTAACAATCACCAAAAAAAAAAAAAAAAAAAACTTGGCATTACTAATAAGTTTATTTACTTCCAGTGTCACTTTATTTTGACAGTCGTGACTGGTGGATTTTTTGCTTATACAAATTGTTTGAAATCACTTCTTTTGGAAGCCGCATAATTTTTGCTAATTTCTCAAAAGTATTTGAAATATTCTTTAAATCACATTTAAAATTAACAATGTCTCGCGGTAGTTCAGCTGGTTTTGATAGACACATTACTATCTTTTCTCCTGAGGGTAGACTTTACCAAGTTGGTAAGAATCTGCCAAATCATGGTTTACTTTTTGTGTGCTGACTTTTTATTTATATTATTTCAGAGTACGCCTTTAAGTCTATTAATCAAGAGGGTATTACATCGGTGGCTATTAAGGGTGCAGATTGTGCAGTGGTCGCTACCCAAAAGAAAGTAACAGAAAAGCTAATCGATCCGGCAACTGTTACACACTTGTTTAGAATAACCAAAAATATTGGATGCTGTATGACCGGTCGTATTGGTAAGTTACAGGTAATTCTGCTCTGTAGTAAACTTTTAACTCATCGTTTCTTTTAGCTGATAGTCGTTCTCAAGTTCAAAAAGCTCGCTATGAAGCCGCCAACTGGCGTTATAAGTATGGCTACGATATGCCTGTAGATGTTTTGTGTCGTCGTATAGCGGATATTAACCAAGTCTACACTCAAAATGCTGAAATGCGTCCATTGGGTTGCAGTAAGTATAAGTAATTTTATAATTTATCAATATATATACTAATAAGCTTTTCATTATTTAGGTATGGCTTTAATTGCCTATGATGATGAGAATGGACCTTGTGTCTATAAAACTGACCCGGCTGGCTACTATTGCGGCTTCCGTGCAGTTTCTGTCGGTGTTAAACAGATCGAGGCCAACAGTTATTTGGAAAAAAAATACAAGAGCAATTTAAATGAAGAAAAGACAATACAGATGGCCATCACCTGTTTGTCTAATGTATTGGCAGTTGACTTTAAGCCAAATGGCATAGAAATCGGCATTGTTAGCAAGGATAAACCAGAATTCACGGTACTCTCGGAAAAGGAGATTGAAGATCATCTTACCAAGATTGCGGAAAAAGACTAAATTAAAAGCTATCAACACAATTTAAATGTAACTACTGTTCAAAAATAAAATGTAAAATTCTAAGAATTACTTTTTGTAAACATCAAGATTATACGGTGATATGGTTAATTTTTTTTAAATAACAGAAATTTTATTTGTTTTTGCAATTTATAAATATTTTATTCACAAAAAATAACATCGAGCAATTTGTAATAATAATCTACTACTTTAACATGATTGCTGCATTTATTTCTTGGTATAAACTTTGCCTCCATAGCGTGCCACAAATGCATTAACATCAAATTTACGTTTGCAGCCCTGATAATTCATATAACGGATTTTACCAAATATAGCCCGTTCTGCCCAACCTTGATCATGGATGCCGCCAATGGACCACATGCAACCTAAAATAGGGCCAAGACACATATAAATATATTTATATCTTTTTTAATTCTAACAAACTTACCAACATAACCATTTGGATCTCTTCCATCTAAGCTGTATTTATCATTAAGTAATATAGCATATTCCAAAGCCTGCTCTGGTGATTCTGTCCATTCCAATATTTTTTTAGCCCAATACATACGTAAAAACCCGTGCATTTTTCCCTCTTCAACCAGCTGAATCTGTGCAGAATTCCATAAATCATCATGGGTACGCGACTGTTCAAATTCTTCAAGTGTATAACAGGGATTACGTTTATCCTTGCGATGATCATTAAGAGTTTTTGCCGCCCAATCATGCAAACCCTTGAGATTGTCATAGTTTTTGTTATAGTAACAGAAATTGTCGGCTAATTCCCTTCTAACAATTGCTTCTTCACAAAATGCTTCTACAGAATCTTTAAATTTTGATTTGAACTCTTTAACCTCTAAAACACAGCGTTGAACTGAAATTTGACCAAAGTGAAACCAGGGAGATAGGTTAGGTTAGGTTAGGTACGAAGGCTGGTGTGAGTCGCCTCACACCTTCACCCAGAGGCCAATATGGCCCATTGCGATGCCTTGATAGAGGAAGTGGTAGAAGTGTATAGAGTGAAGAAAAGAAAAGAAGAAGAGGAGGAATGCTAGAGTATAAAGAAGAGAGGAAGAAGAAGAAGAAAAACCTGACCAAAATCCTACTCGGACGTATGTCCTCCATTTCTGAGACCCGCACTCCGTATATTGGCACGTAACCAGGCCATTCCCATTACGAATCCTATCAGACTCTCAAGCCTACAGCCCGAGACATCCCCTAATTCGCCCAAGAATCTATTACCCAGCCATCTCATTCTACTGCCCTGTAGCCTGGGGCAGTGGCACAGAATGTGCTCAACTGTCTCCAGTTCTTCCGGGTCCTCGCATAGTCTGCACATATCCGACAATTCGGATCCCATCCTCACCGCCATCCTGCCTATCATGCAGTGGCCCGTGATGATGCCAATCATGGTCCTAACGCAGATCCTACTTCTGCCCAACAGCAGTTCCGACTCAGACCTCCTAAGCACCGGCCATAACGTCCGTGAGACTTGGCAGTCTGTTCGGTTCCCCCAGGCTTGATTGGCTGCGTTTACAACCCATTCCCTAATCCTTCCGTAATAGAAGCCTATTGGAGGCCCGACTACCTCCATACGGTCATCCATCTCTGTGCTTGAGCCCAATCTTGCCAACTCATCGGCCACCTCATTACCTGCGATGCCAGAGTGACCCGGTACCCAGCACAGCCTGACCGTATAACACCCTAAGGCTACCTCTAGAGCCCTCCTACAACTGTCGACTAGCTTGGATTTCACATAACAGCCCCTTATGGCCAAAAGGGCCGCCTGGCTGTCCACATATATCGTGACCTCCGAGCCTCTGTCGATGTTGTCCCTCATCAGTTCCACGGCCCTCAAGATCCCTAGAACTTCCGCCTGAAAGACACTGCAGTCGTCAGACAGCCTATATGACATTCTGATGTCCAGATCCTCAATATAGACCCCTGCGCCCGTGCCGTTCATCTTTGAGCCGTCCGTGAAAATGGCAAATCCGTCATACAGTTTGCCCCTTCCAGACCAGCTTTCCCTAGACGGCAATGTCACCTCCGGCAACCGCCTAAAGTCTGCCAAGGTGCTCACATAATCCGTAGAGCCAGGCGACCCAAGGCAATTTCCACCTGCTTCAATCTCACACAGGATTCGCGAGTGACCTTGCATGTGACCCTTTAGCAGTCCCAGCTCCCTCAGTCTAAGAATACTTCTGGCTGCCATTCCCATCACATACTGCTCTATAGGCAATAAATGAAGAATGACATCCAAAGCCGCTTGAGGAGTGCTTTTCATGGCTCCCGTTATGCCGATTGAAGCACACCTCTGAACTTTAGACAGAAGGTTTCTTCGATTAGCCAATCTCAATGTCTCCCACCAAACACAGCATCCATATGTAAGAATGGGCCTGACCACCGAAGTGTAAAGCCATCCCACCACTGACGGCCGAAGTCCCCAACTCTTACCTATCGATGATCTGCAAGTATAGTAGGCATTGAGACCCTTTTTGAGTCTCTCCTGAGTATTTCTTTTCCAAGACAGCTTCCTGTCCAGAAAAACTCCCAGATACTTAGCACTATCCGATAGCCTAAGCTCTACTCCTCCCAGTACCGGCAGCCTGAAACTTTCCACCCTGTACTTCCTAGTAAACAGAACTAACTCTGTCTTCTCCGGATTGACTCCCAAGCCCTTTTCAGTAGCCCAGGTTGACAGTTCGCCCAGTGCCCCTTGCATGACTTCGCTAATTGTCGGCAGAAACTTACCCGATACCAAAATAGCTACATCATCCGCGTAGGCCACGACCTTCTGACCCATTCTGTCAAAAAGTCTCAGAACGACATTGACAGCCAAGAGCCATAGTAAAGGAGAGAGAACACCCCCCTGCGGGGTTCCTCTTGTCACCAGTTTCCTCAGGCGTTCGTTTCCCCAGTCCGAGTGAATGACTCTGCTGCTAAGCATCAGAGTTATCCAATCGACCAGGAAGGACGGAACCATTAGGTCACATAGTGCCTGCCTAACAGCCTCTATTCTCAAATTGTTAAAGGCCCCCTCTATGTCAAGGAATGCCGCCAAGGTGTATTCCTTGTTTCGCAGTCCCTTCTCTATAAAACCCACCACATCATTCAGCGCACTCTCCACAGATCTACCCTTAAGGTAGGCATGCTGAGCGCAACTGATTATGCCGGCGTCTATCCTCGTCCTCAGATATAGATCGATCAGTCTTTCCAGTGTCTTCAAAAGAAAAGACGACAAGCTGATCGGTCTAAAATCCTTAGGTTTAGAGTGACCGGTTCTCCCCGCTTTGGGTATAAACACGACCCTAACCTCTCTCCATCCCTTAGGGATGTATCCGTTCGATATACATACCCTAAAAAGTTCCACCAGCAGTAGGAGAGATGATCTCCCGATATTCTGTAGCATCGCCGGAAAGATACCATCTGGTCCTGCCGATTTGTAAGACCCAAAAGTATTGACCGCCCATGTTACCTTATCCAAGGTGATCATGTCTCCCACTGGCTCCATTGCCTCATCACCTGAGCGCGGCCCTGAGAAGGAGTCGGCATCCTCAACCCGTTCCCCCGCCCCCGGATCCACGCACCCCGGAAAGTGAGTCTCCATAAGAAGACATAAGGTCTCAGAGCTAGATTCTGTCCAAGAGTCGTCTGGTCTCTGAATAAATCCTGGGACTGCTGGGTCCTTGGATAAGATTCTTCTGAACCTGGACATCTCATTTACAGATTCAACTGACTCGCTAAACTTGACCCACGAGTCCCTTTTAGCTCTCCTAATGTCTTTCTTGTACTTATTGTAACTCAATCTAAAGTTACTCCAATCTTCTTCCCTACGCGTATATTTCGCCCTGTTGAACAACCCTCTCACAGTAGATCTCTGAGTCATCAACTCCTCCGTCCACCATCGTGGTTGTTCGCGTCTGCCCGGGAAGTTCAGCGGACAGGATCTTTCATAACTACTGATTAGTGCCTCCGTAAAGGTACCTACCAGTCGTTCCACCCCGGTCGGAGTCGACCTCCACTCGTGTGTAACCCTAAGGTTATCTACCACTAATTCCGAAAAAGAATCCCAATTCGTCCTTCTCGGATTCCTATACGGACTCCTCTTCGATCTTTCAAACATTAGGTCAAAGGATAGGCGACTATGGTCAGAGAAGGAAAATTCCAGAGCCACCCTCCAATCCTTCACTAATTCCCTACAGTTCGTCAACGTAATATCTATTACTGCCTCCCTGTCCCTATTCCTGAATGTTGGCGTATTCCCCATATTACAGATATAGAGATTGTTAGCAATAATAAAATCAAACATAGACTCACCTCTTTTGTTGATGTCAGTACTTCCCCACTGGGTATGGTGTGCGTTTGCATCACACCCCAGTACCAGCTTCGAGCCTGTTCTGCCCGAATTCTCCACCAACTCCTTTACCTTTCCACCAGGAGGATCGGTATCCTCGTATGGCAAGTATACCGATGCTAGAGCCAGAACCGTTCTGTCCTTGGCTTCTCCCATCACGACCGTGAGGTCTCCACCACTGAAAGAATGAGACAAATTAAATTTATGTTCATTTCTTGCTAGTATACATGTTCGTACCTTCTCATCGGTTTGAGGTACAAACAATGTATACCCCGTGGCCTTTAATCCAACTACCCTGTTTTTGTTGATCCAGGGCTCTTGGATTAAAGCCACATCCACGTTGTTGTCAATGAGATGGGTTACTAGTTCGGTTGAGGCTGCTTCGCAGTGATGCAAGTTTATTTGCACCACCTTCAGCCTCTTAGGGTTTATCATTTTTAGGAAACCTAAACCTGATAGACCCCAACCCGAAAACTGCAACCCCTCCCATTGATCTCAACTTCTTGAGAGACTCCTGGTCTACTGCGAACCTGAAGTCCCTCCCTTGGTTTTCATTACAGCCCAATGAAGCTATCAACTTCCATTGTGCTGTAATGAGTCCCTCGTTCTGATTGGACAGTAGTCCCAGTATGACTTCCACCGGTTTTATAGGTGGAGGTATCCACACTGTGACTACTGGCCTCAGTGGTAGTTCCGACGCAAGTATAACGTCCAGACTGGCCTCCGGACAAGTGCTGCCACACCTGCCAATTGCAGCTTTTAAAAACTCAAAGGTTTTTTGATTGCCGCAACTGACAGTTTTGACACCTCTTGCCCAGTCGGCCCCTCTGAACGATACCTCGTCCGGCCTTCCTTTCACGCTAAAGATTTCGTCGAGTAGTTTGTTCTCTAGCACCTGCCATTTCTCGACGCTGATCCTACCATCGGGATCCATACGATCAATGACAGCTGCCAGAATACCGTCCTTACCCGACGAATCCCTTAGCTTCCTTGACGTTGAGGGCTGGTCAGCTTTGGAGCCAGTCCTCCTGCTGATTTCCTTACAGGACTCTACAAGAGGTCCGACACCAGTCTGACCAGTCCTCTTAGCCTTTGGGGATTTCTGGTCATCATCAGACCGAATTCTTTTAACTGCCCCTTTGTTGGGGGGCTTAGCAGAGTTTGGTCGATGATCACCCGATTTCCCTGCAGATTTTGACTGGTCTGCCCTGATAATACCTTTAGTGGCTCCCTTTTGGGAGTGACTGTCGGAGATTATCAAGACATTCCCAGTCCTAATCGCGCGACTACAGGTGGGTAATTCGCTTACAGGCTTAGCTCCCCCAGCCGTGACTGTTTTGTCGCGGCTAAGATTGCCAGGCCTTAAGCCTTTACCCTCCTCCTGCTTACCCGTTGCCTTCTTAAAGGATTTCTCAGCAAAAACTGCTGAGGATTCATTGTCTTTTCCGACAACATTTGAATCAACAGTAGTCTTTGTTGTGTATCCCGCAGGATAGGGAATACCTAGGATAGCAACGATAGATCCGTGGATTCGTTCGAATCTCGACACGTTCTTTCGGTGCTTCCTCAGTAGATGCCTATCCCGCCCATCGTGCAGCGAGGGGTCTTTCTTAGCTATCTTTTCTAGAAAGGCTAAGGAGACTCTCACACCACTCTTGGCTTTTTCAAGACTTGTTCGACAGTCTGATGTGACCTGTTCTGTCGCATCCTGCCGAACGACGGGCTTTAATGGACTCGCCAGTCCGCTCTCCATTCAGAGTGTGACCTCCGAAACCGAAGCTCTAGCTTCCTGGTTCTGATCATGAGCATGAATCACTGTAATTTCATGCTCATCGTCAGAACTCAAAGTTAGACCAACGAGTCTTTCAGAGGCCCCAGTTCTAGACGGTGAGCCAACTGTGGATTCCATTTCTTCCACTTCTGTCAGTTCTGTGAGTAACTGACCCTCTTGCAACAGAATGTCCCTGTGGATACCCAGCCAATCGGAGTCTGGATTTGACCCCGAAACTGCCGAGTTGTCAGAGACATTCTCTGCTACGACTTCTAGAGTCGCATCAATTCTTTTCTTTTTGTTAAAATTTTCTTCAATTTTGGTCCCACGAGTAAGCACGTATAGGGATGGACCATCCATGCAGTGACGGCGTACATGGATTAGGCAAAATTTGTTTACAACCGACCCGTGCCCTGGCGTCGGAGGGAAGCTGTTCGCGACTAGTTTCTTTAACCACTAACTAGCCATTCAGGTCTTCGGCACTGCTATCAACCACCTTGACCTTAAAAGTGGGGGATATGGGAGAATGGGGATATGGGTAGGAAATGGGTAATGGGATGGGAGTTGGACGGATGGATAACCATTGGTCATGCTGGCCTTAGAGCTTATGCCTTCTAACTTGTACCGGCTAAGTTTACCGATTCAAGTTTCAAGACATACACTACAGCCAGCATTTAAGCCACCACATCGCGGCAAGATAGTTATCCAGGTGGTGGAACCAGGGAGATAAACCCGACAGAACATTCTTGGTAGGATCATTACGGCTGGCATTAAAAACTTTTAAACGCTTTTCACAAAAGCTTTGCAACTGCTTACAGGCTGCCTTATAACCTGGTTTTGTATTAACCACTTCATCCACTGACATATCACATTCTAGAGATGCAAAGGCAGCCTTCCAGTCCACCTGAGCCCACTCCGTTTTCAAGTTTATATTATGTTTAATTACAGGCGGAAATTCCGTTAAAAATTCAGGTAGTTTTGTGTTTATTTTATTACGTATAGTTCGGGCGCCATATTCCTGTTTCTCCGAAGCCACCCATACTGGCACTACATTATGAGCATCCACCTGTATGAATGGAACTTCAATGGGTAGCTTTAGTTTAACGTCTTCTGTCCATTGCATTGGCACACGTAATGGCGCAAAATCACATACAACTGCGGCACAATCATAAGTGGCAACAAATTCCGGTACACGATCTTTGGCATGTCCCATTAGCAATTGAAAAGCTATATTTAAATCCCAACACTCTTTTGCTACCTCTTGTAGGCCACCCAACATAAACTTATAGTGTCTTATGGTGGCATTGAGAAATTTCGGCAACAAACAGAAAATCACCACCAAAGGCAATTGTAATTTTAAGGCCAAACGTTGGGCATATAAAAAAGACCAATTGTCCTGAACACGCATATCCCGAGACATCCAATATACAACTGGGCCATCACAATCTTCGCGTACTTCTTTTTCCGAACTTAAAATACGTACGCGTTTCTTTTTGAAAGAGAAATCTGAAATACTGGCTGCGCATTTTAAACGTTTTTGTTCAATTGATGCTATAAAGTTATTAACACTAGTGTCACCTGTGCCATCCTGAGAAGTTGAAGGTTTGCTTAAAAATTCATTTGTACTTTTAGCTTTTTTGGAAGAATCTTTTCCTTTTAAATATTTACTGCTTCTCGGAACAGCTCGTTTCATTGTATATAACCTTGAAATTATAAACATTTTACTTCATTTATGTTTTTAGCACGAATTATAATTAACTTACCTTTTATTTAAATACTCATACTTACTACAAAATAAAATATTCAAAAATATTTTTATTCGGCTTTAAAAACAAGTAAAAGAAAATGCGTTAAACTTGTATTACAACAACTGAATCGTGTTTTTTTATTGTTGTAATTTTCACAGAGTTGAGTTTTCAGTTTGTTATGTTTGTATTTTGGTATAAAAACATACATACAGTGGAATGAATTTCGCAACAACAATTTCAGATGTTACTAATGTAAAATTTCGTTAGCAATAATTGCTTTTGTATACATACATATATGTATGTACATCCCAGCATACCATTCTAGGAGCGTTCCGAAAAAGGAGTCAGAAAAGAGTCCAACAAAAGAGCATTTTCGGAGCGCTCCGAAAAAAGGAGTCAGAAAAGAGTCCAACTAAAGAGCATTTTCGGAGCGAAACAAAAATTTGCTTGTTACTGTCCTGAGCCGGCACGCAGTACGACTCAGAAATTCCACTAAATTATGTGTGTACCAAAACGTTGTTGTCCTGTTATTTGTACTTTGAACAAACAAAAAACATAGCTGTACCGCACAAGAATAATAAAAACAAGATTACACAGAGCCCAAAAAAAACCTCATAAAAGACTCTTTACTAACATTATCTAAGAGCTTTTTCAGAGCCCAAAAACCCCTCATAAAAGACTCTTTTCTGACATTATCTAAGAGCTCTTTCTGACGGACCATTTTCGAACGTAATGACCCTCTTTTCTGAAGGTTTTCGGAGCAATTATGATTCTTTTTTGGGCTCATAAAGAGCGTTAACGCTCCGAAAAAGATCTCAGAAAAGACTCTTTTCGGACTCATATGGCTTGCTGGGAAGTTATTGCAAAATATTGACTCCATTAGTAGTTGTATTTCATTCTTTGGTATGGTTTCACGAATTCGTACACTATATGGAGAAACACGTCTTAACAAAATATATTTCCATTATTGCAATTTTTTCAAACAAAATCACCACAATAGCTCTAAAACTTCAAAAATATTTGAGTCAACTTAAGAAACTTTGTTACTCAATTAAAGTTATTCGAGCCAAACTCATTAATAAAGGGCGAACAAGATGAATTTAATTTTCTAAAAGAACTATTGAAATTCTCGTAATCAAAATTGCCCACTATAAATTAGAAAAATTGATTTGCATTATTTTAAAAACGTTTGAATTCCATACTAAGTTAAGTAAAAACAAATGTTTTATATATACATATATATTTTTATATATTTTTTCCAACTGTTTATACATAATTTCTAATAATATATGTATGTTTTACACATTCTTTGCTTTTTTGTCACTTAAATTTATTTAGTTTTGTTTTCTGGAATAAATTAAGGGGCTATAATCTTGATAATAAACATCATTTTGTTATTTATATAATCGATTAAGATGTCTTCTTTTGATATATATTTAGTTTAGTAAGATCTGTTTGTGTTTGTCTTTTATTATATAGAATTATTAATAAATACATTGTACAAGGTGATTTGGACAAGAAAAATTAATATAGATAGTACCTACATACATATATAAATATTGATAAACAACTAATAGTTGGATGCGCTTTTAGTGTAGAAAAATAATATTAAATTAAATTTATAAGATTTATTAATTAGGAAATAGCTATTGCAATGGAACGGTATTTAATTTCATTAACTAATATGAGTATATATAATTTAATATAATAATAATAATAATAGAAAACAAAATACAATAGAATGCTGTAAATTAAATATCTTAGTTGAAATAAATGCTTTCAAAAAATATCAAAATCATTTGTTATTATTATTTAGACTTAAATTAAACAATTAAGAACAATATTTTTTAAAGTAAGAGAACTGAAAATTAATTTACTTAGTTTGTTTTGAAAAATAAATTTCATTTACAAAACAATAAATAAAATTATCACAATTAATAAAACCGTTGTTAGAATTAATATAGCAGCCCATTGACGTTTATCTATAAGAAATACAAGAACAATGAAATATTTAGTTATATTTAATTGAAAAAAAAAACACTAAGGAAATAATTTCATTATGATCACTATGATAGAAAAAAATAATTGTTATTTAATATTTTTAAAATTAATTAAATTTTATCTCTTAACTCATTCTGTACAAACATTTTAAACTTAACTAAACAAATACTTATACATACTTTAATACTTTAACTTAACAAAAAAAAATAGTCCTGCAAAAATATACCTCAGATTGTTGCCGATATTTGCAAATTTATGAAAATTTTAATATTATTCAATTTTTATTCCGATGACAGAAATGACAGATTTATTTCTATTCTATCCCGCTAGGCTTGCTTTAAGTGTGCGACGAGTTAATTATTTTCATTAATTTCCTAGTACTTATTTTTTATGAAATTAACTCCTTATTGAATCATTAAAATTTGTCCAATTTAAGTCTCTAATTAAAATCTGTTGTAAATTTGCTTTATTTGTATTAATTTATATTTAAGAATAGATTTGAAAGAAACAAATTTTATCATTTAAATGTTAAATTAATTAGTAATATGTATTAATACCATTATGTATTCAGCAATGAATGATGAATGAAATCAATGATGAAAAAAATTGTTGGTGATCAAAAACTGTATTGCTAAAAATTTGTTGGTGCATTTTTATACTCACCACCAAAATCAAGGCAAATAATCAACATATATAAATAAATCAGTGTACCGAATTTTTTGGCGATTGATCCATATTTGACCATAGCCCCCATATAAACTCCACTTTTGGAAATCACTCTTATAAACAACATTATCAATTTGAAATTCAACACAAATAATCCTCATATATATATAAATCATTGTAACGATCTTTATGGTGATCGCCTCATAATTGGTCATAGGGTCCACTTCCGAAAAACACATTAACCTACGTAAATAATTTATAAATATAGGTACCGAACCGAAATTTTACACTTACATATCTGTTATACGTAAGTAAAATTTTACTATTGAATTTTTTGAAGGTCAGGTCCCATATAAGCTCCATTTCCCAGAATAACTGGAATATCCAAAAACTCTAAAATATATCATGATTGAGATGAATTTCATGACATAAGACTAAAATACATAGGTATCACAGTAAAATATTTTATAACGATCGTCACTATAACTCGAACAAAAAGCATACACATGAACTCTATAACTCGAAGAATTTGGGTTGTTTAAATTGGTTTTTGTTTTTTTATTTTACTATTTTTGTTTATTTTTTTCGGGGAATCACAAATTTGTTTCTTTTCGGGCTAGATGATAAATGTTGAAATCGATTTTTTTAAAATGCTTATCAATTAAAGAAAAATATAAACTTATAAAAGACTGAAAATAACAACAAAAAAGTAAAGGCTATTTTCAATAAAAATACATAATACAAAAACCTTTTATTCTATTTTGACAAAAAATTCTGTAACTCGAAGTCTCCGTAAGTTGAAGTTTTTTTTTTTGGGATAATGGTGATTC
The DNA here is from genome assembly GCA_950370525.1 of Bellardia bayeri. Taxonomy (NCBI): domain Eukaryota; kingdom Metazoa; phylum Arthropoda; class Insecta; order Diptera; family Calliphoridae; genus Bellardia; species Bellardia bayeri. Next base: position 62,872,758 of record OX493268.1, read on the forward strand.
GAGTTATGGAAGTTCGACTGTATGTAATAGATCCTATATAAGGGATCCGTAAAATAAAATTACTCGTATAAATATCGTTATCGATACAAAATGTAACACAAATTTTAAGTATGCATAGATCACACTACTGGTGGGTGGGTATACAAGATTCTGCACAGCCGAATATAAACACTTATTTGTTTTTATTTGTATGTTTAACTCTTTAAGTATATACTTTTATAAGGCTTGATATAAGTTGCTGAAAAGGCCTGTGAAATATCTCTCATTTGAAGTACAAGTAAGTGTTGTCGAGATAGGTATGTGTTTTTTTTTTTGCCTATATCTACACCATACATATTTTGCTTTTGGCCCGTATTTTATACCTGTTTATTGGTTTAGAAGTTAATTAATAAGAAAAATAATTAGTTTTTTTATAGGCGCAGTGATCGTTATTAATGAAGTCTTGTAAAAACTAACGAACAATTTATTTGTTTTGCTAAATAATTCAGATTTTTATGTTTTTTACGATCTTCTTTTAAATATCGGTCATTTTTATAACAATTTAGAATATTTTTGAGACATATTTTATGTTACAGAATATACCTACCTATAATTGTATTTTTTTGCTAAAAGTTTAATTAATTAAACTTGATTTTATTTTATTATTATTTACAAAAAAAAAAATAGAGTTCTTAAAAAGTTGTTCCGGAACTAATAAGTATTCTATAGAACCAGTCTAGAACCAATGTTTAAGAACTTGTTACATAGAAACCCTATAGAAGTATTTTAGAATTACAATACTATTCCGTCATTTTTAATAATGTAATATAGAGAAAACTTTAGTGCTACCATAAATGAATACCAAAAATATTCCAACCTATTTTGTAAATTGAGTGATTTCAAAACTGACTGGTTTTCAAAACGAATAGTCGACAAATAGATGTTCTTCAATTTGCATGATTTTGTTCAATGAAACCGGTTTTGTTAACTTGAAAGTAAAGCGAATAAATCACGTGGTTTCGGTTTATAGAACAGCAAAATATGTGAAACGTTACTTGGCTTCAGTTTAAAGACCAGGGTTGTTGACATTCCATACATACCCGCTAAAATAAAAACAAAATTCCCTAAATACACTACAAATCTATCACTTACCATTATTCATATGTAAAACTTTAGCCATTTTCTTCATAGTGGAATCCAATTTTGATTCAGTTGTTTCAAACTCATTACCAAAATCATCCAGCATTCTGAAAATTAAAACACACATTTAATAACAACTACTGTTGCTTTGCAAAATATTAAAGTCAAAAGAAAAATAAAAACAAAACTTACACAGCTTGTTCATCTAATTCTACACCTATTTGACGTGATACCGTCTTCAATGTTCCTATCGAATCACTTATCATATCCAGTTGCTCATCTTGTCCCTGTATCATGCGCTGTTGCACCGACACCGTCTCACCCACGAATTTATGTGACGGACTATCCAATGTATTATAATGTCCCGGACTATCTAATGCATTTTCCAATTTGGAATATTTCGCTCCACTGTGACGTACCGCTGCCATTGTGCCTGCCAAAGTACTTGCTACACTATTACCACCACCTCCGCCTCCACTGCCGTTGCCACCGTTATTCGCACCGCCGTTTAGCAAAGAATGCGAAGTTAGATTGGAACAATCAACTAAATGTGTACGATCGCTTAAGTTGTTATGCTGATGATAGTTATAATTATTCGTTGAATTCTGGTCGTTTTCTAAATTGTTTTCGTGTTGCTGCTGTTTATTGTGTTCATCCAAAAGCGGTTGATGTGCTGTTATATCCCTGTCTCGAGAGCGATTCAGGCTCATTTTCTCTTTCATCTGTTTGACTTCATCGCGAGTGTTGTCGATGAAATGGCGGCGACTAGATAGTTCTCTATTATCAATGCGAAATTTACTTGGATTTTTTTCAACTATACGTAAAATATTAAGATAAAGGATTTTAGAAGTTAAGGGAAACCAATTTGGGAAATGTACAGATTGATATAAACACAAATACATACTAATTGGCTTTCATTGTTTATAATTTTACTCTGTAAATTATTTTCCTATACCATCAATTAAAAATTGTAATTTTTTATGTAACAAAAAATACATTTATCATGCTTTCTACATCATAACCAATAGGTACTTATTAATTATAAGTATTAGTTCACATAATTAGTAAAAACCAAAAAGTTTTAACTTTCTTTGTTACAAATTTTAATGTTCTATTGAATAATCGGTCGAAGACACTGTAATTAGAAGTTAGAATTAAAAAAGAGAAATACGTATGTAGGAATATGGTATAGGTTCACTATCACACATTCAATTCATAAAATTTACATTTGTCCTGTTTTGGAAAGCTTAATACTTATAATATATTAAAAAATAATTCGGAATTTAAAATTGTATCACATCTAAATCAGTAAAATAGCAGAGCGAATTAAGAAATCAAAACAAAATTCGCAAAACAAATATAAAAATTGATTTTTCACATATTTTCTTTTACCATTTTTCAAATGGCATCATTTTTATAAACCCGCAATTAGGCATTATTGATATTTTGCAACAAAGTACTTACTTGAATAGTAAATATTTCAGACATTTTTTTTGATATTTTTTAAAAAAGGATATTAATTGTATCTTCTAAGTCTTCCAAGTCCCATTCAATACTACGCAATGAATTCCTTAATTCATTTGTGGTCCATTCAGCTTCAGCACTATTGCAATTTTCACCGAGTTCACGCCAACGTAAATATAGACCTCTAGTCTTGTTCAAAGCTTTAAAAACTTCACTAAAATTACAAAAAAGAACATACAAACACACACCATACAAACATTACATATTACACAAAAATGATTTTTTAATGATTTATTAAAATAAAACAAATTTAAATGTTATACACACTCTTTCACCACAAAGAAGGGATCCTCCAACGACATGACCAATAACTAACAACAATTACTACGCGATTTTCTTTTGATTTGGTATTTTCTTAATTTTTAACTTTATTTCAAAAATATTACAAGTTTTCATGGATTTTCTATTTACTGTTATTTATTTTTTCCTTATTGGAGTATGATTACCAAATATCTGTCATTTGAAGGTATTTTTTTCTTCTTAATTTGTTATTTCAAGCTCTATAAAAACAACCCTCCATTTCGTGTAAATTTGCTGTAAACAAGACTGCAAATGGGGAGTAGTGAAAATTTTTTTAGTGTTTTACTATACAAAAACAAATATCGATAACTAGAAAATATTTTGCAATGAAAATTCGCTTTTTCGATATTTTTTCTTTATTTATTTTATTTTTAACTGCACTATAATTAAGTATAACTTTATATTGTTTTCTCTTTTCAATTTGTGTATTTTATTGGCTTTTTAATTTATTGTGTTGTTGACATGACTCTATTTCCACAGAAACTAAAAATACCGTTGTGGATATTCTCAAAATAACTTTGTACATTTTCCTTTATACTTAAAATAAAATGGGGAGACTACGACGATATACTATTGCACTAACTCCCTCCACTTCCTGTTACCGTTCATATGTTTAAATTTAACCCTCGAATGTACATGATGTTTTAGCTATGTTTCAGTACTAATGAGATAAGCTGTTCTAATGATTTATTTTATTTTACTGGTGTTCCCATACTAAAAATTTATTTACAATTTGTTGTATTTATAAATAACTCAGAAAACCATAAAGATTATTAACCCTCTATTCAAAAATGATTATTAAATTTAACAAACGTTTATTAAGCAAATTTTTATATGCAAATCTGTCTTAATAAACGTTTGTTAAATTTAATAATCGTTTTTGAATAAGGATGTGTATTTTGGTTTGTATAATTGTTTGACTGCACGAATTCTACGCAATATCCAATTGAGTTTTAGTTGGTACTTCATCAGAATTATTAGTAAGTATTTTTCAACAAGAACTTTGTTTTCAAAAAGGCACATATTGAAAGTTTTGCCATTTTACTTTTACATTGTTGGATCTGCAAAAGCTGTCCTGTGAACGCTATTGAGAATTTGGTCTATAAAATTAGCACGTTTGGACTTCTCAGAATCCAAGAGCAATTATTGAGAAGGCTTTGCATATTGAGCGCGTCACTTTATCATCGTTACAGTGAATGGAACATGATATCAAAAGATGTTAACAACTAAGTTTGATATCAAGTTGGATATCACTGACAATACAATGAAAACTTGAATGGCTCTCATAGAAATTCTTTGTTTTATTTTGCTCTTGTTGAAACGGTAATGTTTGGACAATTATAGAATTCATGTAAATCTCTAAATAGTACTCTTTTTATTGGTTCTTAGTTTTAAATAATAATTGTAAGATATTAAACTTTGTGATAATCACATAAAAGCTTGAAAATAAATTTTAATTTGTTTAAATTTAAGAATCAACACAACACAAAATTATATAACGCTATTTATTGCTATGTATGTATGTACATATGTTCATTTGAGGGTTAAGTTTAAAATTTATACAACAACAAACCTATCAACAAAATATCCCTCTTTCACCAACAACTAACTCACATATAAATAAAGTCCTTACTACAAAGGGAATTCAACACTTATCCGAAATTTCTTTTTATTAACAAGTGTTAATATGTATTTAATACTATTTTTACCTTATTATTAGATTGTCTTGCACTAATGGACAACACAAAACAAATAAATTTCTTATACATACCTACATTGGCTAGAAATTTAAGTGTTTGATATTTGCAAAAATTAAATAATTTATTTCTTATCTTTTCTTTAATTTTTTTTATATTTTATTTTTACTAATACGACTGCGTAAACAATTTAACAAATATTTAACAATTTTTTTGCAAATTCTACAATTGACAAAAGAAAAAAATTAGGTCAGCTGTTGGCTTTTTTTTCACAGATTGCCAGACTTTTAATATTTTTGATACTATTACCCACTAAACACAGCGTGTGGTAAAGTTTATTTAAATAACTGTAATTCTTATTGAAAGTACATAGTTTTAATGGCCATTAGGGGTTTACTCAGATTGTATAAGGTTATCTCGGACAACTTCAATGGCATAATAAAGTTCTCGGGCAGAGATACGTGGAAGATTACTGACGAATCGATAATGGAAGTAGGCATAAGTTCTGGTCTCTAAATATTGGTGACGGATAACGTCAGCAAGGGTCAGGAAAAACGTAATTTCTTACTTCTCCTAAATACGCGGAGCTGGATGTTGTGTAACACATTATTTGCAATGTCCGCAACATCAACGCTATTAGTTTAGATGGCTACGTTGTCCATTCTATGAGCGACTTGAAGATGTCAGTGATTACTACAAATTACACACAAAATAATACCTATGCACATTTTAAACAATTGGCTCAATTAAAATTTCAATATTCAAAACATTCAGAAATTAATAATTGTAACCACCGCCCTCTTTAAAAGATTTTAACATGTCTGAATTTGAATGTTGAATATTTTTTTTAAAGTATGCTAAGAAGAAGGGTATATAAGATTCGGCACATCTGAATATAGCACACTTACTTGTTTCGTATCACTCTATCTATGGGAGTTAGTGGAAAACGATATTTTTTATAGATAACGTTTATTTTTTTACTTGAGAATAAAATAAACTTAACTAGAAAAAATATTGAGCACTAATTAATATGGCATATAAGCAGGCCAACAGGCGTTATCTATATTTAAAAATAGAGAAAAAATAACTGGTGCTTATAGCACTTTATTCCCAGACAATAAATTAGTTTAACAATTGAAAGCGTATAGAACACAGTATTTTATTATTAAACAACTATTGAAAAATATTTTCCTATCTTAAGCAAAATTAAAAAAAAAAAGAAAATGTTGCAAAATGATGCGGTACGCAATTTACATTTTGACAGTGAAATACGTGTGGCACAACAAACGAGATCAGAACCAGGAGGTTTGTTTTCGATTCGTGTAATCAAATTGTATTATCTCGATAATGATACGTTTAACTTAAAAAAGCAATAAAATAAATGAAATTGTTGAATCACCAAAAATAGTAAAAATTTTGTAAATATATACAAGGGACAAACTTTATCTTTCTTTAAGTTAATAATTATAATTCTTCAAAGTAGTATACATATATGTATATATGTACATATATGTTTTTTTTATTGGTTTCTTTTTAGCTAAGCAAAACAAAAACATTGCCTAAAATCAACAACATATTTTTAATATGTCTAATATTGTATAGAAATTGTTATAGCTAAATATAGCTTAACATCAAAACATTTTAATATCTTATCATGTTCGTGTTAATATACTCCACTATAGCTACATTGTGTGTGTTTAAGGTGAAGTATTAATTGTATGATTAGGTTTGTTAAACGGCAAATTATTGAAAGTATAAATACATAATATTATAATGGGCTTTCCAAAAGGGGCATATTGGAATAGCATGAATATTTTGACATATCAGTAGTAGAACCTCTGAATTTCGCTCGAAAATTCACTATGAAAATTATGGATATGTAAAAGCAATATTTCGTTCTTCTGAGACCGCTATTCAGAATTTGGTCTATAAATATGTGTCAACTAATTCGCTAAATAATGTGCCAACACCAACACGTGTTCGACCGGGTCGTGAAAGTGCAGCCGTCAGACGCAGTGTTAAAAAAGATCCAAATTTGTCAATTCTTCGACATTCGCTTCGCCAAAGATTCGATGAATTCATTTTAAAGAAGAGTCCGTTGGTTTTTGGAAAAATCAATTTTTTCATTTGTCTGGATACGCCAACAAACTAAATTTCCGTATTTGAGCTTCTAAAAATACTAGAGCATTTGTTGCAAAGCCTTTACATACTGAACGTATGTACTATACGGTGCAATATATGGTCTGTAACCCTTTTTGATGCGGTTACAGTGAATGGATCACGCTATCGAGAGACTTTAACAAAATTTTGGCCTATTATTGATGGATCTCAATGGCATTTGGTTTCATGTCTCACAACTACCGAAACAATTATGTATGTACATACGTATGCGTGGTGGACAACTGTCCGATATCATTTTTTATTTATAATTGTCAAACATTACTGTTTCCAATACAAAACAAATGTTAATGATTTTCATATAAATTCTTTGTTTTATTTTATTTTAAAACAAAGTTCTCGTTAAAAAATCTGGTGCAAGTAAAACATACAAAACTGTGAACTTTATAATTTATGGTTTAATATTAACTTATTCATATTACCTTAATATGTATTGCATTTTATCAATTTTAGATGGACCAGTTGGTATAACATCACAACCCAGAGGTAAATAAATTGAATTACAATTTAAATTGTAAACACTTAATAATAAAAATCTACTTTAAAGTTTCAGCACGCATACCTTTACCAGTTTCTATTGTAGAACAAAATATTAGAAGCGGATCTACCTATGTACCTTTAACAGGCTACAGTTTCTTGGTAGATCTACCCTCGGTACATATCGAACAAACATTTGAATTAAATGACTGTAAGTTGTCCATCAACCATCAATAACTATTATTTTTACTAAATACTAAATGAAAACATTTATATAAATATGTTTGTTCATACATTTTTAGCTCTTACATCTGTAACTTCGGAAAATCGTTTTGTTGTGCGCTCACCCTTAGGTGATGCCATATATGCCGCTTCAGAATCCTCTACGGAAAGAAATCGCTTAATATGGGGCTCTGCTCGTTCCTTGCAAATGCATGTGATCGACAAAACATTCCAGGAGGCAATGGTATTTCATAAGAAATTATCTTTAGGTTTTATGTGCTGCCAACCGAAGAGCTTAGAGGTGTGGATACCACCGGGCAATATATTAGGACGTATTGTACAGTCACCTACCATAACAGTGCCGGAATTTTATATTGAAGACGGTGCCACCAATTCACTATTATTTTGTATTGAAGGTCCCTCAAATTCGGGATTCTGTTGCTTTTGTTTGCCCAAAGAAACCTATTTTAAGGTATGTAGCTAAATCGTACAAAATATGTTTAGGTATATAATTTATACATATTTAGATTTTTTTATTTACATTTATTAGATACATTCTGGTGGTGACTTGAGGGCATCAATTGATCGCAAGTGGCTGGCTGGTAAAGCTCAATATACTACAAATATATATTTTAGCGATTCCAAGCTAAATGCCAAGGAGAGAGCTTTAATATTAGGAGCTGCTTTTCTTCTGGTAGTTATTTTTATTTTTAAATGAATATTCACATATTTTGGTGTTCTGTAAATCGAATTCAAATGAATTACTCGTTTTACTATTCAGTTAACAAACCTGTTTTAATGTACAAAATCGGGCGTTTTGCAGAACATCAAGTTGTCAACTATTTTTTTATGAATATCACTCGGTTTACAGAACAGATGGGAAAAACGATTGTAACTTTATAACAGAACTGATAAAATGATCTGTTTTGTTAGAAATTTGGTATTGTTATAAAATTTAATTAACTCTATAAATTCTTTATCTTTCAATTTCAGGAGTATATGTATTTTCAAACCCGATTTTAAATGATTGACGACTATTTTCCACTAATATAAACATTTTCCAGAACGCCGGTGAAACGCACCCGAATGCCCCGAGTTCACTCAGCCAAGTGCTGTCAACAAACAAACACTGAAAATTTATATTATATTATATTACATAATTTAAAATCGGATTATAAATGACTGGGTCACAAACAAATGTTTTTTCATGAACTTTATATTTTAGGCTTACATATTTTAAAAGTGAAATACACATATAATATATTGTACATAAATTCAGGTCTTTTAATGATTTTAATTTATTATCAAATTTATCATTAACGCATAGGTTTCATTTATAATTTCCATTATTAAATCAAACAAACTTTTGTATATGAAAGCATTGAAAATGTTATTGTATTGGAAAGAGTAGGGTTTGATAATTATAAATAAAAAACAATTAAAAGGTATAGTTGGTCAAGCCCGACTATATAATACCCTACACCCAGTATATGTATAAAACATTTTTTCAGAAATGGGCGCGGTGAATATAAATATTATGTATGTTAAACGATAAAGAAATTTTAAAAATTTATGGAGGAATTACGCAGAGGGTCTTATATGGGAGATTTGACTAATTATGGACTGGCCATTATAAAATTAGGTGTCATCATTTCTGTATATATGAAACTTATTTGTTTTCGATATTATTTGTATACCAATATTTTTAAGAGAGTATTGTACTTTAAAGTGATTTTCGGAAGGTGGCCTTATATGGCAGCTATGATCATTTATGGACTAATCTGCACAAAATTTGTAGATGTGATTTGGCTTTATTTACTACTCATTTGTGGTGGAATTTGTGTAAATACTTGCATAATTCAAACATTTATGATCGTTAAACGCCTATTCCTGGGGTCCATGTGAAATAATGGTCCGATTTCCTCCAGTTTCAGTTCCATCCGTCCTTGGGCCAAAAAAATATCACGTACCAAATTTTATCCAAATATCTTCAAAATTGCGACCTGTACTCTTCGCACACGCTTTACATGGACAGCCAGCTAGCCAGCCAGACGGACGGACATCGTTAAATCGATTTAGAAAGTGATTCTAAGTCGATCAGTTATTTAGACCAATATTTATGGGCGTTACAAACATCAGCACTAATCCAATATACCCTTCCCACTATGGTGGTGTAGGGTATAATTATATGTCTACTACAACCACACATACATCTGTCGATTCTTTATCGAAATGTAGAATGTCATTTTGGATCTAAAGAGTGATTTTTAAGAGCTTTCGGATTTGATTTAAAAACACACAAAACTTTGAGAACTCGAACGGTGTCTCACTAATAAATTCTTCAATATTAGCTTCCAGTGCGTCAGAGCCTCAAATGAGAAATATATTGTTCACCGAACTTCCCTCTCAATTGGGCCATTGTTTCGCGTGTAGTGTGGCACCGTATTGTTGGAACCACATGCCAGCCAAATCCAGCACTTCCATTTTGGACAAAAGAAAATTTGTAATTATTGCTCGGTAGCACTCGCCATTCACAGTAATGTAAGTTCTCTGAAAAAGAACGGTCCAATGATGCCAGCGGTCCATAATCCACACCAAATAGTTCTTGAAATCTGGTTGCTCTTGACACCAAATTTACGTATCCATTCAACCATAAATGAGCATTGTTGCTGAACACAATTTTCCACTAAAAATACATAAGCATGAATTTTTATAATAAAATTCAATAATCTGCGTTATTCGTTTGTAAGTCGATTGATTCATGGTTAAATTATAGACTAAACTGAATATGTTTATCCCATGTTTTAAGAAAACAGCTGAGCTGGCAAAGAACAGTATTGCCAAGAAGAAAGTTGATAAAAATCACCATTTATTTTCTTAAGTTTGGCTTTTGTATAAACTCTATCTTTAACAGCTGAATTTCAAGAAATTGTGCGATTTGGGAATTTGTTTTGCAATAAATTCATTGATTCGCTGGCTGTGTGAGTTGTGGCAAACTCCTGTTAAAACCACATTTCAGTAATCATCAATAATAGGCCAAAATTTCGAACCTTGTGGTTGACGAACCAATTGTTGACAATGTTCTTCGGATTTACTCACTTGAACGATCCAGTCAAACACGTGTTGGATTGTACCATATTATGTAGCGAGCCAGTCGACTCAAATGTATCGATCGAAATTTTAATATTTTAATGAAATTTTCTAGTGAATTTTAATTCAGATATAGATTATAGTATTCAAAATAAGGGCAACAAAATAAAGGAGACAGAAAAAGGGCAACATTTTTTGCCAAAAAGTGAAATGACATTAATATCAGTTAGGCCGCATTTTCACTATGTCATTTCTGTTGTCAAATTGTCACAACAATTAGTTTCTATAAAATCCAAACATACATATATAAAATTTTAAATAAAATTTTTTAATAGAATGATTAAGTTTCACAAACGATACTGTACTAATAAATGTTTACTAAATAGAAGAAAACCCAATAAAATAAATTATTTTTAAAAATTTTTTATTTTATTTTTTGTTTGTTATTTCAAACATTGTTTTTTTTTAATATTTTTCTCTTCACATACACAAACAATTACAAATAATGTAATTACATAATGGTTTATAGTATGTATATATACATATATGTGTATTTTGATATATATTTTAAAATATATATATATATATATAGTTATATCAGTTTTAATATATGATATACATTACATTTAGTTTAATTTTATACACTTATAAATATGTATTTATGAAAACGTTTATTTTGTTATATATACCTATACATACATATGTTAATTTATATATACAATATATAGATTTGTTGTTAAATTTATTGAATAAACTTAAAAACCTATAGTTTCTATGACATTTTAAATTGTGTTTTTTTTGTTATGTTGTTTAGTTTTATTTTATTAATAATATTCATTTTGTACAACATTTAATTTATATACATACATATTGGTATATTTATTAATTTGTTTATATAACTATTTAAAATACAAAAGTTTAACTTAAATCTAACTATAGGTAAATTGAAATTAAAATTAGAAAAAAAGCAAACAAAATTACAAATTATTTTTAAGAGTCTCGTAGTCTCGTTGGATTACTTAACATTATTGAAATAAAAATAAATGTTTTTTCTAAACTTAATAAAATATAATAATATATTCATATTATATGAATTCAACAAATAATAAAAAAAAAAAAAAAAAAAAAAAGAATTTTTAAAAAACCCAGGAAGAACTTTGATTATTAACTAGAATTTTTGTTAGTTTTTTTTTTTTTGCTTACAAATTTCTTTCTTCTCTTTTGTTAATAGTTGTTAAGCAAACCTTTTAGATTCGCTACAAAATAATGAAAAGAAAGCTAATTTGTTATTTTATAAAAAATATCTTCTAAATAAATACATACATACATATGTATATTAAAAAAAAAAAAAAAACAGTACCACAGTGTTTATTACTAGAAATTAAATGTATGTATATAAATTGGTTTGGTTTATAAAAACATTGATGTTTTTAACGCCCCTTTCCGATTTTTGTTTTTTTTTCTATAAGCAACCATTGTACAGCAGGTCCAAATGCTAATTATTAAGAAAATATAAATGTCCTTTGGCCTCCTACTACACAACAGTTAATATTAAAATAATAGAACCAAACTACTACATACATACATATGTATGCTGTTTTAATATTCTAATTTTCTTAATTTTTTTTTTTTTTTTTTGTAAAAGTTATTTATAATTTCTTATGTACATATACTCGTATATGTAGGTATATATTTGTATATTCATATATTTGTTTTTGAAAATTTATTTACTTTGCAAAATGATATCATTTTTGTCTGTGTGTATAAGTTATATTTTTATTGTTTTATTTTTTGGTTCATTTAAAGATTGTATATGTTTTGTTAGATTGATATTTTAAGTTATTTCAAATAAATAATCAGTGTATTGTTATAGATGTACGTACATATGTACATATTTGTATTTTGTAAAGTGTAAAGTGTATCTAACCCAGCTAAAACTTGTGCACTTAAGCAGAATTGGAATTACTAAGTATTTTAAAATGAAAATAGCTTTTAGCTTATAAGCAAATAGTCCTAATTTTTGAAATTTATTATTCCGTACGATATGTGTTTTCTAAAAGGATATGATGAAAGTTTCATCGCTTTTTTTTAGGTAGTTTTGGTCCTGAGGATATATGTTTTGTTTTGCGTACGACAAGTTTTAACTGGTTTTCTTTAAGCATTTTTAAAGATTTCTCATGGTTTTGTTTAATGTTTCTTAGACGGTGGGGGTATAAAGTGGTGATATTTTGTATATGAATCTGTAGCCACGAAATTTGCATTTCTTTCCTTATCTTGTCTTAGCGTGTGGTTAGGCCAAGCTAACATTTTCATAATTCATATGTCCGGATAGGCAAAAACATAATGTCAGTTTGTTGGACTAGCCGAATTCAGATGAGAATTATTGAGTGTAGCATCGGGTCGTAAGCGTTTATCCTGATGTTGCTCTTGAAACTCTTTGTCGCTCTCCTCGCCGTTGCTGAAGTTGCCCGGTAAACGTCTCTTCAGATTATTGTTTAATGCCATGGCGATGCTTTCATCCTCTGAAGTAGAATTTGCTCTACGCGGTGTATTTGCTGCACTGTTATTATCCAGTGATGCTATAGCTGTGGCAGCAGCTCGCTCGGCTGCCGTAAAGCCATCTTCAGAGGTACTGTCTTGTGAAACTAAGCCGGTGTTAGAGTTGTCACCCGAGGGTGTGGTATAGCTGCCCAGTTTGGAGGTGGGATCCTTTTCGATTAACTTTCGAGCCAATACGCGCAACGAAATAAGGGAATTCTCACAATCACTAGTATCGATTTCAGTAAGACTAATGCCGGCTCTTTCGATTTCAGCATATGTACCAAAAGGTAATTTTTGTAAACACTCCAATTTTTGAACATGGGTTTTCGAGCGCAAATGCTTGGCCAAATGCCCGTGTATACGAAAGGCGATTTTGCAATCGGTGCATTCGAAAGGTCGTGGGTTAGAGGTCGTTGGCACACCGAATGTGGAAGTCATTATCACTTTATTTTTGTGAGCTTCTGATCGTTCATGTTTTTGCAAATGGCCCTGAGTACGGAACGATACACCACACGGATCACATTTGTATTTACGTTCCATATAATGTATATTCATATGTAAAACCAGTTGGGATTGTTTTTGGAAAGTTTTCGAGCATATAGAACAGACGGGTCGGCCATCGGCATTTGAAATCTGTGGCACTCGTGGGTGAACAGGTAGAATTTCGTTATTATTCGTAGTAAACCCATCTTCTCCGACTATCACGGTACGAGTCGGTTGATTAGGATTATTTCCTTGACTACTAGAAGCACCGCCAGAAAGAACACCAGAAAAGTCTGTGGTACCTGGTTGTAGTATGGCAGCGGGTAAGTTGGCATTGTGTGCAGGCTTTTCGTCAGATTTTGAGGCTGCCTTTTTTGAAGGTGGCTCCTCATCTGTTTCTTCACTTTCATCAGAAGACTTTAATGATTTCGGCACATCAGTTGTTGCTACCACTGTCATTTCAACTGTAGTGCTAACTGGCACTGAAGCTGTAATTTCAGTTGACAGAGTTTCTTGGGGTTCTACAATTTCTATTTTGGGTAACTGAAGAGGTACTATTACATCTTTCTTTGCAGCAGGCTGTTCATTTACCGGCGACGAAGCGTTAGTTACAATACTAGTAACAGCTACTGCATCTGAGAAGGAAGTAACGGCGGTAGTCAAGACTAGTGAAACAGACGTAGTAACCGCTGTGCTAGTGGTGGGTGTTGAGTTAGACATCACGACATTGGGATTTACCGTCATGCCACGGCTCAGTTGTGTCTGTTTAATTTTGTAGTACTGCAATGTCTGCTCCCTTCGATAATCATACAGCATCATGTCTTCGTTCAGCTTGTGATGATTCTCCTCGTAATTATCAGCGTAATTACGACCGACTTTGGATGATATGGAAATCATAGTTTTCAGAAAACCAGATTCGTTTTTATTAACCCCAAAGATGACGTCCCTTATCTGAGCCTGCGTTTGAACCGGCCCAGGATTTGATGAAAAGGAAGGAGGATTTTGTGACACTATTTGTGTGGTAATTACGTCCATGGCTCTCGGTTTCGTTAAATCCATGGGTGCAGCTTCGAAACTTGTGGCGCTGCTATTGTTTAATTTTGGTTTGGGTTCCTTGGGATTAGAATAATATTGTTCTTGCTTTTGATAGTCAAAAGGTGGTTTTGGCGATGTATAGGAAATCACCCGTCTTATGGCCAGTGTGGGAGTAGATACAGTAGATACATTTAAACTAGGGCTAACGGTAGTGACTGCTAATTGGCTGTTGGCCATTGAAGTTTCAAAACTTTGTGTGTGTATTGGGGGAGTCATTGACAAAGTGAGTAAACATCTGGCTGCCTCATGTTCCAAGTGTGATTTATTATCTTCGGCCGCTGAAACATTCATAGTTTGTGTCACATTCGATCTAGCCGAATCGGACTCGTTACTGCTCTCAGTTTCATTGTCGCTAGAGTCACCGTCTGAGTCGGATTCGCCATTACCCATTGAAGAGGTTCTGCCACCAGCCGATGTGGATGACTGTTGATCAAATTCTACGTCCGGTTCCAAGAAGTCACCTTCGGCCGGCATAGGCCCAGGATTCAAGCCCAATTCAATGCATTTCTTATAGTGAGTCTTGGATTGCATGTGCTTTGTTAGATTGCCTTTAGTTTTGAAACTAAAGTTACAGTGTTTGCAGGTGTAGGGCCGAACATCTGTGTGGGTGCGTATGTGTTTTTTCAACATGGAGGGCTTCTTACATCTTATACCACATTCAGAGCATACGTATTTTCCCCTTCCCCTTCCTCTCACATAAATATAATTCTCATGAGATTCGTAACCTCCCTCTAAAGTTTGAGAAACCGCTGTGGAATTCGATGATGACGCACCAGTCAAATCTTTTGAGGAATCTCTGGTTTCCAGCGAAGATTTATTGTCTTTCGAAAGCGTAGCATCCTTGAGGGCTATGGGCTTCAATTGATGATGATATATTTTATCTCTGGTGCTAATAAACGGTGTCATAACAGTCTGTTGTGCTGCCACCAGGCTGTAAGTGATCTTTTTGCCTTTGGCCATGGTGAAGATAATGGTCTTTTGCCTTGAATCATAAAGGGACATGACCTCTTTGGGTTTTAAACCTAAAGGATGTGGATTATTTTCTGCACACTGTTGCCACATGCTGTACATGGACAACTTGTGCATATCTTGCACATAAGATGGCTGTGGACAGTTAAGTGTGCAGTAAAAGGTTTTGGTGCTGCATTTTAAGCCCAAATATGTATATGAATTGCCATTTAAATACAGTTGTACACATTCTTTAGAAGGTCTCGGTGTTTCTGGAGAGATCAAGGGCAATGTATTGGCAGTGGGTGTAATACCATGATGTCGTTTAGGGGTAAAAGTACCTGGCCTTAACGGCAAGCTGGTGGGGCGCAAAAATTTAGACTTAATTTTAGCGTCTGCACTTGAAGTATCATTGTCAGCAGCAGTAACAGGTAGCACATTAGTGTCCACGTGTAAAGGAGTAAGAGTCAAATTAGTAGGAGACAAAGATTTACTGATATTAGTGAGTGGCTGGTGTATAATCAATGGTTCTCTTGACATTTTATCTAAATTAAAATGACGAGTTTCTGCGTCTATTTGTGACGATGAATTTGGTGTTTTGGCCTCCCCGCCGTTGGAGTTTTTACGAGGACTTAGGTTGTCGGCCATGCGCATAAAATTGAAAGATTTTAAAGGTTTTACGATTTCATTAATTGCTACAGAAGTTTTATTATTATTGCTATTATTGTTGAACGCGTTATTGGATATAGTGGTAACTGTTGATTGCCAGTTCCTAACACTGCGCATGTTCGTTGAGGGTGGCGCTCTATTAAATTCACTGGGAACATTTTGTACACCGCCAAAAGTAGGCTTGTTGGCATCAGGGCTTGTACCTTGGTGTGTTGACGACATATTCATGGGACTTGTAGTTTGGTTTCTATTGGGACTGGCAGTTCTCAACAAATGTTTGCTGTTTGACGTCTGCGGCAAATTTAAAAGATGCTGTTGCTGTGACTGTGATTGTTGTTGTTGTTTCTGTTGCTGAGTTGGTGTTGGCGATGCCTGCGGTAACTGAGGTTGTAAACTATTTGGTCCAGGTATACCGGGAACATATGGTATTACTTTTTCAGTCAGGCCCAATGTCAATGGATTAAAAGCTGTTATTTGGTTGATGGGAGGAAATTGAAAATGTTGGGGTCCATTCGATGATGTCAAACCTAAACTAAGTTTAGGAGTCATTTGATTTCCCGGCATCAAGGGTAGTGGCAATTTAGTTTCTTTCTTGGGTGACACTTCTTGAAAACTGCCACCTGATAACAAGGGAGTACGTATCATTTTTGGACTTTTATCAACATCATCGCATTCCGATAAGGGAATCATACAACCACCCGATGAAGTAAAACGTTTATAACGCTCTTGCTTTTTAGACAGTTCTTGGGCACTCAATAGTTGCATTTCACCTCCACTGGTTAAAGAAGAACGTTTCGTTGAGAACTTGTCTAAGGGTTCAAATTTTAAACGTTTACTGGCTGGATGTTCAGTCATGTTTCCATGACTGTACATGGGATCATCGTGCATTTTAGTTATTATAACTTCCTCTGATTTGGACTTTGATTCATTGAGCGTATAGTCCACTAAAGGAGTTTTTCCCAATAAAGGTCCTGGTGAAGGCAGAGGAGCATCCACAAAACGGATTTCATTTACCGGCAGTTGGGATTTGAGTTGTGGGGCGATGCTTAAAATTGAAGAACCAGAAGCTGAACTTGTATTGGTAGCAGCTGACTGGGAACTTGATTGTGTCGTTGTTGCTGATGTGGTATGCGTACTGGAATTTTTCGATGTATTGGCCACAGATGCACTTAAACGATTTAACACTAAATTGCTGGGTTTAGTCTTCAGTTGAGACCAAGCTAACTTGGCCAATGATAAAGGATTCTTTGATAAAATTTTGAAATTTGGCATATTCAAAGACATGGAATTTGAACGGAAATATTTGTGGGATGGTGAGGAGGCTGGTGAATTGGCACAACTATTACTACCTTGACAGTAAGTGCTGTTGTGAAGCTTCAACTCCTCGGCCGTTCGAAATCCAAAAGAACACAGAGGACATATGTAAACGGCATCTTCTCCAGTTCCTGTGGGCACAGCCAAACCACGAGCATTAAGCAACAAATTTTTAATGATGGAATTATTATGTGGATTTTTCCCGACTGAAGTGGATGGTTGTGGAGTACTAGAATTAGAATTTGATGAATTTGACGCTTCATTAAGCGCTAAGGTGGGAGGTGTTAATAATTGAGATTGTCCAATTTGCGTCTGTTCTATGGAGTGACGTTTTCGTGGAGTGGCTGGTGGTGGAGCTTGTGGTAACGGACCTTGGCACGGTTTATTCAAGTCTAAACATTCGTCAGACAGTTTTGTTTTAGCCGATAGATTTAAAGGTACATTAGCCAATGAAGAGTGTGCAGATGTAGTTGTAGCTGAAATCGATGTTGGTGCGGAATGAGTCTGCTGCCGCGGCTGAGTGGGAGTGATGGTAACGATGGTGCGATATTGTTGGAATTGGGAATGATTACTGACCGGTGCTACAGAAACTGGATGGATCTGTTGTGGTTGGGCAATTTGTTTGCCTATTAAATGTTTGGATGTGCCATTTAAAGGTAGGCTAGATGGAATTTCCTCCATGTTTGTTTTATCGTGATATAAATGTCTTTGTTTATGCATTTGTTGTTGCTGGTGTTGTTGATAGATATATTGTTGTTGTAATTGTTGGTGCTGGTGTTGTTGTTGTTGCTGCTGCTGTTGCATTTGTTGTTTTTGTACAATTGCTTGTGCCAATTTGGCATTTGTCGGTGATTCACTCGGTGGTCCACCAGTTGTGGTCTGCAAAACCTGACTACTGCCAGTCGAATTTGCAGAAGTACTGATGCTGCTACCGTTGTTAGTGAAACTTCGCGAACGGTTTAAAGTCTTTGGGTATTTTTTCTGCAACAAAAGTTCCTTATTTTCAACAATGGCCTCGTTCTGTGATATCAGCTTGTTAATATGTTCATTTAATTTTTCCTTATTCTAAAAGATACAAAGAAATCATAAATATGTTATTTAAGATATTATGATGGTATGATATGATATGATGATAGACTTACCAGAGTAACTTCTTGCATTCCAGAGTTAGCGGATGTTTGCAACAATGTGCTGGAATTGCAGCTGTTGGTAACATGTGCCGCAGTACGTTGACTGGTGCCTTGTTGCTCTAAAATTTCAACACTATTTTTATTGATGGATGGATTTGGTGAACTCAAGGCTACGGAAGCTACAGAAGCAGCGTTGGCTAAGTAATGCAGAGCATTTTGCGGTGTCGGATGTACTATTGTGCTAGTGCTGGTTGGTGTATTCGCTTTGGGATGGTGGATATTATTCCTTGAATTGTTGGAGGACATCGAACCATGATTAGTATTTGATAGCGGGGTTGGTGTTTTAATGTGATTAAGAGGTACCGATGCAGACATTTGGGAGTGGGGAGATTGTGTAGGTGGAGGTGGCGGTATCCCTGCTGCTATACTGGAATGTGTTAGTTGCAGTTGTTGTTGCTGTAAATGTTGTTGTTGTATTTGCAATTGATGATGAAATTGCTGCTGTTGTTGCGGCGTCATCATGTGCAGTGAAGCAAAAACTGGATTATAATATGATTGGGCGGGCATATGTGCGGAAGGATGCAGTAAAGCAGCAGGCGGTGTACCCGGCGGTTGTCCCAAATAATACGCAGCCGCAGCCAGTGGCAGCGGAAGTGCATTAGCCGGTGGTGGTGGTCCCAATAAATGATGAGGTGTTTGCGATTGCATTTGTTGTAATTGCTGTTGCTGCATCTGTTGCAACTGGTGTGTACTGATGTGGTTATTTAATTTCATTTGAGTACTAGGCGATAATGATGGATGGTGTGGCATATGGGTGGGTGACTGTTGCGGTGGCGGTGGAAGATGGACACTTATTGGCACCACAACCTTTTGCTCACTAGCAACAACTAAATGCTGATGTTGGTTTATATTGGGGTGTGGAGATTCTGGTAACTTTTGTACTGTGACCACATCCTTTTGTGGTACTGGCGAAGAGTGTGCTCTCACCGCTAAACCAGTTGGGCTCAATGTTGAGCATGAGCCTGCTGCTGCTGCCTCTTTAGCCGTGGCATACAAAGAAGCATTATGGAATTTCGGCTTATATGGCTTATAGTCAATGGACTGTTTTTGGCCACTAGTTGCAGCTGTATTATTGTGACCCATAGTTGCAGCAGCAGGAGGCAGTGTACCAGCAGCAGGAGAGCCCAATGGCATTTTCTGGGTTTGTTGCTGTAAAAAAGTCGGCTTTGCCGCAGAAAACGAGGCAGGTGGCATTGATGGAATTGCAGAATCAGTACTTGCAGATATTGACATTTGAGGCTCATTATATTGCGCAAAATTTTGTTCTGGTTGTGTTGGCTGTTGCGTTAATGTTTGATTACTTACTTCATCGATTGGAGACCCAGTACGACTTAACTATAGTTAAATAAACGATTTTTTTTTAATAAAAGATATTAGTATAAAAACGAAAGTCAAACTTACCATTTCAGAACTGCTGTTACTCAATTCCGGATCAACATCTTGGTCTGACAGACCATCATCAGCATCAGGCGATACTTCAATGCCCTTTTGACGGGCTGCATGTGAACGAGATCTAAAAATAATAACACAATTAATTAGTTATTAATATGAAATATGCTTAACAAATTATGAAAGTACCTGCAATGTTTGTATAAATTACTTTTCGTTTTAAAAGCAATGCCACATATTTCACACGGATAGGGACGTTCATTAGTATGAGCTCGAATATGTTTTTGGAGCACCGAGGGTTTTGTACAGCTTAAATCACAATATGGACATTTATAACGTCCACCACCGCCAGCAGTAGATGAGCTTGTCGTAGATGTTGCAACAATACCACCAACGCTAGCAACAGTAGAAACCGGTTGCGAATTGCTGTTATTGTTACTAATCTCTGTAGAATTTGGTGTTGCAACTACAACATGTTGTTGCTGTTGTTGTTGAGCTAATTGCAACAACACTTGATTTTGTGAATAAGTGTTGTTAATGCTCTCCTTGTTGTTGTTGTTATTGGTATTGTTATTGGTATTGTAAGGAATATGTTCATTTAGCAACTGTTGAGTTTCATGTTTATTTAAGACTCCATTTGTTAAATGTTCATCATTTTTAATCATAACAGCAGGAACTGTTAACGATTGTTGATGTTGTTGGGTTGTTGTTGTGGGTGGGGTAGGTGGTGAAGACACTGTTGAACTAGCTGAGGACATTGAAGTTTTACGCAGCTTTTCAGCCTCTTGTAAAGCATCATTCTCCGTTGTACTGGCTAATCTTTTAAATTTTTTATGCAAATATTTTGAATTATTCCAAGACATTGATGATACTGCTGCCAATTGCTGTTGTTGATTATCACTTTTGGTGCTGTTCTCCTGTTGCTGTTGATCTCTAATATTATTATTCATGCTATTATCACTTGTATTCATATTTGAACTATTATTATTATTATTATTATTTCTATTAATATTACTACTACTACTACTGCTATTACTAATATTATTTGCTGTTGCTGCTACTGCTGTAATACGCTGTTGCGTACTACTTGTATTATTGGCATTAATGGCGGTGGTGTTTGATTTTGTTGTAGTGGCAGGTATATTTGTTGTTAGATTTGTTTTTTCTTCCTTTTCTATTATCATCTTTTTGGAAGCTTCATTTTGTTGCTGTTGTTCTTGATTACTTGTATCACTCTTAGCATTTTGTTGTTGTTGTTGTTGCTGCTGTTGTGCTGCCAATTTGGCTGCTGCTTTAGCTTGTTTGGCTGTAAGTTTCTTTTGTGTCGGTGTTGTTTCTACCATTTGTGGTGTTTGCGTTGTTTCATTTGCCTCCCGATATGTTGTTTGTTGTGTTTTTTTATTATTTGTATTTGTTATTGTACTTGATGTTTTATTTTGCTGATGGTTGTTGTTATTTTGTAGTTTCGTTTTATTGTAATATTTTGTTGTTGTATTTGCCGTTGTTGTTGCTTCCATGTTGGTAATATTCATACCCTGGCCTTGTTGCTTCTGCTGTTGCTGGTCTCTTGTTCCACCAGGATCATCTAAAATTAACAAGATTTGGTATTTAGTAAGTTGTTTTTTCTTAAAGAATATCAGTCTTATTCAGAAAAAATTAAAGTAGACTTCCAATGTACTTTAAGAAAATTTTGTATAAAAATTTTGTCTAAAAGCACACTTCAAACCAAAAAGTAAGGTATCGATGTTCTCGACTAATATGAAAATTTGATTCATTTAAATTGCATGGTCTGAAATTTTCAAAATTTTTTAATTAAAAATTTTTTTTTTTAATTTTTGATAACCCATTGAATGCGCCTCTCAAAGGCCTTTCATATGATACCAAATTTACATATAGTTTCTTTGGAAGAAATGTGAAGAAAATCAAAAAACCTCTAAAAAGGCCCTTTTTATTCTTTGATCCAGCTCACCAAATATTGACCCCAGGACAAAAAAATTGAGAAACGTAGTCTTAAAATGATCTTAATATTAACAAAAATATTTGTAGATTGTGTAAAAATGCTGTAATTCCGTGATACAATTTAGATAGTTCAAGCTTATTTCATTCATACTAAAATACTACTGAATTGTACATTTTCGCCATTAAGGTTATTTTTATACCCTACACCACCATGGTGGGGAGGGTATATTGTATTTGTGCTGATGTTTGTAACGCCAAGA
This sequence comes from Bellardia bayeri, assembly GCA_950370525.1. NCBI lineage: Eukaryota > Metazoa > Arthropoda > Insecta > Diptera > Calliphoridae > Bellardia > Bellardia bayeri. The sequence continues at coordinate 62,895,213 of OX493268.1, forward strand.
AATATTGATCCAACACCCACCTTAAAGTATAACGATCCGCTCAGAATCACTTTCTGAGTCGATTTAACGATGTCCGTCCATCCGTCCGTCTGTCCATGTTAAGCTTGTACAGGTCTCAATTTTGAAGATATTTGGATAAAATTTGGTACGTGATACTTCTTCGGCCCAATGACGCATGGGATTGAAACTGCTGGAAATCGGTATATTATTTCACCTGTCCCCCATACAAATGTCCTCCCGAAATTGGGGTTTACCGATCATAAATGTTTTAATTATGCAAGTATCAAAACAAATTTCACCACAAATGAGTAGTAAAATAGAGATAAATCATATCTAAAAATTTTGTGAAGATCGGTCTATAATTAGTCCTAGCTTCCATATAAGGCCCACTTCCGAAAATTACTTTAAAGAGCATAACTCACTCAAAAATGTTGGTATCCAAATAATATTTAGCAAAAATATATTTCATATACATATATATAAATAATACGGTACAATTTTATTGTGATCGGTTCATAATTAGTCGTAGCTCCCATATAAGGCCCACTTCTGAAATTCTCTTTAAAGAGCAAAACTCCCTCAAAAATGTCGGTATCCAAATAATATTTAACGCAAATATATTTTATATACATATATACAAATAATACGGTACAATTTTATAATGGTCGGTCCATAATTAGTCGAAACTCCCATATAAGACCCTCTCCGTAATTCACTTTAACCTTCATAAATCTTTTTAAAGTATTTATATCGAGATAAATGTTAACACATATAATATTTATATTCACAGAAATCATGACACTAAATTTTGGTCCAAAATAGGTGATAGCTGTTTTAAACGTATACTAGGTGTAGGGTATTATATGGTTATTAATAAAAGTTGACTTGTTGAAGTAAAGTATTTATTTTGATATGATACTCGTCATATATCTATACATACATAGTTGTGGTTAATATAAGTTAAATTTAAACTAGCCGTGTACGCACACATCTTCATGGTCATTAAAAATTTTGTATGAAAGCAAACAAAAAATTAATTTCTCCTGCACAGACGGAGGGAGTTTAAATAATGTATATTAAAGGTAAAGTACATAGCCAAAAATCCTTGACGTGATTAATCCGCCATTTTGCCAAAATGTGATTGAACATTTTAATAAAAGAATTGACATCAGTATGCGTATCGTTGTACGATATAATATTTCATTTAAAATTGTCAAATCTTATATAAAAAAAATAAATAAGCCATTATTCGATTACTTCTAAGTAATGGGGACGGTATATAGTAGTTATTGAAAAGTGTATTATTGCAAGACATTAGCAAGTTTTTGCTGGGTTACTTTTTAAATTATTGTCCGTTGTTTGACTTGAGCTACTACCTATATACTCGTATAGGTATAAATGTTGATTAGTTTAAGAAATTTAAGTGAGCTAATATGCATCTTCAAAAGGATTTGTCGACTTCCTTAATTGCCGGATTAACCGTACCAGGTACGTACGCCTTAATTATAGTTTGTAATAATTTGTTTTTATTCTCAAAAATATGGCAAGGTGCGTACCAACACGCCAGGATATTCCACTCAGTGTAAATCAGCAAAAAATGTAATCCCAGTAAAATAGAACCAGGAGAAAGAAATAGAAATTAGGAAGAAATCCAGAAAATTATGCAGCAGGAACAGGATTCTTGTAATAAACATGAGTTAATATTCAATTAGCATGAATCAGAAAAAAATGAATCAAAACAGAACCAGGAGAAATATCAGAAAATGTAAATAATAGAAAGTAATCTAGAAAATTATGTATGTAACAGGAACAGGTTTTCTGTAATAAACGTGCCTAAATATTCAACATTTTGTAAATATTACATGATGAAGATTAAAGATGCGTTAAAAGTGTGAATTTAAATTACATCTGAAATATCAAAACATCACAGTGGTTAGAAGCAGATCGTATCTAATAGAAATATACTTCTAACAATGAAATATGACATGTTCCGAGGTGTCGACCAGATCACAATAAGGACAATTAAAAGTGTCCATGTCAAGTATCTCCCGGTCTGTCAGGTATCTAAGGATACAGAGAAAAAAATATTCTGCCCGTAATACAAGATAAATCCACATAATATAACTGCCAATGATGTTTCAGAGCAATTTTAATGAATCTCAAAGTCTCATCATAAGTAAAAAGAGCAGAGGTCAGATTTCCAGTAATAATAAGCCAATAATGAGCTGTTTTAGAAATCGGATACTATAATTTGGATTTGAATGTCTCATTAATCCAACGCATCAGTTGTTAAATCAATGGTGTGCAAAGAAATTACAACAATGTTAACTCCACGTCTCATGTTCTTTGATGTGGAGTAAACTTGCCGATGTTCATGTGTATTCTTTGTAATTTTTTTAAATCAGATGACATTTGATCGCAAACATAGTTGTGCTGTTCTGACAAGGTTCTTTGAACCAGGTTATAACATTGACAAGAGTTGTCTACACAAGACAAATTCATGTGCTGCGAAGAATTTTTTTGCTGTTGGAGCAAATCAAGACGATCTCCTAACATTTATTCTATAAATGTTAATAGCACATAATTGTGGTATTAAGTACATTTTACTTTAATCTAATTATTAGATTAGGTTCTCTATCAAAACTGTTTCTGATTATTTATGCAGTAATTATTCACAACTATTATCCCGCCTAACAACTACCACTATATTTATCACTAACAATTAAATATGTATTTAATAAATAACAATTGTCTAAACCTTTTGTAAATTTATATTGGTAAAAAAAATGCTCAAAGCCTTATCTCGAACTTGGTGTTATTTTTTTTTGTGGTCTATAAAATAAAATACAACAAGAAATTCCACATATAAAACTAATTAGCACGATTTGTCAAAAATATATTCTTGTATATGTACAAAATCAACAACAAAAACAAACACTATTTTTATTTATAATAAACAGCCTGACTTTTAAACAAATAATGATTATTTTAGTAAAGTTTATGATAGTGCTTGCATACATAGAAATTTATTTATAAAAATATATACATATATGCAGATATAAAAAATAAGCAAATAAATGCAAAAAATAAAACATAATATGTACATACATACATATGTACATATGTACATATGTACATATATACATACATATATAAAATGAAAGACTCGATTATGGCAAAAAAAAATAAATAAATAATAAAATTATCAACAACAAAAATTAATATGAATACAAATCTGCAAGTGTTTGTGTTATGTATGAATAATTAAAGTATTTTATGAGCTAAGCTTATCTAGCATTTTGTCAAGTTTTTTGTTTTATAAAAGATTCAATAAACAAGCTATAGCTACACGCTCGACGAATGTTGATAAATAAATCATTAAACAATTATTAAAAGAAATTCTTATTGAATTCAGTTTTCTATTAATGATATTCGATTTTATCTTGCTCTGAAATAACAAGTTTTTAAAAGTACAAAAATGGAATCTCGTAAAAAGTAATAATTTGTGCAAATTATCAAGTACGCGACATACTTATTATTAAAACATTTTGTAACCAAATACAGTGTATTATAAATTTCTTTATTTCTTAATATTAACTTTCTGAAGTAAACTCCAAATCGCATCAGAAACATGTGGTGATTTTTCTACATCATGTTCCTCACTTTTTGACATTTAAACAACAATGAAATATTATTTAGAATACATAACTAAAAGAAAGTCTTCAGTCAATAGAAATTATGGAGGTCATACCAAATATTATGAAAGAAAGAATAAAGTTTTGTCTCAATTAATTTGAATGATTTTTTAAAAAATTAAATAAAATTGGTATAAACAAATGCCAGCCCAACATTTCAGTTTTTTTTTTCTAAATAATATTACAGCGAAATAGATAGTTATTTCATAATTTATAATGTATGTATGTATTTAAAAATCTTTAAAATTATATGTTACAGTTCTTTTAATGTATAATACAGAAAACGATTTACTGCACTGTATGCAGTTACAGTTAGATTCTCCCCCGAGGCATGTCAGGAAGGACCTTCGAATATACGAAGAAGACCTACGAAGATATACACAGGATTCACTAGATCAAAACTCGTATGAGCAGCTTTGAACGACATTCACAAAGATGCCAGCAATAATACCACGGTCGCAGGATACCGCATGAATGTCGTACTTGGAGGCTGCCCATTGCAGATACCGAAAAACAACTGCCGTGGAAGACAAGAGTAGTTCTGGCACAACTGAGATCGGGATGGAGCAATAGGCTTAACGCCTTTTGGTCCCGCATTGACCGTGCCGTCTCTAACCTATGCCCTGCATGTGGCCAGTGTCCTCATGACACCAACCACATCTTCAATTGCCCAGCCAACCATACTTTACTTCGTTCAATGGATTTATGGACCAATCCAGTAGAAGTAGCCCAGTTTCTTGATCTGGACCTCATTGTAGAACCCCCGGTTTTAAAGCCCCCCGGATTTAGCCACTTTGGCTAAATTCACAGTCTTTAGTTAGCTAATGGCAAAGGCTTAACTAATGAATCTTTTTTCGCAATGCTTAGTTTGTCATAAGAATACCAAGTAATAGTTAAACAATAGTTAGTATTTTAGTTTACCAATGGTTAACTAACTAATGACCGAGAATTCTAGCTGTTACAACAACAACAGTTAGAAAATCATGTAATAAAATTTGGCATTACTGTTAAACTAACAGTGATGCCAAATTCGTAAACTACTTTTTATTGCAATTGCAGTTTATCAGCCATGATACAGAATTTAATTCCGTTCGGAAGTGGAATTGATTCCGTTTTTGCTTCTATAGAAAAAGCAAAACCAAAATTTTTTTTCGGAATGAAACCACTTTTAATTTGCTATGTGGAATTGTAGTTTTAAGAATTTCTAGGTTGCATTCCGAAAAAAATTCTTTGTTTTACCTTTCTATAAAAGCAAAAAATGGAATCAATTTTACTTCCGAACGGAACTAAATTCTGTGACATAGCTGTATGTGTAACGCATTGTATGTAACAGTATTTTTTAGCCCCTTTTTAAATTTGTAACTGGAAATGCATAGAGTGTTATTAATTACTATTACTATTTATTTTCCGTGAGTGTATCTTTTTATATTATTTTGTACTTTGTTGTGTTTATATATTGTGTAGTAATAGTAGTTGCATTAGTAATAGTTCCTTACTATACATGTGTTGTCATATGAATATGAATATTTTTAAAATGATACAGCTAACGAAAAACATTATTATAATTTCAACTTTATTTGAATACAAAGTGAAGGTGTTGGTTGCCAAGTCTCAGACGTTTCGTAGTTAGCAAAATGTTGTTGTTGCTTGAATATCTATTTTTCTGTTGTTGTTATTATTGTTGTTCGTACGTATTATTTACGAGGTGTTTTTTTTTTACAATTATCGCTTTATTGCTGAATTACTGCCTGCTGACGTCAGTTAAAAATATTCAACAATTATTTCAGTCTTATATTGTATTTGTTTTATACTGTTAAAATAGCACATTCATATGTACATCTGAATTTCAAGCTGATAATGAAAAAATTAAAAAAAAAATAATTATTTCACAGACATTTAATAGAAAAAAAAAAACGGCAAATATGGTGTAGCTGGTGGGGCTAGGAGAGGAGTTTGTCGTTCATAATTAGTAAACCAGTCAATCTTAATAGCTTTTATTTTAGATTCGGAATTTCTGTTTAATTGTTCATAAAATTACGAAAGCCCGATTATTTTATTTGTTATGCTAATTAGTCCCGGGTCACACACTGCCACTTTTGCTGCTCAACTTTTGAGTTTGTAGGTGAGATGGGAAAGAATAGAGGTATGTATTTGGTACCAACAAGCTTTATTCTTTCTTTCATAATATTTGGTATGACCTCCATAATTTCTATTGACTGAAGACTTTCTTTTAATTATGTATTCTAAATAATATTTTATTGTTGTTTAAATGTCAAAAAGTGAGGAACAAGATGTAGAAAAATCACCACATGTTTCTGATACGTCTTTGATTCAAGATTTAACACGAATTGAAACGAGTAGATCCTTAAAATTTAATTAAACGCAATTAACGCAATAGACTGCAAATTTGATAAAAGAAACGTCACCTGTATGCGTTGTCGTGTTTGACATCTGTCCGATATCAATTTTCATTTATAATTGTCAAACTTTACTCTTTCCAACATAATGTATGTACCTATGTAAATTCTTTGTTACATAGGTATATCTTTTCAACGCAGACTTAAAAAAAATTTGTGCATATTATAATTATGTACATAATTTAAAATGCAATGCCTGGCACATTTCTAAACTTTTACTTTTAATTTTAAATTTACATATGTATATTGTATATTTTAAATTTGCATGCCGTTGCAGCTTAAATATATGTACATATATGTATATGTATATATGTATGTACGTCTTGTAACTTTATTTAATTTATATTTGAACAATTTAAATGTTAAATGTTACTTTTCAACTGTCAAAATATAAACTATTCAGCAATATAAACTATTCATCATGAATAAAAATTCGGCGGCAGTTGTTTCCCTTTTCCCATTTTTCCTATTCCAATTCAATGTTAAGAAAATAAAAAAGGAAAAACTCCCGCGGATTTTTTATTCATGATTGGGCCGATTATGTATTCTTCTTATTGTTGTACAATTCGTTTTTTATTATTGAAATTTCTGAGAATTGAGTCAACACATTTTTTTTATTCATTAAAAAAAATCTCATATGTTGCTGAGAAATTTAAAGGTCAAGGGTGCCAATTCATCAATTGATTTTGATTAAAATTATAATAAAATAATAAAAATTTGTTGTTTATAACTTTATAGAGATTTTCACGAAAATCTACAAAATCATTAACATTTATGGGAATACTGGTTAATTTAAGATTAATTATAAACCACTTGCTCATGCAAATTCGGACGGTTGTTTTTTTTATCACATATGTATGTATTTTAATTAATTATAAGAAACAATGTTTCTTTTTCTAATATCAATATTAGTTTTAAAAAAATAAACATTTTTAATTTTGGCGCATATGCATGTTGTACTTTTATGGGTCAATTTAAAAAAAAAAACGCAATTTTTGTGTCCCCGCACTTTACACTACTATTTTAGGTAACAAAAACAAAAATATGAGAGTGATCAGCGAGGAATATGTAACAAAAAAACGTAATTCTCAAATTTGTATGTTTGTTTTTTTGTTTATTCAGAATGGTGTTTTGTTTCACCCTCTGACTGCTTCCATACAAAAGCATGTGTCCCCCGTTAGAATTTTTAGTAAACAAAATAAAATAAAATCAAGAAAAAAGTAAATATGCAACATTTAATAACAGTTTTCGAATTATTGCGTTTCTTTCTTGTGTTTTGATTTGTTATAGTCGTCAAAACTAAATTAGTGCGAATTTGGCGTTGCAAAGAAAGGTTGCCTACAATTTGCATTGAGCGTCACATTTTTATAAATCAAGTAATATTACTAGTTTTCAATTTCAAGTTTAAATAAAGTAAGACCTGTTTCACACTCATCAGTTCTGACTGTCAAGTCAAGTTATTTTTCCTTCTCATTGAAAAATTTCCTTCTCATTGAAAAATACTTGGCTTGACAGTCAGAACTGATGAGTGTGAAACAGGACTAAGTAACGTAAGGAAAGTACAAAATTTAATTATTACAAAAGTGAGAAAGCGAAAAAAAAATTATTAAAAAAAGTGTGCATTTGCATAGTTTTTGTGAACACCATGGTAAGGGCGTGATAAAATTTCATGAGCGTCACGCTATTTTTTTTAAAGTGAATATATTAAATGTAAAAAATTTAAGTTGACAATCATTGTTTCCATGGTTTCAACTCATTTTTTTTATAATTTGTGAATTTGAGAAATAAATTGCCTACGAAAAAAACCAAATTCGAGAGAAAATAAAGCTCGATAAAGCGCGTAAAGAAGAAAGAAAGGTATAATCGTGGTATATTTGAGTTTAATTTTAATGGTTACTGACTGATTCTGTTTTTGCCACAAACTTAATTCGAAAGTGGTAAAAATGAATGAGAATGAAAAAAAAAAACAAAGCCGCTTGTCATTTCATGAAGTTTATACAGATTCAGAATAAGAATTCGAATGAAAATTTATAAATTAAATTAAGTTATTGTTTTGTGTCAAATATTTACATATGTGTATAAGTTTCTTCAAGAATTACTTCCTTTTTTCCATTTTGGTTAAAGACATCAAAGAATATATATGTACATGTTTAGTTTTGTATGAAATTTTTTTGTTTCTTGAAGAATTTTTGTTTTTACTTTTTGTAAAAGAATAAACTTTTTTTCGTTAAACTTTAAATTTGGCATTATTTCTTGTTTACGTGCAACAAAATCTCTTGATCGTCACAAAATATCTTGAGCGTCACACTTAGTTTTGTTTTCCTTAAAACGCTTATAATTGCAGTTTTTTTTAAATACATTGTTACAAGCCTATTACTTTGCAAGTAACTCTAAGTTCAAGTCTTTTTTTAACAAAAATTTACATACATTTTTTCATTTTAAAATAACTAGTCACTTTAAAAAAAAATTAAAAATCAAGTTGAATCGTGATTTTTTGTTTATAATCGAAAAGATGATTTTCGCAAGAGTCAATCTTGAGAAAGAAAAGAACATCGTAGTAAGCTTGAATTTCAAATATTTTTGCATTTTTAGCGATTTTTTATACATATTTGGTGTGTGACGCTCAAGATAGAAATCATAGAAAACCTAAAAGAAAAAATCCAAAAATATTCATTTTTTGAGAGCCTTAAAGTACCGCGGATTCTTCATCAATTTCTACATAAATTGGCCACTCTTACAGGCGAATTGAAAAAACTTAAAAACTAAGCAAAACAAAACACGTTGTCTACGTTTTTTTTTTTTTTTTTGAAATTGACCCTTATACGAAAAAAAAACATTTAATTTGTTAACACTTAATATTGTAGTCATAAAGACAGTCCATTATAACAATAACGATCAAAGTACAAAAGTACAACACCCAGATTATTGTGTATAGAATCTTTAATTGTATTATCAATAATTATTAAACAACAAAACATATCATTACGAGTACTGTATGTAGCTACATACATACGTATGTAGTATGTGTATGTAACAATTTTTACATTAAATGTATAAATATGCTCGTAAATAATTTAATTATTATTCAATTAAAATATGCATAGATAGATTGGTAAGTAAATAAACTTGAAAATAAAGCGTCAATAACTGTTGCTGTCTTAAAGAATGTAAATTTTCATTAACTTTGTTTTCGTTTATGGCACTTGTTAAACCACTGTTGAAGAAGAAGAAGCAATAAAACAAGTTGTTCGATTGTTTTACACAGTTTATTTTGATTTTATTTTAACAAAAACAAACCGGCATCAATCAAAATTTCTGATAAATACAACAACAATAAAATGACAAACAATAACAGCAAAAAACAAAAAAAAAAAGAGTGCTCCCTAAATATATATGTCCATACCTACGTCATGTTTATTAAAAAAAGAAGACACAAACCGGTTTTGTTGTTATTTTAGGGTAAATTATGATAATTATGTGATATTAAATGAAAAAAACTTAATTTTTAATTAATTAATTTAATTTTTTTATATAAAATTTTACGTTTAAAGCTTGCAAAATGTTTTTTAACCGGGATAACTAAAAGGAAGGCACAAAATTTACAAAAAAATAAGTTAAAATGTGAATTATTATAAAATTGTATTTGCATAATAGGTTACATAGTATGTACCTACCTACTTAGTAGTTTTTAGAAATATTAAATGTTTTCTCCAAACTTTAAATAGGTAGATAGGTATTTTTTCTTGAAATAGGTACTTTGTAAAAACTAATATTAAATTTTTAACTGCCTATTAAACTTTTTCTTAACTTTAGCTATTTTTATATAGATAAATACCTATAGATTTATAGTTATACATACATATGTGCATACCTATATTATAGGTATCACTAATTTGTTAAACAAACAACACTTACGTATTTCACACGAAATTTGCCAACAATTTCAATATGAATCCAATCGTATTTAAACATTTTTCATATCAATATCACATTATTTTTTATTTATTTGTAAAATAAACACATTCACTACTCACTGATAATGATGTTTTTTTTTCTTTCTTTCTAATTCATTATTATGAATTTATTGCAAATACCTACATTTTGTTGTACACATATTTTTCTTTTTTTATAATTTAAAAATAAATTAAAATCATTAATTTATGTAGAAATATGTGTGTATGTTTTGTATGTAGTAGGTATGCCGCGTTTCAATATTTTTCGTTTATTGTGCTTTTATTAAATTTTCTTTCTATAAGTAAAATAGGAGGAATCACTGTCAAACGTCTAATATGTATGACTTCACATGCGAACGAAACGCGACTAGACGTATCAAAGAAATTCATTCAATTTCCAAGTAAATTTAAAAAAAAACCATCATCAGAACAGAGCGGCAGGCAGGCAGGCAAAAAACAACCAAGCAAACAGACAAGCACACTATTGCCAAAGCGAAATAAAACAGCTTTATAGTACAAACATACTCGTGCATATTTACACACAAGTGTATTAATAATAACCTACTACTACTACATACACTCTACACTAATAAATAAATTCTCATAAAAGATTTCGTTAGCATAGCACAACAGAACAGACACACAGATAATAAAACAACAACAAAAAACACAAAATCAGAGGAAGAAGATGAAGAATATATAATACATACCAACAACTTAATGCAAAATAGGTATAAATAAAGAAAAACAAAGTAAAAACAGAAAATAAAAATATTTGCACGAATTTCATATATGTACATATTGTATGTATGTATGTACTTACATATAGTATGTTTAAATATGTATGATGTAGGTATATAGAATTTACATGCATATATTAAACGAGTAGAGTCAAAAGCAAACTATGAAAACAAAGTAGAAATAATTTAATTAATATTAATCAGTAGCTCCAATACAAAATGAGAGTAAATTAAGGCCAATTGGTTTGGTCGTAGACGTAGTGAAAGTATACTCTACATACCTACGCATAGGTACATATAATTGTAGAGTATATCTCTGTATTTCACAGTTAGATTCCCGTTTTTTGTTAGAACCAGCGTTAAAGCTTTGGACCAATTGAACTGAAATAAATGAATTTTTTGTTGATACTAAAAGTTGTTCCGATACTAATTGTTCTAGTACTAATGAGATCTGCAGGTTTAAGTCAGAAATTGTCTGAATTATAACTACGCCACCAGAATTTTTAACAAAAGGCGGCATACAAGGAATAATAGATGAAAACGCAGGATTTTGATGTTAAATCGCACATGTATTTTTGAAAACGGTTATATGTACATACCTACCTAGAATGTTTTTTTAACGAAATCATTAACATTTTTATTATCAGCCCAATCATGAATTTTTTCCCTTTTCCAATTTTTCCTATTCAAATTCAATGTTAAAAAATAAAAAGGGAAAAAACTCTCGCGGATTTTCTATTCATGATTGGACAGATGTTCATCAAGACCGTGCATACAGATGTCGATTCTTTTAGCAAAAGTTTCAATCACATATTGACAAAATCATGAGTCAATTTAATTAATCACATTAGGGATTTTGAATTTTAAGTCTGTAATATCCCTGCAGCGGCGGCAGTAACCAGTGATCGTAAGTAAGTAATTACCTATATAGGTAGTATACGAAAAGCATGAGTACTTACTTTTGATACCACTGGTAATGCCAAAGTTCCACGTTTATATGAAAAAAGAACATAATTGCGAGAATCCAAAATCTAAGAAATTGGTGTGTTTCTTCTTTGCTTTGAGGTGTTTGTTGCGTACAACAACATGTTGTTACTATAGTCTCTCTTAAGAGAGAGAATGCAAAAATGTGCCGTTATCCCACATAAATTCTAGTTGCGGCTATGCCACAAACGAAATGACTGCTGAGAGGTAATGACTTAGGTAACAAGTGACTACACCCTATGACATCCCCATGTTAAACTCGTCACTCATTAACATTGCCAGTGGTATGGCCGGTAAGTACTGGTGATTATTGGTAAGTAGTCAAATCACAAATCATTCACAACTTACCCCGACTGCTGGGATATTTGATTGGCTCTGCACAGATACTATGTATATGTATGTATCTATAACATAGCGCATGATCGGTTCTCAATTAACAGCTGAATCAGTGTTCATTTAAAATTGTTTTTGTGTACATTTTAATGAAGATAGTTATATTTTCTTCAAACTACTTGACGCTTCTATTTTGCAATTAAAAGGAATCCGGTTTCTTTAAAGGAAATAAACCATCATTTTTAAAAGGCAAAAACGTAACAATATAGTATGTACCTACATACCCACATACATATGTATGTACATACATGTATACAGTTTTTGATAATAAAAGTTTCAAACTTAACGACTGCTCAATGTACCCACTGAAGTATGTACGGACATATGTTTATACAAAGCCATTTGTTGTTGCTATTTTTTAAGTAAATACATATGTATGTAGGTAAATTCATATATACAATATAAACGTCAGGCAATAATAATAGAATTCAAAACGTAGTTTCTTCCTACGTACACTCGTATATACAGCAGAAATATAATTAAACAAGTGTCGTTTACGAAAAAACAGGCAATCGTGCAAACGAAGGCATTCCCCAAATAGTGGGGAGAAGGCTAAAGAATACACAGCAGCAAAACAACACAAAACAATATCAGCCACAAAACACAATAAATACTAAACGATGTGCTCACGACGTCCGTCGTCTGTCCCAGCTAGCGAATCAACCAGCTAAACAAAAACCAACACAGCAAGCTTTAAAAAAAAATACAAAAAAACATATTAAAAGGCGAATACCACAAATTTCGCACTTACTCATAGAGTGTTTAATACAACGAAGACGAAGAAGACTGCAATAAAAAAACGAAAACACACGTCTAAAATTTAAAAACAAACAAAAACAGCAACACAAAGGCGAATCAAAACAATATACATACTTACATACATACCTAAATACATATGTACATGCATACACACTAAATAAATTGCAAACAAAACAAAAGAAAAAAGCAACAAAAATACACTCGAAAATTAAACAACAAAAAGCTGACTAACTACTAAAACTGTTGAAGGTTCGGGGAGCACCATACAAAATACAGAGTGAGTGAGTAGTATACTAGGCAACAACACGATGATGATTAAAGCAAAAATCAAATACAAACAACAACATTAATAGAAATGCTATACATTTGTATTTACAATAAAAAATATATGTATAGGTATGTATGTTTGTACCTATATACTTTTTTCAAAACTAGAGATAAAAATAATAAAGGCAAAAATAAATGTCGAACATCGATGAAAAGAGAGAAGAGCAACAATTGTTTGTATCAAGTAAATATAAAAATAACAACAACAACAACTGTAAATATACAATAACTTCTTATGGCTGTTGTTATTGTTGCTTTATTTTCATAATTCTTTTAGTCATTGATGATAATAAAAAGACATAAGTACATGCACACAAACAATTACACCCAGCTATTTAAATGGTTACTATTGGCCCCTTACTTAATGTTTTCTGTTTTAAATAAAAAATTATCATTCAAATTTTTTTGTATTATTAAGAGTAATTTTTAAAAACAAATAAATGAAAAATTACCTAGGTATATCGTATACGTACATATGTACATATTATTTTCTTTCAAGTAGGTCAAATTTGAAACGGCTTTTACAACAAAAACTTTGTTTTTCAACCTAGGTACCTATGTATGTACATATGTACATTGGAATAACCTGAAAGTTTTCCTAAAGGCATAACTTCACGAAATTTACGGGATAACTAGCAGCCACCTATCATTTCATATCACTAGATTTTTTTTTTGTGAGGCAATGTTAAATATAGAGTCTATACCTACATACATGCATACATATGTATGTAAATACATAGTGCATCGAATATTATAGTCTATTGCTCAAACTCATTGACGCGATTAACGAATTTTGTCAAAATGTGATTGAAAACTTAAATAAAAGTATCAACATTTGTAGCTTGGTCGCGGAGCGATATACATATAGGTATGTATAATTAAAAACTTATATTATCCCTGAAAAAGCTATCCATTGTGATAGCGAAATATTGGAAATAAATATATAGAAATAAATTAAATATTTTTATATAAAATTCAAATGACCTTATTGATTGTAAAAAGAAACTATTAAATATTAAAAAAAAATAATTAAAAACCTTTTGCTTTCCAATACCATCAAAAATTCAATGATTTTCATATACCTACATAAATTCTAAAGCTAGATTTACACGATTGAAATTTTCTTCAAAATGCTTCAAACTCGTGTAAACAGCAAAATTTCTTCAAAATTTATTTAGGTATTTAATAACTATTAATAGGTAGGTACATATTGTAAATATCGATAAGAAAGATTCAATAATAAAAAAATAAATTAAAAAAAAATAGATAGGTAGGTACCTAACTTTAAATAAATAAATTTTGAAGAATTTTTGCTGTTTACACGAGTTTGAAGCATTTTGAAGAAAATTTCAATCGTGTAAATCTAGCTTTAGTTTTAAAACCCATGTTTTCGTTGAAAATCCCTTTGTGAGATGTTTTAAAAGAAAATATTGTGAGGTATGAATTGCTACCTTTAAAACTGCAGGGTTAGTATACTCATCAATATCATTATCATAATCGCGTTAATAAAACGAAACCCAGAAAATCTAGTTGAACATTTTAATTGTTGCTGTACATACAACTTATTTGTACCAGTGTATTTGTTGTTATTTTAACTGCTGCGTCATTTTATATCAAACAACAAAAACACGAAAGCAAACAAAAATAAAATTATTAAATAAATAACAATTTAAATACGAGCCACTGTTAAAACTGTTCACTCACTCGCACCAAATCCATACACAAATGAGTACATAGAGTGTTTTATTGGTTAAAACTTATTTTTCTCTGTCTCAATTATACAGATACTTACAGTATAATTTGTTTTTTATTTGTTATTTCTATTGTATGTATATGAAGTCAGTCATTTAAAATGTAATCGTAAAGTCGCTTCTTAAATAAAAACACAGAAAAAAACTAAATAAATAAACAGATAAATAAACATGCATACAATAATATACATACATATGCATGTATGTAGGTATGTATTTTCACGTGTGTATGCATGTCTGTACATACATACTTATGTATATGCAATGAAACGTCAAACATGCCAATTCAGTAGAAATCAGGAAACCCTCATCTTACTAAAATGTTTGTTGTTGTTGTTCTGTGCTTATTGTTGTTGTTTTTATTGTTGATATTGCATCAGTGTTAACAGTATTTTCGTTGATGTGTGTGTGGTTATTATTGTTATTGGCTTGTGTTATTTACTTTATCTTAAAGTTACCAATATTCCCAGAAAAATTTACATTACAAAGTAATCTGTTATAATAGGAAGTAAAATAAGTCAATTCAACGTTCTCGTACTAATATAGACTTAAATAAGTAATTATAGGTACTACCATGGTGAAATTAAATACAAGGTGACAGCATTGCTACAACAATTACAAGAAGGCAAGAACAACAGGCATTTTTGTTTGTGTAATACTTTCGTTACTGTCAAAAACATCTGGCATAAAATAAAGAAAACAAACATACAAACATGGATAAAAACAGAAAACAATAGTAGTGAGAAATTGTTTATTTTATTTTCTTAAACAATTTCGAAACTCGTGATGATTTTGTTCGGGGCATTTTGATTAATGAGGAAATTCTAGACAGTCGTATCTGTGTTTCCCTCTTGCCACGCGAACAGTATGCTCGAAAGGTGAACAATTGGCTGACTTATCAAATTGTCAGCAATGACATCATAAATCGTTGGACATACCCCTTAGTACCTGATATGGGCATTGTCGAACTGAAACAGATGTGTATCTTCCACAAAAATAATATGTATCTATTAAAGCCCTACGTCTAGTTTGGTCAAGGTGTCACTGGGCGAAAATGTGGTGGTACATAAAAATAGTGTTCAACGTTGACCTTCTTCGCATTTGACCTTCTGTAAATATTTTCCGCGTAGAATCAAGCGCTAAATTTGCTTGAAGGAGCTTACATTTTAAATCTTTATTTTCAGATTCCAATTGGCGAATTTTTTCTTGATAATTTGTTGATACTGTATCAAAAATTGAAGGACTAAAAGTGCAAAAGAAATATTAAAAGCTCTTCAAAAAATAATAAAATAGATAATTTATTAATATAATTAATTATATTATTATATAATTTAATTATGTATATATATATAAGGCACAAAAAAGAAATAAGTACATTAATGAAATTATTGATAATTTTAATCACTTCTCAGTTTGAGATTATTTTTCTCTCTAAATTTGCCCATGACACTTTGAAGCTGCAGTATTCGAAAATTCTTCCATGGAAAATAAATGTAAGCCATGTGAAGGTTTCTCTGATGGATTAACTTCGGATGACATTCGAAATTCTGTTGGGCATGATAGCCCTAAAGGCACAACACTATGCATTGTTGTTTTGTTTTGCTGCTACACTATTGGCATAGCGTTGGGCATTAACAAACAATGAATTCCCGCAGATATAATGTCGGAAAGTACCACTTCCAGCTACTCCTTTTTTACGGCATAAGATGCAACAACGCATTTTTCTGCAGCAAAAAAAAATCATTTTTAAAGAGGAATCTTAACATTTATCTTACAGAAAAAAACTAACACTTTTAGTAAAACAACTCAAAAAACAAACACACTATTTAATATAATATAGTTTTTTTTAACACTTTTAAGCTATTTTACGCAGATAAAACGGCGAAAAAACTCAATTTTTTAAAAACAAATAATTTTGTAACGTTTTTATATAAACTTTGACTATTTGTAAACAACTTTTTGACATTTTCAATTTCACCATGAACAGAGCAAAAAATAATCAGCTGGCGCTATGCTGTCACCTTGTATTTAATTTCACCATGGGTACTACTAAATCTATTACAAATTGTATTTGAAAAGTATAATACATTTTTTTTTCTATTAGAATAATAATAACAAAAACAAATTGAATGGAGAAAAAATACTTTAAATCAATTTGGATTAGTCATGCATATGTATGTAAATGTAATAATAATAATACACCATTAAACGAATTTTATTATCAAATAATTTTAATTAATAAACAAGTATGTACCTACCTACATACATACATATGTACATATGTAGAACAGATTATATGCCAGCCATTCTAAATTACTTCTAAGTGCTGCAGATTGTATGAAGTAGTTATTGAAAAGTAATTTGGTTAGTAATTGCAAATCATTACCAAGTTTATGCTAGAATACTTTTTTGATAATAAAGTTTTTTAAGATTTTTAATACAATAAACTTTTGTAGAACCGAGTTAAACGAAAAATGGTTTTTTCAACAAGAACTTTGTTTTTCAAAACAAAATAAAACAAAGAATTTATACGCAAATCATTCAAATTTGTATTGCATTGGAAAAAGTTATGTTTAACAATTATTAATGAAAAAAAATACAGTGGCGGACTTTATTTTTGGCACAGTAAGCATTTTTTTTTAACAAAACAAAAGAATTATAGGTACAGACAATTAAATAGTATTAGTTCTTATTTTCTAATATACATACATATGTACATAATATGTATTTTTAACATACTTGTACTTTATTCTATAGGTATAAAAATAAAAATTAATTTTAAAAACAATTAAATAAAGTTTTTAATTCATATTTTGGGAGACAGAATTACTGGCCACTTTCAAAAAGTAAATATTTAGTTATGTAAGTAGGTATAAGATTAAAAAATTATTTTTTTTTAAATATTAGGATTTTTATACATAATCTTTTTGATGAATACCAGTTCTCCAACTCCCGATGAACCCATGCATCCCCAAAGCATTACCTCACACCGCCATGTTTTACCTACATATATGTATGTATGTCAAAACTTTGATGTTATTTGAAAACAGTTTTTGTTGAAAAACCAGATTATTAAGGGTTTTTATATGTACGAGTAGGATATCCTTGGTGGTATCCAAAGATTTTCTTGGTCTGGTTTATGATATTTATAAACTAAAGCATCCCTCATTTTGATAAATATGATTTATTCTTTAAGTTAGTTATTATTTGTAAAAACAATTCACAACGAATACTTATTACATATTAGCAAAATAAAAACGTCGGGTAATTTGAATGTATATACCTATTATGTATGTATGTATAGCATTAATTTGGTACCAATGATTTAACGTTAGCCGTTAAACCTCTGGTCACCCTGGAATATATCACAATCATATTTTAATTTCGGAATATACATACTATGAGCCTCAAAAGTGAGTAAACACAACAAATTATTTTATTTTTTTAAGATAATGAAAATCCTAAAATCTATCCATCGATTGAAATTTAAAAGTTTCGTTTTGTTGGATATTTGATTGAATAATAGATTTGGTTATGAAAACAAAAATTTAAGTTGCTTTTCATAATCTTAAAAAAATCAAAAAATTCACTGGTGCTTACACACTTTTGAAGCTGTGTGTATGTACCTACTTTAGTATAATTACAAACATACATACATACATCCATAAATACATGAATAAACAATTCTCAATACGAATCTTTGATAAATTGTTGAAATATTTTCCAGGAATTCCTAAAACTCCCAATGAAATTAATAATAAATTACTTTTAAGACTAAATAATAACAAAATGTAATTAAATGTTTAACTAACTACATACATACATATGTATGTATGTATGTATGTATGTATGTATGTACATACATGTAGTACCTATTTATAAAATGCAACAGTTTTATTTAATTCTACGTAATAAATATTTATGTTCTATTTTGAAAATTAGAAGCAGAAGAAAGCTGTCAATACAAAGAGAGGTCGGGGTAGTAGGTGGCGAATAACATGAGCATTGAAAAGTCTAAAAAAAATATGAATGTGTATGTTTATGTATATATGTACATGGTAAGTACGAGTTTGTATACAAGTGAGGAGTAACAAGTTGAAATAACAACAACAACAACAAAACAAACTAAAGTATTATATAGATAAGTGTTAAAAATGTTTGTTACTAAGTAGGCTTTTAAATTTCCGAAAAAAAAACATTTTTATCGCGGGCATACAGGCATAGAAATTTTAGCATTAACCTTTTGACACATTTGCCAACAAATCGTTTAAGGGTTAAAATAAAAATATAAAATGAGACAGACCAAAAGAGAAAAGGTTGCGTTATTAAATAGAGATTTGCAAATACTTATGTATAAATAAAAATAACTATATAATAACTGTTGTTATTTATGTAGAAGGGGGCGCAAAGCGATAATGAAAAATTGTAGTTGAAGGTGTGAGTTGAAGTAATTAAAAAAACTTAGTACTGGAGGTATGTGTATATACATACATACATATGTACATATGTATGTATAAGATTAAAACAGTTATAAATTTAACATTTATTTAAACAATGAATAGTGGAAATTAAATAAATAAATTCAAGTTATTATCGCTGCACAATAGTGTTGTAGTTATCATAATTTTATTTAGTGGGGTCAATAACTTACCTAAGGTGCATGCACAATAATCGGTGATTTCGAAGACCGTGATTACAATATAAAATTTTGTATTAAAAACTTTGTATTCTAATTGTAGGTATTTAGGTATATAGTACATAATTATTTGAAACTATTCATTTATTATTGTAAAATTTCTCATCTTTTATTTATTTATTTTGTGTTTTTGTAAATCAGGGTAATTTTTTAAAATTGGTTACAATTTACATACCTATAACTATGTATTAGAAAATTTAAGTAAATAGAAGAAATATGAATTGTGAGGTGTAGAAAATCAAGTTCAGACTAATGTGACATCTGTTATAATATGCTAAGTCTGAAAATTGTAACCGTTATAAAAGGGGTTTCAACAAGAACTTTGTTTTCCAACATGGTTATATTGGAATAACATGAAACTTTTGACATTTTGTTACTACATATTTTGTTACTAGGCACATATTACATACATATGTTTATTCAATAACATAATTTATACTTACTTACATATTAAACACCGACATTAATGCCCTTATTTAAAAACGATTATTAAATTTAACAAAGGTTTATTAAGACAGATTTGCATATAAAAATTTGCTTAATAAACGTTTGTTAAATTTAATAATCGTTTTTGAATAAGGGGGTAGGTAATTAATTTTAACAATCGTTTTTGCAACGTTAATTTTTTAAATATTTATTCCAAGTTCATTTCTTGTGATGACAATTAAAGACTAAATACAAAAAGTACAATTTATTATTCATTCTGATGAAAACTATAGACAAAGGACAAAAAAGTATAATGTTTAATTCAATTTACTACAATATGGAACGTCAATGAAAGTCAAAAAGTAAGAAACTTATCAATAATATTTTCTGAAAAATAATTAGTACCATTTTGGCAACAAATTTTAAATCCCATCACTGATTTCTATTTCGCCGACGAACGACAACTTAATTGCTATAGACTGACCGTTTTTCTATTCATTTTGTTTTAATAAAGTTATTTTTTGTTTTAAGCATTGTTTTCTTTTTAAAGAAAATTAACACTATTTTTAGTTACACACATATATAATTTTCTTTTAAGTCGATTTTTTAATATTTTTATTTTTTCAATTGTCTCCACCTTATTTTTGCAAAATGGTCACTCTATCAGCTGTTGAATGCAAACAAAAAATTTACTGGTATAATAATTAATTTAAATTTGTGTAATTTGTGTGTATTTTTTTTTTAACAAAAATGGATGTCAGTGAAATTTATGTATTTATATTTTTTATTATTATAAAAATGAGCATATGAAAACAAAGATTTAGGTAAATACCTATATGTAGGTACATAGAAAGTTATTTGTTATTATGTTTCGATCAACAAATTTTCATCCAAGGTGAACCATTCGAAATACGTAATAGTGAAAATTTAACTACATAAACATTTTGACAATGCTACTAATTCATTGACACTTTATGAAAATCTATGACAAATTCCTCCACAATTTTGTTTTGTTTTGCTACAAATTTTCGCCAATTTGACGCATTTGTTCTAATCCCTTCCTCGTCAATTTCTATTAAATGACTTCACCTTTTTCTGTTTTCTTTTAAATGTTAGTGGCCGGCTGACTGTGTGGCAGGGAGCGGGCGGGCGGGCGTACTAGTATTTATTATTTGATATGTTTACATTATGAACACACATTTCTCCAATTGTTGTTGTTGATGATAATGATGATCGAATAAACAAAAACGTACTGCTTGCATGTTTATACGTACATACATATGTATGTATGTATGCATGTATGTACATATGTGTATATGTACAATTATTTAGGGGAATGCCTGGCTGACTGGCTGACTGACTGACTGACTGACTAGCTGGCTGGCAGTTTGGTTGGCCACCGTTTCTCATTCTAATGAGTTTTTGTGTCGCCAGTGAGTCGTGCTTTGTCAAGTGCATGATGTGTTGTTATTATTATTAACATTGGTATTTACTTGTTGTGGCTTTTAATTTAAAGATTTTAATAAATATTTACAGACAGAGATATTTGTTTAAAACAGGCATAAATACAGTAAATTGTCTAGTTGAAGCTTTAAACTACTGACAGATTCATCTATTAGAGTCATTTTTAACTAACACTAATTTATTATTAAAAATATTAATATGTAGGTAAATGTATGTATGCCACTATGTTAATATGACTAATTTAATGTAATTTTAACAAATGTCTTAAGCTCTAAAATTGCACAAATATACATTAGTGTTTCGAAGGGCAAATTGTTATTAAATGAGCAATTTTTAATCTAAAGAAATTCCCATAAATTCCCAATGTATGTATGTATGTATGTATATACAGTATTAAAAAAATGCGTTTTAAATTTTATGTACATATAAGAAAATGTTTTTCGTTGTTTTTTAAGTTTCATTTGAAAATAAATATTTTCATGTCTAAATTTTAACAGGAAATTCCCAAAACATGACGTAAAAGATGAACAAATTTTTCTTCAAACTAAAACCAAATAAAACGAACAAAAATATTGTGATTTTAAAAAATTTTATAAAAAAAATTCAGAAAAATAAACTCATTAATTTTAAAATTTATATAAACTACAATATGAATTCATGCAACAAAATATACATACAGACAAACATATGTACATATGTATGTATGTATGTATGTATATAAAAATACACAATAATTTCTGTATTAAAAATTGAACGTCAAGAAGCTTAAAGAACAACAACACAATACATATAAATAAAACGTCAAACTTTTAATATTCAAAACCAAAAATAAATTAGCACATTTTTCCAAACAAAAACAATAATACAAATATCCGAACTTTAATGAAAAATTTTAAATTAAGTGGGTGTTAAAGGATGTTCACAAACGAAAAATATGTATGTACATTTTTAAAATTTTCGAATTTTCAAAAGAATACACACAACTGTTTTTGAATGAAGTAAACTACAAAATAAAAAAATAAATAAGTAAAAACTGCATACGTATATTTCAAAACATTTGTTTAAATTTTGTTATGAAATTAAATGAAATTATTTAAAAGCTGCACGGTGTTGAAAATTAGATCATTCACAGACATTCTTATTTGTCTATTTTGTTGTCTAAATATTATTTTTGTGCAAATCTGTTCAATTTAAATAGCAACGATTTTTTTGGCACTTAATTCTAATTGTTTTCTTTTTTGATTGAAATTTTATTTTTATCTATTTGTCTACGTATAAATTATAAGCAATTTAAAAACATTTTTTATTTTAAATAAAATTCTTCTTTGGTAAAACTTAATTGTCTTGATGAAAATAAATTTAACGAAACTTAACTATTTGTATTTAATTAAAGCATGGACTATTTTGCAGAGATAAGGCCGTACAAACATACATATTTTTAGCGATGCATTAAGCTTAACTTAACAAAACCTAAAATTCTAAACGAAAAGCTCGTAATATACATATGAATGTATGTATGTATGTATGTAAGCTTCATTGTGTATTTGTTAACTGAAAGAAGCTATAATTATATTTATTAAAGTTTTTACTATATTCGTATAACATACATAGCTCAGTTCGTAATTAAATCGGCAAATATATGTACATGCATATGTATGTATGTATATGTGTTATTTTTGATAATTTCAAAAACATAACAAAACTTTATTTTTTAAACTTTTTCTATATTCATACAAAGTAGAAAAGCTTCTATTTATTATAAACTGTAAAAATTTTATATTTTTGACAATTTATCAAACTTAACGAACCTTTATTTTCTTAATGAAAAGTTTTCAATTCTTTTTTACTAAGTTATTGTTATTTCAGGGAGATTTAAATATGCAAAAACATGTACTAATTTTAAGTAATTCAAAAACTTAACGAAACTTTATTTTTTAAATATGTAAAAAATTTTACGAAATACTTTTATTGTGGTCCTTTTAATTGGATTATTATTTAAATATACAAAAATATGTTATTTTTGACAATTTAAAAAACTTAACGAAACTTTATTTTCTAAACAGAAAGATTTTAATTAAAGCTTTTGTTATATTCTTATAATATAGGTAAGATTTTATTTTAACCTTCAAAAATATTACAATTTACAAAACTTAACGAAACTTTATTTTCTAACCGAAAAGTTTTTAAAGAAAGCTTTTACTATATTCGTTTAATTTAAAGAAGTTACTACTTAATTTAGCATTTTTTTGACGATTTAAAACACTTAAAGGAAATTTAGTTTCTAAACGAAAATATTTTAAGAAAATTTAAAGGTAAATTTCTAATAAAAATTAGGAAAATTTTATTTTTCAATTAAAGCTTTCACTCGTTGCGATCGCTTTAGTAGTTTTTTTTTAAACAATTTTCAATGAGGTCCCTTATGAAGAATTCTTCAATTTTGTCACATGACAGTGGTGTACACCACCACTAAACCAGTCACTATAAAAAAAAAATATGTAGGTACATTATTTTTTGCTGGGCAATCGATTTATTTTAAAATCGGAGAGGGGTCGTCCAAAAGGTGATCGCTTTCATATGGAATTGCTCTATATTCGGTTAATTGAAAGCAACTAGTTTTTAAAACTGCAAAGATATGCAACTTTAAGCAAATAAAAAAAACTTAACAAAACTTAAATTTTGAGATAGAATGTTTTTAACTGAAGCTCTTACTATATTCATATGTATACCATAGATACGCTTTTAATTACATCTGCAAAAAATTGTTGTTTTTAACAAATTAAAGAAATACAGTTTCTCAACGGAAAGCTATTAATCAGGGTTTAACAACAATTCCTGAATTTGAAGAATATTCCATGTTTTAGCATATTTAGAAAAATATGTCTTTTATTGCAATTATTTTTAAATATCTTTATTTTCTATAAAAAAAGCTTTGAAATCATTTATTTTCAATATTTGATTATTGTTATGTACATATAGAATTTGCCATTGTTTGTTGTAACCAAAATGGGTATGTATGTATGTATGTATATGTATGACATTTCCAGTGCCAAATTAAAATAATACTGTTAGTCGGCTGTTTGTTTTTTATTAATAAACATATTAATACAAAATTGTACATATTTTATTAGTTTTATTGTTGTACTCAATTAAGCATATTAAGGCCTTTTTGCCAATAAAACATTCTACATTTAACGCGTACAATGTAAAATTTAAAGGAATTTCTTAAACAAAAAAAGAAAAAAAAACAGAGACATACACGCATATTTACATACATACATACATACATACATACCTACATATTCAAATAAATGAACATGACGCAGTAGGGGGTCAAATCAATTTATGAACAAACACTCATAAATTAACGCGAAAAAAACAAACATAATCAAACTGGTATTTTTGTTTTTCTCTGTTTTTGCGCAAAATACAAAAGAGGCAAACAGATAGATTTTTTTTTCACTTTTATAAGTAGTCGAATTGGTTTTGTGCAGAGGTGTTTCGGTAAAAAAGTGTAAGAGGAAAAGAAAAACGCCTAAATGTTACTAAACAATATGCAGCTGTTTTTCTTCCACTTTAATCCAATACAATTTAAATGACTGTGGGTTGTGTGTAGAGAGAATTTTTAATGCCTGCAGTTGAGTAAGAGCAATAACAAGGGGTATTCCTAATAGAAGAAAAATTAAATCAACAAAACACTTAAAATTAAAAACAAGTATTTTACGTACAAACATATGTATGTAGGCACATACATAGGTACTACAATGTAAAAAGTATGTATGAATGTACATATGGAGTGAGAGCAAAGCAAAGTCAATACACCAGACTCACTCTCCCACCAATATAAATTCACAATGTTTTTTTTTCTCCATATCATGTGTGTGTGTGTGTGTGTGTGTAAAAATACCAATACAAGTATTAAGGTATTTCCTCACGAAACTATGTAAAAAGTAAATAAATATGAAAATGTACCTAAATTGTTTTTGTTGCGTTTGCTGTGTTGTTGTTGTTTTTCTTTTAAAAGTTTCATATTTGAAGTGTTATTTATTTTGTTGTTGTTGTTTGTTGGGTTTAATTATCAAAAATGACCTTCTTATTAAACATTTTAATTATTATCTTTGTGATATATAATTTACTGAGTATTCTTGTTTTTCTTCTAATACTCTTGAGTTGTTGCCGTTCGTTTATGTTTTTAAAAGGTTTTTCAAAAGCAAGCTTAACGGCTTTAAACGAAAATGGGAAAGGGAAAATGGATTAAAAGGGAATTTAAACAAAAAGATGATTGTAAAAAAAAACATGGAAGGAGTAAACTACATAAACAAAATGCTATTGTGTGTATGAAAAGAAGTTATGATATTGTATCGTAGCAGGTATCCTGGCGCCGTTTTAATGACTCGTACATGCAACAAGTCTTTTTAGGTAGATAGATACGTACATATACAGATAGATATTCATACACGCAGCTACAGACAAAGTACAGTGGTGTATCACATTATAGCATAGTAGTGAATGGTATGATATGTTAATAATCGATTTTCGGTTATTCGATCAACCATTTCCAACTCGATTCTTATAATCGATTAATCGAACATAAAAGTCGATTTTTTTTTCGTCGATTACGATTTTTTTTATAATTTTTTTTCTTAAACTAAAAAAAACAAAAATGTTTACAACTTGTTTTTGTTGAAAAAATAAAACATGCAATTTTATTCAATTGTTTTATTTTAAAAAGGCGCACTTAAAAAAATATGTTTTACATAGGTATTTCTGTTTAATAAATTTTATTTTTTAAATCTTATGAAATGTTTTCGAATGCGCTCCTTCTTGCAAGTGCAGCACTTTGCCTTTTTTCCATTATAGGTATAGGTATACTTTTTTTAAATATTGCCGTGGCTTTGTGCCATTTTTTCACTTTTAACTAAATTTTACTTTTATTTTTTTGCACACCGACTTCCAAAAAACCTGCGCTTTTAGTTTTACAGGTTGATTTTTCGATTAATCGACACCTAAAGTCGATTTCAGTATAAAGTTGGTAGTGTAAAATCGACCACAAAATAATCGATTTTTGAAGGCAATCATCGATTAACGACCATAATCGAAGTCGATTTACCATTCACTATAGCATAGATTTAGTTTATCGAACAACTCGATGAAGAAACTTTAAAATTTAGATTATTTGCTATTTTATGAATAACTTTATTTGGTTAACGGGATTTTTAACCGGGGGCATATTGGAATAACATGAAAATTTTGTCATTTTACTTGTTGAATTATCGGTAGAAGAAACTTTGATAATTGTTACAATGAACTGAATTATTCTAGGACATTCACTATGAAAATGCTGGATTTGTAAACGTTACATTTCGTAAAATTCATGATCTTTTTGTCTACATAAAAACGTCTTTCTGAGACCCTTATTAAGAATTTGGTCTACGGGTTCGCTACATAATGTGCCAACCCGGCACAGTGAAGTGAAGCCGGCCAACCATTCAGTTCGCCGCAAATACACTGAATTCATTCACGAACAATCCGCTAGATTTTCTGTACAAATCATTATTTCAAACGAAGCACATACACAAAACAAGTAAACTTACCGCTATTGGGGTTTTAAATATCCAAGAGCAATAATTGTTTTAAAACCTAAAGAAATCTATAAATTTCCTTTAGAGAACATTCTAAAGATTTTCTTCACAGAGAAATCTAAAGATTTCATTCACAGAGAATTCTTTCTAAAGAAATTTAAAGATTTCCTAAACAATCTAATATTTAGCTAGTCAAGCATATCATGAGCTCAGCATTTCAGTATATCTTTAGGATATCTTTAAATAATATCCAGCTAATGAAATGCAGTATCTCAAAGTTTATTTCCTGTGCCTTAAGAATTAAAAAATACCTTTAGTTATTTAAAGATTATTAAGATTTTATTTTGATTACAAAAGGACAAAACAGAAAGAGTTCAGTGATATAAGTATATTTAACATAACATTAAAATTCAATGTAAAGCAATGTCACAGCTTATTTCGTGTACATGTTACAACATGTTCTGTAACTATAATTTGTTTGAAATTTTAAAAAGACTAATATTTTGTGGGATTTCCCTTTTGTGTCAAAACTGCTTTTAGTCTCGATTAAATGGAATTAACCAGCTTTTGAGTATATTCGACCGTTATATTTTCCATTTTCAGTGCCATTCTTCAATCTTGACGAAGGCTTATTTTGTGTTATCTAATGTTTTTCTAAAGAATGCTACATAAATTCTCTATAAATAACATTGAGGTCTGGTAATTGGGCAGGTATTGGTATTAATGATATGTAGAAAATTCCAAACTTAGAACAGAACATTTTTTCTAACACCTAATTTTCGGCACTTTGTAATAAGTTGTCTTTTTATAATATAAGTATATATATATGTATATATATATTTATATATGTATGTATTAAGTAAATGTGTGAAGTTTTTGACACCATACCATCATATGTCCTCCACTGTGCTTTACTGTGACGAACAAGTTTTTTGGATGTAGTTCCGCGGACCCAAAAATATTAAAATATGACAATTGGTCTTTGTAAACGTTGTATTTGGCAAAGTGAAAACTTCTTTTAAAATTTTTGGGCTGTCCTTTCTTGCTTAATTTAAGCCAACGTTCGTTAGCAACTGTAAATATTTATTTAGCAACTGTAAATATTTATTTAGCAACTGTAATATTTTATCTCAGACTTATCTTTGCATAATATACTGAACTGTAGAAGCACTCAACTTTACTGTTTCGTCAATTTGTTTTTGTGTTTTCCATCTTTAAAATGCCTAATTAGCATTTCATGCGTTTCAATTAAAGTTCGGCTACTCATAGCAAAATTATAACTAATTGACACGTTAAAGCTTCAAAATATCGCATTAAAATGTTTCTAAAAACAATATATTCAAAATGTATGTGTATACAGAAATTTCTCAACTACATACTTTTATAACGCTTAATTTCCGCTGTGAATCCCTTTTGTTTAAATTTTTTTTTCTTTGCAAATTATTTCAAGAGCAATTTTTTGTAATGAATTTTTTATTTGTTGTTGTAATAAGGAATTACATTTCTCTTAAAAAAGTGAATTATTTTTTTTAGTTCCATTAAATTGGAAATATATGAAGTTATTCCATTTTGAAAATAGATCACACGAAATATGAAATGAGCCACTGTATTTCTTTAAAAAAAACTTCAGCCTTTAAAATATTTCTTAAAAATTCACCAAACACCATTTAAAGTAAATATAGTTTTTTGCTCTTAACTGTAATATTGCTGTTCTATTGTAACACACATACGTATTGTTGTTGTTGTTTCTCTTTTGTGAGTAATAAGTAATTGACTATGAGTGTGCATATCGCTGTGTGTGCGAGGAGTGTGTAGTATGGACGAGTGTGAGAGTGAATAGGAGTGTATAACTCAAGTGGTATGCTCGATATGACGTATATTTATGAATTGCTGTTGTTGTTGGCGTTGTTTCGTATCGTTTCGTTTTTTACTTTATTTTGTTTTTGTAGGGTATTCCTCTGGTTTGTTTGTGTATTTTCAATTCTGTGGTAATTTCGTTTTTATTGTTGTTGTGTCTTTAGTTCTTTTTGTAGCAGTCAAGTGGGTTGTATGGAATTAAAAAGAAATTCTTAAAATTTTCTTAGAATAAAAACGACTTTGCAAAGATCGTTTTCGGTATTGTTATTTTGACTTTTTTCCGTTTGTTTTCAGTCTTAAAATTCACAGATTATTTTTAATGACTTGGTGTGTTTTTTTTTATTGTGCTGTTGTTGATCTTTTAAATCTTTTCAAATCATTTAAAAACTAAAAATAGGTAGTTTGTTCTTTTTTTTTTGTTGCTTGTTCAAAAAGTCAATAAAAATACAACATAAGAAAATAGCACTCACTTGAATAATATGGCAGAGATTGAAGAAATTATAGGTATTCCAGACATGATCTAGTAATAAGTTAGTTGACTTATCATTTTAAACACATTTTTAAATATTTAACACATTTTGGTGATTTCTTTTTTTTATAAATTTTCTTGACTTAATTTGTACTTGTTTTATTTATTTTTATTTTTTTTTTATAATTTTACGTTAGAATTATTTAACTTGTTTAATATTTCTTTTACTTTTTCAAATAAACAAACGGAACTGAAAATGATTTTTATTTTTTTGTTGTTGCTGTTGTCACGCTTGTATAAATTAATATATTTTTATTATCATTATTTTTTAAAAATTTCTGTTTTATGTCTTATTAAAACATTTTCTTAGAAATTCTTATTACATACATAATATGTAGGTACCTATTAATATTTTTTTCAAATATTATTTCATTTGATTGCCGCTTCATCTCTCTCCTTTAATTATTTAAATTATAACACACGCATTTTTTGCACAATAATAAAAAAAAAAACACGTTAGTTGCATTCTTACTATTCAATATAGGTACCTATTATGTATAAAAAAGACATTTAAATTTATAATAGAAAAATGTTGAAAAATTAAAACAAGAGCTAGCGAACGCGCGTTTTAGTTTCAAATTCAACACATTGCCACTCAAAGTACGATCAACAACTGTTTGGATGTGCTACCGTAACAGTATTTGTTTCGATCACACTGCACACACCACATAGATACACACACACAAACAAACAAACAGACACACATGCACATGTGTGCCGTACAAACATGCAGATAACATATAAAATGAATTGCTTACCGTCGGACTAAACGTCAGTCTGGCAGTCTTTGGCAACAACAAATAACACGAACAACCAACAGGTCTATAAAGTTTAACTAAGCAGACAGACAGTCAGCTTTACAGACAACAGATTCGTTCATATACACATGCAGTCGAAGGCACACACACAAACACGGATACTCAACATAATCGAGCAATCAAGCAGTTAAATCAAATAAACTACACTGAACTAAATGGCCACAGTTGCCAGAGTAACAATTTTGAAATTAAAGAAATTTCTATAATTAAAAACAAGTCCGACCATATAATACCCTACACCCAGTATATTTTTAAAACATTTTTCCAGAAATGGAAGCTATATGGGAGATATTACCTACTATGGACCGATCATCCAAAAATTGGGTGCCATAACTTACGTGAATATAATTATTACGTATGTTACACTTTATTTCGATATAAATACTTTAAAAAGATTTATGGAGGTTAAAGTCATTTGCGGAGAGGATCTTATATGGGAGTTTCGAATAATTATAGAGCGACCATTATTAAATTAGGTGTCATTATTTCTGTATAAAAGATACTTAATTGTTTCCAATTTTATTTGATTACCAACGGATTGTTCCGAGATAGAAAGTGGCATTCTATTCTTGTAAAAACGAAAAATATCTAACAAATGTACTCGTATGTGTATTTTGTACAATAATTAAATTCAATCTGAAATATCTTTTGAACTGAATGACTTAGTTGTCTTAGGTAAAATCAGTGTATTAAACTTAAAAAATGATTATGATTTATAACTTACTGTTATTCATGAACAACAGAACATACCTGCAAAGAAAAAAATATATATTTATTAGTTAATAACGTTTGCAACATATTGAAACAATTTGAATAGATAATTTTTGTTTGCAAGAACTGGAATAATTTCGGTCTATCTTGCATAGTGTATATCAAAGTAAACGTATAGTCCGAAAGTTGGATTGACAATTTAATCTAGAGTCGGAAAATCATATTTGCTTGAGTAATAGAAGACCTATGCGGGAAGTTTTGCATTACTGTTTTAGTTAAAAAAAAGAGTACCGCAGATGCAAACTAAAGCTTATGGTGAATGTGTTCAAGAGGCTCAATAGAAGTGGTGATTTTGACACAGTTTGAAGACCCCGAATTAGAGACATTACTCCATGAAGATTTTTGCCAAACTCAACAAGAGCTTGCAAAATCATGGGGCAGAATTTTTCGAAAAACAGAGAAATTGGCCGATTGACCTTAAAAGACGATTTTGCAGGTCCTTTAATGCTACTTAAACGCTATAAAAGAAAATCATTTTTGCAACGAATCATTACTTGCGATTAATAAAGGATCCATTACGATAAACCAAAACGTAAGAGATCGTATGTGAAGCTAACCAGTTAACCGGCTAACCAGTCAAATCCACAGCAAAGGCAAATATCCATGGCGTTAATGCTCTGTATTTGGTTGTACCAAAAGGGTCCTATGCTGAAATCTGGCCAGACCATCACAGAGAACCTGGGGCCAAATCGCGGCATTCTATAGCGTATAGACTATCTTATCGAATAATATTACGATACGAGTCGCATCAGCTCAGTACTGTATTCGATTTCCGAAATCGTCACAGATTTATAAACATATGTATGTTTTTTCATATCAACAAATTATTGAATTGAATTATTTTTCGGCCCGACAAAATAAGTTTTAAATAAAATATAAACCTTTGCTGTTGTGGTTTTCCTCATCTATATGATCACAAATATTAATTTTTGAGCATTATTTTGAAATAAGGTGGAACAGCTCATGACTCATTTCTATGTAGGCATTTCTCGGACAAAAAATTGCTAGAAGAGCTTTACGATCAAAACAGTTTGTAAATTGCTTGGCTGTTAGTCCCTCTTTACACATCAAAACATTTGAAAGAGAAACATTTTGTTTGGTAGAGAGGGACGGGTGGGAAACAGAATATGAAATTTGTTTAATGTTCTCGGAGGCACGCTTTGTGCTTTCATTCTTATTGTGTACATTAGCAAATCAAATACAGTAGAAATTAAAAAAAAACAACATTGCAATTAGACAAATGTCAAAGAAATAAATAAACTGAAATGTTTCCGACAACAATATTTCCCTGTATGACCGCAAAGGAAAATACAAAAGATAATTCCAGATGTTTCCCTAAATGTTTCCTTCTGTAAACGGGGACTTAGGCAGGGCAAAATGAAATATTTTATCGTACTTATGTATTTACATAAGCTAAACAAGTCCAAAACTAAAAGACACTGAGGATTCCCTCCCTCTGGTGAGGGTCACATTAAAGTATGCCTACGGAAAAACAAATAAAAATAAAATGAAGAAACGTTACGAAGTAAAACTTGTGTGCTTTGTCGGTAGAAAAGCCATTGACGTATCGAATGACATCTCGAGTGATGTAACTTAGTTGATTATCAGATATCGAATACCATCATCTCAAATTACGATAATTTTTATTCAATATCGAAGGTCATAATGCCAACATAAATAATTTCGATACATTTTGCTCGATATCATATGCGGCGATTAGACTCCTGTACCGAATGCAACTGATTCGTTTGAAACGCCCAGAATATGCGGCCAATACGCCGCAAACACAAACAAACTGCGAAGCTTTTTGGCTTGTCTGCAGAAAACACCCAGAGTCTTTGGCGGGAATCGAACCCGCAACCCTCTGACTGATAGTCGGCCACACTATCGCCTAGTCTATCGGGGCACCCAAAAGAAATTTTTTGGAAGTTTTAGTTCCGACTCTGCTCCGCCCGACTACTATTTGTTTTGATCCTTGCAGAACTCGCTGTCTAAGAAACGCTTCACTTTTGAACAGGGTATCTGAAATTGGCTTGATTCGTTCTTGGCCTCAAAAGGTGAGTAATTCTGAATTTTAAAATTACCAAACTGGTTAGGTACATAGTTTTAAGGTAACTAACCGTAGGAAACCGTTGTTTCTAATTTCGGAAACAAATATTTTTTATTTCGATTGTATTAAGAAACTCAGATTTTAAGTATGTACGAGTATGTACATATTTAATTATGTGCTCAGGTGAAAGATCTTTTGAAAAGTTTAATTCAATTAAAGAAAAAAAAAAAACAATTTACGTCCGATCTGGTAGCCCAGCATCATGCAGAGACCAACTAATTTTAATAGATTGTGATGCTTTGCTCTAGCTAATTGAACACACAAACATACATACATACATGTATATATGTATGTATGTATGTACAAAATAATAAATATAATTGTTGCATTTAGTAGTTTCAACTACGACTACGCCAGCGACTACTTACTCGAACTTGTTATGTATCTATTTATTTACAATAGTTTTCTTTTTGCTCTAGACATTTAACAGTCGTTCATTGTCTTGTAGTTATTCACTCACTCACTCACTCACTCATTAATTTACTTTGACAATCAGTTGTTGGCTGCTGATGTTATTGTTGTTGCTGTAGTGACTTTTTGCTGCTATTTAATCAAACAGACCATTAAGTGATCAAACTTATACTATGTACAGCAACATTATGCAGATCTGTTTGTGGTGTCAGCAGTAACCAGTGTTGCCAATTTTGAAATTTTTAAATTTTAAGAAATAACTCTGAATATAAAGCTAATATGTATATGAAATTGTTTAAACATTTTATAAGGGACTAGCTAAACCCGTTGTGCTTCGCTACCACCCCTCGTTATAAAATAAAATACATAAAACGTATTTATATATTTACAAAAATTTATTTATTTAATTTTAATTTATTTATTGCAATGCTTTAGGATATACATATAATATTTTTAGTTTGCCCATCAGGAGCAAACACATATAAACCGGTGGGTTTTCCTACACGGGGCTTTGTTAAATCGCTTCACACATGTTAGTATTTTGTCTTGAAAGAATCGGGGATATTTCTTCAAGCGACTCACAAAATCTCTTATAATTCATTTGTGAAAAATTTTAGAACGCTTTCACATCTTCCAAGCGCCATAAGCGTCCATAACCATTGTAGCGAAGCCAAGTCCACTATCTCTTCTCAGCAACCATTTTTGGCTCGATTTGTCTTTAACTTTTCTTGCATAATTTTTTTATTTTTATATTTTATGAATGGTATTTTATGAATTGCAATAATGCTGCAAGTAACAATTATTTAATTTTCTGAATCCATTATTTCAAACTTTATTTGCAAGAGCACAAAACTCAAGCGAAAATAATCATAACAAAAACAGCTGTTGTCTTCTATTATAGGCAAGTAAGAAACTATAGTCGGTCCAGTCCGACTACACCCAGTATATGTATAAAACAGTTTTTACAGAAATTGCCGTTTTATGGTAGATATAACCTATTGTGGACCAATCATCTAAAAATTTAGTGTCATGATGTCTGTGAATTATTTATATTAGGTATGTTAAACTTTATCTCGATATAAATACTTTTTAAAGATTTATGGAGCTTAAACTGAATTACGGAGAGGGTATTATATGGGAGCTATGACTAATTATGGACCGATTATAATAAAATTAGACCGTATTATATATTATACATATGAAATATATTTGCGTTAAATATTATTTGGATAACGACATTTTTGGGAGAGTTATGCTCTTTAAAGTGATTTTCGGAAGTGGGCCTTATATGGGAACTACGAGTAATTATGGACCGATCTGCACAAATTTTGTAGATGTGATTTAGCTTCAATTACCACTAATTTTTGATGAAATTTGTTTGGATACTTTTATAATTCAAACATTTATGATCGGTAAACGCCAATTTCGGGAGGACATTTGTATGGGAGCCAGCAAGCCAGCCAGACAGACGGACGGACATCGTTTAATCGACTCAGAAAGTGATGCTGAGTCTATCGGTATATTTCTGGGCGTTACAAACATCAGCACAAATCCAATATACCCCCCCACTATGCTGGTGTATAATTACATATGTCACATGAAACCAAAAACCGACGTGTGAAAGCAAAAGCTATAAAATGCCTGACATACCGACTAAACCCAACTTTATTGGCCATAGTTATTTAGGAAGCTTTGTGAATATACCTACAATATTATTGTTGTTTCCTGTATAACTGTTACCATAGACATACACAAGTACTCTTTACGTAGTTTACTACTGATGTTTTGAGATGTTACATGTAAAAGCTAATATTTGACAATACCAGGCATAAAAGAGCAGTCATTGTTATTAAACAAGTAAGAAAGTATAGTCGTTCAAGCCCGACTTTGACTTATAATTTTATTTATAAACCTTGGTCTATTCATTTCAATTTAAAGCAATTTAGGTACCCTGATTTGTTTAATTTATCAGATGTTTAATACCCAGTTGTCGTTTTAAAATATCACAAATGTTTCTATTTTTATTTTAAAGACCGAGGAGCACTCACATCTTAAAACACATGTAGTAACCCTAGGGCCAACATTTATTTATTATATACCCGTACATACATATGTAGGTACACTTAACTACATATTAAAGCATATCAACAGTTTAATTTCTATTGTATGCAATTTAACAGTTTTGTTTGGCTGACTGTGACATGGGTATTCTTCACAAGTAGACGTATTGTCCATGTGTACTATATACTGAACTTGGGGCGACATGTTGTAGACATTGTGTTGTCGCCGTTTTCTTTATACATCAACATACATATTTACGATTATACTATACATACATACATATATTTACGTGTGTGTATTTAGTACATACCCAGCAGTTTTAAAAGTAGTCTGTGTAACAATATTTTTACAAATGTCTAACTGTTTGATTGACTACAATTTATATAGTACATAACTATTTTGGATTAATTCACATGTTTGAGCTTTCTCTCATGCAAAGAGAAGTAAATTGGTTACTTTATCCATTCCAGGTAATCTGACGTTTGGGACACTTATGGCCGAATACACAGTCTTTAGTTAGCTAATGACAAAGGCTTAACTAATGATTCTTTATTCGCAATGCTTAGTTTGCCATAATAATAAGAAGTAATAGTTAAACAGTAGTTAGTATTTTAGTTTACCAATGGTTAACTAATGACCGAGAATTCGGCCATTATTGTCTCTAACTAATCTGGGCTGAAGGCACTTTAAACTTTTATTTTGTACTTTTACCTACTGAAATCTACTGTAGAGTCAATTGTTACTTTGTAATGTAAAGTGTGGCCTGTTTAAAGTTTTTATTTTCATTTCACTTTAGGACTTAGTCAAGTCATCTTATATGAGTTTCCTAATAATAAGTCGACTATTAAGGACTGACTATTAGACTGTCTCTTTGTAGCTGGTATCTGGTTGGTTTGAATACTATTAGAAGTTATTTAGCTGGGGCCTAGGACATGTTAAAAACAAACGTTGACTGTCTCTTTGTAATAAATGAGGCAATTTTACTTAATATTAGGAAACTCACATGTTAAATTAGCTAGTTATAATGATGACCCTTAGTTAAAATCGGGACCGTCACCTAAAGTCGCTGGGTACTTACACAAACGAACACGTACACTTTACTCGTGGTTGGTGTTGACTTATTTTACATATGGTTGGAATTGTACGAAACTAAAGTACATAAAGAAAAGCAAGCAGTGTTGCCAGTTCAGACATCTTGAGGTCTTTTAGCTAAAATTCAAGCAGCAATTTGCGAACAGTAAAATTCATAACAAAGCAGGGAAATCGGCTACCATATGAATTGAAGCCAAGAGACCTTGAAAGACAAATTTGTATATCTGCAATGCAGTTTAAACACTATAAAAGGAAATTATTTTTGTGCCCAATGATTTATTGCTGTAAAAAATGGATCTATTATTATAATCGGAAGCGTAAGAGATCGCATGTGAAGCCCGGCCAACCAGCCGAATCGACACCAAAGCCAAATATCTATAGCGCTAAGCTAATGCTTTGTATTTAAGGGGATGTTTTAAAAGGGAATAATTTTTACAGCGAATCATTAATTGCGATGTGAAATTGGTCCATTACGAAACTCGAAGAGTAAGAAATCGTATGTAAAGCCTGGCTAACCAGCCGAAACGGCACCAAAGCCAAATATCTATGGCGCTAAGCTAATGCTATGTATTGGGTGCGAGTAAAAATGAGCTGCTGAAATCTAGCCAGATCATCACAGGGAACCTGTACCGAATGCAACTGATTCGTAAGACGCGAGCATTGCCCAAAAAATTTAAAAATTTCAAATATGAAAGCGTAATATTCTATCATGACAACACTCGGCGGCACTGATTGTCCTTGTCCAGTCCTTGCCCCGTCCGACTACTATTTGTTTTGATAGATGCAGAACGATCTCTCTGGGGTACGCTTCACTATAGAACAGGATAACCGAAATTGACTTGATTCGTTCTTCGCCTCAAACGATGAGCTGTGTGTTTCTTATTGGTGCGGAATCCATATGTTACCAGAAAGATGGCAAAAAGTCATAAATAATTTTATATTGTACAAATGATACAAAAAAAGCTAAACATTTGAAAAAACTTCCCATCTTTAAGTTATACACCCAATAGATTTGAATTAAGGACAAATATAATCAATACATTTCTTTAAACTATTTTGTAATCTATGTATGTATTTGTATTGAAAAAAAAAACAAGGAATTAATTCTTTAAATAATAAATTAAGGAGTAATTGAATCAAGTTATTTTGTAATTTATTTGAATTAGAAAAATCTTGAGAGATTCAATAAGGAATTAATTCTATATTCTTATCAGTGAAATGTGTTCAAAACTTTTACCAATGGTATTGATTCAATACATTTGAAGTTGTAAGGAATTATGCTAATGATTTAATTCGCAATGAATTGTTAAGATATAGAATTAATTACCTTTCGAACCATTGCCATTGGGAAGAATTTCTTTCTAATATATATTTCGAAAATTTTCCAACCAATTTTACACTTTTGTAGCTTTTGACAATAATAATCCCAGCAAAAACTTCACTTACAAATTAAGTTAAAAAGTAGTGTCGACCAGACTACTTACAAATTTACTAGAAAAAGTACTTATTTTTGTTCGCAATGTCCCAAAAGTAATCCGTTACAATTTTGCCACTTTTAACCAAAAAATTAATAACTTATTTTTATACTTAAAAGTTTTATAAAATATGTAGTTCTAGATTGATTAAAACAAAATGTTATAAAATAAATAAACGAACTTAATAAATACATATGAAGAAAATCTATTGCAAAATTATATTAATTCAGATTTATAATCATATAATAAGTGCTGTTTCACACGTTTCAGTTTTAGCTGACCAGTTTTTGTTCAATTCTTATTTGAACCTGCCATTTCGTTCACACGCGTATCTTAAATTTTCGTGCTCTTTACCATCAAATTTTTACTTTCTCAAAATGAAATAAGAAAATTGACTTAGTACCAACCATCAAAAGTATGTATACCTTTTATTTTCTTTTCTAAAGAGTCAGAATTAAAACGTGTGAAAGCGGACTAACTTCTATAAATCGATTATTTGAAGTAAATTTTTTGGATTTTAGAATTATTAACTTTTTAAGATATACATACTCGTATATATAAAGTAATTCTTTAATATATAATTGGTAATACAAAAAGTGGTGAATAAAGCTACGAAATAACGAATTCTGAAAGTCATTAAAATAAAGAATGTTAGTAAAATTTTTGCTGGGAATCTTATATGTATATCAAGGTTAATTTAACTATTATTTTTCCCACATATCTATCTTCTTGCTATTTGAAAACTGGTCAAGTTTAAAATGGTTATTTTTGATTAGAATCTTATCTTCACATTATTTGGAGTATTGCTCTAAAGTTGCATGAAAATCTGCTGACAAAAACTAAATAATTTGCAAAATTTCTATAATAGTAAAAAAATTGGTCCCATGTTATTCTTTAAAGGGTAATTTCTGACAGTAATGTGTCCTTAGAATAAGAGCCTTCTCATAATCCCATCATTTATGCCGTCTTTTCTGAGTGCTAAAGTCTACAGTGTTTCATTTTGGTTTTTATTTTCGTGGCTCTAGGCATCACTGTTTGCAAACAGTGTAGATATAAAGTAGAGTGCATTGTGTAATTATTTATTTGAGGGTGTGTTTCAGTTTGTCACAGTATAAAATTTACAATTGTATATTGTAATTGTTGGTGTTGTTGTTATTATTGTTGTTGCCTGGGTAAGAGGGAATTCCTTTATATTGTTGAGTTCAATGATAAAATATGTTTAAATAAGAACGAGGAGACAGACACACAGTCAAAATATAGAATCATGGGAATTTTCGTTGATAATACAATATAATATATTTTTTTATTTGTTTGTTTTCATGCCTCGGACACACACACACACAATTTGTAGATTTCTTTTTCCCCAAATTAGTTTTGAAAACCCTACAGACTTATTTGTTCGGGAAAAAATGTAATTTAATTGTTAAATTTTTCTTAAACGAGACTCTGAGACGTTTATGTAGCAATGCGATTTTATGTTCATACTTTTTCCAAAACATACAAAAGGTTTGTATTCATGTTTCCATGTGTAAAACTCAATTGTCTTTAATCTGGCCGAGAGGTTAATTGTTTGCTAAAAGTGTCAACTTAAATGGGAATTTCAGAATCAAAAACAATAATATTGAAACATATTACATATGTATGTATGTATGTATGTGTAGGGTGTTTTAGATGTACATATAGAACTTTAAGTTGACAACACTTTTTTTCAGCTGTCAACTGAATTATGTTTAATTTGGTTTGACATTTGAACATGAATAGACTGACGGCTGAACAACGTTTCCAAATTGTGCAAACTTTAAGTTGGCAACTGTTGGCAGTTCCTAATTATATTTCAGAATTTTTTATTTGTTCTTAGAATTTTCCATTTGTATTTTAGAATATGTAATCTGCATTTCTATTAGAAACTTCTGAAATACGATTGCAAATGGAGTAGACCAGTCCTAATGTTAAAATATGATTGAAAATGTTGATAAATTTTCTAATTTTAAATTTATAATTGTCAAACCTTATTCGTTCGTATACATTAAAAATGATTCTTACATCAATTCTTTGTGTTATTTTGTTTTGGAAAACAAAGTTCTAGTTGAAAACTCTAACTCCGCTTTCACACTCTTCAATTCTGACTCTTCAAGGCAAATATTTTTGCTTAAGAAGGTAAAAGAGAATAAAAGGAATGAACAGGCAAGTTGAAAACAAACACTGTTTAGTTAAAACTGTAGTGTGTGAAACAAGACTACGAGGGCGGTTCGAAAACTTCTTAGCCTAGAACAGAAAGCTGGGTATAAACCGAAATAAGTTAAGTGTTTTAGAAACTTTCATGTCTGCACATGTTAAATTTCTTTTCGATATGGCAACTCCTTCATATAGAAACAGGTGTTTAAAAAAGACGCATCCGCGATTTTTTCACATTTTCATTTCTTCATATGCAAGAGTAAAAAAATGGGTTGCTGAATTTAAACGTGGTCATACAATCATGAACCACGTATTGGACGTCCAAAAACAGCAACAACAACAGAAATTGTAGGCAAATTGCATGATATTCTATTAAATGGTCGACGAATAAAAGTGTGAGTCCATTTAATTTTGCATGGAGAACTAGAGATGAAAAAATTTTCTGCAAGATGTTAACAGTCGATTAAAAACGCATAATAATGAAAATTTGTCAAGCTTGATTGGATCGTTTTAAGAAAAATAAAATGGATTTTAAACGTCGTTTCATAACAGTGGATGATACATGGATCCTCCACTATACTCCAGAGACAAAAGAACAATCCAAACAATGGACTGAAGCTGGAGGAAGCAAAAACAATTTAATCGGCTGGTAAGGTTATGGCAACGATTTTTTGGGACTTCAAAGGTATTTTATTGATTGACTATCTGCAAAAGGATAAAACAATAAATTCAGAGTGCTATTACAACATTTTGGATCAATTAAATTTAAAAATTCAACAAAAACGTCCTGGCTTACAACACAAAAAAATTTTTTTTTCATCAAGACAATGCACCTGCGCACAAGAGTGTTTTAACAATGGCTAAAATCAACGAATTAAAGTACGAGTTGCTTGACCAGCCACCTTATTCTCCTGATTTAGCTCCCAGTGACTTTTACCTGTTCCCAAATCAAAAAAATTTCTAGCTGGCAACCGTTTTACCTCAAATGAAGATGCAATTACAGTTGTAGACTACTATTTTGAAGGCCTTGGAGAAAACTATTTTAATCAAGGGATAGAATTGCTAGATAAATGTTGGACTAAGTGTAGTGAAGTTTCAGGAAATTATATTGGAAAATTAAAAATGTTTTTGAAAAACAAACTATTCTCTTTTTGTGCTAGGCTAAGTAGTTTTCGAGCCGCCCTCGTAACTTTAGCCGTTGGTGAGAGAGATCAAAGAATGTGAGATTTTTTAACAATATTTATTATATTTGCGTCAAATAATATAATTTTTATATTCAAAAATTTATTTAAATTCATATTTATTATCATAAATATTTATTGTGTGATCGTTTCCAGTGTGTGGCGCTAATTAATAATTTTTTTTTCAATTTTGTGTCGAATCATTAAGCAGATTAAAATCGAAAGATATCGAAAAAGTGAAATACCTATATCAAAGTTGAGTGGTGATTAATATTCAAAACAAATAAAAAAAATTAGCATTTAATTTTTATTAAACTGTTGTATAAATGTTTAAACACATACCTACATACATATGTACATACATACATACACATGAACATACATACATACATATGTACATATGTACATATGTATTTACAAATCTATGTATCTAAATAAATAAATAAATATGTATAGCTATAAACATGTCACGACAAAAAATACAAAAATTAAAAACTAAAAAATCAGCAACAAACAAAGAAAGAAAAAACAAAACGGAAAATCAAACAAACAAATCAACAATAGGAGTGCATATTTTAAACACCGACAAAGTGACGACATTTCATGCTGAAAATGATCAGTTGATCGTGGATTTCAATGACACAGCAACGGCAACAGCAGCCAATCACTAACTACTACATTAACAAATGCAGCGCACAATGGGACTTTAACACAACACCCTCTCTAGCAGATTTATACAAACAAACTTAACTACTACATACATACTAGCTTTTAAGCATTAACGCGCACCCCTCCCTCACTCTCAGCTTTTTTTACTCTTAAGCCCAAATAGCAACATTGGCAAACCATTGATTAACTTGGCCAGAGTATACATATGTATGTATGTATGTATGTATGTATATTTGTTTTTTATTTATAACTTGGGCTTTCTGTCTGCTGTGTACGAGTATGTATGTATGTATGAGGGTTTCTTGTTTTGTTTATTATTTTTTTTTTGTTTGTTTTGCTCTAATGAAGATCATGAATCAATAAAAACCAGTTTTTTGTTGTTATTATTGGATCCGCGTATTTATATGTTCAGTAGCTTAAGGCAACCACCGACGACCGACCGGCCAACCAACAAACCTTCATCACTAGCCAACAACCATTCAAAAACAAGAATGATCATTAATAATGATCATCATTTAACAAAGTCATGACTAAATGAAACCAAAAAAAAAAAAAAAAACACACACACACAACATATAAAACGGTTTGACGAACCGGCAAAATAAGAAAGAAAGACTGTTAAAACGCTACAAAAAAATAAAAGCAAAATCTGCAAAAAGCTGTTTACAAAAGTACACAAAAAAAACGACCATCTTCACACATAGACAGACAGACGTACAAACCTTACACGATCCTCTCAACGTACATAAGTACGTGATCAAACTTTAACAACAACAGCCAGAAAAAGAGGAGCAAAAAAAAAACTAACAGCCACAAAAAAAAAATTGGTTCGATGACATTACACATGACACAACAATTCCGTAAACAGCATAAGGCAAATAAAAGCCAAAAAGCAACTAACATTTTGCACAATGGGCCAGAGTAACAAATAAAAAAATACTGGCTTTACGTGATCTACTTGTACAAGACACTTTTAGGTTAATTTATATGCCTCCTCTTTGTTTTTTTAAGCTCACAAAAAACTCTTCTGCAAGCGGTTTCCTAACTTTGCTGTTAAAATCAATTAAGAAATGTACAATTTATAATAATCGGCCCCACTGTCAAATACATATGTATATGCATGCATGGACATACATATAAAACACCTTCATTTTAAATACAAACGTTTTTGCGTCTTAGCCATAGTGCAACAATTTGGCGTCAAATTGTTATTTCTTTTACATTTTTTTCTCAATTCTCAACATTTTATTTTTAATTCAACCAAATAAATACTCATTCACATGTGTATGTTTTAGAGTTGCCATTTGTAGTTTAAGGAAACCCACCTCTACCATTTTCTATAAACATAACTTTATTACACTCTAGAACGCGACATTTGTACGCCTTTGTAGCGAATATAAAGGGCGTACAACACAACATGCATTTTTCGTACGATTAAGCCAATAAGTGTTGTGAATCGTAATCGCAGTTTACAACATACAACATCAAAATACTTAGTGTTGTGAGCGGTAATCGGGGCCAAAGATATCTTAACATTATTTTTATTTTTTTAAATTTTTCAATAGCACGCTTAGTGCAAAAAAATAGGTTTTGTAGTTTCTGATATATAAGCAATAAGCCTATGATCGCGAACGAGACAAAAAATACAAAGCGTTTTCAACTACCTTGGCTCACAGCTTATTATATGCAGTGCATTTTTATGTTTTCAAAGCTCCATTAAAACAAAACTAACAGGAATTTAAACAAGTAAGAAAGTACAGTACATCCATTATATTTAAAAAACAGTTTTTCAGAAAGGGGAGCTATATGGGAGATATTACCTATTATGGACCGACCATCTAAACATTTAGTGCCATGACTGTAATATGTTATACTTTATGTTGATATAAATACATTTAAAAGACTTGTGGAGGTTAAAGTCAATTACGGAGAGGGTCTTATATGGGAGATTCGACTAATTATGGACCGACCATTA
Source organism: Bellardia bayeri (assembly GCA_950370525.1). NCBI lineage: Eukaryota > Metazoa > Arthropoda > Insecta > Diptera > Calliphoridae > Bellardia > Bellardia bayeri. The sequence continues at coordinate 62,939,521 of OX493268.1, forward strand.
TAAAATTAGGTGTCATCATTTCTATATATGTATGTATGTATGTATGTATATGAAACTTATTTGTTTTGAATTTTATTTGGATACCAACATTTTTAAGAGATTTATGTTCTTTAAAGTAATTTTCGGAAGTGGTCCTTATAAGAGAGCTATTATCAATTGTGGACCGATCTGTAGATGTGGTTTGGCTTCATTTACCACTGATTTGTGGTGAAATTTGTTTAAGTACTTGGATAATGTTTGACATTTATGATCAATAAACCCCTATTTCGGGTGGACATTTGTATGGCGGCCAAGTGAAATAATGGACCGATTTTCACCAGCTTCAGTCACATCCGTTATTGGGCCAAAAATATATTATGTATCAAATTTTATCGAAATATCTTCAAAATTGCGACCCGTACTCTTCGCACAAGCTTTACATGGACAGCCAGACGGACGGATGGTCGGACACCATTAAATAGAGTCAGGAAGTGATTCTGTGTCGATCAGTATACTTTTAGGTTCGACCAATATTTATAGGCGTTACAAACATCAGCACAAATCCAATATATCGTACCCACTATGGTGGTGTAGGATATAAAAAAATTGGTGTCATTTTAAAGAATAAATCGTATAGTATAAAAAATAAAATAATTCATTGCAAAAAATGCCAATTTGTTCACGTCACGGCTTATTTTCTGCAGGCACGTATGGGTTTCGAAAACTTGAAATTAAAACTGACAATAATTATAATTTCTACAACAGATTTACTCCGTCAGTAGTGCTTTTTTAAATCGTTTTGTTAGAAATTTTGTATTTCCTTAAGCTGATTTCTAAAATTGGCCATATATTTTTGATAACATTAAGATCTGGCGACTGAGATGGCGGTGTCAACAACCACGACACTGCCACCACCATGCTTCACTGTTGCTTTTAGGTTTTCTTTTTGTAGTTCTGTATTTGGTTTCCGTTAAACATACATTCATCTGTGAAGATGACCGAATTCTTACTCGTAATTTAGCCTGCATAGTCTGTTTTTCGGGTTTATAAACAGTTTCTTGTCTGCAACTCGGCCAATAAAATCATGTTGACGCAAGAAACGACGAACAGTTTCAACGCAACATTGTTTGCCCAGGTCATCTTCAACTTCGGAGGCCAGTTGTGCAGCTGATAGTCTTGGATTTGCCCTTTCTTAAAATGTGCCGCTCATCATGCTCTTTGAAAATTTTATTTGTCGACTTTCTGCCTTTCTATTGGTGCCGATTTTCATGGATAAAGCGCTCAATGTTTGAATGTTAAACATTTCATTTTCACACATTTCAAATCTTAAATTTTCCCTGTCATATTAAAATATCTTCAAACTGGGCCACTCAGCTCTGATAACTAACAGTGGTGATCAGTTTTATTTAAAATATTTAAACAACAACAACAACACCGATGATCACAATGAATTTCATAAAAAATACACAATTTTATAAAAAAAAACACTTGCTTTAGAGAAAAAAAAAAAATAAACATACAACATTAAACTCGAACTAGCAACAACAAAAGCAATACTCGTATAATAATAACAAGTCTAGCAGTTTTATATGCATACATACATACATATTTTTTTCAATTCGTTGCTACATCAAAATTGAGGGAATCTCGCCTTAGTGGCGACGTTTTCATCATTTCATAAATACCAGCTAAAGCAAATAGCAACAACAGATCCAACAAAAAACACACATAGAGACATGCATATATAAAATACATGCATATATATTATATATGTATGTGTATCTATGTGTGTTTTTACTCTTGTGTTGGTTTTGTACGGTACGAGTTTAGAGGAAAAAAACTATTGTATGTATGTATAAATCAGTTTGTTGTTTTTGTTTGGAGGGAGCGTGAATGTGTGTTTTTAGTTCGTACCCCAGCAAGTCATATGAGTCCGAAAAGAGTCTTTTCTGACACCTATTCCGGAGCGTTCATGCTCCTTATGAGCCCAAAAAACAATCATTATTACTCCGAAAACCTTCAGAAAAGAGGGTCATTACAATCCAAAATGGTCCGTAAGAAAGAGCTCTTAGATAATGTCAGAAAAGAGTCTTTTATGAGGGTTTTTTGGGCTCTGAAAGAGCTCTTACATCATCAGGGGTGTCATAGAAACCAATATTGTCAGAATTGGTTTTAAAACCAACAAGAAAATATGCTTTGGTTTCATAGGGCACTGCTACACGTTCAATAAATATCGAGATATTTATAACACGTTTAAGTATAAAAATAAGTTATTAATTTTTTTGGGACATTAGAACAAAAATATGTACTTTTTCTAGCAGATTTGTAAGTAGTCTGGTCGACAATTTCCAACTTAATTTGTAAGTGAAGTGAAGAACGGACGGACGGACATCGTTAAGTCGACTCGGAAAGTGATTCTGAGTCGATCGGTATAGGTACTTTAAGATGAGTGTTGGACCAATATTTTTGGGCGTTACAAACATCAGCACAAGTCCAATATACTCTCCCCACTATTGTGGTGTAGGGTATAATTAACCCTAAGCGTAAATAAAAACCCTAGATTTAGGGTAAAAAACCCTAACTTGGCAACGCTGTAATAATGGTACAAGTAGTAGTATGTAATAATGAAAACAAAAACAACAACAACAACATGTTTATAGCAGAAGATCACTCAGACTTACGTCGCCACTAAACGACAACAACAACAACAAAAAATAAATAAAGTTTAGCATGCTCCGTCTGTCTGTGTGTTCAACTGGCAAACGACAACAAGATTTATATTGTTGTATGATACATACTTTATTATTATGTATTATTATTATTGCTTTTGTTGTTGTTAATCTATTTATCTTTCTATCTACAATATGTATGTATGTATGTATGTATATATCTACATACATATATCTATCTGATCTGGCAAGCAAACATTCTAGCTACAAAGCAAACAAAACAAACTGTTTGAATAGATATAGATTGTCTGTTAGCTGTATAAGTTAAATATCTACATACAACATTTGCTAGATATCTGTTTATTTAATATACAGACATACATAAGTATGTGGCTTTATGATTGTTTGTCTGTCTGTCTGTCCGTTTGTCTCTGTATGTTCTACGTAGTTTGTTTTTTACCAATATATAGTATTTACATACATATATTTTATTGTGTATGTATTTATAAATATTTTATATTCGATTAGTGTATTTATGGGTGATTAGAATGATAGATAGGGGTTTCCGCAACAAATGTTTAAACAATAATTTATTTATTTAAATATGTAGTTTGTCTTGTGCTACACCAATTTAAATTAATCTATTTAATGAAATTTTAAATTAAAACATTACAAATTCGATTTGCTACGTAGCCATTATATGACTATGATCTACATATTTAAATAAAGAACAATATATTTTTAAGTTTTTTTTTTTTTTGTAAGATTTCTATAATAAAGAGTGATTTTTTAAGAGCTTTCGGATTTGATGTATTTTATACAATTTAGAGAAATGTATGAAATATTTATTTAGTTGACTCCTCAAATAATTCATACGGTGGGTCCAATTTGAGCCCACCAAACAGTGCATTTTTCAGGATGCATTGGTAGTCATTTCAAAGCTTCTGGTTGCTCTTCACATCAAATGCGACAATTTTGCTTGTTTATGTATACATTCAACCAGATACAAATAAGTTTCTGACCATAAAATGGAAGAAGTGCACCAACGATTCACTTACTTAACCGAGCATGAATTTTGATAATAAAATTTAATAATTTGTAAGTGTTCAGAAGTGTTAAATTTGTCAGGTAAGTCAAAGGTCAGGCAAAAAATCTTGAAAACCATGAACTGGAGGCATTACTACATGAAGATTCTTGTTAAACTCAACAAGAGTTTGCAAAATCATTGCGAGCTACTAACGTAGCAATATCAAAACGTTTGCAAGCAGCAGTACCCGTAATCATCCAAGAGTAGGGAAATTTGGTACCATATGAATAGAAACCAACAGACTTTGCCAAATTTGACCGTACCTTTAGAAAGACGAAATTACGCTATAAAATGAAATCATTTTTGCAGCGAATTAATGACTTGCGATGAATAATGGATCCATTGCAATAATCTGAGCCGTAAGAGATCGTATGTGAAGCTCGGTCAACCAGCCCAATCGTTAGCAAAGCCAAATATCTGTGGCGTTAAGGTAATGCTCTGTATTTGGTGGCACCAGATTGAAAGACGATTTTGCTTGTTCGAAATGCTACTTAAACTCTATAAAAGATAATCATTAATTGCAATGGAAAATGGATACATTACGATAACTGAAGCTACGCTAATGCTCTGTATATATTTGGTAGACTGGACTGGAGACTAGACACTGGTTGAATTGAAGCCTATAGACTAATTGGATTAGAGACTTGACTGGTTGGATCAAAGACTGGACTGGATCAAAGTAGTTGGATTGAAGACTAGACACTAGTTGGATTGGAGAATAGACTCTAGTTGGATTAAAGACTACACTGGTTAGATTGAACACTAGACACTAGTTCGGTTGGAGAATAGACCCTGGCTGCATTAGAGACTAGACTCTAGTTGGATTGAAGCCTATAGACTAGTTGTATTAAAGACTAGTTGGATCAAAGACTAGACACTAGAATGGTTAGATTGAAGACTAGATACTATTTGGATTGGAGATTAGACGGTGGTTGGATTGAAGACTAGACTAGACACTAGTTCGAACAAAGACTGGACAGTATTTGGATTGAAGACTATACTCTAGTTGCATTGGAGACTAGACACTAAACTGGTTAGATTAAAGACTAGACACTAGATGGTTTAGAGGTTGGAAACTATTTAGATTAGAGAATAGACTCTAATTGGATTGAAGCCTGTAGACTAGTTGGATTGACTAGACAGTAGTTGGATTGAAGACTACACACTAGTTGCATTAAATACTACACTGGTTTGATTGAACACTAGACACTAGTTGGATTGGAGAATAGACTCTAGTTGGATTTAAGCCTGTAGACTAGTTGGATTAGAGACTACAGAGTATATGGATTGAAGACTATACACTAGTTGCATTGAAGACTACACTGGTTAGATTGAACACTAGACACTGATTGGGTTGGAGAATAGGCACTGGCTGCATTAGAGACTAGACTCTAGTTGGATTGAAGCCTATAGACTAGTTTGATTAAAGACTAGTTGGATCAAAGACTAGACTCTAGGATTGACTCTAGTTGTATTGGAGACTAGACACTAGTTCGATCAAAGACTGGACAGTAGTTGGATTGGAGAATAGACTCTAGTTGGATTGAAGCCTGTAGACTAGTTGGATTAGAGACTAGACAGTAGTTGGATTGAAGACTATACACTAGTTGCATTGAAGACTACACTGGTTAGATTGAACACTAGACTTTAGTTGGATTGAAGCCTATAGACTAGTTGGATTAAAGACTAGTTTGATTAAAGACTAGTTGGATCAAAGACTAGACAGTAGTTAAATTGAAGACTATATTCTAGTTTCATTGAAGACTAGACATTATAATGGTTATATTAAGGACTAGATACTATTTGGATTGGAGATTTTACAGTGGTTGGATTGAAAACTAGACAGTAGTTGGATTGAAGACTATACTCTAATTGCATTAGAGACTAGACCCTAAACTAGTTAGATTAAAGACTAGACGGATTAGAGGTTAGAAACTAGTTGGATTGCATATGTTCCAGAAAGATTATTATTAGAAACGGTTTAATATGGTCCGAATTCAGATTTTCTAAAACGGGAATTCTAGTTATTAGTAGGTACTGTATTGTAATGTTAAAAGTAATGATAGTCAAACAGGAAAGGCTACAGTGTTTTAGCAGTAACTACAGGCAATTCTTAAGTCAAAAGGGACAGATTCTAGAGGTAATTGTAACAAACTAAAAACAGAAAAACATCAAAGATCATTGCCATCCAAGCATTAATTGTAAAGAAGTGACGTCAATCAATTAAAAAAATATAACATATGTAGGTAAATATTTTTCTTATTTTTTCATTTTTATTTGCAAAATTTATTTCCCCCAAAAATTCTTGAGAAGTGTGTTATTTATTCAGTTATTAATAAATAATTTTTCAAATTTTCTATACTCGATCAGCACCTTAATTATTTGCTTTATTTTGTGTTTAATAAAATATGGTATGTATGTATGTACATATGTATGTATGTATGTGTGTATATTCACCTACACCAATACACTTACCCTCAATCAGACAGTGGTGTGTGCCAATCAATTCAAGTGGGTTGAAGCAATAAAAACAATCGAAGAATGAAAAAAAATATAATGAAATAAAAATCTAAACACACATTCCAATCATCTAACTAAAAACAAAATACAGCAATTACAGCAACAATAACACATCACAACACAACACAAATGGCGCTCACTTGTGCCGACCGAGACCAGCCAGCAGCAAGCATTAAGTACTAAATTAATAGAAAAAAAAATAATAATAGAAAAAAATTGCTAAAAATAAATGCAAACACAAATCAACCAAAAACTACACAACACAACAACAGCAGCAATAAAACGAGACGAAAAAACAAACTCGCAACAGAACATGTTAAAACATGCCAAAATAGCAAACAATTACTACAAAAGCAACAACATTTACATACATACACACACATACATGCACATGTACGTATTATATCTGCACAGCTAAACAGAATTTCAAATAGTGAAAAATATTTTTTTTTCGGTTTTTTTGTTTGTAAATTTTTTGCGCAAATACCAGCAACAAAAAAAATGAAAACTGACGTCGTACATTTTGTTGTACCACTACTAGCACAAATTGTTTTAAAAACAAATATAAACTTGTTGTATTCAGTGTTGCCAGAAAATGAATTTCAAAATATTCTAAAACTTGAAAAACTAAGTGCTAATACAGAAGAAAAAATACGTGCTAAATTTTTTCAATGTAACAATACAATTTTTATTTTAAATGTAACAAATATAAATTATAGTTTTTTTCGAATTTTGTTTATAATAATTGTTGACTTGTTTTAATAAATTATGTACATTTCATATGTAATATGAACCGAAAGAAATTTAGTTAAAATATTAATAAGAATTATTTTTTATTTCGCCAAAAGTATTTTTTGGAGTAAAAAAGTAAAAATTTTATCAAGCAAATTATGCTAAAAAGCATTTAGCATAATTTTTGAAAATTTCAATGCATTTTCGAGAAACAAAATGCTAAATATAGCACTGAAAGTGCTAAAATGGCAACACTGGTTGCATTGTAGCTGTTGCTTCTCTCTCTCTCCCCCTCTATCTTACTATGACACAGTGAGATTGATTGCAAAATAAACGGTAATAAATTGTTAAAGAATTTCTGTGGACTAGAAGTTACGAACGATCTTAAAATATTGTTAATTGCAATGCTAAGTTTAGCTTGCATGTGCAGGGTTGGCTATAGTTAACCCTAAAATATCCTGTCAGATCGACCCATTTTTCCGAAATAACTGAAAATACTGTTACCTTAAGAAAACCGTTACGGTATTGTAACATCTATCCCATTGTGCAATACCCTGCTAAATGTCTAATTAAAACTGTGACCAGATCTCAAAAAGTTCAGCGGATAATTCAGTTTAAAAAGTTAGAGTACAATATTCGGCTGTGTCGAATCTTTAATACCCTCCACCTAAACGTAATAAGATATACAAAAACTACACTGGTTATAGGACTAGAATATCCTTATTCCGTGTTTTTTCCTCAGTCGTAGTGCAAATTTTAATATTATTTTATATATTTTTTGAAAGACAATTTTACGACCAACATAATTTATGTTAAATAATTTGAAATATTATCAATTTTGACCATTTATAATTGATGTAATGACCAATTCCCATCATAATTTCCAGAGTTTGTCTGATTTCATAATAATCTTGATAATCTCAATAGCGTTATTTATAAGAGTTAAATGGTTGGTTGGTGTGCTCGGAAGTGGACTTAATTCGGGAGCTATTGCCAATTATGGACTGACAGCTACAAAATCCAGTAGCTTAATTGCCGTATAACCGATACTAATATGATTTCTCGATTAAAATTTCTAAATCATGTAAAAGTTGGTTCGATATCGATATTAATTAGACATTTTTGGGGTTTAGTTGTTTTTTGGAAATGGTTCTTATGTGGCAACTATGATAAATCATGAGCCGATCTTCTTAAATTTTGGAACAGTGATTTTTATGCATATGAGGATATTTCACGTCGAATTTCAAAATAATAACGGTATATTTAAGATATATATTAGTATTAACGTGGATTTCGGAAGTGGACCTTATATGAGTTATATAGTCAAATATGGACCGATATTCTCAAAATCCAGCAGTGTGATTTTGGCATGTATGTAAATGATCCGTGTAAAATTTTGAATCGTTACCATTATTTATAAGCGATTTATGAGTATTGAAGTGATTTTCGGAAGAGGGGTTTATATGGGGGATATGGTCAAATATGGACCGGAATTCACAAAGTTTTGTGAATGATATATACAAATATTTAAATGATATGGGAAAAGTTTTGAGTCGGTACCGATATTTTTAAGATATATGTAAAAATTAATAACTTTTTCGGATCTGGTTCTTATATGGGAGCTATTACCAATTATGGGCCGACCACCATAAAATTTAGTAGAACAATTTATTTACCTACAAGGATTATTTGTATCGAACTTTAACCTGGTAACTATATTTGTACCAGATTAATACGTATTTAAGAGAATTTTAGATGTTTACTTTATATGTGGTTTATGGTCAAACATGGACCGAACGCAACAAAATTTCGTTTTTCGATTTCTTTTTACATGACACTTATTTTTGCCGAATTTTGTATTAATATTCCAATTTTACAGGCATTTATTTATCATTAAGGGAAGATTTTTGTATGGGGGCTATGAGAAATCATGGACCGATTCTTACTATTTTCCTCACACTTGCTATATCAAATATCAAATTTTTATGGAGGCTGTCTCACCTTTTGATTCATAACTCTTGTTCTACTATACCGATTTTGCTGATTTTCAATACCAAACTGCTTAGGAGAACTGTAAATGGATTTTTGTAACCTTTTTTATTTCGGTTGTGTCGTTTGGACGTGAGAGTGTTTTACACAGACAGGCAGACGGACATGGCTCAATCGATTTAGAATTTCGTAAGGACCACGAATATATATACTTTGTTGCGTCTCAGATGAGTATTTCTCAGTTCACCACTTATAGTGGTGGAGGTGGAGGGTGTGTTGATTTTTTATGTTGGCATCGGGATAATTCCAGAATTATTCGATATGATAAACATAGGAACTTTGTTTTGGTGTCTCCATAACATGCGGACAATTATACTTCAACCGTAACATCGGATTATAAGTCTTTTTTCACAGATCATTGTTGAATAAGGCGTACAAGTTTTCAAGAAAAACGTTCTAAAAGTTTTATTATATCATTTTAATCCACATCGAACATAATAAAGAGATTTCATAATATTCAAAATCATTCCACTAAGTATACGGTCAACTTTGAGTTACTAAATGGCAAAACTAAAATTTTTTTTAACAAAAGATGACTTTCATAAACTTGTATCCAAAATTTTAAAGTTTAGTTTTAAGTTTTCAACTCATACATATGAAGTTAGTTTTTGCCATTGTAGGCCAAGATTTGTAAAATCTTCTATTAATAAATTTTTTATTTATTCTCAAAATATTCATATACCTAGTTTTCTTTTTCAAACTATTTTTAACAGAAAATATATTAGGCCCTAATTTTGTAAAATGCAACGCCAAAATTTTCTTAGCGTTGCGTTAAATTACATTTTGCAAATCACGGCGTTCAAGCAAGTGATTGTTTGCGTTGTAACAGCTGATTCTTACGTTGTAGTTAATACAACTGTTTGAAATTGAGTATTTTGTAAAACGCAACGCTGAATTTTTAATCACTTGCATTGTCAAATTTAACGCCTCCATTTTATTAAAAAACAAAATTATTCAATTAATTTTATAGTTGATAGTAAAGCGCATTTGGGTTTTTTTTTCAATATATATGTCTAGGACGCTTGAAGAATCTTCATCATCTGAAGAAAAAGACATATGTATCTATAAGTGCGAACATTTCTTTATAGCCGTTAGTATCTTTGTATTTATAGTTATTTGCTTTAAAAGCTTTTTTCTTCACAATTTGAAATATTTTCTTGATAAATAACCAAACAAAATTATTCAACAGCTGATAGGTTTGTAGCATTGCCAATGCCAAATAAGTGCAGCTTTATGTAAGTTTTTATTTTAAATATCAGTATCCAAATTTACAATGGCAACATTAGCCACGCAATGATTTGGCAGTATTGTAACAACGTAATATTTCTGCGTTCGCTAAGCACAATGACGTAGTGATTTACAAAATTTCATATTTTTGGTGATGCGTTCGCAAAAGCGTTTCGATGCGTTAAACCACTTGCGTTTACACAATTAGGGCCTTAGTATTTTTTAAATTTTAAAAAGCTAGAAAATTCTAAACATATTCACCCCTATCGTGAATAAAAATTCCCCATGAAATTTGTTCGCTTTTCACATTTTTCCTATTAAAATTCAATGTTAAAAAAATAAAAGGAAACAAATTTCATGTGGAATTTATATTCACGATAGGGGTGATTATTAAAAAATGTTAAGTGCTTAACGTAAAATTTTGCACCTAAAATGAAATAAAATACGCTAAATTTAGCCGCAAAAATGCTAAAATGGTCACACTGCTAATTACTTTATTCTGTTTATATTTTTAAACGCTTTGTGATCTCAGTCATCATTATACATACATACATACATATGTATGTATGTATGTATATTATAGATTTCTAGCTGTTGTTTTTTTATATGTACATACTCGTGCATACATACATACAAATATATATATTGCAGTTGTAGTGGTTTGCTTTTTGCATTTAAGAAAAATTAAAAATAAATTACGATTTTCAATTAAATATTTTAGTTTCACTAATTTGTAATTGTTGTGTTGTTTACATTATTTTTTCTTTTAATATCTATTAATAAAAATTGTAAATTCTGCAGTAGCTACATACATACATAATATGTACATACATATGTACATTCTAACAGTTTTGTAACGCCAAGTTCTTTACGGTTGTGATACCCAGAAATGAATAGACAGTCGACGTAAAAACAAACATACCATACTATCATTTATTTCCCTTTTGATAAAGGGAGTTTTACTCACACATTGGTGTTGTAGCCATTTTAATTGTCAATGCCAGTTGCTTTAATAGTCCACCCCGAATTTATTCCAGGAATTTTGCTTATAACTCAGCCATTTATCAGTCGTTTTTACAGATTCAATACCAAAATTTTATGTTAGTATGTCCTTTGAATTGTTTAATTGTGCAATTAGTAGTAGTGACACTGCAATACTCGTACAATTACTTTTATTTATTTTTAAATTTAACAAGTTTCATTTAAAACATTTCAACTCTCATAGCAATATTTTTCCGTTTCATTTCGCCCATTGGCCGGTCATGTTGCCTGTCAGTTGAACTGAGCCGTTAAACTGAAAGCGTGCTGTAATCAATGAAAATCTTTTAATAATAAAACCACGGCCATATAATACACTACTACAAAGAAAATGTCCATAAAATAGTTGGATTGGAGACTACACAGTAGTTGCATTGGAGTTATAGAATAGTTAGATTGGAGCATAGAGTGTAGTTGGATTAAGGACTAGACAGTATTTGGATTGAAGACTAAAACATAGTTACATTAGAGAATAGAGATTAGTTGGATTGGAGACGAGAAAGTAGTTGGATGGGAGACAGGAAAATAGATTGGAGACTAGACTGTAGTTAGAATGGAGGCTAGAAAATTGTCAGATTGGAGAATAGAGAGTAGTTGGATTGGGGACTAGAAAGTAGTTGCATTGGAGACTAAAAAGTATTTGGATTAGAGACTAGAGAGTAGTTGGATTGGAGACGAGAAAGTAGTTGGATGGGAGACAAGAAAATAGATTGGAGACTAGACAGTAGTTAGAATGGAGGCTAGAAAATTGTCAGATTGGATAATAGAGAGTAGTTGGATAGGGGACTAGAAAGTAGTTGCATTGGAGACTAGAAAGTAGATGGTTTGGAGACTGAATAGTAGTTGCATTGGAGACTAAAAAGTAATCCTACTACTTTTTAGTCTCCAAGAGACTAGAAAATAGTTAGATTAGAGAATAGAGAGTAGTTGGATTGGAGAGTAGACAGTAGTTAGAACGGAAGCTAGACAGTAGTTAGTTTGGAAACTACACAGTAGTAGGCATTAGTCTGGAGACTAGGCACTAGTCTGGAGATTAGCCTCTAACCGATAAAACAAAACCGACACACAAAACTTGGAATTCATAAGTTTTCTCCGATTCTGAGTCGATGTGTGTACTGGTAACATGAGTGTGACACCATCCCCAACTATTTTGGTGTAGGGTATACAAATACAACTACGAACACAATTGAAATTACTTATGCACGTACCACAAGTAAGTATCTAGTAACTTGGCTGTTGGTGTAGTCATTGTTTAAACAATTAAACAGACTGTGTGGTGATGATTGCTGTGTTAATGTTTATTTTGTGTTATAATACAAAAATTTTGTATTATCTTTTTTATTTATTTATTTCTTTATGAAACCACGTACATTCGATTACATATTTACTCGTATCTACTGGGGCAAATAAATGTAAATATGTATGTATGTATACAGTTTTACATTTCATTTTATTGGTTTTATTAGCAATTGATTGGTAATTGTTTAGCGATTAACAACAATGTATTTATTGGTGGTTTGATACATAAGTAGTCAAATAATTACTTGGCTGACTCGTGCGCTCTTTGTAATGCAATGAAAAGTCAATTGGCTTCTTTATGCATCTCTGGTAATAGAGTGCCACTTTGGTGTGTCTAAGTAGGCATAAGTGTAGTCACTTTAAACTCTTTTTGTATTGCATTTTATGAAATATGTAGCTATTATACTCATTACAGACAATCTACTGGAGAGCCAATTGTCCCTTAGTAAACTGAAAGGTAGTCTGTTTTTTTATTTTCATTCTATTGGGTTTACTGTTTTCATTTTTAGAGAATCATTTACTGATATGAGTAATTATTATTATTATTATTATTATTATTATTATTATTATTATTATTATTATTAGAGTTGTAAATGATTTAGTTATTGTTAAAATTGATAAAATTTATTTAATTAAAATTTATAAGGGTTAATTACACTGTGTTACAAAATAAAAATATTTTTCATGATATAATGACAATAAGATTCCAACATAAAATGTCCATAGACATTTAAATTTTTACATATTTTTCTAAAATTTATGATAGTTTAGTGTAGACTAAGAAGTTTTGGTAAAAATTGAACTTCATTAACAATTAAACGATTTTAGCGTCTTAGCAGAAATGTTTTTAATTTTTAATATTAATTTAAAGTGAATAATTGATGTTTAAATTAAAGAAATTTATTTATATTATTTATTTCAATATAATAGTTAAATTCACAAGTGATGTTGTAGTGTCGTAGGAGTTGTATGTCGTCTGAATTTACAATAGTTGTACAAATGGTAATTTCTATATAAATATTTTGTACAACACCTACGACATTTTAACACAAGTTTCTGTCATGTTGTATGAAAGTTTAAGTGTTGCCAAAAGTTAAAATATGTTTCTTAACATAAATATTCCAAACGGTAACACTGAAATCATAAACTGATTGACAAATTTAAAACAAGAAAATACATAAAATTAATAATGGTTATTGTTGAAAATACTACGTCACTTATGAATTGAACAAATATATTTGTTGTTAAATAATTTAAAGAATTCTAATAATGCTAAACAAAATAATTTACAATACAAAATGGAAAATAATAACTTTCGGAAAATAAACAATTAGTAAAAAAAAAAAATAAACTTGCATGTACTCAATTTTACCCAAATGTGGTTTTTGAAATATTTGAACAAAAATATCGTTAGATTTGTTAGTTTGATAATAATTTAATTGCATGTGGTAAACACTTTTTGAAAATTATCCAACGCAAATCAAATTATAATAAAGAAGTAAGTAATTGTGATCTATTTTGCCCAAACCACAAAATCACGCTATTAATGTGTGAAGACGCACCTCTCATGATAACACAAATGAGAGTCCATAAAAAGTAAGACAAACCCTTCGCGATATTGGTTACAACTCAGCATTAAATAAATGAAAACCTGCATTGTCGATAAAAAAAAATGTGAAGGCACGGTTCAAGTTTGCCAGAAAGCACAGATATTCTGCATTAGACGACTGGTAACGTGTAATCTGATCAGACGAATTCTAATGTAATCGTTTTCAAACGGTAGGAAAACAATATTGCTGGCGCCAAAGAGCTCAGGGAATTCAAAAACACCACGCAAAGGAAACAATAAAGCACGGTGGAAGGGGTTGCTTTACATCTTGGCATCTCGGACCACTGCAAAGCATCGAAGGAATAATGACAAAGAAAGACTAAAATATATCTTCCCGATCGTGAATCGTGAAGAGGCAGTTGCGATAATGCCAGTTAACTTCAAATCATTTGGAGGAGCATTGGCTCGCGGGTTTAGTGCGACTGAGGGAGTTTTCCAAATGAATCAATTGAAAAATTAGTGGAGAGTAAAGCAAAAAAAGTGTTTTACGAAAGAACAGACTAAAAGGAATAAATATTCCCTAAATGCTTTGTATGATAAAAAAAATTAATACATGCTGGTTGTTTTCATTCGATCTCTATATTTTAAATGTTATAAATATCTTATAAAGTTATAAACGTTTGAGTGGACTTTTATGTAACTTTAGCAAAATATATTGTAAAGACTAAAATTTACAATAACAGCGCAAAAATCTAAACTAACCTTTAAACGTACTCGGGGCTAGGAATATTATTAAAATAAGATGATTTTGGCCCCAAGTACGTTTAATGGTTAATTTGGATTTCTGTGCTTTTTTTTTGTGTTATATCTCGAAAACTAGAGCTGATTCATAAAAAGTGTGTTAGAGGAATTGAAGCTCTGTACAAGATGTATACAAATTGAATAAAAAATTTAAGGCAACATTTTTCGTGTTGGGCTGTGTAGTGATTTGATAATACAGCAATTCAATATCTTTGATTATTATTCCTATGAGTAATAAGAACGTCTAGCTATCAATATTAGAATTTTCCATTTTTAGATATTAAAAATACTACTGATTAAACTAAAACACGCAATTTCTTTTATTTATTATAAGGTTATGTTATATTCATTTAATTACTTAACTTTATTTTATTTTCTTTTCATTAAATAAAAATCTACACCTGATAACAAATAAACCTTAATTTGTGATTAAAGTGACTGCAAAGAAAACAAAAAAAAAACACAAAAAGATATGAGTGTTGTTATCAAGTTCAACAGCGTGTTATTTGTTTCACCAAGATAACAATTCAGTTGGCTTAACTTTATATCAGTGGCACGATTCGTATTCAGTTGTGTTAAAAAAAATAGCACTGAACTCATATGAATTATATTATAGGCGGCTCAATCACCTATACACAATGCCAATGCCGCGGTAGAGATGGCGAAACTGGTGCCATGAGCTGCAGGGAGCTCGAAACTGGAAAGACTTGATTGTTTCACCCCAATAAACTCGCAGCTGACTAGAGTCTTATCTAGAGCCACGGGATCAGTTACAAGCCCGGAGATTCGTCCCTTAACTGATAATTGGTTGTAGGTCCCCTTTGGGGTACACGTGGTGCCTGTGGTTTAAACCTAATATCGCAGGAAAAAGATAGTTGGTTAAAAGTTTGATGTTTATGCTAGTGGAAAATTTCGGACTACAGATCCATTGAAGATAGTAATGACAAATTGTCTGTGTGTTGGGCAGAGGTGATGGGATGAACAAAGTTCTGCGGCGGAAGGTGTCGATGGCCTTCGTGGTCGATTGGCAGATCGCTAGGCTAGTGAAGAGTAAGTATTGGAGGCTGCTAAGGCTGAACTTTGTTGATTTCATCATTTACTTTCTTCTTGGCTAGTGACAGTTTGTTAAACTAGTGGTGTAAGGTATTAGATAGCCCGAACTCTCTAACAAGGTGTTTGTAGAGTGATCTGTGCAAATACTGTATGAGAAATTTTGAAATGCGTGCCTTACAGGACATGCAATATTACATGTCCTTGCAAGGTATTCAATGCGTTGGTTGGCAGTGTGAAGAACACCATGTGGTTATGTCATTATATGACGATACTGCATGTAAAACCCCTGGATGTTTTCCCTAGTTATGCTAATGAAACATAATTGAAATATGTCAATCAGTTTTAATTGACTTTTTATTGAAAAGATTTACAATTTCAGGCGAAGTATCAAAATTAGAACGGTAAAGAAATGGCAGGCGCTATTCATTATAGATTTTAAAAAATTAAACTATATTTCAAATAAATAAAATAAGAAACAAATCAAGCTGATGAAACAAATAACTTATTAATATTTTGTTGCATGGCTTTTATTAACAATAACGGCGGCGACGCAGCGCTTTGGCATGAAGTTAACTAAGTTTTCACATTTTTCTTTAGGTATTTTCGCCACGACTCCTTCATTACAGCCCAAAGATTCTCAACTGGTTTCAAGTCATGACCTCAATATTGTTGCCAATGAACCACTGATGTGCTTTTCTGCTTGTATGTTTTGGTTCTTTGTCTTGTTGGAAGACCCAAATCAATGGCATAGGGAATCATATCAACGTAAACATGTTGATACATTGTTGATTTTATGCAATGTATTGGCCCCACTCTGTAATCTGAAATGCATCCACATACCATAATGCTAGAACATCCATGCTTTACCGTCTTAAGGTACGGTCACACTTGGCAAATATTTGCCAAAAACTTCCTTTATTTAGGACAAGACACAACAAATATTTAGTTTTAATTTATTTGATGCTGTTTGATCTTGTTGAGTAAATATTTGCTAAATGTGACCATACATTTAGATGTGAATTGTGGCTTGTATTCTGCATTTGAGAGACGTCTAACATATGAACGAGAATCTTTTCCACCAAATAAAATGATTTTTACTCTCGTCCATCCATAAAATATATTTAAAAACATAGTGTAATCAGATATCAAATAAATGATCGAAGTGCTATTATTATTTTTACCGGCACTGTATATGTTTATGGGCCTTTGGCAGGTGGGAAAGCGTGATGTTAGTGTATCTTTGACATTTCTTATCTGAAGCTAAACATTACACAGTGGTTTGTAAACAAACAATTGTTTAATACATATACATACATATGTATTATAATTTAGTTTAAACTATTATTTTCAGTACAGTTACTCTACCAACCAAATATATGTATCGTTGCCTAAAATGCAAAACAGTGTAACAGCATTTTCACAATAGTTATTCCAAGTGATGACCAAAAAACCAACAAATCAATATTAAAACTGCATATATGTATCAGATAAGAAGGTAAATTTCCACTATTTAATCTTTAATTTCATCCTTTTTCCAAGTTATTCCTCAATAACCATCAAACATGCGATTTTGAAAATTTATTTTCTTACGCTAGTCCCCGTTTACACAGGGAAACATCTGGAAGGGAAACATTTTGTTTGGCAGAAAGGTACGGGTGGGGAAGAGAATATGAACTTTATTTTCGTTCTCGGAAGGCACGCTTTGTGCTTTCATTCTTATTGTGTACATTAGCAAATCAAATACAGTAGAAATTAAAAAAAACACACTGCAATAGACAAATGTAAAAAAAAACAAATATTAACTGGAATGTTTCCGACAACAATGTTTCCCTGTATGACCGCGAAGGAAAATACAAAAGAGAATTTCAGATGTTTCCCTTCCAAATGTTTCCCTGTGTAAACGGGGTATAACTACGAGTATATTTGTGGTTTATCACTGCACGTCATTTTTAGTTTTTTTTTTGCAAAAACAAAAAAAAAAATATTTCGTCAATTTAGAAAAAAGACACTTTGGCATCATCTTCATCATCATCAGCACATTGATTTGGCTGACTGTTTTTTTTTGTGATTGTTAAAAATAGCATTTAAAAATATATTTTGTAAATTAGCGAACTCACGTTGGTGTTTCAATTTTGGGAATTCACTGCCAAAGAAAATCTTTGAATGTTAATACTTGAAATAATCATCAGGGCAGCTAGATCGACCTATATTTTAATTGGTATTTTTTTAAGTTTAAATATACATACATACTTATGTATGTATGTATGTATGTATGTATGTATGTATGTAAATAATTTAAATTCAATAAAAGTGCTATGTAAAGTAATTTAAACGATACAAATTATGATTTTTTTAATATTAAGTTTAATTTAATTTACATTAAGCATGTTTTCAATGAATAAAAAAATTATAAATTTCTGATTTTTTAACTAATTATTTGAGATTTTACTTAAGGTAAAGTATGTAAATACTGTAAACTTTCCCACATATTAACATTTGTAAACAATGTTATTGTCCCCGTTTGCACAGGGAAACAGTTGGAAGGGAAACATCTGGAATTCTCTTTTGTATTTTCCTTCGCGGTCATACAGGGAAACATTGTTGTCGGAAACATTCCAGTTTATATTTGTTTTTTGACATTTCTCTAATTGCAGTGTTGTTTTTTTTTTAATTTCTACTGTATTTGATTTGCTAATGTAAGAATATTTGATTTGTGAAATAAATAAATAAATTATAAAGGTTAAAATTTATAAAAACATTTATTTTATTTTACATTATTTATTTTTATTCAAACAAAGTCAAATATAAAACATAGACAACAAAGCACGCCGAAAAGAAATAAATCAAATGTCAAAGAGCATAGCAAATGTAAACAATAAGAATGAAAGCACAAAGCGTGCCTCCGAGAACGGGAAACAAATTTCATATTTTCTTTCCCACCCGTACCTCTCTGCCAAACAAAATGTTTCCCTTTCAAATGTTTCCCTGTGTAACGGGGACATACATTTTTCTTTATTATTTCTCGCTTTCTCATGTAATGCCTTTAAATTACATTTTTGACATTATGTAAACTATGTAAAGGAATTACAAAAAAAAAAACAATTTTTTATGACAATTCTGACAGATGACATTCTTTACATAAATTAAAATATTGAAGATATTAATTTATTGAAACAAAACATATCTAATTTACAGTTTTATTACTCTGACAGCAATTTTGCACTATGTAAACAATGCATTTTTTTTAAACAATATCTTAATTTAATTAAATGATACTTTGTATTAAGTCTAAAATAAATTCTTTACATCATGTAAATTATGTAAACAACGGAAAATGAAAAGATTTTTTTAGACAAATATTGAAATTATTTTTCTAATATTTACCTTAATCTTTTGCATAAAAAGTACATTTATTTACATTATGTAAAATATGTAAACAATGTATTTTTTAACAATTTATTTATCAATATTCATAATTTAATTAAATGATACTTTGTATTAAGTCTGAAATACATTTATTACATCATGTAAACTATGTAAAGGCACCACAAAAAAAACAATCTTTTATGACAAATACACTCTTTACATAAATTAAAATATTGAAGATATTAATTTATTGAAACAAAACATATCTAATTTACAGTTTTATTACTCTGACAGCAATTTTACACTATGTAAACAATATATTTTTTTAAAACAATATCTTAATTTAATTAATACTTTGTATCAAGTCTGGAATACATTTATTACATCATGTAAATTATGTAAATAATGGAAAATGAAAACAATTTCTTATGATACTTTTAAATGATACTTTGTATTAAGTCTGAAATACATTTATTATGTATTACATTTATACATTTATTATGTATTATTATGTAAATTATGTAAACAATGGAAAATACAACATTTTTTTAGAAAAATAATGGAAATATAAAGTACATTTATTTACATTATGTAAAATAAGTAAACAATGAATATTATTCATTATCTTTACTAATATCTACAGTTTACTTTAATTCCATTAGAAATAATAATGGAACAATAATTCGTGAAAATAAGGAATAAGGTTAGAAAAGTAATCTAGATCCATTCAAGTCATCGAGAACAATAATGACTGAAACAAATAAGGAATTTGGATTAAATATTTTCAGTAGACTTGTACGAGCACGCCTCAATGAAAATCTTTTTAATGTTCAGTGTAAGTAGTAAAAAACCACTTCTGTCCAAAAATAATATAAAGGCACGATTTATTGTCTTTTGCCAAACTACACCAGAACAAAAATATCAAATTCTGGAAAAGAGTTAATTTCACAGATGAAACAAAAACAAGTAAGAAAGTTTAGTCGGTCAAGCCCGACTATAAAATACCCTACACCAATTATTAGTAGAAAACAGTTTTTCAGAAATGGGCGCTATATAGCCATCCAAAAATGTAGTTCCATGACTTCTGTGAATATAAATATTATGTATGTTAAGCGATATAAAAGCTTTTAAAAAATTTATGAAGGAATTACTGAGAGCGTCTTATATGGGAGATTTGACTAATTATGGACCGACCATTATAAAATTAGGTGTCATCATTTCTGTATATGTACATATGTATATGAAACAGATTTGTGTTTAATATTATTTGGATAGCAAAATTTTTAAGAGATTTATGGTCGGTAAAGTGATTTTCGGAATTGGAACTTATATGGAAGCTACGACTAATTATATACCGAACGTCATAAAATTGCACGAAATGGTTTGTATATATACAAAACATATTTGTATTCAATATTATTTGGATACCTAAATTTTTAAGAGAGTTGCACTTCTTAAAGTGATTTTCGGAAGTGGACCTTATATGAGAGCTACGACTAATTATTGACCGGTCATCATAAAATTGTACCGTATTATTCGTATATACGAAACATATTTGTGTCCAATATAATATGGATATAATATGGATACCGACATTTTAAAGAGAGTTATGATCTTTAAAGTGATTTTCGGAAGTTGGCCTTATATGGCAGCTATGATCAATTATGGACCGATCTGCACAAAATTTGTTGATGTGATTTGGCTTCATTTACCACTCATTTGTGATGAAATTTTTTTGAATACTTGCATAATTGAAAAATTTATGATCAGTAAACCCCAATTTCGGGAGGACATTTGTATGGGGGCCAGGTGAAATAATGTACCGATTTCCACCAGTTTCAATCCCATCCGTCCTTGGGACGAAAAAATATCACCTACCAAATTTTATCGAAATATCTTTCAAATTGCGACCTGTACTCTGTGCATAAGCTGTACATGGACAGCCAACCAGACGGGCGGACGGACGGAAGGACATCGTTAAATCGACTCAGAAAGTGATTCTGAGTCGATCGGTATACTTTAAGGTGGGAGTTGGACCAATATTTATGGGTGTTACAAATACATATCAGCACAAATCCAATATACCCTCCCTACAATGGTGGTGTAGGGTATAATTAATTTGATTGGATTTGCAATGTATAAATATTTGTGGAAAAAAATAATTTAATCCCCATTAAAACAGTAAAGTGCGCTATTTCTCTGTCCTTAACTGTATATATGTTCACAAAAATTTAAATATAACAAAAATAAGCTACAGTAGTTACCTGCTTACACTAGCAGCGGTATTTCCGCGAAATTAATCAATTACTTTTCAAAAATACTGCTGGATTTTATATTTTACATACAACAGGTAGAATTTAATAATTTAAACAATCTTTACATGTTGTCATAACGAACTCAGCCGGATTAAAACATCAATAATAACAACAAAAGATAAATCCCTTTTTCAAGTCCTTTAACATTTAACGGACAACAAGTACAAGTACTTATTGTTATTTTAATGGGTTTTTACCGGGAATTTTTGACAATTCATCTCATGTCTTAAATAGCTGTTAAAACACATCATGTTCAAAGATTTAACTTAATTACATAATGGCCTGTGGTACAAATGAAATGAATTCGTTTAAAGATATTTGTGCCATAAACTTACCTCTCAGTTTTTCACGGGCATTTTCCAAAGTTGTTTTACGTGCGTTTACTGTAGATTCTGCAAATTGAGAAAAGAAAAAACAAAATAAATGAAAAATATTCCAATTAATTAATAAATTTTAGCTGTTAATAATTCAGAATTTTTTTTTTTTGAAAATTCAAACAAAATATTATTAAGACATTTTTATATTAAAGTGTGTTTTGTTGCTGCTAGAAATATTTCTTTTACAAAAATAACATTCTTAAACACCCACACACTGACTTTGACATCGAAAATACACACAACCATAAATTTTTTCAAGAAATTAGCAATAATAACAAACTTAAAATCATCATCTGCCCCATTTATTTTGATATTTATTTCAGAAATTCTAATGAAAACAAATCATTATAACGAAATTTTAAATGTCCTGCAACAAAAATGTTTTAGAACACAAGTTCTCATATAGATTTTCTTTGAAACTAGGATCTTTTAATCCAAAAGTCTAGATCGTTATAGAAGTTCTACAAAGTTATAAACGATTGAAATTTTTATGAAAAAATAGATTTTGGATGCAAAATAGAAGTGATCACAGATTGAGATTGTTTTACACAAAAATGTAATATTTGCAAAGTTGTAAACAATTAAAGTTTTCTATGAAAAAGTAGATTTTGGATGCAGAATAGTAGATTGATTGAGATTATTTCCTCCAAAAATTCAGTTATAAACGATTGACATTTTTATAAAAAAAATAGATTTTGGATGCGGAATAGTAGTGATCACAGATTGAGCTTAATTTCTCAAAAAAAACAGTTATAAAAGATTTAAGTTTTCTACAAAAGTGTAGATTTTGGGCGCAGAATAGCAGTGATCACAGATTGAGCTTAATTTCTCAAAAAAAAAAAAACAGTTATAAAAGATTTAAGTTTTCTACAAAAATGTAGATTTTGGATGCGGAATAGTAGTGATCACAGATTGAGATTGTTTTACACAAAAATGTAATATTTGCAAAGTTGTAAACAATTAAAGTTTTCTATGAAAAAGTAGATTTTGGATGCAGAATAGTAGATTGATTGAGATTATTTCCTCCAAAAATTCAGTTATAAACGATTGACATTTTTATAAAAAAAATAGATTTTGGATGCGGAATAGTAGTGATCACAGATTGAGCTTAATTTCTCAAAAAAAACAGTTATAAAAGATTTAAGTTTTCTACAAAAGTGTAGATTTTGGGCGCAGAATAGCAGTGATCACAGATTGAGCTTAATTTCTCAAAAAAAAAAAAAACAGTTATAAAAGATTTAAGTTTTCTACAAAAATGTAGATTTTGGATGCGGAATAGTAGTGATCACAGATTGAGATTGTTTTACACAAAAATGTAATATTTGCAAAGTTGTAAACAATTAAAGTTTTCTATGAAAAAGTAGATTTTGGATGCAGAATAGTAGATTGATTGAGATTATTTCCTCCAAAAATTCAGTTATAAACGATTGACATTTTTATAAAAAAAATAGATTTTGGATGCGAAATAGTAGTGATCACAGATTGAGCTTAATTTCTCAAAAAAAAAAACAGTTATAAAAGATTTAAGTTTTCTACAAAAATGTAGATTTTGGATGCGGAATAGTAGTGATCACAGATTGAGCTTGTTTTTCACAAAAACGTAATATTTGCAAATATTGAAGTTTTAATAGAATTTTCTTTGAAAAATTTTGGCTGAAAAAAAAAACAGTGCTCAAAGATCAAGTATGAACATCCAAGCATCATCGCAGACGTACGTTGTCTTCCCGAACATATTGATCAATGGACTCCTAGACCTTTCATCTCGAGAAGCTTCGGCTACTCTATTTCGAATAACACGGAATCAGTAGAAGGTCTACCCCTGAACCCTACGAGCTTATCTGTATATACGGATGGCTGCAAAAAAAGGGGAGAGAGTTGGCGGCGTACAGAAAAAAATAAAAATGAGTTTCAATTAAAATATTTGTGGAATCAATTAAAAATTTAATTGAAATCGGACCTGTAAATAAAATGATAGTATCAATTAAAAAAAAATGTCAGATTTAATTGAAAATATCAGAAAAAGTAATTGAATCAATTAAAATTTTAATTGAAAATTATCTTAAAATCAATTAAAGGTTTATGAAAAAAAACATGATTTTTTTTTTCTGTGCGGAGTCTACATTCAAGAATTTGAAATTAGTATTAGATGTTTAGAATTCCAAATGAATGCGGTACCGTACAGTCTGAGATTTTTTTTTTATTTATTTACATATAACAGGTAGGGATATTCGTATATATACTGATGGCCAGGCTGCAATAAAGTCTCTAACTGGTGTATCGACCTTGGGCCAGAAATGCCGCACATCCTTAAATAGGATAGCGAGACATTCGACAGTTTCACTCATATGGGGGCGTGGACATAGGGACAAAATAGGAAGCCTTGTTGCTGATAACCTAGCAAAAAATGGTTCAATGCTACCTGATGATGACATTTACCATCTATGTGGTATTCCGCTATCAGCATGCAAGCAACGAATTAGTAATTTTTACTATGAGTTTGCTCAAACCAGGTGGACAAATGCACATATCTGTGCAATCACACGATTTATTTGGAATAGGTTAAATAGGTTGTACTTGCTAAAACTACAGCGTTCACAATTAAGTCACTTGGTGTCGGTGATCACAGGACACTGTAAATTCGGCAACCATTCTGCTAGAAGATTAGGTCTACCCTACAATGATTTTTGTAAAAGTTGCAAAGATGAAGAAGAGGAAGAAACAATTTCTCCATTTTAACACCTTTTTGGGACAACCATACTTTAATCATCTATCTGAGATATCAGGTTTGAAATTAGAGCGTATAAACGCCTTTATTAGGAATAGCAATTGGCTATCGGGATCTGACACTAAACCATTTCTCTTATAGTGGAACTATTAGTCGTTGAGCGGCTCGAAGTGTTTACTCCATCTTCCTCTATTGAAACCTTTTAGATCCGACACTTTCTCCTTCCCCCTGTCTATATTCTCACTAACAGTCTCTCTCAACATCTATCCCATTTCTTTTCAGGCAACACAAAAGGACCAATGATTGGACCTACGCGATCTGTACAAGTATGACTGCCTGCTGACCTAACCTAACCTATTGTCTATTCAAACAAATCAAATCAAATTTAAAATCGATTTGGAAAATGCAGGTTTGGAATTCGTGTTGATTTTTCAAATTTTTTAACTTAACTAATTTGGCGTTTCTTTCTTGTTTTTCGTAGCCTACACAGAAAAAAAAATCATGTTTTTTTTCAATTAAACCTTTAATTGATTTTAAAATAATTTTCAATTAAAATTTTAATTGATTCAATTACTTTTTCTGATATTTTCAACTAAATCTCACATTTTTTTTAATTGATACTATCATTTTGTTTACAGGTCCGATTTCAATTAAATTTTTAATTGATTCCACAAATATTTTAATTGAAACTCATTTTTATTTTTTTCTGTGTAGTGTTAGAGTATGGCGCTTTAGTGTTGATGCTAACAGACTACACTAAACCCCTTGCCCCGACTATAGGGGCTACACAGAACATGATGCTTATAAACTATTTTTAAAAAATTGTTTTCAGTTCGTGTACAATTTATGTTCTTTTGCTTTCATTTAATTCGGTGTTTTTTTTTTGTTGCTTTTTGTTGTTGGAAAATTTCTTTTTGGCAAATAATTGTAAATTTGTGCCAGGGAATTTCCAATGAAATAGAAATTTATTTTTAAACGAAAAAAAAATGTGAATGTTTTTTTTCTTTCGTTTAATTTTCTAAATTTATCTATTTAGCAAAGTTTTGTGGTGCTACGTATTTCCTTTAGCGTTTAGTTGTGGTACATAAATTTCACCATAAATAATAAGATTTTATAAAATATAAACCAAAAAATACAAAAGAAATTAAGATTCATTAATTTCAATAGCTTTTAATTAGAGAATGCATTACCTGGAAGTAGTGAAATAAGGTCATAACTATTATGTATCTTGTAACTGCTTATTTATTAGAAATTTTCCCATTTGATAAAGTATACCGATCGACTCAGAATCACTTCCTAAGTCGATTTCGTATACATACATATAATATGGTAGAATTTTATGATGATTAATCCATAATTAGTCGTAGTTCCCATATAAGGCCTACTTCCGAAAATCACTTTAACGACCATAAATTTCTTAAAAATGTTGTTATCCAAATAATATTGAACACACATACATATATTTCATATACATACGAATAATACAGTACAATCTTAAATTGGTCGGTCCATAATTAGTCGAAACTTCCATATAAGACCCTCTAATTAATTCACTTTAACCTCCATAAATCTTTTCAAATTGTTAATGTATTTCGATTTAACACATATAATGGGTTAAGAAAGGAAATAGACAACGAACGGTGTCAAATCGGCAACGATGCGGTGTCAAATGGACAACTTTGTTACAAAATTGACACCGTTCGGGTACGATTTGTGCACATACGGGGTAAATACACATTTGATACCGTATGGTGTCAACTCGCACACATATGTGTTCAATTTTTTAATGGGTGTACATGGTGGCACCTTGGACCACTGTAAAACATCGAAGGATAAATCAATAAAGAAGATTATCAGCGTATTTTGCAAACACATCTTTCCGTTTTTGTAGACATGAGCATCGATCAAGTGGATGAAGTTTCTTTCTAGCTGGATGGCGATCCTAAAAACAGTTCCAAAATCGAGAAAGTAAGCCAGGAAAAGTCCCGATCTAAATCTGTTTGAGAATTTTTGGTCAATCGTGAAGAGACAGTTGGCACAATGCCCATTAACTCCAACCCATTTGGACGAGTTTTGGCAGCGAGTTCAGCGCGAATGAGAGAGTATTCTAAATGAATTAATAGGAAAATTGGTGGAGAATCTGCCAAAACGTGTAAAAAGTGTTTTTCGAAATTATGGAATTTAGTTTTTGTACATATGGGTAGTTTTCATTTCGTTTATATTTTTTCTTAAAACTTGATACTTTTAATATTAATTTAAAATTTATTTTGTTAAATATGTATTTTAAATTTTATTATTACGCAATGTCAAGTGCTTAAAGCACTAAGCATGTATTCATTTGTGCTCCCCACTGTACATACATGATTGTTTAAAAATCTGATAAAAGAAATAAAACCACCTGTTCAAGCCAAAAAAAAAAAAAAAACTGAATAAAATCATAAAGTTTGCTTGTTTTCTTTTTTTGTTCAAAACGTAACATGTTGCATTCATTTGCAGTATACCCTTCTTGCCACATAAGGTTATAAGTACACAGTCATACACATGAGATATTATAGGTATAAATCTTTGCAGACATACATATGTACGTATGAATATATGTTCACAAAATATCTTTTCAAGGCACAACTAAGAGTGTAAAATGTATCTCTGTTGGTTTGTCTGTCTGACTAAGACTTTGGGCGACTGCAAAACGCGATTTATAGGCGTCAGGAACAGACGACGACTAAGAATGATGACGACAACAGCGAATAGCAGATGATGATGGGGCAAAAATGAAGCAAACAACCAACCAACCAACCAACCTTCTGGCAATAAATGACCAAGTTTAGCAAGATTACACACCGAATGAGAATGTAACTGCAAAGCAACATTAAGCTAAACTAAATAAAATGTAAGCACGTTGCAACCGAGCACAACAACTAAATATTTATAAACATGTTGGTATGATGATCATCATCGTCTTCTTTATATTGTTACAATGTTTTTTGT
This sequence comes from Bellardia bayeri, assembly GCA_950370525.1. Lineage (NCBI taxonomy): Eukaryota > Metazoa > Arthropoda > Insecta > Diptera > Calliphoridae > Bellardia > Bellardia bayeri. The sequence goes on from OX493268.1 coordinate 62,967,295, forward strand.
TTCTTCTCTTCATTTTAGTTTATTTGTTTCAACTTAAGGTACGGTCACACTTGGCAAATATTTGCCGGAAGAGACGTAACCACCAAATAACATATATTTGAACTCGTTTATTTATTTAAAAATGCTTTGTGCTAGTTAGGGTTGCTAAATACTTTTCATGGTTAAACAAAAACTTCCCAGGTCATTTTTTAAAAGGAGATATTAGTTAAATTTTTGTGAAACTACAGCGATTTTACTTGAAAGGACTTCTTGCAAATAAAACTGTAATGATAAATTCCCCATTCCCAAAACCTTTATTAAATCCCCTACTCAGCAAACAACTCTCCAGCTTGGCAAGCTCTAGCTTAAGTCTTAAAGCCATATAAAAAAATTTCCCATTAACATGCAGAACAACATAAAATGCTCAAAAGTCTACTTAAATCAGCGCCATTGTCCAGATTGCATGAGAAAGAGAGACGGGACAGGCTTTACTTTGCCAAGCTGCCAGGCGGCAATGTTTGTAAGTTAAATCTCTACTCGTATGTAAGTATGTATGTAACTATAAATTTTATTTTAGAAGAAAACCCAAAACAAGTTTGTTTTAATAAAATAAAAAAAAGAAAACATTGGCAATTGAAAATTCTCATACATAAAATACTTAATAATGAGTTTTATAAACATAATGATCATTATCGTAATTATGTGTTACTTTGCAACAGGGCCCACTGTTCTCATACATCTTTGTTGTGCATTCGCAAAGCTAGAACCTGTTATTGTTTTACGAGTTTGGTTCTTTTGTGCAGACCCCATAAGCAGGATTATGCATACGAGTATAGTGCAGTCAGAGGGGATAGAGAATGTAATGTTAAATATTTATTTAACATTTCTTTCATTATTTAAAAAAATACACAAGGTTGTGTTTAATTACTTTATAAATACATACAGCTGTTAACAACTAATTGGACCGCATGATAAGATGCATCTTTAAGGCCAAAAACAGATTATTAATTGACATCCAACACGAAATAGAACAGTGCAAAAAGCCTCTTCTAACTAAAGTTCAAAGAAAACGTCTTGTGGAATTTGCCTGCTCTCATCACTAACGGCTTATCACTAGAAGTGTGTGCTTTGGAGCGACAAAACTAGGATTGATCGCATTGCACCTGATGGTCGAAGCTATGTTAGAAAGATTCGCTGTTTCATGGGTAATGCTTCTCCTGGACTAATGTTGGCCCAATACATAGAATTGATGATATTTAAGATTATATGGCAATTCCAACCAGACAATGATCCAAAGCACACGGCGAAGCTTAACAAAAAAATGTTTGGAATGGCTATCATCCAGTCCAGACCTAAACACAATCAAACATTTGTGTGGTGGCGTAAAAAGGCCAGTAAGTCTTAAAAATATGACCAAGTCTTGGGGGAAGTGAAGTTGGCGTGGGAGTCTTCTATATCGGTTGAGCGATGTCGACGATGTCATATTTATAATCAAAAAGTAGCCGTTTCCAATTAGCTGTCGCAGTCAAAATGAAATAAATTTACTTGAATGTTTAAAATATTTTTTAAATTGAATAATTTCTTCATTTACTTCCTTTCTCAACGTTTTAATATGCTAAAAAAATATTATGGAATAAATGGAAAATGGAAATAAATGTTTAAAACTTAGACGGTTTGGACATTAGTCCTAATTTACACAAAGCCATTTTTATTAACACTTTTGAGGCTGGATAATAAACATATAAAAAAAAAACGATATCTGGCGAAATATATTCAAAACATGTGAAATGTAATGTACATATGAATGTATTTTGTCTGGATATAGAGTTCATACCTTTAAAGGTTTAGCTGACAGTGGGGTATTTTAAAATACTACAACAGTTTTTCACATTCAAAACGAACATACTGCATAATTAAAATTTTGCCAATGGCTTCCCTGTAGTCCTTGGTAACGAGTGTCTGGCAATGGCAAAAAACCAACACTTGCAATTAACAATTATTAGAATAATTTGTTTGCTTGTTTATTTGAATAAATACGTTTTTTTTTTTTGAGAAAATAAGCTTAATCTGTGATCATTTCTTTTTTAATCTGTAATTGATTTTTTTTAGGAAATTCTAACTCTCTCTTTATAACTTTGTAAAGACATACTGGAAATGGGAATTCCATCCATTCCAAATTTAAATCATTGTTATTTATTTCTGTTCTAGTGATATTTCGAGTGAAAGGTGGTGGATGAATTATTTGTTTTCAAAAATTTTATGTTGTTATTGAACTGCTGATGATTATGTTGGTGGAAGTTAACAGTCATCCCTAAATACCGACGGAAAGCGGAACGTTTTTTTTACGCTGATCATTAACGCTGATACCCCATCCCTAAACAAAAGCCTCAACGTTATGCCAAAACGATAAAAACAGGGTTATCAAACAAATAAATAAAACGACCCTGTTTATTTTTTTTTTGTTTTCTTTTGCAACTAACTTCACTGTGAAACGCCTTGTCAAAATCGGATTTTCCAATAGCAAAGCGTTGCCGCCGCGTTGCTTCGGTATGCTCCATACAAAATGTATGAGCATGAGCAATTTTGACATTTAAAAAACGCTTACCGTCGGTATTTAGCGATGGCTGTAAGGCGGACAGGTAGTTATTGAAGAAAAGAACTACAGCTGACAAAAGCTTATTATTATTTTGAACTTTAAAACTGCAGGGTTATAGTTGGCTGGTTTAACTATTTTGTTTTGTATAGTTTGCTGTCAGTTATGAAGTCATACACACATCCTCCCATACATACATTTCAAACAAACTTTATGATGGTGTTGGTGTTTGTTTGTTGCTGCTGCTGCTTTTACTGTTGAATGTGTTTAATTGGGGGAAGCCGTTTTGTATCTGTGATACGTTTTCTTTTTCTTTTTTTGTATGATTTTGCTGTTGGTGTTATTGCTGCTATCAAGCTGTTTGTTGCTGTTTGTTGTTGTTGTATTTGTGCTTTTACAGTTGTTGTTGCTGCTTTTATTCACCTTTACGGTTTGCTTTCAAAACATATTTTTATTCCAACTATAACATTTTGGCTTTTTTGTTTGGCAGTGTGTTAAAATTGCAGCTGTTTTTTTAGCCAGTTTTATTTTTTGCACAACCGGTATTAAATGTGTAAAAAAGTAACGTCTCTTTGTTGAAAATATAACAAACAAATAACAAAACAAGGTAACAAACAAGAATATGTACCAAAATTGTATGTTTTAGTGATAATGATGAATAACTTTAGAAATTATAAAATTAAATAACAAAATCTTAATTCGCAAATGTGTTATGCTTGGTTTTCACTATGTCATTTTTGTTGTCAAATTGTCCAAATTGTTGGCAATTGTATGAAAACGGGTTGCCATATCATGATTTTCATGATTGCAAACATAGATGACGCCATATGACAACCAGGTTTCATACAATTGCCAACAATTTGATAACAAAAATGACATAGTGAAATACCTACAAGATATTTCAGATTTATGACAGATATACTTTAAATTTTCTATTGGTTTTTTTCGACAAAATTTTTCAAAATTGTTGAAAACAGAGTTTTACAGTTTTGCAATTTAGGGACAAGAATGCGGGACGGATTAGAAACACAATTTGTGTAACACTGTAAGAGCCCTCGATTCTGATGCATATTTGGAAATTTTGTTTATCGTTTTGTTATTTTCTGTAATGGGTCAAAAATTTCTTAAGTTTTTAAAGTTTGTTCAAATATACAAAATTATCTTTGCAAAAAGATAAAGAAGACTAAATTGAGTTGAGTATTTTTCAAGTTATTAGAAATTGCATTAGGTGTCAGAGAAATAATATATTTCATAAAACAAGACTTTTTTTATCTTCCTATACCCTACACCACCATAGTGGGGAGAGTATATTAAAGTTTCAGAATCATTTTCTGAGTCGATTTAACGATGTCCGTCCGTCTCCATGTTTTTTTTTTTTTTTTTTTTAAACAAACACAAACTGCGAAGCTTTTTGGATTGTCTGCAGAAAACACCCAGAGTCTTTGGCGGGAATCGAACCCGCAACCCTCTGACTGATAGTCCGGCACACTATCGCCTAGTCTATCGGGGCACAGGTCGCAATTTTGAAGATATTTCGATAAAATTGTGTACGTGATATTTTTTGCGGCCCAAAAGGTTTAGAATTCAAACCTTTTTGACTGCCTGTGTAATCTTTCTCTTACGTGTCAAACACATCACTTCTGAATCGCACAGAACATCTCAAACAGCGTTGTCAACTTTGAAATTTCAATACGCACCAAAATGGAGAAAAAACGCGCCGTTTGAAAAAAATCGCACCAAGTTTAGATTTTCGTTTTTATTTAAAATGTTTATTGAAATAATTTCACATACAAAATACAAAAATATTGTATTATAAATATAACAATAAAACAGTCATCAACAGTTCAGTGTTTTTAGAAAAAAAATAAAACTTAACAAAAATAAAAAATAAATTAAACACATTTGTTTGTATTCCTTTGTATTAGATATGTAATTAATTTCTTTTTTTTTAACTGTTTTTAAAAGAGATCAACGATTAATAGTAAAAGTAATAATAGTAAAAGCCTTTGTTTAAATAAACGAACTAATAAGGATAAAATAAGCATTTAACCACTCAAAATTTTACTCACAATATGCTATTCGGAACTGAAGTACTAATTGGTAAAAAGGGCTAATTTCAGTACATATTTTTTAAATATTTTTATATTATATTGTAAGTAGAAACTTCTACTACTGGGACTCTAACCCTGGTTGTTCGTCTACAGTTCAGTAGACCAAACCATCAGGCTACACAAGAATTTATATTTCCATGTTTAAAATGTTAATTTCATTTTCAAACAAAGATTTTCGCCCTATTTACAATTAGCAATAATCTTCATGTGACGAATTTGATAGTATGTATTTATTTTTCATACATTCGTATTTAAAATGGGGTCCTTTTTCATCGTATAGATTTCATGATAATGAATTATTAAAAAACTGCAATTAAAAATTAGTAAAAATAAAGATTTCATCACGTTTTCGGAAAAATTAAAAAACGCACCGAAATTTAAAAAAAAGCGCACCGCGCACCAACTGAGAAATTTTTCCCACCAAAAAGTTAAAAAAAAGCATAAAAAATGGTGCGAAACGCAACGAAACGACGCTGATCTCAAACCTTATTTATTAGCTCATTTTATTTATAAAAAATCTCTTAATTATCACCAATGTTATGCTCTTAATTGTAATACTAAATGCCTAAGCTTTTTCAAAACAAGCGTAATCTCTTTTCTCTTTAAACAATATTTTACTTATTTTATATTTCCATGGCGCAACTATACAAGGTGAGTGCAAATCGACAACAAATACAACACAAAACAGAAACAACAGGCATTTTGTTTGTGTAAAATAATGTACTACTGTCAAAAATATTTGAAAAAGTATTACTTTTGACGCAAGTAAATTGTAAACAAAGTCAGTCAGCTTTGCTACTGCACTCACCTTGTATAGTTGCACCATGTACTACATATATTTCGTTTAAATAAAATGTGAATAATAAATTTTTTATCAATCATCACTGCGTCATTTTTGTTTTTTTTTTTCGGTTCTCTTCTCAATGATGCCAATTTTATAAAAAAAAAAGATACGAGAATATCATAGAAAAATATTTGATTGGAAAGTAATGTGTTAAAATGCTAATATTTGTTTTAAATCATTATTTGCAGCAATGCTTATTACTACCACATTTTATAAATATGTAAGTCATTACTTACATGCGATTTGGAATAAGTAATCAACTGTTAATGCGAGCCATTAACACAAAACCAAGGATTTCGATAAAGGAAAATGAGTTCAGGATATTTTTTGTATTTTTGTGGTTCAAAAGTATTCAATCGATGTTTTGTTATCTAAATTTTAAAACATTAAGGTTTTATATATGTACAAGAAAAAGTGTTTAATATAACGCTAAATTGACCACCCGTTTTTTTTTTTTTTTTTTTTTTTTTTTTTGTAAAAACTTTAATTAAATGAGAGAGAGGGAATTCCCTTGTTAGACACAAAATCTTTTATTGATATAGAAATTAAAAACAAAGCAAAAAAAAAAAACAAACAATCAACATGATACATTTTTATTATTTTTGTTGGCGTAGTATTTATACATATGCGTTGTGTTTGTGTTGTTGTTGTTGCTGTTGTCTTGTCGGCCGACATTTTGGTTTTTGCAAATTATGTGAAAGAGGGAATTTCAAGAGTACGGTGACAACAATCTGGTTACGCAGTTCAGCAAGTATGGACAATGTTTGAAATATTTGGTGTTTTATTTTTTTTTATGTGGGTACCAGGTTTATCCATGTATTAACATATTTACATATTTACTTACATATGTATGTGTGTGTTTAATTGATTTTATGTAGCCACTTAAGTATGTGTGTGTGATAGTTTTATGTTGGCATTTTTACAGAGAAGGAATATTAAATTGTTAATAAATTAAAGAGTTTTTCTAACATTCTATTAAAGAAAATTCAAAGTCTAATTAGTGATGAATTTTTCAATTTATTTGTTGTTCATGTTCCAATGTCGCGTTCTTTTGCTAACAGTACACCGCGATCGTTTTAAACATATGGCTGACAATTTTAATTAAAAACCAAATATTTTATATTGATTTTAAATATAAGTCTCGTTCGCTATCGTCCCGAGATTTTTACAAAAACAAATGTTTTCAATATTTTACATGTCCTTACAGTCTAATAATAACAAAATAAATTGAATTCTTTTTCTTAATAAAATAACAAAAAATCGAAATGAATTGCAAGTACATATTACTGTTCGAAACTTAAGCAACTTTCAGTACTTTGTATGGTAACCTTTAATTTTTATGACGTCAGCACATCTTTTTGGCATAGATTCTATGAGATTTGCAAGTACTGTTGTTGGTATTGATTCCCACTCTTGTTTTAAGGTATCAAAGAGTTTATGTTTGTCTTTAAAAAGGTGAGTTCTTTACGATTCAAAATCTCAAATAGGTTCTCTATTGGGTTCAGATCAGGGGATTGGGCGGGCCAGTCCAACACTCGAACTCCACTAGCAGATAACCACTCTTTGACTAACTTCGACGAGTGCTTTGGCTCATTATCATGTTAAAAGACCCATCGAAGTGGCATTTCCCATTCAGCATGTTTGAGCATATGGTTTTTTAAAATGTCTTTGTAAACGAATCGGTCCATTTTTATACTTATTTCAACAAATGGGCCAACTGTATTCGCTGAAAAGCACGTCCACACCATCACATTTCCCCCTCATGCTTTATTGTACCCTTAGTGTAACGTTGATCTAAGCGGTTTCCTTTAGGTCTACGAACGTGACAAACTCCGTCTGAATTCAACAAGTTAAATTTAGACTCGTCGCTAAATAAAACGGTTTTCCATTTCTCTACAGTCCAATTAGAGTGAGCTTTCGCCAATTCCAGCCGTTAAATTAATTAAACTTGTAAAAATTGTCGATACATTTTAAAGCGATTTTACAAACCTTTTTTTGTGATGTTTTTTTGAAGTAATGTACTTTTTGGACGGCATGTAGCTTCTCAGACTGTTTTCCAATGCACGTTTTCTTACAGTCATGGTACTAACTTTTAGTTTAAGCTTGTTTACAACCTTTTGTGAACTGATATACTTTTCCATTTTAAAGAAATGTAGGATTTCTCTGTCTGTTCGTTCAAAAGTTTTCCTTTACCTCGCGCCGTTATTCACATATTCTACTGTTTCACTGGTTTTATACCTTTTTATTTGGCGTGAAACAATTGATTTATCGCAAATTTGTTTTCAATAAAAGTTTGGGATTCGCCTTTAAAAACAAATCCACGATTTTTAATTTAAAAAAGCCTTTAAAGTTAATATCAAAGCATCGTTTCTAATTATACGCCCAACACTGTATGTATTTATACATATACATATGTATATGTATATTTTTAGTAGCAAAAAAAAAAGCAATACTTAAGAACAATTTAAAAAGTTTCATTAAAGTACAAATAATATTTTTACTTCAGCTGAGAAGACCAATCGAAATTGTTCAAATAAAATTATCTACTAAAAAAAAAATTCTAATATCAACAACCTATTAACAATTTTAGAACAAACTTAAAAGCTCAAGTGTATTTGAATTTTGAATTTCAAGTACATATATGTATTTGAATTTACACACTCCCATTTTGCAAAATACGCCCACTTTTTCATAATATACTAATAATATCATTAATACATATTTTATAATGTTTTATACTAACTAGATTTGCTAAATGTCTGCTATCATTATTAATCAGCATTTATTAAATATCATTCTTAATTCTAATACGCGTTTGTAGCAGTTCTAATTTTTTCTTTGTTCTTATTTCTTAGAAATGACGTAAGTTAAGTTAATTTTAGTGTGATAAGAATTTTACTATTTAAAAAATAAAAAAATGCAGATAATATAAGTTGGTGTGTTTAAATTTTATTCACAAATCATTAACCAAACAAGTTCAGGTGCTATACACGACAATACAGAATATGTAGTAACAACCTTTAGTAAAACATAAATTTAAGATCGACTTTTCGATGAAATCTCTTTGTTTGTGAAAAATGTATGTTAATGTTTTGGAATATGTATAAATATTTAAAACTTGCCCAACAAACTTTTGTATTATACTTTGGATTCCTGCTTCATTATGGGACTATCGAAAACTGATTAAAAATATGACAAAGGTTTTTTGAAATTAACTTCTGTACTTTATCTAACTTTATTATACTAACTAAAGAAGTTGACCTCCAATCTCTTTTTCTCGATAACTGCAGCAGCCTCATGTCTACCTTATAACTTTGTTGTATTTAAGGTTTTAAAACCCCTTTTTATACCCACTAGCAAAAAGATGGGGAGTATATTGCGTTTGCCATTCCAAAAAGTTTATATATTCTGCGTCCTTATACGATTCTAAGAGGATTTAGCCAGGATAGAGCTTCGTAAAAAAGACATAGAACGATGAAATTTTTACCAAAAATTTTTTGATCCATCGAAATGTTTGCTATTGCAAATGGGCAAAATCGCTAAAGTAGGATTTGAGTTATAGATCAAAGTTTCAGACTACCTCGATAGTTTTCAGATATTTGTTTGCTGTTTTTTTTTTCAAAAATAATGCAGATAATATCATAAAATTTTGCACACTTTATTTTTGTTATAGAAGGACAAGTCCTGTTGAAAATGGTAGGAATTGGTTCACGATTTCTCATAGCCCCCATACAAATGTCTTCCCAGAATATGGCTTTATGGAACATAAATGTCTATAGAAAAGCCGTATCTAAACAAATTTCTCCAATAATAAGTTTCATGCAAAGTGAAATCTCAAAACAATATTTTGTTTGCAACGGTCTATAATGTTGACATAGCCCCATACAAAGACCACTTCCGAAAATCACTTAAATGAATATAAATCTTTTGTAAAAATGACTAGCAAGTTGAAATTCGACAAGCACAATCGAAATATTTAATTAAATTGTCGTATTAAATTTCATAATGATCGGTCCATATTTTACCAGAGTCCCCATATAAAGTCCAGTTCCGGAAATCACTTAAATAGGCATAAATCCCTTATTAAAACCACTATTCAGTTTAAATTCAACACAAATAGTCCATCTGAATATAATGATGATGGGTCTATATTTGACCGTAGCCTCCATATAAAGCCTACTACCCAAAATCAATAAAATTCGCATAAATCTTTAATAAAAACCTCTAAGAAGTCGAAATTCTACACAAGTAATCCGTATATATGTACATTCAAATCGGCTTACTAGATTTCATAATAATCGGTTTATATTTGAGCGTAGCCTCCATGTGCTTTGTAAACAGAGCTTCCTCACGAAAGGAGGTCACACATGATAATATTTGATTACCTTTAGGAGCAGTAGTTGAAAAGGTTTATAACAGAGAGTTAGAAACTAGCAAAGTAGTTACCCTACTGTAGAAAATCCTGTCTCTATAAAAGACATAATTTTTATATGGTCGGCACTGAGAGGGTTACATATGTATAATGTGCTTATTTTCTCTCTTTTTATCATTAATTCCCTTATCCAACGGCACCTAAGAAGTGATTTTTTCCTAGTACATTATAATAAACAATTTCTTACTGGATTACACAAATGTAACTGCTAAAATATAATAATTCACACACAAACACATAATGTAGGTACTATGTGCAACAATTTTAATTTCAAATGCCACAATAGGAAGACACAAGTAAACGTTTTGTTGGACTTACATACAATACACTGGCATCAGTGCAACAAATATAAAGTAAGAAATTTACGTTTTTATTATAAACTGCTTTTGTATTAAAAAAAAAAAAAATAAAAAAAAAAAAAACTATAAAATTTTTTTATTTACTTTGAAAACGCCGCCGTCGCCAGACAAGCAGACGTCGAAATGCTTTGGTAGCTTTTTTTTTGTTTATTTATTTGTTTGTGTTTCTTGAAAACACAACAAATATGTATGTATGGCTTATTCATGGTTGAAATGAAACACTAAGAATACATACAGTCATATGTACATGCGAGTAGTAATGAACGCATCGTCATCACTACCAACATCATCATTATCATCATCATCTTCATAAACTTGATCATTATCATTTCGCATGCAAGTGCGGATATGAGGTATGTACTACTCAAGTCAAGGGTTACCAACTTATGTGTATTTTCTCTAGAGGTGGGGGAAATGACAGAGAACTGGTCACCTAATTGGTTCTTTGGGAATACACATCTTTTAATATCTTTAACATGACGTTGTAAGTAAAATGACTTATCGCTAAAGTGAAATGAAATTCAGAAACTTATACCGACTACACTTTAGATTACTAAGAGACACTTAGTAGCTGTTTACGCCAAAACAACACTTAGCGATTCTCTTTATTTTCCCTACAATTTCGAGTACATATTTAAATGCAGAAAGCTATGTGTTGCAGTTTACTTTCACTTGCCATTAAGTACGAAATAAAACGCCAAAGTTTAAAACATATCGTAAATATGTACTTGTTTTCGGCATGACATAAACTAATCGTACATCTGTAAACTTCTTTCTCCTCTACTGTTAAGAAATCCTTTGTTCAAATAATTTAATAGATAATAGGAACAAATTCCTAATTCCTTTGCTTCATTCCTTTCTCTTCATGTTTATTGATTAAATTATTCTGGGTAACAATTCTAAACGATTTGGTTTCGGCTCAAAAAGTTTGATAATCTCTTTCAATTGTCCAGCCACTTACTCGTACAAGAACTTTTCACCTAAACAGTAGCTTTTGGCACTTCAATAGATTACTTTTGTTGTGTAGTGAAATTTACAGAGAATATAAGAACTTTTAAAGCCACCAAGAATGGAAATCGAAATTTTGAACACTTTAAGCTTGGAGCAGGAAACACGAACTAAATTGACGAATCTAACATGTGCAAATTTACAAAGTTGCTTAATGGCAACTCTAATCTGGTTATAAACAAGTACAACATGTCTAAAACACACATGCCAGAGCTGTTGTTGTCTACGTAACAACGTCAAGCAACAAAACCTTTAAATTGCCACGAGTTTTTTTATTTTTTTATTTGTTTGTTTGCAAGTTCATTTCATATAAAATTTACTACAGATGCGAACAAACTGCAAAGTTACACAAACAAAAATTACAACTTGTGACTGCATATGAGTGGAAACAGCATAAAATAAAATACTCGTATGTTGCATAAGAAAAAAACGACACACAACAAACAGACAATCCTACGACTTTATGTTATTGTCCAATGCAGGGCAATAGCACCAGAAGCATCTACCACAACAAATGTAACTAACACAGCCGAAGGAGACAGAAGGCAGAAAACATTATTAACAAGTAAAAGTTCTATAAATACAAGTATATATGGGTATTTCCATGAAATGGTCCACCCTGACTTAAAAAATCACAACGCTTGCATAATTTTTTTTAAGGAAAAAATTAAATTACATTAATTGTAGTATATTTTTATTTTTCATTTTTGAATAAAAGCTTAATTTTTTGGTAAAAAAATATATATACATACATATATGTATATAAAATTACTAAAATATGTATGAAGGTAAAAAGTGTCACGTGCGTAATGTAACGTGCGTAATCAACAAATTATTTTTTTCTTAGCAAATTTATGCATAGTTGTTTTTGAACAAAGCATGATTATAAAGGTCCATTATTAACCTTTATAAAAACATTTTTTCCGAAATAGAAATTTCCTACAATTCGCTTAATTTCGCACTTTTTCTTACGGCTCTAAAAGGCACTTCCATTTTTTGTCACGTGCGTAAGTCAACTTTGATTGCATGGAACTTGGGTACCCAGTGCTCAATTTTATAATATATATACTTACTTTTTGAAAAGTCTCATCACATAAAATGGACGATTCTATAATTCCATTCTAAAATTCTAATCCATTTCCATTTTCACAATATTCAAAGACAATTAAACGTGTACAAATGTCGCGTGCATAACCATGGAAACACCCATATGTAGCAATATTTAAGCAGAATTTTATATACCCTGTCATTAAGTTTGTTTCTTCTTTTCGAATTGATTTAAAAAGAAAAATAACTTAACTTTTCCTAACTTTTATTTTAATTTTTTAATAAAAGAAAACTATTGTTTAGAGTAAAGAAAACATTATATTTAAGAACTGATTGCAATACATTGCTTATGAAATCGTTTTATTAATAAAGAGCTCGAACAAGGACACTTTACATTTGCAATGTCGCATTCTGGTAACTAAATCATCGCGTTGCTGGCTTACAACTTAAATTCCAATTAAAATTTAGAGAATTTGACAAAAAAAAAACAAAAATAGCTTTTTATAATAAAAGCACCATTTATAATAATAATAAAAGGTATGTCGCGTTCGCTATTGTAAGTGTATGTTTTATCAAAACTAAATGTTATTTTAACATGCAGTTTAAGAACAGTTACAATGTTGCGTTTTGGTTCTCCAAGATCGTTGTAATCAATCAACAGTTTCTATATCACGTTCTGTTACTTTAAAATCAAAAATAAAACAAATTGCTTTAATTAAAACAAAATTTTCTGTATATAATACACTAAGCATTTATTTAGATTTTCAAAGTGTGTCGTGTTTGCTATGGTAAGTAAAAATTTGTTTAAAATCAAATTAAAGTTGAAGTTATTGCATTATAATAAATATTAAAGATCAAGCTTATGGCGAAGTTACTTCAATATTACAAATAAATGAATATAAATATAAATGTCGCGTGCTAAATTACACATATACTAAAAGTTGTTCAAGAAAAATCTTTGAAAATAACAATAAAGTTATGTTACAATAGTTGTTTTTTTTTAATTTTTTCAAAATGCTGTAGAAATCTAGTTATATTTTTTGTAGCGTTCTGGATATTATGGTTATTGCTACGAAACAATAACAAACTATGACAAAACCTAACGTTTGCACTAATCAATGTGCTATTAAAAGGAAATTGCAACAAATGTTTAAGAATTCTTTATTTTTGTTGCTTCAAAGTAGTACAAATGTCGCGTTCTGAACACGAACAATATTGTACACAAACAATATATATGACACATTATTCTACTTTATTTTGAAAAATTGTCCTTCAATTGAAGAATTTTTACATTTCTATAAATGCAAACGAGTTCTACATTTTTTGTAGCGTTCTGGTACCCATGTTTATTGCAAATATATGGGAAAAGCCACCAACCCACTTAACGTTTCCACTAAGCACAGTGCTACTAAAATCCTATTAAAAAAAAAAGGAAACAAGAAAATATTTTCAAGATTTCTTTTTTTTTTAGCTTCAAAGGCATATGAATGTCACGTTCTGAACCACATATCAATTATATTTATTTCTATTAAAGAAAATGTCTTTAAAATATGGTTTCATGGTCATAGATGTGTTTTTTTCACGTAAAATATCCTGTCGTATTAAAAAAGTCTCACTTTCTATGATTTGTAGAGGCATTCTTCAGCCCTAAATCCCAACTGTTGGAAATTTTGACGATTAACAATGTAATTAAGGTTTTTAAACTTAAACATGCCACACTAAATTCTCATAAGAGTGACAAATTATTTGAACATAGTTAGCCGCACCTAAAGTAGGGCATCTTTAAAGCTGATAAACAAATATTTAAGGAAAAAATAAATAATTGGAACATTATTCTTTTTTTACTTTTGAATAGAATTTGAATTTAAAAAACATAAGCAGAAAGTAAAGGACAACAAACCTGTTAAAAGCAACAATAAAAATCTACATAAATAAATATGGAAAGTTTATGACATTTCCAACATGTTTTTTACGGCTGCAACGAATTTTAAATACTCAACATCTAGATAATAAATATAGTTTACAAAAATTACAATATTATGTTCACTGTAATCATTTATATGTCTACAGTTATCGTGCTTTGAGGCCAAGAACGAAACAAGCAAATTTTGCATAAACTGTTCTGAAGTGTTCTGAAGTTTTGCATTGACCGAAACAAATAGTAGTCGGACGGAACAAATAGTCTGGACTGTAAGCGGGTCTGTTACATTTCGGGTTATCGAAATTAAATTTTTAAATTTTTTTTTATATTTTTGGTCACTACGAGTATTTAATGCAATAAATCAAAATTTAGCACGAACGCTTTCAAAACACATCCATTCGCAACGAAGTGATGTAACTTCACATGTATGTATGTTCCCTATAATGTTTCTCCAGATTTCAGCAGCCATAATAGATAGGACTCCTTTGGTGCCACCAAATACAATAGCATTTTCTTGGAGCTATGGATATTTGAATTTTGTGTCTCCAATCGACTGGCTTGCCAGACATCATATACAATCTCTTATGCTCCATCACATGTAATGATTCGGTAGAAAAATAATTTCCTTTTATAGCATTTAAACAGCATTTCGGATATTGAAAATAGTCTTTTAAGATCTCTCGGCTTCAATTAATATGCAACACAATTTCACTGCTTTTGGTTTAATCCTGCTGTTCGCAAACGTTTTAAAATTGCTGAGTGAATATGTCCCCATGATTTTGCAGGCTCTTGTTGAGTTTGACAACAATCTTCATGGAGTAGTGCCCCTAATTTTAATTCTTCAAACTTTTTTTGGCTGGACTGGGCGATCTTTGTTTTCCGTGCTAAAATCAACACTTCTGAACCGCACAAACCATCTATCTCTCGCACATTGAAACTGATGGAACACATTCACCATAAGCTGCGGTGAGCAATCGGAGTGAAAATTAAAAGAAGTAAAGCAAAACCTCCCGCATATGATGCATTGTTGGTACAAAATTCGACAAATTTAAAGCAGAAGAAAAAACTTTGTTGTTTACACTATAATATTCAATAACTAAAGGTACGGTCACACTTGGCAAATATTTACTCAAAAAAGCGTAACCACTTAGTCCCGGTTTACATTATGAAATTTTTGTCGCTGCGATACTTGCTTTGTAGGCGAGAGCGGTGAGTCGTATTAAAATATGCTTGTACGACTCACCGCTCTCGCCTACAAAGCAAGTATCGCAGCGACAAAAATTTCATAATGTAAACCGGGACTTATTTTAGCACAAATTTGTTTGACGTTGTTCACTCTTACAAGAGTTTTGCAAGACCAATCAGCGCCAAATGAAATATTTGTTGTCTCCTTTCCTAAAGAAACGAGTTCAAATATATTTTATTTAGTGGTAACGTCTTTTTCGGCAAATATTTGCAAATATAAGCGTTCAAAACATGCTACTCCCATCCAATATTTAAAATTATTTCCATAGTAACTGTAACGGTATTTAAATGGTATTTAAACAATTGCGATATTTTAGAGTTAATATTATTTACAACGTACCATAAAAGCTTAACAATGCTGTGTAATATTTTGGTAAAATTTTTTTTCAAGTATTTTTGTCTTAATATTTTTGAGCATAACTTTTTTTCTACTAAACCGCTTTTGCTGATTTTTAATAGTTAACGGCCTAGAACATTAACAAATACTTTGTATATAAATTGTTTAGTTTGCGTGCATACTTTGAGCGTGAGAGTGTTTTACACTAACAAACCTATTAGAGTTGCATAAGAACCCAAAATATAACAAGTATAAATAATTGTGTGACACTTGTAATGACAGTTGTGTGTGTTCACCTATTGTAGAGGTTCTACAAAATTTGTAGTAGACAGGGCAAAGAGTCTTTATATTTATATTTGTAAAGGAGCTGAGAAAAATGGTAAGAACGAAAAGGTTGCATGCACGTTATATTTTTATGGCTTAAAGTAAACCAAGGGCAAAATAAAAACAAACAAATGCTCTCATCTCGTACATACATATATACTCGTACTTATACATTGTTATACACTAAATGTAGAAAGATGTGTGTGTAATAAATAATAAAAAAGAAACAGAAAAACAATAAAAACATAATAAATGTTGTAATGCCAACAAATAGAAAATGTCTAAAGTGAAATGGCATGACAGAGGGCCGGTTTAATAAATAAAGTTGTTCTTCTATCTGCTTTGCCAGCCACCCACTTTTAGTGAGCCGTTGTCTATAAAACTGGGTGTGTGTGTGTTTTTTTTTTTTTTTTAGCTTTATTTATGTGTATACCCGTTAGTTCTATTTGTGACCTTGCAACTCTTTGTAACAGCAGCTATAGTGGGGTAGTGGGATAGTTTACTCTAGTGGTGAGAAAATAATCAAAACATGACATGACCACAACTAGCTGGAATTTCAAACATGTTTAAAGAACTTTCCCAGGCCATTTTCCTCTTCGCCATCCCAGATAATTATTTTACTGAAAAATTTTTCAATTTATTTATTAATTAAAGGGTATATAATAGTCGTCATAGCCGCTTATAATACTCTTGCTTGTTTCCTTTGTGGTGTTTAGTTGCTGTAATATTGGATTTAGTTGTAATGCTCAAAAAGGAATACGTAAAAGCAAAGTCCCCCAAAGAGCATTTCCCTTGTGCTTAAATACAAACACATATTAACACAAATTCATGGATGTCATATTATAGTTTACCCAGCAGTTCTGATTTATGTGTGTGAAGATAAATTCGAATTTAACTAGCACAGACAAAAACCATAATTTTTAACATTGATAATGTTACAGTCAACAGAGAGCACTGTTAAGCACTTAACAGTAAAAATACTTGAATTATAATACAAAAATATATCTAAATTATATAACTGAGGTATTTTCAGAAATAAAAAAGACACAAACAAATAATTGTTGGCATCAAATTAATAGTAGGACATTTGAAATAATCTTGAAATCTGAGTAATTTGCATTTGAAAGATGTAATATATTTGGAGAAGATTTATGACTATTTTGGAAACTGGGTGAATGGTACGCATATTACACGATATAGAAATGGTGGTCCAAGGATACTTGTTGAAATTGTAGTAGTGGAATATCTGAAATAATATCGAGGAGATGTTAATGGAACATTATCAATGTTAAAAATTATGGTTTTTGTCTGTGCTAGTTAAATTCGAAGTTAAATTGATGACAAAATTATCCCGAATTTCATACTAATATTTTCTATCATTCTAATATATTTCAGAACATGTTTCATATAACAATTTAGGGTCAAAATGTGTAATTTTTTTTGGAGCACTTAATGACTTTAGTAGTAAATTTAGGAGTTGGTTCATTATGATCAACTTAATTTCATAATAGTTAAAGCCAAGTATGATAGAAATAAATATAACGACATACGCATGATTTCTCATTTGATGACGTGATGACGTGGTCTTTTCAAGGGATTTTCAAGATCTACGATTTGTCTTATAAAAAAATAAATGCATTTTGTAAGAGTTGGCAATAATTTTTTTTTATTTTCATGAATAATATCAAACCTGTCATCAACGAGAACGTACTACTAAAAGAAAATGGCGAAATTGAAAATAAAGAATACAAATCCTGTATTATTGCTGTTAATCCTCTAGAGGATATGACCTACTCATGGGTTAATCACCTAAATAAAGGTGGTCTAAGTATGCCCACAAAATCGTTAATGGTTTAAGCGTTGCTATTATGCGATGACATTTTCATAAAGTTAGTTAAAATTTACACGAAGCAATTTTTATTGAAAAGATTGATACAATATTTTCCTTGAAATTTCTTCGTTGTTCAAACAGCACAATTCTTATTGATTAAATCGCTCTTATTTTTATTCAAGAGTATACACACATTTGTATATATGTACATATGTAATACGAATAAGAGAGTATAACACGAATTGCTAATACAATCCAGTATATATACGTCTTATCTTCCCCTTACCTCGATTCCTAAAAGGTAATCAACTTAGCTTAAAGAATTGCTTCGGATATAAGTTGTTACTGACAACTGGATATTTGTTAACACATATTAGGAAAGAGCAGAAGAAATAAGAATATGTAATGATGCCGACATTTCTCTGAATATTAATTAAGAGGTACAAGAAAAAGGAAATTTAATAAATTAGTGCATAAAGCAAAAAATTATTATAAAGAAATTAAATTGTACCACTTTTATTTTACAATTTTTTCTAAATTTTGACAGCTTGAATTCTTAGCCAGTAGGATTGATTTTTGCGTAGCGTCATTTGTGCGACCTGCGCAGAAGTTTCAAGTTTTGTGTTCGGAATGGCGTAATCCAGCATTCCTGGTCAAAGCATTCTGGGAGAAAAATATCAACAATTTTGAGCAGAAAAGAAAATTACATAAAGCTTCGGACAAAGTTGTTTTCATATTTTTAAAAGAGAGAGAGAGAGAGAGAGAGAAAATACTTTTTACGAACAACTCTTAAATTGAATTGGTTTAATTTTATATTTTGTCTGGACAAAAATGAACTGAATTATTGCATTGAAAATGGCCATCAGCAAAAGCAACCTTTTTTTTAATTAAAATAATTTAATATTTGTTTTTTGACACTTAAAAACGAAAGCAAAATAAATTAATGGCCGCAGTATTATCACTTGTAAAACTAATAGATTTTGAAGCTTTGATTTTCCAGAAAAATCGTTCGAAATAGATGGGTGAATCGTGTTGTAAAAAAAAAAAATTGTCCGGACAAAACTTTTGTTCGAAACATCCACCTTAAGTTTTAGCTGGCACTGCCATAAATTACTTATGATGAGTATGAGTAGAATAACTGCATTTAAAAATATAATGTAAAATAAATGTATGCTTGACTACACAGTAGATTACTTAGAGACACTATAGTGATATTTGACTACATTTAAGACCACCAGGGAAGTCAAATAACCAAATGCCCAGCATTTGCAACATTTGAACAAAAAATATATAAATTAAAGTCAATCAGAAAAGAAGATTACTTTGTCACCTTCAAAACTAAAGGGTTAATAAATAATGTAAGTTTGTGTAAAGTTTGTGTATGTTTATGTCAATATGTATGGTTGGTGATACATATATATGTTGAAAATTTAATAGCTAACTAAATGAATAAGTTGTCAAACAATTACAAAATATTTGTATAATCTCTTTGTTTTTCTTTCTGGCTAGAATGAGAATATTTAAGAGCTGTCCTACATTAAATGTTTATGATATAGGGAAAATCAATACCATATGATTACAAGGTAGGG
The DNA here is from genome assembly GCA_950370525.1 of Bellardia bayeri. NCBI lineage: Eukaryota > Metazoa > Arthropoda > Insecta > Diptera > Calliphoridae > Bellardia > Bellardia bayeri. Next base: position 62,986,915 of record OX493268.1, read on the forward strand.
CAGTTCATGAAGTTGTTACGCAGGGGTAAAATACCTAAACTATTTTGGAACTTTGTTAAATAGGAATAGAGAGAAAAAACCTGTAATCTACAGGGATTAGTTAGTTCTTTGATTTGTGAAAAACGAATATACTTAAAACTTAACTTAAGCTATTCAGGCAAAAAATTGTTAGTTTATCAATATGTTATAAAAAAAGTTTTATAAAAACAAATAATTAAACATTTTAACACAATTTTGTAAAGCTATTTATAGACGGTGGTCAGATCATACAATGTTGTCAGATTTAGCAATGTACAGACATTGAAAAAATGTTAGCAAAAGGTAAATTGTCAATTCAGACGACTGTAAGAAAACCTTACAATTTCATTGGCACACAATTGTCACACAATGCATTTATGTGTCAACCGAAATTGTCAGTTCAAACGGTTGTCAGATTGTTGTGTGGCAAAGATTGTCAAATTCGTTGTGAGGCATAGTGTGTGTGTGTGTGTTTAAAAATTGTAATTATTGTCATGGAACAAAAACAATTTTCCAAAATATTCTACTTTTTTCCAAAATGTTCTTAATACACACTTTTGTTTGTTTGCTTGTTTATTTATGTGTATTTAGAAATATTTTCTCTGACAATGCATAAACTTTGTACTATTTACAACTTAAATTGTTTGACAATTGTCTTGAAACAATCTTACAATGACCAAAAAAAAGTGTTCACATGATTGTTAAATGTCTGACAATATTTTCGTCTAACAATGTACTGAAAATCTTCTTTATCTTCTCTTACAACGTTGGAAGATAAAAATTTTAAGTTCACACGGTAACATACATAAACAAAACCAACACAAATTCTGTTATTAGCCTAACCGACCAGGCACAAAGTCCCCAAAATAAATAATTAAGTAGGTATGTATGTATAATAATCATAACGAATTCTATTGGCTTAATTAGGTCCATGACAATTCACAAAGTATGTGAAAAGGTGGATATTTAGTAACAAAAAAAAAAAATTATAATAAGGCTGATTAAATCCTCAAATACGTCTACTACTATACTGCCATTTTCTTAATCACTAAGCGAGTATTTCTTTGCTTTAGCTCAACCATTAATTCTTTTAAGTTTCGTAAATAGAATAATTAATATATAAATAAACAAAGAAACACACAATAATAAAGTACATATATTGATAAATATGGTGTGTGTGTGATGATAACCTTTTCGATTACAGTTCACTGCTGACGTCTGTTATGTGCGTATTGGCTTTTCTAATATACATATGTACATATAAATATATGAACAATTTAATAATGTGTATTAGAGAGTGTATAGAAATTAAGTTAGATAATATAATAATGGGAAATACATTATGTGGCGATATAATTGGAAAAAGTTAGATTTTGCAATTAGCACCGTGCATACATATGTATGTATGTCGATTTTTGTGTGAAAAATTTCAATTAAATTTTGGCAAAATGTTGCCAAACCCATTGGCTTTATATAGACTCTGTCTTTAACATTTTAACGTACAAAACAATCGAATGATCGAGTCCCTTTTGCATTTGAAATGACGAGGAACATTTTCTATGGAGCCGGACTAAATTTTAAAACGTTGCACAGTGGATTAAAAGCGAAATGTTTTTGAAATAAATCTAAGTGCGTAGCCAAGAAGTGTACGAGTTTATGGTTTGACGATGAATCCCGCAAACTCATTGTGCATTGCTAAACTAAGAGGAAAATCAAAGTCACTGTATCAAAGTCATTTATATGATATACATATTTAATTGTAGTAATTAACTATATATTTGCAACAATAATATTATATTTTAAATAATTTCCTAGTCAAGTCATAAAGACTGGTGCACAACTGAACACACTCATTACGAATGCAATACTGGGCGCATCCATTTCACTTTCATTCTTCAATGTGACGTAATAATGCGACAAATATTTTATTTCCAATCAAGGAATGAGGCGATATTGAAAATTGTTTTGTTGTAGTTGGCCTCTAAAATGCAACATGGAAAAAGGCGATATCTTTAGGACGTTGCGACCGCTTGAAATCACTTGCAATTTTGTGTATCTTGCTGTGAAGTTGTTTGATGATACTGGTGGAGTACGAGAGAACTGCGAAAACGAAAACAGAAAATTTTGTCGCTGGCATTGCAAATTTCGCAAAAATCCATGTCTCGCATTATCAATAAAAATTTGAGACTCAGCGCATTCAAGCGACACCCTGGACATATAACTAAGGCCGTATTGAAGCGAAAATCGAAAGCGTTACTCAGCCTGTACGCGAAAAATACTCACAGACAAATTCTGTTAACTGACGAGAAAATCTTCACCGTAGAAGAATCGTTCAATAAACAGAACGATCGTGTGTATGCTCGGTCATCCGGCCCCCATCTCGCGTCTGTAATGGTATGGTGGGGAGGATGTTACAATGGCGTTACCAAACTCCATATTGCGAGAACACCGGCCATAGTCTATCAATCGACCATCTTGGAATACATTGTGAAGCCTCTCAATCAATCAATATTCGCCAACAAGCCATATGAACTTTCCAGTAAAACTCTGCTCCAGCTTAGAAAAAAACACGAATCAATCGGCAGACGGAAGTCATTTTAAATAAGTTGTTCTTAGATTTGTAGCCATTGAATAACCAATCCAATAAAAACTAAGTTTTTTTTAAATATTCAGGCATGTGATGGAAATCGAAATCGAATTAGTTTTGGAAATATGTACATTTTAATGCACTTATAATCTAATTTTTAAAATGTTTGCTTTAAGAATCGTTTTAGTAGCCCAATATCTTTATATTTTATGTGATAGAAATTTTTCATTACAGAAATATTACAAAAAAATTGACTTCTAAAACTCATTCGTTTTCGATTTCCATCACATGCCTGATTAATTAGTTTTCATTTGGCGTCGATTTTTCTATATACCAGTATTTTTGACTTAACTAGGTACATTGACCATAATATTGTTAAAAAACTTGTAGTAATATTATATTAATGTGGTAGTCATGTCGAACTTAATTTGTCTCTCTCAGTGTAGTTCATTAATAATCTCAATAATAAACTTGCTTACATTTGAAATATGCTTTATTTAAAATTAAAGATTTAAGAACATTTTTTCCTCCCAAAAATATTTAAAACAAAGTCCATTTTTACACTAACAGAAGCTATACATACTAAATTTAGTTTACTTTGTAATGGTGTGTATATGTGATATTAATTGTGAAATATATTAAAAATTAATCATTGATTGATATAAAGTAATGAAGAGGAAATCTTAAAATAAGCTTCAGAATAAGAGTTTTTTTTATTAGTATTAAATATCCAAAGAATATTAAAAACCCAGATTTATTATATATACATATATACTCGTATATATCAATCAGACTTGTCTTAAAATCGTTTAAAATCTTCCTAGGAATTTACACCGGAAATACAATCTAAATCACAATAACTTCATGAATTTCCTTATACAAAGAATTACGATTTTGTTCAGCCGCTGAGACAAACTTCGGTAGAGTGGAGCACTGACTTCGGTTATGAAACCGCCAACTTGTACAGACTATCGGTATGTATTTTATTAGATAGATTTTGAAAATATGCCAAAGAATTTTTATTGTAAAGATGCAGATAAGTGATATGAATTATGAAATGGCTAAAAAATTAAACATACGTATCGTTGACTATTATAAACAAATAAATGAACCCATTTAAACTTTAAAAATGTGTTGGTACCCAGTTAAGTCACTAAAAATAGTGACAACTAATAACTTAAATAACTCAAGAACTCGCAGAAGCAGTTATAGGTAAAAACACAATAAACTTATGGAAAAAAGCTGTTTACATATCACATAATAATTATGAATATACTAATCTACTTCTAAGTTATTTTGTAGGTATGTATTACTCATTTCAAAGCTTGTTATTCACAACTACCAAATCATTGTCACAAGTTTTTGCAGCATTTTAGAAAAATTTTCAGATACCTAAAAGGTGCAGCTAATTAATATTAAAAATGACTACAAACTTTATTAAAAAAAACTAATACTAAAAAATTGTATACAAAATAACTGCAAAACCATAATAAATTTATATTTAAACTCACATATAAAGTTTATAAATCAAGTTAGACATACATACATACATATGTACATATGTATGTAGGCAAGTAAAACGTTTAAACCCCCACCTAAACACACAAGCTGAAATTACGGAGGTTTTTTAAACCAAAAATATTTTCACAACATTTCGCACACACCTTCTAACTCTCAAACAAACGTACAGAAATTCATACATACATACATATGTACATACATACATACCATAAAAAGATATGTACATACATATGTAAAAACAACTAAAAGATACAAATATAAATATGTTTATGTATCTGTGTGTTTTTGCAAGGTCTTTTGAATGTGTTTGTTGTACCTACATATGTACATATGTATGTACATACTTCTTTCAGTTCTTGTACATTTTGTTTTTCCGCTTGTTTTTCACTCCCAATTTATAGGAAAACTTCAAGTTTGTGTGTTAAACAGCTGCTGCAAAACCCTGACTGCCTCATACATGTTAAAATGGAATAAAATGTTGTTTTTTTGTTTTCTGTTGCCAAACAGTTCCATGAAGTCTTGAAAACCGTTTGCCGCCTTTGAAATTGACAGCAATGACAAGAAGACTAAAAAAAAAAAAAACACACACACCCAAGCCAAACATGTGTGTTTATTGCAACATTTAAAGAAGCAAGTTGAACAATAAACACCATATAGTTTTTCTGTTGGTTTTCTTGGGTTTTTTATTTTCAATTTAAATGGCATAAAAACAGTTCAATTAAAGAATAAGACCCAACGGAAACTAAAAACCTAAAAGTAATTTGTGCTACTATAATGTTACGAAATGGTTAGTTAAAATATATGTACGAGAATGTAATGTTTACAATTTTTCTGTATAACAGTATTTTATATAGAAAATATTCTGTATAACGGTATTTTTCTATAGAAAATCTTCTGTATAATAGTACTTTTTATAGAAAACCTTCTGTATAACAGAATTTTCTATAGAAAATTATCTGTATAACAGTATTTTATATATGTAGAAAATATTCTGCATATCGTTATTTTTCTATAGAAAATCTTCAGTAGAACAGTACTTTTTATAGAAAATATTATGTATAACGGTATTTTTCTATAGAAAATCTTCTGTATAACAGTACTTTTTATAGAAAACCTTCTGTATAACAGAATTTTCTATAGAAAATTATCTGTATAACAGTATTTTATATATGTAGAAAATATTCTGCATATCGCTATTTTTCTATAGAAAATCTTCAGTATAACAGCACTTTTTATAGAAAATCTTCTGTATAACAGTACTTTCTATAGAAAATCTTCTGCATAACAGTACTTTTTATAGAAAACCTTCTGTATAACAGAATTTTCTATAGAAAATTATCTGTATAACAGTATTTTATATAGAAAATATTTTGCATAACGGTATTTTTCTATAGAAAATATTCTGCATAACGGTATTTTTCTATAGAAAATCTTCCGTATAACAGTACTTTCTATAGAAAATTTTCTGTATAATAGTACTTTTTATAGAAAATCTTCTGTATAACAGAATTTTCTATAGAAAATTATCTGTATAACAGTATTTTATATAGAAAATATTTTGCATAACGGTATTTTTCTATAGAAAATCTTCAGTATAACAGTATTTTCTGTAGAAAATCTTCTGTATAACAATACTTTCTGTATAACAGTACTTTCTATAGAAAACCTTCTGTATAACAGTACTTTCTATAGAAAACCTTCTGTATAACAGTATTTTTCTATAGAAAATCTTTTGTATAACAGTATTTTTTATAGAAAATCTTCTGTATAACAGTAAACCGTATCACCAAATACCCGTTTCTGAGTGCACAATTTTTGACAACTCATTTGACTTTAAATGTTTTTGTTTGTTAGATTGTTTTTTTTTTTCTCTTTTCACTTCTCCCCTCGTTTTACTCCAACGCAATCAGGCCATTTCAACGAGTGTTCACGAGAGTATGGATTTCGCATACAAGAGACCAAGTGTAAACGTTGTTCTTGTTGTTGCTTTGGCTTTTTGTATTCAATTTATTGTTATTGTTTATTTTCACTTGTTCTTTTTTTTTTGTTCTTTCTTGTTTGATATGATTTTCGTATAGAACTTGTTGTTGTTGCTATGAATACGTGCAGCTGCTGCAGAGGTTCGTGATGATGACGACGATGACAATAATGAGGTTGTGTTGTGTTTGTTTTGCTCAATATTGATTGTTGATATTATTTGTAGCTGTTGCTGTTATTGTTGTTGTGTGATACTGTGCTTGCAGTTAAACTTACTGTGTGTGCGTTTGTTTACACATTTCACTAACTGTAAGTGAACGAGTGAGTAAGTAAGCGTGTGAGTGAATGAGTGAGTGAACACACGAGTGAGTAAGCAAGTGTATGATGTATGCATATTTTAGTGTGTGTATGTTTAGTAGTTTTTGCTTTGAATGACTGAATGTCTGCTGCTTGCTTGTTTGTTAAATAAAAAGCGACTGCATGGCTTTATGAAATTATTTGTATTTGTTGGTGTAGAATCTATATTGTAGATATAATGTACATAATACATACAGACATCCGAATGTACATTTTTATGCATTTCTGTACATATGTAAGTAGGTATGTATGTACATATATTTATATGCCATCTTATTGTTTAGCTGGTGTGTCTTGCTATAAATTGCCCCCATTAAAGCAAACATTCACATTAACATGAATACAGCGAGTGTGTGTATAAAATTTATATTAAAATCGAAACCGGTATGACGTGTTCCTGGCTTTTGGGTGTTATTACTTGATATGATTTTTTTGTTGTTGTTTCTTTTTTGCAGACTATTAGTTTTTTTTTTGGTTTTTATTTAAATAATAAATATCTATACATACAGTAATAAGTATGTATGTATGTATGTACCTACATTTATGAGTGTACGCACATTAGCCTCCATATGGCGGGAATTTTTTACTGACAAGTAGGTATTAGAGCTGGAAAAGTTATTGCAATTAAATTGTTTTGGATGGTAGGTACAAATGTAACAAGAAAAGTACTCTGCACATACACTTGTGAAGCCTTTGTATGATCATCCGTACAATAAATTTATGGATTTGCAGTTCTAGCCATGGATAGAAAAATAATTAGAACGATATTATTCTATTCATTTACATACATACATATTCAATTCGCATCATGAAAAAGAACTAGGTATAAAATTTAATTAATTTTATACCTACTTATGTATGTATATGTATGTAGGTATGTACCTACCTAGGATATGATAACAATTAGGTATATCCAGTGAAATGCAATTAACACAGAACTAAGTCAATTTATTATCAAAATACCTACATGGAGTGACTGCGCAATATCCCAAAAGTTTTATTTTAATTCCAAAAATTGTTAATTCTTAAAAAACAGAATTTTTTGGAATATGAAAGGATATGCTTATTATTATTAATAATCATAGATATCACTAACAGTTCAATGGAAACCAAATTAAAAATATTTCCGGAAAATAAGCCGACATTCTAAAATAGAGTCAATAACATTCAAATGGTTGTTAAGTTTAAGTTTTCGTGTGTCTAACACAATTCTATATAGAAAATCTTGTGTCTAGCGCAATACATACATTTATAGAAAATCTTGTGTCTAACAATTTTGTATAGAAAATCTTGTGTCTAACAATTTTCTATAGAAATCTTATGTCCAACACAATTTTCTACATAATTGAAGTACTTTTACTATAAAATAAGTACTAGGTAGGTATTTTAAATTTATTTAATTTTTCCATCCCTGCTTAGGAGTCTTTACATTTCTATTTGTTGCTCTCTGTGGGTGTGTTTGTATGTGTATGAGTGAGTGTGCTAAATTATGAAGAGAATTATTATATTCCATATTTTTTGCGCGTTTTTGTTCTTCATATAAATTTTTTCTCATACTTTTTTTTATTGTACGTAACACTTGCACGACTTTATGTCGCCACTTTTATTGATAAAAAAAAATTGTACATTGTTGTTATTGCTGTCTCTTCTTTGTACATATGTATGTGTTTTTGTTGTAGTATTTTTTCTTATTATTTAAAAACGCAAACTTGAATATAATGGCATACGAGTTTAATTCTCTTTTATAGTGTTTTGATAACTTTGATGTGTTTTTTTGTTTGCCTTTTTTTCATTTCTTTTCCATTGTGCTGTTTGGTATTTTAAGTCGCTTTAGGTTCATTTTGAGTTTTTCACAATCAACAGGCTGCTAAGTTATACCTAATTCATAGAATTTTTGTATTATTGATTTTTAGTTAAAAAATAAACATTTTCTTTAAGGGAATTTTTAAAACAAGTAGAATTTTTAGTTTGTGAATTAAAGTGTTGAAATCGATTAACACTTCTATAATTGAGTAGTTATTTGCATTGACCTAAAATTGTATCGTTCTACATTCATATGTAATTTGTTTATAAAACTTATTATTATAAAGCGTAATCCATTTCGAGGTTCCATACTTTAAAAAAAAATTTAATGGGGAATGTTTATTATCATTTGAAAGAACCGTCTTTGGCATTTATTTTTTGAAGATTATGTCTATCAAATGTTGACCGTTGCTACGTCGCAGATGGTCTATCCGTTCAATTTTTTTTTTCTTTTTTATATTGGTATAATTAACAAACACAAACTTCGAAGCTTTTGGCTTATCTACAGAAAACTCCCAGAGTCTTTGACGTTCATCGAATCCGCTAGAGGGGACTGATAGTCTGGCACCCAGTCCAATTTTCGTTGACTCGTTCGAGCATTTCGACTGGCGAATGACAGGCGTGATGGTTTCCTCCAAGGCATGAATCGAAGCGGGTTTATCCGCCTAAACTTTGTACTTTACATATTCCCACAGGAATAAGTCTAACGGTGTGATATCACACGATCTTGGTGGCCAATCGACCGGCCCAAAACGTGAAATTATGTGCTCACCGAAGTGTTCTCTCAATAAATTGATTGATGCGATGTTTGGGAAGTGGCGCCGTCTTGTTGAAACCAACGATCGCCATTGACGGTTACGTACGAAACAAATATGGACCGATGATTTCACCGGCCGTTTTTTTTTTTGTGGATAAAGTGGTTCTTGAATCTCTTCAGGTTGCTCTCTACTTGAATCACCCATTATCTGTAGGTATAACAACTAGGCATTTCTGTGGTTCAGAACGCGACATTCGTATAATTTTGAAGCGAAAAAATAAAGAAAGCAAGCATTTTACAAGCACTATTATTATTGCAAAATGTAGGCTTCTTCGTTGTGTTGTGTGAAAGAAATTGCAAATAACAAAATATCAAGAACGCTACAAAAATACAACTCGTTTTCGACTGTATTGCAAATATCTGCAAATTGAATCATAATGTTTGTAAGTGATGCGTTTTACACTAAACTATAATAACGTGGCTTTCTGTAGATAGTATATGTATGTATGTTATTGATTGTATGGCTACTTCATAAATGCTGTTTGAAATCCAACACTGAAAAGAAATTTATTTTCAAAATAAAGCAATACTTTATGACAATAGCTCTTTGACAAATAATGAAATTACATTTCAGTGCATTTATTAACACGAAAACTTAGTGCTTTTCCTTGTGTTATTAAATATATTTAACAAAATTTTATTAAATCCATCATTTCTACCAGAAATTAATTTGTTTTTAGATATTTATAGTTTTGCTTTACAAATTGTTCATCTTTATGCTAAATCTATGTCCTAGGTATTAACGTGCAAGATATGGTTTTTGCGGTTTAGAAGTGGAGGTTTTGACACGGAAGACAAAGAGCCAGCAAAATAGTTTGAAAACCAAAAATTTTTGGCATTACTCCATGAAAATTATTGCCTAACCCGACAAGAGCTTGCAAAATTATTGCGAGCTACTTAAGCTGTAATTTCCGTAAAAAGGATTCATTCAGAAGCAGCGAAATTTGGTATCATATGAATTGACAGCGAGAGTCTGTGAAAGACTTCAATGTTCGAAATGTTTACACGCTATAAAAGAAAATCATTTTAGCATTGAATCATTACTTGTGATGAAAAATGGATAACCCGAAGCGTAGCAGATCGTATGTGAATCAACACCAAAGCTAAATATTTATGGTGCTAAGTTTATGCTGTGTTGTACTTATTTATTATGAGTTGTTTAAGCGAGTATGGGCCAAAAAAACTCCAGACATAAAATTGTATATTCCATCATGACAACTCTCGGCTACATCTTGTAGTAACTATTCAAATCTACTTAGAAAGAAGTGGTTAGTATTGGTTTTGATCGTTGCAGAACGCTATCTCTGGGATCTTTTCGAAATTGGCTTGATTTGGTCTTGGCCTCAAAAGATAAAAAGTTTTGTTCGCGCGGAATGGAAAAGTTGGGAAAAGTTAATTTTTGAAAAATATTCTCTTACGATAACGAACGAGACACACTTTGAAAATCAATACAAAAAGTTTGGTGTGATTATTATGCGCTGTAACTATTTTAGTTAAAACTACTAAATTTTGAGTTGAATTTTGATTACAACGATTTCGGGAAACTGTTAACATACACGATTTAGTCACCAGAACGCGACATATAAATATATGAAAGTCCTAATTGGCCCCAGATACGGTCAATTGAACAATATTAGTCTGTGGTGCTGTTGTTCTTGACAATATAAAAAATTGTTAGCGATTTGCACTAAGTAGGCAGCTTAGGTAGTTGGAAATATTGTGTAATTGTGAATTAATCTAAACCATGAAAACACATTCACTGATTTCAATAAGAGAAAATTTATCTTTCTTAAAAAAATTATATTTCCGAAATTCATCAAGAACGTGACACTGGCTTTGATTTTAACAATTTTTTTTACAGATGATGTCCTATAAACTTCTATTATTATAGCATCGCTTTTGTAAAAAAAACTCTATATGTTTTGCATAGGTCCATAATTTTGACATAGGCCCATACAAAGACCACTTCCGAAAATCAATTGAATCTTTTGTAAAAATTACTAGCAAGTAGAAATTCGATAAGCACAATCAAAATATTTAATTAATTAAATTGTGATTTCATGATGATCGGTCCATATTTAACCGGAGTCCCCAGGCCTATTCAGGAAATCACTTAAATGGGCATAAATCTCTTATAAAAACCTTTATCAAGTTTAAATTCAACACAAATAGTCCATACATATACATATGTATAAAAATCGTCACTCTCGTTATAATGATGATCGGTCCATATTTGACCGTAGTCCCCATATAAAGCCTACTTCCGGAAATCACTTAAATGCGCATAGATCTCTTATAAATTTTCATAAGAGGTGATTTGGTGGTGGGTATAAAGGATACGGCACAGTCGAATATAAACTCTTACTTGTTTCTGAATTGTCTTATTAATTTACAAATTATATAAATAGGGAAATTATTATCGTTTAATATCTTTTTAATTGTTTCTATATTTTCTTGTGTAATTCCTTATCACTTATTGTAAATATTCTCTCTCTCTACACGATTTTTAGCTGTATTAATAATAATTCTTTTAGGATGTTTGAATAGTACATAATTAATGATCCTTCCTTAGTTGCTTCCTTTAGCTTTTCTTAAATATTAATAAATCGCTTTTTGTATTGCATTAGTATTGAAACATTTAGGCGACCCGATTTTATGTAACCTAGACTCTATTTATTGATTTATGGTGCCAATTCTTTGCTCTCATTTGAAAACATTTGAAAACTAAATTCCTTTTAGAACCACATTCTCTAAGTTTTATTACTTTAGCTCGAAATTTTCTTTTAAGCGTTTTGCCTTGAAAAACCACCAAAACTCTAATTAAAAGACAAAGTTTAAGATAAATTATTAACACAAGTATTTGTGTAATACAATTTATTGCAGATAGTGGAAAACATGTGCAAAACAACCCAACCCCAGTCTTCTCCATTTGGCCCCTTCCACAGCATAAGGCTTGCATATAAATCATTTCTAGGCTAGTGTAAACCCCCCTTTTTCAACAATCCCAGGGAATATAAGAAAATTATATAATATTTCATTTTATTATCATGGTGGCATAGTCTTTGCCATTTTATGACTAAAACAGGTTACACTTACAAATGGCTGCAGAAGAAAAGTAAAAAAAAAAATAAAAATAAAACTGAAATCCCTAAAATACAAACAACAACATAAACTTGTGCACCATAAAAAGAAATAACGACATACAATTTAACAATAATAATTTAGGTAAACAAATGTATATATGTATTGTATATTTAGGTGTACGTATGTATATGGCAGCAACAACTTCTAGGAAGTTCTCTTAACAGAAATATCAGCAGATAAAAAATTCCACACTTACCTCGCTGCTTTGCTCTTGCTACTGGGGCATTTTAGCTCCCCTTAAATTACAATACAAATGAAAAAATCGCAACCTTATTACAAAAGTGTCACAACTCAAAATACTAAAATTTTCAGGAGAGACAAAAAAAGTTCATCGTGCACAAGCAACACACTTAACATAAAAATAGACAAATTTGCATCTTTCCAGTTAAAGAAGATGGTGATGTGAAAGAAACTTTTGCAGTACATAGTTACAGATGTGCACTCTGAATTAATTTATGGGAAAAAGTCAATTTTGAAAAATTTTGAGTTGTGGCACTTTTGTAATTAGGGTGCGATATGAAACAATAGAACACACAATACATACATACATATATACGAGTATATAACATTTTTAAACACAAGCAGATTCTTTCTTATTTCTCTTCGGCTTGTTGAGTCAAGGGATTTTACTAGGGTGGTACTTAAATTAAGCTTTTTTAGGTTTTTTCTTTTCAAAACTCTCATTTCTAGGTATATATGTATTTGTAAAGGGAATTAAAAAATGCAAATAAAATAAAAAAATATGTATGTATGTAGTTGTGTTTGCTTGATATTTTGGTTTAAAAATATCAACAAACAAACGGTTTTCAAAACAAAAACATTCAAACAGACTAAAAGCAATTGTAACAGGCGCTCAGTTAATATAAACAGTCATTATAGTGCTGGTGAAACCACCCTTCAAAGAAACACAATTATTAGGAAAGAACCATACGTATGTACGTATGTATGTATGTATGTATGTATGTATGTATGTATAACTAAACTGTTAGGACTTTTGCAAAGTTCTAGGCTGCAGTAGGAGGGGGTGGAATAGTCGTTAAAATAAGATGAATGTTTTGTAAACCAAACAAAAACAAATGATTAACTATACAACAAGTTAGAAAAGTGTGTTTCTAATTCGAACGGCATTAACAACTTTATGTGTTAGCTATTTCAGCAGTTCTGGTTATTTAATATGAACTAGTGATTTTTCTATCATTTAGAATCACTTTTATCATATAAATAAATGTCATAGCTGCAAGTCAATTGTCCACTCAGCTTTTACAAAAGAGACTTTCTGATAGCTGATGTACAAACAAATATAATTACATGTACATGATCACAACAATAATTTTAACATGATTACAGACTACACCAACAATATTATGGTTGCTGTAATTATTTATATGGCTGTGACAATCATAATATCTTTATATGTGAATGATTATTTTGATGACAGCAGGGCAAAATAATCATTCACATATAAACGTGTGTATTCTATTTTTGACATACTTTAGTGAACATAACAATTTTGAGTATTTGTTTTCAATAGTCTTTTTTTGACAGATCACGTGTGAGTCGTGTCATGCTGTTATGTTATTTTTGTTTAAAGAATTACGTTTTTGTGGAAAGAATTACGCCTGAACAACGTTTACCAGTGTTGCCATTTCAGCACTTTCAGTGTTAGATTTAGCATTTTGTTTTTCGAAAATGCATTGAAATTTTTAAAAATTATGCTAAATGCTTTTTAGCATAATTTGCTTGATAAAAATGTTTTTTACTATTTTACTCCAAAAAATACTTTTGGAGAAATAAAAAAAAACTTTTACTAATATTTCAACAAAATTTCTTTCGGTGTGGTAAGTCAATGAACACGGAAATTTTTGAATTAATATATGAAATGTAATCTATTAAAACAAGTCAACAATTGTTATGAACAACATTAGAAAACACTATAAATTATATTTGTAACATTTGAAATAAAAATTGTATTGTTACATTGAAAAAATTTAGCACGTATTTTTTCTTCTGTAGAACATTTTAGCACTTAGTTTCTCAATTTTTAGCATATTTTGAAATTCATTTTCTGGCAACACTGACGTTTACAAACCGTTCAAGGTGGTCTATTTAACGAAAGCGATTCGGAAACTTCTTAGCCTAGAATAAAAAGCGCGGCATAAACAGAAAAAACTGAAGTGTTTTAGAAACTTTCATCTCTGCTGTGAGCACATGTTAAATTTCTTTTCGTTCCGGCAACTCCTTCATATAGAAACAGTTGTTCAAAAAAGATGCATCCGCGATTTCTTTTATAATGGAAAAATTAGAAATTCGTGGTGTCATTAAGTATTTATATAAAAAAGGTTTATCGGGACAAGAAATTCATAATGATATGGTGAATGTGTTAGGTGAAAGTGCAACAGTAAAAAAATGGGTTGCACGTCAAAAAAAAAAAAACAACAACCACAGAAATTGTAGCCAAATTGTATGATATTATATTAAATGACTGACGAATAAAAGTGCGAAAAATGATTAATATCAGGGGCATCTCAAATGATCGAGTCCATTTAATTTTGCATGAAGAGCTACAGATAAAAAAGCTTTCTGCAAGATGGGTGCAGCATTTGTCAATAGTCTTTATTTAGTATGTTATTGATTGACTATCTGCAATAGGGTAAAACAATAAATTCAGAGTACTAAATATTGCAAATCAATTAAATGTAAAAATTCGAGATAAACGTTCTGGCTTACAAAACAGAAAAATAATTTTTCATCAAGACAACGCATCAGTGCACAAGACTGTTAAGCTTACCAATTGCTAAAATCTTTAGTACGAGTTGCTTGACCAGCCACCTTATTCTCCTGATTTAGCTCCCAGTGATTTTTACCTGTTCCCAAATCTAAAAAAATTCCTAGCTGGCAATGAAGATGCAATTACAGTTGTAAACCACTATTTTGAAGGCCTTAAGGAAAACTATTTTAATCAAGGGATAGAATTGCTAGATAAGCGTTGGATTAAGTATATTGAAGTTTCAGGAGATGAAATTGGAAAATTAGAAATGTTTTTGAAAAACAAACTATTCTCTTTCTGTGCTAGGCTAAGAAGTTTCCTAACCGCCCTCGTATAATTTAAAATATTTTACTTTATTTAAATAAATTGTGTTACATTTTTGTGTTACATATTTTTCATTTGTTACTTACAAAATGACAAACTTATATACATTTTTGTTTAGCAGAAGTGTAAAAAGAAAACAATGTAACATAAAAATATTCAGGGATCAGCAAGCAACAGAAATGAAAACAAATTTAACTCCAGACGGTGGGTGGCGAGTTAAATGCTGGTGATGATGGGCCCTGGCCCAAACGACACAGCAACATAACAAAAGAAGAAAAAAAGCAACAGAAAATTGTAAAATTCATAATACCGGCACGTTTACGTTTTTTTAGACATGTTTGTTGTTGTTATTGCTGCTCTACTTACACTCAAAAAAAAGACATGTACTAAATTTAATGAAAAAAAATTCCTTACAAATAGTTCAAAAAATTCCCTAAATTTGAGTAAAATTTAACTAAAATTAAGGAAATTTTATTAAAATGTTATAAAAATGACTAAATCTGAGTAAAAAAGCAAATAGTTCATAAACTTGAAATTAGTTTATTATTTTCTATAGATAAATTACTTG
Organism: Bellardia bayeri; assembly: GCA_950370525.1. Classification (NCBI taxonomy): domain Eukaryota; kingdom Metazoa; phylum Arthropoda; class Insecta; order Diptera; family Calliphoridae; genus Bellardia; species Bellardia bayeri. The sequence goes on from OX493268.1 coordinate 63,002,798, forward strand.
ATTGTAGGAAAATATTATTAACCGCAAAATAATATTTACTAGAAATTAATAATTTTTTCCTAGACTTAAGGGAATTACATCATAAAATTAAGTAATTTTGCTTTTAGTTCAAAAAACTGAGTTCAGTAAATGGTTTACTCCAAAATAGTTCATAATTTATAATATACTTAAAACTTGTTAATGGTTTTCTTTGACATTAGTTAAAATTTTCCTAAATACTGAGAATTTTATATTGCATTTTAATACATATGTATTAAACTTCTACTTCGAGTTTATTGCTTACTAATTATTAAGAAATGCTTTCAAGAATCTAGTTCAGATAAATTAAGAAGCAAAGCAATATATTATTTCCTACCATTGAATAAAAGATGTCTTACTTCTTAAAAAGTAACAAACTGATATTTAGGAATATCTTCCTTAAAAAAAGTACAGATAAATTTTAAACAATTGTATAATTGAAAATCGTAACTGGTACAATTGTGCTTTGATTTTAGAACATAATTAACTAAATATTACTTAAAATGTAGAAAAAATATAGTAAAAATTTACTTGTATTTAGTATATATTTTCTTGAAACAGGTAAGTTAAATTCATAAACAAATAATGTAGATAATTTAAAAAATAATGAAAAATTTTACTAATTTGAAGTAAAAATTTCTTACAAAAATATTGAACATAAAGTCGTTTTCTTGAAAAAAAAAATAGTTTTTGAAAACATTTTTATAAGTAAATATTTACTAAATTTTAGAAAATAATTTACTTAATTTTGAAATATTTTGAACTTAAACGTAGAACATTTTATAACAGATATGACAATACCAAACTTGAAATTAAGGTAATAAGTAATGCTAAAGTACTGGTTTTTACCTCTAAAAATGATGAACCTGTTTTTTTTTAAGTTTTAATAATATATTAATTAAGTACCAAACTATAATATATTAATTAAGTAACAAACAATTTACACATTTTCATTGATTTAATTTCTAATATTCGAAGTTTTATAAAAAATGTCTTTAATTATTTAATTATCAAATCTTCATTATTAAAATTCTACATAATATATTTAAAAGAGTTGACACTACTATTAATGTACCAAATACATATAAGGGTTATTTAAATGAAGAAGAGAGCGAGAGAAAGAGATCTATAAATAGTGCTGATAAATCTTACTATTTACATAGATACTTAAATAATCGTATCATATTATTTGGTTAATCAATGTAAAAACAACGCTCTTTTTATACATTATATAAATGCATAATATTGTTACAATTTGAACCAGGAGAAATTGTTTAAAATTGCATTTTTATTAATAAATCTTAACCATATATATATATATTTATGTGATAACAAACTAAATAAATAAACCGAATACCTAAACTAAATACGATTAGGTAAATTGCAAAATTAAGCAGCACTTGCGTAATATTGGAATGTTGAAAGTAACTGTTTTAGTTATACAAAAAACACACATACCAGTTTTCTTTTGATTTTAGTTTTATTCTGAACGAGTTGTAGTCGAAAACAGTCGATTGAAATATAAAAATATAAACTGTGTATTAACACTTAAAATAAAATAAAAGTGAAAAATTAAAAATATAACAATTAAATTTTAAATACAATTATTAACAAAAATATAAAAAGGAAAGTGGTAAGTATTTATTGTCAACTATAGAATATGTACTATGTACATACATACATACATTGCCGTGTTTAAGTTATACAAGTGTCAATTTACAATATTAAAAAGTGGAAAGTTAATTACGTTAGTTTATGAAGAGTTAGTTTATATTCGTAACATTGTTTTTGTATTTATAAGCATATTTGTGCATGCACATTCTTTTTGATTATTTGTTGTTGCTTCATTTGTTAGTGTTTAAATGCGCCAACGTCGTCTGATGAATTGAAATGTTATAATAATGGAATCCGAAGACACTTTAAAATATGTATTAACACTACTCAAGGGAGATGAATTTTTGGAAATTTTTACAGGTATTTTTTCTTGTTTTTATCATATTTTTTAAACGATGGCTAATAATTACATTTTGTTTATTTTTAGACCATAACATTGATACAAATGCATTAAAATATATGACACCAAACCGTTTAGATGTTATAGTTCCCAAACCATTATTCGGTGTAAGAATAATATTATTCGAGCATCACCTTAAAACATGGCAAAATGAGATGTCGTCGTCCTTTAATGATTCAAAACAATCATCAATAAACTCATAATTAGAACATGAAGAAGTAAGTTTATTTTTCGGTCTTTTTCTAATATATTTACAAAATTTATCCGAAATAGTTTAGTATTGAAGCAGTATTAAAATCGTCTATATCCGGGAAATCGATTTTAACTTATTATGACATCAATATATTTGCATATTCTTGAAAATAACTCGGAAAACTTTGAAAATATAGAACTGATATGTGTGTTACAAATATATATACTTAAACAATTTTCTTTAAAACAAGGTTTTCAATTTTTAAATTTGAGCTTTTACGTAATTATTGTTTGTTTCCTTAAATTCAAAAAGTGCATCTGTATTCAAATTTCATATTTTCCAATGAATATTTAATTATTTGTAACTCCAAATATATGATGCGCTATTTGTATTTTTGTAACGATTGCCTTGGAATAGTATAATTAGGAAGACTAAGGACCTTCAGTGTTCCATAGCCAAAGAAGCAGTGTGTCACAAAGAGTGTCCCTTCCACGTAGTTCTTCTGAAAAGAACCATAATTTAACTATGAAAAGGCTCTGAATTTTCTCACAATTTATCACGTAGCAGTAAATTCTGAAGTACATTTTTTTAAATTGTTTTCCTTGTTTAAACAGAATCCTTAAGTATACATATTTTAACTATATAAAATTGGATCTGTAATTTATGGTTATGACCCAAACTTTACTGCATCTAAAATTCAAGAAATTTATGAAGTTATTTCTATTTTGTCAAATTATTAAAATTTTATCATATGTGAAAGTATTTTCATCATATTCTGTTAGCCCTGAGTTCTTAGAATATAAAATACTACCAGCAACATCCATAAAGTCACCTCCAATTCATATTCATGAATTAAACTGTAACTGCTATTTAAGACCTATTAAATACTTGGTAATTATAAAGAAATAATAAAATTAAATTTAAATCCTGTAAAAATATTCTATTGTAATTTAAAAATATATCTTCAAAACTATAATTAAATCAAATATTAACCTAAATTTTAAGTACTTTTTTGTTATTCCTACATTGTAAAATATTTTAATAATAAATAAACCTTTTAAAGAACCTATTCGTATACGTTTATTTCTAGATAAAGCAATATTTAGCATCTAGGAAAATAATATTAAAATTAAGTAAATATACTACTCCTAAATTGGGAAAAATGTAATTGTATTTAGTACTTTTATTCTAGTAAGCTAGAAAAAATAGGTTACTACTTGGTACATTCATTCCATAAAATAATGAATAAATGTACTAGATAGTAACATATTTTTTATTTTATTAGAGTAAATGTATTTAATAAGTAACAGTACATTTCTTCCTATTTTCTGGGAGTAATTTACTCTGTTTTAGTATTTTTTTCCGTTAATTTTAGTCAATTTTTTTCTACTGGGGTGGATGCGCTTACTCAATTTCAGTTCTTATTTGCAGATTTTTTTCCTTGTTTTAAGGCTTAAATGTACTCTTTTTTACATATATTGTATCCAATTTTGGGAAAAAATTAACCTAAATTCATAACTTTTTTATAAGTTTTTGGTAACATATTTATTAAATCGAAGTAAATTTTTACTCAGAACTATTACATGCTGTCATAATTTTGAATAAAAAAGATTTATCTTTTTAACTAAAATAGAGGAAAAATTTCCTAATTTTTATTGTTCTCTCAAATTTATCTGAACTATATTCTTGTAAATATTAACTAAAATGAAGGAATGTTTCAGATAATTTATGGACTAGTGTAAAAATAATTTTTTCCACTATTCTAGTTAAAATTTACTATAATTTAGGAAAATTTTGTATAAAAGTAGGAATTTCGGACTAATATTAAGTAAATTTTTTTTCCCAATATTAAGGAAATTTTTTACTGACTTGTAATAAAAAATGTCTTTGGCGCCATACGACAACCATTACGTCCTTAAAATAAGTAAAATTTCCTAACTTCTAGTTCATTATTTTTTTGAGTGTAAGTACATACATACATACATATGTATTTCTTTATATATGTATAGTATATGTATGTATATACATTCCATAAAATACTTACTGCCTTGTAATAAATTTTATTACGTTTATATACATTTATATATGCATATACATATATATATCTATTTACACACTTCAAATCAAGGATACACCATAAATTCTAACTAAAAGAACTAAGCAATAGTGTGAAAAGTTGTTTTGCTAAATGAATAATATACGAAAGAACACCTCCCCTTTCGTACAGCTAAAAACAATCAGTCTTACTGTCTTCCTGTTTCTAAATAATTTCAAAACTTGATTAGTGAAATGTGTTTTAAATGATGATGATTACTGTATTTGTAAAACTTTCAAATAAGTAATCGATAGGAAGAATTGTTGTGGCCTCTCAGTGCCTTCTAAGTAAAGAAACCAACCCACACAATTTGCTTTAAATTTGGCGCCATTAACATTAGCCAAAGATTTTAAAATCCCTTTGCGGCTGAGCATACAAATAAATTTAAACTCTTCGAGTGTGAAAATCCATCACTTGAAATTGTTAGATTAGATTCGTTACACAAATTGTTACTGCTTTATTTAATGTTTAAGAAAATCTATGTAAATGAAGGAACTAAACCAGTTTTTTTCCCAGTGTTATTTATTTATTTTTGTTTTTAACTAACTAACTACTACTCTTTCAAATCTTTTGAACAGTATTTTATACGGGAAAATCAGTAGTTTCTATAGATAATCTTTAGAATAGGTGTATTTTCTATAGAAAATCCTTCAAGTAGCAATATGTTCCATAGAAAATATTGAGAAAAACTGAATTTTCTGTGGAAAACATTTAATATATCAGTAATAATTAATATTTTTATGTTTTTAACTTTTAAAAATTGTAGTTTATTTCGTTTTAATAAACTATTTATCTTTTAATTGCAAAATTAAAGCGTCAACTAGTTTAAAAAATATATAACGAGTCTTTATTTATTCAAATACTAGCTGACCGTCACGGCTTTGCTCGGTTTTACCCGGAATTTTTGAATGTTTTTTCCCTTACAAACCATCTCCTGAGAATTTCGAATCGAATAAAAAAAATCGGCAAAATCGCTACAGCCGTTCTCACGTGATGCCATTACAAACACACAGAATAAAAATGAGTTTCAATTAAAATATTTGTGGAATCAATTAAAAATTTAATTGAAATCGGACCTGTAAACAAAATGATAGTATCAATTAAAAAAAATTTGAGTTTTAATTGAAAATATCAGAAAAATCAGAAAAAGTAATTAATTCAATTAAAATTTTAATTGAAAATTATTTTAAAATCAATTAAAGGTTTAATTGAAAAAAAAATGATTTTTTTTTCTGTGTAGTTTAAAGAAAATATAACGAGTCTTTATTTATTCAAATACTAGCTGACCGTCACGGCTTTGCTCGATTTTACCCGGAATTTTTGAATGTTTTTTCCCTTACAAACCATCTCCTGAGATTTCGAATCGAATAAAAAAAAATCGGCAAAATCGCTACAGCCGTTCTCACGTGATGCTATTACATACACACAGAATAAAAATGAGTAAACAAAATGATAGTATCAATTAAAAAAAAATGTGTGAAAATATCAGAAAAAGTAATTGAATCAATTAAAATTTTAATTGAAAATTATTTTAAAATCAATTAAAGGTTTAATTGAAAAAAACATGATTTTTTCTCTGTGCATGGACCATTTAATTCTTATATATATAGATATAAATTAATTTAAATAATCACTGTGTCTATTAATACCCTTTTACAATTTACTTTAATTTAGATACACTTAAATTATGGTTTACGAAAGGTCTGCTATTACACTTTAATGTTTACTTAACGATAATCACAATAAGCCCATTCTTGAGTGGTACGGTTGGTCTATTTATACACTGGCATCATTTCTAGTAGTCTAGAAAATTTTGGGTTTCACATTTCATTCGAAATTTAGTTCTAATTTTTATTTTTTATAAAAAAATCAACCCAAAGCTTATGAAAAAATAGCCCAAGGTTAAAATGTAAGTTGACCGTAACCGTTTGGGGCCATTTGTCATAGCGATAAATTGCCCCAAATATGTCAATGAATTTCCTCACTCTCCAATTTTGTAATTTTTATAAATACACGGACACTTTTTTCAGTACCAAAAAAAATTGTAATGAATTTTAAAAATATTTCCCTCTTAAGCGGACAACTCTCCCATAACAGGACGCGGACACTTTTTTCCACGATATATGACATTTTATTTCCCCATAACCGGACAGTTTGACAGTGAAAAATTGCTCCAGAAAAGCTGGTTTTAGAGAAAATTATAGCCAAAATGATGATGGCTTTTGGACTGCAGCGCTTGCTCAGTTCTCCGATATCGTTAATCGAGTTCAGAGTCAGATACAGGTTGACGTCGAAGATTATATCAATTTAGATAAACGATTATTAAATTTAACAAACGTTTATTAAGACAGATTTGCATATACAAATTTGCTTAATAAACGTTTCTTAAATTTAATAATCGTTTTTGAATAAGGGGGATAGGTATTAATGATGAAGATGTGGAAAGCATTAGTACTGAAATGTTAATAGCTTTCGAAGAAATGGTGGAAAGCTCATCTGAAGATGAGCTAGAAAATGTAATTGAAGACAAGAGGCTTATTTAGTCATAAGAAAACTTAAAGGGTTTTCTTTATATCACTGCGACCTTGAAAGTGTTAAAAAGCTGACTAAACTTCAAATGCGTTTCCAAGGTATTTAAATTATAGTTTTTAAAATAAAATATTAGATCAGCAGTATTTTCTACGCTAATATGAAAATAATTCAAATTCTCAATTTAAGAGTTCTAAGGTTAAAATTTTATTTGTTACCTAATGATTGGGTACCTCACATTTGGTACCTCAAATTTGTTATCACAGACAAAATATCGTATTGGTCAATGTACTTATCAACAGAATTTTTGATTATATCAAATAATAAAGATTGCGCAAAGAATGTAAACAAAGGCCCAAATTTTGTACATTACTTGCGTTAAATTTTCATTTTTTTCCTCAAGGTGGCAAAATTGTGCCCATTGTTTTTTTTTAAATTTATATTCTTTTGGAAATCGAAAAAAATTAAAATTTATGTTATTGTTTTTTTTTTAATATTTCCACAATTAAAAACACTTCAGATTTCACTTTAAAGCTTTTATTTGCATTAAAATTTGTATAGAAGTTAAGCAAACATAAAAATATTTTTGACTTGTGACGTAACAAGAAGAAATTTCGCTCTCAATTTTACTCTCACAGTATTTGTAAAATATAACCGACCTGCGCAATGCGTAATCTTTATTATTTGATTCATGTCCTATAACCAATGTACAACTTTTGAAGCCTCTTAATATGTATTTAAAATCTACAAAGTCTATCGGTTCATTATTTCCTCTACAGTTATATTGCTAATTTTAGCAATTCAACTGTTGTGTTTTTGTTGTAAATGTTTTGTAAACCCGGTATATTGTAATTAAAGTTATATTTTGTTTTGTTTTCCCATTGTTGTGCTGATGGTACATAACTTCTTGCTGAGACGGTATTTTGTATGTTTTTTTTTTTATATATAAAATATTAAAAAAGATTCGTAATTTCTGGCTGGGTAAGTTGCAAATGCAAAGCCACTCTTCAAAACATACAATATTTAAAAACATTCACTTTGAAAAACTTTCTGCAATAAGTTTCTTCTTTGTAAATATATGTATGTACATACATACATACAAACTTTTTTAACTCCTACTTTTATTTAGGGTTGCCAGTTTTATTTCGAAACTTAAACCGGGACACAATAATACACAAGAATATTCAAAGAATTAAGTTGTCGCGGTTATCATTGTCTTCAGGCAGGATATTTGGCAATACTACACTCACAAAAGAAATTTTTGAGCAGAACAAACTTTACGTGAGTATAACAGCAGCAGGGTAAGAAGTAGAGAACGAAGCCGTAAAGTGAAATGTTGTAAGAGGTAAATTTATTTTCCGTACATATTTTTTTTTTGTTCAACTACTGCTTTAAAATAAAGTATGTCGACATTGCTTTATATTTTTCTTTTTTGTTATAGCCTTTGTTGTTGTAGTTGTTGTTGGCATGCTTAAGTTCAAATTAGAATCATAAAAGTAGCAACAGCAGCAGCAACAACAACAATAATAAAAACAATATTGTAAATCCTTGCCAAAGCAAAAAAGAACTCAAAGCATAAACAAATAACAAACAAAAAGAAAAAAAAATAAATACAAAGATGTAAAAAGAAACGTACAAGAAAATAAAAATAAACTGATACAAATACAGCCACATGCCAGGAGCAATAAAAAAACCCCAACAACAAAAAAACTTTTTAAATAATATAAGGAAATATTATATACAAACAGTGTAAATATGTATGTACATGTAAACTGTGGGACTGTTTAAAAGTTTTAAGTATACATACATATAATCCAAGAAGAACTCTTTAAAACATTGCTACATACATATGTATGTATGTTCATTTATCATTTCGATAGACTAAACCTTTGAAATTCAGCATTTGAAAATCAAACGATTGTTTTAAAATAACTTGAAATTTTTTGAATTCTACGTATGACAAATAATAATTATAATTTGTGTTTCTCATACGCTCCAGTTGCTGCTTAAGTTAAGAGCCCCAATAATTTATTTACCTATAAAATTGTGTATAATAGTATTTTACTACAGAACATCTTACTGAGATTTTCTATAGATAACCTACCTTACTGTCATCTATATGAGATTTTCTAGTAATGTTAACACAGGAAGAATTTCTATAGAAAATCTCATGTTAAGACAGGAAGATTTTCTATATTTTCAGTAGGAAATTTCATGTTATGACAGTAAGATTTTCTATAGAAAATTTCTATTGAAAATCTCATGTTAAGACAGGAAGATTTTCTATTGAAAAACTCATGTTAAGAACGAAAGGTTTTCTATTGAAAAACTCATGTTAAGACAGGAAGATTTTCTAAATTTTCAGTAGGAAATCTCACGTTAAGACAGTAAGATTTTCTATAGAAAATTTCTATTGAATAACTCATGTTAAGACGGGCAGATTTTCTATAGAAAATTTCACGTTAAGACAGGAAGATTTTCTATAAAAAATCTCATGTTAAGACAGGAATATTTCCTATATTTTCAGTAGGAAATTTCATGTTATGACAGTAAGATTTTCTATAGAAAATTTCTATTGAAAATCTCATGTTAAGACAGGAAGATTTTCTATTGAAAAACTCATGTTAAGAACGAAAGGTTTTCTATTGAAAAACTCATGTTAAGACAGGAAGATTTTCTAAATTTTCAGTAGGAAATCTCACGTTAAGACAGTAAGATTTTCTATAGAAAATTTCTATTGAAAAACTCATGTAAAGACAGGAAGATTTTCTATAGAAAATCTATGTTAAGGCGGGAAGATTTTCTATAGAAAATCTCATGTTAAGACAAGAAGATTTTCTATATTTTCAGTAGGAAATCTCATGTTAAGACAGTAAGATTTTCTATAGAAAATCTCATGTTAAGACAGGAAGATTTTCTATATTTTTAGTAGGAAATCTCATGTTAAGACAGTAAGATTTTCTATAGAAAATTTCTATTGAAAAACTCATGTTAAGACAGGAAGATTTTCTATTGAAAAACTCATGTTAAGAACGGAAGGTTTTCTATTGAAAAACTCATGTTAAGACAGGAAGATTTTCTAAATTTTCTGGATAGAGTCTCATGTTAAGGCAGGAATATTTTCTATCAAAAATCTCATGTTAAGACAAGAAGATTTTATATAGATAATCTTAAGACGGGAAGATTTTCTATAAAAAACCTCATGTTAAAACATAAAGATTTTTTATAAAAAATCTCATGTAAAGAGAAGAAGAATTTCTATTAAAAACCTCATGTTAAGACAGGAAGATTTTCTATTAAAAACCTCATGTTAAGACAGGAAGATTTTCTATAGAAAATCTCATGTTAAGACAGAGAAAATCTCATGTTAAAACAGGAATATTTTCTATCAAAGATTTCATGTTAAGACAAGAAGATTTTCTATTAAAAATCTCATGTTAAGACAAGAAGATTTTCTATTAAAAATCTCATGTTAAGGCAAGAAGATTTTCTATTAAAAATCTCATGTTGAGACAGTAAGATTTTCTGTAGGTTCTGTAAACCCTAAATACTATTGCCGTCTTTAAAATAAGCCATAGATTCTAGTTATTTTCAGAAAAAAAAAAAACAAAACATAGAAACCAGTGAAACACAATACGCAAAAACTGTTCATGTTCTTTGTAAGTGAGTCTATAGATGTAGAAGTCCCAACAGTTCTAGAGGCTGTTACCATACTAGTGAGTTAGTGCATAAATTTAGGTCTTAATCAATTGTCTCTAACTAAATTACAAAGTAACTATTTGGTAATAAATTGCTTTCGGTGAGTTAAATTAATTAATTTCTGAATCAACTGACTACTCTCTACATTACTTTGAGACAATAAACAGACAAGTAATTCAGCAAAAGATTATTTAGGATGTGTAGAGGATTATTTGCATTACAAAGTAATCTTAAATGTTAAATGGACAAACTATCTACATAAGTAAAAAGGTATGAATTATCACTAGAAAAACTAAAAGGACGACCCAGTAAACAGAAAATTGCTTGAAAATTGGCAACATGTGCAGTAGCCTTTAGTCAGCACGAATTGCTATAGAACTCGTTAACAAATGTTTAGTGGGTTGTATTTGGCTGTCTAAAGTTAGGTGGGTGTCTAAAGTGAGGTAAACTAGGATAACGTTAAATAACCAGAGAGAGAGGAGAACAGAACAGAAACGAGAGCAACCTGTCAGCCATGCTAGAAAATTGTTTGCACGTAAGTATACATTTAACAATAATAAAGAAATGTTGTAAAACAAAAAGAAAACTAACAACAAAAGTAGAGAGGAAAACCCCTGTTTAAGGAAGATAAAGGACACATAGAGATCAAGGAAGATAACAACACAAAGGTACGTACATACGTACTGATGTATGTATGTATTTATGTATGTAAGTTTATAAATATGTAACTGTATTTAAATATTATAAAAATAATTTACTAGAAGGAAAAAAAAACAGAAATAAATTCTAAGGAGTCTAGGCTTGTAGTTAGGTGACTGCAGCTTTTCTATTTCAAACAAGGTATTTTGTTTTCTGTTTGTGTGTAAGTAATAGTATGTATGTATGTATGACAATGTAGAAAATAAAACTTTTACGTTTTATTTTGCCATTGTGCGACATGATTTACCAGCATTTGCAACAAAAATAACGAGTATATTTGGTTGTATTGGCATGAGGCGAATTTTCTTTACCCTTTAGTTTGGGCAAATAAAATGGGGTGTATTTAAATAACGAAGATGTTAAGGATTTGCAGGCACGTTTTTCTTTTCTTTATTACATAAAATAATACACAAAGGGAAGAATTTTTGTTTGTTTGTTTATATAAATAAGTATGAGTATTTGCTTATCGAAGGCTATGTATTTATTGGGTCATGGGGTAGATATTTTGGGTTGTTATACTCGTAGTTAGAAGTAGGTGGCATTTTTTTATATATTCATATTTTTGTTGTTTTAAAAAATAATATATTTTATTTTGTTTGTTTCGTTGATTGGAGTGGTTAAATACAGTCAGTTTATATTTAGTTACCAACTTCATTAAATTATGTTCACATAAAATCTGGCCACACTATAAAGCTTTTTTTAAAAACTAATAGGCATCACTTCCGTTTTTTAAACATAACTACATTCCAACAATTTAATCCGTCGAAATAAACATGTATGTATTTGTGATTTGTGTAATTACTAATCAATGGAAAATAAAATAGAAAAAATTGGACATAAATTCCTTATCGCAATCAATGATTTACAGTAAAGCTAAAGCTTCCAAAAAGTACTGTAAATGTTTTTATAAAACGATACAAACAAACTTTAAGCTCTGAATGTAAGCAACAATTCTATTTAAAGAAACCAGAAACTTAAAATAAACATATTCACCCCTATCGGGAATAAAAATTCCCCATGACATTTGTTCCCTTTTCACATTTTCCTATTAAAATTCAATGTTAAAAAAAATAAAAGGAACAAATTTCATGTGGAATTTTTATTCACGATAGGGGTGATTGCCTTCAATAAAGCAAAATCCTAACCTAAACAAGTTTCACCTTTCACAGCAATTTTTGTTTTCAGATTTGATAGTGACAATGCATGTCTTGTTAATTTAAGTCATTTAAAAACCCTTAACACCTCACAGATGCTTCGTTGTGAAAAGTAAAATGTTGCTGCTAACAGGGTTTTCAAAAGAACTAGTTTACATATCAGTAGTAGAAAGTTTTGGCAATTGTTACAATGAAAATTACACTGGATCATATGAAGACATACATATAATATTGTAGCTAACGTCCCCCGTTGCAAAAGGTTCAGGAAAACATAAACCCACACTGTCAGCATGATAAGGCGAATGGATGGGTAGCAAATGTGGAATGGATGCAAAAATATTTGAACCATCCTAATATGTAGCAAGAATGATAAAATAAAGATTACGCCAACACGCGTAAAATTTTAAAATGTTATGCGCATTCTTTGCATCAAAATGGCCAACATGGTAGAGTGCCACGTTAAAAATTCTTTATATTAAAGAACATCCAAACCAAACGTTTGAATTTCGCAAACAAAGGAGCCTTAAATTGTATTGGAATAATATCCTTTTCATCCTTGAAATAAAGTTTAAGATATTTGCAGTCAAAAACCCCCCAAAATTATTGCGAACCAAGAACAAAGCCTTTATTAATAAATATGTTATCAAGACGGTAAAACATGGCGGCGGCTCTGTAATGGTATGGGGTTGTATGGCGGCATCAGCGGTCGCTTTTCTTAAATTTATACAATCTACAATGAAAAAGGAAGATTATCTTTACATTTAAAAAAAGGCAAGGTAGCTCCTAGTGTAGGGAAATTAGAACTAGGGCAGAACTGGATTATCCAACAGGACAATGATCCTAAGCATACTTCAAAAAAAGAGTGGTCCATCTATCATTGTCCAAAAACTTTAGATCATCCTTCACAGTCCCCAGACCTCAATCCAATTGAGCACCTGTGGGAATATTTAGGCAACAAATATTAGGCATACATATATTTCTTGCAAGGTTAACCTAAAGTAATACAGGATAAATGTAACAAAATTTCGCCTGATTTCACTAAAAAACTCGCTGATTCTATGTCTAGAAGATTGTCAGCTGTGATAAAGACAAAAGGACGACTACAAACATAATATTAAATGCAATATTTTGCATAATCTTAATATAGGTACCTGTTTATTTAATTTTGACGCAAAAAACTCTTTAGCTAAAATTTAATTATTTGTTTATGTTCCTTATTTTTCTAGTTTTTTCTAATGAGTATTCTATATTGTTTAAGTTACTTATGAGTTATGAAATATATATATTTTTTTTTTTTAAATTAGGTGTTTACTTTATATCGACGCTCACAGTATATCCAAAATTTATCACACATCACACATTTTGAAATCGATGTGAAATTGCTAAAGTTATATAAAATAAGAAGAAGTTCTTCAAAAAATAGCTTGATCTTTTAACGCTGGTAATTAAAATTCCTAAATACTGGGGCCAAATTACCGCATTCGTGATCGAATGAGCTATCGTATCGAAAAATGATTTCGATATCGAAATTATGATAAAATGTACTAAATTTCTTGCTCGTTATCGAATGCCATAATCTCAAATAAGAAAATTACGATCAATTTTACTCGATATCGGATGCGGTAATTTGGCCCCTGGTAAATACTTTACATCAATATTAAAGCATTTCGATGACACCACCCCGACTCGCAAACACATTCCACATATCAAACACACTCTATTCCGAATCATACGGATGTTTGAAAATATGCCACAAGTATGAATTTCTGTGTAGTTTGTATTCATATGTATGTATGTAAGTATGTAGGTTTATTTCTATGTTTTTATTTTGCCATGACTGCAGGCAGAGACAAAGAACAAGCAGAAAAGTAGAGGCAGCAGAGTAAATGAATTTTATTAAGGAAAAAACAAAATAACAACAAAATACAGTTCATGACGGCAACAATTGCAAGTTCTATGGCATAATATTTGTTGCTGTGGTAGTTACTTTTGCAGGCAAAAAGAGACTTCAAGAGAAAGTGTCTGATAGAGAGAGAGAGAAGAGAGTGGGTGATTGAGGGTGATGTACTTTAACGGTATTTTTACTTAGTTTTGTATCAATTTATACCAGTGTTGTTGTCTTTACTTATGTTGTAGCTGCTTTGTTTTGTTTATTTGTTTTTATTTACATGTTTTTTTTTTGGTGGCTTTGTTTTCTCTCTCTATTTCAGTCTTAATTTTCTTTTAGTTTTACTTTAATTTATAGTGTTGTTGTTATTTGTTTGAAAATTATAAGGTTTTGTGGTGTGGTTGTGTGTGCATTAGTATTGCAAAATTACAATTTTAAAATTATTGCCATAATGCTGGAAAATTTTACTATTTCGTGCTTACATTTTATTTAATATAGGTACCTACACCTACCTATGTACATACATATGTACATACCTATGTATGTATGTAAGTAGGTATAAAAAAATATGGAATTTAATGAATTACAGTTAAAGTCGTGTTGGGAAGCTATTTTTCAAACTCTTGAATAATCCTTAATGTCATAAAATGTTTTTAAGAAATTATAATTAAAACAGTTTAAATTGTGTTAAAATTTGAAATTGTAGGTACCTATAAAGGGACTTTGTTTTTCAACATTAAAATAAAAGTTCTGACATTTTATTAGTAGGTATGTACATACCTACAATGAATTCAACTTCGCTCGAAAATTGCCGTAGGTTCGCTGAATTCATTTAAAAACAACCTTCTGGTTTTTATGGAAAAAATATTTTTCACAAGAAGGCCATTTAGTTTAAGTCCACAAGCAATATTACCGAATTCGGGCTTCTGAAAATCCAAGAGCAATTATAGCAAACAAACTTTCATAAAAGATTAAATTTATAGACACTTTCTCTTTAGGAATACACAATTGCAAACCATGTTTGATATTTAAACTACATACCTCCCTACATATGATTCTTTTGAAATGTTATTATGAAACCATCTTCTAGAACAGCTTCTGAGAGAAGGCATAGTGAAATGAATGAGTATCGAATTTTTTAGAATGTGTACACAGGTCTTCTAAAAGGCCTACAAATAGAAGTACAAGTTAAAAAAATAATTGAAAAAATAATGGAGCAGTAGATATTGGTGTATGACAACACAGTTGCACCTGTATCTACTGTGAGCGTCAATATAAAGCAAATACCAAATATGTATTCTTTAAAAAAGAGTTTTATTATACATACATACATATGTATATATGTACTACAAGTGCAAACTTAAAAAAAATATATGTATGTATTTCATAATTTATAAGTAACTTAAGCAAAATAAAAATCTCTTTAATAAAAACTAGGAAAACAACGAACATAAAAAATAATTCAATTTTAACGGGTACCAGATTTTTGGCGTCAAAATATAGTAAACAGGTATTTAATAATAGTCCTTTTGACTTTATCACAGCCGCAAATTTTCTAGACATAGAACCAGCGAGTTTTTTAGTGAAATCAGACGAAATTTTGTTACATTAATCCTGTATTACTTTAGGTTAACCTTGCAAGAAATATATGTATGTACGTATATTTGCCTAATATTTGTTGTCTAAATATTCCCACAGGTGCTCAATTGGATTGAGGTCTGGGGACTGTGAAGGATGATCTAAAGTTTTTGGACAATGGTAGATGGACCACTCTTTTTTTTGAAGTATGCTTAGGATCAATGTCCTGTTGGATAATCCAGTTCTGCCCTAGTTCTAATTTCTCTACACTAGGGGCTACATTATTTTTCAAAATGTGGAGATAATCTTCCTTTTTCATTGTAGATTCTATAAATTTAAGATTAGCGACCGATTCAAATTCTTTAGGCAGCAAGAAAAACAAAAACAAATTTGTAATAATACAAGATTTGTAAATAATAATAAAGAATACACACACATTGTAAACGTACGTAAATTTCGTTCTAACTCACAACTCGTAAAAAGGAAATATGATAATTCTCGAATTCTATTTCTCAAAAAACGGTGAGTTAAATAGATGATGTTTACAGATGGATCGTAGACAATGAAAATTGCTGATGACGCCCTTGGCAGGGTAGAAAATGCATTCCAGTTTGCGAATTGTTCTACTACTTTTCAATAGTATTCTTTAAAAATTTGAACTATTAGCCTGAAAGAATGTTTTATTCTTTTTTCTCTTTAAATTTTTTTTGGTTAAATTTAATTTTTTTGAAATATGTTCATATTAAAAATTAAGGGAAATTTTTAAATATGTAGCACAAATTTAGGAGAAATTCCTTTTAGTGCATAAAATCAAATGAACTTGTCAATAACAAGCTGCCTTCAATTTTTTTTGCATTACTTTTAAGCTTAGAGTGCATTCTTTAATAATTATGTTTGTGTAAAAACACATTCTACTTACATACCATATGTATGTATGTATGTATATGTGATTAAATATTATTAACCTGAAAAGTTGTTCTTGAAAAATTCACGTTTTTCACTAATTACAATTGGTTTTAGAGATAAGAAACCAACAATCCCCTATTTTGCATACGATCAATGTGTTTTTTACACGGTTTATTTTACACGGAATTTCCTGGAACCAATTACCACGCAAAAACAGAATTAGGTGTATTTTAAATGCAATATAATTTTCTAATATACATATGTATGTACATACATACATAATATTATTTACATTAATATAATTAAGCTTTTCTTTTACTAATATGTGGTGTTGTCTTTATTTTGACGCTCACAGTCTATCATTCATTTGCTTATTTTCTTTGGGTGTACCTACATATATACTTATTTACAAAAACGAATTTTTATTTCTGTATGTATGTTTAGTATAATCATTTGCTGTTACTTTGCTTAGTAAGGGAATCCCCAACATTGCATTTGGGGTATATGAAAAAACTTTATACATACATCCATATGTATATTTCTACATACCAACACACATATGTATTTGCTGACACATCCACTCATACCATCATTGTAAGCAAGTGCTTTTTTAAACGTAACTTTAGCCAAACAGAGAAGCAATAAAAAGCAACAAATACAAATACATTTTTGCTTTTGTAAGTAAAGTACATATTTCCTTGCAGTTCTAAAAGTCTTCAGCAATTGTCAACTTTTTCATCTGGACCAGTGTAGTTAGACACTAAATTGTAGAAAGGAAAATTTTTGAAAATAATCTGCATCTGCTGCTCAAGCTGTTAGAGGTGATAGGTCACAGAAAGGAGTTTAATGCTTAAAATGTCAAATGAGCTTTTTACTATAGCTTAGTAACTTTGGTAACATGGTTGTTTGCAGCTTATGTCAGTCGGTACCTGGTTCCATGGACTGCAGGGTTTTGTAAAAAGCATACATACATACATACTTACACTCACAAATGCACTCATTTATAGATGTGTTTATATTTGCAAGTACGTTTGTAAATTTATTTTACAAAGACCAAGTTTTCTATGGTTTTTTGTTGCTGTTGTTGCTGCTTTTACAATTGTGGGTTTGAGTGTCTGAACTTGTACATAAATGCTTTAACATTAAAATATGTAGGTAGGTACATACATTTTTATTTTGTTTTCATTATTTTCTTTTAAGGATTTACATAAAGTTGCATTTTTTTTGTTATTTATGTTTTTGTACATTTTACAACATACTATGTATGTAGTTGTAAACTAGGTATTATAGGAACATGCATACATATACAATTTTAAGTTTTTCTGTTCGAAGTGGTGTAAGTGTAATTTTTACAATATTCATTAGTGACCCTAGAAAGCATTTACATACACATATGTACATACATATATTCTGTATCTTTATAGATCACTTATGCTTGGTTTTAACTATGTCATTTTTGTTGTCAAATTGTCCAAATTGTTGGCAATTGTATGAAAACGGGTTGTCTATGGCGTCTAATGAGATTGTAATCATGATTGCAAACATAGATGACGCCATATGACAACCCGTTTTCATACAATTGCCAACAATTTGGACAATTTGACAACAAAAATGACATAGTGAAAACCAAGCATTAGTAAATTTAACGAAATAAGCTTGTTCGTGTTTTTAAATAAATTTTAGGAAGCTGTGCGGTTTTTAAGGACTCAGTATCAAAACGTCTGAATTATTGTTATTGAACGTCAGCAAACTTGTCGACAAACATGTGAGATAAATCTGGAGAGGATTTTTGGTCATTTTGAAAATTAGAAAAGGGCTCGGGTATATGATTACAGCAATTATATATATGATTATATCAATCATGTAATGTTTATGGTAATCAGTTTTATGATACAAGATTATACCATATTATAACATATCATAGTCAAAGAGCAACAAATTATCATAAATGGATTCGTCATTGCAACAAATATATACATATGTTTGTAATATTCATCTGAATCGTAACTTAACCATATTATGGTTACCGCAATCAGAAAAATAATCACAGTTACCATAATATTGTTGAAAAACTTTGAAAAATGTTGACATTGATGTGGTAAACATGTACAACTATATTTTTTCTCTGTGTGTATTTAGAAAGTAAAGTTTTACCTCACCCGTATTATAGACCAGACCTTTCTCCGTCCAACCTCTATTTGTTTCGATGGAAGCAGAACGATCACTTTGGGATACGCTTCACTTCAGAACAGGGTATTCGAAGATGAGCAGTTCTTTTGGCGCGGAGTCCATATGTTGCCAGAAAGATGGAAAAAAATCATAGCTAACAATGGCCAATACTTTGCATAAATTTATATTGTACAAATGTTTCACAATAGAAGCTAAATTTAAAATTTAAAAAATCTCGCATTTTTCAAATTTAGGCCTCCGTTGATATTCGTGTTGTTAAACGAACATGTTCGGCCCTGGGTGCACCTCATCAATATTGGCTAATAAATTAAATTTCACAGAATCATACATTCGATTTAATCCTACTTTTATTGCTGCTGTTGGCCATGAGGTTTTACAGCTGATCAACATTGTCTAATAAATTCCATTCTTGGTGCCTGATACCTAACTGAGGTCATACAATTAATCAGCAATAAAGTGCTTCAAAATCGTAAACATTTTATCAATCTTATTCTAATTCATATTGTTTTAATAATTTCAATTAATTTAATTTGTGAAATATTCAGGACTTACTACTTGCTCTACTGCCTCCTTTGCGTCTGGCCATGTTGAAATATTCTTTAAAATTTCAGTAGTTTTAGAATAACTCTTACAGCTCTCTCTGTCTCTGCTTAGACGTTGTCTTATGTATTATAAAAATAAGCAAATATTGCGAGAATATTTCCTCTTTATAATAATTGTAATAATGCACCTTGCTGTTTATGAACAATTAAACAGAATTCTTTTTATAGATTGTGTCTGTTAATATGTTTTGTTTGGGCTTTAGCTGTTGGTTAGTTAGGTTGGTGGCGATGATGGCCTTAGAGCTGGAATTCTTGTTGTTTTGCTGTTGGAGTCCAAAAATAACCAGAAAATTTGTGAGTTTCCATTCAACAGCAGACAACCACGCACGAAATACAAACAAACAAGAAACAAATGTAATATTAGAGGAAATGAGGAAAAGGAAGCAACAGTGTACGTGGGTGGATGTTAAGGGTTTAGCGCGTGTGAGTGTTTTTATATCCTGCTGTTTTCAGCTGCTTTCGTTGTTACTTTGTTTGTGGTTGTTGTTGGCTTTTAAAAAATACTCTTTATTTTAGTGTGTTTATTTTTGGGGGAAAAAACAAGCTGTAGTAACTGCAAATTTATAAATGGAGTTTAAGGAAATGTCCTTGTCAGCGGGTATTTTTTTATTTTTGGAGTTAATATCATTTATTTTTAAAAATCTTTAAATTTTCAATTTGTTTGTTTAGTTTTTTGGTTTGTTTTAAAGGAATTTGTCGAAAGTTCTGCAAATCCCGGCTAGTTTTAAAGAGATGATACATATTTTCGTTTTGTTTTGTTTCGTTTTAGTTTACAATATGTTATTTTTAAGGTTTTGCTTTTTTTATTATTATTATTTTCCTTTTTCTTTTAATTTTAATTATGGTGATATGTTTAGTTGCCTAGTTTGACCCCTTTTTATTTGTGTAAATTTTTAACTTGTTGTTGTTGCTGTTTTAGTAGTTTTAGTTTTGTAAATCATGATTTATCACATTTCTTTGTTGCTCTTTCTCTTAAAAGTTCGTTGAATTTATATGAAAAACAATAGTTTGTTGTTTTTTATGGTTACAAAGGTATTTCCTACAATTTGCGCGCGCACTTGTTTTATTTTCTTTCGAAAATACTCTATAGAGTATTTGTGTGGAAAATATAACATTTATATACCTACAATGTCTGCCCGCCTACTGCCCCGCTTAAATGTTTTGCTCTTGCTCACTTTTCGTTACTACTTAAGGATATGAGAGAGAGTGATTAAACATGAAAGGTTATTTTCGTTTACGTGTATTCTCAGCCATTATTACATTTTAGTCTGCACGTAATGTGTTGTTGTTGTTATTATTGTTGTCGCTGTGACGTTTCAACTCTTTGTCATTTAAATTGGAGCGTGTGCAAGTCAATGTTTGTCAAAGGGATCTCCCCAAAAATTATATATCTGTTGGTATGTATGTATTCTTTGAGTGTTTGTGTTTCTCGTTTTATTGTTGTTTGTTTGTTTTCAACATTCATTCAACTGTTGTTGTTGTTGTTTAAACATATATTTTGCAGAGAAGTTGGTTTTTGCCCATAAGGTGGCTCTCTTTGTTAGTGAGTAAAATTATGCTTGAATGTAACTTTGTTTGTATGAATTAGTTTTATTTGTTGTGGGTAGTCCCTGCTACTCTCTAGCTCTCCTTTGCTTTAAATAATTGTAAATATTAAGGAACTAAAAAACCCCCCAGTATATTTGTAAATGTATAGTTGTCTGTATAACAATTTGTAGTTGTAAATGTTACAAAAACCAACTATGTAACTCTAAAAGTTTTGCTACAAAGGAATCAAGTTCCCTTTTGTTAATTTATTTTTTAAAACAAACTAAATAATAACTCTTTTCAAAACACGAAAAGAAAACACTCTTTTTAATATATCTTTTTTAATTTTATATTTTTACATTTTCTTTAACAGAGATATATTCTTTTATAATTATAAAATAAATAATTTTTTTTATTTCTTTAAAAAACACTCTTCCCAAAAAAATTATTTGGTTCACATTTATTTTTTCATTAACATTTTTTCTTTGCCTTTAAATAATTATTTTATTTTTTTGCTTTGATTTTCTTATTAAATGTGTATTTTAAAAAAATGGTATAACGCGTTTCATTTCCGTTTAAAAAGACATTATCCGCACGTACGTCTTGCTCTGACCACGACAAGCGACGAACAAACCAGAGGATTTGGCAAATACAAACAAACTCATCATTGTGTCAGTCGATTAAGCAAATTGAATAAGAAATTTATTATCTCCTTGCCCCCCTACTCAATTCAAAAACCAGTACAAAAACACTAAACAAACTCTTAAGCAAACATTTTATTTAAGAGCTTCACATTGTTATAAAATATGCTCTTTAGTTAGAAACAACCCAAGAGCACCAAAAGTTTGTTTTGTTATAAAATATGCTCTTAGTAAAGAGCCACCAAAAGCTTCTTTTGTTTGTGTTCGTTTTCATAGAGGGCAGCACCTGTTAATGACAAACGAAATTACTAAAGTGGTGAATTTAAAAATAGTGGTGAATATTAAAATGGTGGTGAATATAAAAATCGTGGTGAGTTTTTAGAAATTCAACGCAAATACCTTTATTCGAAAATTTGTCCCCCTAAAAGTATGCAATGTAAGTTTTTTTTTTTTTTTTACAGTTTTATGGGGTGGTTGCTGAATTAGCTAAATAAATATATAGAAACACATCACTTTTAAAGGTCGTGTCGGCAAGTTGTTGAC
The DNA here is from genome assembly GCA_950370525.1 of Bellardia bayeri. NCBI lineage: Eukaryota > Metazoa > Arthropoda > Insecta > Diptera > Calliphoridae > Bellardia > Bellardia bayeri. The sequence continues at coordinate 63,025,074 of OX493268.1, forward strand.
GGGGTGGTTGCAATATTCAGCTTTGCCGAATCTTAAATACAAAAACTGCACTGGTTATAGATAGGACTAGAATATGTACTCCAATTAATTTTTTTTTTTGCAATATCATGCAACATTAGATGCTAATGACCCGTACAGGCAGTGCTTTGATGATCAAAATGAAGTCCTTGCTCTCTATTTGGATTGAAAATCATGCTGTGCAGAGAATACCATTAAGTAAAATGGTAATTCAGACAAAAGCAAAGAAAGAGCTTATTTGATGACATAAAAAGTAAAGCATTATCCAAAGATAATACTAATAGTAAGTAACACAGGCAATTGCTACAAGGAAATTTTATTTTACGTTGTTACGCTGTTCAGCAAACGTTGGACCAATTTTTTGCGAAAGAAAGCCGAAGACTTAGTATTCTCGCAAACCTGGAACCTATGTATCTTCGATCTTTACATGGTTTGCTATAGAAGATCTTAATTGACTTTACGTCGTTTCAATTAGCGTCGTGTTTTTTTTTTGGAATGTAACCCCGACGCAAAGTGAGGTACTGGTGTATACTTATTCTGTGTTTTTATTCCACTTCCGAAAATCACTTAATTTGGAATTGAACAAAAAAAGTCCATTCAATAATATGTATATATAATCGTCGTCACTCATATTTTTGGTTTTCAGTATTCTTTTTTTTCGTTCGCATAAATAAACGGACCTGATTGTTTCTTAGAAAATCATCAACAGCAGAGACGACCACACACAACCACGACTATGACGGACGAAAAAATAAAAAAAGAAGAAACGAAAAAAAAAAAGAAAATATATGGAAAATAGGAAAATTCGCGCCACCCCCCCAGAGAATTTTTTTGCTCATGTTGTGAATTTATAAAAATGTTGAAAAAACCGTGGTGAGTATATATAAATACGTGTTGAGTATAAAATTCGTGCTGAGTTTTAGAAATTCACCACAAAGACCGTTATTCGTAATTAGTAAAGTAGGCAATGTTAGTTTTTTTTATAGTTTTATGGGGTGGTTGCTGAACTAATTAAATGGCCAGCCACACCCAATTTACATATTTTACTTACTACTATCGATAACAAAACAAACGCCCTAGAGTATGCTGTATTATAATTGTACACATAATTTTAGTAAATACAACAACCAAACAATCAAGCATTAAGGTGGCTAAAAACAATACCAAGGATTTGAAAACTCTTTATTGAAGAAATAAATCAGTAAACCACAAGCAGGCAGGTACAATAATAGCAAGGAAAATTAAAGGAAATGAGTTTAATTTTATTTTAAAACTTTTTCGATTAATTTACTGCGTTTTCCTTTCTATTTAATTAAATTATTTTTGAATGTTGTTTAGTTATTTCAAATGTATGCTAAATCGTTTGAATGTCAATACAATTGTGTGAAACCCAGTTGATTATCCTTGGAATAGCTGTTGTTGGTTGGACTATATCTTTGGACCAGTAAGTAGGCCTCAGGTCATTTCGGGGCATAGATACACTGGTCAGGAGAACTTCGAGCAGCAGTAATACCAACAGATTGAGAAGTATCAGAAGTATTCAATGATGTATACAGTCAATACAACAGATTGTAACAACAAACAGATTTGTTTTTTTGAACCCAGATATTTGTGCAATTTGCTTTAAAAGCCGCGAAAAGCGAAAAATACAAATTTTTAATGTTTTATTAAATGCTTATGCGAGACTGAATGCCACGGCTGCCATGTTGTTGTCTGTTTAAAAAGCATCATTAAAACTGCTATTTACAATTTTTGTTTTATTTTGTTTGCGTTTTTTTTTTATTTTTGTACAATTTTCGTTTTCATATATTTTCTGTGAGGCATTAAGAGTTAAATCCCTGGACCATTTTTTTTAAGTCGCAGTGTGTTGGCTAAATGTTATAAAGACGATAAAACTCAAGGTTATTTTTGGTGTTTCTTATCTTATTTTTTAGGTTATTGAACATTTGTTCATGTCATCACCACTTTATTCTGCATTAGTTTACTTTAAATCTTATTACTCTCGTTTAACAAAATGTCTGAAGGAAAGACATTTTTGGTTTTCATTTTCGGGGCAAACATAAGTATTTTTTTCTTGGTTTAGTTTTAGCAGCAGCCTTTTTTTATTAGCCATGTGTTGTTACAACTATTAATGTCTATGAATGATGGAGCATGAAATTTAAATTTGCCTAAATTGTAACTGAAAGTTGAAAAAAAGTAAAAGAAATAGTAAATAAGAAAAGAAGAAAGCAATTACAATACTTAAATGTTTTATTTAAATATTGCTTAAATTACACAATGATTCTATAAATCTTTATAACAAATTTCAATACAATTGGCATTTAATTTTCAGAAGACTTATTTCTGTAAGGCGCTTGTTGGGTTAGGTTACGGTTGTGTTACATACTGTCGATTCGCACCATACATATGTCCTGTGTCTCCTGGCTGCCTAAGTTTTCTAGCCAACCTGTTGGCTTCTTAATGAAGCCATGGATTTTTATTACAGGTTTTGTAAGTAATTATTTGTTGCCCGAGAATTTTCTGTGTCAGCTTTTCAAATGCGGGACAGTGACAGAGAAGATGTTTAGTATAGAGTCTTCTTATTCCTCGTCATTACCGCTTCTACAGAACTCGTTATAGGGGATCAACAACCTTTTGTTATGTATAACCATAGGCCACCATTATGTTTCTTAGATGGAATCTTGGCAGATTGATCATATCTACTGGGTGATTCAAGTAGATATACTTTTTTCAATAGCCTTTTTTTGACAGATCACGTGTGAGTCGTGTCATGCTGTCATGTTATTTTTTGTTTAGTAGTTTTTGGCATTTCATAATGGAACAACGTTTAAAAATCGTTCAACTTTATTACGAAAATTCATGTTCTGTGAGGAATGTGTTTCGTGTACTTTAATCAACTCATGGTCCACATAATCGGCCTACTGAACGTACAATTCGCAACACCATTACCCATTTTGAGACCCAGCATTCATTATTGGATAATATTCGACCGAATGGACTACGTCTAGCACGCTGTGAAGAAAATATAGCGGCCGTAGCTGAGAGTGTACACGAAGACCGTGGAGAGTTGATTCGGCGCCGTTCGCAGCAACTCGGACTGACGTATGGAACGACTTGCCGCATTTTACGTCGTGATCTTAAATTGAAAGCGTACATTAATTAATTATACAACTTGTGCAACAACCGACCTTCCTAAGCGACATCGATTCGCTCTATGGGCTCCAAGAAAATCCGACGTTTTCGTGGCAAATTTTGTTCAGCGATGAGGCCCATTTCTGGCTCAAGGGGTATGTTTACATACATAATTGCAACATTTGGATGAAGAGCAACCTGAAGAGATTCAAGAACTGCCACTTGATCCAGAAAAAACAACGGTTTGCTGTGGTTGGTGGGCCAGTGGAATTATCTTTTCATATTTCTTTAAAAATGATGCCGGTGCGAACGCAACCGTCAATTGCGACCGTTATAATGCCATGATAACCGACTTTTTGATGCTTCGCCACTTAAGCGCCACTTCCCACACATCGCACCAATCAATAGATTAATTGAGAGAGCCCATAATTTCACGTTTTGGGCTGGTCGATTCTCCTTCAAGATCGTGTGATATCACACCGTTAGACTTTTTCCTGTGGGGATATGTAAAGTCTAAAGTTTATGCGGACAAACCCGCTTCGATTCAGGCCTTGGAGGAAAACATCACGCGTGTCGTTCGCCAGTTACCAGTTAAACGAGTCATCGAAAAATGGACTCAATGGATAGACCATCTGCGATGTAGCAATTGCCAACATTTGATAGACATAATCTTCAAAAAATAAATGCCAAAGAGTGTTCTTTCAAATGATAATAAACATTCGCCAATAAATTTGAATTTTCTGTGCTTTTTCCTTAAAACAGTAGGGAACCTCGAAGTGGATCACGCTTTATATCTGGTTCTCCACAATGGGCCAGATTTTTGACACTTTGCAAGTGGCTTCTCTCTCTCATCGTTTCGGTTACATTCGTTGCAGTTTCCCCGTGATAATCTGGCCAGATTTCAGCATTACTTTAGTGCCATTGATATTTTGCTTTGGAGTCGATTTGGCTGGTTGGCCGGGCCATACGATCTCTTACGCTTCGGGTTGTCGTATTTTTTTTTTTTTAATTTTTTATTATTTAGAATAAGTATTTAAATCTTCTACCTAAACCGAAAAAACTATTTGCTCTCAGTTGAGAAAGCCAAAATAGACAAATGGGCCATAAATTTGTAGAACTCGTTTGAGTTCTTGTTTCGGCTAGTTTTGCAACTTCAAGATATACCAATGGTACTTCTAAATCGATTGGGACCTTCGGAAAATTCCGCGCTCGTATAAGATAAATACTGGTATTACTTATCAATATGTCCAAATTGGTTTTAAAACAGTCTTATACAGCATGACTTTACAATCAAGGCTTAATTTAGATTGGTCGTTAATTAGCCAGTGAAGATTAGAAGATTTCAGTCTTATATGGAGCCCCTTGGCTTCTATGTGGCGAGGCCAGGTAAGGCATCTATCAAGGTGTATGTCAAGTTATGTGACATGATCAGACTGTGGGATATTCACATTGTTTATTAAAACTGCTGGACAATTTCCTCTCTTTAGCGTAAAAGTAGCATGTCTACTTTTCGATTCATTTACACGTACTCTCCAGTTTTTTAAACACGTCTCCACAGGTCTGAGATAATTATCGAGTTCTCTAGATGTCACACTTGAAACGTTGGCAAATCAGAGGTGTATATCTAGTAAAGTGTTGGTCCGAGAACACTCTCCTGTGGAACTCCAGCTTTGACTTCATAGTCAATTTTAACATAATCACTGTATTTAAACCTAAATTAGCAATCCGATAGGTAAGATTCTAGTAATCTGTAAGTACTAGGAGCCAGGGTTGCCGTAATGTATCATTTTATTTTTTTTTATTGCGAGTAATGATTCAAAATGATTTTCTTTTTTTTTTGCGTTTAAGCAGCATTTCGGGCAAGCAAACTCGCAAATGTTTTGAAATTGCTGTTTGAGTAGCTCTCAATAAATTTGCTGGCTGTTGTTGAAATCGACAACCATCTCCATGGTGTTATGCTTTCAATTCTTGGTCTACAAACTGTTTTGACCGGCCAGGTCGGTCTTTGTCTTTCGTATCAAAATTACCGCTTCTAAACCGGACAAACAATCTCTCGTACGTTGAAATCGATGGAACACATTCACTATAAGCTTATTTTTTCTATGAAATATCAATTTTTTTGTGAAAAACCTAATATCGTCTGTAGTACCTTTAAAATCAGTTGCAATCGGCTAAAAGACAATAATCTGTGATCAATAAGTTTTCTATGAAAAAGCCTATTTTTTATGAATAACAGAAAATCGTCTGCAGTTCCTTGCAAACAGCTCCAATCGGCAGAAGGAGAATAATCTGTGATAATTTTTAATGTCAAATATAAAATCGTCTGTAGTTCCTTTAAAACAGCTCCAATCGGCAGAAGGAGAATAATCTGTGATAATTTTTTATGACAAATATAAAATCGTCTGTAGTTCCTTTAAAACAGCTCCAATGGTCAAAAGCACAAACAAAAAAAGCGAAAACATAAAACATAGAAACAGCTCCCATTGGAAGAAGGACAATAATCTTTGATAATTTAAAAACCGATTTTTTATGAAAAACATAAAATCGTCTGTAGGTTCTTCAAAACAGCTGCAGTGGGCAAAAGGACAATAATCTGTGATCTCTTATTTTGCCCGTGAAAAATCGATTTTTATATGCATGAAAAACAAAATCGCCAAATCTGGCTTTTGTTATAATGAACTTAAGATTTTCTTTGTAAGTTCCTGGTTTCTTATAATGACATTTATATATGATTTACTTTATTTTTCTTTGCGACTTTTTTCAAAACGCCCACAATTAATCGCTTTAATGTATTTTAATTTAAACAAACAAAAATACACAAACGAGTATTTATAAATATAAACAAAATGACAAGATAATGAAACCATCCATCAAACGGCAATAGACAAACAAAACCGCAATGATTTGAGTCAACTTAAATATACACCAATACCTCGCTTTGCGTCGTTTTTTAAGTTGCGTCGCTGCTTAATTAGTACAATTTTCACTGTGCGTCGCTAGATTTTCGAAGTTGCGTTATTTTGGGTTCGAGTCTTTCATTTTTTTTTTGTTTTTTGAAATTTTTGCAAAATCTGCAAACGATGACCCGTGCAAGAAGTGCTTTGATGATCGAAATGGAGTCCTTGCTTGCTATTTGGATTGAAAATCAAGTTGCGGAAAGAATACAAATTTTTGGTGATATAAAAAGTAAAGCATTAACCAACGATAATGCTAGTGGTAGTAATTCAGACAATTGCTACAAGGAAATTTATTTTACGTTAAAAAAAAAAGCTGTTCAGCAAACATTGGACAATTTTTGTTCCCAAAGAAAGACGACGACTTAAGCTAGACGGCTGTATAGACGGTCGTCAGAAAAATGTTTAGAAAATGTCCAAAAACCGTGTGAACTTAAAATTTTTGTCTTCCAACGTTGTAAGAAAAACCATTTTTTGTACATTGCAAGACAAAAATATTGTCAGACATCTAACAATCGTGTAAACACAAATTTTTGCCATTGTATACATGAATAAACAAACAAGTGGACATTAATAACATTTTGGAAAAGCAATTTCGGTTGACAGATAAATACATTGTTAGTTTCATTACAGTGCTCTGAACTGACAACCTTTTGCCAACAATTTTTCAATGTCAGTACATTGCTAGATATGACAACGTTGTAATATCTGACGACCGTATACACATAGCTTTAGTATTTTTGTAACCTTAGAACTTATCTTTGATCTTTACAGGGTTTTCTTAATTTATTTTGCGTCATGTTTTTATGGAATGTAAAATCTCAACGCAAAGTGAGGTTTTGGTGTATACGAGTATGAAAATAGTGTTAGTCATTTTCAAACTACATACACACAAACACACACACACAGTTTATACCCATTATGACAATGTTTTATTGGCAAGGTAATGTTAGAATTATGAATGAAATTTATATGAAAAACAAAACACAATAAACTCAATTCCTTTAAACAAATGAAAACAGAAAAAACGCACAACTACAGTAAGACCTGGTTAAAAGCAAACTTTGATTATAGCTAAAGTATATACAAAGTTGACGTTGGTGCTAGAATTCTAGCAACCTAATATTGCAAAGAAATATGTTGGCTAGCTTTTTTAATGTTTGCTATTATCGTGGTGTTACTGTAGCAAATGTATTTGAGTTTTTGTCTTTCTTAAACACTGACTAATAATTCATTCTTGTTTATTTATTTGTATATTAATCATGAGGCTATAAATATTTTAACCCAAGTTAGTTGTAAACAAAAATATAAAGTGAAAGAACATATCAATACAAGGTAAAATTTGTTTCTTACACACCTTATAAAACCCGACATAATCAATATTTCTAGATTTATTGTTTCTTTGCTAGAAATTAACACTCACAGCAATATTTTTAAGCAACTAAGACGCCAGTTTAATAATTAGTACTTTCTGTGACCTTAATAAAGAATAATTTGATGATATTTAAAATGACAATAAATTTAGATTTTGGAGTATAAACGAAAATTTGTTTGTTTGTTGAAATGAAGAGATTTTGCTGAATAAACTCTTTTTGTGGAGTAAAAATGGATTTCAAGTGAAAATTGTTTTTTTTTGTATGAATTTTTGTTCAGTTTGTATAAAAAAAAACTTTATTTTATAGAAAAATTAGAGTTTTCGATTTTTAAAATTAATTAAATTTAAAAAAAATGGTTTTTTTTTAATAAAATTTTTTTAGTAAACATTAAAATTAAAAAAATTTCTTGAAAATTAAAATTTTCTGTAAAAAATTTACAATATTTCTCTTGTTTAATTCACAAGTAATGTTTTAAACAAAGTTGTCTCAGTCACCCCCTTGCCAGCCCTTTTAGTATTTTGTTCTCTGTGTCGCTATTTTCAGTCCGATCATAACATTTTGTATACCGGTGTTCATGGCTCTGTAAGTCCTACATTTCTGGCCTTAATCATTTTTTACTACCACGTCAAATTCTAGTCGAATTCGTACAAGAATATTTAGCACTAGCTGGCCCGACAGACGTTGTCCTGTCTAAATTTAAATAAATTTGTTTGTGAGAATTTTATAAATTTGTAAAAAGGAAATATAAGACATTTAGGATTGTTTTAGGAATTTTTATTTTTATAAGATTTCGAACATGTTTTATTTTAAATTGAGATCACTTCGACATGCTTTTTTGCGGTTGATTCACTTTCACCATATTGTTCATTCCAACACAGAAAAAATTATTGCCCGACAAATTTTAATTAAACTTTTAATTGAGCCTTAATTGATTTTTAATTAATCTTTTTATCATATCAATTAAATTTGTAATTGAAAAACAATTTTCAATTAAATAATATAATATTTTTTTTAATTAAAACTACTTTTAATTAAATTTTTACAAAATATTTTAATTGATACTACAAATTCCTTCATCGGTCCACTTTCAATTAAATGTTTAATAAAATATACGAATATTTTAATTGAAAATCAATTTTAATTTTTTCTGTGAATACTTTATGATACAAGACATTTTTTTGGTTCGTTGTCTGGCGTGTAAACAAACAAAGCTGATGGTTTTCCAACACCGGGAACAGGCGGCACAGACAATTGTCACTACGAAAATCATAGATTTTCCAAGTTAATGCCGCAAACACTCAATAACTGTTTTTGTGATTTGTTTATTGTCATTGCGAATGCAAGGCTCATCGGAAACTTCATGCGTTTAAATTCAAACGGAATGCCGGCCGGAATAGTTTTAATGCGTGGTATTAAAACGTTTACTTCTCTGTACTTTCCCTTTAGAATTGTTGCCTCGATGACGTTGTACATGAGTTTTTTTTTACGGACAGCCGGGTGCCATTACAAAGATGTGATTGGTTGTTATTTCTCAACATTATGATAACTGAACCGACTTTCAGTTCGAGATTCTGTGTAGGCAAACTGGGTAATTCCAGCGAGTTTTAAAACTCGATTGGATAGTTGATGACATCATCTTGATTAGTAATGGAATGCAACAATTTATACGTCATCAATTCGCTGGGAATTTCACTTTGAATCTTGAAATTCAATTCGCCGCCAGTATAGTACGTTCGCTCATCCAAACATGGTTTGTGTAATTTTGTGCAATATTTGGAAACACCTTTAGGATGAGTTCGCTCTTCGATACAGTGAACTGGCAAAAGTTAAAAGGGAATTTAATGTAGCCAGTCGCAATATCAACGGCGATTTTGCCATTACCGATGTCTAGTTATTGTTTTAAAAATAGTTCTCCGGATTGGTCGTTCTGCAACTCGACACGCATGTTGGTACTTAGTTTGAGTTTTTTCACGTGTTTCCATAAAAAGGTCGACTACGAGCATGCATTCAATTCATTGGCTGGCGTTGACCGTGCATTCACTGGCAACGTTTGGCAAAAATCACCTGCTAAAAAAATCACCGCGCCACCAAAACGGGTTTGATTGTTTTGCAGATCTTGCATCGTTCAGTTCTTATGCGCCATCGTACATTCATACCAACCGATCAATTTGCTCTGCTGCAAAACTTTGGCCATTGCAGAGTTCTTGGAAATGTTGCACGTTGGAGATTCATTTATTTGCATATTTAACGGTAACTTGATTGCTGAATATGCAGTTTGACCGCCTTCCAACAACGTAGCTGCAATTCCTGATGAAGCAATTGCAACTGTATTTTCATTATGAGAGCGAAAAATTGCAAATTTCCTTAATTCAAAACTTCTTCACGACCAACAAACAACAAATATTACGTATGTGTAATAGGTATGCCGATAAAGTGGACGTAAAAATAGAGTCAATTAAACTTGAACTTTTTAAATTTTTCTTTCCAGACTATTATTTATTAAAAAAAAATAGTAAAATCGGTCAAGCCGTTCTCAAGTTATGCGCTTGATAGCATTTCCTTTTTATTTATAAAGATTAATTATTGTGGTTACGAACCGAATTTTTAAAAGTCATGACTAGAAGTGGGTTTTAAAGAAAATTGGGTTGGCTGATTTGTGTAAAACTGAAACATTTTTTTGTTGTTATGCTCGTTAAAGTGATTTACGGAAGTGAGCCTTATATGGAAATTATGGTCAATTATCGATCGATCTGCACAAAATTTTTAGAAGTGATTAGGTTTAATACACAAGTTATTTGTGGCGAAAATTGCTTGCATACGTGTTTAAATTAAATATTTATGAAAAAGAAAACTTTCAAAATATACATTTAAAAATGAGAAAAATATTCATATAAAAAAACGTATGTGTGTAAAGATAAATTTGAATTTAACTAGCACAGACAAAAACCACATTTTTTAGCATTGATAATGTTACAGTCAACAGATCAATGTTAGGCACTTAACAGTCATATTACTTGGATTTTGAAAAAAGTAACTTTTAGAATGAAAGTTGCTAGAAGAATTTAGACAAATATCTTCATAACCTTGAAAAATTATAGTAATAAACGTTCTTTAACAAAAGTATAAAAATAAACGCTTTGTTCAGGGTCATTGTCATAGAGGAGCTGCTTAATAAGGAGAAAAGAAATATACAGCAAGCATAACGCACAATAGATTCCCTTATAAATCCAGTTGAACTGTAAGTAATTCCTTAAAAAAATGTATGTATACTTTACAACTAACGTGACCATATACTCGTATGTCGCTTTAGGCGGGATTATCCCGTTTTTTGAAAGTTAATCCCGTTTAGATTTTATAAATCGCTTTTCAAATCAAAATCCCGCTTTTTACTGTTTCAGTTTTTTTTTGCTAATTTTAAAGGAAATATGTAAATTAAAAACTATGATAACATTTGAACTACTTTTAACATTAGAATTTAATTTGCTTTATTTTTCTGTCCACGACAGTAATTCTCAAAAAATGAAACGAAATTCACAAAAAGGTTTTTTTTTTTTAAAAAAGGGCAATTTTTAAAAAACCATATTGAGGTTTTCAAATAAGCCTTTCGTTTTGTAAACCAGGTTTTGGCCTAAACTACATACATACATATATTTTTCTAACAGGGGAAAAGATGTTGGTTCCAAACTGTGTCTGCGGTATAATTGGAAATTTTGCTGTTTAAATGCCGAATTCACAGTCTTTAGTTAGCTAATGACAAAGGCTTAACTAATGATCCTTTATTCGCAATGCTTAGTTTGCACTAAGAATAACAAGTAATAGTTAAACAATAGTTAGTATTTTAGTTTACCAATGGTTAAATAATGACTGAGAATTCGGCTATAAGTAAAATGGAGCATATTTTAAACCAGAAAATTTAATTTAATTGAAATGCGTTTAATTTGAAAATTATCAGAGCACACGCTTGTATGTTTTTGAAAGATCTAGATAATTTCAGATAATAAAAATATCTTTGAAATTGGATGAAAAACCAAAAAACTGGCAAATGGTTGTAAATTTACATGTCAAAAGGGAATATTTTCGAGCCCAAAAGCGTGGCCTATGTTTAACAATTGCATATATTTATAATCAAAAATCATTCTTTAGCTCTAGAGAAATTTGCTAAAGAAATTAAAACTCATTTTCTACGAAGTGATTCTAGAACTAGTTTTTTTTATTGGTGATTTTTTAGAAAGAACTAGTTCCACAAAACACAATAGGACGCGCTCCAGAAGTAATTGCGAGTTCCAGAACAAATTCTGGCAATTCTTCTGGTTATAGCTTTTTGGCTTGTCTGCAAAAAACAACCAGATTCTTTGGCGGGAATCGAATCCGCAACCCTCTGACTGATAGTCTGGAACACTATCGCCTAGTCTATCGAGGCACCCAAAGGTGTTTAAAAACCATTTTCAGTAATTTCAATCGCAATTCCTCACTGTCAACTGACAAACGAAAATATTTATAGTTATAACTGAAACATTCGATTGACAACAAATTTGATCTTAACAAGACAACTATTTTTTCAGTGTAGAAATAATATTGTGACTTTAAAAGAGAATTTATAATGCAATTTGTCGAAAATTTTCAGAGAACTACTGGTGAAATTTATCTATTCAAATCATAATAACCTTAAGCCTCAATTCACACGAAACAATTTTTATTGAAAATGTTGTTACAATTTTTTCCTTGAAATTTCTTTGTGTTCACACAGCACAATTTTATTTATGTCACACAGCACGCCAAACAATTGTCAATTGAGAAGAGATTTCAGTGAATAGTTAATTTCAAGTTTAAAAGGACTATTTTTAAGCCCAAAGACGTGACCCATGTTCAAAACTTAAACTCTAATTTTTGGCTATGCCCATGTAAAATTTTGTCCCCATCGGACCAGCCGTTTTCAAATGGTTTATTGTTTATTTAAAAGAAATATTGATTTTGCCCCACTGTTACTGCCCATGTAAAATTTTGTCCCCATCGGACCTGCCGTTTTCAAATGGTTTATTGTTTATTTAAAAGAAATATTGATTCTGCCCCACTGTTACTGCCCATGTAAAATTTTGTCTCCATCGGACCAGCCGTTTTCAAATGGTTTATTGTTTATTTAAAAAAATATTGATTCTGAAACTTTTAGAATTGTTGAATTTTAAAAAAGTTCAGTTTCATATATTTTTTTTAAAATTGTGCCTCTACTTTATAATGATTCCAGAACTGGTTCTTAAATGTTTTTTTGGAAGTGCTTCAGATCAAAATCTTCGAATGTTTGTGTGCACATTTTTATTTAAAGGCTGTCACAGTGATGGAAAATTCAATACTATTGTACTATTTTCAGTACTTTTTCACAATAAAAATACTACAGTACAGTACCCCCACATCATATTTAGTACTCTTTGTTTGTTTTGCTTTGTTCCCTGTTTAGAAATCCAGCGTTACTATTTTTATAATCATTGACCACATTGGCTTTAAAACAAGAACACAAATTCGTTATTCATGTTATTTATTTGATCTGGGATGAATGAGCTAATCTACAAAAGTAAACGGATGCATAAGAATTAAAGTTGGTTGTGGTACTATTTTGATAAATTTTTTAAATTTTTTATGTTTCGTACATTTTTGTAATTCTCATTTCTTGTTTGAGATTTTTTGTGTATCATATGAGTTTGAAAACTTCAAACATATTGGTGAAAGATCCATTAATGATATGACATTATGCAGGCATGCTCATATCACTGTTGGGATCTTACAATTCTTAAATTGTACCGTCTCAATGCCAAAATTGTACCAAATTGCCATAAATTGTACCTAAATTTCGCTATTAAATAAAAAAGCATATAGTAAGAATTCATAACACTTTTTATTCAATAAAAACAAAATAACAGAAAGAAAACTTAAAAACGTAAAAGAATTTTTCAAACTTTGTTTGTTGCTTTCGTTGGTCGATATGTCAAAAACACAACTAACTTTTGACATTTCTCTCTCTAAGTAAGAAAAAAAAGTAGAACAGCTGTGCTCTCAATGGCACCTGAAAAGTGAATTCGCCTTAAAAAAAATTGTACCAAAAAGGGATGAACTGTACCAGCGTACCAATAAAGTTTTGTTTGTACCAAATTTGGTACAATTGTACCACAAATCCCATCAGTGGCTCATATGTTTATTATCTTAACCCACAACAAATAAAAAATTTTGAAACATATGTTTTTACATAAAAATGATTTAATTTTTAGTTTGTTGTTATGTTGAATTAATTTTATTTTTCAATTATTTTTAAATGGATTTTGAATTTTATTTTTGAATAAAAATATGTTTCCTAAAAAGTACCAAAATGTTAAAAAAGTACTCTTTTTGTTGACGGTTTCAAATTTCAATTTTTCATTTTTCCATCACTGGGCTGTCATTAATAATTCTGCAGTGGTTTTGATTTAGAATTAGTTTTAGAATTAATAATTTTACAATAAAAAAAAAACGTTTAAAAGTTCATTATAAATACTCAATGCGATTAATTTAAAACACCCGCTTTTTGATAAAAACCGTCCGGTCACGTTATTCATAACACACCCCACATCTTCTAACTCACATAACAATTCATTAGTTAATGTTTCAAAAAGTTACCAAACATAACAAAAACAGTCATTTCTACTTCTACAAAAACAAATAAATAATAACAATAAAACAACAATAGAAGTGAAAGATACTTTAGAGCAAATACATCAAATACAGCTGTTTTTATTTACATTTACAAATGACACGTGGTGCCTCAAAGATGACGTATGGGTGGGTGGATGTTTATTGCGTGAACAGACAGCGACTGCGTTAAACAGACATGTTGTTAGTTTAAAGTTTTCATGTTGTTGTTGTTGTTGTTGTCAATTGTGTTGGCAACGAAATTGAAGAGATGCTAACAAATGTTTGCCCAAAATCTACCAAATCTGTTTAGAACCTAAACAACAACTTATAATGAACATTTTATACGAGTATTTCATTCAATTCATTTTCAACAATTGCAATTTCTTTTAATCTGAAAACACAGTTACCATGAAAGATAATTAAAGATAATTTAAGGATTTGGAATTTAAGGACAGCTTAAATTTTATAATAACTGGGGCTTGTCTAAATAACATACTTTTGTAGTCAAATAATGATGTATGTATGTATGTATGTATGTATGTATTAGCAATTGTTTTTCGGGTTTATAATATGACATTGGTATTTGAAAAAGATTTGTTTACAGTCGCAGTTTTAATTGGTCATAATTCCATAAAATTTATTATTTTCCTAAAGTATTTAAGAGGTACGAAAATGTGTATAAGAACTTGTTCAAATCAAAATGTATTATTATTATTCCCGGAAAAGGAAACTAAATTATTTTTCATAATTTTACTTTTGTAATATTTAAAATTTTTTTATTATGACAATTCCTGTTATATTGAAAAATACTTTTATTGTTATTTTATAAATTTGTTAATGAATTTTATTTCCCTGAAGATGCTGAAGACATTGTTGTAGCGAAATATTGGAATAAATAAGAACTAAATAAAGAGACATTTTGACTTGATGCTTAAAGAAAATATAATTTTTAATAAAGATAAAAATGTCAAACAATTCGTTAAATAATCTTAACAAATTTAAGGCAGCATTATTCTAGACAAACTATATTACTTCTAAAGGGTGTCTTTTTTTTAGCAGCTTTCTTTTTGGCGAGACTGTTTTTGGCAGCTCAGCTGTTTTCGTGCAACATGTTACTGTTTAATATGTTCAGCATAGAATATACAGAGGTGACAATATTGACATTTCAAAACAGCCTACAATCAAATTTGTGGTAGCATGTTGGTAATGTGAAAATGCAAAGCACTATATGCAACACGACATACAGCATGTTTATCAAGATACAACATTTTTATCTATCGACATACAAATTGTTAAGCTTTGTACACACGGTTGTCAGATCTTACAACGTTGTCAGATCTAGCAATATACTGACACTGAAAAATGGTTAGCGAAAGGTAACTTGTCAATGCTTTTTCTTACAACAAATTTGAAGTTTACACGGTTGTTAGACATTTTCTGAACATTTTTCTGACAACGTTGTAAGATCTGAAAACCGTGTATCTGTATGTTTAGCATTTGTATAAGTTTTAATTTATAAATATTATTGAGAACGCCCTGTTGTAAACTTAGCTGAGCAATATGGCAACATTAAGTTTTAATTACTTTGGCTGAATATTCTAGACACGAACATTCTAGACTCTAGTGTCTTAGTTTCGAACCTTCCAGAAATTATGACTGGTGTATAAATAGACTAACAAGGTCAATCATGTTAATCAGTTTATTGTGAGTCATCGTTGTATGAACATTAAGCGTTCTCAAACTTTAAGCTAAGTGTGTTCTTTAACCATAATATAAGTGTGTAAAAAAAGTGTTGTTTTAAAATTGCTTTTGTGTACATTTAAATATTAATAAAGACTCGTTATATTTTCTTCAGACTACTTGATACTTTAATTTTGCAATTAAAAGGAATCCGGTTTATTTAAAGGAAACCAACCACCGTTTTTAAAAGGTAAAAACGTAACAATATTTTAATTGTAATTTTAGATTTTATTTGTATGCTTGTGATTTCAATAAAAAGTTACTAAATTCTATATTAATAATTGTTCAAGCTTAAGATCTTTTTATACCCTTCACCTTCATGAGAAGGGTATACATAAGTTTGTCATTCCATTTGCAATTTACACAATATAATTTTCCGACCCTATAAAGTATATATATTCTGGATCCTTATAGATAGTGGAGTCTATTAAGCCATGTCCGTCTGTCTGTCTGTTGAAATCAATTTTCTGAAGTCCCCAGATATCTTCGGGATCCAAGTCTTCAATAATTCTGTCAGACATGCTTTCGAGAAGTTTGCTATTTAAAATCAGCAAAATCCGTCCATAAATAACGGAGATATGAGCAAAAATCCTAGACAACTTTTGAAAATTTCATCAAAAAAACTATCAAACAAAGTGTATTAATATGTATATATGTATGTATATAATATAATTATGCATCCACAATAAAGGTGAAGGGTATATAAGATTCGGCAGAGCTGAATATAGCACTCTTACTTGTTTATATTACTAAACTTACTTATCTTTAACACCGAAAACTAATTTTATTGCGCCAGAAAAATAAGGAAATTTAGTAACATAAAGAAAACAAAATGGCAAAGAAAGAGACAAATATAAAACTTGATTATCTTTCATTTCGTGACAACTCTGTATACCCTGTGATGTTCAGTTTGTTCAATAATTTAATTATGAATTGACTTACCAATGAACAACGCTTGCAGGTTATTGAATAAATATTAATAAAATAAATATTAATAAAATAAAAATTAATGCTCGGAAATTCATTAATTTTATCAGAAAATTGTGTTCCGAAACGAAGCTTATTTCTGGTTAAATGGATGCGTAATTAAGCAAAATTTTCGTATTTGTTGTGAAGAGCAGCCAGAAGCATTGCAAGAACTGTCAAGGCACTGTTTGGTGTGTATCATACTTTTTCCATAACAACGAAGACAGGAATGTTACTGTGAATGGCGAACGCTACCGTGAGATGATTATATGTCGTTTCAACAAGACGGTGCCGAATGCTACACAGCATGCAAAGCAATGGGCCAATTGAAAGGAGATTTCAATGGACAGTTTCCGCCTGGCCCACGATGTCGAACGATAACGTTCGCTTAGCTAAGACTTAAGACACAAACTTTTTATCGTATCTATTTTTTACGCAATCAAGTTTGTTTATTCCACAATCAAGTTTGTGTCTTAAGTCTTATCTAAGCGAACGTTATCGTTCGACATCGTGGGCCAGAGAGTTAATATTTAGTTTGGTTTAGTTAATTGACCGCCTAGATCGTTCGACTTAAAGCCTTTTGGCTATTTTGGCTGGAAGGTAATAATGAAGAATTTATTACTGAGATACTGGCCGTTAAGTTGGAGAGAGTCTGCCAAAATTGGACCCAGCGTATAGAATATTTTACAGGAAAACATCTTTGAACATTGAATTATAGAGATCGTTGTATGGACTCAAAAAAATGCATATATGTATTTATCTAAATTTTATGTTTCGTTTCTTAAATCAAATTCGAAAGCTTTAAAAAAAGCATTCTTTAGCTCTAGAGAAATTTTTTAGAGAAATTAAAACTCATTTTCTATGAAGTTATTCTTGAACTAGTTTTTTTATTGGTGGTTTTTTAGAAAGAACTAGTTCCACAAAATACAATAGTACGCGCTCTACAAAGTAATTGCGGGTTCCAGAATAAGTTCTGGCAATTCTTCTGGTTTTAGCTCTTTTTTTTATAAAATTAACAAATACAAACTGCGAAGCTTCTTGGCTTGTTTGCAGAAAACATCCAGATTCTTTGGCGGGAATCGAAGCCGCAAACCTCTGACTGATATTCTGGAACATTATCGCCTAGTCTATCGGGGCACTCAAAGGTGTTTAATAACCATTTTCAGTAATTTCAATCGCAATTCCTCACTGTCAACTGACAAACAAAAATATTTATAGTTATAAGGGAAAAATTCGATTGACAACAAATTTGATCTTAACAAGACAACTATTTTCTCAGTGTAGAAATAATATTGTGATTTTAGAAACATTTTTAGAGATTTCCTGGTGAAATTATCTATTCAAATCATAATAACCTTAAGCCTCAATTTTTATTGAAAATATTGTTACAATTTTTTTCGTGAAATTTTTTCGGTGTTCACACACAACAATTTTTATTGCTTGCATCGCTCGTATTTTTATTTGAGAGTAAACACATACATATATAATACGAATAAGAGAAAAACACGAATTGCTAGTACAATCAAGTGTGTACTCGTCTTATCTTCCCCTCACCGCGATTACTAAAGGGTATCAGATTAACTTAAAGAATTGCTTCGTGTAAATTGGGACTAATATGAATAGAAAAACTTAAGTAAAATATAAAATTTTTAGAAGAAATCTAAATGCAAAAGTCTCAGTGCCAGAGTACAAACTTTTGCCTCCAACATGTTTGCTTCACACATGACTGACTCAAACAAGTTTGCCCATTAAAAAGTTGTATTTCAACAATTTTCTTCAAAATTTGTTTAAACAAAGACTCAATTCCACTCAACCATTACAACTGATTTTAGTAAATAATACCATAAGTATTGTTAAGGTTGAAAAGGCGGATTATCATACCTTTTGCATTTTTTGAGAATATAAAAATATTTCCCTAAAATTTCGTAATTTTTTTCTGTGGATGGTAGGGGGGGGGATCGAGAGAGCTGAAAAGGTGTAATGAGGCACTAACAAGATGAATGCAAATTTGTTGGAGCGAGAATAAAATGTATGATTTTTAATTTGTTTATAATATATTAAATTGTTTTAATCCATTATAGCGTACAGATATTGTAGTGCATCACAGCTAGTCTTATAAAAATTTATTTGGATCCAATATTTTATTTAGCAATTTTTGGAATCAAGTTTTTGTATTTGAAAAGCCCGCGTCACACAGTGGGGAAATTTGCACAAATATGTAAAAATCTAAACGGCAAGTTTGATTGCAATAAAATTTCACATATCTGGAGGGGAAATGTAGTCAAGTTTTAAATTTGGGTCTATTAAGCCAACCACGAGCGGTGCCAGCAGTCCCCAAAACTAGGACCCCTCGAGTATGTGAAAAACTGAAAATGTTCCCAATTCTTCATTTGTGATACGATTTTAAAGTTTATTCTATATATGAAATCTAGCAGCTATATATTGTCTCTTATAGTTTACAAGATATTCGCATATGAAAATTGAATTTTTAACTTTTCTAATAAACCTAGTCTGGTTTTTTGATAATAGCGGATACAAATATTTCCCGATTTTTGTAAATATTTTTTTTTTGTACGCAACACAAACAAATAATTGCAATATTTTCAATTTCTCATATCGCCGAGGTGCCGCACTTTGGGGGTATCTAGCACCTCTGGCCCTGATAAGCTTATAAGGTCAAAGTCGACAGCACTAGTGGCGTTTTCTTTTCTGGCAAAAATGTTACATATATGTTACACTTTTTACCCATTTCCCATATAAAAAAGGAAAAAAGTGTAACATTTTTGTCAGAAAAGAAAACGCCTTTAGTCTTTAAACATGCGAAATTTTATTGCAATCAGACTTACCTTTTAGAAATTAAAGATTTATTTTCCTTTTTTTCCAAATTCCCCAACTGTGAGTCATAGGTGAAGAAACAACAGTAATTTTTATATATTCCTATCCATTTCTTTCAGTGGAACACCCGGGCTTATTTGAAAATTGTATTAAATTGTTATGAGCTTATCTATGTACCGTCTCTAATGGGTTAATTAAAAATACGAAATTAGACAACTTAAAAACGAATTTAGAATACAAAAAACACAAATATAAACAAAAACTATTTAACAACGCAAACATTTACAAATTAAAATCAATATAAATAAAAACACAAACATACACAACATCTCAGAAATTAAGAAATGTGTTTGTAGGTCTGAAAACTTACAAATATTTATTTGTATGTAAAAGAACATTTTAATACACAACACATAAGGAATTGCGTATGTATTTTATACTTCAATTTATAAAATATACAAAATATATGTATAAAACTAATCATTTCCGAAAAACGCCCATTGTTTTGCAAATTTTAAAGACGTTTCAAATAGTTTGAAATAATTACACACAAGTTAAGAAAAGTTTTTTTTTTTTGTTTAAATAATGCAGTATCTCGATAGCTATTGAAGATATCGTAACACATGGTTGAAAATTTAAATTTGATTTACAGTTGTTTGGCTACGTAAGAGGAATGGATGGCCCCTCAAAGTTGGCCAAATCGGGTCTCACAGAATTTACAGAATTCGTTTGATATTCATAATAATCTTGAGTGTAATTTAACAATTGATAAAATTAAAAAAACCTTTTTCCAAATTCACCACAAGTTAGAAACCGGGTATAAAAAAGGATAAGATTATAAGATGAGGCTTCTTTTGGTTGAAATTCGTCTCAATAACTTTATTTACAAGAGTTTAATGGGTGGCATAGTAGAAATGGACCAATTATGGACTAATAGCTTCTAAATTTAGAATAAAGTAATGTGGTTTGTTGAAATTCGTCTCAATAACATTATTTACAAGAGTTGTGTGGTTGCTTGTTATACTCGGAAGAGAAATTAATTTGTAAGCTATTGCCAAATATGGACTGACTGCTACAAAATTCAGTAGCATAATTGCCATATAACCGATATTAGTATGTTTTCTGGATTACATTTTTTGATCTGTATAAAATGTTGATTCGATATCGATATTTATTTAGGATATTGAGGATTAACTTGTTTTTCGAAAGTGGTACGTATATGTGAGCAATCACCAAACATGGGCCGATCTTCTTAAATTTCGGCACATTTAAGATACCTATTAGTATTGACTTGAATTTTAGAAGTGGGCCTTATATGTTTGATATGGTCAAATATAGACCGATATTTTCAAAATCCAGTAGTTTGATTTTGTCATGTATGTAAATGCTCCGTGTAAAATTGTGGATCAGTACCATTATTTATAAAAGATATATGAGTATTGAAGTGATTTTCAGAAGATGGCTTTATATGGGGGATACGGTAAAAAATGGACCGAAATTCACAAAATTTTGTGGAATGATTTTTGTATATATGTAAATGATCTATATAAAGTTTTGAGTCGTTACCGATATTTAATATATATATATAAAGCTAAATTACTTTTCCAGATATGTTCCATATATGGGAGCTATGACTAATTATGGGCCGACCACCATAAAATATAGTACAGTAATTTATATATCTATATATAAGACTTATTTGTGTGGATTTTTACCCTGGCAACAGTATTTATACTAGATTTATACGTATTTAAGTGAATTTTAGATGTGGACTTTATATTTGGTCTATGGTCAAACATGGACCGAACTAAACAAAATTTCGTTTTGTGATTTCCTATTACAACTTTTGCGATTTTATATTCCAATTTAATAGGATTCTTACTATTTTCCTCACAGTTTCTTCTTTTATCGTAAAACATGGCAATATCTGCAATATATTTAAAAAAATTGTAAGAAATATGTTTAAAAATATCGAATTTTTATGGAGGTTGTCTTACATTTTGGTCCATAACTCTGGCTCTACTATACCGATTTTGCTGATTTTCAATACCAAACTGCTTAGGAGAATTATAAACGATTTTTTTCACACAAACAGACAGACTGACAGATATACAGGCAGATGGGCATAGCCATAAGGATCAATAATTACTTTCTTGGGTTTCAGATGAATATTTCTCAGTGTTACACACATAAACTGAATAGGTTGAAATTTTAAATATAAATAACACTTGAAATGATCTACCAAAAATATCATTATATGTGCAGGTTAACTCTTTTAGTTTCAGAGATATTTAGGTTTATTTTTCTATTAATTTTGCTCGTTATTTTTTGACGTTTTAATTACAGAGGTTCTTAAATAGTAGATATATTTGCGACAAAATTCGGAGTAAAATAAACTCGTTAACAATTATCTCGGGCCTATACAAAGTTTGACGCATTCAAAGTTGGAAACATGTAAAAAGGCCCATATTTTTTACGGTTTCAAACGAAAAGGGTCTCTATATTTTTTCTTTTATAGAGAAACATTTTTTTCGGGTCTTTATATTATTTTTATATGATCTGGAAAGAGAACGTTTAAAATATAATTTGGCTCATTTAAGCAGTAATAGACCCTGCCACCCCTATCCAAACTTGGCCAATTTAATTAAAAAAAAAACAACAAGTAAGAGTGATATGTTCGGCTATGCCGAATCTTATATACCCTTCACATTTGTTGTGGATGCATAATTATATTATATACATACATACATATATATATTATATTGTTACGTTTTTGTCTTTTAAATATTGTTACGTTTTTACCTTTTAAAAACGGTGGTTTATTTCCTTTAAACAAACCGGATTCTTTTTAATTGTAAAATAAAAGCCTTAAGTAGTTTGAAGAAAATATATTTATTTAAATGTACACAAACACAATTAAAAATGAAAACACTGTCTTTTTACACACTTATTTTACGGTTTGAGAACACACTTAAAGTTTTTGAACACTTTGATATTAAACATGGCGTGTTGATGAATTTGTTAGTAACAATATTAACACACTTTGAGTGTTCAACGCCATCTGTTGATGAGTTTATTAGTTTTTTTGATGAAATTTTCAGAGGTTGTCTCGGATTTTTGCTCATATCTCCTTTATTTATCTACGGATTTTGCTGGTTTTAAATAGCAAACTTCTCGAAAACATGTCTGACAGAATTATTGAAGATTTGGAACCCGAAGATATCTGGGGACTTCAGAAAATTGATTTCAACATCCAGACAGACAGACGGACATGGCTTAATGGACTCTGCTATCTATAAGGATCCATATATATATACTTTATAGGGTCGGAAAATTATATTGTGGAAATTACAAACGGAATGACAAAAATATACCCTTCTCATGAAGGTGAAGGGTATAATAAATTAGGTTTGAGTAAAAATCTAAAAACGCAAAACACTAATCCCTTAAAAAAGCTCCATATTTGTATTGGTGGTATAGGTTACTTAAATACTAACAGACGGTAAATAACAGCACAGTGGGCTGTTTTATAAAAATAATCTCAGTTCTTAGAACATATTTTCTCCGTTTTAGGAATTCAGGGATTTGAAAGTATAAAATGGTAAAATTTATAAACAATTTAACAATTTTGTTATGATCTCTTCAACTTTTACATTAATTTTACATTAATTAAAATTTTATATTTATCTTTATGCTACTTCAACATAATATAATATTTTTAGTTTTTAAGATAAATGACTTACGAAAAATTCACAAAATTTTTTCATTACTCTAAAATATTAAACTTAAGTCGTAAGAATTTTTCCAATAGCAAATATTTGTTTAGAAAGTTTATATTTACTCTTCAAAAACTCCACAAAACTAAACGCCTTTAAAAAAAATTTACGTTTTTCAATATATTGCATTCACAATGAAGCAGAATTGGAAATAAATCTGGTCTAATCTGATCGAGTTAAAATTTTACATGGTAGTAATTAAGGAGTATGCGTATTTAAATTTGCATGATGTATCCCTTAAAAAATTGAATTTTTTCTTAAATTAATTTTTTATAGAAAATCTGTGATGTTCTATAGAAAAAAACATTAATTTTATATTAATTTAATTGCATGTGGTAAACACTTTTTGCAAATTATCCAATACAAATAAAATTAAAATCAATAATTAAGAAACTGTCAAGAGCCATTGAGGACAATATTTTAGCAATGACAAAAAGTAGCTATTCTATGGGAATAATATATAGGTTAACAGCTTAAAGTAAGTCTATCAGTGGTCATAAGAGTTTAAAAAACGGAAATATTGCGTCTAACACAATCTTCTACATATATAAAAAGTTCAACAACCCAGCGGAAAAAAGATACTGTATTTTGCAGTCACAAGGACTTCCAGTCGCATTGCAAAATCGTTTCAACGCTCTCTTTATTACCGAGTATGAGTATTCGGTTTAATTTTCGCTTTAGGCCAAAAATTGGCTGAATACCAATATTCGGTTTTCGGCCATATTTGGAACGAGTACCGAAACCAAAACTTGTATAAAGGAAAAACATAGTTAATGGCATTTTTAAGGTTATACACATAGAATAGAATACAAAAATTTATATTTTATTGTAAAATATTTCAGAATACGGTAAAAATTGTTTCGTTAAAAAAAAAATTGTAGGTTGAAAATTAAAAAACTAGATTTTTGAAGTAAGTGTCGGTACTTTGGGTCACCTTAATATCTTAAACATGTTATAAAATTAAATTAAATAATTGTTTTTGGAACCTAATAGTATATTTTACAAGATTCGGTTTATATCGATTTTTTGGTCGAATATTAGTTTGGGTTACGGTTACGGCCAAAAAAAATAACGGTTTCGGTCGGACTCTAAAAATAATGTTTGCTGCTGTAGTGACGATACACAGGAATAATTACAAAACCATTCGTGTTTGCTTTTGAAATCATGATTTGTTGACATTCTTTTGAAATTCAATATTGAATGTGTATGAAATGTGTTCTAGAGCACTTTCTGAGAGAAGGCATAGTGGAACGAGAATGTGATTTGTGTAGAGTGGCCTACAAATGGAAGCACTCGCAATTTTTCCCCCTGGGAAAGTTTCTATTTTCCATCCCTGCTACTGCTAATGACATTATAAAACATGAATGAAAGAAGAAATTTGGTAAAGCTCATGCGTTAAAACAACCTCTCTCTCTCTCTCTCTCTCCCTTTCACACATGTTAGATCGAACCTTAAAGTTTGATTATTTGCGCGCCTTTAACAACAGGTTGCTTTGCCAGCATTCAAACTGCCAAATTTAGTATAATAAACGATTCATGGCAGAACGATTCACAAAAATCGGTTAAAACACTAATTTGCAAATAATGTAAAATATTTTTGAGAATGCGTAATCCATGAAATTTAAATGTTTAGATAAAAGAAAGCAAAAATTGTTTAAGAATTTAAAAGGGATGCGTTAGAAAAACTACTTTTTTATTTAAAATTTTTGTTGCTCGTTTTGGGGAAATTTCAAAGTTTGGAGTGTACAAGTGATTTCCATAAAATATTTAGTGCAATTTTATTATAACTGAGAACATGCAATAAACCTCTGTAAAGTAGTTTGCAGGCAAAAGTTTTGCAAAGTAATTATTAAACAAAAAATATAAAAAAAATCGAGAATAAATGAGAAAAATTTTGTAATAAATCTGAATGTAAAATAAATTCAAAATACTAAAAAAAGCAAATTTAAAAAATATATGAAATTTATTTCAGTCATTATTAAGTGGTTTCTTATTGCTTATGAAAAGTTAATTAAATGTTTAAAATAAATCTAGCAAATAGTCTTGATAGATAAGTCCTGTTTCACACTCATCAGTTCTGACTGTCAAGTCAAGTTATTTTTGAACGAGAAGGAAAGAGAAAATTATCTTTTATCCTTTTCCTTCTCATTGAAAAATAACTTGACTTGACAGTCAGAACTGATGAGTGTGAAACAGGTCTAAATAAAATAAAGTGTTACAAAAAAAGGGTGTTGGAAAATATCAATTTAATATAAAAAAAGTACATACTCGTACATACATATTTTACTTTGTTGTTTTGTACTTATTATGAAATTTCATAATTCACAAATACCGAAAATTGTTTGCTGCAACTTTAATGAGCTGTGCGTGCATTTAAACGAAAACAAGTTGAAAACTGTTTAGAAAAGTGAAAATAAAACTTTTAATTGGATTTATATGGAGGATAATTAAAATTATTTGGTAAGTGGAATTGTTCAGGGACTCATATTTTGAGATTCACAAAAATATTATCAACAGCAAGTAAGCAAATATAGTCGGTCAAGCCCGACCAAATAATAACCTACACCACCGAGTATGCGAGTATAAACATTTTTTTAGAAATGGAAGCGGCCATAGTAGCATGACTCCTGTGCGTATACAAATTATTTGCAATCAATTTTACCTCGATATCATAATTTTTAAAGGATTTACACATGTTAAAGTAATTTTCAGAAGTGGGTCTAATATGAGAGTTTCGATTAATTATAGACCGATCGTTATAAAATTAGGTGTTCTGATTTCTGTATATGTTAAACTTATTTGTGTTGAATATTATTTGAATACGAAGATTTTTAAGAAAATTATGATCCTGAACATGATTTTCGGAAGTGGGCCTTATATGGGAGCTATGATCAATTATGGACCGATAATCATAAAATTCTACCATATTATTTGTATATACATGATACATATTTGTGATCAATATTAATTGGATACCAACACTTTTAAGAAAGTTATGCTCTTGAAAGTGATTTTCGGAAGTGGGGCTTATATGGGAGCTATGATCAATTATGGACCGATCTGCACAAAATTTGTAGATATGATTATGCTTTATATACAACTTATTTGTGGCGAAATTTGTTTAGATATGTTTATAAATCAAACATTTATGACCGATAAACCATATTTGAGATGGACATTTGTATGGGGGCTAGGTAAAATTATAGACCGATTGCAACCAAATTCAAGCTTAACCATCTTTAAACCGAACAAAATTCTCATACGTAATTTTATCAAAATATCTGCAAAATTGATGTGCGTGAAGATAAATTTGAAATTTAACTTTCTAGACACAAACCATTTATGTTAACAGAGTCATGTTAACTATTTAACAGAGACAATGTTAAAACTTCAAAATCCAAACAGTCCAAAAAAGATTCAAAAAAATCAGCATCTATGAAAAATGTCTCAGAAAATTTAAATAATTTAAATAAGTAAAAATATTACACTAAAAACATTTTTTGTTAACGATTTTTCGAATGGTCTAGATCAAAGACTTATACTCAGGATTAAGGCATTTATCTAGACCATACCAGGAATCGCTCCCAATACAAAGAAGAAGCTGCCTCTGATGATGATTTGCCCAATACTAGTCGTAAGAATAATTTTGAGCCTAATCGACAATGGAAAGCAAAAAAACATGAAGCAAATTTGTTTACTAAGAAATTCAAGAGAAATAGTGAATACAAATTGTAAAGAAATAAAGAAAGATTTTCAATTTGATTTAAGACACTTTCGCAAGTGGACATCATTATTTTATAGGCATTTATGTACCAAGAATTCATTTTCCTGGGAAAAATTTTAATGAAAAAAAGAAAACATGAAACAATTCTTAACATATTTAACAGGCTTTGACTCTTTGCCATTAGAAAACAAATAAGAAAGTATATTTAGTCAAGCCCGACCATATAATATCCTACACCCAGTATAGAGTTTTTCAGATATGGGCGCTACATGGGATATGACCTATTATGGAGCGATCATCCAAAAATTTAGTGCCATAACTTTTGTGTATGTAAATATTACGTATGTCGTACATAAAACGTCGTCTAAGTGGCATATTGTCTTCAGAGTATGAAATCATTGTTTTTGAGCATTCGTGCATCGATCTTTTATACGACCAACACCATGCCCAGAAATCAACACATCTTCATATTCCCAATACTGTGCTTTATGGTTTTAAAGGGTGATTTTTTAGCTATTATCTTTTTGGCAACACTGGTTTAAACAGCTGACGTACGTTTCTTGTTTTGTTTCACTGTCAAACATTTTCAGTTTGGTTTATTATTTAACCATGAATCAATCGTCTTACAAACGAACAACGCTTGCAAATTATTGAATTTTATTATCAAAATGCGTGCTCTGTTAAGAAAGTTCATGCGCGCGCTTCTTTGCGTGCAGCGACGTAGCTTATTTTTGGCTCAATGGGTACGTAAATAAGCAGAATTGTCGATTTTGGAGTGAATATCAGCCAGAAGCATTGCATCCAGAAAAAGTCACAGCTTGGTGCGATTTATAGGCTGGTGGCATCATTGGACCGTACTTCTTCAAAGATGATGCGAATCGTAACGTAACCGTGAGATGATATCCAATTTTGTTTTGCCCAAAATGCAAGAGCTTTACTTGCATGACATGTGGTTTCAATAAGACGGTGCCACATGTCACACAGCACGCGCAACCATGGACTTATTGAGAGGCGAGTTCGGTGAACATTTTATTACACGTTCGGGACCGGTCAATTGGCCTCCTAGATCGTGCGATTTAACGCCTTTAGACTATTTTTTGTTGTCAATTGACAACATTGAAGCATTTATTCGTGAGATACCGGCCGAAATGTTGGAAAGAGTATGCCAAAATTGGACTAAGCGAATGGACCATTTGAGGCACAGTCAAGGTCAACATTTGCATGAAATAATCTTCAAACATTAAATTATATGGACCGTACTATCGATTCAAATAAAGATTACATGCATTTTTCTGAATTTTATGTGTTTTTTTTTTTGAAAAACTTTCCTATAGCTTTAAAAAAATCACCATTTAGAAATATGGAGGTACTTTCGTTTGTGCACATCCAAACAAAATGTTGATTCATCGCTCCAGAGTAGATTGATTATTCCATAAAATTATTGGTTTTTCAAAAATATTTTCAGAAATAACAAAATATAACAAAACAAAATAACAAAACTAACAAAATTAATTACAATTAAAACAAATAGACTTCAAGGTAACGAATTTTTCCAAGACCATTTTATATAAATGTACTCAATGCAGAAATGGTTGTGGGTTTTAATGTGTCTGAATTCCATTGATGCAGCGTTGAATTGACTGTTTCGATGTAGGATTGGTTGTGGACTTGTCAGAAATCTAAAGGTATTAAACCATACAATCTCAGGAGCTAATTCTGATAATAGTAATGTAGGTCTCAGGGGCTGTATTTTATGCGATTAAGTGTTGTGGAAATCACATGTCGTTCACATCCATAAATTGTTAATTAGTTTCAATAAACTTTGTTATAATGTTATGCGATATAACGCCTCAATTTTGTAGAACTATGGTGTAATGATGACTTTATCATAAAATCTTACCCAAACACAGTGGCAAGTTCTTTTTTAACAATCTTATGTGGGTTCTCACAAAGCCCAAAATCGGAATTTTTTTTATTCATTAAGAAAACCATCAAGTTGATAATCAGCTTCCTCGCATAATATGATTTTGCCCGAACTGTAGCCACGTGGGTCACTCAGACAAAACGATTGATCAGGGATTGCATGTGACAAATGAGTGTTTAATTTATTGTGCCTGCATAAGACATATATGAGGTACACTACAAGACCCTCAATAAGAGCTGACATTAGTACTTATACAGATGCTGGCAATGAGCCAATCAATGATAAGACAAAAATAGAAAAATACATTCCAATGAAGTTTCCATTTTGTATTAATAAAAACTGTGCAGACAGACAATCATGATAATTAACTAACACCTCTAGTTAACAAAATCACCAGTAATTTGCGCCAACAAATGTGTGTTTGAACAGTCTCTTTGAAATTATGTATATGGAAACTATTGTACAGCGCCAAAAATAGCTTAACATCTGGTATACTCGTAGATTTCTACATAAACTGTTTGAATTGAACTTTTATGGCAACAGGCTTTTCTATTTTTTTCTTTTGTACTTTTGTTATTTGTTGGATCTTCATTAAAAATGAACTAACAATAACTATATATCAAATCATATATCCAAAAAAAAAAAAATTAAATTATCAGTCTAGCCAATGCCGGACGAAAATTGTTTGACCATTGTTGGTTGGCTTATCTCATTGAGAATAAATTTGTTCATACATACTCGTACTTATGTTTAAGAATCATAAAATAGAACATAATAAATTCATTAAATTTCTAGCAACACAATATTAACAAAATTACTTATGGCAATACAAAGTTAATTTAAATGATTTTCATAAAAAAACAATTAAAAATTTAATAAATTGATTCTTCATCAGTTTTCTAAAATCATCATATTATCACAGTTTATTAAAAGTAATTAGTAAGAATATATGTAAATAACTTTGCTTTCAAATTCGAAATTATAAACAAATTCATAACCAGCCTTGTCTACTTGGTGCGTTTCTCAGAATTTTTGGTGCTTTTTTAAATTTTTTTGTGCGTTTTTTAAATTAATTTTTCCGTAAATGAGATGAAATCTTTATTTTTACTAATTTTTAATTGCAGTTTTTTTTTAAATAGAATTCATGAAATTTATACAATGAAAAAGGGCCGCATTAAATGTATTTTAAATACGAATGTCACATGAAGGTTATTGCTAAAGGTGAATTGGGTGAAAATCTTTGTTTGAAAATAAAATTAACATTTTAAACATGGAAATAAAAATTCTTGTATAGCCTGATGGTTTGGTTTACTGAACTATAGACGAACAACCAGGGTTAGAGTTCCAGTGGAGCCCTAAGAAATTTTATTGAAAAAAAAAAAAAAATTCAAATAGAAGTACTAAATAAAAGCACCAAATATGTTCTGAAATTAGCCCTTTTTACCAATTAGTACTTCAGTTCCGAATAGCATATTGTGAGTTAATTTTTTAGTGCTTAAATGTCTGTTTTATCTTTATTAGCTCGTTTATTTTAAAAAGGCTTTTACTATTATTACTTTTACTATTAAAAAGTTTTTGTATATAGAATCCATGGAACTGGAAAAAAATAATTGTTGCAAAGGCATAGAAACAAATTTGTTTAGTGCTTTTTTTTTTTTGTTAAGTTTTTTTTTTTTATAAAAGCATCAGAGACCGAAAATAACAGGTCCACTTTAATTTTAGGCACCATTTACCATTTAAAATCTGTTTCTTGTTTTATACCACTGAGAGAGTGATTTATGAGAGCACATTTTAGGTTTGTGATTGAGAGAAACAGAAAAGAAAATAGCGGAAATAATCAAGATGAGTGATTTATAATTAATTTTTTTTTTCGTAAAAAACAGATTATAACTTTTATTTTCGAACTTTTAAAATAAATGGCAAAATGTCATTTAATGCAAACTAATGAACGTTGAATATAAAATTCGGTTTTTTTACTTCTTGCACTGCTTTAGTACACACTCAACATATTCAATTTACAATTTCTTAAAAATTTATATAAAAACTAGTAAGAAAGTATAGTCGGTCAACCCCGACCATATAATACCCTACAACCAGTATATGTATAAAACAGTTTTTCAGAATAGAATGGGAGACATAACCTATTGTGTACCGATCATTCAAAAATTTAGTGTCATGATTTCTGTGAATATAAATATTGTGTATGTTAAACTTTATCTCAATATAAATACTTTTAAAAGATTTATGGAGGTTAAAGTTGATTACGGGGAGGGTCTTATATGGGAGTTTCGACTAATTACGGACCGATCATTATAAAATTAAGTGTCATCATTTCTGTCTAAAAGAAACTTATTTGTGTCGAATTTTATTTGATTACCAACATTCTTAAGAAATTTATGATCGTTAAAGTGATTTTCGGAACTGGGCCTTATATGGCAGCTACGAGTAATTATGGACCGATCTGCACAAAATTTGTAGATGTGATTTGGCTTCATGTACCACTCATTTGTGATGAAATTTGTTTTGATACTTGCATAATTCAAACATTTACGATCGGTAAACCCCAATTTCGGGAGGACTTTTGTATGGGGGCCAGGTGAAACAATGGACCGAGTTCCCCCAGTACCAAATTTTATCGAAATATCTTCAAAATTGCGACCTGTACTCGGCGCACAAGCTTTACATGGACAGCCAGCCAGACGGACGGACGGACAGACGGACATCATTAAATCGACTCAGAAAGTGATTGTCGTAAGTCGGCAGTTCTGATGGGGCTTTCACGTAAGCAGTTTGAAGGTTTCGCAAGCGGCGGAACGACTTAAATAAAGCTGTAAGTAAAACTATATAATAAGTTAATAATTTAAAGCTGTGTAATAAAACAATAAATTTTGTCACTAGATTATTTAGAACGAGACCCCTGAAGAAGTTAGAATAAAACTAACGAAACGTTGGGTAAATAAAATAAAAAATAAAAATCGAACAAGTTTTTTATTTACGTTTGGAAACAAACATTTGACCAAATTAGCCTGAAGGAAACTCCTTAAAAATTATATTAAATATTTATAGTTTTCATAGCAAAACTCTTCACCGCCTGGACGAAAGAGGTAAAAATGAATCTTGGCATTGCAATCGACGGCACACAAATTCCGACAGTAAACCACCCAAAAATCTTGGGAGTCACCTTTGATAGCCAGTTTACCTCCTAATCTCACGTCACTGCAATCTCGCATAAATTGCGAAATAAAAACAAGGTCCTTTAAGCGCTTTCCGGCAGCACTTGGGATATGGACAAAGTAACCTTGTTGGCTACCTATAAGACGATTGGCCAGTCAGTGGTAAACTACACTGCCCCAGTGTGGTCACCTTCGTTGAGTGATACCCAGTGGAGAAACATACAAAGCAGGATATATCCTCAGAACACCATGTACATAAGGAAACGAAGGTTCTACATGTGCCCAGGATCCTCATGACACCAACCACATCTTCAATGGCCCAGCGAACCATACCTCACTTCGTCCAATGGATTTATGGACCAACTCAGTAGAAGTAGACAAATTTCTTGGTCTGAACCACATTGCAGAACACCCGAGTTAAAACTTATTTAGTCTAGCTGTTACAGCAGCAACAACAACTTAAATATTTAATGACTTCAATAGAAGTCATGATGTCATGATGAAAACAATAAGAAATCGGTGCACTATCGGAGATACGAACTGCGATCAAGGGTTAATATTTAGATTGGTGTAGCGCGTTAATTTGCGATGTCACCGCAAACGTACAGTAATTTTTGGGTATCAGAAAGAGTTCTTACTTTCTGGCTGTCCAATTTAATTTAACTTGTAATGCTTTTTGTAATAATATTCACAGCAATGAGTGCCGGAACTCACCTGTTTCTTAACACCATATTGAGTAAGGACATCAATTATTGCAATAAAATATATTTTTCGTCTTTCTGCAAGTAATTATTGCATAAATAATCAAAATTTCTTGACAGCATGAAAATGAAAAATTGCATACTCGTATTTACCTTCAATACTTGGAATGGCGTATATAGCAACCTCGTAGACAACTTCCTTATACTGAGCACCTCTTGGCGAGTCGGGTGGGGTGTTATAAATCCATCTGAATAATTAGAACGATGTATTAAACTTTATACCACATAATAAAGTACAATGAAATGCAGAATTACCTTTCGTCACTGTCGCACTCATCACTTTCGCTGTTTTCGCTACGCCCAGCAGCACCGCCCTGACAGTTTTCTCCCTGTAAAGCTTCCTCTTCGGCACGTACACAATCGTGTATGCCCACTAGTAACGAATAGTCCATAATATGGAGTTTTGTAAGCAGTTCAACGTCATTGGTTAAAACATCCATGAGTTTCAATGCGAATATTTTGTTTCATAAAGTCATTGTCCTTGAAAGTGGGTAAATGTTTTTCCAAGCCCATTTCTGAGGCCTCACGATCTACTGTACTACCTTTTAAATCGAATTTTCTGCAAACAAAATTATTTCGTTAGTTAACAACTTTCAAAAATAACTTAGATAATAAAAGTTTTGCAATTATCAATTGGATATACAACAATATTTAAAATTGATAACGTTCGCTAAAATACTTGTTCAGATAAAAATCAATTGCTATAATTATACCCTTCACCTTCATGAGAAGGGTATAATTTTCCGACCCTATAAAGTATATATATTTTGGATCCTTATAGATAGCGGAGTCTATTAAGCCATGTCCGTCCATCTGTCTGTCTGTTGAAATTAGTTTTCTGATGTCCCCAGATATCTTCGGGATCCAAATCTTTAATAATTCTGTCAGACATGCTTTCGAGAAGTTTGTTTTTAAAATGAGCAAAATCCGTCAATAAATAACGGAGATATGAGCAAAAATCCGAGACAACCTCTGAAAATTTCATCAAAAATACTAAGTGTATTAATATTGTTACGAATAATTTCATAAACAGATGGCGCTGATTAAACAAAGTGTTTAAGTGTGTTCTTAAACCGTAATATAAGTGTGTAAAAAGACAGTGGTTCATTATACCCTTTTTTAATTGGGTTTGTGTACATTCAAATAAATAAAGACTCATTATATTTTCTTCAGACTACTTGACGCTTTTATTTTGCAATTAAAAAGAATCCGGTTTATTTAAAGGAAATAAAACACCGTTTTTAAAAGGTAAAAACGTCACAATATTAAATATATAATTATGCATCCACAACAAAGGTGAAGGGTATATAAGATTCGGCATAGCCGAATATAGCACTCTTACTTGTTTTATTACAGTTACTTCTATTTAAAAAACATATACATATGTATGTAATATTGTTATATATGTATGTATATAGAACGAAAATTAGGTTATTATTTTTGTATGTTGCAAAATTATTTATTTGGACCGAAAATAACTCGTCCTATATGGAAAACATTGAACTGTAGAAGACTGTTTTGTTGTTATATTTATAATATGTATTATACTTTTGATGTAAAATTAATTCAAAAAAACATTTGAATTAAAAAAGAAATTCCAAACTAGGTGCGCTTTTTTAAATGGCGCGCTTTTTTCTCCATTTTGGTGCGTTTTGAAATTGCAAAGTTGACAACTCTGTTCATAACCTCTTAATAGGAAAATTGTAAACAATACTTTTGTATCTGTGCGTGTATTTTAGGCATTTGTTTTGTGAAATATTTACTTGGAAATAAAATTTCATTTTCCAATAACAAAATAAATCTATGGTGGCTTGTTTAGTTAGTTCATGTTTCATAATCACTATGCGAAACATGAATTTGATTGCCGAGAAATTGATATTTAATAGCTTTTAACTTTTTTAAATTGGTTTCTTTTTAAGTACTTCTATTTGAATTTTATTGAATAAAATTTGTTAGGGCTCCACTGGGACCAAACCATCAGGCTGCACAATGTTAATTTTATTTTCAAACAAAGATTTTCACCCTATTCATTCATATTTCGCCATTTAGCAATAATCTTCATGTGACGGATTTGATAGTATGCAATCATTTATCATACATTCGTTTTTAAAATTTAGGAAAAATAAAGATTTCATTACATTTTCGAACAAAATTAATTACAAAACGCACCAAAAAACTTTGTTCACAAAAAACTTTAAAAAGCACCAAAAATGGTGCGAAACTTAGCAAGTTGATAACGCTGATAAAGTGGTCATTTGTTGCTAGATCCATTGTTTTGTGGAATTAAAACAGAAAATTTTCACATTCTATTAAACACTTTAAAAATATAGTATGTAATTGAAAACTTATAAATCATAAATTTAATATGAAATTTATTATGACTGCTGTCTCGGTTACCCAAATTGTCTGTTCGTTTTTGTTTTTTACTCTTAACATTTCTGTAGGGGGGTGGGGGGAGGGGTGTAATGAATTTTAAATTTCTAATTTTTCTTTTGTTTTCTTTATAGCTGAGTTTTGAATTCCAAATTGATCATATTGTAAAATATTTATCTTTAAAATTTAACTGTATGCCAAATACGAGTATGTATTTCGTACTGGCTTATTGGCCCTAAGGACTTAAAAGCTATTAAATAAATAAATACAAATAAAAAAACTACTACTGCCCCAAGAAAAATTACCAAAAAAAGAAAAAATTAAAAGACCCAATTTTAGGTGTCACATTTCATTATGAAATAAAGCCTTATTTTTGTTTTATAAAAAATTACCCCATGCTTAAAATGAAAAGTGGCCTGAAATGTTTGGGACATTTTCTGTGCATGTATTTTTACCCCAAATTTTGTATATACAGTGCAACCTCGCTTAACGCAACTAATAGAAATTTCGGCTGTTGCAAAAACTGAGTTTGTTGCGAAAAACGAGTCACATTTTAAAAATTAAGAAAAATACAAATTATATATCGATGGTCTCATGTAGAAAGGCCCTAACTCGCATATTTGAAACTTTACAGGAAAAGGTAAAAACATAATAGAAACTGTAATATTCAACATGTACAACTTTTTTTGTATAACTGCGTTATTTTTTACACTATTGCAATAAATTTTTGTGAGGAGGTGTATTTGCGTTAAACGCATTGGAATGGCAAAAAAAAACCAAATTTCGAAAAAATAGCGAGTTAGGACCTTTCTACATGAGACCAACGATATATATGTATTAATTATTTAATTAAAATAAATTCTAAAATTTTATTGAAAAACAATATAAAAACACTAAAGGTGATGCACCTATTCAATATTCTCTCTCTTAAAAAGACAGGCGTCAAACTTCATATGAAAAAAAAATTTGTTCGGAACGAAATTGTAAATTCGCCTTAATAACAAGTAAAAGATACACATTCTAATGTACATCGGCTATACAAATTGTAATTTGTAAACTTAATCGTAAATAAAATCAATTAAATCAATTTTTCTGCACTGCAATTTCACGAATATTTTGCAGAAATATTTTGAAAACTTTTAAAGCCAAACTATTTTTATTGGCCCATTAAAGACAAATGTTAAAACAATCAATAGCATGCTGAGATCTAATTTTGTCAAATGTTAACATTGTCGCTCTCATCTTCACTTTCAAATTCTTTTAAAGGAATTTCTTCTACAGTTGAATTATTGGAATAGTCGCAGTAGCAGTATGGTCGAAAAACAATTCCAATAAAAAATGTGTAAATTAAATGACATATTGATGGCTTTGAGAAAAAAATTTGCGCTAACTGAGAGTTTCTTTTTTGAAAGTTGCGCTAACTGAGTCAACAATGCAAATATTTTGCAATAATCGAGGAGTTGCATTTATCGAGGTTTGCGTTAAGCGAGGTGGCACTGTAATTGCAGTTAGTAGTAATTAACAATTTAACGACTTTATATTAATTTTTTTTTTAGTATATTTTATAATATCAACGAATGAAATTTAGCCCCAAAGTGCAAAAACAAAATTTATTTATCTTAAAATGCAAAATTACCCCAAAGTAAAAGTCTATTATAACCGCAAAAAAATTTGTGTTTTTGTTTCATTGAAGTAATTTTTTGGGGTTATTTTTTACTGTTGACTATTTTTTCCTGGTGTAATTTTTCACAGCTACCTAAAAAGATATAAAGCAATTGTGGGAGTTTTTAGTCCTTTTTTTTATGAAAAAAACGCTCTAAATGTTGTAAACAATTTTCCCAAGGTTTGACCCAATTATGTAAATGAAATTTGACTTTAAAATTATTTCCTAGTGTTGATTATTTAGGTTTGGGCATGGTGTAACTATGCAAGGTGAGTGTAAACAAATACAACACAATACAGAAACAACAGGCATTTTGTTTGTGTAAAATAATGTACTACTGTCAAAAATACTTGAAAATGTATTACTTTTGACATAAGTAAATTGTAAACAAAGCCAGTCAGCTTTGCTACTGCACTCACCTTGTATAGTTACACCATGGGTTTGTGTAATTATTATTTTTTGGCATATTGCTGACACCTTTAAATTATACTTCTAGTTTTTATTAAATTTAAATTTGTTATATATACGTTTTCATCTACAGTGGGCAGCAAAACTATCGGGCTGTTTTGCATTAAGGAAGGAAGCTTTTGGATGCGCTCATGCGGCCTATGCCAATATTATGCTTTTCCATCAGACTGGTATTGGTTGACTTTCGTTTCGTCGCTCCAAATAACCCGTTTCCAGTCATCCACCGTACAATTTTTGTGCGTTTTACAGAAACGAAAGCGTTTTTTCACAATGGGTACTAAACCAATTCTATTTAATGCGCGTCTAACTGTCCAGGAATTGACATCCTACCAATACTTTTTGCTGCATTTTTCGGGGTCTTGATGTCATTATTATGTAGCAAACGTTCAATCTGCCGGGCATCACCATCGGAAAGCAGTCTTGCTCGACCGACCGACCCCCTTGGTTATTATTACAAGCTACATTACGCCGTTTTTTTCATATAACGTGGATTCACTTAAATTTAATTTCTCAGCAATTTTAAGGCATGAATAATTATTTTGCAACAATTTTATCACATTGTTTTAAATATCAGTTGGCGTTCTTCTCATTTTTAAAAATCTTTTAATTTTTTATTTAAGAATCAAGTGAATCACTTAACAGGTCAAACAATAATGCACAAATAGAGCAATAAAAGTTTGATAACGAGATCGCAACAAACAGAAAAACCAATGGGTCAAAAGTGTCTAAACAGTGAATTTTTTGTTTTTTTTTTTAATTTTTTTGAAGAAATTTATGTGAGTTTTTGTGCTTTATAATTTAGAATAAGGTTCAATTAATGATAATGAACCTATACTTGTCATATTTTCATTAATTTACTTCCTTAATGCAAAACATCCGGACAGTTTGGCTTCCCACTGTAGTTGGAACTTATCTCATTTTATACAAACAGTTAGTTAAAATAAATAAAATGAAAACAAAGATAAAAACAAATATTTAACTTATATATATAATTGTTTAAAAATCATCTGATTGTTATATATATATATGTATATATGTAAGTATGTAAGTTATAGGCATTTAAATTTAAACAAATTAGATTTTTATCATAAAAAGTTAGTTTTATGCTTTTATTCATTATTTAAGAAATCTCCTAGAAGACTTATAACGTTTTTATATATTTTTGGAAAACTAACTTTAAAGCAAATATTTTATATGAAAAAACTTTAAAAGAAATTTTGCCACCGAGGGGACCAGGGTCATTAAAATGTTTGCTATATTTTATGCAAACTTGAACTTTAAGGCAAATGTTCTAAAATCTTATACACGATATGCAAAAACAATAACGTATTTTATATGGCCCAATATGTGGTTAATTATGTTGTAAAGGATTTTGATAGAAGTTGTGTTCGAAATGTTACAGTTGGATATCTGAAATAATCGTTGAGAAATTTGGACTAGAAAATTAAAATTTTTTTTTAAAAAAATCCTGGAGAAGATTTGTGTTCATTTTGGAAACTGGGTGAATGATACCAATACTACACTTTATAGACGTAGTGATTTAAGGAGCACTTGTTTGAAGAAAAACTATAGTTTACCATACTTTTTTCAAAATATTATGGTGCCTGTAATTATTTATATGGTTTCTGTAAGCATGATATGGTTAAGTTAACATTTATATTCTTATAGAAATCATACATATAATTATAGCAATCATGTAATGTTTATGGTAATCAGTTTTATGATGAATGATTGATTATACCATATTATGCTGTTCTCTATCATAATCAAAGAGCAACAAATTATGATAAAGGAATTAATTCTAAACATGATTGCAACAAATATATACATAGTCATTACAATCGCATATATGCCTGTAGTAATCATCTGAATCGTAACTTACCACAACCATATAAATAATTACAGTGACCATAACATTGTTGTTGTATATAAATTTGGGATTGTTGAAAAACTTGTAAAAATTTTGATATTGCTGTGGTAAACATATTTTGCTCTGTGTGTACACAGAAAAAAAATCATGTTGTTTTCAATTAAACCTTTAATTAATTTTAAAATAATTTTCAATTAAAATTTTAATTGATTCAATTACTTTTTCTGATTTTTCTGATATTTTCAATTAAATCTCACATTTTTTTTATTTGATACTATCATTTTGATTACAGGTCCGATTTCAATTAAACTTTTAATTGATTCCACAAATATTTTAATTGAAACTCATTTTTATTTTTTTCTGTGTAGTGTGGTGTATCTGAAATAATCTTAGGAACTGAGAAATTTGGTGTAGACAATAGCAACAAAATTTAAAAAAAAATAAATTTTTGGGATTTTTTAAAATTTTTTGGGAATTGAAACCCAAAAAAAAAAAAAAAATTTCGAATTTTGTTTTTACTTTAGTGGCTTGCACAAAAATGTGCAACCAAGTGCGAAATATACATAATTAAAAAATATTTTTAAATAAAATGTTTGTTCCCGCAAAAAAAAAAAAAAAACTAAAAATCACAAATTTTTGCCATGTTTTCCAAACAAGTCTTGCATGTATTTTTTGATATACAATTTGTCTGTCTTGTCTTTTTCATTTGTCAAATCAATTTGGGAATAGTAATATAGTGAAGACACATGAAAAACGTCTAAAAAGCACCTGTTTTGCCGCCTCTTTCACTATGAATTCCGATATTTATAAAAGAGAATGTCTGTATAAACGATTGTAAGGTCAGCATTCTTCTGGAAAGCAGCTCAAAAGCTGCAATGAATTGGCATCGAAGAAAGGTTCACACAAAAAAAGTATTTTGGGGCTTCAGCCAATTTAACATTTCAAAAGTATTTGAAAGTTTATTAAAAACTGGCCAAAAAGATAAACATTTCAACTTATTTGAAAGTACCTAGTTTGTACTTTTGCATAATGAAACTTTTTTTATAACAAAGAAATCTTAATAATGAACATATTTCCCTTTTTTATAAGAGCTCTTGAGTTTTACTTGAAATGGTCACTACTTTATTTAAATACAAATTAAGCTGTTTTTGGCATTCCTAATTCCTAAACAAATTTCGTTTGTTTCCAAGGCTCCCCTAACAACATGTCTCTGTCACTGTGCAACTTTTATTAATATTTCTTTAGGGGGAAATATTTTTTAGTTTTTTTATATTTCCATTTGTCTGTTTTATGTAACTTTAAATGTACATTATGTGTTTGTTACGACTGGTGACGTGGTAAATCAATCAATTTTCAGTTTTTTTTTTTTTAATAAATTCACTATTACGAACTTGTATTGTAGAAATATTTCGTTTGTGTTATTGGTTTCTCTCCCTGGTAAAGAAAGTCATGTACAAGATATATAGAGTAAAGTTTTACAAAGCATTAAAATTTTGTTTTTCAAATCTTTTTACGTGACCAATTTAAGGCAAATAGATTATAGAGTTAGTTATGGAAACTTAAGTTGTGAGCAAAGAAAATATAAATAAGTCAAGATTGTTTTGAATATGAAATTTATTTTTTTTTGGAAGGGAGGGGGGGGGGGGGAGTTGTAGCAAGTTTTGCACAGGCTTTTTTTATATTTATATAGATGAATTCAAAACCTCATGTAAGATAAATTTGAAATTTAACTCCCTAGACACAAACCATTTATGTTAACAGACTCTTGTTAATGTTAAAGTTTCAAAATTCAATATATCGCTGGCTTAACATGTAAAGGCTCTTTTTTTTAGATATTGAGATTTTGATGCAGTTGTGTTCAATAAGTAAAATACATCGATTAAAAAAAAATACAATTATCTCATTTGTTGTTGTTGTTTTGTAGTGATGAGTAAAAGCGCTAAGTCCCATTTATAACATCTTTGCGTAACTAATATCTCACTTCTTTCAACATTGACATATCAACTGTTACGCGCGGAATAGTCTGAGAGTCCAACCAATTGACATAATATTATTTCTCATTGGTTAAACTCTCGTTGTTTTGAGTATCAAAACTATTGACAGTCATGACATTTAATCGTCATGATGTTACTTATTTGGATCATTCATTTTTTAAAAAATTTAACAACGTACAATTTTGTAAAAATATTCGCCCTGGCCGTGGAAAAGGCCCCATATAAGGCCCACTTGCGAAAATCACTTTAACGAGCATAAATTTCTTCAGAATGTTGGTAATCAAATAAAATTCGACACAAATAAGTTTCTTATATACAGAAATAATGACACCTAATTTTATAATGACCGGTCCATAATTAGTCGAAACTTCCATATAAAACCCTATACGTAATTCACTTTAACCTCCATAAATCTTTTAAAAGTATTTATATCGAGATAACGTTTAACACATATAATATTTATATTCACAGAAATCATGACACTAAATTTTAGGATGAACGGTCCATAATAGGTAATATCTCCCATATAGCGTTCGTTTTTGAAAAACTGTTTTATACAGTTTTATATATATACTGGGTGTAGGGTATTATATGGTCGGGCTTGACCGACTATACTTTCTTACTTGTTTATTACTACATACATTTACGTTTCCTCGGGTAAACTTAAGGGGTCAGATTTATCTCGTAAGCATTTCCTACGGCTTCATCGTTGGAATTATTTTCATTAAGAAGTAAATAAACTGCAACAGTATCCGGCATTTTGTTTATTTTAATTATAGAGCAATTCCATATGAAAACGATCAAAATTGGCAAATTTTGCACTCACAACGTTGCCTTTTTTTCTTTCCTGTATGTTTCACTTCGCAACTTTCTTTTTCTAATAGGCGTTTCGCCTAATTTGCGTGAACTACTGGTCATAAAATGTTTTTTAAAGAGGGACTTAATTGGTTACTGCCAATAAGCCGACCACAGGTCATAAAATGTTTTGTAAATTTTTTAAATTACCAGGTAATAAATATTTCCCCATATTTATGGAAAATCCGTGTTTTATGACTTGTTTCTGCACGTGTCATTTTAGGCGAAATATTTATTACCTGGTAATTTAAAAAATTTACAAAACATTTTATGACCTGTAGCCTCAGTCGGGTTTGATGTGCCATTACATGCCACTGCTGCTATTATCCATGGATTTATGGCCGATCTTGTGAAGGCAGGCAGACCATATTCACTACACACTCAACTTGGGGCTCTTAAAAAAAAAAAATTGATTTTTTCTTCATAAATGTATTTTTAACTGTAAAATAATTTTTAAAATGTATTTTTAACAAGGTGGTCTCTTAAATGCTCTTCTCCTGTCCAAACAAGGAGTCGGGGCCCATTTTTTTATTGCTGATTCTTAAAGCAAAAATTATGAGGAATCCAAAAAAAAAAAAAAAAAATTAGCCGGAAAATTTAGGAGCTTCTGTGGAAAATCGGAAAATTTAATTTTCATGGGAAAATTTAAAGGTAAATTTCTAAGAAAAATTAGGAAAATTTTATTTTTCAATTAAAGCCTGATTCAATACCTTTCCAACGAGCTATCACTCGTTGCGATCGCTTTAGTAGTTTTTTTTAAAACGTCGGTACCGATATTTATAAGATGTGGTCCTTATATGAGAGCTATGACCAAATATAGACCACCATCATAAAATTTAGTACAACAATTTATATATATATAAGAATTATTCGTGAAGAATTTTAAACTGGTAACTATATTTGTACCAGATTTATACGTATTTAAGTGAATTTTAGATATGGAATTTACATGGACCGAACACAACAAAATTTCATTGTACGATTTCTTTATACATGACACTTATTTTCGCCATATTTTGTAATAAAATTCCAATTTTGCAGACATTTATTTATCATTAAGACATATTTTGGGAAGATATTTGTATGGGGGCTATGAGAAATCATGGACCGAATTTCACAACATTTCATGGCAATATATTTAAAAAAATTGGAAGAACATTTTTTAAAAATATCAAATTTTTATGGAGGTTGTCTTACATTTTGGTTCATAACTCTGGCTCTAGTATACCAATTTTTCTGATTTTCAATACCAAACTGCTTAGGAGAATTATTAACGGTATTGTGTAAACTTTGTTGATTTTGGTTTTGTCTTTTGGATGTGAGAGTGTTTTACACAGACAGACAGACATAGCTAAATCGACTTAAAATTTCATAAGGATCAATTATAACTATATATACTTTGTTGGGTCTCAGATGAATATTTCCCAGTATTACACACGGAATGACAAACTTCTATATACATACCCTCATTCAGCACTTATGGTGGTAAAAAAAAGTTAGAAGCATGGCGCAACTATACAAGATGAGTGCAGTAGCCCAGCTGACTAACTTTGTTTACAATTTACTTATGTCAAAAGTAATACATTTTCAAGTATTTTTGACAGTAGTACATTATTTTACACAAACAAAATGCCTGTTGTTTCTGTTTTGTGTTGTATTTGTTGTCGATTTGCATTCACCTTGTATAGTTGCACCATGGTTATAAGCAATTCAAACCGCTTTGATAATTTTGGGCCACCCTGTACTAAGGTACTGTAGTACAGTATTTGGAAGGCTTAAAACATAAAACCTTTTTATATTTAAACAATCTTTTTTTTTTTGTCGATTTTTGTTTTTATTTCGTCAAATACTTAGGGAACCGTTTTAAAAGCTTTTTTTTTGGAAAACAAATAATATGCCCAAATTGGTAATAAAAATGAAAGACATGTAATGATTTATTTATCAAGCTATTTGACAAATGGAGTGTTGGAAATAATAAAATATTGCGTTCTGCGGCAATATGTATTTGAAGGAAATGAATCTTTTTTCGAATTCTTTTCAACAGAAGTTTCCATTATGTATGTATATTTAGTATCTAAGACAATGAAAGCTGAATAAATTGAACAATATTTTAATAGTATTTTCAGTAAATTCAGTAAAACTCCTCATAACCGGACACTCACCGTCGCAGTGTTTTTGTCCGGTTATGGAAGGTGTTCGCTTATAGGGAGGGCGTTCGAAGGGGGCTCAGAAAAATGTTATTGAAATTGCTTCCAAATCATTAGAAGTTGTCGTTTATTTCATATTTTGTACGAATTTATGAATAATATTTAATAAT
Source organism: Bellardia bayeri (assembly GCA_950370525.1). NCBI lineage: Eukaryota > Metazoa > Arthropoda > Insecta > Diptera > Calliphoridae > Bellardia > Bellardia bayeri. Next base: position 63,069,649 of record OX493268.1, read on the forward strand.
ACATATGTGCACTGTACAAGTTTTTACATTTTATTACTACTTTTTTTTAAAAAAAAATCTTTATAAACATTTTTTTATTTAAATTTTCGGAGACATTTTTCATAGTTGCGGATTTTTTTGATTTTTTTTGGGACTGTTTTTGTGTTCAAATGTCATTAGTAAATTTATATATTGAATTTTGAAATTTTAACATTGTCTCTGTTAAATAGTTAACATGACTCTGTTAACATAAATTAAATTTCAAATTTATCTTCATGCACATTAAAACTGTGTGTGTTGCAGTTATCTGGTTTAGTTTTCCCTAGTGCTGCATAATTAACCACAATATACTATTTATTTAGATAAACATACAACATTTCTGTTTAATGGTTTTTATAACAAGCTGCTTTAGTTTTATCATTTATCATTATCTGTTGTAATTATTATAAAGTAAAAGTATTCCCAGGAACTGTTTTCAAGCATCATACACATATTAATAACTAAATAAATAAAACAGTTTTGTTGTTAGGGCTTGCAAACAGAAGTTCATGTTTTCGATTGGCAATAATTAAAGCGATTATTGTAACTGCTATTTTTAACAACTCTGTAGACAGGGTGTTTTTTTAAAGATGTATATAACTTTAAGTTGGCAACACTAATTTAACTTGCGGCCATTTTGTCAGCTATCAAGTGATTTATATGTTAAGTCGGTAGTCGACGTCGATAAGCCCGAAACGATTGACCACTTGGAGGACAACATTAGCAAAAGTCATCGAAAATTGCACCTACATATTAGACTACGTCCGAGCCAGTTATATGTTAGTCGTCATATTTAAATGCATCTGGCTGAGATCAATAAAGACTAGAAATCTTTTTGGTACTTTTTTGAAATTCGAATTCCTATGGCCCAAAACTTGTATTCTTTGTTAGAACTTTTTTTTATCAAAATGTATTTTCTCACGAAAAATTCCATAAACTATTATTTTCAGATAGTACGGATAATTAATAGGTACTTTTTTGAAAATTACTTTTTCAAGGGTGACAAAAAAGGAACAAAAACGGGGTAAAAATGGACATTTGATATTATTTATTCAATTTAAAAATAAAAAAAAAAAACGATAAAATATTCTTCCATCCACACAAAAAAGAACCCAGAACATGCTATTCATGACTCAAATATAAAGGTGTAAAAAGAGGTAAAATTTCAGTACACTTATATATTGGTATTTTTTTGAAATGCATTTCTACTATTCTATTCTCGCAAACTATGCATCTGAGCATGTTATTATCTTCGGCAAAGTTGTTGTGTATTGGCCCGGGAAGGTTTCTGAGTTGGTAGGACCACGCCTACTTTAACGCCCACTTTTTTAAATTGATTAATTGCTTCAGCATGGCTTTTTACAGATTTACTTCAAACAGGTTTTATACACATCTTACTGAAGGCGAGGTAAAAATAAAAATGTTATGTTACACGCCCACTTTCATGCCCCATCTCAAAAAATAAATGTATGTATGTATGTCCTTTATAGAATCATAAACTATGTACGGGAAGGTTTCTGAGTTGGTATTAACACGCCTACTCTAACGCCCACTTTTTTAAATTAATTATAAAGCCGATCTTACTAAAAATTTGACAGGATATATCTAAGACTCCGCCATGACTCAGAATACTTTTTCCGACCGCCTACTTTTTTTCAAAATGAACAAAATCAATAAAATTACTCAAAATGAATTAAATATTTGTGTAATGCATTTCTTTCAAATTAGTTTTAATTAGTGGCGTAGCAACGCGTGCAAATGCCATCTAGTGTGTTCATATAATGCGTCAATAATGAGTTGGTATTCGTGGCTGGGTTAGATTTCCAGCCGCTGCCAATCAAAAGACTTTCTACGTATCATAACTGATAATTATTACAGCGCCCTGCTTCGGTGGCATAGCATTAAAACGCCAACCCTTGTATCAGCAAAAGCACTGTGAGCACATAAAAAAGGGTAAAAAAAAAAAAAAATTCCGAGTAAAAAAGCAACAAGAAATATATTCCTTATTATTGATGTTTTATATTCTTGTTTGGCATGGATTGATTTTTATTAAAATGTTTTCATCTGAAAAAACGCCATAATTAGTTGATAAACTTTAACAAAAAATGTATGAAATACTTTAATTTTATTAATAATAAATAATTTTATTTATTATTTTTGTACGAATTTTAAAAATATATGCTTAAAAAATTCCAGAAGCGTTTGCGAATACCGCCTTTCTAAAATGGGTATTTAATAAAAATTGACATCACAACACGCAGAGAAAAAATGTAGTTGCGCATGTTTACCACAACTATTTCAACATTTTTAAATATTTTTTTTTTAACAATATTATGGTCACTGTAATTATTTTTTTTTATGATTTCTGCAACCATAATATGGTTAAATTAACATGCACATGATTACATCAATCATATATATGATTATAGCAATTATGTAATGTTTATGGTGATCAGTTTTATGATGAAAAATTTTACCACATTATGTTGTTCTCAATCATAATCAAAGAGCAAGATATTATGATAAACGAATTCATCATAAACATGATTGCCACAAATACATACATAGTTACTACAATCATATATGTATATGATTGTATAATAATAATTATCTGAGTCGTACCTTAATCATATTATAGTTACCGCAATCATAAAAATATTGAACATAATATTGTTAAAAAAAAATTTTTAAAAAAGTTGAAATAGTTGTTTCAGCATGTTCACCATCTAAAGAAAAATTGGTGGCCTGAAATTCTCTGGTCAAACAAATATAAGTCTTTTAACCAACTGACACTCTTTCCGCTTTGGGTAACAACCACAGCCACCACATATAGCCCGAAGAGATCTCAACAGTTATCAGTTGAGGGCCTAAACCCCAATGGTCCGATCCCGTGGCACTAGATAAAGACTCTAGTTAGCTTCAAGTTTCATTGGGTGTAATACAGTTTTGAAGCCCGTGCAAGCTCATGGCAGCGGCGTCGCCATACTCGTGTATCTCAAAAGGTTTGAGACAACGTCAAGGTGGTAAAATTCCACTAGGACACAGAGTCTGCATTTCCTGCTTTTCTTTGGCTCTGGCAACGTTTTCACATTTCAAGCAGCAAATTTATGTTTTAAAATTCTTTTAATCAGCCATTTGGCGATTATTAAGTTATTCCGCAAACTGTAGTGCAGTTTCCTGTGAAAAAATTTTTCCACAACAAGAAAGTTTTAAAGTAAATTTACAACTGAAAAGCAAAACAAAAAAATAAGAAACAAATTTTTGCAATGTTTATGGATAAAAGGTTTGAGTAATATAATTTAATATAAACAAAAACGAACTCGAGTCACTTTGGTTATACAAATATATTAAAAAAAAATTATTTTTCTTAGAAGTTGGTCTTAAAATCGTAAAAATTTAAAACTTGTTAACAAACAGAATTTTATATTTCCTTTATATTTCTAATATACACAGAAAACAACTTTATTTTGAAATAAATCTTGTTTTTCTTATTATTTACTAAGTTATAAACAACCCGAGCTAAATTTCTGTGAAAGTTAAGAAAAAAAAAGCTTTTTTGTACGAACCACATCACGTATGAGTAATATTAATCAATCATAACAAGTATACGCAAGTATAATATGCCAAAGAAAGTCTTAAGAAAAATACATACAGTGGGGAGCACAAATGGCTACATGTTTGTGTCTTATGAATAAAAAACTAATAAGGAAAATTTAAAAACGTTTTTATCAACAGACATGACACTATTGCAAACTGTGCTGCAACAGGGCCTTGGTCAGACTAATAATGAATGTTAGGTAAATGTTTACAAATCAAACATAACTAAGACTGCTAAAAAGATCCCAAACTATTACTCGAAAAAAGCTGTGTCTGTCTGTGCCAAGGCTGTTGCTCCTTTACAAATCTACTAGACTTGGCACACAAACTAACTGGAAACGGGAAAAGCCGATAATCTTGGTTAATAGTTGCACTATTTGAAAAATGATGAGAAAATATTGAAATTTGATGATCAAACAGCTGATGGTTTCAACACCTATTAAATAGACCTTTAGAAGCAACCACTTTATTTCTCAAAAAGAAATTTTGAAGGCAGTTCTTTGATGGTTAGGGAAACTTTTTGTGGAGACAGTATGCGTTCCCAAGTAGCAAAATGAATTTTTTTTTACTACATGAAAAATTAGTATGTACCTAACATTTGTTGAATTAATTTTTCAACTATACAACGCACATTTTGTACATGTTAGTCGTCAAACAAAGTTATGGTTGTGTCCGAAAAATATTAATGTTCTTAAATGTTCCGCATGTTCTCCAGATCACAACCCCATTGAGAACATTTGGAGAATATTAAGCCGTTGAATTTATGCTGAAAATCAACAATATGAAAGCATATGTATGTCAACTAAAAAAAGCTTTTATAGATGCTTGGAGATCTATATTTGAAGATATAACAATAAACCTGGCGTTTTGTTTGCCTGATTGAATTTTTGAGTTGTTGCAAGCAATAGGAGGCCTAACACATTATTACAGTTTAAATTTGTTGTGAATATTGGTATTTTCAGTTATTTGAATTTCCGTGTATTTATAGTTATGAAACACTAATTAATTTCTTTATACATTTTTAAAAGCGGTAAAATAAAAACTTGTGATTTTTTTGTTGTTAAATAATATTCTTTGTATTGTTCATTTCACATGCCAGTAGATTTAACTGTTATACTTTTTACTTAACTTAACAAAATTGTAAAAAGTTTTATGTATTTATAGTTATAGAACGCAGTATACATATGTGCGCTTTTTTCTTCTTCAAAAGTCGTTTATTAAAAAGTCCAATGTCACTTAGTATCCGTTAGTAATCTGATATGATTAGTATTTGATAAGTTGTTCGTTGGGTGAAAAGCGATGTCCACGTGTCATACCATTACTATTCAACCGATGTGAGGCTGTATTGAAGGCAAAAGGTTATACAACAAAATATTGATTAAAATTTTAGCCGATCTTTAAAATTACGACCTGTAGTCTGCGCCCAAGGTTTACATGGTGAGCCAGCCATACCCTCCCAACTATGGTGGTGTAGGGTATGACAACTTGCATGGATACATTGTACAGTACAAGGCACAGGTTTCAAAAAACAACCAACAGTCCCAGATTTCTTTTGCTCATGAGCATTTAAAAAAGCCAATAATTTTCTGCAAGTTGAGTGGCGTGAACTTAGGCTGGCAGGTACCACGTTTGAAAAATAAAAAATTCAAAAAAAAAAAAAAATACAAACAACAAAATATATTTGATTTAATTAGCAACAGATATTAAGTGTGCTAAACTTATGTACATATGAATATAAATACTCGTATATTACATTTTTACATATAAATTGTTAAATATTTTAATGAGATTTTCTAGCGAAATTGAATTTATTATTACAATTGCCAAAGCTTTTACTACTACAACTTTTAATACAGACAAAAAGCCTCTGTTGGAAAACAAAGAGGAAAATCTTGTGGAAAATTCCTTTAGGTTTTCTCCATACGATTTGCAATTATTTATAGGTATGTATAGAGGTATATACTCGTTTACGTAACTGACTCCTACGACATATTCGGTTTATAAAATTAGTGATTTCAAATTCATATGAATAAGTAGTGCAATATAAAGGTAAGAATAAAAGCTTGATTTGAAATCATAATATGGTTGAGCTTAATATATTGATATGGTTGAGCTTGATATCTGTTGCAAACATAATATGATTATTGAAACATAATACAGATGCACAACCAAATCTAAAATTTACCTACAACTATGTATGTATGTTGTGCTTGAACTGCAGAACTGTTGGGTTGTGTTAAATAAATAAAATGATGTTTGCCATTTTCTGTAAATTTGTCTTTTATGGCTGCATTTGAACACAGTAAACAACTCAATAGTATCATTAAGTAACAGCTAATTTATAATGATTTGGTGTTACAGCAGTCACCATTGTGCAAAATACACAATAAAGTCTTTTCAATACGGGCGATTCCATAAAGAATTTACGCACAACTAAAATGAAAAGAAAACAAAGAAATTTAACTTTAGCTAAGGCAACTGATAAGTCCCAATTTACACGAAGCAATTCTTGAAGCTAAACTGATTAGCTTTTAGATATTGGGATGAGGGGAGGATAAGACGTGTTCACACTTGATTTTACTAGCAATTCGTATTACTCTCTTATTCGTACTACATACATACTTTAATTTTGAATGCGCATAACTTTTGACTCTGTGATGATTTTTAAACAATTATTTTTTTATGAGAAGGGTATACATAAGTTTGTCATTCCGTTTGTAATTTCCACAATATAAGCCATGTCCGTCTGTCTGTCTCTCTGTTGAAATCAATTTTCTGAAGTCCCCAGATATCTTCGGGATCCAAGTCTTCAATAATTCTGTCAGACATGCTTCCGAGAAGTTTGCTATTTAAAATCAGCTAAATCCATTCATAAATACGGGGATATGAGCAAAAATCCGAGAAAACCTCTGAAAATTTCATCAAAAAAACTAAGTGTATTAATATTGTTGCGAATAATTTCATAAACAGATGGCGCTGATCAAAGTGTGTAAAATGACAGTGTGTCATGTTTTTTTTAATTGTATTTGTGTACATTTAAATAAATAAAGACTCGTTATATTTTCTTCAAACTACTTGACGCTTTTATTTTGCAATTAAAAAGAATCCGGTTTATTTAAAGGAAATAAAACACCGTTTTTAAAAGGTAAAAACGTAAAAGGTGAGGGGTATATAAGATATAGCACTCTTACTTGTTTTTAACTAAATTTATAAAAGTGTTGTTATTTGACAAAAACATATTTAGAAAAATCGGGAAATATTTGTATCCCCTGATTATAAGAAACCAGTCAAGGGTGGGTATAGAATAACAAATAATTTCATTTTCAGATGCAAATATCTCCTAAACTATAAGACACAATATGTAGCTGCAATAAGGTTATTTTTAATTACTAGACAATTAGATTTCATATATAGTTAGTATAATCTTTGAATTCGTATCACAAATTTCACATATACGCGAGGTGCCCTAGTTTGGGGAAATGTTCAAAAACTCGTTAGATGCCTTGGTGGCTGGACCATACATTATATTCTATGTGACACTTAAACAATTTTCTTTTAGCAAAAAAAAAAAAAAAAAAAAGCACCAAACTATTTTTATTTTAAGGCAAATTATTTTGTAAACAACAAACATTAAAGTTATTCTATACATTATTTTGTACAGTCGCACAGTGGCTCAGCATTTAATTTCATCGGCCAAAAGTCTAATATCTTGTTGTCACTTATTTCCAAAACTACTATATAAAGCTATATATAGACGGTTGTCAGATCATAAAATGTTGTCAGATCTAGCAATGTACTGACATTGAAAAGTTGTTAGAGATTTGCTGAACATTTTTCGGACAACGTTTTAAGACAATCGTCTATACAAAGCTTAAGGTAGCCATAAAAATTAGTTCAAAATATTGGCAATTTTGGGCGCGGTAAGCTGTTAAAAAGCAAATATTTGACGTTATATTTGAAAAAATTTAATTTTTTGTAGTCTTTAAGAAACACCCGTTATACCTGGAGTGTTATTATATAGTTTTAACGATGCGTCATTGAAAATTTTTCAATTCAAACACTGAAATTTCACATCGTCTTTAAGTTGTATATTTTAACATTTCGAACGTAACGATGTAATTCCTTTTGATAGTTTTCGACAAGAGTTTTTTTTCTCACTTTTCGAGAAACATTGAAATAAATATTTTGTTTTGACTCGAGAAGTTTTTAAACATGGGTACTGTTCTTCTATTTTGGGCTAAAAATATTTGAAATCATTATTAAAGCGCTCGATTATGCGCTTTTTCTCTTAAGTGCTTCAAAAAACACGATTTTTTTTTACTGGGCATGTTTAAAGGTACGGTCACACTTAGCAAATATTTGACGAAAAAGATGTAACCACTAAATAACATATTTTTGAACTCGTTTATTTATTTAAAAAAAAAAATTTTTCTTACGAAAACAGCTGAGCTGCCAAAAAAAATCACCCTTTACTTGTTTGCTAGTATCTATAGATTAGGACTGAAGATAACAAATTGCCTCCCACTATAATTATATTTTAACTTTTGGGTTAATATTACTCCGCCTAGGCTAATATTTAAAACAATTTAATAATGTTTTTGGCCAACTTTTTGCCATGGAATCATACACATAGACATTTTAAAAATAATTTTCTTGTTTGCTGTATTTTTCTTTTCTTTTTTCTTTTGATAAGTAATTGTAACCTTACAAAAATAAGGAAACACAATGAAAGACATTTCGTTTTTTTTTTATTTTGACAGCAGAAGGACAATTATGATGAAAGATTGTGTTTTGTGTCTTAAATGGGTATAAAAAATGCCATTCATGTTCTACTTGATGTATGTATATAATTATTTTTCTATTACGATTTCTTTGTTTTTGTTCCCGCTGTGGATGCTCATTTGTTTGTTTGTTTCTTTCTGTTTTTGTTGGTTCAATGTCACCATAGTTTGTGCAAATAATAGAAATTTATATTTGAATTTGTTTTCATTTTATAAAAAATGGCAGTAAAGTTGGTTTGTTTAGTGGCTTCTGTGCACTTAGACAGGCAGCAAAATGAAATTTATAAACCTGGAAAAAATATCTTTCTAGAGGAAGTTTTTCATAAACAATACCATATTATTGGATGTCATGTCATCAATAGCACAATTAGGTGAAGCCAGTTTTTTTTACGTAGTAAATGGTTTCTGAATTCATAAAAAAACAATGGATGAAAATGTGTAAGCTAAAATATACACCCCTATTCTGACTTTCGATAACGTCTCCGCATTCAGTTACGCTACGATCGAAACTTGGTATTCCAAACAAAAACTGAATCGGCAACAACAATGTTTACAAAGCCAATTTGTTGCTATGAAATGTGGAATAGAAACAAGGAAATAAGCAGGTTTGTTACCATTTTAATAAACAAAAGTCACAACAAACAATAAAAAATAGGAAAAAAAAAATTTGTGCGATCAATAAGGAGAAATAATAAAAATAAAAATAAAATAATACAAATGACTTGTGAATTAATAATAATAAAAAGTTAATCATTTCTGTTTGCAAAATATTTAAGTGCTAAGAATCCTGTCAAGCCGGAGATGGTATTTTTAATTTTTGTATTTGAAGGAGAAATGGAATCCATAGCGGTGGCTTTATTGGTGGAAGAGGAGAACAACGTGACTCAGAACACAGATGTAAGGCTTGAAAAGAAAACTTGCCAGCTTTTCGTATTGCTCTGATGCCTTTATTTTTGAACTGGAAAAATAAATAAATAAGCTGCTTGCCTATTTGTAGTGACAGTAATTCAAAACTCCTTCGTTCTACCATTACAAATTTATTTAACCATGTTCTTTGTTGCTGTATAACACCTCTTGATTGGCCGTACAACAAAAAATTATATAAATCACTTTTTAAACATTTTTATAAATTAAACACTTTTTAAGTTTATAAAAAGAGCAATCGAAAAAAATTCCGTTGCTAAAATATAAGCGAAGAAAAACGTAACTACGATCGTAAAGCCTTAGTTAGCCGACTGTAACGGAATGTAACTGCAACAGTAAGAAACAGCTGATGGATATTGTTATGCGGAAAGTACATTACTGGTTATGGGGAGATGTAAAGGTAACGCAACACCGTAATGTATAAATCTGTAAGAAATAGAATTTTCTTTACATTTTTACGTCATTACATTACATTGCGTTACAGTCGGCTTACTGAGGCTTAATACAGAATATCTACAATCGAAAGAAACGTAGCGGAATCGGAACTCTGAATACCAAATTTGCCAAACGGAGAAAATTTCGATTCGAATCGAAATGCAGAATAGGGATGAGAGAGTTTTTTTTTGGATGTATAGAACTTGAAGTTGGCAACACTTTTTTAACTGGCGGCCATTTTGTCATCTGTCAAGTGCTTTAGGTTTGAAGTCGCTAGTCTACGCCAAAAAGCCGGAAACAATTGAACATTTGGAGGACAATATTCACCGCGGAAAACTTCATCGAAAATTGGATCTCTAGATTAGACTACGTGCGCCCTAGATGGCTTATTTAAATTATAATGCGAGGAGATTATCTTCTTTTTATTTAATGTCAAAGTTGTATAACCAAACCAAACTAAACATTAAGCATTAAACACATTCGCCGCAGCAGGCTACCGACTGCAATATGTTAAAAATAAAAAACACACGTTTATATGAGAGTGATTATTTTGACGACAGCAGGCAACACGACTGCAGGTTGCTGTCCATGCTGATCTTTTCGTCGCTGTCCAATTAAATGAATTTCTATTTTTGTTGGCTACAAAACAAAAACAATGTTGACCATATAACAAAATGTGTAAAGAAAATTAGGGCTTAGAAATTTTTTTTTATTGTAAAATCAAAAAAAGAAAAATACAAAATTAAAATGTTATGATCATTTATGCATCAAGACTAACACGTCACAGCAGTCAAATATGTACGTTTAAATAGATCTAATCAGGATTAAAAAGTAATGAATTAGCAAGGCAACGAATGGCACGATCAAGATCAAATCAAAAACAAAGAGAAGAACGTATTGAAAGTGTGAGAGTTAGAAACAAAAGAGATCGTGAACGTGACAATCAAAACTGGCAACAACGGAGACGTAGCATTCAATTGGAAATTTGGATCTTGCAGGTTTTTATTACGATCATAACATTGATTACGCTTTGTACAGACGGTTGTCAGACCTTACAATGTTGTCCGAATAATGTTCAGAAAATTTCTAACAACCGTTTGAACTTAAAATTGTTGTCTCCAAACGTTGTAAGAAAAAGCATTGATAATTTACCTTTTGCTAACAATTTTTCAATGTCAGTACATTGCTAGAACTGATAAGATTGTATGATCCGACAACCGTCTATACATAGCTATACGCTTCTCATCCATCTATTCAAATTGGCAAAATGGTTAAAGTTTGTAATAAATGCCAATGCATTTAAATTTTAAAATTAAACCGATGCAATGTGTTGTGATGGCGGAAAAGTTAAATTAACATCATTAAGTCCACTACCTGAGCCATTACATTCTCTGTGGTTGGTGGCAGAACAAATCAGTCAAAACATTTCTTTAAATTCATTTAGTGGTATAATTGTTACTTGCAAATGGACTTTGTTCGTGATAGATTTATGCCAACTTTTAAGGTAAATAATGTGGTTTGCAATTCAGATATTAATATATGTTTTGATTTAGATGAAAATAGTTAATGCATGGATTGCAGATGGAATCTCATCAGACGAGTTCAATTTTAATTCAGGGGTAACGAGTTCAAGGTTAATTCTCCTATTTCTTTTTTATCTTTCTAAATGATCTTCTACGTCAAACCTCCAACCCTATATATTCTTTTGCAGATGATAGTAACATTTTTCAGGAAAATATCTAATCATTCTAGAAAATTTAATTTTTAATACAAAGACGTTAACGTATTGTCCAGCCACGCCGACAGGGTTACTCTAATAATATTATATTTTACATTTATAAAATTGAGTGACGTTTATTAGCATGTCTGAAATCATGTAAATATGTTTTTCAAGTTTCATGAAAAAAACGCTACTTTGAAAAAATGAAAGCCTTAAGTGGCACCACTGAAATATAAATATGTTGGTTACTGCAACAGCTGTTTCTATTTTCATTGTTTTATTTGATAAAAGCTCGTAAGTTTTATTGTTTAAGATTTAATATTTTTAATGTTTTTATAATTTTTTGTTGTATTTTAGTAATAGCTTCTATAAAATCAACAGAATTCTCTTCAGCCATCACGTTATTTAAGAAGTTCAAAGAACAAATTTATTTTTTATTAAAATGTCACGGCATTTGCAGCCGTGTAGCCTGCTGTGGTGAATGTGTTTTTAGCTTAAATCAATTGCAAGCTGACAAAATGGCCGCTAGTTTAAAAAGTGTTGCCGACATAAAATTATATATGTCTAAAAAAAACACCCTATACTTTACTGTCTTTCATTATCATTTTATTCTCAATATTATGGTTTTTATTTCCTGTTCTTTTTTGTATAGGCATTATTGCTAGCGTCCAGTTTGTGGAATTAAGTTTTTACCGAAATTTTTTTTTCCACACAATGTCCTAGAATAACGGAAATTCTATTTCTACAGAAAGGAGTTGTTATGCTTACTGCTTTTTTATATAGGAAAGGATACATTTGACTTTAACATCGCTGCCGGAAATTTGTGTCTATTGTTTTCAACGAACTCGCCTTGTGACTTATGAAGTGTATTATTTTCAAAACTATTTTGCAAAGAATTCAAAGGAAATGTTTGTATATTATTTTTAAAGCCAGTGTATTTTTAAGTGAAAGATTGCAAATAAAACTGCCTCTCTTTGCGCATGACGTCACAGGTTATTTCTTCTGTATAATCAATATGTAAAAAATAACTTTTGTTAACAATATTTACAAAAAAAAAAAATTAATTATTCGTAAATTTTTTGATGCAAAATAAAACATTTAATTCTTTACTATTAAATACTCGTACATCTGAAAATGTATCAAAAAATGAACTAAAATATATATAACGGGTGATTAAAGTAGATATACTTTTTTCAATAGCATTTTTTTGGCAGATCACGTGTGAGTTGTGTCATGCTGTCATGTTATTATTGTTTAGTATATTTTGGCATTTCATAATGGAAAGACATACGCCTGAACAACGTTTACATTACGAAAATTCCCGTTCTGTGAGGAATGTGTTTCGTGCACTTCGCTCAACTTATAGTCAACATAATCGGCCTAGCGTAGCGTACTATTCGCAACACCATCACCCATTTGAGACCCAGCATTCACTATTGGATAATATTCGACCGAATAGCTTACGTCGATCCATATTTCTTTAAAAATGCTGCCGGTGCGAACGTAACCGTCAATGGCGACCGTTATCGTGCCATGATAACCGACTATTTGAAGCTCGTGATATCGGCGACATTTGATTTCAGCAAGACGGCGCCACCTCCCACACATCAATCGCATCAATCAATGGATTTATTGAGATAATACTTCGGTGAGCACATAATTTCTCGTTTTTGGTCGGTCGATTGGCCACCAAGATCGTGTAATATCACACCGTTAGACTTTTTTCTGTGGGGATATGTAAAGTGAAATAAATAAGAAAACACAATTTTCATAATTATGCACAAGTCACAAACATGTATGTAGTTATTTGTGCTCCCCACTGTATGTGGTAGCAAGTGCAGTAATTACAATTTTCTATAAATTCCTGGCTAGTCAGGTCAAATCTATTGAAGTTTGTACATGTGTACGTTTGTGGTTTCCAATTGACTTTTCTAACAGAATTAATTCTATTTGATGTAACGTAATAATAATTTGTCTTAATAGCTTTTGGTAAGTTACAATTCATTTTCATTTCAATTAAATTTTTATATCGTCACCTAAAATGCCCAAAGACGTAACCCTCATTATCATAATTTTACAGGAGAAGCAAAAAACGTTATAAAATGAAAACTGTTTAATTGAAAATCGCGATGTCTTCACATCTTGTCTTAATATATTTTATAGGTATATAGACGAAAAATGTGGGTTAAGTCTTTTGTGTTTTATGAAAACGTTCAAATGATGTTACGTCTTTTTCCATTTCTTGAATAAAATCGTTAGTTTGGAACGTAGAAGCTTAAAATTTTTATGAGCATTTTATTTTAGCCTTGTGTTCCAGATTCAATCAAAAAACGATTTTTTGATTTTTTGAGGGTTACGTCTTTGGGCATTTCAGGTGACGATGTGCACATAGGCAAGTGGCTTATAAATTATTCCTGCAGCAATGTCTAGTCTGTTAAATATTTGTATGGCCTTTTTATACTAATTGTGTGAAATGTGAAATTATATAAAATGCAAATGAATTAAATTTCAAATGAATATATTAAATTAAACTAAATTTACCATTAAACTAACTTTACGTTTATTTAGTTAAGAATTCTATTTTAAATTAGGCTATTGAAATTGTTGTCACCGTAAGAAAATACATGTGGGAAAATTCTTGGGGATTGTAATATGATGTATTTAAGTATTTTAAAAGGTTTGTTTATTATTTACGATTTTTGACAAACACAAAAATGTCTAATTACTCGTATGATATGAGTGGGTTTACACAACTATTAATTGTACTGAATGAAATTAACAAATTACAGGGCTGTATACGGCAGAGACCAATCTTAACTACTTGAGAACTACTAGACAAGCATATACACCTAATTCTGTTTTTACACGGTAATTGGTTACAGGAAAGTTTGTGTAAAAAAAAAACGTGTAAAAAAACATTGATTGTATGCAAAATCGGGGATTAGTACCTTATCTCTAAAACCTATTGAAAGTAGTGAAAAACAAGGATTTTTCAAGAAAAACTTTTCAGGTTTATGATATTTAATCACATATACAAAGTGTTTTTACACAAGTATAGTTATTAAACAGAAAAAAAAGATATGCACTCTAAGCTTAAAAGTAATGTAAAAAATGAATTCAAATGTAATCATTTGATTATATGCACTTAAAGTAAATTGTGCTATTTAAAATTGCTTTGACCAGTAAATTTTGATTGTGTCCACAAAAAGGGAATTCCCCTAAAATTGTGATATGAACATATTTCGCAAAAACTAAGTTTAAGCCCAAAAGATTTAGAATCGTGTTACATTAAATAAAATCGTGTAAACAAATGTAAAATTTGTTTATTTTCAAATCGTGTTAAATCAAAACCGTGTAAAAAAACGTGTAAAACAGAATAAGGTGTAAATATAAATTGCAAAGGGGTTATAATATCGTTTAAAAGTCTCGTAAACTGTGCATTTTAAAAATTACATGAAAACATACAATTAGAAACGACTTTTCAACATTAACAGTATACCTGCGGTCTAAGGTGCAGGAGGACGTCTAACATACAATTTTCCATCAGATTGGAACAAATTAAACTCTATTCCAGTAACTTGGATCTTTCCTGAGCATTTCTCTTGCAAACCGCAACCGCTTCATGATATTTTTTTTTAGACATGAGGTTTTTTGTGCAATGCATCCATGAAGTCCTGACTCATTTAAGCGTTTTCTTATTATCCGTGGGGATATTTCTGCGCTTATTCGCTGTCCAATTTCAGCCTTTATGTCGCGCAAAGATAAAAATGTTTTTTCTTACTGCCTCTACAAATAACTCTAGCTTTTGGTAAATTGGTATTTCGTGTCCTAGATTTCCTAGCTGGAATTGCAAACTTTTTTGTACAAGTGAATTACACCAACTACCATTTTTTTTTTTTAACAAGAAAACAAGCCGACATTGAAAGTTTTTCATTTTGGTAACACTGCACCGTCTCATTTCTGGAGTACATGACTTGTTTTTGTCCATTTTCGAAACTAAACCGTATCAAAATTATTACAAATTAATCTATTGTTTAACAAATTATACTCACTTTGTCACTAATATTTGGAAAAGTTTAAAAGTTGAAGAAGAAAAAATGCTTGTTTCTAATTACATGGCCAGCAAAAGAAAATAATATTTTTATATATTTTTAATTTAACTTAAAACTCAACTTGTTGTGCATCAAAAAAGTACATTACTCATTGAATAACGATAAAAACAATTTACAGTGTAGGTCTTTAAAGAAGCCACACAGCAATCTTATTATATCAAGGCATCGTTACTAATTATGTATATGGCCACCACTGTATATGTAGTTCGTAAGTTTTCTCAACAATATTGTTGATTGTTCAATTGTGCATTTAACAGCTGATTTTTATTTATTTTTGAAAAAAAAGACATCACTGAGCAAGATGGCGGAGGTAATAGTTTTGATAAAGAAATCAATATATTTTTTATTGACTTGACGTTTCTCACAAACTGACGTTGTTAGAGCACAAAACTTGAAAGGGGATTCATGAAGCAAGTCTCGCAAGTTTGCCCAATTACACAAACGACAATTTTAAGCAATATTTGCGGGTCCAATTGAATACAATAGTTTAGCAGTTAGACTAAAAAATATGCCAGTATGTCATCTTGTAAATATATGTAATCTTAAAATACGAATATATTTTTTAAATAATGTAAAAACACTTCTAATATAATATATTTGTTTCTATTTCTAAATAGTTTTCATAAATATTTCATAATATTGTTATGCCATGCTACTGCCTCTATAAAACCTTTAAGGTGCTGAGGCTTTAAATTAAATTTTGAAACAATATTTATTTGTCAAAAAACTTAAAAAAGTACCCTTTAGCTTATTAAAAAAGCTTGAATTTTAAAGCATTTTATACGCATTACTTAGAAGTAGTTGAGTAATGCCATAATAATTATGTGATAAATTTGTTTTTTTTTTTTGGCAGTTTCTTGTGAAGAGGTGACAAAAGAAGTGCTTCAAATCATTACTTATAATTAGTTTTATTCAACATCTTAAAACATAGTACAAATGTGTATTAACCAATCGATGCATTCTTGATTTTCTGTTCATATACCAGATATATTTATTAACCGATTTCGCTGATCTTATCAGATATATTGTTACAAATTTTAGCTGCATGAGATATACATACTTATGTATGAAGCCCTTGGTGAGCTGATTTCAGCCGACTATTCCCTTGACGGTTGTATATCAACTTCAATATATTTTAAGATAGAAAATGCATATTCTAGACATTACAAATGGAATGACAAACTTTATTCAGACATTGTCACTGATACTGAGGATTTAAATAGAGCTCGAACGAAATATATTAAGTTGAATGAATGTTCAGAAAAACATATTGTTTAATTAAACAAGTAAGAGTGATATATTCGGCTATGCCCTTCACCTTTATTTGGTTATTATATTGTTACGTTTTTACCTTTTAAAAACGGTGTTTTATTTCCATTAAATAAACCGGATTCTTTTTAATTGTAAAATAAAAGCGTCAAGTAGTTTGAAGAAAATATAACGAGTCTTTATTTATTTAAATATACACAAACCCAATTAAAAACAAGTAAGAAAATATAGTCGGTCAAGCCTACACCTAGTATGTATATGTAAATATTAAACAGTTTTTCAGAAATGGGCGTTATTTGCGAGATATCACCTATTTTGGACCAAAATTCAGTGTCATGATTTCTGTGAATATAAATATTATATGTATTAAACTTTATCTCTTTTAAAAGATTTATAGAAGTTAAAGTAAATTACGGAGAGGGTCTTATATGGGAGTTTCGACTAATTATGGACCGACCATTACAAAATTAGGTGTCCTTATTGCTGTATATAAGAAACTTATTTGTGTCGAATTTTATTTGGATACCAACATTTTTGAGTGAGTTATGCTCTTTAAAGTGATTTTTGGAAGTGTGGCTTATATGGGAGCTACGACTAATTATGGACCGATCTTCACGAAATTTGTAGATTGTGATCATTTAGTACTCATCTGTGGTAAATTTTGTTTGCATACTTGCATAATTCAAAGATTTAAGACCGGTAAACCCCAATTTCGGGAGGACATTTGTATGGGGGTTAGGTAAAATAATGGACCAATTTCCACCAGTTTCAATCCCATCCATCCTTGGGCCGAAAAAATATCACGTACCAAATTTTATCGAAATATCTTCAAAATTGTGACCTGTACTCTGCGCACAAGCTTTACATGGACAGCCAGCCAGCCAGACGGACGGACGGACATCGTTAAATCGACTCAGAAAGTGATTCTAAATCGATCGGTATACTTTAAGGTGGGTGTTGGACCAATATTTCTGGGCGTTACAAACATCAGCACAAATCCAATACACCCTCCCCACTATGGTGGTGTAGGTTATAATGAACACACTGTCTTTTTACACACTTATATTACGGTTTAAGAACACACTTAAAGTTTTCGAAAACTTTTTACACACTTATATTACGGTTTAAGAACACACTTAAACACTTTGTTTGATCAGCGCCATCTGTTTATGGAATTATTCGTAACAATATTAATTAGTTTTTTTGATGAAATTTTCAGAGGTTGTCTCGGATTTTTGCTCATATCTCCGTTATTTATGGACGGATTTTGCTAATTTTAAATAGCAAACTTCTCGACAGCATGTCTGACAGAATTGTTGAAGATTTGGATCCCGAAGATATCTGGGGACTTCAGAAAATTGATTTCAACAGACAGACAGACAAACGGACATGGCTTAATAGACTCCGCTATCTAGAAGAATACAGAATATATAAACTTTATAGGGTCGGAAAATTATATTGTGGAAATTACAAACGGAATGACAAACTTATATATACCCTTCTCATGAAGGTGAAGGGTATAATTATTTATGTTAAATGATATTTCAGTTTAACTTGTCTGTGATGTTAAAAGCACATTATTTACAAGCCTGTGGCCACAATGAATTTCATTTGCAAGATTTCCACACAAAGAAAATTAACTCGTTTCGGGACATGACACAAGAAAATTTAATTTATAATATTTTCCACTTTATGCCTTAACAAACATACGAGTACATATGTACGTACATATGTATGAATGTATTTGGGCTGGTTAAAAATAATATGTTGATCTTCTTAAGTCTAGCAGTCTGATTGCTGTAAATGTTTGTTTAATGGTTACACTTTTCAATTGAATTAATTTGAAATAATATTTGTAACTTACACCCACCACCATAGTATCCAATACCCTATATTGGATTTGTTACGATGTGTGTAATGCTTATTAGTCCACCCACCCACTTTAACCCTCTATAACTCAAGAACGTCAAATAACAAATTTTCTATGAATTTAAAAAAATTCTGATAAATAATAATAAAACATATAATTTATAAAAACTTTTATTAAGAAGGAAAAATTTGATAAAAACGGATTGTAGCTTATAGGCAACAATAAGTTATAATGTCAAAAAAAAAAAAAAACACTTCATAAAGATCTTTTGAATGTCCTGCATATACAGCATCAACTACGAAACGAATTTTAAAGTTTCTATTAGAGGTGGGATTGTTTCTTCTGTTCTACTGTCTGATATTTTCAAATGTATGACCGAGAACTCCAATGTTTGGTTACTCTCGGCAGTTGAATCAGTGACATTATGTAAGCCATAGCTATAAATTTTGTCAAACAAAATTAAAATTATTGTTGGTATCTATTTGTGTCAAATACAAATTTGTCTCTTCAGAAATTTTCTTTAAATAAGTACAAAAAGAACTGTATAGGAGTTTCGACATCTAATATTTCAAAACTCAACAATTCGTTTTTTTTTTTTTTTTAAGAGAAATAATACTCAGGCCAATTAATATGCCTATATATACTTGCGTTACTTTCTTTGGAAAGGGGTTAGGTTGAAGAAGTGAAGGTGGTAAAAGAAGTAAGCTTTTTATATCACAACTCTGCAATTGCTCATTATGTTTGTTTTTAGAGCAGCATTGCAGAGCCTCTGGTAGTGAGTAGGCGCATTAATGTTAAAGCTTGATTTTATAGCCTTTATTTAATTATTCTACTTCGTTGGCGTGTTTCGCTGTGATAAATATTAGTTATGAAGAAAACTAATAATTATTAGAAACTGATGTTGTTTAAGCAGCGGCTGGGAATCGAACCCGGGCTACAAATATCAACTCATGCTTAATGATCAAATGTGCTAACCAATTAAGCCACTCCATTGCAAGATTCTTTTTTCAGGCTTTTGTCATTTTTCTGTTGGACTTATCGAATTTGGAATATTGGCACTGGAAGGTGTTGGTTCTTTTTCAGGATAAGAAATAATAAGTCACTGTTCAACATCGAGATGTCGATTTCATCTTCCAAACACACTTCAAGAAACTCATATAAATCCATAGCAAAGTCAAGATCAGCCAAGCTGTCGTCTTGAAATCAATACCATCTACACTTTCTTCGCCCGCTTGAAGTATTCTTGCGATATCTTTGTCAAAAATAATACTCCTATAAATTTTTCTATTTTGTATATAAAGTAGGTCCCTTTTCGTATATTGTAGCTCACAATTTCAGGTTCTACAAAAATAATTATAAAATTAAAAAATGACTGGATCAGTAACTAATCCTTGAACAATTATCTTGCGTATAAACGTAAAATAACAAAACAAATGTAAAAAGAATTTTTTTTTTTTTTTTAATTATTTACTTTTACCAAATGTGCTACTTTTGAAATTCTCCGAAATAGTAATAAGATCGCAAAATTGCAAACAAGAACAGACACCCAGCTGATGGTGTTTGCAATTGATGCCAAGAGCAGAATGTGAACTACAGTTTACATACTCGTAGTCTGATAGGCCATAGTAACTGTGGCTGTGGCTGTTAATAAGAGATGACCAGGATGTTGCCTGTAGTATATTATTTGTTATTAAGGGTTAATTAATGTGTACCGATCGACTCAGAGTCACTTCCTGAGTCGACAGGATAGTCGCTGGCTGTCCATGTAAACCTAGTGCACAGAGTACAGGTCGCAATTTTGAAGATATTTCCATAAAATTTGGTACAAGGACAGTTAGGGTTGTGATTGGTTGAAATCGTTCCATTATTTTAACTAGCCCTATACAAATTTTCTCCCGAAGTAGAGGCTTATCGTACATAAATGTTTGATTTATGCACGTATCCCAACAAATTTTTCCAGAAATAAGCCTTATTTCATTAACAAATTTTGTGCAGAACGGTATTTAATTGACCATAGCTTCCATATAAGACTCGCTACTGAAAATCAATCGGTATACTTTAAAGTGGGTTTTAGACTAAAATTTTTGAGCGTTGCAGACATCAGCACAAATCCAATATACCCTGCCCACTATGCTGTTGTAGGATATAATTAGGACTAAACTTCATAATGATATGTGACACGAAAATTTAGGAGCTTTTTTTGGTTTTTTCCTGGTGCCATTTCGACGAAGCAGCAGTTTAGTGGACAGCTCTGCAGATGAAAAAACACCGAAACCGGTTCGAACACATCCAGCCCAATCATGAATAAAAAATCCGCAGGAGTTTTTTTCCCTTTTTATTTTTTTAACATTGAATTTGAATAGGAAAAATAGGGGAAGGGAAAAAACTTCCGCGGAATTTTTATTCATGATTGGGCTGATCATGAAATAGATGGCGATTATGATAACAGGTGCAATGGGGAATTTTTAAATAAATAGATAGCCTCGTAAGGTTAATTTACTCTATATTTAAGTATAAGCAAAATAAGAAATACCATGCGTCTCTCTGTAATGTTAAAATAATCGTTCACATTACCATTTTTGTGCTCAACGAAAGTAACATTCACCCATAACTGCTGGGAAATGTAATGAATTGCCTTTCATTGGTTACAAGTTAAAATAACTAAAAAATAAAACAGCACAATTCGCAATCCTGTGCAAATGATATTGCATCATTGCATTTGCAAAAAGGTTTAGCATATTTTTGCACTTGCGGTGTATTTTGTTAGTGTAGAGCACAAATATGTATGCTAAACCTTTTTGCAAATGCAATGATGCAATATCATTTGCACAAGATTGTGCATTGCGCTAATATTTACAATTTTTTCAGTTTGCACAAATCTAAAAGCATTGATGACTGCTGAAGCTGAAGTTTTAAATAAAAATGTTCTATTCAAATGAATTCATTTCAAACAGTTTACGAGTATAAAAAAATTCAATCAAGTTATTTTTCCATGTAAAATAACATTTATTAATAACTAATTATTCACAAAGCTTTAAGCTAATATCATCTGTATGTTGCATAAAGTTTTTAATTCAAATAAAAAAATAGTTTCAATTTTTAAATTGTTATTTTCCATTTAACTGAACGTATTTCAACTGATTCTTTCAACAAATTTTCTAAGACTAACTAACTTAAACAATAATTGAACTTGAAATATAAGTAGAATTTAGAATATTAAGAATAGTGATAATCGTATGATTTAACGGTAAAAACTTGTTTTAGTAAAAAAGGAATAATTGATAATTATTAATTAGAAGAAATGTATGATGACCTTATGTAAAAGTAATTAAAAGAAAATTATTAAGAGTAAATTATAATAAAGAGAGTATGTAATATATAAAGGAAAATAGGGATATTCGCAGAATACATAACTATAGGCAACGAAATGTCATTAAAACGTTTCACTAGAGACTACATGCAGAAAAAAAACATGGTTGTGGTAAACATAATCTAAAAGCCACATATTATGATAAGATTTATGATTGTAGCGAAAACATTGTATAATGAATATAAATGTCATGAAATATCATATTATTAACAATTATCATCGTAATATTTCATCATAATATTTTCTTATTAATCATAATTTGTCATAAACATAATCATAAAATATCATACATGATCATATTATGACCCTAGGTAAACATAATATTGTTTAAAGTAATCTAAAGTAATCATATTATGTTCAAAAAAATGAATAAATTAATCATAATATGGTCTTAAGTAATCATATTGTGATTTAAAGTAATTATAATACGATCTAAAGAAAAATAAATTTGTGGTGGTAATTCCTGGTTTATAAAATAAGTTTAAACTTTTAGCAATTAAAATGCTATAGAATAAATTATAATAGAAAAACAGATTTTTTAAATATTTATTAAAGATAAGTAAGTTTCATCAATTGTGACACTTTTATATCAAGGATTTCTGGCAAACTGGATAACAAAAACTGTCACGGAAACTTCCCATCATAATATGATGATTAGCTTGAAAATTTCAACATAATATTTTTAATGAAAAACATATTAATGGTTAAATATAAAACAATATGTTTAGTTATAAAACAATAATTTATGTGGCGTAAATCGCAATTATTTCCACATTTTTTTATGCAAAAAACTTACAAACACTAGTTAATATTTTTGTAAATAGAAATAAATATTTAAGCACTTTCAACGTAATAAAAAGTTTAACAAAAGCGAACCAAAAGAGCGCTAACAGAGAAATTTTAAATAAAAGAGAACAAAATTTTTAAAAATGATCGGAATTGCAATTGTTGCTGTCAATGAGAACAATTTATTATTTTTTATTCGAACTGTTAATTTTTAAATTTTTGATATTTATTTTAGTCGGGCTCGAGTTCATTAAATTTACCCCCTGGCCCACGATGTCGAACGATAACGTTCGCCTAGATAAGACTTAATACACAAACTTGATTGTGGAATAAACAAACTTGATTGAGTAAAAAATAGATACGATAAAAAGTTTGTGTCTTAAGTCTTATCTAAGCGAACGTTATCGTTCGACATCGTGGGCCAGCCGGTTAATTTTCATTAAATTATTTTTACTGAAGGTAGGAATTGCTTTACAACTTGAAAAAATTTACAATTTAAATTTAAAATAGCTAGGGCACAAGCTAATGTTTGCAATTGTACTTAAAGTAGTACACATAAAATGTCGACAAAAGTGGACAACAAACATAATAAAACAAATGTATTCAGGTTTTCGAGACGAAGCCTTGATATGAATACGAAAAAACGGAAGAAAAAGAAGGCAACATGTAAATAGAAATGAATAAATAAAAATGATAATTACAGCAAATTTCGAACCACCAGGTAACACTGGTTAAAAGATTGATGTTTGTCTGTTGACTAGCAGGCACCGCAAGTGGTGCAGAGGGTTAGAACGCAAAGAATTCTGATGAGAGAACGTTGTGTTTCTCGAAACATATGTAAATTCAACAACCCAGGTTCGAATCCCAGCCAAGAAAATTATCATTAAAAAAAATTTAATAATAAAAATTTTTCAAGTTGTATAACAATTCCTACCTTCAGTAAAAATAATTTAATGAAAATTAAATTTAATGAACTCGAGCCCGACTAAAATAAATATCAAAAATATCAATGAGATAATTGAAAAAAACACAATGAAATAACAAAATTAATTATTTAATTGTCATAAATAATCAAAATAGTATTATGAGATTTTTTTCAGTATAAAATCATAAAAATTAACAATACCACTTTAGAAAACTAAAGACGTTTCATTCCGAAAAAAAATTCCTTTTTCAATTTCTCAAAACTGAATTTATGGAATCAAAACCACTTTCGATCGGAATTGGATTATGTGACTATTTGAAATATTGAAATATTGAAATATTTCAAAATACTTACAAATTGCCATCAAAATTACTAAGCCAGCTGATAGATTTACTTCAGTAGTTAGTGACATACACTTAATGCTTCATATCGAAAACGTCATTGCTGAAGTTACCCCAAAGACGAAGCTGCCTCAGTCTCCAGTATGTGCCTGAATTGCCCTATTGTGGTGATTTGCAAAAAGTTATTACCCTAATCCAATACACTTCTTCTTTCATCTTCTACATTTTAATGTCTTTTGTTCTTAACAGCCTCCTTACACTTTTATCTTGTTCTGTTACTGCCTTGAAATATTTCGCAGTACATCTTACAAGTCCTAAGGCAATTGACATATGTATGTTATGGATTTTTTGTATTTGTAATTGTCTTTTACTTTGATTAGGATACATACATACATATGTATGTATGTTTCTAGGCAGTATGATTTATGTATCTACACTGGCGTGCAAAACCGAGTGCATGTTCAACATGATTTTATATAAAGGGTCATAAAATTATAAATAATGAAAATAGTTTTATTGTATTAGCAAACAATATAATCAGTCCAATCATGAGTAACAAATTCGCGGGAGTTTTTTTCCATTTTTATTTTTTTAACATTGAATTTGAATAGGAAAAATGGGAAAAGGGGAAAAACTCTTGCGGAATTTTTATTCGTGATTGGGCTGAATATTGAAAGCAATGTTAACGTAACAAAAACCAAAAAATTCAATATAAAAACATAAAGTAACTAAATTAACTTCAGGTACGGTCACACTTGGCAAAAAAAGAAAGCGTAACCACTTGTTTTAGCACAAATTTGTTTGACGTTGTTTACTCTTACAAGAGTTTTGCAAGATCAAACAGCATGATATAAATTAAAACTAAATATTTGTTGTGTCTTGTTCTAAAGAAACGAAGTTTTTTTTTTTTTAAATAAATAAACGAGTTCAAATATATTTTATTTAGTGGTTACGTCTTTTTCGGCTTCAGCTGCTGACTATGTACCTGTCGTTTTCAAAATAATTAAGTAGCTGACCGCAGGGCGGCATTTATAGCCAGCGGTTAGTTGTGAGCAGGGTGGCCAGATGAATTTCGGAAAAAATCGTCAAAATCCCGATAAAAAAGAAAAAATCGTCATTTTGAATTTTAAAAATCGTCACAAAAAAAAATCCTAGAAAATAAAAAGTCACTATTTTTAAGAGTATTTTGAAATTTTTATTTAACGAAAACATAAAAATTCAAGTTTAAATTTTAATTTTTTAAATAAATTTTTAAATAAGAAATCACAGAAAAAATAATGCTAAATACAACTTGTGTAATATTTTTATAATATCTTAGTCCGCTTTCACACTCTTCAATTCTGACTCGCCAAGGCAAGTATTATTGAATGAGAAGGAAGAAGAGAACTAGTAAATTTTCTTATTTCCTTTTGGTTTTTTCTTTCATCCATGTTGATTTGCTTGAAAAAGTATGAAATTTGAATTGACGTGTGTGAAGTTCAAAAGAGAATTTAACAAAAACTGGTCAGCTAAAGCTGAAGAGTATGAAACAAGACTTACAGTATTTTATAAAGAAATATTTGAATTTTGGATATTTTATGTATGTAACGTATAGACTCCAAAACGGCTGAGTCGATTTTGATAAAATTTTACAGCATGTTACTGTGACTCTGGAAGGAATAATAGGCTATATGAAGTTTTGATTGTACAAACGGGGATGGCACCGCCCATATAACCCAAAAATTTAAATCGCCATATTTTGGGCATTTTTTGACCTACGTCAATGATATGTGGTACATATGGTATTGGCATAATTAGGAATACGTACCAGGAGAAAAGTGGCTGAGACCAAGCCCCTTTTTAAAAATCGTAATATAGTCTTAACTACTGAACCGATCGTCATTAAATTTTCACAATAGGATATTCTTACGAAATAAAAAATTCTTGACTATGTAAGCAGCAATGCATCGCTCATATGACGCGGATATCACTTTGAAATGCGTCAAATCAATCAAGCAACCCGCAAGGCCGTTAATTATCCTGTTGAGTTCTTAAATTTACTCGATGTGCCAGGCTTTCCACCACATATGCTACAACTTAAAATTGGAATTATTTTACTGCGTAATATCGATCACCACGGCTTTGCAATGGCACTCGACTTGCAGTAAAAAAAAAACTGAGAAATAATTTAATAGAAGCGACCATTATAACAAGAAAATATAAAGGTACAGATGTACTTTTGCTACGCATTCCAATGCTACCAACAGATTTACCATTCGATTTTAAACAATTTTTTCCTGTTCGGTTAGCGTTTGCGATGACTGTTAACAAAGCTCAAGGTTAATATCCCGTGAAGGAAAACCCACCGATTTATATGTGGGCAAACTAAAAATATTTTATATCCTAAATCATTGCAATAAATACATTAAAATTAAATAAATAAATGTTTGTAAATATATAAATACATTTTATGTATTTTATTTTATAACGAAGGGGGGGGGGATGGTTGGAAGCACACCGGGTTTAGCTAGTTCAGGATAAATTACAATGTCAAAACAATTTAGTTTATTATGTTTTAAATAACATTTTGAATCCAATTCATTCAACATATACAGGTGCTTATTTTCAAAGAATTCGGTATTTTTTGTTATTTAAATTTATTTGGCTGAAGTTTTGTTAAAATAGGAGAAGTTTTTATAGAATTTCCTCGTAGAAATTCAGAAATTTTTAGAGGAAAAATTTTAGTTCATAGAATTCAGCATTTAAAATTACTTTTTATATTTATCAATGAATTTCCACTATCCTGACTCATAATATTATATGGGATTATTATACATAAACTCAACAATTGGCTTTAATTAAGAAAACATCACTATCATTTAGTTTTGTTCTTGAAATATCTCATGTTCTACATAATATTTCGGATATTAAATGGCAAAAATAGTTGTTGTCTCCAAAAAAAAATAGAGAATTCGGCAACAAAAACATTAATAAAACAAACAAATGGTAGAAAATTTTAATAATTCAGAAAATCGTCATTTTCAATGAAAAAATCGTCAAATCGTCACTATGCTATTTTTGAAACAAAAAAACATCAAAATAACGATAAATCGTCAAATCTGGCAGCAATGGTTGTGAGTTTGTTTTTAATTTTCATTATAAGAATTTGCATCTTTGAATAAATTTAAAATAAAAATGAAGAAAATTAACAAAGAAACAGAAAATAAGAAAATAGTTTTGACAGAAAGTGAACACACACGCATCCAGTGAAGTTAGAAGTGAGTCAACAAAGTGTATAAGCAACTGGAGGTCGCCCTATACTAACTATTAAAAGACTCAGTCTGTCGTTTGATGATACGCAATATGAAAAAGAATGTTTCGAAAACGCCTAAACAAGCTGCTTATGCTGTACATAAGACCGTAACAGCAAGAAGAGCACTTCAAAGAAGAGCATACATATGTACGTACATATGTATGTATGTGGCAGTAGTTAAAAAGGAAAATATAAAAGCACGTCTTGAGTTCTGCAAAAAATCTGTGGACCGTTGGATTGTAGAAGATTGGAAACGCGTTATTTGGTCGTCGCACAAGACTAAAAAATTAACCCTAACTGATGGAACGGTATATCTCACGAAACTATTCAAAGACATCATGTGAAACAAACAGTCAACAGTAATTTGGTGGCATTTAGGACTGATTATTAGAATAAATGGAATTATGAAGAAAGAAGACTACCGCCATATTATCCAAACACATTTATGCGATTTTATGGACCGCAGCGCATATTCTAAAAACGTAGTTATTTTCCAACATTCGCCGAAAATTGTTCGTCTGGTCAAAAATTTCAGCTAATGAGATGGCCTGCGCAAAGGCCAGCTCACAACCCTATATAGAATTTGTGATCTAAATTGAAGAGACGATTGGGACAATGACATCGAACGTCAACCAGTAGAGAAGAGCTTTGAAACCCTGTTATGATCGAATGAGAAAATGTTCCAAGTGAAGTTAAGGAAAACTTAAAAATAATCAGCATCCTAAAGGTACGGTCACACTTGGTAAATATTTGCCGAAAAAGAGGTAACCACTAAATAAAATATATTCGAACTCGTGTATTTATTAACAAAAAAAAAACTTCGTTTATTTAGGACAAGACACAACAAATATTTAGTCTTATTTGATTTGTTGCTGTTTGATCTTGCAAAATACTTGTAAGAGTTAACAACGTCAAAACAATTTGTGGTTACGCTTTTTTGAGTAAATATTTGTCAAATGTGACCGTACCTTAAGAAAAACACTTTTGAATGGTTTTTGGAAAACGTGCAAAACTGAGTTTATTGAGTTGCTTTATGTTTTTATATTCATTTTTTTTTGTTACTTTCAATATTGTATGTTTTTCTTTTGCTAAGAAAAAAAAAGAGTAAATGATAAAAAATTGAAAAAACTTTTTTCAAATCATATTACACATGCACTCGGTTTTGCCCGCCACTGTAGCTACATTAATACATACGTATGTAAATACAGCAGGGATTCTCAGAAATTTGTGCTTAAAAAAATTGAAAAACTGTTTACAAAATTGATTACAACTGGGACCACAACCACTGGAGACAATAAGGTTTACTCGTAAATTGCATGGAGGCTCAAGCAGAGTTAAGCAAATAGATTTTTTGTTAAGGTGGCTGCTCTCTCTCTCTTTCTCTCTGGATATTGTCTCATTTATCTCATATTTACCAGTTGTACTGGTTGTAGTGGATATTGTGCTGACCGTAAATATCAAGCTAATACATACATACTTCTAAACATTAGTAAGGATAAGAGCAAGTCCCATTCAATTTTAACATCTGTTTGAACGTTTCAGCATTTAGCATTTAGCATTTAATTTAACCACTTTCTTGGCAAAGTTAAATAACGCAGTGGCATTTAAAAAATTATATTCTTGAGTCCTCTATAAGTTTTGCAAAAAAAAAAAAAAAAAAAAAAACGATTTGAAAAAAAAGTAAGTAAGTCCTTGAGATTTTAAAATTAATACACACAAACTTATGTATGTGTATAATCTTGTATATAAACTAAATTTAAGTATTTGAACATTCTTCATTGGATTAATTTCTTAAGAAATATTATATGCAAATCATTTTATGATTTCATTTTATTATACATCTTTCTATTTGAAGGAAATTTATTTATATTTATTGTGTGTACACTTAAATTTTTCTTTAGAAAAACCTGTATATCTTAAGATTTTCTTAAGAAAAAACTACCTTAAAATATTTATAAACAACTTCATAGTAAAAATTTTCAGATAGTATAAAACACTGTGCACATAAAACCATTTGGAAAATCAAAATTAAAAGCAAATCATGCTAAAAACTCTTAGAAAATCTGATACTTTTTTCAAAAATTACTATAAATTACGTTCTAAGCAATTCTTTAAGCCAAGCTGATTACCTTTTAGAAAACGGGGTAAGGGGAAGATAAGACGAGTACACACTTGATTGTACTACAATTCGTGTTATTCTCTTATTCGTATTACATATGTACATATATACAAATGTGTGTATACTCCTGAATTAAAATAAGAGCGATTTATGCCCGTAATTTTAACAAATAGATAACTACTAAAGTTTATACCTATTAGTTTTCCTTACCTAACCGGTAAAAAAAATTTGGTAATTTTAACGTTTTTTTTACCTACGTGTAACTACAGACTGCATTCGGTGAAAAATGTGGTAACATTGGTGTTTGACGTTTAGAGTTACATCAATTACTTGCCAAATTTTTTAGTTTTGTCCAGAAATGTCTGGAAAAGGTGCCAAAAGTAGTGCTAATTTCTTGGAGGGGGAAAAACATCTGATGCACTTTTCTTTGAAAGACGAAATTTTCTTATAAATTTCAAATCATTACAAATTTTAAAATGGTCAATTCTTTCCCAGAATATGTGTATTAACCTTTGGGAATTTTGTTTTATGATATTTCTCAAAGTTCTTAGTTCTGAATTCATATTTTCTGTTATTGTTTTTAAAATTATTTTACAATTTGAAAAAAAAAATGCTTCCCTAACGATTAACCCGCTACAATCCTTAGTGTGAAATACACTGTTGTTTATCTAGTCGGCAAGGCTACCGGCGTGTTAAAATTACCAATTTTTATTAACACGGTTGGTATATATGTACTGGTAGATATCTATTCGTTGAAGTTGCGGGTATTAATGAATAAGAATTGTGTTGTGTGAACACCGAAGAAATTGCAAGCAAAAAATTATATGAATATTTTCAAAAAGAAACCTTCGTGTAAATTTAAACTATTTTCTAAATATTTGCAATAATTTTATAAAAAACACTTATTTTATTGTTTTGAAAACCAGCAAATAAAATATATGGGATCGAATAATTCATTCCGTTCCGCGATTTCGCAAAGAAATTTTTTGTCCGAAAGCATAATGTGAAATTATTCATTCCGTTACTGCGGTATTTTTCCTTTTTTCGGTATCATCTCTACATAGACAGTATTGCGGCATGCCGCAGTAATGAATAATTACATTTTACATATCGATGGATATTTCTTTCCGCTTAGTTTTCCTTTTCGTGCGGAATCAGTAATACCACCCATATATATTTTTTTTTATTAACATGTAACATTGCAAGTTTTTTTTTACATTTTTATTTTGCGGCTCGTATAACAAGTTGTATTTAACAATGCAAAGAGAAAAGTGATAAGAAAAAAAGGCAAAGATGAATGGCGGATCACTTTGCATACACACTTTGCAGGACAGCGCTAAAACTTTACAAAGAAAGCAATGCCCCTGCAAAAATGTTCATAGTGCAAAATTCAATTTACAAAGAATATTGTGAAACAGAAACACTTATCTCTTTGCAAAAAAATTAAATTGGAAAAATATAAAGTGAAAAGTTGCTAAATGGTTTGTGGACTAAGGCAGCCCTTTTTTTGTTCTGAATTTTTGCAATATATGAGGAACACATAGAAAAATATGTAGTTAGCAAGTTTTATGAAGTATCTAACCAAATGGTTTATAAGCCCTTATATACCAATATAACAATTTTAGACTAAAAACACTTAAACTGCAAAATAAAACATTAAAAGCAATATAAACGAACATTTGTCTGCTTTCCTTCAACTTACGAGGGCGGTTCAGAAGCTTCCTAGCCTAGAACAGAAAGCGCGGTATAAACAGAAAAAAGTTAAATGTTTTGGAAATTTCCATCTGTGCTATGAACACATGTTCAATTTCTTTTCGATCTGAAAACTTCTTCATATAGAAACAGTTGTTCAAAAAAGACGCATCCGCGATTTTTTTTTACAATGGAAAAATTAAAAATTCGTGGTGTCATTAAATATTTAAATAAAAAGGTTTTTCGGAACACAAAATTCATAATGATATGATGAATGTGTTCCTTCATATGCAACAGTAAAAATTTGGGTTGCTGTATTTAAACGTGGTCGTACAAGCTTTGAGGATGAACCACGTAGTGGAAGTCCAAAAACATCAACAACAAAAGAAATTGTAGCCAAATTGCATGAGACGGTATTAAATGCTCGACGAATAAAAGTGCGTGGAGTAGCAAGTAGCAAATATCAAATGAAGAACTACAGATGAAAAAGCTTTCTGCAAGATGGGTGGTGCATTTGTTAACAGTCGACCAAAAACGCAGAACAATGTTTGAATCGTTTTAAGAAAAATAAAATGGTTTTTAAGAGTCGTTTCATAACAGTGGATGAGACATGGATCCACCACTATACTCCAGAGACAAAAGTACAATCCAAGCAATGGACCTCAAAAGAAAGCAAAAACAATTCAATCGGCTGGTAAGATTATGACAACGGTTTTTGGGGACTTCAAAGGTATTTTATTGATTCACTATCTGCAAAAGGGTAAAACAAATTAAGGGTACTGTTGCAACATTTTCGATCAATAAAATGTAAAAATTCGACGAAAATGTCCTGGCTTACAACATAAAAAAATATTTTTTATTCAAGACAACGCACCAGCGCACAAGACTGTTTTAACAATGGCTAAAATCAACTAATTAAAGTATGAGTTGCTTGACCACCCACCTTAAAAAAAAATTCCTAGCTGGCAAACGTTTTACCTGAAATGAAGATGCAATTACAGATGTAAACCACTATTTTGAAGGCCTTGGGGAAAACTATTTTCATCAATGGATAGGCTTGCTAGATAAGCGTTGGACTAAGTGTATTGAAGTTTCAGGAGATTAAATTGAAAAATAATATATTTTTTTTTTTTTGAAAAACAAACTATTCTCTATCTGTGTTAGGCTAAGAAGTTTCCGAACTACCCTCGTCAAGTACATCTTTCCTTGCTGCGTACATACAGTTTGCCAAAACCAAGTATTTTTAACCTCTCATGTGTATTTTTCCCTACGTTGCAACGTATGCAAATTTTTACCAAGATTTAAATTCACATCATATTTATTGACTGTAAACATATACTATGAACTCGTATAACGTTTGAGTTGAATAAAAAAAAAAAAATAATAAATAACTAAACAACACCAACGTCAGTAGAATACGAGTAGAAGACAAATTAGGGCATTAATAACTTATGGCGTTTTCTTTTCTGGCAAAAATGTTACATATATGTTACACTTTTTACCCATTTCCCATATAAAAAAGGAAAAAAGTGTTTTTGCCAGAAAAGAAAACGTTATTACATTTATGGAAAAAATAAATTTCAAAATTTGAGGAATGAAAACCTCAAATACCAACTCCAAACAAATACAGAAATAATATTTCAAATATAAGTATTCTTCTTTAAACAAACAGGAATACTTATACATACAATATACAAGCATATACATATATGCCGAGGGGTGGGGGGTTAAATTCCGGTAATAAATCCTCTCACTCTTTTTAATTAACATACATTTTCTTTACATGTTTCTATAGGTTTCCTAAATGTTTTATGCATTTATTATGTGAAACATTCATTATTCAGAAAACGGCTGTTTAAAGAACCCCGTTTTTTTAATTATGAATTTTGAATTTTATAAAAAACAGAAACTTGAAAATATTGAAAACACTTTGACCCACAACTTCGAATGAAATGTGCCATCTCTAAAATTTATACGATTTTGCTGCATTTGTTTTAGATATAACATTTTGAAACGCAATCGAAAAATTTTGCATGTTTACCACAACTATTTCAATATTTTTAAATATTTTTTTTTAAATATTACGGTCACTGTAATTATTTTTATGATTTCTGCAACCATAATATGGTTAAGTTGACATGCACATGATTCAAGCAAAACTAGATATGATTATAGTAATTATGTAATGTTTATGGTGATCAGTTTTATGATGCAAAATTATACCATATTATGTTGTTCTCAATCATAATCAAAAAGCAACAAATTATGAGAAATGGAAGAGAATGGAGACATGATTGCAACAAATATATACATAGTTTCACCAATCATACATATATATGATTTTAATAATCATCTGAATTGTAACTTAAGCATAATATTGTTGAAAAACTTTTAAAAATATTGACATTGTTGTGGTAAACATGTACAACTATATTTTTTCTCTGTGTGTAAGATCTATTAAAATTTCTACTTTGCTTTTTTCATCACTCAAATTCTCTAAACGGAGTACACCAATACCTCGCTTTGCGTCGTTTCGTTTTGCATTTTTTTCGAAGTTGTGTCGCTGCTTAATTAACTAGTACTAATTTCCACTGTGCGTCTTTAGACTTTCGAGTTTGCGTTGTTTTGGATTCGAGTCTTTAATTTTTTGTTGCAATTTTGTAAAATCTGCCACATTATTAGATGTTAACACGAAGACCCGTACAAGAAGTGCTTTGATAATCGCAATGGAGTCCTTGCTCTCTATTTGGTTTGAAAATCAAGTTGTGCAATTCACTTTGCGTCGTTTCAATTTGCGTCGTGTTTTTTTTTTTTTTTTTTTTTTGAACGTAACTTCGCCACAAAGTGAGGTATAGGTGTATTTGAAATTACACATTCATTGCCATGTTTTTATTTGAATTATTGCAGTGTGCGAAGTAAAAATTACATCTACTACTAAATTCTCAACATTCTGTGAAGCTTTTTATTGCGCCATTATTTTATCTTCATCAAATATTTAAAGATAACTACTTATAAAGACTAAAGCAGGATTTGTCTACAAAAATGTTGCAATTTTATGAAAATGTTTTTGAAGTATTGTTCATTTAATATCCGGGGTTACTGCAGAAGACGCCAACTTGGAAGTCCTGGGGTTCTTTATGGATTCCGTTGTGAAACTTGAAAACAAAAGGTCAGAAAGAGGATATTCCCAGAACTAATAAAGTTTAGTCAAAATGTCTTTAAACAAACCAGCCTTCGGACGTCTATTTCCAATAAATCCGTCAAGTAATGCAGGAAAAATTACTCCAAATAATCTTATCTAGCCGGTCATCGTTCTCTGCTTCATCATGACAACTTCTTCAGATAGTAAACAAAAAGAAAGCAAGAAGAGTTTATTAAAAGAAACCAGAAACTTAAGGTATGGTCACACTTGACTTTGTTCTAAAAAGTACAATTTATTTATGTATATAATTGGTACAAAATCCAAAAAGCAGGCTACTATCCCTGATCTGAGATTACGCATTGCAAAACTTATTGATAAGATTCTTACTTTAAAGGAGAGAAAGAGAGAGAGATAGTGATAAAAGAGTAATATATATATATACACATTCAATGAAACGAACAATTTAAAATAAGACTTGCAACGTGTGAACACAGACTATCTAAATCGTAGTGAAAAGCTAAATGGTGTTGCTATAAAACATGCAAGAATTCCTTACGACAAAGTTTTTACAAACCTTATTGTGTATGGTGAAACAAACAGCTGTTGACAACCAACACCGACCACATGTTAGTCCCAACAAATCTTTTACACATCATGGTGAGGAGAAGATAAGACGAGTGCACACTTGATTGTACTAGCAATTCGTGTTACTGACTTATTCGAAGAAATTTCAACGAAAAAATTGTATCAATCTTTTCAAAATAAAAATTCCTTCGTGTAAATTGGGATTTAAAGCGAATCTCTAAAGTCGACTCAATAAAATCATCCACTGACATCCAACGAAAAATTCAAAAGTTCAAAGAGAATATCGTATAGAATTTGCCAGATCTCATTGGTATTGAATGGCGAATCAGTAAAAGTAAGTGCTTTGGAGCAACGAAACAAAAATTAATCGCATTAGATCTGAAGTTATGTTAGAAGATTCATTAATGAAGAATTTAATCCCCACTATGGGAGGAGGGTCTCTTATGGCATATGAATGTTTCTGCTGGAATGGTGTTGATTCAATATAATAAATAGATAATAATTTGCTTGTTATATAGCAATGCCAACAAGACGCTGTCAATGTCCTGGAATGGCTATCATCATCATCCAGTTTTGACCTGAACTCCATTGAACATTTGTGCAGATACGTAAAAAGGGCAGTAAATCTTCAAAAATATAACCAATATGGATACACTTTACGAAGATGGCGTTGAGTCTATACCTGTTGGGCGATGTCAACGTCGCATATCATCAGTGATTAAACGATATGAGCCTGTAATGAAGAAAAAATGTTTTGCAATTTATTAAAAATTTTAACAGAAGTGTAAATTGATTTAAATTTTTAATATACATAATCAGGCATGTGATATAATTAAGATTGAATAATCTGTTTAGATACTTTTTGTCCTTTGTTAACTTTTTAATATACACCTAATTCTGTTTTTACACGGTAATTGGTTCCAGAAAACTTCGTGTAAGAAAGACATATGATCGTATGCAAAATAGGTGATTAGTTCCTTATCTCTAAAATCTATTGAAATCAGTGAAAAACAAGGATTTTTTTAAGAACAACTATTCAGATTTTTAATACTTAATTACATATACAATGTGTTTTTACACAAGCATAGTTGTTAAAGAGAAAACAAGTAAGAGTGCTATATTCGGCTATGCCGAAACTTATATACCCTTCACCTTTGTTGTGGATGCAAAATTATATTATATACACACATACATACATACATATACATATATATATATATGATATTGTTACGTTTTTACCTTTTAAAAACGATGGTTTATTACCTTTAAATAAACCGGATTCTTTTTAATTGCAAAATAAAAGCGTCAAGTAGTTTGAAGAAAATATAACGAGTCTTTATTTATTTAAATGTACACAAATACATTTAAAAAACATGAACACACTGTCTTTTTACAAACTTATATTACGGTTTAAGAACACACTTAAACACTTTGTGTGATCAACGCCATCTGTTTATGAAATTATTCGTAACAATATTAATTAGTTTTTTTGATGAAATTTTCAGAGGTTGTCTCGGATTTTTGCTCATATCTCCGTTATTTATGGACGGATTTTGCTGATTTTAAATAGCAAACTTCTCGAAAGCATGTCTGAAAGAATTATTGAAGATTTGGATCCCGAAGATATCTAGGGACTTCATAAAATTGATTTCAACATCCAGACAGACAGACAAACGGACATGGCTTAATAGACTCCGCTATTTATAAGGATTTATAGGGTCGGAAAATTATATTGTGGAAATTACAAATGGAATGACAAACTTATATATACCCTTCTCATGAAGGTAAATGGTATAAAAAACATATAAACTCTAAGCTTAAAAGTAATGTAAAAAAAATGTAATCAAATTTAATCATTTGATTATATGCACTTAAAGAAAATTGTGCTATTTACAATTGCTTTGACCGGTAAATTTTGCTTGTATCCACAAAAAGGGAATTCCCCTAAATTTGTGATATGAACATATGTCGCAAAAATTAAATTTAACAAAAAAAAAATTTTAAGCCCAAAAGATTTTGATATCGTGCTAAATGGAATAAAATCGTGTCGCCTTGCAGCGTGTAAAAAAACACAGATGGAAAAAATGCTGCGCATAGAAAAGAATATTTGTATTACGAAATTTAGATTAGTTTTTTGTTTTAGCTTTTCCTTAATATTGAATATCAATTTATGGTTCCCAAGTATTCAATAAATTTTAAGCAGTTAAAAAACACGATTTTATGTGAACACTGCTATGAAAGCCTAATATGAAAATCTTCTCACGACGACAATTGTGCAAGCAATTGAAATATTTTTATTTTACACACAAATTGTGAACATTAAAATAGAGATTTTATTTGTCTAGGAAACAAAATTAATTCTTTGCCATAGCAGTAAAAGTAATATAATATTTCATAAATGTTTACCTACTACTTAGTTCCAATTTACACGAAGCAATTTTATTATTCTTCAATGTTTCACAGCACAATTCTTATTGCTTGAAGCGCTTATATTTTTATTTGTGAGTATACACACATACATGTGTAATACGAATACGACAGTAACACGAATCAAGTGTGTACTCGTCAGCGTTGTCAACTTTGATATTTCAAAACGCACCAAAATGGAGAAAAAAGCGCACCAAGTTAAAATTTCGTTTTTGTTTCAAATATTTATTGAATTAGTTTGAAATTTTTTAATATCATAAATTCTATAAAAAGATTTTTATAAACGATTATTAGTAAAAGTAATAATAGTTAAAGCCTTTTTTATTAAATGAGCTAATAAAGATAAAATAAGCATTTAACCACTCAAAATTTAACTAACAATATGATATTCGGAACTAAAGTACTAATTGGTAAAAAAGCTAATTTCAGTACATATTTGGTACTTTTTTTTATATATTTTTGTTTTCTAGTTAAAGTACTTCTATTTGATTTTTTCCAATAAAATTTGTTAGGATTCCACTGGTACTCTAACCCTGGTTGTTCGTCTACAGTTCAGTAGACCAAACCATTAGGTTATACAAGAATTTTTATTTACATGTTTAAAATGTTAATTTGATTTTCAAACAAAGATTTTTGAAGAATTTGATTTCATTTATCATACATTCGTATTTAAAATACATTTTTTCATTGTATACTAAGATGAGTTATGAATTATTAAAAAACTGCAATTAAAAATTAGTAAAAATAAAGATTTCATCACATTTTCGAAAAAATTAAAAAACGCACCGAAATACACAAAAAAAACTTTGTAAATGATACTCAAACAGGTGTATTTTATTGTAGAAAGATTATTTCTCACACTGAAATAAAAAGTTGTGTTGAATTTGTTTTGCCACCAAAAATTAAAAAGCGCACCAAAATTTAACAAAAAGCGCACCGCGCACCAACTAAAGTATTTTTCGCACCAAAAATGGTGCGAAACGCACCAAGTTAACAACGCTGATACTCGTCTTATCTTGCCATTACACCGTTGACTAAAAGGTAATCAGCTTGGCTTAAAGAATTGCTTCGTGTAAATTGGGACTATGTAGTAGGTAAACATTTATAAAATATTATTTTGCAAATACAAACATATTTATATACATCTACATACATACAAACAGTAAAAAGATAAATATGAAAATAAGCAAACAAACACACAAATAAACGGAAATACTAAATAAATAGAAATAAATTCAGTTGAAGTGGGCTGGTTGGCTGAAGGTCGTTTGTTGCAAAATTAAAAAAAAATAAAAAATATACTTTTCTTTAATAGCTGGCTATTGTTGTTACTTCAATAAGCTTAAAGCTTAAGCAAGTAGATGTATAGATAGAGAGAAATATATATTTTTAATTAAATAACTAGGATTTTGAAGAGTTTTGTGTATTTGAAAAGGATGTTTTGTAATTTAACTGTAAATTCTAGTTAATTGTGTTGCAAAACGGTAATTAATTAATTCAATATTTAGATGCCTTCTATTATTAAAATATTGTTTAAATTAAGCTTAATTACCTTGTAAATATAAATAAATTACCTTAAATAACATAAAGAATCATTGGAATTCTTAATTAAACTGTAAATAATAAACCACGTGTTTAAATTAACCAGTAAAATGTAGAGCTAATATAATGTTATTGATAGTTGTGTGCTGGTTTTAAAAAAAAATACTTAATTTACGTAAGTAGGCCGGATTTTAGGTGAACAATGTTTTAGTTTTAGTGTCATCATGGTAAATGCTTAAGCGAGACTGATAAATCCTTTTTCACTCATGTGTTTAATGTCTTAAATTGCTATAGTACGAGTATTTGCAGTGAACTGTCACAATATTTGCAATTCAACTTATTACTTGGCATTCCAAATTTTTGACCTAATAGCACAATTCACAATCTTGTGCAAATGGTATTGCATCATTGCATTTGCAAAAAGGTTTGGCAGATTTTTGTTCTACACTAACAAAATACATAGCAAAAATATGCTAAACCGTTTTGCAAATGCAATGATGCAATACCATTTGCACAAGATTGTGAATTGCGCTAATGTATTGCATGCTTCGTAAGTAAATTAAGCAAAATATATCTCAAAATATAATATTAACAAAAACTAGAAAAATAAGGAACATTAAACAAATAATTCAATTTTAACGGAAAAGTACCAGATTTAAAGCGTTAAAATAAAGTAAACAGATACATTAAAATTATTAAAATTAAAACTTTATCACAGTTGACTACAATCTGCTAGACATAGAATCAATGAATCTTTTTTTAGTGAAAGCAGACGAAATTTTATTCCATTCCAATTTTATTGCCTTTAGGTTAATCTTCAAGAAATATTTCTTTGCCCAATTTTTTTTTGTCCAAATAATCCCACAGTTGCTCAATTGGATTGAAGTGAGTGAGGACAGCGGTAAATGATTTAAATCTTTTGAGCAATGATTGAGCAACTACTCATGCACTATTTTGTAGGTATGCTTAGGATCATTGTTCTGCGCTCGTTCTAGTTTCTCTACATTAGGTACAACATTTTATAATTCTATAATGCAAGATTGCCGACCCCTGATGCCACCATACAATCCCAGACCATTACCGAGCTTCATTTTTGGTGCAGCAATTTTTTGGGGGTTTATGACTCCAAATATCTCAAACTTACTGACACAGTTAAAAAGAATATTATTCGAATAAAATTTAAGGCTCTTTTACGAGGGCGGTTCGGAAATGTCTTAGCCTAGAACAGAAAGCGTGGTATAAACAGAAAAAAGTAATGTGTTTTGGAAACTTCCATCTGTGCTATGAACACATGTTAAATTTCTTTTCGATCTGGTAACTCCTTCAGCTGTTCAAAAAAGTCGCATCCGCGATTTTTTCACAATGGAAAAATTAAAAAGAAATTTGGTAAAATTATAAATTATTTAAATAAAAAAGGTTTTTCGGAACACAAAAATCATAATGATATGATGAATGTGTTAGGTAAAAGTGTTCCTTCATATGCAAGAGTAAAAAATTGGGTTGCTGAATTTAAACGTACTCGTATAAGCATTGCGGATGAACCACGCAGGGACGTCCAAAAACATCAATAACAAAAGAAATTGTAGCCAAATTGCATGATACGGTATTAAATGATCGACGAATAAAAGTGCGTGAAGTAGCAAATATCATGGGCATGTCAAATGATCGAGTCCACTTGATTTTGCATGAAGAACTACAGATGAAAAAGCTTTCTGCAAGATGGGTGCCGCATTTGTTAACAGTCTACCAAAAACGCATAAAAATGAAAATTTCTCAAGCTGGTTTGGATCGTTTTAAGAAAAATAATATGGATTTTAAACATCGTTTCATAGCTGCGGAAAAGATATCGATCCACCACTATACTCCAGAGACAAAAGAACAATCCAAGCAATGAACTGAAGCTGAAGGAAGTACCTCAAAAGAAAGCAAAAACAATTCAATCGGCTGGTAAGGTTATGGCAACGGTTTTGTGGGACTTTAAAGGTATTTTATTGATTGACTATCTGCAAAAGGGTAAAACAAATTCAGAGTACTGTTGCAACATTACAACATAAAAAATAATTTTTATTCAAGACAACGCACCAGCGCACAAGACTGTTTAAAGTATGAGTTGCTTGACCACCCAACTTATACTCCCAGTGACTTTTACCAGTTCCCAAATCTAAAGAAATAAAGAATACCTGGCAAGCGTTTTACCTGAAATGAAGATGCAATTACAGTTATAAACCACTATTTTGAAGGCCTTGAGAAAAACTATTTTAATCAAGGGATAGAATTGCTAGATAAGCCTTGGCTTAGTTTATTGAAGTTTCAGGAAATTATATTGAAAAATAAAAATGTTTTTGGAAAATTTGCTATTCTCTTTCTGAGCTAGGCTAAGAAGTTTACGAACCGCCCTCGTATATACATATTTGTTGGCAAAATTCAAACGTTTGATTTGGTTGTTCTTTGATTTAAAGGCCTTCTTACGTGGCACTCTATCATGTAGGCCATTTGGATATTCTAAACTTCTTCCAAGCTTACGCGCGCTTTTAGGTTTGGCAGAACTGTTCGTAGTATTTTCTAATATTTTTACAGCACTCGATGTTGGGTTTGCTTCTACTTCTGTTCTGTTTTACCTCAGTTTTTGTAAGACGCTGTGGTCGTTTTGCACCTGGCATTATAGATATACCTGTCTATAATTTGTATATTGTCCAGTGATGCCTAAAAACGATTATACCTATTTCAAGCAATCAGTCTATTATGATTTGCCAAGATTCAATTGCTGTTTGCCCTCCTCCATTTTTGGAATGAATGGAATGTTTACTTTATTTTGACGCATAAAAATTGGTCTATTTGAACCATAAATCAATTAAAATCGTATATGCTTTTTATATTACTTAAATAACTATGCATACATACATAGTTATATAAAAATTCTAAATAATTTTCTATTATAATTATAATTTCTTTATTTAAGCAATAAGGTCACATTTTTTATATAAATTCACCAAATTGACCTTATTGCTTAAATAAAGAAATTATAAAAATATTAAAAAAAGGTCGAATAAACAAACTAAATAATTTCTATTATAATATTATTTATATTAATGAAATTAATCTTTTCTTTAAATTATATGTGTTGCTGACTTTACTTTGACGCTCACTGTATATCTTAATGTTGCAATCTATTTTAATGCCATCTCCAGGGAAATTTGATTTTTACTTACTTTTGTTTTATCTGTGTGAAATATCTGTGTAAAACATATTCATGGACAAACTACGAGTACAAAACTGCAATGAATCAAATTTAATTATTATAAAATTTAGTAATGTAAAGGTATGGTCACACAAGGCAAATATTTACTCAAAAAAGCGTAGCCACTTGTTTTAGTACAAATTTGTTTGACGTTGTTTACTCTTACAAGAGTTTTGCAAGATCAAACAGCATCAAATAAAATAGAACTAAATATTTGCTGTGTCTTGTTCTAAATAAACGAAGTTTTTTTTTATTAAATAAACCAGTTCAAAAATATTTTCTTATATATAATATTTGCCAAATTGTATTACACTCAGATCAGATTAGTAGATAAAAAGCTGTGGAAAAAATATAAGACAAACTTTAACAAATTAAATTTATTTTAGCCCAGGCAAACAAGCATTTTAGCAAAAGAGTTTAACAAGTCAGATTTCAATGATATTATACTTAAGAAATTTATTATACAAACCCTAGTGGTCTTTATAAAAGGTCTTTTACAAGATTATCCATCATCAAACATATAAAAATTTAATTAATAACCCCTATCGTGAATAAAAATTCCACATGTACTTTGTTCCCTTTTATCTTTTTAACATTGAATTTTAATAGGAAAAATGTGAAAAGGGAACAAATTTCATGTGGAATTTTTATTCACGATAGGGGTGAATATTTCTTATTTCAGTTGTGCAAGAATTAGTATATAAAACTTTAGCAAAATTTTAATAGGAAGTTGTGTAAAATAATTCAACTGGGCTTAGCTTTCTAATCATTTTTATCATTGCAATATTTTGTTCTCGATGTATTTACTGGCAATTCTACTGATGCAAATATCTAAATGAAGCATCCTGTTGTCATTGACATTCCACATAAAAAGCCTAACTACTCGTAGTAAAGCTCATCCACATAGAGAAACAAATTAGTTGGAAATTGATTGCAATGAAACAAATTTAATCAGAATAACTAATATATTGTTGCAATAACCATAACTAATTCATAATCAATGTATGCATGTAGTATGTTATTTTGAAATCCAATCACAATATAGGCAAATGTGTTTGGAATACATACGAAACTATTGTGCATAGAATTTTTTTATCATTTTGAAATCAATCAACTTTTTTTTTTTTATTGTATTGCTTTGTATTGTTTTTTCCAAAGAATAGCATTCCCTGTTTGTGTTTATTGAACTTTTCTTTATTTTCATTAGAAAAAATAAAGTTTTCATATATTTTGAAAAAAAAACTTTATTCATTAATATTTTCTATGAAAGAAAACAATTGTTATATTTTAAAATGAAACTTGGAAAAAAACGCAAA
This sequence comes from Bellardia bayeri, assembly GCA_950370525.1. NCBI lineage: Eukaryota > Metazoa > Arthropoda > Insecta > Diptera > Calliphoridae > Bellardia > Bellardia bayeri. The sequence continues at coordinate 63,113,150 of OX493268.1, forward strand.
TATACATTTATAAATAGGTACAACTATTTAAATATTTATTTATTTACATTTAAACAAGACAAAATTTTCATACAAAATTTTCTTAAAGTACACTTGTCTACTTTAATTTTTTATAAATACGGCAGATAATATGTAAATAATAAATAAACATTTCTATGTCGACACCATGAATGTGTAATTAACAAGAAAAGTGTAGCAGCACAGCTGACTGACTTTGTTTACACAAACAAAATGCCTGTTGCTTCTGTATTATGTTGTATTTGTTGCCGATTTGCAATCACCTTTTTAATTACACCATGTTCGAGTTTGCTTAAGCTACATGGACCGACAGGGTCTTTTTTAATGAAAGTTTAAGGAAATAATAGTAATAGAATTCAAACATGGGTCTTTTTTAATTAAAGCTTAAGACAATAATCGTGGATTACATAAAATGTAAACGTGGGTCCTTTATAAGAAAAGTTTAAGATAATAATCGTGGATTATATAAACTGCCAATGTGGGTCTTTGTTATAAGAAAAGTTTAAGACAATAATCTTGGATTATATAAACTGGAAACATGAGACTTTAATTAGAAAAGAGTAAGACAATAATCTTGGTTTATATGAACTGAAAATGTGGGTTTTTTTATAAGAAAAGTTTAAGACAATAATCTTGGTGTATATGAACTGCAAACATGGGTCTTTTTTTATTGAAAGTTTAAGACAATAACCGTGGATTACATAAAATGCAAACGTGGGTCTTTTATAAGAAAAGTTTAAGACAATAATCTTGGATTATATAAACTGCAAACATGAGACTTTTATTAGAAAAGATTAAGACAATAATCGTGGTTTATATGAACTGCAAACATGGGTCTTTTTTATAAGAAAAGTTTAAGATAATAATCTTGGTTTATATAAACTGCAAACATGGGTCTTTTTTAATTAAAGCTTAAGACATTAATAGTGGATTACATAAAATGTAAACGTGGGTCCTTTATAAGAAAAGTTTAAGATAATAATCGTGGATTATATAAACTGCAAATATGAGACTTTTTTTTTAGAAGAGTTTAAGACAATAGTTTTTGATTATATAAACTGCAAACATGAGACTTTTATTAGAAAAGATTAAGACAATAATCGTGGTTTATATGAACTGCAAATATGAGACTTTTTTTTAAGAATAGTTTAAGACAATAATTTTTGATTATATAAACTGCAACATGAGATTTTTTTATAGAAAAGTTTAAGATAATCGTGGTTTATATGAACTGAAAATGTGGGTCTTTTATAGGAAAAGTTTAAGACAATTATCTTGGATTATATAAACTGCAACATGAGATTTTTTTTAGAAAAGTTTAAGATAATAATCGTGGTTTATATAAACTGTAACATGAGACTTTTATTAGAAAAGTTTAAGACAATAATCGTGGTTTATATAAACTGTGAACGCGGGTTTTTTATTAGAAACGCTTAAGATATTAACAAAAATTTAAGACCAGAATCTTGGATTATATGACTTTTATAAAGAAAATTTAAGACAATAATCGTGGTTTATATAAACTGCGAAATTGAGACTTATATTGGGGAAATTTAATATAATAATCATGGTCTTTTATCAGAAAGGCTTAAGACCTTTATAAGGATTACTTAAGACAACAATCTTGGATCATATAAACTGCAATTATGGGTCTTTAATAATGAAAGGTTAAGACAATAATCGTAGTTTATATAAACTGCAATCATGGTCCTTTTTTTTTTTTTTTTGTTAATATTTGTACATAGTGCTCCTCGTAATTTGTCGTTGAACTCTGGAGCAGATAGATGTTTTCCTTTGTTCCACCTATCTATCCATGGTAAATGTTCCATGCTTCTGTATACTATTTAACAATTATCACAAATGTATTTGGTTGATTTGCCCTTGTTGTAAACGTAAAATATATTTGTTTCTCTCGGAAATGCTAAATTCATTTGCGTTCTATTTCTATTTCTGTTATTATTAAACATAATTATGTGTAAAATTGTGTCGTTGACGTTTTCAACAGAAACTGTATAAAGAGTTTCGTAAATCATAACTTTCACTGGAACTTTTTAATGTGGCTAAAAATCGGTTTATTTCTGTTATTACCGTTTGCTTCCGAAAAAAAGTGCACGCTTTGATTTTTATAATTTTCTACTAAATAACTTTCTGAATAATACGAGATTTTGTAAATGTTCTTTGAACTATTGTTAATTGAATGACAAAGACATACATATGTATGCTGAAACTTGAAATGTCAGTGGAGACAGACTTATCTAAGTATGTTCAATTGTAGTTTACCACAACAAAGGTGGTAAACTTTGATTTGGTTTTATTTTACTACTACCATGCTATCAAATTTACTAATGCTAATTAATGGTATAAACCATTCTTTGTAAGGCTTAGAAAGTTGCTAATTGAATGTATTCATCTTAACCTTTGATGCTGTGACATCTCCTTCAGACAGACTTTATAAAAGTTTATACACATACATAATTGGCCATAATTGTTTAACTAATTAATGCAAAACTTTATGATATCTAATGCCTTTAAAACCTATTGAAAGCCAAAAAAAAAAAAATACTAACCTTCAAAGGTTCAAGGAAATTTCAGAACTTTATAAACATAAACTTATATAATAAAGATTATAAGACAGACATTACCAAACTACTTCTCAGTAATGTAGTAGTGACATGTAGCCGTTATTGCAAAAGTAAGTTGTTTCAATAATTGCACAGCAAGTTTTTGCTGTAAGTACTTTTATTACAGGGTGGAAAAAAATAATACAAACGGCTGCTTCATTTTCAATGATAGAAAGCAATAAAACTATAAAACTGATAATAGAGATTATAAGACAGACATTACCAAACTACTTCTCAGTAATGTAGTAGTGACATGTAGCCGTTATTGCAAAAGTAAGTTGTTTCAATAATTGCACAGCAAGTTTTTGCTGTAAGTACTTTTATTACAGGGTGGAAAAAAATAATACAAACGGCTGCTTCATTTTCAATGATAGAAAGCAATAAAACTATAAAACTGATAATAGAGATTATAAGACAGACATTACCAAACTACTTCTCAGTAATGTAGTAGTGACATGTAGCCGTTATTGCAAAAGTAAGTTGTTTCAATAATTGCACAGCAAGTTTTTGCTGTAAGTACTTTTATTACAGTGTGGAAAAAAATAATACAAACGGCTGCTTCATTTTCAATGATAGAAAGCAATAAAACTATAAAACTGATAATAGAGATTATAAGACAGACATTACCAAACTACTTCTCAGTAATGTAGTAGTGACATGTAGCCGTTATTGCAAAAGTAAGTTGTTTCAATAATTGCACAGCAAGTTTTTGCTGTAAGTACTTTTATTACAGTGTGGAAAAAAATAATACAAACGGCTGCTTCATTTTCAATGATAGAAAGCAATAAAACTATAAAACTGATAATTAAAATCATTTCTCAATATTTGCAATTATTGCAAGTCAAATTAAAATAGTGATAAGCAATTCACGGAAAAGTAAAACCAAAGGCTAGCGACAGGGCCAGCAGGAATAATAAAAAGAAAAACAGCGACAAGGTTTAAACAGTGCTGCGTGAAGATAAATTTAAAATTTAACTCCCTGGACACAAAATAGAGTCATGTTAACTATTTATGACAATGAATGACAATGATAAAGTTTCAAAATTAATATATAATTTTATAACGGGTCCGCCATCTAACGTTTTTTTTTTCAACTAGTGCTTATTTCGTGAATGGTAACACGAGTATGGTTGTGTATGCGAAATATTGCTGCATTACTTTGAAAATCATGGTAATGTTGCAGAATGTGTGCGAAAATTTTGTACGGATTTTGGAAGAAGAGAAGCACCGTCAGCTCCGTATGTTCGTTATCTCGTGGAAAAAAGTGAAAGAAACTGGCATCCTCATCGATAAACCAAAGCTTTAAAAGCCAAAAACAGTGCGTACATCCGAGAATATTGCTGCTGTGGCAGAAAGTGTGCGTGAAGCACCATCAACATCAATTCACTGTCGTTCTCACCAATTGAACATTTCGGAGACATCATTGAGACGAATTTTGCATAAAGACCTTCGTATGACGCCATACAAAGTCCAATTGATTCAGGAGTTGAAGCCAACTGACCATTCAATGAGTTTTCGCTTCGCTAAGTGGGCCTGCGATCGACTTACAGAAGATGCCGATTTTGCCAAAAAAAAAAAAAATCATCTTCTCAGATGAAGCTCATTTTGATCTTGGCGGGTATGTAAACAAGCAAAATTGTCGCATTTGGGGCACAGAAAACCCGCACGCATACATTGTAAAACCGATGCACCCAAAACGAGTCACTGTTTGGTGCGGATTTTGGTCCAGAGGCATAAGTGGGCCATTTTTCTTCGAAAATGAGCAAGGAGTGGCCGTTACAGGTAGGCTACCGCATGGTAAGTCGAGGCAGCCATTTGAATGAAATTATTTTCCATTATTAACCGGAAGGATTGTACTTTCAAATAAAAAAAGGAATTTCAGAAAATATTCAATAGTTTTTTTACAGCATTTTCAAAAAAAAATGTTATTTGGCGGACCCTTTATATTATAATATATAAAAAAAAATCAGCATCTATGAAAAGTGTCTCTGAGAATTTATTTGATTTGAAACATGGTCACGACAACTACTCTGTGTTTTTGGTCAAATATGATTTTAACAATATTTTAGTTACTATAAACATTTTTATGTTTATCGCAATTATAAAATTGAATATGCTTCACTGAAACATAATTAGTTTTAAAAAATGTTTACCACAACTATTATATGATAATTATTCCAACATGTTATATTATTTACAACCATTTAAACTTACAAATAACCATTAAATGGTAAGTTTCTATATTTTATGATAAAAATGCAAACAAACTATGTTCAGTTTTAATAATATTTTGTTTTAACCATTTGTAGAATGCTTTTGCATCAGTTCAGTAGCTTGTCTGCGTGATATCGAATTATTTATTTGCATTTAAATGTTTATATAATTGAAAAAAATCGTATTTAAGATATACTAAATATTACTACAAAATACAAATCTTTCAGAGAAGTGTAAAAGTTTTTATAAAAGAAATAATCTTAAATTTCCCAAAATAAAAATCTATGAAACATAACAAAAAATAAATGTAAATTTTTTTAATATACTTTGAAAGTGCTTAAATATTTATTTCCATTTACAAAAATTGTAACTAGTGTTTGTAAGATTTGTGGAAATAATTGCGATTTACGCCACATAAATTATTGTTTTATAACTAATCATATTGTTTCATATTTAACCATTAATATGTTTTTCATTAAAAATATTATGTTGAAATTTTCAAGTTGATCATCATATTATGATGAGAAGTTTCCGTGACAGTTTTTTTTTTTTATCAAGTTTGCCAGAAATCCTTGATATAAAAGTGTCACAATTGATGAAACTTACTTATCTTTAATAAATATTTAAAAAATCTGTTTGTCTATTGTAATTTCGTCTATAGCATTTTACTTGCTATAAGTTTAAATTTATTTTATAAACCAGGAATTACCACCACAAATTTTATTTCATTAGATCATAATATGATAACTTTAGAGCATATTATGATCACTTTAAATCACAATATGATTACTTAAGACCATATTATGATTAATTTATTCATAATGTGAATTACTTTAAACTATAATATGTTTACCTTGGGTCATAATATTATCATGTATGATATTTTATGATTATGACAAATTATGATTAATAAGAAAATATTATGATGAGATATTACGATGATAATTGATCATAATAAGATATTTCATGGCACTTATGTATATTCAACATAATATCTTTTCATTACAATCTTAAATTTTATCATAATATGTTGCTCTTAGATTATGTTTACCACAACCATGTTTTTCTCTGAGTGTATAATACTCTACACCCAGTGTATAAAACAGTTTTTCAGAAGTCGCTGCTGCTATATGGGACATATGACCTATTATGGACCGATTATTCAAAAATTTATAGCCTTAACATATGGAAGCAATGACTAATTATGGACCGATCAGCATATAATTGTATCAAACGTATTTGTGTTTAATATTATTTGGATATCAAAATTTTTAAGAGGGTTATGCTCGTGAAAGTGATTTTTGATAGTGGGTTTTATATGGGAGCTATGATCAATTATGGATCTGCACAAAATTTTGTTTTCTTCATTTACGACCCATTTGTGGTGACAAATGTTTGAATACTTGCATAATTTAAACATTTATGACCGGTAAAGCCCTATTTGTGGAGGACATTTGTAATGGAACGATTGCCACCAGTTTCATTCCCATCTTTCCTTCGGCAGAGAAAACATAATCACCCCTATCGTGAAAAAAATTCCACATGAAATTTGTTCCCTTTTATTTTTTTAACATTAAATTTTAATAGGAAAAATGTGAAAAGGGAACAAATTTCATGTGGAATTTTTATTCACGATAGGGGTGAATGTATACAATTTTAGGGAAATATCTGCAAAATTGCGAACTGTACTCTGCGAACAAGTTTTACATGGACAGACAGCCAACCGTCTGGTTGGCCATATATATAATTCACAAACACAAACTGCGAAGCTTTTTGCCTTGTCTGCAGAAACCACCCGGGAGTCGAACCCACAGCAACCCTCTGACTGTCTATAGTCTATAGGGGCACCAACTAAGGAAGTGTTTTCCTCCCCACTATGGTGATGTAGGGTATACAAATATATAAAGTAAAATAATAATAAGGTTTTTCCTTCATCAAGTCGTACAGAAAGTTGTATCTATCGCCTAAAGCCACTTATACACATTTTAATAATTATGGTCTTGGTATAATTTGTAAGCAGAGAAAATGTATGTACGTCTTATGTTTTCAGTGAATGTTTTAAGAGTACAAAAAATGTTTATTTTATATGACTTAAAAGAAAAATACAAAAATATTTTACAACAAGTATTTTGTAACAAGTAGATGAATGAATAATTTTAGAACAAATTGAATAATTCTCAACATAATTCAACGTTCATTTAATGTCATCTTAATTATAAATTTGTTCCACATTCCGCATTTCATTCACCATTACCTGAGGTTAGATTGTAATGATGACACTGACACAAAACGGCCCATTGTGATTCCATTTATATTATAATATATTAAAATTATGTATTATGTTTTCTTGTTTATGCTAGGTATTTCAATTAGTTGTACACATTGTTATGTTTTAGGAATATCCTGGTATTCTGTATTTGACATTTGATTTATCCCTTAGTATTCCTACAGTATTTTGTATGCCATCATTTTCAAAAACGCTCTCTTTGTATAAGAAGCTAACAAAGCCACTCATCTACATATGTATGGATATTGATTGAAAAAATTTATTTAATTTTCATTTATAATAACAATTCTACTTACAATCTAGACTCCTGAAAAAATCCTTAAACCAACAGATACTAATAATTTAATTTAAATATTCATGTAAATATCGCATCCGAAATACACAACTAATAATTTTTCAAAATTCTATTCAGAGTACACATCTGTAACTACTGCAAAAATTTCTTTCACATCACAGTTTTTTGTCTCTCCTGATAATTTTAGTATTTTGAGTTGTGACCCTTTTGTATTTAGGGTGCGATATGTACGAGTACATATGCATGTAGATATACATATACATATACATAAATAAATAAAATGAAAATAGTATTAAATTATGACTTTAGCAATTATAAAATTATGAGAATTTTTAAACGGAAACGACATATTTACATAAACATGATTATTCGTTTTGTTCGATTATTTTTCATTAAATTAATCGAATTATTCGTTATTCGAAAATGATTATTTTTGAAATTCTTCGAATAGTTATTCGTAGGAAATTGTTGGATTATTCGAACGGTTATTAGTACGTACTAACTACTATTAGAATATTCAATTTAGTCCCGACTAGTGATGGCACGATTAATCGAAAAACTAGTAATAATCGATTATTTTTCTTCAACTAACGATTTAATTGTATCTTGAATTCTCTTTCGATTAATTGGGTTATTAATCGATTATTCGAAAAAATAATCGATAGACATCCAGGAACAAAATGAAATAGAAAAAGGGAAGATGAACAAACGCATGGTTGAGCGTTTTTCGTGTGCTGAAGAGTCGTGTATCGTAAATTTTTAAATATAACAAAGTCTACTAATTCAAACAAACAATTGTGCATTCATTATTCTGAGTCACAATTTGTGACCAGGGATGCCAGATGAATTTCGGAAAAAATCGTTAAAATCCCGACAAAAAAGAAATAAAATCGTCATTTCGAAGTTTAAAAATCGTCAAAAAAAAATCGGAGAAAATAAAAAGTCACCATCTCTGATAGTATTTTTAAATTTTTATTTAAACGAAAACATAGAAATTCAAGTTTGTATAGTCTCTTGTACAATACATATCAAAATACATACATAAATTTTAATTTTTTAAATAAGAAATCACAAAAAATTTCAAGTCTACTTTAATTTTTTCTGAATAAGACTGATAATGTTTAACACAACTTGTGTAATATTTTTATAATATCTTAGTCTGCTTTTACACTCTTCAATTCTGACTCGTCAAGGCTAGTATTTTTGGTTGGGAAGCCAATATTCTTATTTCCTTTTGGTTTTCATTTCATGCATGTTAATCTGCATTAAAAAGTATGTAAATTGATTTGACGTGTGTATATGAAATGACAAGTTCAAAAGAGAATTGAACGAAAACTGATCAGCTAAAACTGAAGTGTGAAACAGGACTTACAGAATATTATAAATAAATATCTGAATTTAGCATATTTTATTAAAATAACATGTTAAATAACAGTGTCAAAGCAATTTAGTTTATTAACCGCCTGGCCCACGATGTCGAACGATAACGTTCGCTTAGATAAGACTTAAGACACAAACTTTTTATCGTATCTATTTTTTACTCAATCAAGTTTGTTTATTCCACAATCAAGTTTGTGTATTAAGTCTTATCTAGGCGAACGTTATCGTTCGACATCGTGAGTCAGGGAGTAAGTTTTAAATAACATTTTGAGTATAGAATCCAATTCATTCAACATATACAGGTGCTTATTTTCAAAGAATTCCGTATTTTTGTTATTTAAATTTATTTGGCTAAATATTCTTTCGAAGTTTTGTTAAAATAGGATAAGTTTTTGTACAATTTTCCCGTTTAAAATTCAGTAATTGTTTCCTCTAAAAATTTTAGTTCATGGAATTCAGCGTTTAAAATTGCTTTTTATGTTTATGTTTACCTAAAAATACCGATTAATCGATTAAATCTTTCCAATTAATTGCATTCAATTATTTTTCTTTTCGATTAATCATATAATCCATTAATCGATTATTCTTTTTTATATGCCATCACTAGTCCCGACCTCCATCGGATTTAGGTTTGGAAAATTCCGCTCATCAATACTGTCCACCGACTAACAGGTTTACCTATTACTATAATTAAATCTTGTGGTGTTGAAAACTTGCCTCTTTTCATTTGTGTTAAGATAAGACATGAGTTCGTATTCATTAATAGCTGTTTGTGACCTTTGATTTGTGTTCTGGAAACAGAACGCCTTTTACAATAACGCCTTATGACCTCTGATTGTCTCTTTTTAAGCTGTTTGCATATAAATAATTTCTAGAGTAGTGACTCTTGACAGTTTCTTTATTATATTTATACCCTACACCACCATAGTAGGGAGGGTATATTGGATTTGTGCTGATGTTTGTAACGTCCAGAAATATTGTTCCAACACCCACCATAAACTATACCGATCGAATCAGAGTCGATTTAATATATGATATCTGACCATATATTGTTCACAAACACCGATTGTGTGCGGTTCGTAAGATACGAAGGTATAAATTAAGTAGAAGTGTCGTTAAACCGAAAAAAGTGTTCCAGTTTTGTAATGAGTATATCATGGTCTACCGTATCGAACGCCTTAGAATGGTCTAGAAGCACTATTACCTTCAGCTAATCCTTGACGTATATTTTCGCAACCTCCACAAGAGCCGTAACGCAGCTGTGATTCTGACGAAAACCCAATTGCGTGCTGGAAAGTAAACTATGAGTATCAATATATGCCATCATTTGTTTGTACAAGAGCTTCTCTAAAACCGTCGATAGAAAACACAAGATAGCTATCGGTTAGATTTAAATAATGGTACAATTTTTGCGTGTTTCCAGTTGAACGGAGACATACATGACATTATAATAATATTAAACAGATAAGTAATATGGTTTACTTTCCGATTAATCAATATTTTCCATTTTGTGTTAATTAAATTAGGTAAATTGTTTTATTTAGCATTAAACCTAAACTAACAAAAAAAATGTTTTCAATGTTCTTTATTAGTTTATTATTGTTATAGAATAAGTGCACAAGGCACAGACATGTGCTCATTTGTGCTCCCCACTGTATATACTTCTTCCTAAGCATAAAATCATTAATTTGTTCATGTATAATTGTTGTAAGTACTATTATTTTCTCCAGCACTGTATATCATTGCTAAAAAAAAATAATATGGAACTGCACACGTATGTTTAATAAATAATTTGTTCATGTTATTATTAATCATACGGCTCTACGTTTTAATATTTACATGATATGCGACCGAATTAACGCCATTAATTATTCATAGTCATCATGTTATAGAATTTGTTTGGTAAAGAAACAAAAAAGCAAATTACATGTTAATCCAACAAATAGGTTTGCATTAAATAAATGTAAGAAAATTAACTGAAAAAGACAGTGTAACATTTGTAATAAATGACTGACTGAACTGCCTAAAAAACAGGACTGGCTGCCTATTAATATGGCTAGTGGTTGGTAGTTGGGGGAGCTGGGTATTATGAAACATGAAATATTGTTTTTATTAAAGACAACTGTGAATTTAGGCGTTTAATATATACAATACAAAATATAAAAGTAAAATATAAAAGATTTCTTTACAGATGATCCAGAGAAAAGAACTGGCAGGTGTGGTTTGTTACACTGTTTCCAAAACCATTTGCTAGCCACAGCTAATCAAATATTAATTAGCAGCTTATTATTTTGTATGCTACGTACTCAAACAGAATAATTCAAGACTTTTGATTTATGTAAGTACGTTACAAAAGTAATAATACTTATATGTATGTCTTTATAATCAGATGATGTACAATAACAAAAGAGAAATCTCTTATCGTTTCATTTATGTACGAGTAGTAATTTAAGATTAATGTTTTTGCTGACCACAATTTACTTAAAAGTTATATAGGGTGGAGAAATGTTGTATTGAAAGTGAATTGTGCTTTTGTGGTGAATTTAATATATTGTATTTGTGAAGAAAATACACTGCATTCCAAAACTATAAACACATACAATTTTTCACAATTTTGTAAGCTAAAGAAAAATTAAAACAGTTTCAACAAATAAAAAACAAATAAAATTTAACAAAGAACTTATTAGTTTTTATTTTAAAACAAGTAAAAAAGTATTGTCGGTCAAGCCCGACCATATAATACCCTACACCCAGTATGTATATGTATAAAACAGTTTTTCAGAAATGGGCATTACATGGGAGATATAACCTATTGTGGACCGATCATCCAAAAATTTTGTGTCATGATGTCTGTGAATATAATTATTATATGTGTTAAACTTTATCTCGATATAAATACTTTTAAAAGATTACGGTGAGGGTCTTATATGGGAGTTCGACTAATTATGGACCGACCATTATAAAATTAGGTGTCATTATTTCTGTATAAAAGAAACTTATTTGTGTCAAATTTTAATTGAATACCAACATTTTTAAGAAATTTATGATCGATAAAGTGATTTTCTGAAGTGGGCCTTACATGGGAGCTACGACTAATTATGGACCGATCATAACAAAATTGTACCGTATTATTTGCATACATATGAAATATATTTGGGTTCAATATTATTTGGATACCAAGATTTTTCAGAGAGTTACGGTCTTTAAAGTGATTTTCGGAAGTGAACTTTATATGGGAGCTACGAGTAATTATGGACCGATCATAATAAAATTGTACTGTATTATTTGCATACATATGAAATATATTTGGGTTCAATATTAATTGGATAGCAAAATTTTTGAGAGAGTTATGCTCTTTAAAGTGATTTTCTGGAGTGGGCTTTACATGGGAGCTACGAGTAATTATAGACCAATCTTGATCTACAAAATTTGTAGATCAAACATTTATGATCGGTAAACCCCAATTTTCGGAGGACATTTGTATGTGGGCAAGGTGAAATAATGGACCGATATTCAGCAGTTTCAATCCCATCCATCCTTGGGCCGAAAAAATATTATGTACCAGATTTTATCGAAAATTGCGACCTGTACTCTGCGCACAAGCTTTACATGGACAGCCAGCCAGCCAGCCAGCCAGGCGGACGGACGGACATTGTTAATCGAGTTTAAGTCGATCGCTATAGTTTAAGGTGGGTGTTGGATCAATATTTCTGGACGTTACAAACATTAGCACAAATTCAATATATCCTCCCTAATATGATGGTGTAGGGTATAAATATATAAAGCAATTAATTAGTGTTTCATAACTATAAATATACTGAATTTACAATTTACACACTCAAAAACTCGATAAGGCATACTATTCAATAGATGTATTCTTATACCTACAGATCTACAGTGAGCTTCAAAATAAAGTCGACAGCACATATTATTTAAAGAAAAGCTTTATTATCTTAATATAAATGTTTTTTAAATGTTTAGAACTTTAAGTCGCCAACACTTTTTTAACTGGCGACCATTTTGTCAGCTGTTAATTGATTTATGTTTAGTTTGGTTTGGCATTTCAACATGAATAGACTGACTGATGCCTGAATAACGCTTCTAAATTTAAAAAAAATTATTTTGAAAATCATAGTTCTGTTCGAAATACGTATCGAGCGTGTTTTTTTAGATGCAAAGAACTTTGAAATTAATTAAATAAATAAGATGTTTTTAATTGACATGAAATTTACTTTATTCGAAATAAAATCTTCTGGCATTATACATTAATTTGCGATGAATTTTTCCAATATTTGTGGCAGCATATCGGCAATAACGTGGCGAATGTTGTACTCGCGTACTCCTAATCGTGAATCGTTTTGGGCTAAATAACGTAACTAATAAAATTGACTACTTGTAAAACTCAAAAAACTCAGGGTGGTTTTTTACAACTCCATATCCCTGTGATATTATCCCTGTTGCAATTTTTTAAGACTATGAAAATGTTTCTGTGAGTTTATGACAGCTTAAGTACATAAAACCATATGTTGATTTCTTTAAAACAGCGTATGTTTTTTTTTTAAGTTAATTTATTCCCCTTCATTTACATTTTCGTAAATATTTACACAACTGTCGGTTAATATTGCTTTTAACTTTTTGGCAATGAAAAACCTTATTTCAACAGCTTCCAATTTAATGAAAATTTAAACCCAAAGCAGTACATTGCTAGAAGAGGTTAATATAAAATGCAAGTGTTAATAAAAATAATTTAAATACGAAAGTACTTTTTTAAATTTTAATAAAATCGAATTAAGGCTTTACCTATCATCTTTTAAAAATATACAGCCCCAGTCTTTACACAATATACGAGGTCTGATCAAAAAATCACCGTTATTTTGAAATTTCGTGAGTTACTTATGTTCGATTTTCGCATTTTTTTTTCTTTTATGTTGGTACACATGTCTCTTATATATGTTGGTAATATCAGCCATTTTAGAGTGTCAGTTTGTTTTTGACAGATAAAAAGGTTAGTCCTGTTTTGGTGTGCTCTTCGATTTTTTACTATTCGAAAAAATGGATCAAAGAAACTGTATTAAGTTTTGTTTAAAAACTGAACTTAAATCCGCAAGGACATTTGAAATGTTCGGTGGCGTTTGGCGAGTCTACTATGAGCAGAACACAAGTTCAGTTGTGGTATAACCGGTTTAAGGATGGCCGAGAAGATGTCAATGACGATGCTCGTCCTGATCGCCCGAGCACGTCAACCACCGATGAAAACATTGAAGCAGTGAAGAAAATGATTTTGGATAATCATCGAATCACTATCAGAGAGGTTCGGCTCATGCTAAGCAATTTCTAAGGATGTTTTAGGCATGCAACGTGCGCCAACGAAGATTGTTCCAAAATTGCAAAATTTTGAGCGGAAACAACGTCGCATGGCCATCGCTCAGAAGCTGTTGAACATCGTCAACGACGATCCAGATTTCCTCAAAAACGTCATAACTGGTGAAGAATCATGGGTGTATGGTTATGACATTGAAACCAAAGCCCAATCATCCCAATGGAAACGTCCAGAAGAGCCAAGACCGAAATAAGCACGTCAAGTTCGGTCAAATGTCAAGATTTTGCTCACTGTTTTCGTCGACTGCAATGACGTGGTGCATCATGAATTCTTGCCACAAGGTAGTACGATCAACAAGGAATACTACCTTGAAGTTATGCGCCGTTTGCGCGAAGCAATTCGTCAGAAACGCACAGAATTGTTGAAAAACCAATCATGGATTTTACACCATGATAACGCACCAGCTCACACATCGATGCTTGTGCGTGAGTTTTTGGCCAAAAACAAAACCGTTATCATGCCACCGTATTAACCGAACTTGGCCCCCGCTGACTCTTTCCTCTTCACAAAACTGAAGACACCGATGAAAGGGAAGCGTTTTGCTACAACTGAGGAGATAAAAGTAAATTCGAAACAGGAGCTGTTGGTGATACCAAAAAGTGCGTTTTAGAAGTGTTTCGAGGGTTTAAAAAGACGCTGGCATAAGTGTATTATATCTGAGGGGGACCAGATAGTTACTGATGAACAAATAAATACTTTTTGAAAAAATTGAAGATAACGTTTATTTTTTGATCAGACCTCGTAATCGTATGTAAATACAAATGTTAAATGAAATTTAAAGATTAAAATAGGAGTATGTTTAAAAAAACAACTTTTCAAAGTGTTCCAAAGAAACTCCTTATACACTGGAGTGTAAGAGCACTCAAACAAGTTTGCAGATAAATGAAAAATAAAATAAGAGCAAACAAATTTAAAATAAGCTAGATTTATACATACATACATACATACATACATAATAAAACTAAAATTATATACGTACTTTGATTTGTAGAGAGTTAAATACATTTTTGAAATAAATAAAAGCCTTCAAAATTTATTTAAAAGTTTTCTTTATCTAAAAGCTGACCGCATAAATGTTTTAATATTTTTGCAATTAAAAAAAAACGATTGAATGCTTTGCATTATTATAGGAAATCTTTGAAATTTTGTTAACATAAATGCTGAAATATTTATAAGCATTTATGAGGTTTTATGACGATCGCCCCATAACAGTTGATAACACTCATATGATGGACCTGCAAAATACAAAAACCGGTATAACAATCGTTACGGATAGAAAATTTAATAAAAAAATAGTTTCAAGTATTCATAGATCAATCACACTATTTGTATTTGGTGTTGGTGGTGGGTATATAAGCTTCGACACAATCAAATATAAACTTTTACTTATTTTACATCAATCTTAGCTCTTTCTATACTTCAATCGTGGTTCTTTCTAAACTTCAATCATGCCTCTTTTTATATTTAAATCGAGTCTCTTTCTATACTGCAATAACGGCTCATTCTTACTTTAATCATGTCTTTTTCTATACTTCAATCATGACGAAGATACTTCAATCATGTTTCCTTCTAAACTTCAATCTTGGCTCTTTCTATACAGAAAGTTTTACTTCAATCATGTCTTTTTCTATACTTAAATCATGTCTATTTTTATACTTCAATTGTAGCTCTTTGTATACTTCAATCATGCCTGTTTCTATACCTCAATCGTGTATCTTTCTACACGTCTGTCGTGGTTCTTTCTATACAAAAAAAGTTGTTTCAATCATGTCTTTTTCTATATTTCAATTGTAGCTCTTTGTATACTTCAATCATGTCTTTTTCTATACTTCAATTGTAGCTCTTTGTATACTTCAATCATGCCTGTTTCTATACCTCAATCGTGTATCTTTCTACACGTCTGTCGTGGTCCTTTCTATACAAAAAAAGTTGTTTCAATCATGTATTTTTCTATACTTCAGTTGTAGCTTTTTGTATACTTAAATACGCGGAAGTTTTTTCCCCTTTTTATTTTTTTAACATTGAATTTGAATAGGAAAAATGGGAATTTTCATTCACAATTGGGCTGATTATATAAAACAATGATTTTAGCTTAACTGCAGATAGCTCATATTTTAGCAAATGTGATAAGTTTTAGTGTATTTCTGTGCAATCTAATATTTTATATAAAAATCTCAAAATTCATAAAAAGTGTACTTAGCACATTTACTCCATAAACCAAAGCAACCTTACTGTTTCTAGTTCTATCATTTTTAAACTCCTAAACATTTGAGCTTATAAAAAAAATCCTTTTAAGTGGATTTATTTCGGTTCGATGAGTCAGTGTATCACTCAGTAATGTTATAGATTTATTTTTTGTTTTTAAAAGTTACAGACAAATTTCTAGGTTATACCCTACACCACAATGGTGGGGAGGGTATATTGGATTTGTGCTGGTGTTTCTAACGCCCATAAATATTGGTCCAACACCTACCGATCGACTCAGAATCACTTTCTGAGTCGATTTAACGATGTCCGTACGTCCGTCCGTCTAGCTGGCTGTCCATGTAAAACTTGTGCGCAGAGTACAGGTCGCAATTTTAAAGATATTTCAACAAAACGAGGTATGTGATATTTTTCGGCACAAGGATGGATGTTATTGAAACTGGTGCAAATCGGTCCATTATTTCACCTAGCCCCCATACAAATGTCCTCCCGAAATTTGGGGTTTAACGATTATAAATGTCGGAATTATTTCACTTTAAGCTCCATAAATTTATATCGAGATTAAGTATAACATACATAATATTTATATTAACGGAAGTCATGGCACTAAATTTTTGAATGGTCGGTCCATAAGCCATAATCTCTCATATAGCGCCCGTTTCTAAAAAATTGTTTAATTTATGTGTAGGGTGTAGGGTATTATATGGTCGGGCTTGACCGAATATACTTTCTTACTTGTTTTTCTTAAAAAAAAAAACTGATTTTTGCAGTTTGCTACGTAAACACCAGCTTCTCTGTTCTACATAGAACTGTTCACTATGCAGAAAGTAAAGCTAGATTTACACGATTAAAATTTTCTTCAAAATGCTTCAAACTCGTGTAAAAGGCAAAAATTCTTCAAAATTTATTAATTTAATAACTATTAATAACTATTAAATAAATAAATTTTGAAGAATTTTTGCTATTTACACGAGTTTGAAGCATTTTGAAGAGCAATTTTAAAGACAATTTCAATCGTGTAAATCTAGCTTAAGGAGAGTGTAAAAAATCCCAAGTCTGCTTACTGTCAACAACCTAATACATGCATTTAAATTGTACAACAGATTGTAATATCTGGAAAGAGATTGGTAATCTTATAAAATTTTTGTATAATTTCTTTTGTATTTACACCTTATAGAAAGTTTTATATTCGTTCTTTGTTTTATAATTTTATTAAATTAATAATAATCCATTAAATTGCAGGATTAAATCATCTCAATAGTTTTTACTGCGTACTACCATTAGAAGAACAATGTAATATTAACATTTAAGTCTTAACCCACTAAGAAGCTGTGGGTTATTAATTAAAAAAAAAAGTTTCTACATTTTATGAAAGTTACAGCACCATTAGCAACATCTTCGAAATCGAACCAAAATGATGGATTTGTAATAAATATCAAAAATTGGATATATTGACAGTTAAGCTATTTTTACGATTGAATTAAAAATGTATAAATAGAAAGAGCCATGATTGAAATATAGAAATAACCATGAAATATTGAAATGGCTACGATATAGAATGATTGAAATTGATAGAGTTATTGAAATATGGAAAGAGACTTGTCTGAAGCATACGAAAAGTCACGATTGAAGTATACTTCAATCAATTCTATACTTTAATCATCGCTCTTTCTATACTGCAGTCATGACTCTTCGTATACTTCAGTCGAGGCTCTTTCTATTTAACAATCATGGCTCATTGTAGTATAGAATGATGAAAGAGTATAGAAAGACCGACGACTATGTATATAAAGTGCCATGATTGATGTACAGAAATAACCATGGTTAAAGTTTAGAAAGAGCATTGACTGAACTATACAAAGAGTCATGATTGAAGTATAGAAAGAGCGATGATTAAAGGATTAAAAAAATCAATGATGGCTCATTCCATACGATTGAAGGACTAAAACAGATATGATTGAAGTATATAATAAGCCATGATTTAAGGACTAAAAAAGATGTGATTGAAGTATATAATGAGCCATGATTAAAGGATTAAAAAATCCATGATTGAGGTATAAAATGAGCCATGATTAATGGATTAAAAAATCCATGATTGAGGTATAAAATGAGCCATGATTAATGGATTAAAAATCCATGATTGAGGTATAGAATGAGCCATGATTAATGGATTAAAAAATCCATGATTGAGGTATAGAATGAGCCATGATTGATAATTTAAAAAATCCATGATTGAGATATAGAATGAGCCATGATTGAAGGACTAAAAAATATATGATTGAAGTATATAATGAGCCATGATTAAAGGATTAAAAAATCCATGATTGAGGTATAAAATTAGCCATGATTGAAGAACTAAAAAAGATATGATTGAAGTATACAATAAGCCATGATTGAAGGACTAAAAAAGATGTGATTGAAGTATATAATGAGCCATGATTCAAGGATTAAAAAATCCATGATTGAGGTATAAAATGAGCCATGATTGAAGGACTATAAAAGATGTGATTGAAGTATAGAATGAGAAATGATTGAAGAATTAAAAAAGCCATGATTGAATTATAGAAAAAGGCACAATTAGAGTATAGAATGAACAGTAATTAAAGTATAGAATGAGGTATATAGAACGGCTAAAGTACACAAAGAGACACGATTAAAATATATGTAGAATGAACCGTGCTTGAAACAACCACGACAGGATTATACAAAGAGCCAAAATTTAAGTATAGAAACAAGTAAAATTGAAGTAAAAATAGAGAACATTTTTAAAAACTATCAATTATTAATTAGCATTTAGCAAATTTAACATTTAGCAAATTATCAACTATCTCTACTTGAGTAACAAGTTTTCATGAGCCCTCAGTACACGACCCAAGGACCTATTGTAACGTATGGACATACATAGCTAAATCGTGTTGAAATTTTTGCACTAACGTACAACACATAACAGTAATTTGTAGGCGTGTATTGATGAAATCCTTAAGTGTTTTACAAAATAAAATTTTCGAAATTCTGTTTAATTATTATACAATTATTTCGAGAAATTTACATAAACTTGAAACAAAATAATTTATTTCAATTAATTATTAAATATAAAACAAAAATTCAAGGAAACTCAACAAGTATTAAGTTCGGCAGTAACGATTTTTATATACCCTTCAGCGAAGCATAATTTAAAGGTGAAAACAATTCTTGGTTGAAAAAATTTTTTGATGAAAATAATGTTTATATGAAAAAAATGTGACTGGACAGAACTTAAGATACGATCACACATGGCAAATAGATAAAAATTGTTGTAACCACTAAATAAAATATTTTTGAACTCGTTTATTTATTTAAAGAAAAACTTAATTTATTTCGGACAAGACACAACAAATATTTAGTTTTATTTTATTTCATGCTGTTTGATGTTGCAAAATTCTTGCAAGAGTAAACAACGTCAAAAAATTTATGCTAAAATAGTGGTTACGCTTTTTTTGAGCAAATATTTGCCAAGTGTGACCGTACCTTAAAAACAAATCACAACAGATGTTAAGTTTTATTTTATTTTATGCGAATTGTTTTTGGAAAACCAAACTCGTAAGATTAAACATCGTCAAACAATATTGTGCAAAAACTATTCTCTACGCTTTTTTGAGTAATTACTTGTCAATGTGTGACGATATCCTTAGAAATCATGTTATATTTATGAAATGATGTTTACGCTAATTTTCAATAGCGTAATTTTCTAACGTTTGTGTGGTATACTGAGTAGGGTACGGTATCCGTAAGGTATCTGAAGCTTTTAGAAAGTTGATTTCAACTAACTAACACACGGTTTGCATTATCACTTGGCCTATTTATAATTATCTACACCTTATGTGAGCGCAAATGAAAATTTAATAAATTGCAAATGGTATAATACAAATTTTAAATGTGCGTGAAGATAAATTTGAAATTTAAGTGTCTAGACACAAACCATTTATGTTAACAGAGTCATGTTAACTATTTAACAGAGACAATGTTAAAGTTTCATAATTCAATAAAAATATAACTCCACTAATGACATTTGGAAACAAAAAAAATCAGCATCTTGAAAAATGTCTCAGAAAATTTAAATAAGTAAAATTATTACACTAAAAACATTTTTTCGCAATAATCATCTTATACATAGATGTATATTTAAAGATCAAATTGATATTGTGCATGAAATTTGGCTTGCACTATTACACAAATAGTAACTTAAAATATAAATATGCCTACATATTTCATCTGAAATACCAAATTTTGATGCAAACGCATTTTTAAATTGTACCAAATGACTCATGGTAGTACCACGATACCAACTGTGTCTAAAATGTATAAAAAAAAGTACTATTGTACCATGTTTGCCAACACTGCTATATATCATATAGCTATATTATATTTACAGCTTCGAAGATACACGATTTTGTCATATTTATTATTTTGTGCACGAAATGATTTTGATGGTGTTCGCCATAAATATATTGACCAAATTTTAATAGAATCAGTCCCTAATTTTGTTTAGAACTTATGATGTTAGACATCGGCACCATATGGCTGAGTTCTTTTCATTTTTATTCAAATTCCAACTTTAAACATTAACAGGTTCTTACTCGAATTTTTATCTCATTGTTATGTAGAAATACTGCAGCTAATTTTAAAAACATTTTAACCTTTTTATTGTTTCCCTTTAAATTGTACAAATGGTTAATAGGATTAAATTCGTTTACTTTTATTGCTAAATGTATCTACATATGAATGAATAGAAACAAATAATTCACAACAATTGAAAGCGGAAATTTTTAATTAATACTATAAGTGTTTTCTAGTTATTGTTTGTTTATTATATACAAATATTTAAACAAATTGCATAAATACATGTGCACAAATCCCAGCAAACCTGCAGCGGTGATTTGAAATAAAATTTAGATTGATTTTAATAAAAATTATTTTATAAATTCCCAACGATCCATTATTGATCATTTATCCCAGCTTTTTTCAACTAAGCAGAAAAAACAAAAACTGAAAACTAAAATGATAGTATAGGGTGTTTTTTTACGTGAACTTTAAGTTGGCGACATTTTTTAACTGGCGGCCATTTTGTCAACTGTTAAGTGATTTACATTTTAAGTCGCTAGCAGTGCTGCCAACTTTTTTTTTTGAGAAATCGTCACTTTAAAAAAAAAAATCGTCAAAATCGTCAAGTTAAAAAGAAAAAAAATCGTCGAGAAATCGTCAAGACAAAAATACGTTAAAAATTCCAAAAACATTTGTTTATTAACTTTTTAAATATTTTATTTTATTTACATCTAAAAAATAAAATAAAAAAAATAATTAATTTAATTTTGGTATTATGTGACTTTACTCTGGTACATTTCTGTGTGACATTTTTTTAATAATTAATTTTTAATGGCTATATTAAAAAACTGAGAGTTATTTAAATTAAGATAATCTTTCGAAAACAATTTTCCTTGTAATGTTGAAGAATAGAAGACATTTCTGGTTTTTGTTTTATTTAAGTTCACAATATTAAAAATTCTTTTAACGTTGGCCGACGAATGTGGTAGTGCCATTAAACTCGAAACAAATCGTATTAAAATTGGGAAGGCCTGTGCATTATTGACTCTCTTTAAATTAGGAACATTTTTCAAAAACGCCAATGTTTCGAGTTCGGTGAATTTCATATTACGTAATTCTCGAACTTCATTATCAAGTTGTTGATATTCTTTTCCATTTAATAGATTTGGAAAAAAATTGACCAATTGCAAAATTAAATAATTTTTTTTAAAGCTACGCTTGGTTCAATGGAGTTTAATCCTTTTAAAAGTCTATCGCCAAAATCAAAACGTTTCAAAATTTGTGAAACCAATTCAATATAAAATTCGACGCAGAATTCAACAAATATATTATATTGACTATATTCAATACTTGAACTAGATTGGTTCTCTTTCACGTAAATGCCAAGATACACTTCATTTAAAAATATGTCTTCGTTATTAAAACTTTGGATTTAAAAATTAACCAAATACTCTTCTACAAAAAAAAAATGTCCAGTACAGATAGTCGTGTACTACACGCTCTACCTCTTCAACCCCTCCCCAACAAACTTCATCTGTCTGCCTTTCAATTTGTACATTGCAAAAGGGGACTTACAAAATTTTAATTTTAGGAAAAAAATGGTTACCATATGTTTTGCTTTTAAAAAATCGTAATTTTTGTTCGCTGGAAAAATTAAAAATCGTCAATCGTCATTTTAATGAATTTGACTTCAAAAATCGTCAAAATAACGATAAATCTTCAAAGTTGGCAGCGCTGGTCGCTAGTCGTCGACAAACTTAAACATAAATCACTTAACAGCTGATAAAATGGCCGCCAGTTAATAAAACTGTTCCCAATTTAAAGTTCTATACATCTCAAAAAAACACCCTATATACTTACGCTATACATTGGCATTTTGACTGATTACTTTATTTTATTTCATTATTACATATTATTATTTTATTTGTTAGGAACTTAACTATATAACAAATTGACTTTAAATTATAATTCTACATTTATCTAAAATCAATATATCTATAAAATTTGAATTTTAAACTTCGCCTGTGAACATGTTCTGTAACTTCTACGTGTAGAAACTTTTCGATTAAACTGTGTGGAATGAAACAGAAATGCCATAAATTGAAACAAACAGCTGTTTTCCTCACGAAACTGTGTCTGTAACTCTTTTTTTTTTTTTTGCTAGTAATCGCTGTCACGTAAGAAAATTACTTGTCAGTTTACCGAAAAAGTGTGTCTGTTAAATTAATTAATGTACGGTCACACTTGGTAAATATTTTTGAATTCGTGCATTTATTAAAATAAACTGCGTTTATTTAGAACAAGATACAACAAATATTAAGTTCTATTTTATTTGATGCTGTTTGATCTTGCAACAAATTTGTGCTCAAACAAGTTATTACGCTTTTTTAAGTAAATATGTATTTGCCAAGTGTCACCATATCTTTAAAGACACATTTTTTTCTCACTTTTCGATAAACGATTGTAGATTCGAGGCGAGAAGTTTTCACTAAAGTTACAGAACATAGTTACTGGTCATGAATTATTATTGCATGTTTATCATCAATATTTGTTATCAAGTGTTTCAAGATTAATACTTTGTGTTTGCTGGGATGCTTATGGCATGTATGTGTTGGCATGAAGAATATGTGTATTTATTTAAATTAAATCAGATTATGTGGGAGTTTTTCTTTATGGTGGAAAAAGCAAATGATTAAGTGGTTATTTTTAAGTAGCTACATTAGGCTGACCGCCGTTTGCAGGAGAACCGTGTTCCTTATGAAAATAAGCGTTTCAGACTGAAATCGGAAGAATAAGCTCAATCTGTCATCACTTCTACTTTGATACGAAAATATATATAAATATTTTTTTTTTATAGAAAATTCCTTCACAACTCAATTGTTTATAAGTTTTGGAACGTTTATAACCGCAGCTTTTTACACAATAGTATCAATTTTTCATTTTCATTTTTATATTGAATACAAAATAGATTTTTTTTTTATAAAATTCCATTAAAACTTTAATTGTCTGCAACTCGGTAAATAATACCTACGCTTTTTTTTGTAATTATAGGCAAAATATATTTATATTTTGGTACGGCATCCCCTCGTATCGCTTCAACGGAAACTGTTGCTGGTCCATTTTTGCATACAGTGGGGAGCACAGTTAGTACTAAGTTCTTACTTTATGCACTTGTTATTGCATTCAAAATAAAATTAATAAAGAAAATTAGAAAATGCTTTATGGCATTTAGTTTATGTTTACTATTTAACAAAATAATTTATAAAACAAAACTGAAAGTAAAACAAATTCGTAGAAAAAAGACAAACAAAATAAAAACAAAAATTGAGTAAATGCGGGTTAAATTATGCAACAAATTTAATTCAAAGCCAGTTACTTCGTAAAACACTTTTTACACATTTTAATAAAGTTTCGACCAATTTTTCAATTAATTCATTTGAAATACTCTGCCAACACTGGTTCAAATCGGTATTCCCACAACTGTCTCTTAACGATTGCCCACAAATTCTTAATCGAATTGAGGCCGCTGTATTAAAAGAAAATTCTGTTCGCTAAGCCATTCTTTCAAGATTTTGGGAGTGCGCTTTGGCTCACCATCCAACATTAAGAAATTTTTGCACATCTAATTTGCTGTTTGGAAGAAATGGAACACCATTTTTGGGACTCTTAGGATAACTGGCAGACTTACTTTAAGCTGTTTAGCTATTTCTTGCGTAGAAACAAGATCATCCTTAATGGCTATTAATTGTTGATTATGATTTCTATTATAATTTGTGTTATGGTAGATAATTTGCAAAAAGTGTTTACCATAATCGATTAATTATAAGCAATAAACACAACCAAAAATGTGTAATAATAATTAGAAGAATAAACACAACTGGTAAACGTATGTAAATTTCGTTCTAACTCATAACATGTAAAAAAGAAATATGATTAATTCCCGAAATCTATTTGTCAATTAATGGTAAGTTGAATTGATGATAGCTTTACAAGTAGATCTTGGCAGGGCAGAAAATACATTTCAATATGTCAATTGTCTAAAAATATTACTTTACAATGGTATTCTTGGAATTATAAAATTAATAAAGTCAAGCCAAATAAAAATGTTCTCTAATAATAAATACAAATGCAATTAATTTAATATCAAACTAATAGTTTTTGTTTTAAAGTCATAAACATTGTTTATTTCTTAAAAGTTATTATTTTCCATATTGTATTGTAAATTATTGTGTTTAGCATTAAACTTTGATTAAATGACAAAAAGCATTTATAAATTTTCTTGGTTAGTTATATTTTTATTCAAGTCACAAACATGTACTCGCTCCACACTGTATAACTTGAGCCACCCTAATTACCATAATTATTTGCATGTATCAGAAATATTTATTAATTGTATTTTCAACCCAAACAAAATGCTTTTATTCATTAAAGTTTTAACTCGTAATCATGTGTGTTTATTCTTAAAATTTATTTTTAATAAATAATAAATTTGCACAATGAATAAACAAACAAATAAAACAGTACAAGTCAGTGTGCTTTACATTTTGGCTGGAAATATAGAAAAACAATTAAGAAAGTATAGTCGGTCAAGCCCGACCATACAATAACCTACACCCAATATATGTATAAAACAGTTTTTTAGAAATGTGCGCTATATGGGAGATATGGCCTATTATGGACCGATCATCCAAAAATTTAGTGCCATGACTTCCGTGAATATAAATATTGTGTATGTTAAACTTTGTCTCGATATAAATACTTTTAAAAGATTTATGCAGGTTAAAGTTGATTACGGGGAGGTTCTTATATGGGAGTTTCGACTAATAATAGACCGATGACAATAAAATTGTATCGTATTGTTTATATGCATATGAAATATATTTGCGTTCAATATTATTTGGATACCATCAGTTTTGAAGGAGTTATGCTATTTAAAGTGATTTTCGGAAGTGGGCCTTATATGGGAGCTACGACTAATTATGAACCCATCTGCACAGAATTTATAGATGTGATTTGGTTTCATATACCACTCATTTGTTTTGAAATTTGTTTGGATACTTGCATAATTAAAACATTTATGATCGGTAAACCCCAATTTCGGGAGGACATATATATGGGGGCCAGGTGAAATAATGGACCGATTTTCACCAGTTTGAATCCCATCCATCCTTGGAGCAAAAAAATATCACTTACCAAATTTTATCGAAATATCTTCAAAATTGCGACCTGTACTCTGCGCACAAGCTTTACATGGACAGCCAGCCAGCCAGACGGATAGACGGACATCATTAAATCGACTCAGAAAGCGATTACCAGTCTTTTGGTGTACTTTAAGGTGGGTGTTGGACCAATATTTCTGGGCGTTAAAATCAAAATCAATAAACAAGTCAAAATTAGGCGACTTTTTCGGAAATTCATCTATTGATTTCCGGCGGCATCTAGAGAATACAATCAAAACATTCTTTCTATGGCCGTTAAAACTTAATGTGGTCATACTGCGTGTCATCAGCAATGTTTGCAAATAAAAACTTGTCTAATCATGTTGTATGTTGGTAAACATGCTGCATGTTGATAACAGCCGTTACAAACCGTTAAATTTAAATTAATATATAATTTCGTAACAGAAGGAATTGTTTATTTGCCATAAATTATTATTGTTCGTTTTACATACTTTTAATTATTTTATTTACCACTAAAACTTACAATAGTAGAAAAGAAAAAACGATTTTTAAATTTTCTTTATTATTTGTTTTATTTTTATGCCCACTGCCTTTAGCAGATTTCAGAATCTGAAGTTAAAAAGAAATTACTTTATGAAAACCCAGGTTTGAGGCTGTAATATGACTAAATATAGAATGTTATTTAATAGTAAATTCTGAACTTTTATGAAAGCTAAAATATGCAGGACTACATAAAGGACTCACACATACGAATTTACAGAACAACTAATTGGTCTTGCAAAAGAATTAAACCATTGAGTTAATCCATTCAGGCGAAGCCAAACTGGTAACAAACATTTACGCATATTTGTACACTTTCTAGCTGTTGTCCAAAGAAATAAAGAACAAATTTACAAGTATTAACTGAAAATAACGGGTGATGCAAGTAGAGATACTTTTTTCAATAGCATTTTTTGACAGATCACGACGTGTGAGTCGTGTCATGCTGGCATTTCATAATGGAAAGACTTACGTCTAAATAACGTTTACAAATCGTTCAAATATATTACGAAAATTCACGTTCTGTAAGTCCCCGTTTATACAGGGAAACATCTGGAATTCTCTTTTGTATTTTCCTTCGCGGTCATACAGGGAAACATTGTTGTCGAAAACATTCCAGTTTATATTTGTTTTTTGACATTTGTCTAGTTGCAGTGTTTTTTTTTTTTAATTTCTGGTGTATTAGATTTGCTAATGTAAGTATGTATGTATATTTGATTTGCGAAATAACTAAATAAATTCTAAAAAATAAAATTTTTAAAAACATTTATATTATTTTATTTTACATTATTTATTTTTTTATTTTAATTCAAATAAAGTCAAATATAAAACATAGATAACAAAGCACGCCGAAAAGAAATAAAGCAAATGTCAAAAAGCAAAGCAAATGTAAACAATAAGAATGAAAGCACAAAGCGTGCATCTGAGAAAGGGAAACAAATTTCATATTTTCTTCCCCACCCGTCCCTCTCTTTCAAACAAAATGTTTCCCTTCCAAATGTTTCCCTGTGTAAACGGGGACTAAGGAATGTGTTTCGTGCACTTCGCTCAACTTATGGTCAACATAATCGGCCTACTGAGCGTACAATTCGCAACACCATTACCCATTTTGAGACCCATCATTCATTATTGGATAATATTTGACCGAATAGACCACGTCCAGCACGCCGTGAAGAAAATATAGTGGCCGTAGCTGAGAGTGTGCACGAAGACAGTGGAGAGTCTATTCCGTCAATGGCGACCTTTATCGTGCCATGATAACCGTCTATTTGATGCCTGAAACTGAAGCTCGTGATCTCGGCAACATCTGTCTTCAGCAAGACGGCGCCACTTCCCACACATCACATCAATCAATAAATTTATTGAGAGAACACTTTGGTGAGCACATAATTTTACGTTTTGTGCCGTTCGATTGGCCACTAAAATCGTGTGATATCACACCGTTAGACTTTTTCCTGTGGGGATATGTAAAGTCTAAAGTTTATGCGGACAAACCCGATTCAGGCCTTGGAGGAAAACATCACCAATATTTGATAGACATAATCTTCAAAAAATAAATGCCAAAGAATGTTCTTTCAAATGATAATAAATATTCCCCATTAAATATGAATTTTGTTTTTTTTTTCTTTAAAAAAGTAGGGAACAGCGAAATGGATCACGATTTATTAAAAATATCCAACATTTTTAAATTATTTTCCTGTACACTGAATGCCTTTTCAATTTTATCAATTATTGAAGTATGTACATATATATTAAAACTAATTGGCAGACTTTTTTAAAGAAAATCACATCAAATTTGTTTTATTAATTTTAAATGTACATAAATAATTGATTTAAATATAAAAATGAATTTGCTTTGCATAAATGTCTTAAAATGTCAGAAGTTAAACTAAAATATAAATAATTTCTCATGAAAAGAGAACTGAAGCATAAAGTTGGGTTTAGTGGTTTGCAAAGTTAAAAATAAAACCAAATAAAACAAGACATTTGTGTTACTAAATATAATTAGAAAAAAAAACTATTGCCGGCTGTGGCATTATTTTTTAATATAAAAATATCACCAAAGCATTAAAAATGCTAAGTTATGGTTGTTTAACAAAATGTTAATTTGAGTTTCTAAAAAGACTTTTCAAGTAGTACTATTTTTGCAATGTTGCTTGCAGGTTTTATTACAATAATTCAACTTTGCACAAATTCATTTGAAATAATAATTCACATTTTTTAATGCTACTTGAAATTACAATAACAATGACAATAGAAGCAGTTATAATTCATTAAAAATTCTTATGAATAGATAATATATTAGTTTGTACATGGTGGAAATTAAGCCACACAGACGATTGCGAATGAAGGGATTGTCTCATATCAAATCGGTTGTTTAGACAAACAGTGAAGAGTACAAATGAATACATGCTTGTGCCTTGCCTTGTTTATATTGCATAAAAATTAAACCTTTAAAGAAAATTGAAAAATGTGTTTCTTGCATTAAAGCAAAACAAAATAATCTACAATACAAAATGGAAAATATTAATTTTCGGCAAATAAACAATTAATACAAAAAAAAAAAAACTTGCAGTTGCACAATTTTGCACAATTGTATCTTTTGAAATATTTCTTTAACAATATTTGTGTTAAACAATTTTTGCAAATTAACAAATCAAATTAGTGAATAGTTAATACCCATAGCTGCCAGATTTGATGATTTGATATTTTGTTTCAAAAATAGCAAAGTGACGATTTGAAGATTTTTTCATTGAAAATGACGATTTTCTGAATTATTAAAATTTTCTACCATTTGTTTGTTTTATTAATGTTTTTGTTGCCGAATTCTCTATTTTTTTTGGAGACAACAACTATTTTTGCCATTTAATATCCGAAATATTATGTAGAACATGACATATTTCAAGAACAAAACTAATTGATAAAGATGTTTTCTTAATTAAAACCAATTGTTGAGTTTATGTATAATAATTCCATATAATATTATGAGTCAGGATAGTAGAAATTACTAATTTCATTGATAAATATAAAAAGTAATTTTAAATGCTGAATTCCATGAACGAAAATTTTTCCTCTAAAAATTACTGAATTTCAACGAGAAATTCTACAAAAACTTCTCCTATTTTAACAAAACTTCGAAAGAATATTCAGCCAAATAAATTTACATAAAACAAAAATACCGAATTCTTTGAAAATAAGTATGTACCTGTATATGATGTCTGTATTGGATTCTATACTGAAAACTTAATAAACTAAATTGTTTTGACATTGTAATTTAACCTGTATTAATAAAATATTCTAAATTCAAATATTTCTTTATAAAATACTGTAAGTCTTGTTTGACACTCTTCAGCTTTAGCTGACCAGTTTTTGTTAAATTCTCTTTTGAACTTGCCCTTTCATTCACACACGTCAATTTAATTTTTGTACTTTTTCAAGCAAATCAACATGCATGAAAGAAAAAACCAAAAGGAAAAAGAAAATTGTCTAGTTCTCTTTTCTCTTCTCATTCAAGAATACTTGCCTTGACGAGTCAGAATTGAAGAGTGTGAAAGCGGACTCTATTAAAAACCAGAGAAAAATTAACTTTACATTTTGTGCATATCTCGAGCAAATTTTTGAAATTCATACCTTTACTTAATTGTGAATAAAAGCGAAACACGTTCATCGATTTTCATGATTGAGAGTGAGAGTGATCAGCGAGGAATATGTAACAAAAAAACGTAATCCTTAAATTTGTATGTTTGTTTTTTTGTTTATTCAGAATGGTGTTTTGTTTCTCCCCCTGACTGCTTCCATACAAAAGTATATGTCCCCCGTTAGAATTTGTAATAACAAAATAAAATAAAATCAAGAAAAAAGTAAATATGCAACATGTAATAACAGTTTTCGAATTATTGAGTTTCTTTCTGGTGTTTTGATTTGTTATAGTCGTCAAAACTTAATTAGTGCGAATTTGGCGTTGCAAAGAAAGGTTGCCCCACAATTTGCACTGAGCGTCCCATTTTTATAAATCAAGTAATGTTACTAGTTTTCAATTTCAAGTTTAAATAAAGTAAATATCGTAAGGAAAGTACAAACTTTAATTATTACAAAAGTTAAAAAGCGAAAAAAAAATCTATTAAAAAAAGTGTGCGTTTGCTTAGTTTTTGTGAACACAATGGTAAGGGCGCGATAAAATTTCTTGAGCGTCACGCTAATTTTTTTAAAAGGGAATATATTAAATGTAAAAAATTGCTGTGACAATCATTGTTTACATGGTTTCAACTCGTTTTTTTTATAATTTGTGAATTTGAGAAATAAATTGCCTACGAAAAAAAACCAAAATAGACAAATATTTCATGAGCATCACTTTTGAAATATATTGCTTCATAGCTTAAAATGCTTAATTTTAATTTTCAAGAGTAAAACAACTAAATTAACGGCGGCTGAAAAAGCACGGAGATATCGAGAGAAAATAAAGCTCGATAAAGTGCGTAATGACGAATATAAAAGAAAGAAGAAAGAAAGGTATAATCGTGTTATATTTGGGGTTAATTTTTATTGTTACTAACTGATTCTGTTTTGGCAAAAACATAATTCGAAAGTGGTAAAAATGAATGAGAATGAAAAAAACAAAGCCGCTTGTCATTTCATGAAGTTTATACAGATTCAGAATAAGAATTCGCATGAAAATTTATAAATTAAATTAAGTTAAGTTATTATTTTGTGTCAAATATTTACATATTTGTATAAGTTTCTTCAAGAATTACTTCCTTTTTTCTATTTCTGTTAAAGACATCAAAGAATATGTACATGGTTAGTTTTGTATGAAAATTTTTGTTTTTTGAAGAAATTTTGTTTTTATTTTATTTACTTTTTTTAAAAGAATATTTCTTGTATTTACGTGCATTATTTCTTCTTTACGTGCAACAAAATCTCTTGATCGTCACAAAATATCTTGAGCGTCACACTTAGTTTTTTTTTTCCTTAAAACGATTATAATTGCAGTTTTTTAAATACATTGTTACAAGCCTATTACTTTGCAAGTAACCTTAGTCTTTTTTTCATCTTAGCATTTTAAAATAACTAGTTAATTTGTAAAAAAAAATTAAAAATCAAGGTGAATCGTGATTTTGTGTTTATAATCGAAAGGGTGATTTTCACAAAAGTCAATCTTGAGACACAAAAGAAAATCGTAGTAAACTTGAATTTCAAATATTTTTGCATTTTTAGCGATTTTTTTTACATATTTGGTGTGTGACGCTCAAGATAGAAATCATAGAAAACCTAAAAAAAATCCAAAAATATTGATTTTTTTGAGAGCCTAAAAGTACCACCGGATTCTTCAGCAATTTCTACACAAATTGGGCACTCTTACAGGCGAATTGAAAAAACTTTAAAAATAAGCAAAAAAAAAGTCGTTGTGTACGTTTTTTTTTTTAAATTGACCCATATACATAATACGTTTGGCACTTTATAGAACAGTGGTGTGCTATTTTTCTGTCCATAGCTGTATGTATGCTTTCACGCGTTTTTTTTTTTTCCTTTTATTTTCTCCGTGTTATTCTACGCCAAGCTGTTTGCATATTGATTTGCATTAAAAAGTGGAAACTTGTTGGTAAAGAACACGAAAATATAAGATACGTGTGTGAACGAAATGACAGGTTCAAAAGCGAACTGAAATTGTAGGCCATCAAGACATACGAGCTCTGTGATAAACATCAGCACAAACAGCTAACATCCTAAACACTTTGATGTTAACAGGACATAAACAGAAGTGTCAACATTTATTCAATATAAACTTGTTTCAAGAATTCTCAAATTTAATTTAAATTGACATTTATTATAATTGTAAAAGAAAAATTGATTACTTTTAATTTAGTTTTCACTGGAATTCCAAATATATTTACTTTTATATGTAAATAAAATTATTTCAATAGACATTTTTATTATTAAATTTAAAAGGAAATTTATGAAAAATTTATAAATTTTTTTTTGTAATAGGTAAATATAAACATGGCCATACTTACGAGTAAATGTATGTAGGTGTTTTATTTTGGAATATTGTTTGTTTTTATCGAATAATAAAATACATACAGACATGATAAGGTTGTGTTTGGAAATGGCATATTGACGAAATTGTTTATGCGACAGTAAACAAAATCCAGCCCAAACATTGTAGAGGCAGTTGTTTTTCGACACAGTAAATAACTGTAGATTCTCTGTAAACCCAAATGTTTATCTTCACTTGAATTTATCTCGTATGGACAATTCTTGCCGATGTTATATTTTTGTTTGAATAACAACGTGCAACGTGGTTTAGACGCGTTTTATTTTGGGAATAATTCGATATCTCAGGAGCTATTATAGATAACATAATGAAATTTCACGATCTCAAGAGGACAAGTTTTGTGTAGCTTCTGCAGAATAAACATAAATTTTTTGTATACATACATACGTATTTGGTATTTGTGAAAAGCTTAGGACTTGAGGATTGATAATATAGTGAATATGCGGATGTCCTTAATGTCAAAAACTAAAAAAAAATTTAATATTCTGATTTTCCTTCAAGATATCATAAAAAAAAAACTAATGTCTAATATACAAATGTGCTCAAATGAATGGTAATTATAATTTTTGCCATCTTTTGTTTGCAAATATCGAAATTCCTAAAAATGTGTTAAAAAATTTAATTTTTTTTTGTATAAAAGTGCCCACTGTAACATTATTTACCGTGTGTTAGCAAAATTAATTTTTCTATGTATTTAAGTAACATATAGGGTTAAACAAATTTGGAATTTTTTAGAGGATTGGTGCTTTGTGTTTTTAGAATTTTTTTTACTTTAGTCAAAATTTTTATTTCCTAAATTGAGCTGGTTTGGATAGGGCTGGAAAGGCATATGTCCGCTGAAATAAGTCAAATTTTATTTTACACTCTTATGCATTTTCCGGCTCTTATAAAAATTATACATATAAAGTCACATGTTTCACACACATTCAATTTTCAATTTTATAACCTTAGACGCCAACCTTTTAAGATAACAGTCCATATCAGAATATCTAACAAAGCGAGTTGGAGCTAGTAGGAACCTCAGTGACTCAGTATTTCTGTTATGGTTCCTACTCCCTTCAACTCGTTCTGTTATATATTCTGACTATAGACTATAATAGTCACTCACCTTGTTTACAAATCCTGTATTCATTTGTCCGCATTTGCGTCTATTCCCGGAAAACTGGACTCAACCCGCAGAGAAGTCTAAATTTTAAAATTTGGAAAAATCTCTTATTTCAATCTATGTAGTTGGAATTTATGTAAAGTCTCAACATTTTAGGAAAAAGTGGGACATCATATGCTATCGTTCCATTTATCCTGATTGATGTTGTCCACAATTATGGCCAAATAATCATTTTTAATGCGTATACCAATTCCTAATGTGTTTAACAGTGCACTGTTAAAACTATAACAGAAGTCTGTTAACTTTAAAGGTTTGCGTCTAAGGTTATAAATTTTTAAATTTAACTTCACACACATTAAACTCACGAAGAAAATGTTTTCTATTAAAGAAAAAATAAAGATACTTTTTCTGGAAAAGCCTTAAAACAGTTGAACCTTTTTTTTTTGTTTAAAATTTGTATGCGTGTAACTTTTCATTAGAATTTTATCACAAATAAATCTGATATTTTAGAAAAAATTATAGACCCACCGTAGGCCCGCCATATCTAAAAAACCCAAAACAGATCGAGCATAATTAAAAAAAAATATACTAAATTAAATTTTGATTTCTTCGACCTTTTTTTTATTAATAAAATAAAAAAGTTTTTTCTAGCTCGAGGCCACTTATTTGTAAAAAATATATATATTATTTATTAAATTATTTTTTCCAATATTTCGATATTCATCGGATATCATTTTTAAGGCTGTAACAATATAAGAAAAACACCAATGTACGAAAAATATTAACAACGACTGTGTTTTAAATAAAAATAAAAAATACTTGAAAAAAAGAAATTATAGAATATTAAAAAAAAATAAAAAAAAGGTCGAATAAAAGAACTAAATAATTGAAAATAAAAAATATAATAACAACAAAAAGAAAACAAATTTATTAAAATATACTTACATACATATCTCTTAAACTAAAAGAGATAATATACACATGTAAACAAAGGTTTTTTAGAACTTCTCAAAGACTATTTATATTTTAAATTCTAGCTCATTCGGATAATAAATTAATTTTTGGCAAATTTTTTTTAAAAATGTGGTTAGGTTACAAATTTGAGGCGCCGCCTACGAAGCAAAGAAACTGTAAATCAACTCGAAAATATCTCAGCTCCAACCAAATGAAATTTCGTTACGATATCTTTAATATCTCCTGAGATACCAAATTATTCCCAAAATAAAAAGGTTTCTAAACCACTGTGCGTTGTCAGTACATTTGTAAGCACATCTGTGTTTTTTTTAACCCCTGTTTTTGTTGCTGACAGGCTGTTTTGTTGACAAAAAAAAAATCTTCTTTTATACAAGCCGTATTTCATGTGAACACAGCTTTATATTCATAGTCAATGCATTTCTCTAAATGTTTGACTCTGTAAAAAATATCAGAATTCTTAACTGATTTCTCAAGTACTTTAAGCTTAAAATAACATTTCAATGTTATCATCTTTCAGGGAATTTCTGTGCTTAGCAATCAGTATACAAGAGAAAAGAAAACGTACTCGTACTTACATACATTCACTATATAGTAGATATGTATAAGAATATTATGTTATTTGCTTAAAAGTATCCAAGAGCTTGATATTTGTATCAAAACACTGTCATTATTGTTTGTAACAGCTTCTAGATACTTAAATTTCTTTTTTATTATTATGTTTTAATAATTTAACATAACTATACCCGTTAAGTCTGTATGTGGCAGTAGCTTTTTCAAGAGACTAACCCATATTCTATTCAATTTAGCCTTTACTATGCCCATGTCATCTAATTTAGAGGGGTTAATTGACACGGCATTCTTTCTTTGATTAGCTAGAGGGTTTAGTAGATCTGAGTTTTTTTTTTTCAGTTCTTGTGATTATTTATTTAACTTTTCGACATGGTCTACATATTAACTAAATAGTGATTTTTTAAGAGCTTTCGGATGTGATTTAAGAAAAAACACATGAAATTTAGAAAAATGTACACAGAGAGAAAAACAACGTTAAAAAGTTCACACTTTTTTAAATTTTTAAACAAATGGTTATGAATCGACAACGCAATGTTGTTAAATTGTCGTTTTTAAAAGTCGCAACAGGCGCCGAAACTGATTTATGGCGTTTTCTTTTCTGGCAAAAATGTTACACGTTTTTCCCATTTCGCATCTTTTTTAATTTTTTCGTGTTCTTTTCTGAAAAAATGTCAACACTGCTAAAGTGTAGTGTGTTCTTTTCTATAAATGTTACACTATAAATTTAAAAAATGTTGCACCTTTCACACTATTGGCGTTTTCTTTTCTGGCAAAAATGTTACATATATGTTACACTTTTTACCCATTTCCCATATAAAAAAGGAAAAAAGTGTAACATTGTAACATTTTTAGAGGGGGAGAATCACACGATAAAACAGCTGACATTTGTTTTGTTTATGAATGTGTATTTGTGTTAAGAAACAGAAGAAAAAACTATACAAAATGGAAAATATTACTACTTTTTTATGTGCTGACAAAATTTTGGATGACTTGTTGGATTCGTCTTCATCATCTGATGATGATGAAATATTTGATATGATTATGGAAAGAAATCCACAACCGCAAGTGAAAAGCTTTGTAGACAACGTATTTATTGAATACTCTGAAGGTGATGTATGTATGTCAAATTTCATAGGACAATATCTCCTAATTCTTATATACAGATGTAATGTATGTTTACATACATATGTAATTTTTATAGTTTAAGAAGAATTTGCGTATTAGTCGGGAAGGTGCCATTCATTGGTCTTTTTGAGAAATATTCATTGTCTTATTTCAAGCGACCTTACCAGGGAGCTATCTGCCTCTTCTTTTTATCAAAAAAAAAACATGAAAAAAAGTGTTACACTG
Organism: Bellardia bayeri; assembly: GCA_950370525.1. Classification (NCBI taxonomy): domain Eukaryota; kingdom Metazoa; phylum Arthropoda; class Insecta; order Diptera; family Calliphoridae; genus Bellardia; species Bellardia bayeri. The sequence goes on from OX493268.1 coordinate 63,149,903, forward strand.
TTGTGATTTTATGTTCTTTTCTGACCATTACAAATGCGACATCTTTAAATTGAGAGGTAAACATAATAAAGGTGTAACATTTTATTTCAGAAAAGAAAACACCATTAGTTTCTTATTGTCAGACTGCTGCAATTGTTGTAAGCTAACGTGTTTATTTTTTTCTCGAAAGAAATATATAAAACAAAGAATTGATATAAATATAAATTTCGCGAATGTAAAAATAAAAATCGCAAAAAGAATTTTTATAAGAACGAGAAAATGGAAATTTTTTTCGATAGCGCAAATTTTACCTACTTTTACCTCTTGTGTATTACAAAATTTTCTATAAAAAATTAAAGTTATAACAAACATATTCTACAATAGTATTTTACCACAAGTTTGAAATAAAAATTAAATATTTGTATGTATTTACTTTCAGTTGCTCGTACACAACACTCGTACACATTAATAGAGATTGACATGTAAGTAAATTAAATGTATGTAGTTTATATCCACAGAAATATCTTAAATGTTGAAAATGTTAAAAATAAAACCGAATCCTATTTCCCTTAAAACACTTTGTAATTATCCATTTCTATAAAAGAAATCGTTCACCCCTATCGTGAATAAAAATTCCACATGAAATTTGTACCCTTTTCACATTTTTCCTATTAAAATTTAATATAAAAAAAAAAAAAAATAAAAGGGAACAAATTTCATGTGGAATTTTTATTGACCAGGAAAAGTTAAAATCAACAATATGAAATCAAACATACACATTTATAAAACAGGAATTTTTGTTTGAGTTTCCACTTCAATATTCTAGATAAGATTGTTTTTAAAAATATAAAATAAAAATAAATAAAAAAAAGTTTTATCAAAAGCTTAACTTTGTTTTAAATAAAATGCATTTAAAGGCAAATATTCAATAGAAAATACTTACATATCTGCACAAGACAACCACTTTACCATCCTGGGTTTAATTTTCATAATAAAGTAATATATGTATGTATGTAAATGGCAAAAAAAAAAAACTTATTTACGTTTTAAAGATTTTTAAGGGGAACATTTAAGGAGTTGCCTTGAAGGCAAACAATATTTGTATATGCATGAAAATGTGTATTTTATTTTATTTAAAGACATTTAAAGAATACAAACAATCCAGTAACATGAGTGGAACTTTGACGTGTGTTTTATGATGGTAGAAAATACAAAATGCTAATGTTAAGATTTATCTCACCATATTCGAATATTCTCTGTAAACTGGTAGCTACAGTGGGAAGCAAAACTGTCCAGATGTTTTGCATTAAGGAAGTAAGGTAATGAAAATAAAAGAAATATATGTAGGTATATTATCATATACATACATATATGTATTTGTTTTATTAAATTGAACCTTATTCTAAATTATAAAGCACAAAAACTCACATAAATTGCTTCAAAAAAAAAATAAAAAATTCAAAAAAAAAATTCACTATTCGGTAACTTTTGCCCAGTACAAGATTTTTTTCAATATTAAGGCAGCTAAAATAAAGATAAGCTTTTGTTACCCATATAAAGGGTGTTTTTTTAAAAGCTATAGAAAAGTTTTTCAAAAAAAAACACATAAAATTCAGAAAAATTCATGAAATCTTTATTTGAATCGATAGTACTTTTTTTTAATTTAATTCAATTTTTGAAGTGTCATGGTCAAGACTGCGCCTCAAATGGTCCATCCGCTTAGTCCAATTTTAACATACTCCTTCCAACATTTCGGCCGGTATCTCACGAATAATTGCTTTAATGTTGTTTTCCAATGCGTCAATTGAAGCGGGCTTGTCTGCATAGACATGAGCTTTAACATAACCCCACAAAAAATAGCCTAAAGGCGTTAAATCGCACGATCTAGGCGGCCAATTGACCGGTCCCGAACGTGAAATAAAATGTTCATCGAACTCGCCTCTCAATAAGTCCAATGTTGCGCGTGCTGTGTGGCATGTGGCACCGTCTTGTTAAAACCACATGTCAGGCAAGTCAAGCTCTTGCATTTTGGGCAAAAAAAAAGTTGGATGTCATCTCACGGTAGCGCTCACCATTCACAGTTACATTACGATTAGCATCATCTTTGAAGAAGTACGGTCCCATGATGCCACCAGCCTATAAATCGCACCAAACTGTGACTTTTTCTGGATGCATTGGTAGCTCCTGCAATGCTTCTGGCTGATATTCACTCTAAAATCGTCGCTGCACACAAAGAAGTGCGCGCATGAACTTTCTTAACAGAGCACGCATTTTGATAATAAAATTCAATAATTTGCAAACGTTGTTCGTTTGTAAGACAATTCATGGTTAAAGAAGATGTTTGACAGTGAAACAAAACACGAAACGTGCGTCAGCCCACTCTTATAGTCGTATAAAGTGACCATACCACCACCATTTTCATATAGCGTCATACCCAAGCTCTTTTCCGAATTTCCAAAATAGCCAAAAATCTTCCTCTGATATACATAGTTTTTCAAAAAACACAAATTCACTGGAATCCCAAACTTATTTTAGATATTCCACTATTATATTTCCATGTATTTGTTTGTCTTATTTCAGTCTTTATGGATATATTTTTGTTTTATACATTTGTTTATTAGAATCTAAGTATTATGACTGTTAAGTGATTAACAGTGCTCTGTTAAGTGCAAAATGAGCTTGGCTTAAAATTGTGGTTTTTGTCTATGCTAGCTAAATTTAAATTTATCTTTACACACATATTTACTTTTGCTTCCACCCAATACGAAAATAAATTTTTCCAATTTACCACAAACGATTGTTGTATGTATTTAAAATTACAGAACTAAAGTAATTGTTTGTCCGCCACGGTAATCTCATTTCCGACCACAACAATGTGATAGTTCAATTATTTTATTTAATACAAAGATTATTGATGTGCAAGTAGTTAACTCCAAACCAAAATGATGTAGAGTGTACAAAAAAAAGAAAGAAATAAATTACGTTTCACAAAAGTAAGTGACATCTTTATAACAACAATACTACATAAATATTTACTAAAACTGTTAGACATGTATATGTATGTATATACATACATACATACATATGTATGTAAGTATATCCGGCAGTAAATATTCAAAATTGATTGAGCTGCATAATAACCAGCGCATGACCCGGAAGTAGTATAAGCATGACCATTATTAATGGACAAAATAACAATCACATGTCGTCTGTAAGATGTAAAAGGAGATGGAAATTAATAAATCAATTTGTACCAGAAGGACAATAAGAAAAACGGGTTTCTTACACCAGATATACAAATGAATTAAGTTGTATTATAAGGAAATATATTTTTAAAATTAAGTTTTTTAGCTATTCATAAACAAATAAATATATGTATGTATGTCTATAATGTCTTAACATAAATATAAGTATATATGGAGAAAACATAAATAGAATATGTAATTTGCAAGTTGTAGGATGTTTTTTTTTATTGTTGCCTTTTGTCGAAATTTAAATGAAGATAATATGTAAGTATTTTTGTACAATATGTTTGTGTTATCTCTGTGTTCTTGCAAAATGCAAAATAGCTACTTATTTAAAATTCACTTTATAAAAAAAAAACTATTTACACATTTATTTATTAATATGAAAGTTAACATAAAACGAAAACACAAACAAGTAAGAAAGTATAGTCGGTCAAGCCTGGCCTATTAATACCCTATACTGGGTATATTAATAAAACAGTTTTTCAGAAATGGGCGCTATATGGGAGATATTACCTATTATTGATTATTAATCATCCAAAAATTTAGTGCCATGACTTCCGTCAATATATAATTATGTGTGTTAAACTTTATCTCGATATAAATACGTTTAAAAGATTTATCGAGGTTAAAGTGAATTACGAAGAGGGTCTTATATGGGAGTTTCGACTAATTATGGACCGACCATTATAAAATTAGGTGTGATCCTATTTGTACATAAGAAACTCATTTTTGTTAAATTTCATTCGGATAACAACATTTTTAAGAGATTTATGGTCTTTAAAGTGATTTCGGGAAGTGGGCCTTATATGGGAGCTACGACTAATTATGGACCGATCGTCAAAAAATTCTAACATGTTATATGTATATGTACGAAACATATGTTTGTTCAATATTATTTGGATACCAACATTTCTAAAAGAGTTATGCTCTTTTAAGTGGTTTTCGGAAGTGGGCCTTCCGAGTGGGAGCTACGACTATTTATGGGCCGATATTCACGAAGTTTGTAGATGTGATTTACCTTCATTTATTACTTATTTGTCGTGAAATTTGCTTGCATACTTGCATAATTCAAAGATTTATGACCAGTAAACCCCAATTTCGGGAGGACATTTGTATGGGGGCCAGGTGAAATAATGGGCCGATATCCACCAGTTTCAATCCCATAGATCCTTGGGCCGAAAAAATATCACGTACCAAATTTTATTGAAATATCTTCAAAATTGCGACCTGTACTCTGCGCACAAGCTTTACATGGACAGCCAGCAAGACGGACGGACGGGCATCATTAAATCGACTCAATCGACTAAATCGATCAGTATACTTTATGGTAGGTGTTGGACCAGTATTTCTGGGCGTTACAAACATCAGGTGGTATAATTACACAATATTTAAACTCTAAAAGTCTTTATTGGGAATTTGGAATCATAAAACAGTTTTTCTTCCTAAAACAGTTCTAATATATGGCGACACTGCCAACAGACAACCTATAAAATATTTTCTAACAATGCAATTAAATACTTGGAATATGTACATATGAACATATTGTTTAAACATGTCCTTGTGTACATTTATTTCCAAGTTGTACAAGTTGATGAACTTTTGCACATGTACGTAAATTTACAAGTGCATTTCTATAATCATTTTATCTATATTAAGTAGAATTTAATAATTGTGGTACACAATTACGATTACAATCTTCAAAACGGAATCAAATGATGCTACTTGAATGCTTATTTATTTAAAAATGTTTTTTTTTATAAAAAATTTTAAGAATTTCAAACTTCTGCTTCCCCGAACCCATTTTGAATTTTTAACAGCCTTTTAATGTCAATATTTATTTAGGTAGCGGGCAGCCACGTAAATCAACCATGAGTACCTACAATAAATATTTGTTACAACAACTGTAGATACATACACACATATATCTGTTGGCAACAGCAAATATTAGGAAAGATGCTTAAATAAAGAATAGGCTTTAGATACTTTAATAGTGTTTTAAATAAAGGATACAAATTTAGAGCCTATTTTAAATTCAAAAAAGCTAGACATCGTTGTCTTGTTCATTATTGTCTAGCAAATATTTGTTACATTTTAAAGCAAAAACTTCTACTAAATTTAAGACCATCATAGTGGGAAGGGTATATTGTATTTGTGCTGATGTTTGTAACGCCAATTATTATTAGTGCAACACCCATCTTAAAGTATGTATACCGATCGACTGAGAATTACTTTCTGAATCGATTAAACGATGCTCTTCCGTCCGTCCATCCGTCAGGCTCTCCATGTAATGTTTGTGCGTAGAGTACAAGTCACAATTTTGAAGATATTTTCATAAAATTTGGTACATAACAGTAGTCAACAGAAATTTTGATCCACTATAAGTGGCACTTATTTTCCATGTAAAATCGGCCGCTGAATCCGAAAATGAAGACCAAAATTACTAAAGTAGAACAGTTTTTAAGATATCGCCAAATGTTTAAATTTTCCGTTAAAAAAAAGTAGTGGTTGCACCTAAATTGAATTATTTCCGAACCAAAACGGTTGATTTCAACTTTTTTAAGTGGTTTTTAGATGCTTTATCAACTCTCCATACAACTCTCTATATTTTTAATCCGATTGTCAGCTTCAAAGATATTTTGTAATATGTCAACAATTTTGCTTGAATTTTGACGAAATTTAAAAAAAAAAAGTAAATTCAGTGTTAAATTTCATTATATTAGTCTTATTTTTTATTTTTTTTTCTATTTAGTGTTGAAGTGTGATATATTACGAAGAAAATAAGAGGTTTTTTTATTAAAATTGGGTAATAATTGTAGACGCTGCATGAGTTTAAGTAAAAATGAAGAAATTTAGTTTTTTTGCAAATATAGTTGCATTTGTTTGTTTTGACATTAGCGGCGTTCAGTATTCTGTGCAAATGGCAATCCAACAACAAGATACACACAATTGCATTTGTCAAAACATTGCGTTCATGCAATACTAAAATGGTATAGTTTTTTCGTTACGTGTATTGCGTTTGCAACTCTGACATTTAAACAGCTGACAGATGTAAACATATTGATTATAAGGTAGTATTGAAGACACAGCTGATTTTGATTATAAGGTAGTATTGAAGACACAGCTGATTTTTTTTTGTTACTTTTGTATTGTCAAACGTTGTTTATGTTTACAAATTTCTAATTGTCAAAATGCTTATAAGTGTCAAAATTTGTTTATTATTATTGTTGTCGTTTTCTATTTCCATCACATACCTGATGGAAAATGGGTTTTTTGTTTTTCGTACCAACTATATAAATATATACCATAAACCATACCATAAATATATACCATAAACTATACCATTTTATAAATTTGTTAAATAATCATAAAACTTTACCACAAATTTACTTTAGCGAAAATTTGATATATCTTATAGCAACATTATTGGGTTAATTGTCGCGATTATCTAAAAATATTGTTATATATGAAGTATCGAGTCATTTGCGAAAAGTTAACCTTGGTAAAATAATAACTAGAAATATTATTGTAAGAATAAAAGAAATAGAAGAGTTAACTTCTAACGATTTTGAAATCCTGCCTCAAAATCATTTAATGTAAATGAATATGTCAAAGACTCATATTGTTCGATAATTCAACCAAAAATTTATTGTCGTAATAATAGATGCAAATTGATATCAGTTCCAAAATGTTCATGAAATTTAACGAAATCTCTTTTGCTTGCACTATTACACAAATAGTAACCTATATGATATACAGCCATTTCAATTAATTTCATTTCGTTCGGAAGTGGAATTAATTCCATTTTTTGCTTCTATAGAAAAAGCAAAACGAAAAATTTGTTCGGAATATAACCAATTGTTCGTTTTACTTTTTCTTTAGAAGCAAAATACGGAAATAATTCCACTTCCGAACGGAATTAAATTCTGTGACATGGCTGATATTTATCTGTTTCATCTGAAATACCAAATTTTGATGCAACAGTATTTTGAAATTGTACCATATGACTCGTGGTAGTACCTCGGTACCAACTGTGTTTAAAATGTATCAAAAAATGAAATTTAATACCATGTTTGCCATCAGCGACCTGAATAAATATAAATAAAAACAACGAATGTTTGTAATTTTCAGTCAGCTGTTTTTGACATCAAAGAAGTCAAAGCAAAAACAAATAACCATGTTGTTTTTGTATTTGTTGTACTTGTTGTAATGCGGCTACTATATTATAATCAATATGCCTTGCACTAATCAAAGAAATAAAATTAAAACAATGGACCAACAACCAATTTCAAAGAAGAAAATTAAAAGGGAAAACCCAAACAAAAAGTGGACGCCTGAAGAAGTATTGTAGTGTACCTATAACAATAGTATACACTATAACCATGTTAATGCACTTTAAGTTAAAATGTAATTTTAGAACATAAGAATTTTAAATAACAAATAAGCATATTATACAATTTTAATAGGTTAATGCACTTTTAGTTAAAATGTAATTTCAAATAACAAATACAAGTTTAAATTTAAAAATTAAATATGATATTTATCTTACTAAGCAAAATTGTAACAAAAATTTTTAGTATAAATAATTGAAATTATAACATAATAAAATATCAGAAACAATTTGGATTAATACACATTCACTTGTCTTCTCAATTATTCTGACTGAGCACTTTAAACAGTGCTTAGGTGAACCAGGTGCGACCAGACGCAGCATTCAAAACAAACTGGAACTACACACTAAAATATAGACTTAGGAATAAAAATAAAATAAAAACATAATAGTATATACTAACTGTCGTATTTATAAAAAATAAAGCAGATTTGAAGTATGCTTTAAGACAAAATTTTCATACAAAATTTTCTTAAGGTACACTTGAAGTCTACTTTAATTTTTTATAAATACGGCAGTAAAACATTAACTTTAATTTTTTATAAATACGGCAGTAAAACATTAACTGCCATATTTATAAAAAATTAAAGTAGACTTCAAGTGTACTTTAAGAAAATTTTGTATGAAAATTTTGTCTTAAAGCACACTTCAAGCATACTTTAATTTTTATAAATACGGCAGTAAATGTCTATGTACCACCATTCCAAATTGTGTCTTCAGCAACTTCTTCTTCTAAAAATTCAAAAAATTTTTCTTTGGCACTTTTTCGTGACATTTTTAAAATACGTTTACTGTAGCTGATCTACAGTTTTAGTGCATAAATTGCATTAGTATCGCGAAGTACAAAAAAAAGGAGTGCTCACAATCAATGTCAAAACATTTGCAAGTGCAAACTTTTGCAATACAAAACGCATCGAACATTGAATACCACTAATAAAGGCTCAGTTAGTTCCCGTTTACACAGGGAAACATTTGGAAGGAAAACATCTGAAATTCTCTTTTGTATTTTCCTTCGCGGTCATACAGGGAAACATTGTTGTGGGAAACATTCCAGTTTATATTTGTTTTTTGACATTTGTTTAATTGCAGTGTTGTTTTTTTTTTAATTTCTACTGTTTTTGATTTGCTAATGTAAGTATGTATATATTTGATTTGCGAAATAAATATGTTAATAAATTATAAAACATAATATTTTTAAAAACATTTTTTTTTTGATATTTATTTAATCGGGCTCGATTTCTTTAAATTTAATTTTCATTAAATTATTTTTACTGAAGGAATTGTTTTACAACATGCAATCTATATTAAAATTTATTGAGCTGGGGTTGAACCTGGCTGGAATTTACATGATTCTCGAAATTTAATTTAATGAACTCGAGCCCGACTAAATAAATATCAAAAAAAAAAAAAATTTTAAATTAACAGTTCGAATAAAAAATAATAATTATTTTTAAAAACATTTATATTATTTTATTTTCAAAAAGCTAAGTGCACATTAATCCGCATTTTCAGTTGCATTTGATATTGACAGTTGTTTACGTTAAAGTATTTTGTACGTCATCCACATGTTCGTAATTTCAGAAAGGATATTTTCTATTGCCGGGGCACTAATAACAGATAAACGATCAAAACTCGGATCTAATGGAAAATCATTTAATGAAATTTTATTCATAAATGTAAATTCGAAAAACTAATTATTAGCTCAAAACCATGTAAGTAACAAAAAAAAATATGTTTTTTATAAATTATTGTCTACTATATCTAAGCTAACGATATGTATGTTCCTATTAAAATAAATTTAATATAATATTATTAAAAAATAAATAAATATTATTATTAAAAATATAAAATACATATTAAAAAATATTTATTTTATTTTAATGCTTATTTTTATTTTGTTTGTCCTTCAAGGATAGAAGTTTTGTTTATATAATACCTAGTGTAGTATGTAGTGTAGTATACTTACGTTTAAAAGACTGAATTATTTTTGTTACCTATAATTTATTACTCCTTATTCTTGCTTAGAAGTGTAAGTGAATATAATTTGAATAATTTAATACCTTTAATATTAAGATTTTAGTTTTATTATACATTTGTATGTATGTATGTATGTATATCTAGTAGTAGGTATTACCTACCTTGTGTTAAAATCAAGTTTTAAATATGTAATCAGTTTTGGCCTACATAGGCTTTTCGATTACAATAAATAAATTAAAAATGAAATGAAATGAAAATTGTTAAGTTTATCTGAATAAAAAAATACATAATTGTTTTTATATTTACATAATTCACAACTTTTTCTAAAGTACTATTTTAGGCTAAATAGCACTGTTGTGAACAGCCTGTTGTATGTATTATAATATACTATGAGCCTCAAAAGTGAGTAAACACAACAAATTATTTGATTTTTTTAAGATAATGAAAATCCTAAAATCTATCCATCGATTGAAATTTAAAAGTTTCGTTTTGTTGGATATTTGGTTGAATAATAGATTCGGCTATGAAAAAAATTTAAGTTGAACTATAATGCTTTTCATAATCTTAAAAAACTCAAAGAATTCACTGGTGCTTACACACTTTTGAAGCTGGGTGTAAGTTCAAACATCAAAATTGAATGAGAAATAAATATAAAAACAGGTATATATATTTTTTTTTTATTATTTATTATTTTTTATTAATAGATTTTTGTATGTATATATTTAATTTATTTACAATATGTTTACTGCCGTATTTATAAAAAATAAAGTAGGCTTGAAGTGTGCTTTAAGACAAAATTTTCATACAAAATTTTCTTAAAGTACACTTGAAGTCTACTTTAACTTTTTATAAATACGGCAGTTAATATCTAACAGTCTAATTCATAAAAACTTATCAAGGGTTTATAACAGACTTATAAAGCAAATATCCATACAAAATTTGCTTTATAAGCCTGTTATAAACCTTTGACAAGTTTTATGAATAAGGGGGTAAATCTATATATGGCATAACATTTTGTTGTACGCCAGATTGGCACAATTCCAGGAAAGTAAACTTTGTTTACAAAGTACATATAGATTTTATATAATTTTTAATAAAAATAACAAGATAAATTATAAGTTAATATTTTCATGGAAAATTAAAAAAACAAATTCATTTAAAATAAATCTTCTATATTTTAAATAAACTTCTATATACTTATACAGGGAGAAAAGGTTTAAGCCATTTAGTATACATACATATTAACTTCATTCAAATTTAGAGTGGTTTTACCAAAATATTGTATTCTAACCCCCTTATTCATAAAACTTGTCAAATATACATATATACATACAAAATTTGCTTTATAACCCTTGCTAAGTTTTTATGAATTAGACTGTAAATTTTTTGTACAATGGGCAAACACCAATAAAGTAAAAAATATTTTCCGGAGCATCTAAATTGCACAGTGTTATTTTTGAAAGACTTTGCATTCAAATCTAGCAAGCCACCTCTAGCCCTTATTATTAAACCGACTGTACGTGGAGAAAAATTTGAAGTATATAATGATGAAACATTGTAGTCCAGTATAATAGAATATAGATCATGAAATTGTGAACTTTTTGCGTTTTCTAAGTAATCATTACGTTCCTTGAGTTTGAGTTGGTCCAATATAGGTTTCCACTGTTTGCTAAGTGGATATATTGTGTTATCAGGGGTAAACTGTATATGTTGGCAGATATTTTTACACTCTTTAGCCCAACAAATATTTTGTTCTATAATTTTTAATGCCAAAATACGAGGTAATCTGTAGGATTCATACTTAATACTTTATTAATATAGTCTAGGTGCAGTCTTATAGAGTCTCTAGGTTTGTTTCTATATACAAAATGTAATTTGGTGTAGTGGTAGGAAGATACAACATTTTTTTAATTAAAAATCTAAATAGTTTTTCAACCTCATCATACGTAACCCCACATTTGCGCTGCATATGACATAATAGATCTGGATGCTGCTTGAAATATTTGAAGCTTATTATTCTGTTTGTTTATGTATTTGGACCAAGTAGAGTTTCGAGGCAGCTAATTTATTGTTCAAGTGTTTCCTAAAAGAGAGATGGTATGGAATGTCTACTATTTATAACTATTTACAATCTCAATATTATCACCACCAAAAAACCAGTTTAAATTTGAAGAAATTCTAGTACCGGAACGAAATATATACCCCTATATATTTCGAGACGAAGTCTTGACATGAATACGAAAAAACTGAAGAAAAAAGGAAAAAACAACTATGAATAGAAATTAATAAAAAAATGATAATTACAGCAAAAACTTCGAACTACCAGAACTAACACTGGTTAAAGGATTGATGTTTGTCTGTTGGCTGGCCGGCACCGCAGTGGTGCAGGTGGTAGAACGCAAAGAATTCTGATGAGAGAAAGTGGGATTTCTCGAAACATATGTAAATTCAACAACCCAGGTTAGATCCCCAGTCAAGAAAAATTATCAAAAATTTTTAATAATAAAATTTTTCAAGTTGTAATTCCTAACTTCAGTAAAAATAATAATTTGACGATCTTGGTCCCTATTTTGACGATTTTTCAGTATAAATGATTTGCAACACTTTTTTCTCATATAAAATTTATAATTTAGTTTCGGAAAAAGAAAAGAGTTTATTGGAATTTTGGAAACACATTTCGGACATTCAAAGGAAATATTTAGTCAGGTAAATTTAAACAACACAAAAATTAGGAATAGGTTAGGAACGTCTTCTTTGGAATAAATGTTGTTGTTTTAATATGAATGTTGTACCTGAGCTTATTAAAAAGTTTAATAGGGAAATGTACCTACAAAATTAAATGTACTAAACCTTACAACAACTATAGAATAATTATTATTTCATAATTGAACTGTTAATTTTACTTCTTGATAATTTTAGTCAGGCTTTTTTTTAGAAATTTCTAATAATATTATAGAATTTTCAAATCCGTTTGAGAAATTTTTAATTATATTTCAGAATCCAAACATATTTTTAACTAAACTTTTATGAAATTCGATAAGAATATTCTGAAAACCAACTAGAAACTACAGAAAATCAAATGAAATTTTTTTAAATATAAAATTAAATAGAAAATTCTGAAATATAATTGAATAATTCTAAAACGCATAGTGTTGTAAAAAGGTGATATTTTGTATTTAGAAGTAGAATTTTTTATGTTTTACATTGTTACTATGAAGAAATTGTTTTGTTTAATTTATATTAAAAATTTTTAAGAAACATTGATAAAAATTGCTTAAAAAATTGATTTTAAAAACTATATTTTGAAAAGTAATTTATTATTAGATTTTGTGTTCCTTTTACATAAATTTTTGTGTTTTGTTTTGTTATTTGTTACTTTTTTTTTAATATTGATATTTAAAACTATTTTTTTAAACTTTTATCGATCCCTTAAACATATTTAATTTTTTTTTTTGTTTTTTTTTATACTTTTTGTTTATGTATTAAAAAAATTTATTTAAAAAAATAAATAAAATATTGAATTGATAAAAAGTTTTATTTTAGTTGACGATTTTGAAAAATGCATTTTGACGATTTGACGATTTTTTATTCAAGATTTGAACCCTTATTTATCTGGCAACTATGGTTATAGAACCCCAAAACTAATTTTTGCACTCATTTGGGCGAACAATTTGAGGCACTCGTTATTTAGAAACATGGCATTAGTATTTTTGAGCTACCATTTTAACACTCACAATTTGTTTAAATGCTCGTTAATTATTTTAACTTTATTTAAAACGTTTCTTTGTCTTTTTACCACATACTAAATATATTTAGTTCTTATCACTCGTACTTCCCAAATTTAAAAAATGAAACTAATCACTTGTAAATGCTTCTGACTTCGTTGTATGCAAACAAGGGAATTCCCCGTTTTCATGTTTATTATATTGTATGTATGAATTTGAAATTAATAAAAAAAAAATTCTGCCATCACGGATAATAGAGGTAATCACGGATAATAGAAGCAAACAATTTGAAAACATTGCAAACAAAAAACAATAGACTGATATTTTTCCATCACGGTTAATCGGGGTTACCGGTTAACCGAATGACGTATAATCGAGGCCCGACTGTAATAACAATACCAACATATAACAGAAACACGAAAGCACTCATCAATATGCAATCACTTTAGTAAACACACACAAACTTGTACAAACAGTTGTAACTGTGCACGTCTTTATCATCAAACGTTACCAATTTAATTACATTACAAGGCTACTTCTTAAAGCCATCTATACTTCAAAAATACTAATTTTACATGCATTATTCCCATAATTCATTTGATGTATTTCAAGTGCTAATTCATTTACATTTATTGACTGACTGTGTTCTTCAATATTATTATTGGTTTTTAAATTCATTATTTTTGTTCATTTTACTTTTGTTTAATACAATTTTCCAATTCAAACTCAAATTCAATATGTGTACGTTACATTTCAATAAAGACCGAATTCATTTGATATAATTTTTATATTGTCTAAACCCGTTTTTAGACAACAGTAGTAAACTGAGTTTAAAAGCTGTTCTGTTACACCAGGGAAATAGTAAAACATCGATTCCACTAGCACATGCTGTAAATTTAAAGGAATCGTACGAATCGATGGCTTTATTGCTAAATCTTATTAGCTACAAAGAACATAATTGGAAAGTTTGCGCTGATCTCAAAGTCGTTGCTATGGCAACTGACTTGCAACAAGGATACACAAAATACATGTGTTTTTTGTGCGACTGAGGCTACAGGTCATAAAATGTTTTGTAAATTTTTTAAATTACCAGGTTATAAATATTTCGCCTAAAATGACACGTGCAGAAACAAGTCATTAAACACGGATTTTCCATAAATATGGGGGAATATTTATTACCTGGTAATTTAAAAAATTTACAAAACATTTTATGACCTGTAGCCTCAGTCGGGTTTGGTGTGCCATTACATGCCACTGCTGCTATTATCCATGGATTTATGGCCGATCTTGTTAAGGCAGGCAGACCATATTCACTACACACTCAACTTGGGGCTCTTAAAAAAAATTTGATTTTTTCTTCATAAATGTATTTTTAACTGTAAAAAAATTTTTAAAATGTATTTTTAACAAGGTGGTCTCTTAAATGCTCTTCTCCTGTCCAAACAAGGAGTCGGGGCCCATTTTTTTATTGCTGATTCTTAAAGCAAAAATTATGAGGAATCCAAAAAAAAAAATTAGCCGGAAAATTTAGGAGCTTCTGTGGAAAATCGGAAAATTTAATTTTCATGGGAAAATTTAAAGGTAAATTTCTAAGAAAAATTAGGAAAATTTTATTTTTCAATTAAAGCCTGATTCAATACCTTTCCAACAAGCTATCACTCGTTGCGATCGCTTTAGTAGTTTTTTTTTAAACAACTTTCAATGAGGTCCCTTATGAAGAATTCTTCAATTTTGTCACATGACAGTGGTGTACATCACCACTAAACCAGTCACTGTAAAAAAAAAAAATATGTAGGTACATTATTTTTTGCTGGGCAATCGATTGAGACTATTTATTTTAAAATCGGAGAGGGGTCGTCCAAAAATTTGCCAATTTTGATCGTTTTCATATGGAATTGCTCTATATTGAATTATAAATATGAAACCATTTTAATAAGAAAATATAATTAGTTTTGTACAAGACAAAAGCATACGGTAATTTAATCTAAAAAACGGTAATTTTTTTTCGAGAGCGAACAATGCTACGAAATATGGTTTTTATTTGGGCTAGTTAAATTCGAATTTATCTTCACACACATGTTTCATATTAATTTTAAATAGACGTTAGAGAAATTACTGCTTTTTGTGTAAACTGTCAAAATATTTGTTTGTACATATACAATAATATACGCAGTATATACCCCTATATTGTAGATATGTAATTCAATTCTTAATAATCTTTCAAAATCAATTATTTATAAGTATTTAATATAAAATTGTTCTTACCTTTTGAAGACATTATATATTATTATCAATTAATACATTAGTTAAACCGAATCCGTACCGATTACCGTTTTATTGGTACTATTTATGTGAATGGCAACTCTACTACACTTTACCATTCACAAAAACTCAAAAAACACTTGACGAATATGTTTTTGTAAACAAACACCAAAACAGTGTTGCCAGAAAATGAATTTCAAAATATGCTACAACTTGAAAAACTAAGTGCTAAAATGTTCTACAGAAGAAAAAAAAGTGCTAAATTTTTTCAATGTAACAATACAATTTCTATTTCAAATGTTACAAATATAAATTATAGTTTTCTCTAATTTTGTTCACAACAATTGTTGACTTGTTTTGATAGATTACATTTCATATATTAATTCAAAAATTTTCGTTTTAATTTATTTAGCACACTGAAAGAAATTTAGTTGAAATATTAAAAAAAGTTTTTTTTAATTTTCCAAAAGTATTTTTTGGAGTAAAAAAGTAAAAATTTGTTCGGGAAAAAATTTTTTTTACCAAGCAAATTATGCTAAAAAGCATTTAGCATAATTTTTAAAAATTTCAATGCATTTTCGAGAAACAAAATGCTAAATTTAGCACTGAAAGTGCTAAAATGGCAACACTGCACCAAAAACTACTTTTTCTTGCTCTGCTTTTTCTATTGAGAATTTACTCTTCTCTTCTCACACTTTTATTTTGCAAAAAAATCACAACCAACAACAACACATTTAAATGAAAACCAAGATGCAACATGTTTGCATACACACTTGGTTACAAAGGGCTTTTTACTAGATAATAACAACAAAAACAATGGAATTATTGCATACACACTTTATATTATGATGCTTACTTTTTTTTTTGACATTATTTATTTGAATATAAACTTTATTTTAACACAGATTTCTAAGAACTTTTAATTAATATTTTATTAAATTATACCTATGTAGTACAATATTTAATATTTTCTGGACTTTGTAAAAATTTTACAACACTCTCACTTTATTTAAATTGCACTTAAAGACGGACGATAGTTCACAAAGCTAACATTTAATGCAAGTAGCGCTGTAGGGAGGATTATAGTGGTAGGCCAATGTAAGCGGCATGCGGCCGCGGGCGGCAATCAGCTTCAATAAACGTTTATTAGTGTGTACATTGTGTAAAAAGAATTAGGAAAATGGAAATAAATTTTAATTTTTAACTAAACTCATATGTCACATATTATATGGGTTTTTCCATGGTTATGCACGCGACATTTGTACACGTTTAATTGTCTTTGAATATTGTGAAAATGGAAATGGATTGGAATTATAGAATCGTTCATTGTATGTGATGAGACTTTTCAAATAGTATATATATTAGAAAATTGAGCACTGGGTACCCAAGTTCCATGCAATCAAAGTTGACTTACGCACGTGACAAAAAATGGAAGTGCCTTTTAGAGCCGTAAGAAAAAGTGCGAAATTAGGCGAATTGTAGGAAATTTTTATTTCGGAAAAAATGTTTTTATAAAGGTTAATAATGGACCTTTATAATCATGCATTGTTCAAAAACAACTATGAATAAATTTGCTAAGAAAAAAATAATTTGTTGATTACGCACGTGACACTTTTTACCTTCATACATATTTTAGTAATTTTATATACATATATGTGTGTATATATATTTTTTTTTACCAAAAAATTAAACTTTTATTCAAAAATGAAAAATAAAAATATACTACAATTAATCTAATTTAATTTTTTCCTTAAAAAAAATTATGCGAGCGTTGTGATTTTTTAAGTCACGGTGGACCATTTCATGGAAATACCCATATACATGTGTATGGCGACATCGTTTTAAGCGGCAAAGTTGAAAAAATTCTACTTTTACCGTCCACGGCCGCATGCCGCCTACATTGGTCTTCCACTATAAGGCGAATTACAGGCGAATTCAAAAAACTTTAAAATTAAGCAAAACAAAACACGTTGTGTACGTTGACCCTCATACATATGTCATACAAATGTCAATAGGAGTTTAACGATCATAAATGTTTGAATTATAAAAGTATCTAAACAAATTTCATCACAAATGAGTAATAAATGAAGTAACAAATGAGTAAATAATGAATGAATTACTAGTCGTAGCTCCCATATAAGGACCAATTCCAAAAATCACTTTAAAGACCATAACTCTTTTAAAAAAGTCGATATCCAAATTATATTGAACACAAATATGTTTCGTATACATAATATGATAGTATTTTTGATGATTGGTCCATAATTAGTCGTAGCTCCCATATAAAGCCCACTTTCGAAAATCACTTTAACGACCATAAATCTCTTTAAAATGTTGTTATCCAAATAAAATTTAACAATTTCATATGTACAGAAATTTTATAATGGGCGGTCCATAATTAGTCGAAACTCCCATATAATACCCTCTCCGTAATTCACTTTAACCTCCATAAATCTTTTAAAAGTATTTATATCGAGATAAAGTACATATAACATACATAATATTTATATTTACGAAAGTCATGCCCATTTCTGAAAAACTGTTTTATTTATATACTGGGTGTAGGGTGTTATATGGTCGTGCTTGACCAACTATACTTTCTTACTTGTTTTATGTAAAAGTTAAACAGTTTCACATACATGTAGGTTAAACTTAATATAGCCACCATCGTTTTATAAATTGAGAATTCAAAAGTAAAAAAAAATTCAAAACTATTAATTTCAAATAAAATAAATATTAATAGATCAAGAGCTAAGCATTTCAAAAATATTCTTTGCTACATCTTTCCTAACTTTTAGTTTTAGCTTGCTCTAAAAATTATTCCATGAGTATCAGATTATTACCACTGTAAACTTTCTACGGACAAAAAGTACCAAATATTATGCCTTCTTCCCTAATCAAATCATCTCTGCTGATAAAAACAACAATAACAACTGCATTTTAATACAAAGCAAATATCATCTGTCAATTTAACCAAATAAACTTACCTTAGCAGCTTTCCTAAAATCTCTACACATGCAGATGCAACTGGCAACAGCATCAACAAGTAAGTGCCTAATATGTATTAAACTACTACACACACAACATTCTACATGATTTTTTCCACATATTTTAACTACCGTACCGTAACACACGCAAACAAACATTAACCACCATTTTTTTTTTTAACAACAACAACTTGCTATTTTTCTATACATAAATTTTCTGCATTTTTATTTCTTTGATTTCTCGCTTATTTTCAAACTTCAGTGTTTGCAATTGCACACAATGATTAACAACACTTTATATTTTAATTATTTACTATTAGATATTTAATTAACACTTTAGGATATTTTTAATAAATATTTTAAAACTTCACTGGCAAAACACTTGTGGACGGAACGACTTAATATAGCGAACTAAATTAGAAAAGGAATAGGAGGAAGAAAGCTTAGAAATATAAAAGCTTTAAACTGAACGATACGTTAAGTCTAAATGGCTTTAAGGCTAAAAGTGATATATCAGAATAGAGCTTACATTTGAAAAGCAAAGACTACAACCATTTTGCAAACGGCTTTAAGTAAAGCTTTTATTAAAAAACTTGTAGGTTGATTTTAAAGACTTAACAAATAATATCTAAAGTAAGCTTTAATTTTAAATGTTAAAAAACTCGAATTGGATTTAATTCAGTAACGTTTTGTAACAGTAGACTACATTTTCAATTATGGTGAAATTGAATTTTATTTCTCAAATAATGTGGCAGCTTGTGAACGGTTCGTGTAGAATTTGTTAGACTTCATTTGCATTGCATTTCTAACATAAATATTGATTTATTTAGCAGTAATTCCAATAAGTTCATAAATTATCGAAGAGTTTTTTGTTTTCTAAATACATAAATCTTATTTTGTGTGTATTCCAATGTAAGATGTAACAAACAATATTTATGGAGACAATTTAAAATTTTATTTGTAGCAAAAGTATTAGTTGTTGTTATTATTATATAAGAAAGTTTGAACTTTCTTAAAGAAACAAATTCTATAAATCGTTGTTTTGCTTATGTTGGTACAAAAGAGGTTTGCAGGTTTTTTGCTATTTGAAAGACTGAAAACAAAACTTTTTTAATCAGTGTAACTGGCAAATAAGCAACAATTATGTTATTTTTGTAACTTACTAGAATGTGTAGACACCATGTATATTTGTGAAATTTTTGTAATGTATCTTTTGTTTCAAAAATAGCATAGTGACGATTTGACGATTTTTTCATTTGAAAGTGACGATTTTCTGAATTATTAAAATTTTTTTTAATCATTTGTTTATTTTATTAATGTTTTTGTTACCAAACTCTCTCTTTTTTTCGAGACAACATTTAATATCTTAAAAATTAAGAAGAACATGACATATGTATGTATGTAAGTATATCAAAAACAAAACTAAGCAATAATAGTGTTTCATTAATTATTGACAATTGTTAAGTTTAAGTACAATAATGCCAAATAATATTGAGTCTGGATAGTAGAAATTACTTATTTATCTGTAAACTGTAAAATTTTTAGAGGAAACAATTTCTGAATTTCAATGGTGAAATTCTACAAAAACTTCTCCTATTTTAACAAAACGTCAAAAGAATATTTAGCCAAATAAATTTAAATAACAAAAATGTGAAAATCTTTGAAAATAAGTACCTGTATATGATGGATGAATTGGATTCTATACTCAAAATGTTATTTAAAACTTAATAAACTGAATTGTTATAATGTCAAAACAATTCAGTTTATTAAGTATTAAGTTATATTAAGTTAACCTGAATTAATAAAATATTCTAAATTCAGATATTTATTTATAAAATACTGTAAGCCTTGTTTCACACTCTTCAGCTTTAGCTGACCAGATTTTGTTAAATTTTTTTTTTTGAACTTACCCATTTCATTCACACAAGTTGTGTTTAACATTATATTTTTTGCGATTTCTTATTTAAAAAGAGACTATATACAAGAGACTAAATAAACTTGAATTTGTATGTTTGCGCTTAAATAAAAAATTTCAAAATACTATTAGAAATAGTGACTTTTTATTTTCTGATTTTTTTTGACGATTTTTAAAATTCGAAATGAGGATTTTTTTCATTTTTTATCGGGATTGTGACGATTTTTTCCGAAATTCATCTGCCAGCCCTGACTACATTCGACAGCGAGTTTCACACATTAACCGCCTGGCCCACGATGCCGAACGATAACGTTCGCTTAGATAAGACTTAAGACACAAACTTTTTATCGTATCTATTTTTTACGCAATCAAGTTTGTGTCTTAAGTCTTATCTAAGCGAACGTTATCGTTCGACATCGTGGGCCAGGCGGTTAATGTGAATTAATGTGCCAGAAACTCCCATTGTCCGATAATTCAACCAACAATTTCTTGTCGTAATAATCATCTTATAGATGCATATTTAAAGATCAAATTGATATTGTTCATGAAATTTAATAAAATCTCTTTGGCTTGCACTATTACACAAATAGTAACTAAAATGATATATTTCTCTATTTCATCTGAAATACCAAATTTTAATGCAACAGCATTTTGAAATTGTACCAAATGACACATGGTAGTACTACGTTACCAACTGTGTTTAAAATTTATCAAACAAAAGTACTATTACACCAAGTTTGCCAACGCTGTTATACATTGCGCAGATCGGTTATATTTTACAAAAACTGTGAGAGTAAAATTGAGAGCAAAATTTCTTCTTGTGACGTCACAAGTCAAAAATATTTTTATGTTTGCTTAGCTTCTATATAAATTTTAATGCAAATAAAAGTTTTGATTCAGGGTCACAGGTCTAATATAAGATCCTCTTCGAAAATCACTTTAACACGTACACATCTTTTAAAAGTGTATATCGGGATAAAATTTAACACAGAAGTCACACCACTAAATTTGTGGATGTTCGGTCCACAATAGCCAATAGCTTCCATTTCTGAAAAAACTGTTTTTATACATATACTGGTCGGGCTTGACCGACTTTACTTTTTTACATATTTTAATTATGAAAATTTCTAAAAAGAAACAATAAATTAACGCAGAAATATTTATTCGTTTTATTCGATTATTCTTCTTAAAATTAATCGAATAAAATTATTCAAAAATTATAGTTTTGAAATTCTTTGAATAATTATTCGTAAGAAATTGTGTTTACTTTTTTATTGACGCTCACAGTATTTTTGCTGAACGTTCTTGGTAAGTTCCTGTTTTCTTTAATTAAAATTTTAGTTTACGATGCCTGCTTAAGGTAAATTTTTGAATCTTTAACATTAAAACCGTCAATGTTGGATTTGCAAGGATTTGCTGTTCATGATTTTCTTTCTAGTTTGTTTTTTCATTGCTTAGCACTGGTGTTTTACTTTTTGTCAGAATAACTTTAGCAATGTTTAAATTAAAACATAAATAACTGAAATAAACAACCGGGTTTCATGTGAACAAAGCTATACATACATATGTATGTTTGCTTATTACAATTACCCTTTGCATTAATGTAATAGAGGAACCATCTACAGCGAATTCATTTTATATATTTGCTATAAACTCTTTGTACTTACTTCATAATACGTATTTGCACATGTTGCATGTTTAGGCCCCAAACAAAAGTTTTAATTTCCTGAAAGTAAATAAAAAAAAATTAACATACAAATATTTAGTGTTTTTTTTTATTTGCTCAAATAAAATAGATGAATTAAAGGCAAATGAAAACTGTTGAAATTCTTTTAAAATAGAAATAGAATAGAAAGAAGAACCTAAAAAACAAAACAAATAAAATATTAAAGCATAAACAAAAACGTAAAGTATCTATAGTCGAGTATTATATTTATCTGTAACGAATCTTAAATACTCTAATCGTTACCATAATTTAAAAGTAGCCTTCTTTATGTAAAAATCTTATTGGAAAGGCCTTTGAATTACCTTACCCTACATTTGTTATTCATATTAACTTGTTACTTGTTATTATAAAAAATAGTTAAGACTTTTTGCTTTCATTATCTCCGCAATTTATTAACCGATCTCGTTGATTCTCAATAGCGTTATACTTAAACCTATAACTAATATATTAAATAGAGTTGAGAGTTTGTACGATATTTAAAACCTTCGAAAAGCTGATTTCCACTAACATACAAATTTTTACCAAAATACAAACTTACTTATCTACAAAGATCCTTAATACACATCTACATACATATATACTTTATAAGAACGCAAGTGAAAATTTTAGAAATTACAAACGCAATGTTAGATTTATAAAAACATATGTACATATGTATGTAAATATGTATATTAGGGTGGGGCGATGTGAACATCTTAATGGGCGCTTCGCGTTTCTGATTCTTGGGATTGTACTGGCACAAAAAGGGGATTTCAGAAGAAAAAGTGGCACCAAAAAGGGGATTTTTTTTAAAAAAAAAGTGGCAACAATTTAAAAAACATTAATCAATGATTAAACACGGCTTACTGCCGTATTTATAAAAAATTAAAGTAGACTTCAAGTGTACTTTAAGAAAATTTTGTATGAAAATTTCGTCTTAAAGCACACTTCAAGCGTACTTTATTTTTTATAAATACGGCAGTTAATATTTAGTTTTATTCATGAAAATTATAAATTTAATTTTATTTAGAGATTATAATTACAAAACATAACGAAAACATAAATAAAATAAGGATATAACATTCTTTTGCTTTAATCTAAAAAAAATTATATAATGTAGTTCATTTATTTATTGCAGCTGTTTAAACATGACAGTTTCAAAATTTATTACGAAAATCAACAACTTCTTGAAAAACTTTTAACATAAACTGCCGTATTTATATATAAAAAATTAAAGTAGACTTCAAATGTACTTTAAGAAAACTTTGTATGAAAATTTTGACTCAAAGCACACTTCAAGCCTACTTTATTTTTTAGAAATACATGACACATATTTATAAATTTGACATATTTTTTATTTTTTGATAAGATCTTCATTTGGATTCCAATCTTCTAAATCAACAACTAATAAGTTTAATTTGTTCAGTACATTGTAAGACAAAACTATTGTCAGACATCTAACAATCGTGTGAACATATTTTTTTGTCATTGTAAGATTGTAGAAGGCAATTGTCAAACACTTTTAATTGTCATATGTGCAACATTTATGCATCTGTTAATGGCAGCATTGTCAGAGAAATTATTTATATATGCAACTTTGAATATACATATGTACATAAATAAACAAACAAAAGTGTGCATTAATAACATTTTGGGAAAAATTGAAGAATTAAATTAAATTTCTAGGACATATGCAGACCACATTGTTCAATTGCTGTTTTTTTGTTTCATAACAATAGTCAAAATTTTTTAAACACACACACAATGCGTCACAACGAATTTGACAATCTTTGCCACACAACAATCTGACAACCGTGTAAACTGACAATTTCGGTTGAGAGATAAATTCATTGTGTGACAATTGTGTGCCAATGAAATTGTAAGGTTTTCTTACAGTCGTTTGAACTTCTGCTTTAGACGGTAAACGTAAAGCTCCCAATTTTATAGCTTTAAGGGCTTTTTTAGCATTATACTTTTTGCATCAGTCGATGCGCACTGACGGTTTTACTTTTATTGATGTTGGTTGCAACGGAAAAGCATAATTTACCAAGATGGCTAACTGTACAATGCCCTAAAAAAAAACGGCAGTCTAAATATTCCGCAAGACAAGGAACTTGTTCGAGGCCAAGGCAACAAAATTCCGTACTTTTTTATTGGAGATGATGCATTCAAATTGGACAAGCATCTAATGAAGCCATACAGCAGAGCGCTGAAACGAAATACACGCCAGGAAATATTTAACTACAGGCTACATATGTCGTGCTAGAATGGTAGTAGAGTGCGCATTCGGAAGACTGGCAAAGGGGTTTGCCATTTTCAATCGGCCAATTGAAGTAAATCCATCTACAGTGGACTTAGTAGTGATGGTCCACTACAACAGATTTAGGAATTCAGAGTCTACCTGAAACAATATCTTCAATTGGATTTCAAGAAAACAAGTGTTATAGATTTACATCTAGGGTCAGGGATGAGATTTCTCACTATTTAATTACAAGGGGCAATGTTGATTTTCAATAGAGGAAAATACTTAAATATTGCACATGTTTAACGTCCAAAAGTAATAAAAGACAACTTTTTTATAAACTATTTTCAAATTAATTTTATTAATTCATTGTTTAATATTTAAAAAAAAATGGTTTTTGTATGCTGATTTTGTTTGTATGTATGATTATTTGATTAAATTATAAAACATTAATAGTTTTTCAAAAGTTATTCCAATTCAATTTCTGCGTTCGAAATTGCACAACTGAGAATATCCCTTGAACTGGATGTTCTCGTGCTTGTCAATGGCGAAATGGTGCGCTCTTTCCAACACTTGGCAATGGGAGTGCTAGAGTTTATACCTTCCAATTAA
Organism: Bellardia bayeri; assembly: GCA_950370525.1. NCBI lineage: Eukaryota > Metazoa > Arthropoda > Insecta > Diptera > Calliphoridae > Bellardia > Bellardia bayeri. The sequence continues at coordinate 63,174,942 of OX493268.1, forward strand.
TTTTCAGAACACCAACTGCTTTCCTTCTCAGTTATTGGACGAAATCTGCGATCTTGCTCAATTTTTAACTTTTTTTTCGTCATATGCATCTTCTTGAGGGAGTTTTTGTAGTTGATATGCAGTGCTTGTTCCAAAAGAAGTGAATTCGTTTTCTTTGTCAGATAGATCAATCAATTTTCTTTAATATATAATTAGTAATACAAAAAGTGGCGAATAAAGCTACGAAATAATGTATTCTGGAAGTCATTAAAATTAAGAATTTACAAATGTACATAGTAAAGTTTTTGCTGGGTATTTTAATGGAATGTTTAAATTTTAAAATTAAAGTTGCTTTTGAAATATGAGTTGACTTCTATTAAGAGTGAATTTATAACGTTTGGATTAATTCCTAAAGGCCTGAATTTAATTTCATGTACCTATAAAAGATGGAATTACGAATTGATACTTTTGAAACTTTGCTTTAATATGACTGCCCTTATATGGTTTAATAAAATCCAGTAGTTTTCTCATTTCATAAAATTGAATACTTTCACAAAATCAAACTTTCTTAAGCAAGAATATTTATACATAGTACGAGATATTTCTTTTATTACTTAATTAAACGCATGAGTTTTATATGGCTTAATATATGTATGTCGCTTTCAGGAAATTGAAATTGCTTGAAATTGTTTCTTTATTATGGTGAATTAATTCGATGTTTATTAAACTCTTTGGAATTCATATAAAATTTACGACGATAAACAAATATACAACTGAACAGATAATTAGTAAGGGCGTTCCAATCTTTTTTTTTTAATGTAAACAGCTTTTTATAAGAAGTAAGAAAGTATAGTCAGTCAAATACGCTCTATAGAATTCCCTACAATCAGTAAATAGTTGATAGATATATTTCTATTATAATATCAGATGTTGCCATGAATGATATTTCTCAAATAATTTTAGTTATTTTTTTATTGTGTGTATAAATTTAAAAATGCGAGACTTTTTTTCAAATTTAAGCTTTTATTTTAAAATATTTGAAAAAAGAAATTTATTCAAAAAAACATATGGTTTAGAACTGCTTATATTTTCAGTCTAAAAACGATTCCAGCCAGAGAGTTAATGTTATGCACTGAATCAAAAGAAGTAATAGATGGACGGTGCAAAGTCTAGCTATAAATAGTTTTTATAGTCAATATGTGAGGACTTAGCGTTGTCATGATGAGATATTACGCTTTCGTGTCTGATGTTTTTCGGCTAATGCTCGCTTCAAACAAAACAGTTTCTTTCGGTACAGGTTCTCTGTGATAGTACGGTCACATTTCATCAGCCCATAATATATAGAACGTTTTTGCTCCCCCCAAATACAGAGCATTACCTTAGCGCCATCGATATTTGGATTTGTTAGAGTAATGGTATAGCGCTTAACAGCATTTCGGACATGCAAAATCGTGCCTGTTTACCACAACTATTCCAACATTTAAAATTTTTTTTTTAATATTATGGTCCCTGTAATTATTTATATGATTGCGGCAACCATAACATGGTTAAGCTATGATTAACATGAATATAGCAATCATATATATGATTATAGTAATTATGTAATGTTTTTGTTGAACAGTTTTATCATGCAAGATTATACCATTTATGTTGTTCTCAATCATAATGAAAGAGCAACATATTATGATAAACGAATTTATCATAAACATGATTGCCACAAATACATACATATAATCATATATATGATTGTGGTAATCATGTTAATCGTAATTGAACCATATTATGATTATCATAATCATATGACGTTATTGTGCTAAACATGTACAACTATATTTTTTCTCTGTGTGAAGGTGATTCTCACAACTTGTCGTTATTGTCAGGCAGAAGTAGGTATGGCAAAGCCATTGCCATGAGCTTGTACGAGCTTCAAACTGGATAGAGTTTAATTGTTTACCCAATGAAACTTGAAGCTGGCTAGAGTCTTCATTTAGCACCACGGATATCAGTTAAAAGTCCCGGTGGTTGGACTATGTGGTGGTTGGTTAAATGACTGATGCGAAACCTCCTGGCTTGTCTGCAGAAAACACCCAGAGTCTTTGGCGGAAATCGAACCCACAACCCTCTGACTGATAGTTCAGCAGACTATCTCCTAGTCTATCGGGGCAAGAATATGTGTGCTGGCGATCCACTCTAGATAGGTTCATATGGCAATTTATGGCTACCGCAATTATCTCTCGTCCTTGGCAGTAGTGGACGACCAGTACAATTCTAGTAACAGTTTTTGTTCATGTTAATTGACTAAACTATGAATGGCAGGGATTAGATAGCTCAAGCTCTCTAGCAAGGTGTTTGTACATTGTTCGTAGCAGTCATGTACCAAGTTGTTGCAAATTGTATATTCCTTACAAGTCATACAATAGTACAAGTATGGTATTTGCAAGATACTTATGTATGTATTAGTATGTTCTAGCAGGACTTACAATACGGTGGTAAGCCGAATTTAACTGCGTTTGAGTGCGCCGTTACATAAGAACGAAAAGCCAGGTAGTAGATAGTAACGTTAAACTTGAACACATCTGCTCGCAAACATTTTGAAGTTGCTGCTTGAGTAACACCCAAGAGTCGTAATTCACGAGTTACCGCTAGCAAGGTAAGATCACATGATAGCTGCAACACGCCAATTTGCAACAATTTTTATTGTGCTAATATCGAGGACAATAAAATGGTTCTTCCAATCAAATTCTTTGCAGTCACACGATTGCCTAAAATTTCATAAATTTGATTGCCGCAAATTAACGCACAACGATAAATGGACAATGTTTACAAGTCACACGATTGTTACAATAGACGAAAGCACTGCGAAACAGCAGTTATCTTACAAATCTAAAAAAAAATTAATAACAAAAGGTAAAATGATCTGCAGCTGCAATAATTATTTTTAGTGATTTGGGAGGAAAAAAGTGTTAAAAAAAGTATTTGGATAAAAGAGTGGCTGACAAAAAGAAGCCCTGATGGTGCATACGAAAAAACATTGAAGGAGTTTCGCAATAATCCCAAACATATGAGTGTTCTTCTACAGCCAATATTAATAATATTTTATGAATTTCGACCCATAATAGGTGATTTGGTGGTGGGTGTATAAGATTCGTTGCAGCCGAATATAAATTTTTTCTTGTTACTTACTAAATAATGAAATATTTTAAACAGTAACAATAAATTTCAGCTTTCATTGAATGTCATTATGTGTTGCTGTATTTGTTTAAAAATAATACATATTTCCTGTGGAGATATGTATGTAAAGTCTAGAATTTATGCGGACAAACCCGCTTCTATTCAGGCCCTGAAGAAAAACATCACTCGTGTCATTCGCCAGTTATCAGTCGAAATGCTTGAACGAGTCATCGAAAATTGAACTCAACGTATAGACCATCTGTGACGTAGCAACGGCCAACATTTGATAGACATAATCTTCAAAAAAAAAATGCCAAAGAATGTTCTTTCAAATAATAATACAAATTCCCCATTAAATTTGAATTGTCTGTGTTTTTTTTTTCTTTTAAAAGATAGGGAACCTCGAAATGTATCACGCTTTATTTATATATTTATTTATTTAAAATTAAAACAACAATTTGGTTTCTTTTCAATTTACAGTTATTTGTTGTGTTGCCAAAAATTTTAATGATAAAGTGAAATTTCATCGTGAGTGAAATAAAAATATGTAATACAAGAGAAAAGAAGAAATGTCAAATTTGTTGTTTCGAAAACAAAACCTGCAACCTCGTCCTTCAGCTCGAGTCGCAGGTAAAAGTTGCAGCGTGTGAACTCGTTCTAAGACATATTACTAACGCTGGCTTTACACGATAGATAGATACTACTTTTTTTACGACTTGATGAAAGAAAAAACTTGCTATTTTACTTTATTTAAACATTTGTAAGTTATTCGAATAATTCGATTAATTTTTAATTTTAATTATTCGAACAAGTTAAAATTTCTAAATTCGAATTATAGGTTTTATTCGTACAAAAGAAAAAAATCAAATAATTTGGTTTTTCTAATAAACACTAAAAACAGTTGTAAATAGTACTACATTTTCCATCTCTGCTAGTATGATTATAATCAGCGTTGTCAACTTTGAAATTTCAAAACGCACCAAAATGGAGAAAAAAACGCGCCATTTGAAAAAAAATCGCACTAAGTTTAGATTTTCTTTTTTATATAAAATGTTTATTGAATTAATTTTACATAAAAATATAATATTTTTGTATTATAAATATAACAATAAAACAGTCTGCAACAGTTCAGTGTTTTTAGAAAAAAATAAACTAAACTTTGTACTAGATATGTAACTAAGTTCTTCTTTTTTTAACTTTTTAAAAAGAGATCAACGATTAATAATAAAAGTAATAATAGTAAAAACCTTTATTTTAATTAACGAGTTAATAAAGATAAAATAAGCATTTAACCACTCAAAATTTAACTCACAATATGCTATTCGCAATTAATTGGTAAAAAGGACTGAATTTAGTACATATTTTAAAAAAATGTTGTTTTCTATTTTAAGTACTTCTAGCTTCACTGGAACTCTAACCATGGTTGTTCGTCTACAGTTCAGTAGACCAATCCAGCTACACAAGAATTTTTATTTTCATGTTTAAAATGTTAATTTTATTTGCAAACAAAAATTTTCATCCTATTTAGCTTTCGCAATAACCTTCATGTGACGAATGTGTGATTATCATTCTGTTAAGTCATTAAGGGGAAATCCGAAGTGGCAATTGTACGTCATCAGCATACAAATGTATATTGCAATGCGATAACTGCAAAGGGAGGTCATTAATATATAGTGAAAATAACAGAGGACCCAGGATAGAACCCTGTGGTACACCTCTTAATACTGGAAGAACCTCAGAAATGGAGTTGTTTGAGAAAACAGCCTGTGCACGACCATTAAGATAAGAGTTAAGCAACGAAATAGCAGAAGAGGAGAAATTAAAAAGTTTTGTGAGTTTAGAACATAGAATATTATATTCAACGGAGTCAAAAGCCTTAGAATGATCCAGAGGAACAAGAAACAAGACATTACCATCATCTAAGTTTTGTCGAATATACTCTGATACTTCAGCCAAAGCAGTAATGCAGCTGTGATTAGGTCGGAAGCCCGATTGTTTTGCTGTCATTAGAGAACAAATTTGTACATTCTCCGAAATTTGTCTGTGCAATAACTTTTCCAAAACCTTAGATAAGAAGCAAAGTATTGCAATGGGGCGATATTCAGTTTTAGATTTGGGTATTAGTATAATTTTCGATTGCTTCCAGATCTGAGGAAAAACACTACGAGTTATTATTGAATTAAAACGGTAAGTTAAGTACGGTAAAATATATGGTAGAAGTATTCTCACGAAACGAGGTTACATATTGTCAACTCCTACTGCATTGGACTTAACATGAGAAATAGCTGCTAAAACATCAGACTCAGTTACACAACAGAAATCAAAAGTACTGCCACCGCTACCAAATGGTGAAATATTCTCGAAATCGTAGAAATCAGTGTTGATGTCAACTCTTGGCACATTTAAGAAGTTCCTGTTAAGTTCGTTCGCGTCAACCTCACAGTTAACAAGATTTTAAAAATTTACTTTCCATGAACACTTGTGAACTATATCCATCAGCACTTTAAAAATGTACAGGTTCTTTTCACGAACGAAAGCAAATTCAATTTATTTGGGTCCGGTGGCCGGCGTTATGTGGCCAATAAAGTATAACTTACATAATATTTATACTCACAGACATCATGACTAAATTTTTAGATGATTGGTTCACAATATATTATACATATATCCCATGTAACGCCCATTTCAGAAAAACTGTTTATACATATACTGGGTGTAGGGTATTATATGGTCGGGCTTGAACGACTATACTTTCTTTCTTGTTTAATAAGGAGTTTATGGTTTACTTCATCAAATGCTTTGCTAAAGCCGGTGTAAATAACATCAGTTTGTTTCATCTGAGAAAAGCCATAAAATACAGCATAAGTAAATTGAATAGGATTAGTAGAGTAGAACAGCCTTTATGAAATCCATGCTGGAACGGTGATATCAAATTTGATGATTGAAAGATTAAATTATCAGTGATTAACTTTTCAAAGAGTTTGGATATTGCACTAAGTTTTGCAATGCCACGATAATTTTAGATTCCTTCTTAATTATCCTTTTTAAATAAAGGCACAATAAAAGATTTCTTCCAGATATCCAGTAAATATCCATTCTTAATAGATATATCAAACCATAGTGTTATTGGGATAGATAAAGCTGTACATATATTTTAAGTTAAAAGCCTAGCAAGCGTTGATGCTTGAAAAGCGAAAAGTTCGTTTACTTTTTATTTTTGAAAGCTTCGCAAACATCGAACAGCTGACATTGACAAATGAAAACAAATAAAAAACTAATTTATTTTAAAGGACGGACGGACGGACGGACATCGTTAAATCGACTCAGAAAGTGATTCTAAGCCGATCGGTATACTTTAAGGTGGGTGTTGGACCAATATTTAGGGGCGTTACAAACATCAGCACAAATCCAATATACCCTCCCCACTATTGTGGTGTAGGGTATAAAAATATCAGCTGAGCTTACGACATCACCTCCGAAAGTACCTACTCGTATATATATGATTGCCGTGAAAACTCTTCACATGTAACTTGAAAAACTTGACGCTAAAAACGTTTAGAAAACTATAAAGGCGTTAAAGCTAAAAAGCGAGGTTTGGACCTCCAGCTTAAGAGTTTCAAGATTCGGCAAAGCTGAAAGACCTCAGCCATCACACTTAAATTTCTTCATGTGCTCCTGGGTGTAAAAAAAAAAACATTTCAATATTAGTTAAAGCCGAGATAGTTTCCTTGAGACTGGTATCCTAGATGGGAAGAATTGACATTGGATTACTCTTTAAGAAGTTATTTAAAGTCAATTGTTAATGCCAACCACACCACAATCAACTGAGTGTAAAATTATCATTTCGAGTGTGTTGCCCGATATGCTCCCCCCCCCCCACCCCTTCTAAGAAGATAATGGAAATTTTTAGCAAATTGTTCGATGTACACCACCACGCTGTGTACTTTATGCTTCAATAAATTATTTATGAACTTTTAAGAGACTTAAAAAAAACAGTTTGGGTATCACTGGCCTACATACGAGTACTACGTCTCTAAATAAAACATTTACGCTGCTGCTGCCACTGCCACACAATGTTTTGATTAAATATAATTATTAATTATTTTCTAATAATAACAAATATGGCTTTTGTGTTAAGTCCTCTCTTAAATCAATAAACACATTTATTTCTATTATCACTGCAGCTTTAGGGGTTTTTCCTTATTAAATTTAATTGGAATAATTTCAATATTAATTATGTATGTATGTATGTATGTATGTATGTAATTATGACTGTAATGTGTACGTGATCTCAAAAAATAAATACAAATTTCTATATTACGAGTAAGTTATTGATATATTGTAGGTTAAACAAGTACACACAAAATACATACATACCATTGACTACTTCTAAGTAATGCAGACGGTATGCAGTAGTCTTTAACAAGTAAGTTATTGCATAACCACACGTCTGTAATTTCACTATGAGTTGTTAATTTATCCTAAATTAATCCGTTAGGTGCAAAATGACAAGGTAGTCGTCATATTAAATATCAATGGATAGGAAGTTGTGTCCAGAAGTTCACATAATCGAGAGAATATTAAATAAGTAATTCACATGATTTTTATTACATTTAGTTTTTATTTTTAATAATTAATTTACATGAAAGTAGTCGGTCTAAGTAATGCACACGGTATGCAGTAGTCAATCAAAAGTAAATCATTTCTGTACGAATTCTAAATTTGTCCAAAAATTATCTGACAGGGGTAAAACAAAAGTTAGTCATATTATATATTAATGGATAGGAAATTGTGTCTAGTTTTTAAAAATATATCAAACTTTTGACAAATGAGAAATTCATGGCAGACTTTTTTTTGGAAAACAAAAGAAAATGTGTTATTTTGAGTTAATTGCGAAAACAAATATAAAGGGTCCTCATGATATCGTTTCAAAGTCTGGCAAACTGTGTATTTTTACGCCCTTGTAAATAAATTGTCAAAAATTATTTACACATACTTCGTAAATTTGCCTAACAATTTCGGCTGGCAAACTTGCGTTGTTCAATTATGCATTTCTCAACTCAACAGCTGATTTTTATTTACTTAAAAAAGACATTTGAAAATGAAAATTGTGTGATTTCGGGATTGAATGATGCACAAACAGCATTGCATAGCGAAAATATGCTCCAGCTGCAAGAACATATGTAAGTAAAATCTTCCAAAATCTCTTCTTCCGCCTTACGTTGATTATCTATAAACAATTAAAAAAGAAAAGTACTAGATATAGTGACATACACAAAAGGATTTATGCTTACCAGCATTTTAACCAAAAAACTCAATTGTTAACATACCCACACACGGTAACTTATTCACGTGACTTGCGTAATTTTGTCATTTGACTTTCTTTAGGTATTTTTAAAAATACATTTCGTTTTTAAAACAAAAAGTTTATTTTATTTTACTTAATTTCAAATGGACGTTTCTCACAAACTGACGTCGTTAGATTGCACAAAACTTAAAAGTCTCGCAAGATTGCCCAATTGGGCGGAAGTCTTCAAAACATTTGCCGAACAATTAAAAACACATTCAGCCATATAAAAGAGAACATTTGAACTAAAGTTGAATATTGCATAAAAAATTCCTAGATTTTGTATGACTGCGGTCTCCTTGTTAACAAAGTTTTTTTTTTAATTTATTTTTTTTGGTTTCATTTAAAATATTTCCTTTAAAGTTGGCTTTCCGCAAAATATAAATATGTATGTACATTACAAGTCTTGTTAAATAATTTAAAAAACAAAAAAATTTCCAAAATCTCATTTTTAAAAAATTTTAATTTTAAATCCATACCATGGTGAAATAACTCTACAAGGTGATGGCAATATTACAACAATACAAAAGCAACAGAAACAACATGGTATTTTTGTTTTTGCTTTCATGTTTGTAATGTCAAAAAACAACTGGTTATTGTTTACAAACATTTTTGCAGGAAAAATAAATACATACATACATACATACATACATACAATTTTTTTAATTTCAAGATGAAAATAAAAATAATTTATAAATTTGTTAATTTATGAAACATTTAATTTATGGATAATTGTTTTTTTTTCACTTTTTTTGTATAACTTGATACGTTTGTTATTTTTTAACACAACATACATACATATGTACATACATAAAGTTTGACATAACGAACATGACTAAAAAAAAAAACAGCTGGCGTTTCAACACCACCTTGTAGAGTTATTTCACCATGATCCATACGATCATCATGATTGACTGACTTGGCCATGATTTTTAAACAATTATTTTTGTACCTACTTGATTTATAAAAGTGTTTTTAATGCTAAAAAAAGTAAATTTAGAAACAATATGAAAATATTAGCAAAAAACCAATCTAGGGTGGGAAAAAAATTTACAAATTTAATTTTCATATGCAAAGTTTGTTTTCCTTTTTTTCACATTCGTCCACTGTGCATCCTTTTGCTTGCACATGAAAAAGTTTTATCCTGTTCTTCAGTGTGAAAGAGACGTATAGCTGTTGATTATATTTCATTACAATTGATGGCAGACATAGTTGTGCCAAACTTTGACATTGTAAAGTTCAATGAGCGTAAAGCTAAAACTCTAAAAAAAAAGTTCTGTAAGTGAAGTGATAAAACTTGAGCACATATCGCTAATAAAAAAGAAAGCAAAAAATATATTATTAAAAAACTTGCAGAAAAAAATAATATGTTCAATAAATAAACAAAATACAGCACGAGCAAGAATAAATCACAGGTTTTCAAAAATATATCGTACAATTAAATATTTAAGTCGTAGTGTAAATCAGCAAAGTTTTAACAAAATTCGACAATTTTCCTTTTAGGAATGATATAAAAATATAAATCTCAAACTGCTAGAAGGGCGCCAAGATTTGATACCGAATTAAAATATTTGCTGTGTATTTTCTTAAATTGTTTTGTTTTATTATGAAACATTTGTTCAATATAAATGTATTTAAAGTATTGGCCATTGTTAGTTATGAAGTTTTCCCATGTTTTTGGCAACATGTGGATTACGGTCTAAAAGAGCTGCTCATATTTTAAGTTCAAGACAATTTCGGATACCCTGTTCTGAAGTGAAGCGTAGCTCAGAGAGAGCGTTCCGCATGGATCGAAACAACTATAAGGAAAAACTACTTCACTTCAGTTCATCACTTCTTTCTAAATAGTTTTTAACAGGTATTGCAAGATGTGGCCGAACGTTGTCACGATGGAATATTACACTTACGAGGCATATTCTGAGAGTTTTTTGGCCAATGCTTGCTTGAAACTGATCAGTTGCAGTCCCTGCAGATTTTCAGTTATCAGATTGACAGTGGGACACTTTAGGTCCCACTTAATACAAAGATTTTTCAGTAGCTTCATGGATATTAGCTTTGGTATCGATTCGTCTAATTGAGCGGTCTTCACATACGATCTCTTATGCATCAGGTTATCGTAATGAACCCATTTTCCATGGTAAGTGATGATTCGGTGTAAAAATTATTTCCTTTTATACCGTTTAAGCAGCATTTCGGACAAGCAAAGTAGTGTTTCGGCGTCAATGCATCCCTGCTTTTCGATTAATTCTGCGGTTCGCCAACATTTCGAAAACGCTGCTTTATCATGATGGAATATTACACTGTCATGTCCGGCCACATATTCTAGGGATTTTTTTTGCCCAATGCTCGCTTTAAGTAAATCAGTTGCATTCGGTACCGGTTCTGTATAGTATTGACTTTGATGTCAATTCGATTGATGCTTGACTGAACTCTATATACGATCACTTATGCTTCAGGTTATCGTAATGTATCCATTAAATAAACAAATCTAAATAACAAATCTAACATAAATATACCAATTGAAGCACAATGGGTTCTCTCATTAGGTCATAAACACATGCTACCGACGGAAAGAGAACATTTTCCAGTTTTGCAAATTATAACTGAAGGAGAGGATTTAGTACAGACACTTAAGAAAAAAGAGGAACAGGAAATAGCAAGAACAAAACTGACTACAAGTATAGATAACCACATTAATAAAATGAGACTAACTAATAGGGATAAGTTTATATTGAACAAAGTAAAGGAGACAGATAGTTTTTTGAGATCTAATAGGGACATTATTATCTTAAATGCAGATAAAGGGAATACAACGGTGGCAATGAATAAAACTGATTATGAATTAAGAATAAATGATATTATAAGGGATGATTCTAATTATAGGAGACTGGATAAGGACCCTACTAATAAACTTGAAAAGATGAATAATAATTTAGTTCAGGAACTTTTTATTAATGAAATAATTACAATTACAGAAAGGAATAAATTTAAAACTAATACAGCAATGGCACCTAGACTATACGGTCTTCCAAAAATTCATAAAATGGATTTTCCATTGAGACCAATATGTTCAATGATAAATTCTCCATCATATGAACTGTGTAAATATATAACAAGAATTCTTAATAAAATTACTGAAAATTCAAAATATAATGTTAAGGATTCTCTTCAATTTAAAGACAGAATTAAGAAATTTACATTAGATAATAATGAGAGATTAATTTCTCTTGATGTAGTTTCATTGTTTCCTAGCATTCCAATAGACTTAGCTATTAATATAGTAGAAGAAAAATGGAATATAATAAGGAAACATACTAATATGGAACAGGACTTATTTTTACGTATTCTTAAATTTTGTATAATAGATAGTAGATATTTTCAATTAAATAATCATATATATAACCAAATGAAAGGACTTCCTATGGGTTCGTCAGCTTCTCCGATTGTAGCAGATATAGTTATGGAAAGATTATTAGATATATGTATTGAAAAATTAATTATAAAACCGAAGATCTTAACAAAATATGTTGACGATTTATTTTGTATAATTTCTGAATCAGGAATAGAACAAATGCTAAATATTTTTAACTCATTTCACGCGGACATTAAATTTACAATTGAAAAGGAATCTAATTCAAGAATATCATATTTGGACACCTTGATAATTAGAAGAGGAAATAGGATATTAATAGATTGGTATCAAAAACCAACATCTTCTGGTAGAATTATTAATTATTTCTCTAAACATCCAAAGAGAATAATTATTAATACAGCTAAAAATTTTATAGAAAGAGTTCTAAAAATATGTGATTCAGAATTTCATGGAGATAATAAAAAGAAGATTTCTAATATTTTAACTGATAATAGCTTTCCTAAACAATTAATAACAGATTTATTAATACGACATGATAATTATAGAATAAATAACCGAAATAGTATTACAGAACAGAGGATATATAAGTCGGTAACATATATACCAAAATTTTCAGAAAGATTAGAAAAATCAAATATATATGATAACAAAATATACAAAATAGCTCATAAATCTTTTAACACAGTAGGTAAACTATTTACTAATATGAAAGATAAAATAAAGAGAATGGATATGTCAAATATTGTTTATAAAATACCATGTAAGGGGAATGATAGTGGACAGTGTAATAAAGTTTATATAGGTACAACAAAGAATAAACTAAAGACTAGGATAGCAGGACATAAATCAGATCAAAGATATAGAAATATATCACAAAAAACAGCTTTATCAACTCATTGTGCTAATCTAAACCATTATCCAGATTTTGAAAATACAATGGTTTTAAACACAGAAAATAATTATAAACGTAGATTTATGTTAGAAATGTTACAAATTATAAAGGTTCCGACAATTTCGAGAATTAATTTTAAGTCAGACACTGAAAATATAGCACAAAATTATAGACACTTAATTTATAAGAATAGAAACGGAAGTTAAAAAATAATTTATTTACATATAGATCAAGTTTAATTTGAAAAATATTTCTTTGTTTTTTGAATTTAAAAATTTTTTAATTTGTCAGTTATTATTAAATTTGTTATAATTTGTTAAAAATTGTAAAATTAAGAAAGAAAAAAACCCTGACGAAGGCACTCAAGGAAGTGCCGAAATATTGGATTTAAATAAAAGATAAAAAGTTTTTTATATTTAAAAAAAAGACCTCAAGCTTGAAAAATTAGTAATAATTGAAATAATAAAGGTCGAATAAAAATACATATTCGTAATGTATCCATGTTTAATCGCCACTGTTTAATTAAAATGAACTTAAAAAAACTTTAAGTTCACTCATACCAGTCAAGCTTCTTCAAAACTTGTTAAAGAACAAGAAACTCCTACATACATTTCTTGACGTGTACAAAAGCCAAATATTTTCTTAAAATACCATGCATAATTTTTAAATATTTTAAACAATTAATATCGTATATGAGATTTGTTTTGAAACCGGCTGCTTGCTGGCGTTTTAAATTTCCATAGATTTTAATCTTTCATCATGATAAAAGATATTACCTGTAGCAATTTGAATTTCATTATTATTCTGTTATCATTGTTGTATACTGTACACATGTTCTATATAACCAATTATCTATTGTTTATAATAAAATGAATATTTTAAAATATTTGTGGTAATAGAGAGAAAATTTATTGAAAATAACTTTTATAGCCACCAACACCATAGGCGGTAAATGAGGGTACATATATATAAGTTTGTCATTCCGTATGTAACACTGAGAAATATTCATCTGAGACCCAACAAATAAATATATATTCTTGATCCATATGAAACTCTAATAGCCGAATTCTCGGTCATTAGTTAACCATTGGTAAACTAATATACTAACTATTGTTGAACTAGTACTTAATATTCTTTTGGCAAACTATGCATTGCGAATAAAAAGTTAAGTTAAGTTAGTTAAGCCTTTGCCATTAGCTAACTAAAGACTGTGAATTTAGCCATAAGTCGATTGAGCTATGCCTGTCTGTGTGTCTGTGTAAAACACTCTCACGTCCAAAATATATAACCAAAATCAGCCAGGTTTACAAAAAACCGTTTATAATTCTCCTAACCAGTTTTGTATTGAAAATCAGCAAAATCGGTTCAGGCGAATTATGGACCAAAATGTGAAAACAACCTCCATCAAAATACGACCTTTTTAAACATGCTATTTTCTTTAAATATATTCAAATTTTGTTGACATTATTTCTATGATGGAAGAACTCACTGTGATAAAAATAGTAAGTTTCATATGAAAATTACTCACAAAACGAAAACTTATTTAGTTCGGTTCATGTTTAAGCATTGCTCCAATACAAAGTCCACAGACGAAAATCACTTAAATATGTATAAGTCTTTTATAAATACCGGTACCGATACAAAATTGTTTACAGATCATGTATATATTTGCCAAAATCGATCTGTTGGATTTTGTGAATTCAGGTCCATATTTGGTCATATCCTCCATATAAGGTTCAATTCCGAAAAATACTTAAATACTCATATGTCTTTTAAATATGCCGGTATTTTGTTGAAATTCAATATGAAATATCCCCATATATATAAAACTCTCTATACCGAATTTTATGAAGATCGGTCCATAATTGATCACAGCTCCCATATAAGAGCCAATTCCGAAAAACAGGTAAGCCCTCAAAAATCTCTAATAAATATCGATATCAAACCAACATTTTATACCGATCTGCAATTTTAATCTAGAAATCATAGTAATATTGGTCATATGTCAATTTTCAATGAATTTCCTAGTTGTCAGTCCATATTTGGCAATAGTTCCCAAATAAAGTAAATTTCCGAGTATCATAACCATAACCATTAAATTTTTGTAAACTACGCTATTAAGATTAAATACTACACAAAAACGAGGGCTGTTCGCAAACTTCTTAGCCCAGAATAGAAAGCGCGGTATAAACAGAAAAAAGTAAAATGTTTTGGAAACTTCCATCTGTGCTATCAACACATGTTAAATTACTTTTCGATCTGCCAACTCCTTCATATAGAAATAGGTGTTCAACAAAGACGCAACCGCGATTTTTGTTACAATGGAAAAATTAGAAATTCGTGGTGTCATTAAATATTTAAATAAAAAAAAGTTTATCGAGTCAAGAAATTCATAATGATATGGTGAATGTTAAAGGTTATGCAACAGTAAAAAATTGGGTTGCTGAATTTAAACGTGGACGTCTAAAAACAGCAACAACAACAGAAATTGTAGCCAAATTGCATGATACGGTATTAAATGATCAACGAATAAAAGTGCGTGAAATAGGCATCTCAAACGATCGAGTCCATTTAATTTTACATGAAGAACTACAAATGAAAAAGCTTTCTGCAAGGTGGGTGCCGCATAAAAATTAAACATTTTCAAGCTTGTTTGAAAAAATAAAATGGATTTGACGCATCGTTTCCTAATTGTTGAGGAGACATGGATCCACCACTATACTTCAGAGACAAAAGTATAATCCAAGCAACGGACTGAAGCTGGAGGAAGTGCCCCAAAATAGGCAAAAACAATTCAATCGGCTGGTAAGGTTATGGCATGGCAACGTTTTTTTGGGACTTTTTGATCTGCAAAAGGTTAAAACAATAAATTCAGAGTACTATTGCAACATTTTGGATCAATTAAATTTAAAAATTCAACAAAAACGTCCTGGCTTACAATACAAAAAAAATATTTTTTCAACAAGTCACCGCACCAGCGCAGAAGAGTGTTTTAACAATGGTTAAAATCAACGAATTAAAGTACGAGTTGCTTGACCAGACACCTTATTCTTCTGATTTAGCGCCCAGTGACTTTTACCAGTTCCCAAATCTACAAAAATTACTAGCTGGCAAGCGTTTTACCTCAAATGAAGATGCAATTACAGTTGTAAACCACTATTTTGGTGGCCTTGAGGAAAACTGTTTTAATCAAGAGCTAGAATTGCTGGATAAGCGTTGGACTAAATTTATTGAAGTTTCAGGAGATTATATTGAAAAATAAAAATGTTTTTGAAAAACTAACTATTCTCTTTCGGTGCTAAGCTAAGAAATTACCGAACCGCCCTCGTAAGCCTCAAATACATAGAAATCACGTTACTGGATACTAAATTTTGAAGATATAAAAGACGCATCCACTATAACACCTATAAACTCTTATACTTGTTTGTACTCTTTTCCTTAACCTGGTGGATATGAAAATATGTTGAACCTATTTTTAGTTTTATTAATTGTAGCATTAAATGTAAGAAAGACTGTTATGATAAATAAACAAACTCTGTTAATAATGGCAAGATTTGGCAATTACATATGTATATCAATTATATATGTATGTATGTAGGTAAATGTTTAAAATTAGATAAAATTTAAAAACATTTGAAATAAATTGTTAAATTTTGCGCTATAATTGAATAAGAAATACATACGGAATAATGATATTCTGGTACTAACAACAGCGCAGTTTTTGTAATTCTCATAACATTTATGTGCAGGGCATTTAAGATTCGGCACAGCCGTATCGAACTTGTTTTGAACTTTATTTATATTATCATTAATTGTTTGTTGTTATAGTGCTTTACTGTTTATTTAGTTTTATTGACTGTGGTGGGTTTTTTTTAATAAATTGTTTACTAAGCAACAATTATGAACATAAATATATGTAGGTATACCTATATAGATGTATGTACTAGCAAACAATTTGCTAACAATTATCATTATTTGCTAAATCGTTTTTTAGCTGTAAGAACTGATAACGTAGATTGCGTATATCTGCCAAACTGTTTTATATGGATTGTTGTAGATTTGCGAAAGTTCATTACAGTAAAACTCCTCATAACCGGACACTCAGCGTCGCAGTGTTTTTGTCCGGTTGTGGGAGGTGTCCGCTTATAGGGTGGGCGATCGAAGGGGGCTCAGAAAAATGTTATTGAAATTGCTTCCAAATCATTAGAAGTTGTCGTTTATTTCATATTTTGTACGAATTTATGAATAATATTTAATAATTCATATGTGCACTGTACAAGTTTTTACATTTCATTACTACTTTGGTTGAAAAACTTTTCTAATGGTTGATTGCTTAAATAGTGCTTGTTTTAATTTAAAATGTTCATTTTCAAAATGAGTCTCGATATTTTTAATGTGTTGAAAAGCTACAAAATCATTTTTGGCAAATTGTTTCAAACGCGCAACAAGTTTTAACGCCTCATCGTACAATGTTATTGGCTCACTTATTTCTTCGTAAGATTCTTCTGAATTACTTATATCCATAATATAATAATTTGTATTTATCAAACTGAACTAAAATGCGCATACTATTTAACACATATACAGTGATACAATGTGTGCATATATGTTAAAAGGGGAATCACCAAATTCGTGTTTATCAATGCAATGTGAAAAGGGAATCACCAATTTAGGTTTTATTATCACAAATGCTATTTCTTTTGTAAGGATTACAAGATTTTTAAAAAACTTGTTTGGGATTTTTTAAATTTTGTTCGTTTATGAGGGATTTTTTGGTCAAAATGGTTTGAAGTATGTGTCCGCGTCCGGTAATTAGAGTGTCCGGTTATTGGAAAAACTAGTAAAATGATTGTGTCCACGAAATTTGTCCGGTTATTGAAGGTGACCGGTTATAAAAAGTGTCCGCAATGGGGAGTTTTACTGTATTTGTTATTTTAGCTTTTATTGTTTTTGTGGGCGCCATGTTGACATCCACAATATGATTTATTTATTTATTGTTTTTTTTATCAACTCTCTTAACATTTTCTGACAATTGGGGATGAGTTACTCCATATTGTGATATTAGCTTCTGTGTTCTGTGATATTAGCTTGAAGTTAAACTTGACTTAAGTTTTGTGGTCGTTTATTGTATATTATATTTTTATTAATTATTTGATTATTTATACCAAAATTCTGTTCGTGATGTCCCGTTTTTTAGTATTTTAGTAACTAATTAATAATAAAAATTAATATCCAATGATAAAAAACATTAAAGCTATTATTTAGAACGAGACCCCTGAAGAAGTTAGAATAAAACTAACGGAACGTAGGGTAAATAAAATAAAAAATAAAAATCGAACAAGTTTTTTATTTACGTTTGGAAACAAACATTTTACCAAATTAGCCTGAAGGAAACTCCTTAAAAATTATAAAAATTTTAATTGTTCATTGTTATTTGTGGGTAAATGCATTATTTTCAAACGTTAATGATGGTTTAAAGCCACTACACTCATGATTTACCTAGTAGGTATACTTAATGAAGAAGCTGCCTCTTTCAATGGGTCTACACTACTTCTATGCAGTTTATCCTTAAGTTCCAGTTCAACAGCCGGTATTTGTATTTTTATGGTTGTTTTAGGTTAATACCGTCTTTGTTATAGACTTTTGCAATATGAATTCTACTATCCGCAGAAGCCTCTTAAGTTATCTACAGTTAGTAAACAACAGTTTATCTTCATTCACCTGGTGTACTTAGGTACTCACTTTATAACCAAAGTTATTTCATGGAATTCGAAATAAAAGCTAGCAGTTGGATTTTCATTTGTTGTTTTGGGTAAATGCGTTAATGTTTACTCTATTGCTGTTGACTGCTTGTGAAATAAATTGAAAAAGATTCTGCATTTTTAAACTTTCCTAACCTTGAGAATTTTTAGTCAATCAAAATATTGGTTGGGTGTAGTAGGACCTAAAAATACAGCATACATATGATTGATACAGATGATTGCGTTTGTTGTCTTTATTTGGAACTTTAACATACTGTCATTTATTCTCACATAGTTATTGAAGATTATTAAACTATTTTTTTTTTGCTTCGAAAATCTTGAGTTTTGTGCCAATAAATCTTCATATAAAGAAGTTTTGCTTTACTTCTTTAATTTAAACAAAACTTGACGCTGAAGCCTACTTATTATTTACCTAAGGTTATGGTGAATTAGTTCCATTTGTTTCAAGGTGCGAGAGATATATTGTGCGGCATTATTGACACGGAAGACAAAGATCGCTCAAATCAGCCAAAAAACTTTAAAGCCTCCATGATGATTGTTATTAAAATCAACAAGATCATGCCAAATCATTGGGAGAATTCATCCAAAATCAAGGAAATTGTATATCATTGAAAACGAGAGAGCTTAAAAAATGATTTACACATGTCACTATAAAAGGAAATCATTTTTGCAACGACTCATTAGTGGCATTCAAAAATGGATCCATTACGATAACCTGAAGCATAAGTGATCGTATATGAAGTCCAGTCAAGCATCAATCGAATTGACATCAAAGTCAATACAATATAGAACCGGTACCGAATGCAACTGACTTACTTAAAGCGAGCATTGGGCAAAAAAAAATCCCTAGAATATGCGGCCGGACATGACAGTGTAATATTCCATCATGATCAAGCAGCGTTTTCGAAATGTTGGCGAACCGCAGAATTTATCGAAAAGCAGGGATGCATTGACGCCGAAACACTACTTTGCTTGTCCGAAATGCTGCTTAAACGGTATAAAAGGAAATAATTTTTACACCGAATCATCACTTACCATGGAAAATGGGTTCATTACGATAACCTGATGCATAAGAGATCGTATGTGAAGACCGCTCAATTAGACGAATCGATACCAAAGCTAAATATCCATGAAGCTACTGAAAAATCTTTGTATTAAGTGGGACCTAAAGTGTCCCACTGTCACTGATAACTGAAAATCTGCAGGGACTGCAACTGATCAGTTTCAAGCAAGCATTGGCCAAAAAACTTTCAGACAACGTTCGGCCACATCTTGCAATACCTGTTAAAAACTATTTAGAAAGAAGTGATGAACTGAAGTGAAGTAGTTTTTCCTTATAGTTCAGAGTTTGCAGCTCTCCAACTACCATGTATTTATTTCGATCCATGCGGAACGCTCTCTCTGAGCTACGTTTCACTTCAGAACAGGTAGCAGTTTGAGATATATATTTTTATATCATTCCTAAAAGGAAAGTTTTCGAATTTTGTTAAAACTTTGTCATAAATAAGGCCTGCTCATTTGATAGCAAACCCATTCTGTTTTACACTACGACTTAAATATTTAATTGTACGATATATTTTTGAAAACCTGTGATTTATTCTTGCTCGTGCTGTATTTTGTTTATTTATTGAACATATTATTTTTTTCTGCAAGTTTTTTAATAATATATTTTTTGCTTTCTTTTTTATTAGCGATATGTGCTCAAGTTTTATCACTTCACTTACAGAACTTTTTTTTTAGAGTTTTAGCTTTACGCTCATTGAACTTTACAATGTCAAAGTTTGGCACAACTATGTCTGCCATCAATTGTAATGAAATATAATCAACAGCTATACGTCTCTTCCACACTGAAGAACAGGATAAAACTTTTTCATGTGCAAGCAAAAGGATGCACAGTGGACGGATGTGAAAAAAAGGAAAACAAACTTTGCATATGAAAATTAAATTTGTAAATTTTTTTCCCACCCTAGATTGGTTTTTTGCTAATATTTTCATATTGTTTCTAAATTTACTTTTTTTAGCATTAAAAACACTTTTATAAATCAAGTAGGTACAAAAATAATTGTTTAAAAATCATGGCCAAGTCAGTCAATCATGATGATCGTATGGATCATGGTGAAATAACTCTACCAGGTGGTGTTGAAACGCCAGCTGCTTTTTTTTAGTCATGTTCGTTATGTCAAACTTTATGTATCTACATATGTATGTATGTATGCTCAAGTTGTGTTAAAAAAATAACAAACGTATCAAGTTATACAAAAAAGTGAAAAAAAACAATTGTTCATAAATTAAATGTTTCATAAATTAACAAATTTATAAATTATTTTTATTTTCAACTTAAATTTAAGAAAATTATATGTATGTATTTATTTTTTCTGCCAAAATGTTTGTAAGCAATAACCAGTTGTTTTTTGACATTACAAACATGAAAGCAAAAACAAAAATACCATGTTGTTTCTGTTGCTTTTGTATTGTTGTAATATTGCCATCACCTTGTAGAGTTATTTCACCATGGTATGGATTTAAAATTAAAATTTTTTAAAAATGAGATTTTGGAAATTTTTTTGTCATTTAAATTATTTAAGAAATTTCTAACAAGACTTGTAATGTACATACATATTTATATTTTGCGGAAAGCCAACTTTAAAGGAAATATTTTAAATGAAACCAAAAAAAATAAATTAAAAAAAAAACTTTTTTAACAAGGAGACCGCAGTCATACAAAATCTAGCAATTTTTTATGCAATATTCAACTTTAGTTCAAATGTTCTCTTTTATATGGCTGAATGTGTTTTTAATTGTTCGGCAAATGTTTTGAAGACTTCCGCCCAATTGGGCAATCTTGCGAGACTTTTAAGTTTTGTGCAATCTAACGACGTCAGTTTTTAAGAAACGTCCATTTAAAATTAAGTAAAATAAAATAAACTTTTTGTTTTAAAAACGAAATGTATTTTTAAAAAGTCAAAGGACGCAAATTACGCAAGTCACGTGAATAAGTTACCGTGTGTGGGTATGTTAACACTTGAGTTTTTTGGTTAAAATGCTGGTAAGCATAAATCCTTTTGTGTATGTCACTATATCTAGTACCTTTCTTTTTTAATTGTTTATAGATAATCAACGGAAGAAGAGATTTTGGAAGATTTTACTTACATATGTTCTTGCAGCTGGAGCATATTTTCGCTATGCAATGCCGTTTGTGCATCATTCAATCCCGAAATCACACAATTTTCATTTTCAAATGTCTTTTTTTTTTTAAATAAATAAAAATCAGCTGTTGAGTTGAGAAATGCACAATTGAACAACGCAAGTTTGCCAGCCGAAATTGTTAGGCAAATTTACGAAGTATGTGTAAATAATTTTTGACAATTTATTTACACAGTTTGCCAGACTTTGAAACGATATCATGAGGACCCTTAATATTTGTTTTCGCAATTAACTCAAAATAACACATTTTCTTTTGTTTTCCAAAAAAAAGTCTGCCATGAATTTCTCATGTGTCAAAAGTTTTATATATTTTTAAAAACTAGACACAATTTCCTATCCATTAATATATAATATGACTAACTTTTGTTTTGCCCCTGTCAGATAATTTTTGGACAAATTTAGAATTCGTACAGAAATGATTTACTTTTGATTGACTACTGCATACCGTGTGCATTACTTAGACCGACTACTTTCATGTAAATTAATTATTAAAAATAAAAACTAAATGTAATAAAAATCATGTGAATTACTTATTTAATATTCTCTCGATTATGTGAACTTCTCCATTTAGTGAAGAGACTGCGTTAGCATTAGTTCATACAGCCGAGCGATTACTGTAGTGAGTTAGAACTAGTTACACATTGCCTTTTGGACTTTTGCTATAGACAAACTTTTAATTTAGCTTTGAAAAAAATTTAAATTTATTTGTCAAACAATTTAATTAAATTAAATTGTATTCTTCAATTAAGAAAATAATAAATAATAATGATTATCGAGTATTCTTATATATACATACATACATACATATGTATACAATATGTTTAATAAAAAAAAAAACAAGTTAGAGTGCTATATACGGCTGTGCCGAATCTTAAATGCCCTGCACATATATGTAATGAGAATTACAAAAACTGCGCTGTTGTTAGTACCAGAATATCATTATTCCGTATGTATTTCTTATTCAATTATAGCGCAAAATTTATCAATTTATTTCAAATGTTTTTAAATTTTATCTAATTTTAAACATTTACCTACATACATACATATATAATTGATATACATATGTAATTGCCAAATCTTGCCATTATTAACAGAGTTTGTTTATTTATCATAACAGTCTTTCTTACATTTAATGCAACAATTAATAAAACTAAAACAACGACTATATAATACCCTACACCCGGTAATGGTATAAAAGACGTTTTTAGAAATGGGCGCTATATGGGAGATATTACCTCTTATGGACCTATCATCCAAAAATTAAGGGCCATGACTTCCGTGAATATAAGCTTTATCTCGATATACATGTACATAAATCCTTTTAGAAGATTTAAGAGAATTACAAAGAGGGATCTTATTTCTGTATGTATGAAACTTATTTTTGCTGAATTTTATTTGGATAATGAGATTTATGGTCGTTAAAGTGGTTTTCGGAAGTGGGCCTTATATGGGAGCTACGACTATTTATGTACCGATAGTCATAAAATTCTACTATATTATTTGTATATATGCGAAATATATCTGTGTTCAATATTATTTGAATTCCTACATTTTTACGAGAGTTGCGCTCTTTAAAGTGATTTTTAAGTGATTTTCGTTTGTGGACTTTGTATTGGAGCAATGCTCAAACATTGACCGAACTAAATAAGTTTTCGTTTTGTGATTAATTTTCATATGAAACTTACTATTTTTATCACAGTGTGTTCTTCCATCAAAGAAATAATGTCAACAAAATTTGAATATATTTAAAGAAAATAGCATGTTTAAAAATGTCGTATTTTGTTGGAGGTTGTTTTCACATTTTGATCCATAACTCTAGTTCGCCGGAACCGATTTTCAATACGAAACTGCTTAGGAGAATTATAAACGGTTTTTTATAAACTTTGCTAATTTTGGTTACATATTTTACACGTGAGAGTGTTTTACACAAACAGACAGACAGACGAACATAGCTGTATCGACTTAGAATTCCATAAGGATCAAGAATATATATTTATTTGTTGGGTCTCAGATGAATATTTCTCAGTGTTACACACGGACTGACAAACTTATATAGTATATATGTACCCTCATTCACCACTTATGGTAGTGGAGGGTATAAAAACTGTGAAATGAAATTAACTTCTTCTCGGAACTAATTCCAAGTGTGACAATTTAATTAATGCAAGTATGTCCTTGTTATTGGATCGTTCTTAAGAAGGGCACACATAGTTCCGCTGGTGACAAATCGTAGAAATGGATGCTGTCTTTTTAACCCTTCCGTAGAGCAAGTTGAAACAAAAATCATTGATCCTAATTTGAACGAGTGCTGGCAACTACTTGTATTCATTAATCCTGAAAATTTTGGGAACTGGAATTTGTAAATAGCAGTTCTGATTGGCATCTGTAATTTTTAATTTTTTTAATTTATTCTTGTAAAATCTTTGTTTGTCTTTAGTTCAAATTGTAAACAAATTTTGGACGTGTGCTAAACAGGTTTAATAAAATACCTCTTGTTAAAAAGCCATGGATAATTTGTTGCTATTTTTTTTTTTTTTGGATTTGTTTTGTATTAAATAAGGGTTAATAGAATATAACAAAGATATTTGGCGGTAATAGTCATAAAATAGCCATAAAAATCAAACAACAAAACTTCAAGTGACAATTTAGAAATCAAAGATCACGTTTTATCTTTAGCGCAACTGGTTTGGTTTTTTTTTTTATAGGGGAATTCAACGTCTTGACGCCCCTTACGACGCTGGAATTCCCAAACCATAAACAATTTTTGTTTGTTTTATTTTAGAAAATAGAGATAAAAACAAAACAGAACAAGTAGTGATTAAGAAAATATTTCGGAATTAATGCCAACAAAAGTTCTCTAATTAATTGCAAGAATTTCTAGTATAGTAGACTTAATATTTCCCTTTTTTTCAACCAATAGCCCAGCTTTGTTATTTCTTTTGTGTTGTTTTGTTTTAAAATTCTTGTTTATATTTTGTTATTTTGTTTTGCTAATTCTGGTATTTTCTTTAGTTGAACGGATTTCAAATGATTTTCAAATATAAATACCAACAGAATTTAACAAATCTATAGTAAAAGCTTTTCTAACTTCAAAACGACAAGAACTAAATTCGCAGTCCTCCCACATTCGTGTGTAATAAAAATCAAATAAATAAAAAAAAAAAACAATTATGTCGAAATTCGTAATTTTTGCTGTTCTGTTGACTTTTGTTGTCTGCTTGGCCGCCATGGTTTCTGCTCAACCCCAACGTTTGGATGCCAACAGTATAATTCACAAGATAATTGGTAAGTATGTACTACAAGTACGGTTAATATGTAGGCGTTTTATATGTACATATGTATATATGCTTCAATTAATGTACATACATACATACATACTCGTACATTTAGTTTATGATTTCGTGTCTTTTCTCTTCTTTGTTTCTCTATGAAGGTCAATATGAGGCTAAAATTAAAGGTCCCTCTGTCATTTATCCTGAACAAGCCGCCCATGTTATTGATGCTAATCATTTGAACTTACACATCTAAGTTGTTGTTATGTTATTGTGTGTAAATGTTAAATAGAAATTAAGTTAAAAAGTAAATAAATAAATAATTGTAAAAAGAAAACGGAAATATTTTTATTATGTAGTTAGAGAAATAATTGAACTAATCTTTTTAAGAGAAAAGTTTTCAGGATAATCGGCCATGTCACAGAATTTAATTCCGTTCGGAAGTAGAATTAATTCCGTATTTTGCTTCTATAGAAAAAGCCAAACGAACAATTTTTTCGAAATGAAACCACTTTTAATTTGCTATGTGGAATTGTGATTTTAAGAATATCTAGGTTTGATTCTGAAAAAAAGTATCGTTTTACTTTTTTTATAGAAGCAAAATACGGAATTAATGACTGAATAGTTCGAATTTTCAAGAATACTATTGTTAAGTACTTGAACAATTGGCAAATTGGAATGAATTTTCTATCCTGCCAAGGGCGTCATCGGCAATTTTCATTGTTCACGATCAATTTGTAAACATCATCTATTTAACTCATCGTTTTTTGAGAAATAGAATTCGAGAATTATCATATTTCCTTTTAACGTGTTGTGAGTTAGAACGAAATTTACGTACGTTTACAATGTGTGTGTATTTTTTATTACCCAGCATACCATTCTAGGAGCACTCCGAAAAAGGAGTCAGAAAAGAGTCTAACTAATTAGCATTTTCGGAGCGCTCCGAAAAAGGAGTCAGAAAAGAGTCTAACTAAGGAGCATTTTCGGAGCTTGTTACTGTCCTGAGTCGGCACGCAGTATGACTAATAAATTCCACTTAACACTTAATTATGTGTGTACCAAAGCGTTGTTGTCCTGTTATTTGAACCACACAAGAATGATAAAAACAAGAGCCCAAAAAAAACCTCATAAAAGACTCTTTTCTGACATTATCTAAGAGCTCTTTCTGACGGACCATTTTCGAATGTAATGACCCTCTTTTCTGAAGGTTTTCGGAGCAAATATGATTGTTTTTTTGGGCTCATAAAGAGCGTTAACCCTCCGAAAAAGGTGTCAGAAACGACTCTTTTCGGACTCATATGGCTTGCTGGGTATTATTTACAAATCTTGTATTATTACAAAGTCTCGGATCACACAATGCAACTTTTGCTGCTAAACTTTTGAGTTTTTGGGTGAGAGGGGTAAAGAGAGAGAGAGAGAGGGGTACACTCTTCTTTCCCCTATCTCCAACAAAGTCAAAAGTTGCATTATGTGATCCGGGACAAACTTGTTTTTGCTTTTCTGGCTGCGTCTACTTTTTTGTAGATCAATAACAGCAATGTACATATGTATGTTTTTGTTGTCATTTCCCTTTTTTTCTTGGTGGATTATGTTATTTTTTGTAAATAAGAAACACCGAAGATGGGATGTTGACTAAACACTTTGATACACCGCGCCATGTGTCTGTTTTTTTTTTTTTTTTATTAATTAGAGAAGTAATTGAAAAAATATTTATCTTTTTAAGAGCCAAGTTTTTTTTTTATTCATTTATTCGCAACGAACAATAATAAATGGATGGGTGGTATTATTGATTCTGCATGGAAAGCAAAACTAAGCGGAAAGAAATATCGATCGATATGTAAAATGTGATTACATATACATATACATTTAAATTTTTTCGCCCGCACAAAAAATTTCGTTCCGCAATCGCGGAACGGAATGAATAATTCGATCCAATAATTGCCGTACAGGAATAATTATACACAGGAGGAGTAACACTGTGCAATAGGAAAAAGTAGATATTACTCCATATGAAGCATAAAAACCGGTCATACAACAAAAGCTTTCTATATAAACCTGGTGGCTACTTTTTCTGTTTTTATATCTACCACCACAAAAGATGGGTCATTCCGTTTGTAACACATCCAAATAATGCTCGTAGAGCCAAAATGTATATTGTACGTATAATCTGGGTCCTTATTAGATTCTAATACGATCTAGTCATGTCCGTCCATCAGTTGTTGGTACGATAGTCCTTCGATAAAAAACACTTAGAACAATGAAATTCTTACCAAACGTTCTCTGATCAACCGACATGTTTGGTATTGAAAATGGGCAAAATCCGACCATTAGGATCCGAGTTATAGATCAAAGTTTTAGACTACCTCGATATTTTTTTTGTTATTTTCTTCAAATATAATTCAGATAATAACGGGTGATTAAATTTCAAGGGCCGATGTTGATTTTGAATAAAACACAAACTATTTAGGAAATTATTGTAATTTTATTTTATTATGATATATTGGTATTACTCAATTATGTATGGAACAAAATATCGGCCAAATGGGCGCCGCGATCACGGCGGCACACCTCCATCCGATGGTTCAAATTTTCGATGACCCTGAGGCATAATGGAGGTTCTATGCCGTTAATGTGCCGAATTATCTCATCCTTTAGCTCTTGAATTGTTGCTGGCTTATCGACGTACACCTTTTCTTTCAAATAACCTAAAAGAAAAAAGTCCAACGGTGTCAAATCACATGATCTTGGCGGCCAATTGACATCGCCATTACGTGAGATAACACGGCCATTGAATTTGTTGCGCAAAAGAGCCATTGTTTCGTTAACTGTGTGGCAAGTGGCATCGTCCTGCTAAAACCACATATCGTCCACATCCATATCTTTCAAATCGGGCCATAAAAAGTTCGTTATCATCTCACGATAGCGAACACCATTCACAGTAACTGCCTGACCGGCCTCATTTTGGAAAAAATACGGCCCGATGATGCCGCCAGCCCATAAACCGCACCAAACAGTCACTCTTTGTGGGTGCATTGGTTTTTCGACAATCACTCTTGGATTCTCATTCGCACAAATGCGGCAATTCTGTTTATTGACGAATCCACTGAGGTGAAAATGTGCCTCATCACTGAAGATGATTTTCTTCGAAAATTGATCATCCACTGTTGCCATTTCTTGCCACCATTCTGCCCATTCACGACGTTTGGAATGGTCAAGAGGCTTTAGTTCTTGAGCCAATTGCACCTTGTAAGCGTGTAAATGCAAGTCTTTATGCATAATGTTCATCAACGACGAGCGTGAGAGGTGCAATTGTTGGGCACGACGACGAGTTGAGGTGGACGGCTCTTCAGCCACACTATCGCGAACAGCAGCAATATTTTCTGCAGTACGAGCTGTACGAGCATGCACTGGTGTTCTCACATCTTCTACAGACCCGGTTTGCTCGAATTTGTCCACGATTTTTGCGATTGTACGCACATTTGGACGATCAAATTGACCAAAAAAAACACGAAGTGCACGATATGCATTTTGATTTGAACGCCCATTTTCATAATAAGTCTGGATAACTTTAACACGTTGTTGGATTGTGTATCTCTCCATGGTTCAAATTGAGTAAGTCTGAAATAGAGAAATGTCAAATAAAATTCGGAAAAAAGCTTGGCGTTTAGGTGTAGTTCACATTCAACATCGGCCCTTACAATTTAACCACCCTTTACCATGAAATTATGAACACTTTTTATACCCTTCATCTTCATGAGAAGGAAGAATATACGTAAAAGTTTGTCATTCCATTTGTAATTTATATATGACAAACTTATATATACCCTTCTCATGAAGGTGATGGGTATAATTAGCAAAATCCGTCCATAAATAACGGATATATGAGCAAAAATCCGAGACAACCTCTGAAAATTTCATCAAAAAAAAAAACTATCAAACAAAGTGTATTAATATAATATATATATGTATGTATATAATATAATTATGCATCCACAATAAAGGTGAAGGGTATATAAGATTCGGCATAGCCGAATATAGCTTACTTGTTTTTAGTATAGAACGACAATTAACAATTTCTCATAACCCCCATACAAATGTTTTCCCGAAATATGTTTTTATATACAAAATTCTGCAATAATAAATTTCATGCAAAGTGAATTCTCAAAACGATATTTTGTTTGCATCGGTCCATGTTTTGACCATAGCCTTATACAAAGTGCATTTCCGGAAATCACCTAAAAACGCATAAATCTCTTATAAGCATCAGCAGCAAGTTTAAATTCGACAGAAATAGTCCAAACATATATAGAAATATTCCCACTTAATTTAATAATGATCGGTCCATATTTGACCCAAGTCGTCATATAAAGTTCAATTTGAAAAATCACTTAAATGCGCATAAATCTCTTATAAAAATCATTATTACGTTGAAATTCAACAAAAATAATTCGCATGTACATATAAATCGCCGTACAGAATTTCATGACGATCGGCCCGTTCCCATATGAGGACTACTCCCGAAAATTCATTAACCTACATAAACATCCATTTCGAACCGAAATTTTACACAGATCAGTTATAAGCATGTAAAAATAATACTGTTGACTTTTGTGAAAGTGGGTCCATAATTGAGCATAGCTCCCGTACAAGCTCCACAGTTGCCTAGCGTACTTAATTTATAGTTTGCTAAAGTAAAGCTCTTTATGGTACACGCTGCAAAAATATAAACAACGTGTAAATTATTGATTATAACTGGAATACGCATAAAACTCTTATACGAGTAAAATATAAAAGAATACCTCCGAATTTGCTGAAGCCATACTATAGACTTTGAAATTTCAAAACTGACCAAAAAAAAACGCGCCATTTAAAAAAACGTACCAAGTCATTTCTTTTTTGTTTAAAATGTTTATTAAATTAATTTTAAATTTTATTTAATTTCATAAATTCTATAAAAACTTTTTAGAAAGAGATCATGACAACGCTCGACCAGATGTTGCAATATCTGTTAAAAAATATTTAGTAAGAAATGCTTGGGAAGTTTTGTCTCACCCGCCTTATAGTACAGGGGCCAAATCACCGCATTCGATATCGAGTAAAAATTATCGTAATTTTCATATTTAAGATTATGGCATTCGATATCGAGCAAGAAATTTAATACATTTTATCATAATTTCGATATCGAAATCATTTTTCGATACGATAGCTCGATCACGAATGCGGTGATTTGGCCCCAGATCAACTATTAATTGCTTGGATCATTGCAAAACGCTATTCGAAATTGACTTGACTTGTTCTTGGCCTCAAAAGATGAGCAGTTCTTTTGGCGCGGATAGAAAATTGCCAGAAAGAGGGGGAAAATAATACGTATATTAATGATTACATAGTTTATTTATTTAATTTAAAGTAAAAAATATAAATTATAAGGAAAATAAACAAATTTTACATTTTCTTACACGAATTTATTCCATTTAGAACAATTCAAAATCTTTTGAATTTTTGCTCAATATGTTTATTCACAAATTTAGGGGAAGAACTGGTCATACATGCAAATTTTTACATTACTTTCAAGCTTACGTTTTGTACAGACGGTTGTTAGATCTTACAACGTTGTCCGAAAAATGTTCAAACAATGTCTAACAATCGTGTGAATTTTGTGAATTTTTGTCTTCCAACGTTTTAAGAAAAAGCATTTTCAGTACATTGTAAGACAAAAATATTGCCAGACATCTAACAATCGTGTGAACACATTTTTTTGTCATTGTAAGATTGTTTTAAGACAATTGTCAAACAATTTAAGTTGTAAATAGTACAAAGTTTATGCATCTGTTGTCAATGTTTAAATAATTACAATTCATATTATTTTTGTGCTTCGGCGACAATTTTACTACCAACATGATTTATTTTAAATATTTTGAAATTTTATCTAATTTTGGCCATTTATAATTTATGTAATTACCGATTCTTACTCTAATTTACAGAGTTTGTTTGGTTTTCATAATAATCTTGAGTGTAATTTAACAATTTATAAAATTAAAAGAAAATTTTTCCATATTCACAAGATAAGATATAAGGTGAGGCTTTTCTGTTTGAATTTGATCTCAATAATATTATTTACAAGAGATTTATGGCTGGCATAGTAGAAGTGGACCAATTATGGACTGATGGCTTCTAAATCCAGTATCCACTAATGTGACTTCTATGTATTTTAGGATTATATTGGTTGAATTTCATCTCAATAGCGTTATTTATAAGAGTTAAATGGTTGGTTGGTGTGCTCGGAAGTGGCCTTAATTCGGGAGCTATTGCCAATTATGGACTGACAGCTACAAAATCCAGTAGCATAATTGCAGTGTAATTGATACTAGTATGATTTCTGTATTAAAATTACTGATCTGTGTAAAAGTTGGTTCGATGCCGATATTTATAAGAAATTTTTGTGGTTTTATTTGTTTTTCTGAAATGGCTCTTATATGACAGCTATGACAAATTATGGGCCGATCTTCTTAAATTTTGGGACAGTAATTTTTATGCTTATGAGGATATTTCACGTCGAATTTCTACATAATAACGGTATATTTAAGATATATATTAGTATTGAAGTGAATTTGCGATGGGGACCTTATATAGGGGATATAGTAAAATATGGACCGATATTCTCAAAATCCAACAAATTGATTTTATCATGTATGCAAGTGATCCGTGCAAAATTTTGGA
Source organism: Bellardia bayeri (assembly GCA_950370525.1). NCBI lineage: Eukaryota > Metazoa > Arthropoda > Insecta > Diptera > Calliphoridae > Bellardia > Bellardia bayeri. Next base: position 63,206,659 of record OX493268.1, read on the forward strand.
TCGATACCGTTATTTATAAGAGATTTATGAGTATTAAAGTGATTTTCGGAAGAGGGCTTTATGGTCATATATGGACCGAAATTCACAAAATTTTGTGGGATGATTTTTGTGTATGTATATGTAACTAGTTTTATAAAGTTTTGGGTCGGCACAGATATTTATAAGTTATATATAAAGATAAATGGCTTTTTCTGATGTGGTCCTTATATGGGACCTATGAATAATTATGGGCCGACCACCATAAAATTTAGTACAACAATTTATTTACCTATAAGGATTATTTTTGTGTAAAATTTTAACCGTTTAGCAATATTTATACTAGTTTTATACGAATTTAAGTGAATTTTGGAAGTGGACTTTATGGTCAAACATGGACTGAACTGAAAAAAAATTCGTTTTACGATTTTTTTTTAATGAAACTTATTCCTTATTATTTTTTATTGATATTCCAATTTTATAGGTATTTAAGTATAATTGAGTAATATTTCGGAAAGATTTTTGTATGGGGGCTATGAACCTACTCTTACTATTTTCATCACACTCTCCTCTTTTATCATAAAAACAACGGATACAAAATTTCATGGGAATATCTGCAATATATTTAAAAAAATTGGAAGAAAAAACAATTTATTTTTATACCCTTCACCAACATAAGTGGTGACTAAGGGTATATATGTATGTATATGTATGTCATTCCATGTGTAAGACTGAGAAATACTCACCTGAGACCCAAAACAAACTTGGTCCTTACGAAATTCTAAGTCGATTGAGCCATGTCCGTCTGTCTTTGTTTCATTTCAATAGGTTTTAGAGATAAGAAACCAATCACCTATTTTGCATACGATCAATGTCTTTTTTACACGCAGTTTTCCGAAACTAATTACCGTGTAAAAACAGAGTTAGGTGCATACATATTAATAACAAAGAAATTTAGAACAACTTTTGTGTCTCCTGTAAAATATTTGAATTAATACTTACATATATACTTTATCAGTTAAAATTATAAGTTATAATACATTTGTTCAGGGAATTGCCATTATAACAATTTTCTCTCGTATTAAAAACTTTTAATTTTTTTGTCCTTGCAGTTAAGAGCTGGTAAGATTAATGGAAAGACACTTACATATTTATTATTTATAACTAGAAATGAGTGAAATTATGACAAATACAAGGAATGGCAAGGAATGGAGTAAGTTGAAAAGTTTGCCAAGCTCATGACACTGAAAAACAGAGTAGTTAGTTAAAGTTGGTAAAGGCAACTTTAGGTTAAACTACAGTTAAACCTATTAAAATGGTGATATCAGTGAAAGTGACTTGAAGCGGTAAAACTTTTCTAAATTAAATTAAGGACTGTTACATTAAGCAATTACCACTCATAGGATCAGTGGTAGGAGAGTTGTTGGCACTCAGATTTAGATGTACACAACATGTATGCAAGCCTTGTTTCACACTCTGCCGTTTTAGCTGACCAGTTTTTCTTCTATTCTCTTTTGAACGTGCCAATTCATTCACACACGTCAATTCAGTTTTTCTACTTTTTAGTGCAACTCAACTTGCATGAAAGAAAAAAAAACATAAAAGGAAGTAAAAAAAATTGTGCAGTACCGTCAAGTTTGTAACCCTTTTATTCTCTTTTCCCTTTTCAACCAAATATACTTGCCTTGACGTGTCAGAATTGAAGAGTGTAAAAGCGCACTAAGCAGAAGTTGTTAAAACTATCAAAAGCATAGAAATCACAATTGGGTAAAATTATTTTATGCAGCATTAAAATTTTCTTAATAAAATATCTTGCGTTTGTGCCGACCGACCACTGACTGCTATAGCATACAAGTACAATAACAAACACTGACTTTTTCATAGTTACTTTAATTTTAATTTTTTTTTTAACAAACAAACCTTCACTTTGTATTACATAAAATTTTAAACTGTTTTAAACAAAATGCTTGACATTTTCCGCAGACATAATCACTAATTAAATTAGTTTTTAATTATTTCTTTGAAAAACTTATTTTACTTAAGATAATTCATTCATGATAGACATTTAGTTTTAATTTTATTTTTTTTTGGAATCTGCTTGCTTCTACCAAACACATCTAGGAGCAAATAAAATCAAATAATTGGGTGCTTTAAACAATGGTTATGCTTTGCTGAGTGAATATTTGGCATTTGTGACCATCCCAGCAAAAACTTACACTGCAAAGTAATGAGTTAAAATGCTAATATAGTATATTCGGTAATACAAACGCTGTCATGTCTGGCCGCATATTCTGGCTGTTTTTTGGTCAATGTTTGCTTTAAGTAAATCAGTTGTCTTGGGTACGGGTTCCCTGTGATCTAAGTCTGATCAGATTTCATTAGCTTTGAGTAGATAGGACCTTATTGGTGCAACCAAATACCGAGCTTTAACTTAGCACATGGATATTTGACTTTGCTGTTGATTCGGCTGCTTGGCCCTACTTCACATACGATCTCTAATGCTTCGGGTTATCGTAATGGTTCCATGTTTCAAAGCAACAAAGTGATTTTATTTTAGGCAAGCAAAATCGTCTTTCACGATTTTTCAGCTTTAATTCATAACTTAACCAATTTCCCTGCTTTTAGATATGCCGCATATTTAAGTTATATACCCAATAATTCCATTAAATTGAGATCGGTTTATGTAGTTCAATTTAACTTAAATATGGTGGTCATTGAAGAATAGGTATATCTTCGTGTTTCGTTTTCTTTAAACTTCCAATTAAAATAATCGATTTACGGATAATTAATACGGATAATTAATAAAGGACCAGGCAAATTAATTTAACATTACGAGGGCGGTTCGGAAACTTCTTAGCCTAGCACAGTTACATAGTTTTTCAAACACATTTTTATTTTTCAATATAATCTCCTGAAACTTCAATGCACTTAGTCCAACGCTCATCTAGCAATTCTAGCCCTTGATTAAAATAGTTTTCCTCAAAGCCTTCAAAATAGTGGTTGAGGTAAAACGCTTGCCAGCTAGGATTTTTTTTTAGATTTGGGAACAGGTAAAAATCACTCGTACTTTAATTCGTTGATTTTAGCCATTGTTAAAACACTCTTCTGCGCTGGTGTGTTGACTTGACTTTTTGTCGAATTTTTACATTTAGTTGATCCAAAATTTTGCAATAGTACTTTGAATTTATTGTTTTACGCTTTTGCAGATAGTCAATCAATAAAATACCTTTGAAGTCCATTGCTTGGATTGTTCTTTGGTCTCTGGAGTATAGTGGTGGATCCATGTTTCATCAATTGTTATGAAACGACATTTAAAATCCATTTTATTTTTCCTAAAACGATTCAAACTTATGTGCTTTTGTTGGACTGTTAGCAAATGCGGCACCCATCTTGCAGAAAGCTTTTTCATCTCTTCATCTTCATGCAACATTAAATGTACTCGATCGTTTGAGATACACACTACGTGGTTCATCCTCAGTGCTTGTACGACCACGTTTAAACTCAGCATCCCAATTTTTTTACTGTTGGCATATGAAGGAGCATTGTCACCTAACACATTCACCATATCATTATGACTTTCTTGTCCCGATAATCCTTTTTTTTTCTCTTGGACCAGCACTCAGGGGACGACCCCTACTTATGCCATGCATTGTGTTGGAAGTAGAAAAATAGGTAATGGGAGGGAGGATAGAGGGATTAGTGTTTGTGAACATTTGACTTGAATTTTCCACATACGGACAATACGGCTAAAGAACGAATTTTCCCTGTAGTGTGTTGTACGATCCACTGTCCAGTCGACCGCAAATGAATGAGCCCTGACTGAAGAACGTGTATTACGTAAACAACTACGTGTTTCAGGAACAAGTTCCCTGATTTCAGCAGAACACATTTCATTATAGTATCGATAGAACAGTGAAACACAACCCACATTGCAACGATGCTCCAATGAATCAATAGAGTTGGATACCCTACTGTCACCGAGAAGCATCTTCGCCCTCTCTTGTACGCGGTCGAGTAACTCCAAAATAGACTTCGAAGCACCGGCCCATACATGAGAGTTGTATTCCATTGTCGGACGAATATAGGTGGTGTAAATAGTAAGAAGATCAGATGGAGTGAAGTATTTTCTACACCGTTTTAAAAAACCAAGGCACTTGAACGCTTCTTTTGACACTTGAAAAATGTGTTTGGTCCAGCGGACATCACACTGGATTCTCATGCGTAGAACGTCAAGAGCGTCTGATTCCTTAATATTTACACCGCCCATAAAAACAGATGAACCAACATGATCTGTTGTGCGTTTGTGCGTTAGTAAACAACTCTGAGTCTTACGTGCGTTAAAATCGACTCTGTTCACACAACCCCATTCCGAGATTGTCTCAAGATCTCATGTTTAATGACATCAGGACTTTCCAATTTTTCCATTGTAAAAAAAACTCGGATGCGTCTTTTTTCAGATCGAAAAGAAATTTAACATGTGTTCATAGCACAGATGGAAGTTTCCCAAACACTTAACTTTTTTCTGTTAATACCGCGCTTTCGGTACTGGGCTAAGAAGTTTTCGAAGCGCCCTCGTACTTAGTATAGTTAATAATATTTAATTTATTAATAGTACCTATTAAATTAAATTGTATATTATTTAATATAAATACTTGTAATTGTAGAATTTTTGTTATTGAAATTGTAAAACTAATAAAATAAATGACTAGCTATTTGTACAATACATACAAGTGCTTTAATAGGAGAGCCCATGGTGTAATTATAAAGGGTGAGTGCAAATCGGCAACAAACACAATACAATTGAGAAACAACAGGCATTTTGTTTGTGCAAAATAATGCGCTACTGTCAAAAACACTTGCAAAAGTATTACTTTTGACATAAGTAAATTGTAAACAAAGTCAGTCAGCTGTGCTACTGCACTCATCTTGTATAGTTACACCATGGAATGGCCCATACTTGTTTCCTGTTATTTAAAAATCATTATTTTCACACAAACTAATTGTTGAATAAAAAGGTTTCCAATATTTGTTCTAACTTCTGCAAATTAAACATCTACTATCATCAAATTTATTTAAACTAATCAAATATTTTGGAAGATAACAAAGATTCAAAAAATGTTCTAGTTTTAGTTACTTAAAACATAATTCCATGGTGTAAATGTATTTAACATTGCATTTTTGTTTTTGTTTTGTTACAGTTGCAGTTGTCCAGTGCTTGCTTGCTAACTTGGTAAGTTTAAGTATGTTATGTATTTCTATTTAAGATTAAAACCCAAGAAATATTTATCGTTTTAATAGAATAAAACTTGTAATTAGTTGCTAAAGATAAATGAAAACATAAGAGAAACAAAAACACTACAGTGCTACTGTTGTCATACAGTGGGTGGCCAAATTATTAGTTACACATGCAAAATTGTTTAGTTTGAAGCCGTACAACATTTTAAAATAGTGAAAATTTATCATTTTATTTGTTCTTTTAGGTAAATTAAGTGTTTCTATTTCAATTAAAAATAAATTCTTTTGTTTTAAAAACATATATTTGAGGAAAACAAATTTTTTGAAAAAAAATCTTAATATTTCGTAGAACCTCCTTTGGCATCAATTACAGCTAGCATCCTTTTTGGCATGCTCTGAATGCATTTTCTTTTAGTTCTTCAACGTGATGCCAGACTTTAATCAATGCCTCTATAAGATTTTGTTTGTATAACAGTATAACATCAACATTGCATATTTCACACTTCAGAGCAGAATGATCTACAACTGCACTCTAATGTTACCAATCATTGTTGACACTGCACAAAATATTTCACAGTATTACCAGAATTAAAATACGAAAACATTTGGTACAAGAAACAAATTTATATACGTATTAAAAGCGGTTGAATCTTAATTAAGATAATAAGAAAAACTAGTGTAACTAATAATTTGGCCACCCACTGTATGTCCAGTTTTCAATTTTTTCTCTAAGAGACAAAAAGTTTTCTTTAAAAAAAAAAAAGTTTTGTTTTCAAAAATAAAAAGTTTTCTTTAAAATATATATATGACGACGCTCCTTGCAGCAAAATAAATCTTAACAAAAAAATGCTGACAGAAGCTTTTATCTAGAAAATACTCTTCTACAGGAGATTTTGAATAGAAAGTTCTCCTATACAGAAGACTTTTTATAGAGAATACTCTTATACAGAAGATTTTGAATAGAAAATACTGTTATACAGAAGATTTTTTTATAGAGAATACTCTTCTACAAAAGATTTTTTATAACAAATTCTCTTATACATAAAATATGTTATTGGGAATACTCTAATACAAGAGATTTTTTGTAAAAAAAAAACTCTTATACAAAAGCTTTTTTATAGAAAATACTTTTATACAAAAGATTTTCAATAGAAAGTACTGTCGTACAGAAGATTTTTTATATAAAGATTTTTTGTATAAAAAATACGAAAGACTTTCTTTAGAGAATACTCTTATAAAGAAGATATTTTATAGAATATACTCTTATACAAAAGATTTTAAACAGAAAATACTGTTATACAGAAGACTTTTTAAAGAGAATACTTTTCTACAGGAGTTTTTTTTATAGAGAATAATATACAGGAAATTTTCTATAGAGAATACTATTATACGGAAGACTTTCTATAGAGAATACTCTTATACAGAAGATTTTCTATAGCAACTGCTCTTATACAGAAAATTTTAAAACAGACTTTGTATAGAAAGCTGAAAATCATAAACTTATTGTCTGTAGAAATGTGTAAATTGGTCCTGAATCAAAATCTTAATTAATTATTATCCTGTGAAAACATATTGCTAGTTTTCATTTAATATTTTAAAATATGTATTTCTGACTTGTTTAATTAATTTGGTAAAATTTTTAAATTCTTGGGTAAATTAATTAATTTGAAGCACAGCAGCATCGCCCACATTTGCTTAATGTTGTAACTATAGTTACAAAAAAAAAAAAAAAAAAAAAAAGAAATGTTCAAGTACCCGTTACTTATGCAAAACTTTGCAAATCTTTTCAAAAGATGCTTTTTGTGTTTTTGTCGTTTTGTCTATTCGCACGAGTACTCAGTTCTTATATTATACTTAAAGCAATTGCTTTTATTGCAGTTCAGTTTGGGTTTGGGTGAATTTCTGAATGTTTTAGAATAATTAAATACATATGAATGTAAGTTATGTACAGTGGCGGATTTAGGCCTGCTTCCTTCCTAGGCACTCTTTGACATGACGCCCTTTATGATTATACAAAAGTGATAATAAAAAACCATATAATTTTTAATTATTGTGTATTAATTTTTATTAATTTAGATACACATGCGTTTTTCAATTCACATGTACATATACATATACATATCTCATATCAATCTTATTTTTCATAGATATTTAAATTTTTTATGCATGCATACAATTTTGTTTATAATTTGCAAACAAAAAATTTGTGCAGAACGCACATCTTCAGTATTTGCCAATGAATCTTCGAGTTGATAATGTAAATGAATGCATTCATTTGCTAATGTCTCTTCTAGATCACCAGGATACTTTTTGACGCGTTTATTTGCCTGACTTTTTAACTCAGTTGTATCTATGTTATATAAATTATCAAAAAAGCTGAAGTTTGCAACAAACTTTTCATATGCGTTTTTACGTTCAGATAACTGTAAACTCAGAGTAACCAAAATGGGATAGTAAATATTTGTACGAACATTTTCTTGTCCAGAAAATTGTGCTCTTTCATTGACCCGTGATTCATCTGACTGAAGTTTTCGAGTTTTTCTGCGACGAGTATCATAATGATAATAAGCCTGAACTTCAGATAGCGCTTTGGCTTTTTCTTCAAATTCTTCAAATTGTTTATTTCTCATATCATTAAGAAATGAGGCTAGAGAACCGTAAATTTGGATAACAGATGATAAATCAGCGTGTGATACCTGTAGTTTCTTACTAGCAGCATTAAAACGGTCTAAAATTACATTCCAAACAATGACTAGAATAGCTGTTTCTAGATGCTGTAATTTGAAACAAAACTTAACCAAATCAATTTTCGAAATTGAATTGCCTTACATTCTTTTACCTTTAAATTTTGGCGCCCTTGAAATTATGCCGACCTAGGCCTCACGGGCCTAGGCGTAAATCCACCACTGGTTATGAATAAGAAATTCTTATATGTAACAGCTCGCAGTCATTGATACCAATGTTGCCATTAAATGTTTTTTTTTTAATTTTTTTAGGAAAATAATATTTTTGAAATAGATGGGTAGAAATGTAGGTTGGACACACCGGTATATAACCCTTTAACTTGTTTATTAATTAGTTGGTATTTGTTATTACATCTCACACAAAAAAAAAATCGGTCCCTATTTCTCTAACTTGACAAGTCCTCGTTACAAATTTGTTTATGTTCTGCTATGTGGGGCAGATGTGTTTAAATTATAATTTATAAATTTTTTAATTTAATTTAAATTTTTTTAAAATTACGTTTAATGCTAAAATTTTACAAAAACTTGCCTACAAAACTGCGATTTGTCTACTTTTGGCAACACTACGCAGCTCATTTGTTAATGTCATATTTAAGAATTCTTTTTATTTGCAAGTGAGTGGGTATGATAAAATTAATAATTGTTAAGGTGCGAAAAAGATGTAACCACTACGTAACATATATTTGAACTCGTTTATTTATTAAAAAAAAAAAAAACTTTTCTTATTTTGGCCAAAGCACAACAAATACGTATTTAGTCTTATTTTATTTGATGCTGTTTGATCTTGCAAAACTCTTGCAAATTTGTACTAAAACAAGTGGTTACGCTGTTTTGAGTAAATATTTGCCAAATGTGACCGTACCTTTAATGTATATACATGTAACCAGTAGCATTAAACAAATATGTACAAGGCATTTCTGCACATTCTCCGAAAAAAAGTCTGAGTTTTGCTTTTATCAATCAGACAGATATTACGTCCTCCATTTTAAGTGGAAAGGATACGACAAACAGAATGACAATTTACTGAGAAGGTTGCAATTGCAATAATGCTAATTTTTCAAGTATATGTAGTATTAAAGATTGAAATTGGTTTGCCGTAGCCCAAGATAAACTGAGCAACCACGTATTTAATGTAACCACCAGTTAGGATGAAGCCTTAATTTGTTAGCACAAAAAGAAAATGTCGGCAAAATTATAGACATAAATTTCAAAAGAAGGGAAATCAATCTGTAATTTCTTTCTGTGCCCATCTTTATTTTCTTTTTTATGTTTACATTAAACTTTTCACTAAAAATTGTCGACGCAAGAAAATTAAAAAAATGCAAATTAACAAGAAAGACTTGTTACACGAGGGCGGTTCGGAAACTTCTTAGCCTAAACAAAAAAAAGTTAAATGTTTTGGAAACTTCCATCAGAGTAAAAAATTGGGTTGATAAATTTAAACGCAATGCGGATGAACCACGTATTGGACGTCCAAAAACATCAACAACAACAGAAATTGTAGCCAAAGTGCATGATACGGTATTAAATGATCTACGAATAAATGTGCGTGAAATAGTTAATATCAGGGGCATCTCAAACGATCGAGTCTATTTAATTTTGCATGAAGAACGAGAGATGAAAACGCTTCCTGCAAGATGGATGCCGCATTTGTTAACAGTCCACCATAAACGCATAAAAATACAAATTTCTCAAGCTAGTTTGGATCGTTTTAAGAAAATGAAATGGATTTTAAGCGTCGTTTCATAACAGTGGATGAGACATGGATCCTCCACTATACTCCAGAGACAAAAGAACAATCCAAGCAATGGACTGAAGCTGGAGGAAGCAAAAACAATTTAATCGGTTGGTAAGGTTATGGCAACGATTTTTGGGGACTTCAAAGGTATTTTATTGATTGACTATCTGCAAAAGGATAAAACAATAAATTCAGAGTACTATTGCAACATTTTGGATCAATTAAATGTAAAAATTCGAGAAAAACGTCTTGGCTTTACAATACAAAAAAAATAATTTTTCATCAAGACAACGCACCAGCGCACAAGAGTGTTTTAACAATGGTTAAAATCAACGAATTAAAGTATGAGTTGCTTGACCAGCCACCTTATTCTCCTGATTTAGCGCCCAGTGACTTTTACCAGTTCCAAAATCTACAAAAATTACTAGCTGGCAAGCATTTTATCTCAAATGAAGATGCAATTACAGTTGTAAACCACTATTTTGAAGGCCTTGAGGAAAACTATTTTAATCAAGAGCTAGAATTGCTGGATAAGCTTTGGACTAAGTCTATTGAAGTTCCAGGAGATTATATTGAAAAATCAAAATGTGTTTGAAAAACTATGTAACTGTGTTAGGCTAAGAAGTTTCCGAAGCACCCTGGTATGTATATCAATAGATAGGAAATTGTTTTTTTTTTTAAATATACAAAACTTTTAATAAATAATAAATTCCTAAAAGACTTTTTTGGAAAACAAATCAAAAATGTGTTGTTTTTAGTTTTTTTTTGTAAAGAAAAATATTTAAAAAAAAATCGGGAAATATTTGGATCTGCTATGATAAAAAAAAACAGATTAGTGTGGCTACAAAATTTTAAAAATTAAATTTTCATGTGTGAAAAAAGAGATATATGTATGTAGCTATGATCAAGTGTTCTACCAAATAGCAGATTCCATATACTACATATAGTATAATCTTTGGCATCGGATCACAAACGAAGAATTGGAATCGTTTTTAATTTCTCACATATGCGAAGAGCCCAACTTTGGGGAACTCTGGCACCGACCCTGGTCGACTGATGAGGTTAAACTTCAAAACTTAAACTTGTTAAAATACTTCCTTTTTAGGCATGTGAAATTTTATTGCTATCAGACTTACCGTTCAGAAATGACACATTTATATTCCTTTTTTATGCAAATTCCCCCACTGTGCGACGCGTCGCGACGTTGTTATGCGAACAAATGTTTTGACAACTTTATTTTACACAAGACAGATATATTCTCCACACAATATATGTATGTACATGTGTACATAAATTAATGTACGGTGTAGAAATTATTAGCTGAATGACAGAGTGGATGGCATTCCAATCATGTTTAAACAAACTTTAGCTACATATGAAAATTGTGTTTGAAGTTGGGGATTATATTACATCCAAATAAGTTTTTATTTTATTTATTGACGAAAATTAAAGTACATAATTTGTTGGGAAAGCTTTCAAATTCATAAACTGTAGAGAAAAACATAAACGATTAAAAGGTTGAAAGGCAAACTACTGAATAAAGAAAAATTTCAAATTTAAATTCTTAAGAAATTTATAATGTTAATTGAAGGATACTGAGGGGTTGCAATTAGTTTTAATTTATATTAACCCGGGGATGGGTCATAATTACTTCTCTTCTCTACGCTCAGTAGCTGGAGATATTGAATCTCTCTGAATGTTATAAATTTCAAATCAGTCACATAGCGATTGTGCTTCGAGTAATACGAGCTTAAAGTTAAAAAAAAAAGGTAAATATGACCCACCCATCCATATGACAATAAGTGTTTATTATATTTAAGCTAGAAGAAGCCTCCTTTGTTAACTTTTTTAATGTGAAATGTTTTTTGTTTAAAATTAAAAAAAAATGCGTTATTTTTTAACAAAGTCAAGTTTTATTTCTTTAATAAGGTTAGATTCAATCTAAATTGTATATATTTTTTCATAAATACAGCAAAAAAAAAACACGAGTTTAATAAGTCATTATGTCATTATGACCCAACCCCCATCTCCGTGTAGCTAAAAACCACCCCCCTCCCCGGCGACGGGTTAATGGGTGATTATTTTTTTTAGCAACTTTCTGTTTGTCAGTTCAGCTGTTTTCGTGTAACTGTTAAACGTGTTCAGTTTGGTCTATAATTTAACTATGAATCGACTTATAAACAAACAAACAACGTGTGATACCGATCGATATGTTGAGTATGGCAATATTGGACCCAGCTTATGAACCATTTGAGTCGTAGCCGTGGTCAACATTTACATTCAATCATATTTAAACATTGAATTATACAGATCTTTCTATCGACTCAAATAAAGATTGCATAAATTTCTCTAAATTTAATGTGTTTTTTTTAATCAAATCTGAAAACTCTTAAAAAATCACTTTAATTTTAACGATAAAAGTATTGTATCCAGCTTAAAACCAATTTCAGATTAAAGATTTCCTATAGAAAGTCGTGTGTCTAAAGGTATGGTCACACTTGGCAAATATTTACTTAAAAAAGCGTAACCACTTGTTTTAGTACAAATTTGTTTGACGTTGTTTACTCTTACAAGAGTTTTACAAGATCAAACAGCATCAAATAAAATAAGGCTAAATATTTGTTGTGTCTTGTCCTAATCAAACGAAGTTTTTTTTTAACAAATTTTATTTAGTGCTTACATCTTTTTCGGGAAATATTTGCCAAGTGTGATCGTACCTTAACAAAAGTTTCGTATAGAAAATCATGTGTTCAACTTTTCATTTTACATACCTGTTGGGTAATAGAGGGTTATTTTGTTTGATTACTTGACATGCATATGTATGTACATACATATGTACATATATTGACATTATAGTTGTAGTATAAAGACATATGTAGTTATTTACAATTTAATCACTTGCTTTAAATTTATAAATGTATAAGAATCATGCTAAAATGTCTGTATGTACGTGTGTGGTCTTGGTCAAAAATATATTTTATTGTGCTTTCATGACTTTCCAGATAAATATGATTAAGCAAGCAATAATGACCAAATAATTAAATTAATGCATAATTAAATAAGTAAAAAAGTATAGTCGGTCAAGCCCGACCATATAATACCCTACACCTAGTATATGTATAAAACAGTATATGTATAAAACATGGGCGTTATATGGACCAAAATTTAGTGTCATGATTTCTGTGAATATAAATATTATACATATGTGTTAAACTTTATCTCGATATAAATACTTTTAAGGGTTTATGGAGGTTAAAGTAAATTACGGAGAGGGTCTTATATGGGAGTTTCGACTAATTATGGATCGACCATTATAAAATTCAGTCTCATTATTTCTTTTTCTTTTTGAGAAATTTATGCCCGTTAAAGAGATTTGCGAAAGTGGGCCTTATATAGGAGCTACGACTAATTATGAACCGATCACAATAAAATTCTACCGTATTATTTGTATACATATAAAATATATTTGCGTTAAATATTATTTGGATACCAACATTTTTGAGTGAGTTAGGCTTTTTAAAGTGATTTTCGGAAGTGAGCCTTATATGGGAGGACTAATTATAGACCGATCTTCGCAAAATTTTTAGATATGATTTAGCTCCATTTACTACTCATTTGTGATGAAATTTGTTCGGTTCCTTGCATAATTCAAACATTTATGAGCGGTAAACCCCAATTTCGGGAATACATTTGTGTGGGGGCCAGGTGAAATAATGTACCGTTTTCCAAAAGTTTCAATCCCATCCGTCGTTGGGCCGAAAAAATATCACGTACTAAATTTTAACGAAATATCTTCAAAATTGCGACCTGTACTCTGCGCACAAGCTTTACACGGACAGCCAGCCAGCCAGAGAGACTGACGGGCATCGTTAAATCGACTCAGAAAGTGATTCTAAGCCGTCCGGTATACTTTAAGGTGGGTGTTGGACCAATATTTCTGGGCGTTACAAACATCAGCACAAATCCAATATACCCTCCCCACTATGATGCATAACTGAATGTGTTTTAAATGTGTAAATGGAATTTTCGCCTTTTGATAGATTTCAATGCAAAATACATATGTACACATAATCTCAATGCCTGCGCTGTTGTACCCTTATTGAAACACACTAAAATAAAATTTGTTTAGCATTTAAGCCACATAAATTTAACATAAAAAACAAATGTAGTTTTTTCTGTTTTTAATGGAATATTTTGCAACAACAACAATAAAATTTAAAATGTCATGGAACCTGCAGCAAAAAATGTCAAATCATTTTATTAACGGTTGTTGCCAAAATATTTAATAATTTAAATAGTTTAACACTATAACATTATCTGCAAGAGCAAAATTATGCTAAACCTTTTTGCAAATGCAATGATGCAATACCATTTGCACAAGATTGTGAATTGCGCTAATAATAATTTTGCGAAAATCGCACAACTCATTGCGTAAAATTGGTGAAATAGTCAAAGGACCTTATTCTACCATTAAAAAATTATTGACAAATATAAGAAAACAAAAAATATTGCAAGATGCAGACGCCCTAAGGACTTTTAAACGACTTAAATACGCCAAAGAACAACGAAATAAATCGAATAAATCGAGCCGGCAATTTTTTTTTTTTTGAGAAAACTTCATATTTACACAATGACCTCATAATACTAAGTTAGGGCTATTGTACAACACTCCAAAATGGATGGAAACTACCCCCAATCTCCCGATATTAATCCTATTGAAAACTTGTGGGATCATTTACACAGAAAACTTAAAGAGATAGATCGAAATAAGTAATAGGACTGATCAAACAATAGCTTTACAGGAAGAGAGGAATAAAACTTCATCCTTAGTGTTTAAAGTATAACTTCTTTTATTATTTAAATTCATTTTCCCAACCCTGTTTATTTTATTGTGATTGAATTTATAATCCACAAATTAAAATTGTAATTTAATTTATTTTTGTAGTTTTTAATAACGCGAGCGATATTTGTTATCATGGAAACTCAGTTCGTTAGTAACCAATAAGTATATTCAATGATAAAATGTAAGTCACATGAATTTATAAAAAGAAACCTCTTTTTATTTATTATAAGACTTTCTAAGAAGTCTGAGAAGATTTCCACACAATCTTCCTCTTTTCCTTTATTATAAGACTCCTTAGAAGTCTGAGAAGATTTCCACACAATCTTCCTCTTTTCCTTTATTATAAGACTCCCTTAGAAGTCTGAGAAGATTTCCACACAATCTTCCTCTTTTCCTTTATTATAAGACTCCCTTAGAAGTCTGAGAAGATTTCCACACAATCTTCCCATATAACCAACTCCCGTTTATAAAAGTTTAACCCCATACATCCCACACAATTCCCTTTAACCAACATTTCGTTTGGTATTTTAATTCCTTCTTCTAAAGTGCAAAAAAAAATACTTATTTTCCCAACTAATTCTATTGAATAATAATATTCACTTGGTGACCCAAAATTTAGTGGATTCTATTCCAAGAAGACTAGAAGCCATTATTAGGAACAAGGGCTCCCATACAAAATACTAAAATATTTCTTCTAAAAATATTCGAAATGAGCACTCACTTTTTATAGTTAATCACTAAACTGTTTTTAAAGAATTGCTCAAAATCTGTTTTTGCGTACAATAAAGTTAGCCTAAAATACATACATGCATGTACTTTTAAATTTAAATCATGGGTGAGCACTCACTTTCTGAATCAACTGTAAGTATTTTTCGGTACATATGTACCTATGTAGGTATTATAATTTTTAATTTTGTTCCATTCGATATTTATAGCGTAGTTTATACCTAAATTAAAATTTACTTAAAAGTAAATTAATTAATTAATTACTTATGTAGCCCGGAAAACACTAATATAAACATTTAATATATTATTCCATTTGCCAACATGAGTTTTAATTGTATTTCTTTTGAAATATTTAAGTAAAAAGTAATAAAACTTTTTTAATTTAATAACATAAAAAAATTCCATTTCTAAATTTAAATTTGTAGCAAGTAATGTTTATATGATTTTCTTCTTCCTAATTCTATTTAGTTTTATTTATTGTTTTTAGTGCTAAAAATCACACATGTATTTAAAATAACGCTTGTTTTCCCTACAATTTATAAGCATAGATTGTGTTGTTGTAATTAATAATTTGTATAGAAAACACAAATCAACCGCTGTTTTCGTTAATTCTTAATAGAGTTGTCTCTTTCTGGCTCATTTAGTTAAGCACAAAAATACTGTTTGTATACAAATGTGGTGGTAGTTCTCTTTTATGCTCACTGAGTGTCTTAGATAGTAGAGAGAAAATAAAAATATTTTTTTATGAAGTAATGCCAACTGTTTTAAAGCAAAAAGCGAACAAATAATTAAAAGGCGAGCGCAGATGTGTTTATTTTGATAAATGTAAAACGAACTTCTAAAGACGTGTAAATTAATTTATTGCTAATGTTAATGAATAAATTAAATGCAAGCTAATTAAAAACATGTTAAGTAATTTTTTTTTTGCTTTTTCAACTAGAATTTTTTACCTCCAGGTTATCTTGATTAAACATTATATTTCTTGAAATATCAGTAGTTAAAGTTTTAACAATTGTTACAATAACTTAAATTTCGGTCGAAAATTAATAATGTACATTTCTTAAAATTCGTGATGTTTTCGATCAACATAATTGTTCTTCTAAAAATGCTATTTTTTGAAAAAATTACCGCGTTTCGGATTTTGAAAATTAAGAGCAAATGTAAGGACACTTTTACATGAAGCATCTACACAGTGACATGAACGTGAAGCTGTATAAAGCGCTATGTTGTACAGAGGCGTCAGTAAACTCATTTGTGGTGAGTTGAAGAAAAGGTTGGAGCTGGGATGATATTTTGGTTAATAGTTATGTTTATCTTTGAAAGGAGTATAGTTATTAAATAAATATTGACGTATTTTTTTTCAGGAGTAATTTTTGCAAAGGAGTATAGTTATTAAATACAGGTTGACATAATTTTTTCCTCAAATTTGTATAATTTAGGATCAAAGTAGTAGATGTAGCCATATTCTAACCGGTAAAAGTCCGTTAAAAGTCGACGTTAATTTAAATTATTTCGGTCAAAGTAATTTAGTGGTAATGACATTTTCTGTTATTTCAGTAGCAGTATTAAAAATATATATGTATAGAAGGAGTTGTTATTAGTATGTGTATTACATTTTAACCTCTATAGATTTAAATAAACTCTTTTATGTAACTTAAAAATGTGGGGGAAAAAAGTAAGTAAGAAATGGTAATGATCAATAACTGTATTTTCAATTATTTCGTTAACGTTTTTCTAGCGGTATCGGTAGACGTTATCGATCTAAGACCGATATTAAACAATACTTTTCAAATGCAAGCCACGTACGTCCATTTTATAATATTGTGAAAAAAGATTTGTTGAAAATAAATTTAAATAAAAAAAAAACGTAGCAAAATTTAAATTTCATTTAGAAGAATTAGCTCAATTTTGACATGTCAGAATTATTTTGATTTTCAAAAATTACAGTAGTTGCGCACAAAGTTGTTGTTAATTAACTGACAGCAAAGTTAACACAATTAGAAAAAATAATCGAACTATTTGTATGTGAAGAGCGATTTTTAAAGAGCTTTCTGAATTAATTTATAAAAACACATAAAATGTAGAGAAATGTATTAAAAATTTATTTAGCTGAATAGATCGATCTGTATAATTCAATGTTTAAACATGACTGTGGCTACGCCTTAAATGGTTTATAAGCTGGATCAAACTTTGACGTACTCTCACCAACATATCGGCCGGTACCCCACGAATAAAATAATTCAATACTAGCTTCGAGTGTGTCTACGGTTGCAGATTTTTTCTATATAGATGAGCCTTAATATAGTCCCACAAAAAATAGTCTAAAAGCGTTAAAGCGTACGATCTAGTCAGCCAATTAACTGGTCGCAAACGTAAAATTAACTGTTCACCGAAATCGACTTCCAATTGTGCCATTGTTTCGCGTGCTGTATGGCTTGTAGCTTTACTTTAGGATTATACGCACAAATGTCTATATAATTTAAACCCTCATCTTCACAAGGCATATATTTGTTCACTCAGCGAACAATTTTTTAGCTACACATGAAATCCCGTGTCCTGGGTGGACAACTTTTAGCAATAATATGTTCTTGTTCGAACAACATTGTCAAAACATTTTCTTGCAGAACTATGTTTGTAATTAAATGTAATTTTCAAGTAGTTCAACGTTATTTTTAAATATTATAATTATTAACATCAAGAATATAAACACATTTTCGCCGCACAGAAAAACATAAAAAAATTTGTGTTCGTAATTTTGACAATATTTTGTTATTATGATAAACAAAGGATTTTCCATTTATGAATTTAAAATTGTTTTAACAGTCAGCATTAAATAGCAACACTGACAAAACCTCTGAATTAGCATTACTGCTGATTTACTTTTACAGATATAGACACATTCACAATAGCAGACGTCAGTGATTAAAGAAAATAAAGTGTACTTCGTGGATACAAGAACAAAAGGTGTACAGAAAAATAAAACTACTTTAATACATACAAAAAAATATTTATTTAACATTTAATTAATAAATAAATAGGTATATAATTATAAAACTAAACTATAACAAGAAGTGGCAAAAATCTAAACACGTAAATAACATAATAATGATGCAATTAAAATAAAATTTATTAAAAATAACCAGTGCTAAATAGTTTTTGTTGACAGACACAAGAAGAAGATTTTCTAACAAGAAAAACCGACAAATTATGTATACACGAGTATTAACAAAATATTACCTATTTCAAATTGAAAATAAATAAAGCGCCACCAAAAGAACTAATTAAAACAAACAAAAAAACAAAAATGAATAGAAATATCTAAACAATATTGAAATTTTTAATAACCCTAAAAAAAAATACTAGACTATAAAAAAATCCATTAAATAAAGTAACTTTGAAGTACATTTACTTGCAGATACACATGCACATGCACACCAAACATCAATTTGTTTTCGTGCAAAATTGTGAATTTTTCCATTAAACACTAAAATACTTTATATAAAAGAGAGCCCAAGAGTTAGTGCCATCCCCTGTCTCTCTCTATCTCCCACCCACTCTCTTTCATGTGGTAGTAGTTTTAATAATTTGCTGCTTTTTAGCTAGATATAAACATTTTATCAAAAAATTAATTATATTAAATAACAAGCAAAAAAAAAATAAACAAAAATGGATGATGGTGAATTTAATTTATCGAATACTATCGGTATCGGTTTAAATATTGGCGAGCAAATGCTATTGCCGGTTTCTAATGGTGAAGAAGAAGCACAACTTGCATTACAGCAGCAACAACAACAACACCTACATGAACACCAGCAGCAGCAAGAACATCATCATCAACAACAACAAGCTCATTATATCTCTAATCTCAACATAGAGCATCATCAACCCACTGAAAATGTCAACAATACCGCAGAAACCACAACAAACGTCACTTGTCTTGACAATTCAATAGGAAATTTCTATCAAGAGGTAAGTTTATGTTTTCTAGATTTGTAAATAAATTAAAATAAAAAATAAATAAAAGAGTTCTGTTTCTTTAAATAATTTACAACATCTGCCACTTTTTAAATTAGACGCTTTAGTCTCTTTCGCTCTTCTTCATTTCCGGGAAATAATAAAAATATATTTTTATTACCAGAAACAGTACAATAGTGGGGAGGTGTATTGGATTTGTGCTGATGTTTGTACCGCCCATAAATATTAAGCCAAAACCCCCTTTAATTATATTGTGCACAGAGCACAAGCCGCAATTTTGAAAATATTTCAATACAATTTGGTATACGATATTTTTTGGTTCATTGACGGTTTCGATTGAAATTGCTTAAAATCGGTCCATTATATAACTTACCCCCATGCCCTCCCGAAATAGGGGTTTATTGCAAAATGTTCGATCTATTCATGTTGCCAAAAAAATTCGGCCACAAATAATTTGTACAGAACCCCAATCACATCTCCAATTTTCTGCAAATTGGTTCATAATTGACCATAGCTCTCATATAAAGCCCACTTCTGAAATAAATAAAAATAATATTTATTTATTTATGAAGAATTGATGCATGAGAGAAGGCACATAAAAATGTAAACTTGTGCTAAAACTACCATAGCTTTTAAAATAACTGGCGAAATGCACATGGAAATTAAAAAAAAAAACTACCAAAATTAGAAATTATGCCCGATCTACGCTATATAGGGTGGAAAGTCATCACTTCAGAGATTTCAGAACTGCATAGCTTATATTCAGAATATGTATAAGATCGGAGATATATGATTTTCAAAAACTTTAAAATTTTCAAGACTTGGAACCTGTTTTAGCTGGCATGTAAAATTTATATGGGTCAATTTAAAAAAAAATGTACACAACGACTTTTTTTTTTTGCTTATTTTTAAAGTTTTTTTCCATTCGCGTGTAAGAGTGGTCAATTTATGTAGAAATTGATGAATAATCCGGTGGTACTTTTAGGCTCTCAAAAAATCAATATTTTTGGATTTTTAGGTTTTCTATGATTTCTATCTTGAGCATCACACACCAAGTATGTATAAAAAATCGCAAAAACCTTTTCGATTCTAAACACAAAATCACGATTCACCTTGATTTTTAATTTTTTTTTTAAGTGACTAGTTATTTTAAAATTAATAAAATAATATTTACTTGCAAAGTAATATGCTTGTAACAATGTATTTAAAAGAAACTGCAATTATAAAAGTTTTATTAAGGAAAAAAACTAAGTGTGACGCTCCAGATATATTGTGACGCTCAAGAGATTTTGTTGGACGTAAACAAGAAATAATACCAAATCTAAAGTTTAATGAAAAAAAGTTTATTCTTTTACAAAAAGTAAATAAAACAAAATAAAAAATTCTTCAAAACACATACATTTTCATACAAACCAAACATGTACATATTCTTTGATGAAAAAAGGAAGTAATTCTTGAAGAAACTTATACACATATATAAATATTTGAAACAAAACAATAACTTAACTTAATTTAATTTATAAAATTTCATTCAAATTCTTATTCTGTATCTTTATAAACTCCATGAAATGACAAGCGGCTTTGTTTTTTTTTCATTCTCATTTATTTTTACCACTTTCGAATTAAGTTTGTGGCAAAAACAGAATCAGTCAGTAACAATAAAAATTAAACCCAAATATACCACGATTATACATTTCTTTCTTCTTTTTTTTTATATTCGTAATTACGCGCTTTATTTTCTCTCGATATCTCCGTGCTCTTTCAGCCGCCGTTAATTTTTTTGTTCTACTCTTGAAAATTAAAAAATGAAATCAAAATTAAGCATTTTAAGCTATAAAACAATATATATCAAAAGTGATGCTCAAGAAATATTTGCCTATTTTGGTTGTTTTTCGTAGACAATTTTTTTTCTCAAATTCACAAATTATAAAACAATGAGTTGAAACCATGTAAACAATGATTGTCAACTTCAATTTTTTACATTTAATATATTCACTTTAAAAAAATTAGCGTGACGCTCATGAAATTTTATCGCGCCCTTACCATGGTGTTCTCAAAAACTAAGCAAATGTACACTTTTTTAAATAGATTTTTTTTTTTCGCTTTTTCACTTTTGTAATAATTAAGGTTTGTACTTTCCTTACGATATTTACTTTATTTAAACTTGAAATTGAAAACTAGTAATATTATTTGATTTATAAAAAAGTGACGCTGAATGCAAATGGTGGGGACAACCTTTCTTTGCACTAATTAAATTGACGACTATAACAAATCAAAACACCAGAAATAAACACAATAATTCGAATACTTTTATTAAATGTTGCATATTTACTTTTTTCTTGATTTTATTTTATTTTGTTTACTAAAAATTCTAACGGGGGACACATGCTTTTGTATGGAAACAGTCAGAGGGAGAAACAAAACACCATTCTGAATAAACAAAAAAAAACAAACATACAAATTTGAGAATTACGTTTTTTTGTTACATATTCCTCGTTGATCACTCTCACATTTTTTCTTTTACCTAAAATAGTAGTGTAAAGTGCGGGACACAAAAATTGCGTTTTTTTGAAATCGACCCATATATATTTATAAATTGTACCTAAAACATTTGGATATGATTTAACCGGATATTGGTAAATTAGTTAAACTAATTAAACTGATTCCGAAAAATGTTTTAATTTGAGTTAAGGTTTTTTATCAATTGGACTCATTGGCTGAAATCTACGCGGAATAATACAAGTCTGATTGTATCCAAAACGACTTGTTAGTTCTTCGTAATTACTTTTTAATGAGTACAACATACCGTTTGTATAATCCAGATATACATAGTTCAATTAAAACTTACTCATTAGCTGATAAATAAATACTTATTTATTAGACATTTACAAAAGCACTCATGTGCTAACGTGGCATTGTAACATTTCATACAAGAAATGACTATATTTCTGTTTAGTTAATAATATATTACGCATAAATATTTCTGTTTTGTTCAAATGCAAATGCGAGAAGTTTGCGTTTTTTTTCGCCCTAAATTTCAGGATCTATTTTTCAAAGTGTTAAGGTACGGTCACACTTGGCAAATATTTACCGAAAAAGACGTAACCACTAAATAAGATATATTTTAACTCGTTTAAGTATTTAAAAAAACACTTATTTGATGCTGTTTGATCTTGCAAAACTCTTGTGAGAGTAAACAACGTCAAACAAATGTGTGCTAAAACAAATGGTTACACTTTTTTGAGTAAATATTTGTCAAGTGTGACCGTACCTTTAGACGAGCCATCTGATTCGTAAACCAGTAACTAACTTCAGAATCTCTTCTTATTGTGTTCTAAACAAGGCAGGCTATCGATACAAAACATTTTGAATCTAATTTAATTTAATTTAATTCCGTAGTTGAAATAAATATCTTATTAGAATCAATTATGGAAAATAACAAGCCCACAACCATTGGTTCATTGAAGAACACAACTCAATGCTGTACGAGTATTAACGAAATTCCGTCTTAGTTCTGCAAGGTGGTCATAAAATATAAAGGCACAAAGAGATTGCGCTAACAATGCCGGGATAACTATTAGTTCTATAACTAGATCTCGAATACATACATGTATGAATATTGTCAGTGTTTGTTCTATTTTGGAGCAGCGACCAATGATTATCACCTCCAGAATTGGTTACAAAGAATCGTTGCCAAGCTAGCTTACATTATTTAGAACGGTTCTCTAGAAACAGTTTATTAATCACTGATTTTCGTTTGTAATTTTCACACTCGTAACTAAAGGGAGCAAAATGCAAATTTTTAGAAACAGTTGTGCAAGTGATTTTTGTTTGAAATTGTCACGCTTGAAACCAGTTTATAGTCGTACATTAGCAGACTTACATATATTTACTGAAACTACTGTTAAAAGATTGTTCAATTTATTCAGCTTCTATTGTCTTAGATACTAAACATGCATATATAATAGAAACTTCTGTTGAAAAGAGTTTGAAAAAAGATTCATTTCATTCAAATACATATTGCCGCAGAACGCAATATTGTATTATTTTCACACTCTATTTCTCCAATTGCTTGATAAATGATTCCCTAAGAATTTAGAGAAATAAAAACAAAAACTGAACAAAAACCGACACAAACATATTTTTTAAATATAAAAAGGTTTTATGTTTTAAGCCTTTCACATACTGTACTACAGTACCTTAGTACTTTTAGTTAAATTTCAGTACAAAGGTACTTAACACATATTTCCCATTTTATGTAGTTTTAAGGATTTCACTGTGGCAGATATTGTAATTATTGGAAAGCAAACATATTTTTAGCCCCCTGAAATTTAGGTTTAATATGCATTTTAACTAAATATTTTCGACTTGTTTTTTTTTTATAGAACACAGATCTGGAGGATTTAAATGCCAAACTGGCAGAAACAACAAAAATACTAGAGTACACACCAGTGGAGAAGCCAATCGAGTTACTAACAAATTTACAAGAGGAAAATCGTGAAAAGGCGATTGTAGAAGAGCTGGGCAGCATTGCAAAACAAAACGAACACCAGAAGAAAGTGGAGGATGAAAAAATCAATGAAGATGATGAGGAGGAGGAGGAGGTAGAGACAGAAGACAAAGAAGATAATGAAGATGAGGAGGAAGATGTTGAGGAAATAGAAGCAGAAGATGTGGAAGCTGAGGAAGAAGAGGTAGAGGAAGTGGAGGAAGAGGATGAAGTTGAGGAAGAAATTATACCCGATGAAGTCATAGTGCCAGAAAATACAGAAGATAAAATAAAAGAAATACAAAATAATGAAAACAAGGAGAGCGATAAAGAAACTAAAGACAAGGACCCAGAAGAAATAGAGGATGAGGAAGGAGATGAAGGCGATGCCGAAGAGAATGAAGGCTCACAAGACAATGATGATGAGGAGTCCGAGCAACCTACTAGTTCTATAAGGGCAGCCAGAAGGAAAGAAGAGCATGTGGATGAAGATCAATGCCGTGTCTGCTGTGTTAAAGACAATCTAGTTAGTATTTTCAAAAAGGTCGAAGAACGCACTGTAGCCGAAATGTTAATGACCATATGTCCTTCGGTGTCCATAGCCATTAAAGACTTCCTACCACAATACATTTGCAATACCTGCTGTGACAATGTGGTCATTGCCATTAAACTCAAAACCCAGTGTGAAACTACCGAAAAGGAACTTAGAAAGAAACTGTCGCGTCATAAGAACAAAATCAGACGACCGGTGGGTTATGTGGTAATAGATGCTCCCCTGGATTCTGATCCGCCAACCGATGAAGAGGCTAATGACGAGGAATTCAAAGTGTCTGATATAGCGAGTGCTACACCTAGTGAAGACTCGGAGACTTCGGATTTCAGCGACAGTAAAAAGAAGAGAACACGTGGCCGCAAACGTCGCAAGTCGGCTGTAGTAACACCCACGGATGGTAAGAAATCAAAGACCAAAGGCAAATCCGATGATCAGTCTTCCGATGAGGACGAAGAGGATGGTGATCCTATAAAACAAAAGCGCAAACGTTCTAGCAACTCTTCGCCCGAGAATTTCGCCTGCAATGAATGTGGCCAAACATTTTCGCGCAAACAGTCCTTGGTGCTGCACAAGCGGCAACATGTTTACGATCGCGGCGAACCCATTAAGTGTGAGGTATGTGGCAAAAAGTTTAAAATCAAAGGAGCCTATCGCACACATCTGGAAAAGCATCGCGAAGAGAGGCGAGCTAATAAATGCACCCAATGTTCCAGACGTTTCAGCAGCAGTAGTGATCTCAAACGCCACATAGCCGAGGAACATCGCGAAAAGTCTATATTGCCAACGTGCTCCAAATGTAATCGCACGTTTTCCTCGGCCGGCCGCTTGCAGCGTCATAAGCAGAATGTCTGTTCGGCCCACGACTCAAGCAAAATAAAAAAATCCGAAACTCATGCGTTTGCCGTGGGCACGGATCTGTTTAAGGCGGTGGCCCCACTACAATCCACCTATTGGAGTGATAGTTTTTCAGATTAAGCAGCGCAAAATGTAATCAATATAGTATACATATATTATTTTGGTTTTACAAATGATGAATAACTAATGAGGTTTTTATAAAAACTACAATTTAATTTAAGTTTATATTTAGTAATGGCTTTAGTAATAAGAAAGCTTTTCCGTAATAAAAGAAAACAATTAAGAAATTTAAGATTTTTGAATGCAAGTGCTGACAGTGTTTCAATTTCCGCTTATATATAAAATTTGTGATATTTGAGCTTTAAAGTTATTCACCCCTATCGTGAATAAAAATTCCACATGAAATTTGTTCCCTTTTATTTTTTTAACATTGAATTTTAATAGGCAAATGTGAAAAGGAAACAAATTTCATGTGGAATTTTTATTCACGATAGGGGTGATTGTTTGCTACAAAGGTTTTTAATTACACCTAAGGGTGTTTGTTTGGAAATATGAATTGGAAATTTTGTGTAGAGTGAGTGAGTGGGTGGGTGGTGGCATTTATATTACACTTGATATAATAATTCCAACATTAATCAGTAGT
The DNA here is from genome assembly GCA_950370525.1 of Bellardia bayeri. Classification (NCBI taxonomy): domain Eukaryota; kingdom Metazoa; phylum Arthropoda; class Insecta; order Diptera; family Calliphoridae; genus Bellardia; species Bellardia bayeri. The sequence continues at coordinate 63,232,436 of OX493268.1, forward strand.
ATTAGTTGTGATGTTTGGAAATGTGTTTACAAAAATAGAAATTTGTTTGCATTTATGTTGAAGATATCATTGGTTGGTTGGTTGGTTGCTGTAAGCATTTCAGTATAATATTTTGATTCCGTTTTAAAAAGGACCACACGACTAAATGAGATTAGTAATAGGATATCATATTTAGATGTTAGTATTGAGGGATTAGTAAATCCAGCCTATTCGGTTTCTGATGTTTCTGCCAGATCGTTTAGTATGTGAGTGTTTTTGTCTTGAATTGCGAAGTTGAAATACTGTTTGCCTTTTCTCCTGATCCTGGTAACTGCGGCAGTGAGTATTGAAAGGAATTCCGAGTCCGCTTGCGTACTTGCCAATCGTCCAGTAAGCAGTTAGCAACGCTTTTATTCCGGATATATCATTTCGTTTCATATTCACGAGCTGCGTACTGTGTTTTGCATTGTAAATTGGCCACATTTTGCTTTACCGAATTATCTGTATGTATTAACAAGTTACTAAAAGCGCAATTATGTATGAAAAAATAGAAAGTTTCGAATAACTTGAAATATAAACATTGCCGGTAATTATTTTAAAATATTTAACTTTATTTTAATATATGTAAATAATTGTGGTTTATTATTACTACAAGTATATGTACGACAATTAACATTGTTGGCTATTCAAAGAATTATTTATTTGGTTAACCCTTTTCATTAGAGTTGTGCCCGTTCGTTCATTTCAGTGACCGGCCATTTTCGTTCATTTATCCAAGACTGATTCGTTCATTAAATTCGTTCACTTTGAACGAATGAATACAAACCCTTATTGAATGTGATTTTCTTGTCTTAAAAAACAGCAGCTGAACGTAATTGATCCGTACATTATTGAACGAAAACCGTTCAGTTAAATGACCGGCTCATTCCGTCCAATGAAGTGATCCGTTCATTTTAACCCGTTCGTTCATGAACGACACAGCTCTACTTTTCATCGAACAAGTTTCTCATTATAGTAAAGGAAATAATAAAATTTCAAAGAATTGTTTTGTACCTATATTCAAATTTTCATATTTGCGGTATAAATTCTCGCAAGGCACAGTGGGAAATATTCCCGGGAAAATTTAAAAATTTTTGCAATAATGTTATTACAAAATGTTTTGGAATATGCTGTAGCACTACAAACCTGCCTGCAAAGTGAACCATTCTTTTTAAATTGTTGCATTGTATTTGGATAATGTGTTTTATACGATTCCTGGTTATTTAATTTTCATTTACATTTATTTGTTGTTATTGAAAAAATTTCCTATTTACATACCTTAAAAATTCTGCAGAATTCTACAGAAGTTTTGAGGCACACATTGCAATAACAAGTAGAGAGTTAAGCTGGTTCATATGAAACGCTATAGAGAACAAATTTAAAGATTATATAGTGTTAACAGGCACGCTTAGACTTAAGGTATGGTCACACATGGCAAATATTTATTAAAAAAAAGCGTAACCACTTGTTTTAGCACAAATTTGTTTGATCTTGTTCACCCTTACAAGACTTTTACAAGATCAAAAAGCATTAAATAAAATAAAACTAAATATTTGTTGTGCCCTGTCCTAAATAAACGAAGTTTTTTTTAATAAATAAACGAATTCAAATATATTTTATTTAGTGGTTACGTCTTTTTCGGTAAATATTTGTCAAGTGTGGCCTTACGTTTAAAATAAGTCAATTTAATAATGACCCAATCACACTTCCAGACTACATATACATATAACGCACATTTATATGCAAAGGCTTTTTGCTCAACAATTACTCTTGGATTTTTTGAAAATATCATGAATTTTACAAAATGTATAACATTTTCATAGTGATTTTTTGTGATAAATTTAATTCATTGTAGCTTTTATTACTGATATGTCAACTTCTGAATGTCAAACTTCTCTCGTTATACGAATATGCTTTTGTTTGAAAACACAGGTCTTGCTGCAAAACCCGTTATAAGATCCATTACCTATAATTTGCATATGCAATTCAGATGCACGAAATATATCAGGGTTTAAATTTGTTCCAATACTAAAATGTAAATCCTAAAATTTTTAGTTCTAAAATTTACTTTATTCTATATATGGTACGGTCACACTTGGCAAATATTTTCTGAAAAAAGTGTAACCACTTGTTTTAGCACACATGTGTTCTCTCACAAGAGTTCTGTAACATCAAAAAGCATCAAGAAAAAAAAAATAAAACTAAATATTTAAATATTGTGTCCTGTCCTAAATAAACACGTTCACATATATTTTAATTAGTGGTTACGTCATTTAGGCAAATATTTGCCAAGTGTGATCGTACCTTTAGATTATCTAAATGACAATCTAAAGACAATCAGATTACCATCAGGAAATTATTACATTGTTTCGGTAGAGACTTGAACTAGAACTGGAATGGAACTTAAACTGAGCGTTTTACTGATTTTCGGAAGCAGGGCTTAATTTTGAAAAGTATAACTTGTTATTGATCAATCCGTACAGGGTTTTGAAGTAAGTTTCTTTTAACTTGAGCTAAAGTACGAGGGCGGTTAGGAAACTTCTTAGCCTAGCACAAAAAGAGAATAGTTACATAGTTTTACAAAAACATTTTCATTTTTCAATATAATCTCCTAAAACTTCAATACACTTAGTCCAACGCTTATCCAGCAATTCTAGCTCTTGATTAAAATAGTTTTCCTCAAGGCCTTCAAAATAGTGGTTTACAACTGTATTTGCATCTTCATTTGAGATAAAACGCTTGCTAGCTAGGAATTTTTTTAGATTTAGGAACTGGTAAAAGTCACTGGGGGCTAAATCAGGAGAATAAGGTGGCTGGCCAAGCAACTCGTACTTTAATTCGTTGAGTTTTCTCGAATTTTTACATTTAATTGATCCAAAATGTTGCAATAGTACTCTGAATTTATTGTTTTATCCTTTTGCAGATAGCCAATCAATAAAATACCTTTGAAATCGCCAAAAACCGTTGCCATAATCTTACCAGCCGATTGAATTGTTTTTGCCTTCTCTGGGGCACTTTCTCCAGCTTCAGTCCATTGCTTGGATTGTTCTTTTGTCTCTGGAGTATAGTGGTGGATCCATGTCTCATCCACTGTTATGAAACGACGCTTAAAATCCATTTCATTTTTTTTAAACGATCCAAACCAGCTTGAGAAATTTTCATTGTTCTGCGTTTTTAGTCGACTGTTCACAAATGCGGCACCCATCTTGCAGGAAGCTTTTCTTTCTGTAGTTCTTCATGTAAAATTAAATAGACTCGATCATGTGAGATGCCCATTATATTAGTTATTTCACGCACTTTTATTCGTAGATCATTTAATACCGTATCATGCAATTTGGCTACAATTTCTGTTGTTGTTGATGTTTTTGGACGTCCACTGCGTGGTTCATCCGCAATGCTTGTACGACCACGTTTAAATTCAGCCAATTTTTTACTCTTGCATATGAAGGAGCACTTTCACCTAACGCATTCACCATATCATTATGAATTTCTTGACCCGATAAACCTTTTTTATTTGAATACTTAATGACACCACGAATTTCTAATTTTTCCATTTTAAAATAATCGCGGATGCGTCTTTGTTGAACACCTATTTCTATATGAAGGAGTTGGCAGATCGAAAAGTAATTTAACATGTGTTCATAGCACAGATGGAAGTTTCCAAAACATTTTACTTTTTTCTGTTTATACCGCGCTTTCTATTCTGGGCTAAGAAGTTTGCGAACCGCCCTCGTATTTATGTTCAATTTTATCTCAATAGCGTAGTTTACAAAAATTTAATGGTTATTATAATGATACTCGGAAATTTACTTTATTTGGGAGCTATTGCCAAATATGGACTGACAACTAGGAAATGCATTGAAAATTGACATATGACCAATATTACTATGATTTCTAGATTAACATTACAGATCGGTTTAAAATGTTGGTTTGATATCGATAATTATTAGACATTTTTGTGAGTTAAATTGTTTTTCGAAAATGGTTCTTATATGGCAATTCATCGGCCGATCTTCTTTAATTTTGGAACAGTGAATTTTATGCATATGAGGATATTTCAGGTCGAATTTCAACAAAATAACGGTATATTTAAGATACATATTAGTACTAATGTGAATTTCGAAAGTTAACCTTATATGGGGGATACGGTCAAATATGGACCGAAATTCACAAAATTCTGCAGAATGTTTTTTGTGTATATGTAAATGATCTGTACAAAGTTTTGAGTCGTATACGATATATTTATACGATATATATAAAGATTTTTCGGATGTGGTCCTTATATGGGAGCTATGACCAATTATGGGCCGAACACCATAAAATGTATTTACCTATAAGGACTATTTATGTCAAATTTAACATTTTTATCATTATTTCAACCAGTTTTATAGGAATTGAAGTGAATTTTGGAAGTGGTTTTTATATTTGGTCTATGGTCAAACATGGACCAAACTAAAAAAAAGAGTCGTTTTGCGATTACTTTTTGCATGAAACGTATTGTTACATAATTTTGTATTGATATTTTAATTTTATAGGCGTTTATGTATAATTAAGCAATATTTCGGAAAAATATTTTTGTATGGGGGCTATGAGAAATCATAAACCGATTCTTACTATTTTCCTCACAATTTCTTCTTTTATCATAAAAATAACGTGAACAAAATTTCATGGTGAGGGTGCTGTAGCTTAATTGGTTACCGCATTTGATCATTAAGCATGAGTTGGTATATGTAAGCCGGGTTCGATTCCCAGCCACTGCCACTTAACATCAGTTTCTGATAATTATTAGTTTCTATTACAACTAATATTTATCACAGCGTCCTCATTCGGTGGTATAGCATTCAAACGCCACCGAAGTAAAATAATTAAATAAATGCTATAAAATCAAGCTTAGGCATTAATGCGCCTTCTACTCACCACCAGAGGCGCTGCAATTCTGCACTAAAAACAAACATAATGCGCAATTGCAGAGTTGTGATATAAAACAAAAAAGCTTTCTTCTTTCACCACCTTTACTTCTTTAGCCAATCCCCTTTCCAAAGAAAGTAACACAATTATATGTAGGCATATTAATTGCCTGAATAATATGAAAAAAATATGTTTAAAACAATTGCAAAAAAATCGATAAAAAATATCAAATTTTTATGGAGGTTGTTTGACATTTTGGTCCGTAACTCTGGTTCTACTTCACCGATTTTGCTGATTTTTAATACCAAACGGCCTACGAAAATACAAAGGAGTTTTCTGGAAATTCTGTGAAGTTAAGTTGTGTATTTTATGATTTTCCTGTTTACTTTCAATTCCTAACATTTATAAGTTTAAATTTTGCCTGAAATTAGCTAAAAGAAATGTTGGCAAAAGTACGTAAGTAATAAATATTTAATATATTTCCATTAAATTTGCCAGCATTTACAACAATGACAAAATAATTTTCAATCTTTTCACATGATTAAGCGTGTTGAGGAAAACAATTTCAGCATTTATGTATATGTATATGTAAGTGCGAACAGTAGTACAACATTATTTATAATTTAGATGGCTGGTAAAAGACGTTGATTGCAGCTTGCTGCAAGCAAGTAGAAACTCAAGGAAAACGTGAGAGTAATTTATTATTTGATTATATAGCCTACACCTTGGTGATGGCTTTAATAAAAGTTTATCATTTTGTTTGTACGGTTTTTTTATACTTATATTTGGTTGTACAACTTTCCAATATTCACAATAGGTCATGAACGTTGATGCAGCTCTGAAAATTACAATATATAGCACAAATATCAATCATAGTTTGATTGCAGCCTCATTTGTCTTGTTGACAATCCCGTCCATAATTCAAACCAAAATGTCTGCTTTTATGGAATTAGTTAAAAATTGTATTTTATTATCGTTTAAGATGATTTTGCTGATCTCACTTTTTGAACTTTGTGATCATGAATAAGGCAGATCTTCAGTTAGTAAAGAGTGATTTTTTAAAAGCTGATTTGATTTAAAAAAGAACACATAAAATTTAGAGAAATGTAGGAAAACTTTATTTGAGCCGATAGAACGATTTATATAATTCAATGCTTAAAGATGATTTCATGCAAATGTTGACTCAAATGATTCATATACTGGGTCCAATGTTGACATACTCTCTCTCCAACTTATCGGCAGGTAACTCACGAATAAATTTTTCAATATTATTAGAACTGAACTAGAGCTGAACTATTAGCTGGCCTCTCATTTGTGCCATTGTGTGGCTTGTGGCACCGTCTTGTTGAAACCATATGTCAACAAAGCGCGGTAACGCTCGCCATTCGCAGTAACATTCCTGCCACCGGCCAATAATCTACAGCAAAGATTATTTCTTTCGGGATGCATTGGCAGTTCTTGCAACACTTTCCGGTTGCTCTTCACATCATATACGATTATTTTGCTTGTTTACGTATCAATTCAACCGGAACGAGTTTCGTCGTTGTTCACAATTTTCCGTTAAAAAAATGGATCTTCCTTTAACTGAATTTTGATACTTTCGTTTTTCGTATGGTCACACATGGCAAATATTTACTTAAAAAAGCGTAACCACTTGTTTTAACACAAATTTATTTGACGTTGTTTAATCTTACAAGTGTTTTGCAAGATCAAACAACATCATACGATTATAAAATAAAACTAAATATTTATTTTGTCCTGTCCTAAATAAATGAAGTTTTTTATTTAGGGGTTACGTCTTTTTCGGCAAATATTTGCTTAAGACGAATCATGGTTAAATTATAGAGCAAACAGTCTTGCCAAAAAGAAAGTTACTGAAAAAATCACCCTTTATATATAGAAGGGAACTTCTTGATGTTTCAAATTCATTTCCACTCTAGTCTAACTATTTAGCGTCACCAATTAATTCAATCTACCAAAATTTTTCAATTATTCTCTCCTCAGTTGACGCAGTTGAATCATTATTCTGAGCATATTTAGTAAGAAAATATTCGGACTGTAATCGCAAAACTTTCATTATTTTTTACATGTTGTGAGGTTATAAAGTAGAACTCAAATATGAGAAGACTCCAGATATGTAGTGGATCCAAATTTGTTGCCAATATATTTCAGAAACTTTTGAAAATTTTAGCATTTAAAATCGGCATTAATATCGGTCCATTAATATCGAAAATACAAAGCCACCACTGGCTCGGTTTTTCAGTAAGTCCTTACATTTATTCAGTAATAATTTTGTTTTAGTTTGAAGGGTATAAATGTTTCCGTATATATCAATGACTCTTACTTTGTTTTACATTATTTATGTTTATTATAAGGCTGAATGTACAGCAACAGATTTAAATGTATTAAGTCTTTTAGTGGTTTTTAGAAACGACATTATTTAAAAATACTTGTACTATCAAAGTATTATATAGTTAATGATGAATATGACACTACTGTGAAGTAATGAAGAAAGTATTTGCTATTCAGTAAGGGCAGCCATTCACAAGTTTTAACTGATAATTTTTTGGCACCTAGTAATGGGTTTGAATGCTAATTATACATTGTTTGGTGGCCACATTGAATAAACTTATCTAAGTACCGATTGATACCTATGATTTATGCAATATTCAATTGCTTGTCTCTAATAAGACTCTTAATGTAGGCATTCTATATACACCATTCTTTTGTGTTGGCTGTAAACAATTTCTTCCTTCTCAGGATGCAGAGAACAGTGGCAGTGGCTGTTGTCCCGAGCGGTATTGCTACTGATACGGTTGTTGAGACATTTAAAGCAGATTCTTCTCTGACCAGTTTGTCTGCCTGTTCATTACCATAGTAGTGTCTATGCGCAGAGATCCAAACTAGAGTAATGCCAGTTAGACGACCTAGCCTAGACAGTTCTTTCTAACTTACACTGTCTGACAAAAATAGATGTTGTAGTTTAGGACTTAAGTGACATGAGTGTCGCCCAGCTGTCGACAAAAATGGCAGTGCTACAGTGTTGCCAGAAAATGAATTTCAAAATATGCTGAAACTTGAAAAACTAAGTGCTAAAATGTTCTACAGAAAAAAAAGTGCTAAATTCAACGTAACAATACAATTTTTATTTCAAATCTTACAAATGTAATTTATAGTGTTTTCTAATTTTGTTCATACCAATTGTTGACTTGTTTTAATAGATTAGATTTCATATATTAATTCAAAAATTTCCGTGTTCATTAACTTACCACACGGAAAGAAATTTAGTTAAAATATTAATAAAAGTTATTTTTTATTTCTCCAAAAGTATTTTTTGGAATAAAATAGTAAAAATATGTTCGAGAAAAAAAATTTTTTAATCAAGCAAATTATGCTGAAAAGCATTTAGCATAATTTTTAAAATTTTCAATGCATTTTCGAGAAACAAAATGCTAAATCTAGCACTGAAAGTGCTAAAATGGCAACACTGCAGTGCTAACGCAAATACTCCTTTCGCATAAAATTCTACATGCAAGTATTTCAGCCTGAAATACACTGGATTTATCTGGGAGACTTATTGTGAGCTATATACCGAGTTCAGTGCAGAAGACACCAGATTCAACGACACACTCCATCTTTAAACCGTCAATGTATATTCTTATGTCATATCCATTAAACATGTGACCCCCTTCTATTCACGTGTGCACGGAATAGTAATTTTGAATATCTTATCAAAGTCTATGAGGGGGTGTTGGTTTACGTGGTTGCCTGCTGCCTGCAAGCATTCAAGTGGAATCTTTTGATTCCGTTCCGTTCAGGTATCCGTTGAAATCGCACCATCTAATACTTGATGTCTCTGATTGTTGAAAAATTTGAGTCTAGAGTTTTGAAGACAAGATGAAATATTGTTTCTTCTTTCTCCCAGTCTGGCAACTGCGGCAGTGATCATTGAAGGAAAGTCCAAGTCTGCTTTCATGCTTATCAATCGTCCAGTGATCGGTTAGTACCGCTTAGTTTGATGGCCACATATTTCTAGTGGTCTAGCAGGTGTACAGATTACGCAACCGAATTCCAGCTTTTTAAAAGTAGTGTCTGAAGATTCTATGACGAGAGTTGCATAGTCTGCTATTTGGTATAATAAACAGGGAAGCAAATTCAAAATCCTTGCATGTACTTATGTACATTGTATTTTTAGCAACCATTGTCAGATAGTCTCACCGCATTGCATGCGGAAATGTCCACCAGGTGTAGATTGGAGTTAGGTGCAGCTAAGAGACTTATTAGTCTAACATTCACAAAAAATTACATTACAGCTGCAGTTTGAAATTCTTCAGATGTTTTACTTTTTCAATAATTTAAGTTTAACAAATTTTAGTCAATACATTCCTTTATTGCTCTAGATGGTTTTCTGCAGGCAGTTATTTGTAAAACATCGTTGTAACAAAAACATGCTTTTAAACTCGTTGTTATAATAATATCCCAACGGATTAAATCTATCTATCCTACAACATCAGCGGAAGACTCACAATTACACATTACTTAAGTGCTACCCAGTTGGCCATGTCGCTAAGTAGATTTACATGAACATTAACAACAAAATCGTTAATGGTATGAAAACATGACATGATGTTTAATATTGTAATGTCCATGGACATTATTATGCGTACGATAATTGCTGTTATGGCTAGACTGTAAAACATATTTTATGCAAAGGGGTGGCATTTTTTATGGGAATATTCAATTAAATTGTTGTTAATTTGACTGAATTTTGTTAAGTAAATTCCCAGAAATATTAATGAGGAAATTAGGCAATACGCCAGGAGTATTATGCAAGACCACAAGCATAATATTAATACCTGTCCAGGAAAAAACTTTCTTTGCCAGTTAATAAATACTTAGAAAAGCTTCAAGTACACCCAAATTCCTAGAACAGAAAGTGCGGTTATTAAACATGTAAACAAAAAGGATTATAGGAAACTCATAATGATATGGTGAATGTGTTAGGTGAAAGTGCTCCTTCATATGCAGCAGTATAAAATTGGCTTGCTGAATTTAAACGTGGTCGTACAAGCATTGCGGATGAACCACGTATTGGACGTCCAAAAACATCAACAACAACAGAAATTGTAGCCAAATTATATGATACGGTATTAAATGGATCGACGAATAAAAGTGCGTGAAATAACTAATATCATGGGCATCTCACATGATCGAGTCCATTTAATTTTACATGAAGAACTACAGATAAAAAAGCTTTCTGCAAGATGGGTGCCGCATTTGTGAACAGTCGACCAAAAACGCATAAAAATGAAAATTTCTCAAGCTGGTTTGGATCGTTTTAAGAAAAATAAATTGGATTTTAAGCGTCGTTTCGTAACTATTGATGAGACATGGATCCACCACTATCCCCCAGAGACAAAAGTACAATCCAAGCAATGGACTGAAGCTGGAGGAAGTGCCCCAGAGAAGGCAAAAACAATTCAATCGGCTGGTAAGATTATGCAAACGGGTTTTTAGGGATTTCAAAGGTATTTTATTGATTGACTATCTACAAAAGGGTAAACAATAAATTCAGAGTACTGTTGCAACATTTTGGATCAATTAAATGTAAAAATTCAATCAAAAACGTCCTGGCTTACAACACAAAAAATCAACGAATTAAAGTACGAGTTGATTGACCTTTTACCTGTTCCCAAATCTACAAAAGTTCTTAGCTGGCAAGCGTTGTACCTCAAATGCAGATGCAATTACAGTTGTAAACCACTATTTTGAAGGCCTTGAGTCCAACGCTAGATAAGCATTGGACTAAGTGTATTGAAGTTTCAGGAGATTTTATTGAAAATGTTTTTCTCAGTAGAGATTGGAGCTGAGAGAATGTGGGGATAAATTAAGGGAATAAATGTCTAATAAATTGAGTCACTACTTTTAAATAAAGTGGTATTAATAAAAGTGTAACTGGAAGTTAGCTGCTTTTATTGTTCTTCAATAGGATTAGTTGGGAAAATCACTAATCTATTGGAACATTAATAAATTGGAAAGAATAAAAGATAACTGAAAGTAAGCCAGTTTTATTCTTATTCAAATAGAATTAGTATGGAAAATAGCTAATTATATTGTGTTTTATTTGGAGGAATTAAATTAGATGTTGGTAAGAGGGTATTGTGTGAGTTACACAATGGGGTTAAGATTTTATAACAGGAATGGTGGATATGTTCTGATCTTATAATAATAATTGAAAGAGTTTCTTTTTTCTATATAATTTTATGTGACTTACATTTATTCAAAATATATTTAGGTATATGTGATGTGGATGTGAGCAGTTGAGGTCCAGCCTAGTCGTTTGCTGGTTACTAATGAAATGAACGTTTCATTTAACACGTAGTTTAAACAATATTTTCTGTGCTAGGCTAAGCATTTTCCGAACCGCCCTCGTAGTGGCTATATTCGACTAAGAAGAAGAGATACAGCGAATCTGAGCCTAAGACAAGAAGCAAGAATGTCAACTTAATACATAAAATTAACAATGGTTGGACTAAATAATTAAAATTCATTAGAGATAAGATTTGAAATACTTATTGTTAATTTGTGTTTAATTAAGATACAATAAATAAATAGACGTAATAAAATTATTTTGGTAGCACTTGAACTAGTTACAAGTAATGACTTTAATAATAACTTGGTGATAGTAAGAACTCACAGAAGCCGTCATTAATACAAATATGCTTATGCAAGTGACTATTAAATAAAAAGTTATAATTAAGTTATTATTCGTTTACTTGTAAGTAGTGCAGACGGTATATAGTCATTGAAAAATATGTTATTCAGCAACAGCAACTCATGACCAACTACAGTGGCTCTTAGCTTATTTCAACCGACTTGAATTAAAATATTTAAATCTCTATAACTTCTATGCAAAAAAAAATCTTAACTTTTTCAATTTTGTTTATAACTCCAAAAAATATGTGGCTTAGGTAATACAAACAAGAAAAAGTAAATATATTATGGATATAATTGTGTAGTTAAAAGGGTAAGAATAATGGTAACCGGGGGTTAGCTGCCTTTTTTAGTAATCAGTAGAGATTGGAGCTGAGAGAATGTGGGGATAAATTAAGGGAATAAATGTCTAATAAATTGAGTCACTACTTTTAAATAAAGTGGTATTAATAAAAGTGTAACTGGAAGTTAGCTGCTTTTATTGTTCTTCAATAGGATTAGTTGGGAAAATCACTAATCTATTGGAACATTAATAAATTGGAAAGAATAAAAGATAACTGAAAGTAAGCCAGTTTTATTCTTATTCAAATAGAATTAGTATGGAAAATAGCTAATTATATTGTGTTTTATTTGGAGGAATTAAATTAGATGTTGGTAAGAGGGTATTGTGTGAGTTACACAATGGGGTTAAGATTTTATAACAGGAATGGTGGATATGTTCTGATCTTATAATAATAATTGAAAGAGTTTCTTTTTTCTATATAATTTTATGTGACTTACATTTATTCAAAATATATTTAGGTATATGTGATGTGGATGTGAGCAGTTGAGGTCCAGCCTAGTCGTTTGCTGGTTACTAATGAAATGAACGTTTCATTTAACACGTAGTTTAAACAATATTTTCTACTAAATTGTATGTCCAATTCTAACTTAGTCTTAACAATCTTAGGTTCTATGCGAATACGAATATACCAGTTACCATTGTCAACAATAAATTTCTGAATTCTATCCTCGACTTTATTTGTACTTCTTGAGCTAAGCAATCTATAATGTAATCCACTAGCTACTTCTGTGTCTCCTTGTAATCAATAAAAAAGCCAGTTATTTAACTATAGCGTTAAAATGTTACTTATTATAGATGAAAACAGAGAATGTGGCTTATTAAATAAAGTACCAAAGTATAAGTTCCTTTAAGTACACTTCATTGACCACAGGAGGCCTAAAATTGTACCAATATGAGGTATAAGGCTATCGTCAACCATTTAAGCCACATTATCCTCAATTGTAAAACTAATTGTTATAGGAATTGATAGAACTTTTCGCGATATGCATGGCCAGGACAAATATAAAATTCGAAACAATTTGGTTAAATGGGTGGTCAGGTACAGCGATGACACCGTCTTCATTATAATGACGGTGTTGAGATAACTTATATATGTATGTACATGTGTACTAAATGTGATGTTGTACTGTTACAAGCTGTTTCCTCCTCCAACTGTTGATGACATTTTCCGCCACTTGCCATAAACAATAACGAACGGTAAAAGAGTACATCTGGTGGCAAGTAGGCAGGCAGGGAGGCCGGTAGTCAGTCAGTAGGTATCTCTGAATGTTAATGGTTGTCATGTCTTGAAGATACAAAAACAAATGGTAGCAGTTTTCTAATGACAACTACAATTTTTTATGGATTGTCTTCCGCTAGTCGTCTGTTAGATTGGGGAACTGGAAAACTGCGGAGATAGTGGAGATGATGATGGTGTTGTATGATGAAGAAAGATTGTGTTTAACATATTATTTCTTAGATGAAGGCAGCTCACACTAACACGTCTTAGTATTTATGTATATATCTACATATAGTTTCATTCAACAGTTGCTCAGGTACACAACGTAAGTATATATACTTATGATGTTGAAAATCTTACAATACATCTTCCGTTGACTCTGTGTGTGGGTGCTTAAGAAATTGTGTAAATGTTTATGAGACTGTGGGTGTGTATTTTAGAACCTTAGACGCACAAAGACGTTAGCTAGTCTTAGGCTTTTCGAAAATATATTAATTTTATTGATTTCATTTATGTTGATTTGCATTCCGAAATATACACATTAAACTCCTGACATGCTGACTTATGCGCACAACAATGAAATGAACCCAAGCAAAAAAAAAAAAAATAAAATTGGTACAAATGACTGACTACGGAGCACACCTACTAGTGATTACAATAAGGAAAGGAATCAGACATGCTTGTTAGGAATACGAAATTATCTGCATATATAGAGTAGTCAACTGGAATTAGATAAAACCAAATTCTTTTTCAAAAACCAAGTTTTCTCAGAAACTACTACTACTGGCTTTGTATTGATTACAAGGAGATACTGAAGTAGCTAGTGCATTACATTATAGATTACTTAACTCAAGAGGTACAAATGAAAAGTCGTCGATAGAATTTAGAATTTGAGTGTTGTTGATGACTGTACTGGTATAAGTCGAGGAATGATGACCAAAACTGATAGACTTTCAGACTAAGTAAGAATTGTGGATACTGAAAACTAACAACGAAGTTTGATGTGGTTAAAGACCGAAATTATAAAGAACTATAATTGAAGATTTTATTGCTAGATTATTGAAACGTAACTTAAACTTAAACAACTACTACGATTACATCTAGAATTGAATTGAATTGAATTGATGGTGGATGTTGGACAAACTTGATTGACTTAAAAAAACTGGAATAGAAGCTAGGATATGTCGACGACTGAAGATACAGAAATGCGAACATAAAAATTCTCACTGAAGTCAGAAGCTATAATTGTACTTAATTTGAAGATAAATATTGAAACAAAAATTAGTCGAAGATTAAAGCAGCTGCTTACTGACATTGGTTACTACGGTTTCAACAAGAATTAATTTATATAAATAGAACGAAGATTGATTGATGAAAGACAGACTTGATTGACTTAAAGAACAAGGATGGCAGCTAGGATATATCTATGACTAAGGATACAAAAAATCTGCACATAAAAAACTACCACGGAAATTTGATTTATTCGACGTTCGAAACTATAATTGTTCTTCATAAGGATCTTTTTTTTTTTAAGAGATTTAATTAAATATTGAAACAAAAATTAGTCGACGATTGTAGCAGACATTTACTGACTTTAAAAACTACGATTTAACACTATACGACTATACAATACCCCTCATTGAGAATATGTTCAAAATCATTATTCCATCCAGACGAGAATGGAAGGTGGCTCATATGACTGATCGACATGACATAGGAATATACACTGATGCTTCAATGATGGTGTGTGTTTTTGGATCCGGCATTTTCTGCGATGAACTCAGTTTAAAACTCTCAATCCTCAATGCCACCCAGATAAATCTAGTGTTTTTCTGGCTGAGATACTAACGATTAGGCAAGCATGTAGAATTTTATGCGACAGAAACATTCGCGACAGCCAGGCGGCATTCATGTCACTTTAAACCCATAGTACAACATCTATTGCAGTCAGGCAATATAAGAAAGAACTGTCTAGACTGGGTCGTCTAACTGACATTACTTTATTTTGGTTCAATACGCATCGCAACTGTATCAGTAACAGTCGCAGTACCGCTGGGGACCATTAATAGTGAAATCTACTACTTCTACTTGCAAAAAGCTAAAAATAGGTAGCGTAATCTGGACACATAGAATAATGTGTCCAGTGAACATAATATCTATAAATTCTAGCAAGTTTCATTCGCCCATCTTCTTCCCGGAATTTAGATTCATCCTTACACAAAAATTAAAATTTTTGTATCAAAACTCGCACTGTTAAGGGTTGTGACTATATGCATATTATGATAGCTGAACTATAAATACCAGTAACCTCCATCTAAATTTGGAATTTTGGAAAAATTAAGAAACTCGTATCAAAACTCGCTCTTTTAGATATTATGATACCTGAATTCCATAGTGGGATAAATTAGTGTATAAATGCCACAAAACTTCTCCGCTTTCGTGAAATTTGGATTCATCATTTCAAGCATATAAAATTTTAAATTTCGGAAAAGTTTAATAATTCGAATCAGAATTCGCACTGTTAAATATTAAGACAGTTAATTATGATAGTGGTATAGAGATTATCTATAAATTACATCAAGTTTCATCCGTCCATCCGTTCCGGTTTTCCTGGAATTTAGATTCATACTCCCTGGAATTATTAAATTTTAAAAGTTAAGATAAATATAGAAATATATATGAAATTTTCTGATTTGATTTAGTATTTGAAAAATGCAGAACATGAACTACCGATAACATCATTAGTAGTCTATTTCGTTGAACCATGTAGACATAATTTAATTTTGTGGACATACTCGTAATTTCGATTTTCAATGTTTAACAGTGCAATGTTAGCATTAAAACAGAAATCTGTTATTACAAGTGGTTTGTGTCTAGGGTTTTCAACATAATTTTTCAACACTCATGGTAAACTAAACAATCTAGCAGAGACATCAAGTATCAGATGGTGTCAATTCATCGGATAACTGAACGCGACAAACCAGCGCCTGGATATGATCTTGTCTTATCGTGAGTGTTGTGTTGTGATTTTCTTCAAAACGGAATCTAAAGATTTCACGTAAACCAACCAAACAATTTCAACTGAAATTGATTCACATTAACAACTACAACTGCAGCTGAAATTCGTCTACGCACACTGTGGTAAATTACAAATCTAGCTGAAAAAAAAAATAAAAAAAAGATCTGGGACAAGATCTGGTTGTTGTTCACACGAGCAATCAGATTTCAAAGAGAAGCGATTAAAAAGGCTACGGTGATTTTTTCATTAAGCTCTATTTCAAGAAAATATACTCGTATTACAATGTTTATTTAATTATTTCCATTGTAATTAATCAAAAAACTAATTTTTTGAAAAAAGTTCAGAAAGTGCAAAATATAAAATATTTCCTTTTTTTAAGTAGACTTAAATCTGTTTATTCCTGATAGTTCTGGTATAAAACTATAATTAATCTGTCATGTGTTTACTTTGAGGTAAATCAGAAATATCTTGCGCATTTCTGCGACCGCCATACATTTCCAGTATGACCACCACTCTTTCTCGAAAAGAAATTTTTGCTGAATGGGTAAAAACTTTCAAAGTACATCGCAAAGACTTTATTAATTGACACTAATAATGGTTAGATATGGACTTTGAGATATACCAGAAGTCGTGAAATATACTTTAGGTAGTGTTTACCTTATTGATGAAGATGTTTTCGAAAGTTTTATTGTTTTCGCACGAAAGTTATACTTAAACGAATACCCAAGGTGCATTATGCCAGTTGGCGTTCATAAAATCGTTTTTAATGGAAAAGACATAATAAGGTCTTGCATTCTTCCTATAGGACAGCTGTCAGAAGAAGCTCAAGAAGCAAGAAATAAGGACACGAGGAAGTTTAGAGAGTTGTTTACGAGAAAAACATCGAGAATAGACACCAAATGCAGATCTTTTCAATCGACTCTTAATTTCTGCAGAGCCTTTTATCGCTAGTTTGCGTCTATTGATACTTTTGAGGGGGAAGAATCTTTGAGCGTTGCATATGAAAGTGAATAAATTAAAATCTCTATGTGTATTTATGTGTTATTATCTGTATTATTAATGCAAAGTAAATTAATTAAAAATATTAAAATTATTTTAATATTAAAAATGATTTTCTCCGAATTCTTACTTATGAATTCATTTGTTAAGTTTATTAATCATGAATCTTAGTTATATTCAACCTAAATAGTAGTATATGTATATAACTGCAAATAATCTAAGAGGAGGTATTTAAGAAATCAATTTTTTAACTTAATTTTTTTTTTTAAGAGAACTAACACTAAGGCAATTAATATGCCTACATATACTTGTGTTACTTTCTTTGGAAAGGGGATTGGTTAAAGAAGTAAAGTTGGTGAAAGAAGAAAGCTTTTTTGTTTTATATCACAACTCTGCAATTGCGCATTATGTTTGTTTTTAGAGCAGCATTGCAGCGCCTCTGGTGGTGAGTGGAAGGCGCATTAATGTTAAAGCTTGATTTTATAGCCTTTATTTAATTATTCTACTTCGGTGGCGTGTTTGAATGCTATACCACCGAAAGAGGACGCTGTGATAAATATTAGTTATGATAGATAGAAGAAAAGTAATAATTATCAGAAACTGATGTTGTTTAAGTGGCAGCGGCTGGGAATCGAACCCGGGCTGCAAATACCAACTCATGCTTAATGATCAAATGCGCTAACCAATTAAGCTACAGCACCCTCAATTTTATAATCATTTATATATTTGAACTCATTTTTTATTTAATTCATAAGTGAGAAGTGAACCCAATGCGATTTATTAATTTTGTCCAGTTAGATTTGCGATTTAACACACTGTGCGACGATTAAAACCAGAAGTGTGCGATATTAAGTAGTAAAGAAACTGTGATTAGTGAAAGAATAACATTTAAATTGATCGAGATAAATATTAGCTATTGAAACAAACAACCCTATTCAAATGCTGCACAGTGTTAATGTTATTGAAATGTATTGAGCTGCCTTATGCATTTCATTTCATACTTTCAGCATTAACTCACGTGCAAGTTTAAAGTCATTTAATTCAATTTTGCTGCTGACACGTTAAACATAAAAAAATGCTATTGCTGCAAGGACGAGTACTTTTAATGAGACAATAAATTTTAAACGATGGTTAGAGCCATTTTTGTGGCACCAATATACAAATGCTGCAATATAACTACATTCAATTCACATATTTTACATTAATTTAAGATTCCAACAGCATTTGGGATTATTTATTATTGTTAAAGTTTTATTTAGACCTTTTCAAAGCAACAGGTATAGTTAGTTAGATATACTCGTAGAGGTGGAATATGTAAAGGTACAATAGAGTGTTTGTTTTTCGAAACTGTTATTTGTTATTTAAATAAAAATAAAATACATAAAATACGAATTGCTTTGTATAAACTTGTCTTCAATCAATCACTGACCTTAAACTTAGATCAAAAAGAATTTTTATTTTATTAATAAATTTAATAAACTACAAACTTTTACAATTGTTATTATTGATATTCTTAAACATTTTCTTAATCTCAAATTTATTTACTGCAATATGTTTTAATAAATTAAGAAACTTCAACAAACATATTTTTGAACCGTTGAACAGCTATTATCAATAACCACTTGATAATTGGCATTAAAAAAGAAAATTTCCACTAGACCATTTCCTTTATGGCCTATTAAATAAATAAACGACTCTTGTAGGCAGGACACAAAGATGTGTAAATAGAACCATACAGCTGAGTGAACACTTAATCGCTGTCATTAAAATGATGATAACACTTACCTACATATGAAACATTGTCGTCATCAGTTATTTGTCGGCTGAATTTATTTACGCACGTAGATACAAGTGCCCGCATAAGTAAGTACTTGAGACAAATAACAAATTAAGTGTTTACATAAGTATGTATATATATCCTGGAATTCATGAAACAACATAAGTGTTAACGGCGTCGTCGACGTATGCCTGCCTTAAGCACTAAGAACCATTAGTGGTTAGAAACTAAGCTACTTAATTGAGGAATTTAAATAAGCGTTAAAAGATGTTTTTAAATGTGATGACACATCATGTCATGTCACAATGTGTCATAATATACTGAAAATTCTTAATAGAGCGAAGGTCCTTGGAGGAGGTTAATAGTTCCTGTTTGCAACAAGACAACTTTGTTGATTTCATAATAAAATGCTCTAGCTAGTTAACTGTTAGGCATTTATGGGCTACCTGTCACTGTGTCCAGTGTCATTATGACAAATTTGTTAAAGTCATTGCATTCTAATATTAATAATACTTTTCAGCAAGAAAAATAATAAGTTTTTTAAACTTCTTCTTAAATATGTTAATACATATGTATAGGTATTCTTCCTGAACACAATGACTTAAATAAATGTGTCATAATGACACTGGACATGATGACACGTCATCCCTAAATGACTAAATGGTAACTAGAGCAACAATAACAATTTCTGCTCACCGCAGGTTTCATTGTAAGTATTTACTTTTTGTATTTGTATTGCTACAAAACAGTACAAATATTATGACACGCTTGTAAATGTAGCAACTTTTAAAGGACCATTGCTCACGAAATAATGGCCATTTGAAAAATAATTAAATATTGTAAAATAAATAAAAATTGTAGCACAATTTGGGAATTTTATGGCAATGACATTAAAGGAAACACAATTTCACATAAACAAGTGATATAAGTATACATTAGGGTGGCTCTTAAATTAGTTTAAAATTTTTTCAAGTCATCTAAAGTATGGGGCAATTCAAGTAGAGATACTTTTTTCAATAGCATTTTTTTGACAGATCACGACGTGTGAGGCGTGTCATGCTGGCATTTCATAATGGCAAGACTTACTCCTGAACAACGTTTACAAATCTTTCAACTTTATTACGAAAATTCACGTTCTGTGAGAAATGTGTTTCGTGCACTTCGCTCAACTTATGGTCAACATAATTGCCCTACTGAGCGTACTATTCGAAATACTATCATCCATTTTGAGACTCAGCATTCATTATAGGATAATATTCGACCGAATAGACCACGTCCAGCACGCTGTGAAGAAAATATAGTGGCCGTAGCTGGGAGTGTACACGAAGACCGTGGAGAGTCTATTCCGTCAATGGCGACCGTTATAGTGCCATGATAACCGACTATTTGATGCCTGAAATTGCAGCTTGTGGGCTCGGTGACATTTGGTTTCAGCAAGACGGCGCCACTTCCCACATATTGCATCAATCAATGAATTTATTGAGAGAACACTTCGGTGAGCACATAATTTCAACTTTTGGGCCGGTCAATTGGTCACCAAGATCGAGTGATATCACACCGTTAGACTTATTCCTGTGGGGATGTGTAAAGTCTACAGTTTAGGCGGACAAAACCGCTTCGATTCAAGCCTTCAGGGAAAACATTACGCGTGTCATTCGCCAGTTTCCAGTCGAAATGCTTGAAGGAGTCATCGAAAATTAGACTCAACGGATAGACTATCTGCGACGTAGCAACGGCGGCCAACATTTGATAGACATAATCTTCAAAAAGTAAATGCCAAAGAATGTTCTTTCAAATAATAATAAACATTTCCCATTAAATTTGAATTTTCTGTGTTTTTTCTTTAAAAAAGTAGAGAACCTCGAAATGGATCACGTTTTACATATAACATTAAGAGGCACACAAATAATAACATTGAATTGAGAGATTCACAACATATTCATTGGAGTGTTGCTCCTAGAATTTAAAATTTTCTGCCAACAAAATAACATATGCGGAAGGTTTTGCTTTATTTATTAAAGTACATATGTACATACATACATAGATTGCTTACCGAAGTTAACGATGAATGAGTTCCATTTCATTAACTCATTTCAAAGTGCGAGAGATGGTTTTTGTGGTTCAAATGTGATGATTTTTACACGGAAGACAAAGATCGGTCAGGCCAGATTGTTGTCAAACTCAACAAGAGCTTGCAAAATAATTGAGAGCAGGGGAATTGGGTACGATTGAATAAATGTAATTGAAGCCGAGAGACCTTGGAACACGATTTTAAAAGTGAGAAATGCTGCAAATCATTACCCAAAGCGTAAGATATCGTTTGTGAAGTCCGACCAACCAGCGGAATCGATACCTAAGTAAAATATCCATGACGCTGGGGTAACACTCTCTACTTTGTAGAACCAACAGAACCTTCCTATCTATTATTAGCTGTTGAAATTTGGTATATCATCATCTGTCGGCAACTGATTTCTTTACATTGGCTGGAATATGCAGCCAGATAAGAAATCATAATATTCTATTATGACAAAGCTCGGACACAAGTTATATACGAGGGCGGTTCGGAAACTTCTTAGCCTAGAACAGAAAGCGCGGTATAAACAGAAAAAAGTTAAGTGTTTGGGAAGCTTACATCTTACATGTTAAATTTCTTTTCGATCTGGAACTTATGAAGAAACGCATTCGCGATTTTTTTAAAATGGAAAAATTAGAAATTTGTGCTGTCATTAAATATTTAAATAAAAAAGGTTTATCGGGTCAAGAAATTCATAATGATATGGTGAATGCGTTAGGTGAAAGTGCTCCTTCATATGCAAGAGTAACAAATTGGGTTGCTGAATTTAAACGTGGTCGGACAAGCATTGCGGATGAACCACGCAGTGGACGTCCAAAAACATCAACAACAACAGAAATTGTAGCTAAAGTGCATGATATGGTATTAAATGGATCGACAAAGTGCGTGAAATAACTAATATCATGGGCATCTCACATGATCGAGTCCATTTAATTTTACATGAAGAACTACAAATGAAAAAGCTTTCTGCAAGGTGGGTGCCGCATAAAAATTAAAAATTTTCAAGCTTGTTTGGAAAAATAAAATGGATTTGACGCATCGTTTCCTAATTGTTGAGGAGACATGGATCCACCACTATACTTCAGAGACAAAAGTATAATCCAAGCAACGGACTGAAGCTGAAGGAAGTGCCCCAAAATAGGCAAAAACAATTCAATCGGCTGGTAAGGTTATGGCATTGCAACGTTTTTTTGGGACTTCTTGATCTGCAAAAGGGTAAAACAATAAATTCAGAGTACTATTGCAACATTTTGGATCAATTAAATGTAAAAATTCGAGAAAAACGGCCTGGCTTACAACACAAAAAACAACAAACTAAAGTACGAGTTGCTTGACCTTTTACCTGTTCCCAAATCTATAAAAGTTCTTAGCTGGCAAGCGTTGTACCTCAAATTCAGATGCAATTACAGTTGTAAACCACTATTTTGAAGGCCTTGAGGAAAACTATTCTAATCTAGGGATAAAATTGCAAGATAAGCTTGGGACTAAGTGTATTCAAGTTTCAGGAGATTATATTGAAAAATGTAACTAATTATTCTCATTCTGAGCTAGGCTAAGAAGTGTCTGAAGCGCCGTCGTAAGTTATATGGACCTTGTCCATCCAAATATACGCTAGGCTAATGTTCTGTATTTGTTGGGACCAAAAGGGTTCGATCTATTATAAGCTACTGAAATATGACCAGACTTTAAAAGCAACCTGTGCCGTCCGCTATTGATTCGTTTGATACGAGAATTAACAGAAATTCTCCCAAATATGCTTCACTTCAGATTAGGGTATCCGAAATTGGCTTGATTCGTGCTTGTCTTCAAAAGATGAGCAGTTCGTTTGACGCAGCATCCATATGTTGGCGGAAAGATGGGAAACGCTTGTAGCTAGTAATGGCTTATACTTTCAATAAATATATATTGTACAAATGCTTCAAAATAAAATCTAATAATTCAAAAAATCCATGACTGTCTTCAATATATTCACTCAACTAACTAGCAAGAAAAATTGCAAGTGCTTCCACTTGTAGACTATATAGAAGGCCTGTTTACACATTGTAAAAGATTCAACTCATTCCACTATGAGTTGGAATGAAGGCCTCTTTACAGCATCTTTTTCCCGCTGGGTATTTTGTCTTCACATGAATTTCTTTTGTGTGGACAGATCTTTCCGATGTTATGTTTTCGACACGTTTTCCCCACACAAAAGCACATGAACAAATTTTTTTTCGCAAATCTGTTATTAAGATGTGTTCTTCTCACTTCTTATGTACTTAATTCGACCCTATCGCAGCAACCTCTTTGTAAACGATATTAAAGTTATTTTTTTTTGCAATATGTACCACAGTATCCTTTTTGTTTGCCCTCCATCGTCCTTTTTTTTTAAAAATATATAAATTTAGTATTTGTATGCTGGGGATTTAAAGGGATAATAATGTAATTTAATAAATAAGTTAAAACTTTTTTGGCAATCGATAAAACAAAATTTCCCCATCAAACGTGATGTTTTGAATAAACATTTGCTTATACAGCCTTCAAAATGTATGATAAGTAACAATATAAGCTGTGATTATATTTGTAAATATTTCAAATACATACATACATATGTACCATTGTGCAACAGTAATGTAAATTTGTTTTGAAAATAGTAAATACCCCCAAGGTGCTAAACTTGTTTAAATTTTCCTGTAGCATGCAGAGAACTTTGCGTTGCTGTTGCAAACATTTTTTTTTTAAATTAATAAACTCGTTGATGATGCTGTGCTGCTGCTTTACTTAATATAAAATAAAAAACTTTCTGTTGGATAGCAAAAACATAAACATTTCATTTAAAAAAATAATTTAATCAGGGTTTCAATATTTTTCGCCATATTTGCAATTGTTTTCCAAGAAAGAGGCTAGCTAATGAAATTATCATTCAGTTAATATTTGCAAGGCTGCTGAGTTATAGAAAAGCAAAATGGAATAAGTTTATGCAGACATTCGTTGAAAAACCGACAGTTATCAGTCAGTATCTATTGACGGGCAAAGAGGTTAAAGTTCCAAACAAGTATTTTAAATGATATTATAAAACTTTTAAAAATTTTTTGTTATCTCAAAAATGTTGTTGAAATTCATAAAATTAGAAATTAATAAAAGCAAAACAAAAAGTTTCACCACAAATAATTTTTAACTCCTCGTACATCATGTCATTATTAAAGATACATTATTTTAAATTTTTCAAAAAGTCCCCTTCAAAGTAATCCCCCTAAGATATAATACACTTATGCCAGCGTTATTTCCAATCATCGAAACACACGCTTCTTGGTATCGCCAACAGCTCCTGTTTCGATTTTACTTTTATCTCCTCAATCGTAGCAAAACAATTTTCTTTCATCGGTGTCTTCAGTTTTGGAAAGAGAAAAAAGTCAGCGGGAGCCAAGTCCGGTGAATACGGTGGTTGAGGCATGATAACGGTTTTGTTTTTGGCCAAAAACTCAGGCACACGCATCGAATTGATTCGCGCAAATGGCGCATTACTTCAAGGTAGTATTCCTTATTGACCGTATGACCTTGTGGCAAGAATTCATGATGCACCAAGCCATTGCAGTCGACGAAAACAGTGAGCAAAACCTTCGCATTTGGCCGAACTTGACGTGCTTATTTCGAACTTGGCTCTTCTGGACGTTTCCATTGGGATGATTGGGATTTGGTTTCAATGCCATAGCCATACACCCATGATTCGTCACCAGTTATGACATTTTTGAGGAAAACTGAATCGTCGTTGACGATGTTCAACAGCTTCTGAGCGATGTCCATGCGACGTTGTTTCTGCTAAAAATTTAGCAATTTTGGAACAATCTTCGCTGCTGCACGTTGCATGCTTAAAACATCCTTCAAAATTGCTTGGCATGAGCCGAACGATATGCCAACATCATCAACAACCTCTCTGATACGTGATTCGACGATTATCCAAAATCATTTTCTTCACTGTTTTCATCGGTTGTTGACGTGCTCGGGCGACCAGGACGAGCATCGTCATTGACATCTTTTCGGTCATCCTTAAACCGGTTATACCACAATTGAACTTGTGTTCTGCTCATAATAGACTCGCCAAGCGCCACAGTCAACATTTCAAATGTCCTTGCGCATTTAATTTCAGTTTTTAAACAAAACTTATCTGTCAAAAACAAACTGACACTCTAAAATGGCTGATATTACCAACATATATAACAGACATGTGTACCAACATAAAAGAAAAAAATGCGAAAATCGAATATTGTAAATAACTGTTATTTTTTGATCAGACCTCGTATATGTATTTCATGCCTGCTTTAATATACATATTTAAATGCATAACAACAATGAAGGTGGTGGTTATAAAAACATGAGCACATTTTTAACTATTCAATCTTTCAAATACACAACAGAATGTTTGCGTTTTAATTAAACTAAAGTTATGGTCACACTTGGCAAATATTTGCCGAAAAAGAGGTAACCACTAAATAACATATATTTCAATTCGTTTATTTATTTAAAAAAAAACTTTATTTATTTAGGATAAGAGAGAACAAATACTCGTATTTAGTTCTACTTTAGTTGATGATGTTTGATCTTGCAAAAAAATTGTAAGAGTAAACAACGTCAAACGTTTACGTTTACACTTTCTTGAGTAAATATTTGCCAAATGTGACCATACCTTTAGTTTTCAAGGGAATTATTGAGTTAACGCAAATATTCTGTTGTGTATTTGAAAAATTGAATAGTTAAAAATTTGCTCATGTCTTTATAATCACCATGAATGTCAAGGATAGATAATAGATTCGACAAGTAGGTTAAGTCACACTCTACACCATTTCCAATCATATATCAAAAGTTTCTAATAGAAATGCATATTAAATTTATTTGAATTATAAATAGAAAATTCAGAAATACTTTTGAAAAGCTCTGAAATATATATAAATGTAAATTTCTGAAACTAAATTGGAAGTTTTTAAAATACAACTAGAAAGCTCTAAAATATTAATTGTAAAATTCTGAAATTCAATTGGAAGTTTCTGAAATTGAATTGGAAGTTTTATGAAATACAATTGCAAATTTCTGAAATATAATAAAACAAATTTCTGAAATTCAATTGGAATTTTCTGGAATATAATTGCAATTTTCTAAAATACAATTGCAAATTTCTGAACTACAATTAGAAAATTGTGAAACTAAATTTTAAATTTCTGAAATTGAATTGGAAATGATGTTGAACTTCAGGAAAAACTTGGTAATGTGTTGCAATTACTGAATATTAATCATTTCTATATATCGTCTGCTCAAATGCATATTTGATTAAATAAAGGGTGTTTTTTTTAGATGAAATGGAATAAAACAAAGATATTTTTCTGGCATTATATTTTAAATATGAATTCTGGTATATGACTAGCCCGGAAATAGTCTAATCAGGAGGTCGAATTTTCGAAGAGTTTTTCCAATATTTGTGGCCGTATATCGGCAATAACGTGGCGAATGTTGTCCACTAAGTGGTCAATCGGTTCGGGCTTATCGGCGTAGGCTAGCGACCTTACATATCCCCACAGAAAAGAGACAAGCGGCGTTAAATCGAACGATCTTGGATTCCAATTCACCGGTCCGAAACGTGAAACTATGCGCTTACCAAACATTTTCTTCAATGAATCAATTGTGGTACAGGCTATGTGACATACTGCGCAGTCTTGTTGAAACTACAACTCCTGTACATTATGATTGTTCAATTAATAGCGGTTATCATTGACTGTAACACTTTCGCCAGTTTCGGACCAATTATTCCACTAGCCCAAAAAGCCACACTAAACAGTTAGTTTTTCTGGATGTAATGATTTCTCAACATACAAACATGAACATCACCGAAGGATATTGAAATATTGGAAGAAATAATTTAATAAATAATATATACATTTTTTACAAATAATTGGCCTCGAGCTCGAAAAAACTTTTTATTTTAGTTTATATAAAAACGTTACAAAATTATTTTGTTTTTGAAAAATTGAGTTTTTGTCGCCGTTTTATCTGCGTAAAATAGCTTAAAAGTGTTAAAAAACTATATTATATTAAATAGTGTGTTTGTTTCATGTTTTTTTTTCAATTAAACCTTTAATTGATTTTAAAATAATTTTCAATTAAACTTTTAATTGATTCAATTACTTTTTCTGATATTTTCAATTAAATCTCACATTTTTTTTTAATTGATACTATTATTTTGTTTACAGGTCCGATTTCAATTAAATTTTTAATTGATTCCACAAATATTTTAATTGAAACTCATTTTTATTTTTTTCTGTGTAGATGCAGTATACAATATGTTTTTAATCACTTGTACTCTATCTCCGCTACCTTGGCATAGTTTGTTTAAGTTTTTGCGGCACATTTTTTTTAAAGGCTGCCCTTAAATATTCTGTAGTGATTCTAGTAATAAAAATTTTACCATAAAAAAAACTTAAAAGTTAATTATAAATATGCCAATAATTTAAAACACCCGCTTATTCATATCATAATTTCAAAATCCCGCTTTTCCATAATATTTCCTTCCAAATCTCGCTTTTTCATCTTTAATATCCCGCTTTTTTATGAAAATAGTTTGGTCACGTTACGTATAATCCATATTTTTAAATAATATGAAATAATATATAAGACTTGCTAGTTTTTAGTGGGACGGAAACAAATGTGGCTTTAACCCAGAAGCGATTTATGTGCAATTTTACTCCCACATACTAAGATTCCATAAGACCACATTTGTCAGACCGGGTGTATTGTCATGTTGTTCAGCATCAGCATAATTTGTTTGAACAACATGAAGGTGCAGAGGTATTAGGTGTCGGGTAAAACGTCGTATTATATTAAAATTAATATTAAAATTTATGTTACGAAGAAGGAAGTCGGAGGGGACATCGCCATTAATCAAATTAATTAGAAATGCCACATTTAGAATAGTCCTTCGGCTTTTTAAGGTAGGTAGTTTAATTAATGATAACCTCGCAGTATACGATGGAAGATTCCCAGCATAATGACCAAATGAGCTCCTCTGGCAGAATAAGACAAACTGCTTTTGAACAGATTGAATTCGGTCTGTGTGCATATTAATTTCAGGATCCCAGACAATGGACCCATACTCCAAAATTGGTCTTACTAGGGATGTGTATAGGTGTTTCGTTACACTGGGATCTGTAAACTCTTTAGACCATCGTTTTATATAAGCAAGCACACCACGAGCTTTATTTATCGTCATTGTAATATGTTTGCAGAAATCTAACAAGTAGAATAACAAGATCCAGATGCGCAATTTCTAGAAAATCGCATGTGATTGCATTTTTTTAAGTTTAGCTCCATTTGATTATATTTACACCATGCGTAAAAACTATTTAAATCCTGCTGCAAATACGCCCCATCTGAAGATAATTTGTAGCTGAGAAATATCATAACATCATCATTATAATGCTTCATTACAAGCGGCAAATCGTTTATGAAAAGCGAAAATAGCAAAAGGCCTAGGTGACTTCCTTAGTATAAGACTCTGTCTTAGTACAAGACTCAGTTTTAATATAAGACTCTGTCTTAGTATAAGACTCTGTCTTAGTATAATACTCTGTTTTAATATAAGACTCTGTTTTAATATAAGACTCTGTCTAAGTATACGACTCTCTCTTAGTATAAGACTCTGTTTTAATATACGACTCTGTCTTAGTATAAGACTTTGTCTTAGTATAATACTCTGTCTTAGTATGATGATCTCTCTTAGTAAAAGACTCTGTTTTAATACAAGACTCTCTCTTAGTATAAGACTCTGTTTTAATATACGACTCTGTCTTAGTATAAGGCTCTGCCTTAGTCTAATACTCTCTTTTAATATAAGACTCTGTCTAAGTATAAGACTCTCTCTTAGTATAAGACTCTGTTTTAATATATGACTCTGTCTAAGTATAAGACTCTCTCTTAGTATAAGACTCTGTTTTAATATAAGACTCTGTCTAAGTATAACACTCTCTCTTAGTATAAGACTCTGTTTTAATATACGACTCTGTTTTAGTATAAGACTATGTCTTAGTATAAGACTTTGTCTTAGTATAATACTCTGTCTTAGTATGATGATCTCTCTTAGTAAAATACTCTGTTTTAATATAAGACTCTCTCTTAGTATAAGACTCTGTTTTAATATACGACTCTGTCTTAGTATAAGGCTCTGCCTTAGTATAATACTCTCTTTTAATATAAGACTCTGTTTTAATATAAAACGCTACCTTAGTATAAGACTCTGTTTTGATATAAAACTCTGTCTTAGTATAAGACTCTCTCTCTTAGTGTAAGACTCTGTTTTAATATACGACTATGTCTTAGTATAAGACTATGTCTTAGTATACGACTCTGTCTTAGTATAAGACTCTGTCTTAGTATAAGACTCTGTCTTAGTATAAGACTCTGTCTTAGTATGAGACTCTCTCTCTCTATTTGAGCTTATGGATTTGTGAAAAGTAACTTTAATCCAGGAAACATCTTTAATTCTTGATAGAAAACATCAAACTACTGCTCCTTATCTTCATCACTTTATGATTCTTTGTTATTTATAATGTGTACTCGTAATTATGTTAGCTACTCATCAAAACTCTTATAATGTTTATACAATTGAAAAATAAACTAAAAACACACTTTCAGCAATATATATTTAGAAGATGTTAGCTGCTGGTAGGCTGGTAGGGGGTACCAACAGTTGCCTGGGTTGGTAATGGCAGGGCGGAAGTGTTTCTTTTTAACTAGTAAAATGGTTTTGTGTTTTGTAATGGATTGACGTTAAAGCAAGTTTATTTAAGAAAAACATTCTCAATCTTAATAAGTGTCGGTAAGTTTTTAAGTGTTTGCCTTCAATAGTTTTTAGTAGTAAATATGTATGTACGTATGTACGTATCTATTTATGTTACATTTGTATGGCGTTCATAATTAAGAGACCTAAACACTTATATTAAAAATTAAATTAAATTTATATGTATCTATAGTTATGTGTAAGAAGGGTTGTATAGAGGCTACAAAAAATCCATATTTTTATACCCTCCACCAACATAAGTTGGGAATGAGGGTATATATGTATGTATGTACCCGTAGATAACACTGAGAAAAATTCATCTGACACCCAACAAATAAAATTGAGCTATGTCCTTCTGTGTGTGTGTGTAAAACTCTCTCTCGTCCAAAAGACACAACCAAAAGCAACAGAGTTTACAAAAAACCAATTATAATTCTTCTAAAGAGTTTGGTATTGAAAAATCAGCAAAATCGGTATAGTAGAACCAGAGTTATGGACTAAAATGTGAGACAAGCTCTATAAAAATTTGATATTTTTAAACATTTTTCTTGCAATTTTTTTAAAATATTGCAGATATTGCCATGAAATTTTTGTACACGTTATTCTTATGACAAAAGAAGAAAATGTGAGCAAAATAGTAAGAATCGGTCCATGATTTCTCATATCCCCAATACAAATTTCTTCCCGAAATATGACTTAATGATAAATAAATGCCTATAAAATTGGAATATTAAAACAAAATTCGGCAAAAATAAATGTCATGTAAAAAGAAATCGCCAGACGAAATTTTGTTTTGTTCTCTTGAACTAAAAGAGACATACAAATGTAAGCGTTTTTTTGTAGCTCTTTTCACTGCCTGTTTATATGTTAAATTTCAGCTTATACAAATCATAAATAGATTTTTGGCGATTTATTAAAAAAATGAAAGGTCCGAGGTTACAAACTTTGAGGGGCCTCCCACTAGCCCCATCTAATCCGTCCTTGGGCCGGAAAAATTTCACGTACCAAATTTTATTGAAATATCTTCAAAATTGCGACCTGTCCTCTGCGCACAAGCTTTACATGGACAGACAGCCAGCCATCCAGACGGACGGACGAATAACGTTAAATCGACTCAGGAAGTGATTCTGAGTCGATTAGTTGGACCAATATTTATGTGCGTTACAAACATAATTTTATATCTTCTATATAATATCTCTTTAATATCTTCGGATCTATATTACCTACATGATTATATTATACTTAAACTTTTAATTTATATACTTACTCATATAGACATTTTTTCCGGATTTTTTAAAAAAATATCGGATCAAAAAATAATTTTCCGAAATTAACCTATAGATGGTCCATATGAGTAGGTCATGTTATACATCGTTGGATAGGTATTTTTAAGACCTATCATTTGATCTATCGTCTAATAATGAAATGTAGTTTTCAAGATATATGTAGCTAAATATATTACAAACTTTGGAGACCCGCCCTCTCGTAAATAGGCATGGCCGACAAAATTTGTTTTTTATTTTACTCAAAATCTAATAGCGTAGACAGACGACACAGTTAATTTGCATTAGCAATCTTCATTCAAATTAACTCGTGAATTATCCCCATCCTAATGCGCATTAGGTTAGACATAAATGCACAAAACCAGAGTGAATTTATACTGCATTTAGCTATTTCAATATGGCAACATCGTTATTGAAATGTTTCAAATTGTTTACTATTCTAAAAGAAGAAGAAGACAATTGTAAAATTAAGACAATAAAAATAATAAAAATAGATTTCCACAATTGCCTTTCTCTTTTTTCAGAGTGTCCCACTGCGGTCCCCACATGTAGCAACACGTTCAAGTTGATGGTTGCTAGTGGATGAAGAACTTTTGCATTATGGAGCAGTTTCAGCGAAAGTAATTTCAGCTTTTTATTTCAAATAAATACTGATTTTTCAGCAAATGCCAAACAATTAAACAGTTGTTTACAAACAAAAAGCTGGGGCCTAATTACCGCATTCGGGGTCGAATGAGCTATCGTATCGAAAAATGATTTTGATATCGAAATTATGATAAAATGTACTAAATTTCTTGCTCGATATCGAATGCCATAATCTCAAATAAGAAAATTACGATTAATTTTACTCGTTATCGAATGCGGTGATTTGGCCCCTGTTTACTAAATGCAGAAACTGTCGTCTGTCAATAAAACTCTACAAGTGACTCTACAATTGTGAAAGTGATTTTAAACCGACTTAAGCCAATAATTGTAACATTTTTTTTTTCAATTAAAATTGCTTCGTGTAAATTGGGGCTTACTTCGAGTACGTATGAGTATTTATTAATCATGAGTTAAATGAATATTAAGTATACGTCGTCTTATTTGTATATTGATTAAATTAAAGCTTAATGCATTGTAGATTGAAATACTAGATATCAAAATCAATTTAAAATTCCTTTACATCAAATTATATTTGAAAACTTGTGTTACAGAAATGTTTCAAAAAATTTCTAGGTTTTTTTTAAAAATAAAAACTTTACAAAATTAATTATAGAAATATCGCTTTTGGCTGCTTATAAATTAAAACAAGTAAGCATTTGTTTTAATGTCAGCTTTGTTAGTTAAATATGTACATATCTACATATGTATGTGTATGAATTATTGTTTTTTTTTTATTTTCCAAATTAAAACAATAAATTTAATTACAAACTTTAATTTTATTTACCACACAACATAAGCATAAAAAAACAGGAAAAAAATACATTTTTTTTCGAAACACCTTAAGCCAAAACACAACTTTTAAAACAAGTTACATACATACATCAAACTCATTTGCAATCAGAAATAAAACTGGCAACCTTTAAATATTATTATTTAAAATTCATATTGCCTGTTAATTATTTCATATAATTTTGGAAAGCAATCTTGAAGAAACTTTTAATAATGATGAATTGAATGCAGCGAGGGTAAAATGTGATGTGATGAGTAAACGGGGGCATGAGAAATAAAGGGTGAATGTGAATAGGCAGGTGCGTGTGAAATGAGGTTAGTATGCGAATATACAGGGGCATGAGCAATAAGAGGAGCATGAGATATGAGGGGCGCATGTGATATAACCGGAGCAGGATGATAAACAGCGGCTGGTGCGGCTACATAAGTAGATGAGACCAAGGGTGCATGATACCCCAGACCTAAATGCAAACCACGTTTGTTTTTCACTGCTGCTGTATCCTCAACGGGGGCTGCTAGACAAACAGTCACAGCCACAACCACAAATAGTAATATGAGCTTAAATTAAAGAAAATAAAAGAAATATTTCAGCTAATTAAGAAATACATAAATATACATTTATTTAGATAAATCGTAAATCTGTTGGTGACATTTAGCAATGTCTTCTTTCATTAGCATTAATTACATTCTTTTTTGTTTTGTAAATCGTTAATGATATTTAACATTTTGTTGTTTTAAACTCATAAATCAACTTTAGTTGTATTATTTCGCTTTATTTATTTAGGTTTCTATTTACCAGGAGTATTAAATCATTACGTTTGTCATTTCTACAAACAGTCATTTACGAGTATATTTTGGATTTAGGGTGATTCATTTAAAAATAAAAAGTAGAACTGGTTATGTTGGGGCGGGGGGGGGGGGGGGGTGTTAATTATTGCTCGAAAGCACATTATTTGACATATAGTACTTTTCACCGTCATCTGGCGAACTAGTCGGAAACATGCACAACTTTGAATGCAGTCAAATTACATACATAGTTGCATTTAAACAATGAACTTATTTAAGGAATTTTAACAATATTATGGTTACTGGAATTAATTATATGATTGCAGCAACCATAATATCAGTACAGATATGATTCACATGCTCCGTATTATATATAAAAATTACTTCTTTAATTTCAATGATAAGAAAAAATAAGGACTTAACAAGTAAGAGTTTATATATATATATATATATTATATACCCACTACCTACAGTGGGAAGAAAAACTGTCCGAATGTTTGGCATCAAGGAAGTAAGTAAGTAATGCGCTTATGCGGCCTATACTAATAGTACTCTTTTTCATTAGACTGGTATCGGTTGACTTTCGTTTCCACTAATCTGGGTGCCCCGAAAGACTAGGCGATAGTGTACCGGACTATCAGTCAGAGTGTTGTGGGTTCGATTCCCGCCAAAGACTCTGGATGTTTTCTGCAGTTAAGCCAAAAAAAGCATCGCAGTTTGTGTTTCTTAATTATATTAAAGAAAATCGACTGTCCAATTTTTGTAGGTTTTACAGAAATGAAGGCGTTTTTTTACATTTCTTTCGGAAAGTGCTGGCTTTTTCTTTTTCACACTGGCTACTAAACCAATTCTATTTGATGCGCGTCTAACCGCCAAATGGGGTTTCCCGTTTTTTAAAATTCTATTTAAATTTTTATAAATTTTTTTTTAAACCTAAATTCTTCCCTATCTGACAATCTTTGTTAACTCAATTCGTTAATGTAATGGGTATTAAAATAATGTAAATTTTATAAGCTAAAAACCGGGAAAACCCATTTGGGTTAAATTGCATTGAAAAGCTCCCAGTGGCTTTTACCTGTTCCCAAATCTAAAACAATTCCTAGCTGGCAAGCGTTTTACCTCAAATCAAGATGCAATTACAGTTGTAAACCACTATTTTGAAGGCTTTGAGGGAAACTATTTTAATCAAGGGTTAGAATTGCTAGATAAGCGTTGGACTAAGTCTATTGAAGTTCCAGGAGATTATATTGAAAAATAAAAATGTTTTTGAAAAACTAACTATTCTTTTTCTGTGCTAGGCTAAGAAATTACCGAACCGCCCTCGTAAATCAGAAACCGAAAATAACTCGTCCATATTATCAAAAATCAAAATTGTGATTTATATTTTGTTTTTAAAAATAAATCACTCAAATAAGTGTTTTATAAATGATTTTTGTTTACTGGGTTTGGTATGACCTTTGTAGTTTTTTGTTGTTTTTTTAATACTTTGGTGAGAGACAAACTATTTCAATTGTGGTTGATCTTAATAAACGTTGACATTCTTTCTCTTTTATTTACAGGCTATAGGCAATTTTTTATATAAACTTTTAAGAAATGTGAACTAAAGCAGTGCCGATATTTAGTAAAAAAGCGAATTTTATATTTAAGTTTCATTAGTTTGCATTAAATGAATTTTTGCCATTCATTTTAAAAGTTCGAAAATAAAGGTCGACAATTAAATGTTCTCTTATAAATCACTCTCTCAGGTAAATGGTGCCAATTAACCACTAAAATTAAAGTGAACTTGTTATTTTCGGTCTCTGATATAAATCATTAATTTAAATAAATTCCCTGTTTATTATTTATTAAATTTGCAGCAATTTGCTTAAATTAAGAAAAAAAAAACTCCTTTAAAATTTGTTTTTTTTTTATAAAGATTCAACAAATATATAATATGTAATAAGATCTTTAATAAAATATTAATATATGCAATGAAATTTTCAATGTAAATTAAATTTATCGTTCTAAAAAAATAAATTGTAAAAACAATTTTTAAATGGCCACACACCGCAATTCCCAAAAAGAGACAAAAATGACATTTCTATCGGGATTGATAAAATATTTTAATATTAAATAAGAAATAATAAATGAGGCTTTTTTTAAAACTACCTTTCTTTAAAAATCACAGTATTGGAACTATAGAACTTTATAGATGGTATAAAGTTGAAATTTCCATCAAAAAACATGTGCGTAAAGAGTTATGTTAACTATTTAACAGAGACAATGTTAAAGTTTCAAAATTCAATATACATATAGCTTTACTAATGACATTTGAACACAAAAACAATCCGAAAAATTAAAAATAGATGTTTTAGAAAATTTAAATAAGTAAAAATATTACACTAAAAATTTTTTTTATAAAAATTTTTCGAAAAAATAACTTTTGGAATTTGTAAAAGGACTTTGGTCCTTTTCTCATAATTCTTTGACAGTAGGCGACAAAAAATATTGGGAACGATTCCTGGTATGGTCGAAATAAATGCCTTATACTCAGAAGTTCTAATAGGCAAAAAAATAATTGTTGGCATCAAATTAGTAGAATATCTGAAATAATCTTGGAATCTGGCTAACAGATTTCAGTTCCAACAAGTACTACTTGGACCTCTACTTTTATATAGTGTAGTATGCGAACTATTCACTCAGTTTCCAAAATGGTCACAAATCCTTTCCAGAATCATCATATTTTTCAAATACAAATTTCGCATTTGATACCAACAATTAGTTTTTTAACTTTTTTATTTCTGAAATTATTGCAAATATATAATTCAGATATATTTTTATATTATAATTCAATTAGTTTGACTGTTAAGTGATTAACAGTACTCTGTTGACTGTAACATTATCAATGTTAAAAATTATGGTTTTTGTCTGTGCTAGTTAAATACGAATTTATCTTCACACACATTTTACAAACACACCCTTTTCTTGCCATCATCTGTACATTGTTCACATTTTCTGTCATCAATTGTGTCATGTTTTATTTTATGTGGTCATTCATCCAAGTTAATTAAAAATACATCAAGTATTTGAAACAATGTTTGTTCTTGCTTTTACTTAAATTATTTAAATAATTTAATTCAAATACAAGTTTCACATTAATTATGTTTAAACATGAACGTATGTAGGTATTTAGTTAAGTATTATTTAATGATCAGGGCTATTTAAATTGAATCAGGTCTATTATAGCTCTTCATATAACGGAAAGAAGTTAAATTACACAATTTAGGATTTGCATAATTTAGATATTTTGCAGTTATTTAAAATTGCACAGAATTTGTTAAACTTTTTCATTAAACCAACCATATACCAGGCAAAACTGAAACTAGAAATACAAAACTAAAAAAAAAACGTACTCGCATATTATTGTGCAATCAGGAAGGTTTGAGCAAAACTAATTATACACCTAATTCTGTTTTTACGCGAATTTGATTTAACGCGTTTCCAAATAAATATTTCATTCTGTTTTTATGCGACTAGATTTGATTTAACGTGATCTAAAAATGTAAGTATTTTTACTAGAAAAACGTTGTTTGCACTGGTTTTGGAGAAATTTAAATTAAACACATAGTTGGCAGCACTAAAAATCGTCTGGTACGAAAAACAACACTATCGAAACAGGGGATTTCCCTTGTTTATTTCAAATAAATTTAGTTGAAAGTAAGAGTGTAAGAATTCACTCAAATTTAAGTGTTAAAGACGAAAAGATATTGCATGTATGTACAGTGAACTCGCAGAAACGTGAACTAATTTTTACCGAGAATGTTCACGTTTTAGATTGCATTTTTTCTATAACTTTTATCTTTTATTTAATTTAAAATAAAGTATGTACGTTATTTTTCACCTATGCAACATGTTTTAATGCTACTTTTTGTAAGTTTCTGCCATATTTTAATATACATACATATGTACCTATGTAGTACTATTGTTTGCAAAAGCGTTTCTAAGATACTAATTTCTAAATTATGTTATTTAATTCATTAAAAATAGAGTTTAGCTGAATTTACAACTACGATAGTTATACATTTGTTTATATAGTTTTTATTGAAAAGGAGCAACTACAACTACAAAAGAAGCTACTTATGTATAATGCAACAAAAGTTGTTTACAACAAACGAAACCACGAAATTCTTCTGCGGGGAATCCCAAAGCTTTTAAATAAGCTAACAAAATTGAATTTTAACGTTTGATAAAAAGTTCACGTTTTAGAGCCTTCAGCCTATGTTCACGTTTTAGAGTAGTTAATGTAAAAAAAGAAATGTTCATGTTTTTGGGTAGTTCATGTTACTGGATGTTCACGTTTCTGCGAGTTCACTGTATGTATGTACTTTTCTAAATGAACTCTCTGTTCTATTGTTTTTTGTTTAAATAAACAGAAATCTTGATTGAAAGCAAAATTTTACATTAATTTTCGCCAAAACTAACAAATTAAATTCAATCTACAGATGTATTTAAAATATATTTTAATTTATTTATTGATGAGCATAATTATTTACTTTGACAGCTGAATTTATTTTTGCATAAATCTTGCAACTTTGCACAACAACACAAAAGTATTTACGAGTATTGCTAGTTTCAAATCCATTTCCACACGATTTTTTTTTTTGCAACAAACGGACAATGGAAATTACTCTCGCCATGTTGAATAAGTTTGTTTAAAGTTTTTATATGTATGTATGTATGTTTGTATATTAAGGTTTTTTCACCAACTTACAAAGTATTTCATTTTACTGCGCTCACAATTTTATTTGTTTAAAAACTTAAAAATTTCCAAAAAATTTTAAAGGTTTAAGAAAGACACGCTCTAACACTAAATGTTTATTGTAAACTGCAGCAAGTTCTTCAATACGCAACATTATTTATACTTGAGGTTTCAAGAAAACAAAAGCCAAATCAATTTAAAGCAAATTTTTAAGCTACAAAAAAAAAACAACTTTATACCTTTAAATGTACAACAGAACATAAACAGAAGCCGGCTTTAAAATTCCCATTCTCAGTTTGGTTAGACAATAAAGCATAAAAATTATAAGTACAGTGGTAGACATATATATTTTGAAAGATTGCACTGTATACTTATTATATTTTTTCTACTGTATGTTTTTATATAAGGGAACTTTAACCCTTTCAGACCGTGAGACATCGATTGTGCGGGTAGGGCTCGGTATCAATATTTTTGGTTCTATTAACTCAATTTGAAATAGACTAGCATGCATCGATTGTGTTGATTGTTTTTTATATTTGCTTCCCACATTTCTCTTCTGTTTGGTTTACCGATACTTGAATTATTGCGAAATTCTTCAGTCACATTTCAGTTTTAGCAAATTGAGCCGCGAAAGTAAGTGTCTTTATGGCCGAATTCTCGGTCATTAGTTAACCATTGGTAAAATAAAATACTAACTATTGTTTAACTATTACTTGTTATTCTTATGGCAAACTAAGCATTGCGAATAAAGAATCATTAGTTAAGCCTTTGTCATTAGCTAACAAAAGACTGTGAATTCGGCCATAACTAAAACAAGTTAGAGTGCTATTTTCGGCTGTGCCGAATCTTTAATATCCTCCACCTAAACGTAATAAGAAATACAGAAACTACACTGGTTATAAGACTCTAATATCCTTATTATGTGTTTTTTGAATACCTCATCACATTATCGGAATTAAGTGATGCCGACAGAACTGAAATAGTAACCAAATATAACTTAGGTATATCGCTTATAAGTATAGTTAAAGCTATGTATAGACGGTTGTCAGATAATACAATGTTGTCAGATTTAGCAATGTACTGGCATTGAAAAATTGTTGATTTTTCTTACAACGTTGCAAGACAAAAATTTTAAGTTCAAACGGTTGTTAGATATTTTCTGAACATTTTTCGGACAAAGTTGTAAGATCTGACAACCGTCTATACAAAGCTTAAGGAATATATTTTACCTCGACAAACTGTTTACTACCAAATAAGTAAGTATAAGAAAACAGGAAAAGTTACTAATTCGCGTCTAACTGGGAGAAAGCATAAAAATACACAACCACAGGATAGTCTATCCTAGTTCGGAAATTTCAATCTGATCCATTTGTAACCCCCAAAGCTGCGGCATTAAGCATTAAACACATTCGAGACTGCAGGCTACACGACTACACGAGTGTAAATGCCGCTGGGTACTTATGCCGCCCTACTTAATTATTTTGAAAACGAGAGCTACATAGTCAGCAACTGATCCCGAAATCTGACGTTTTAATAAAAAATAAATTTGTTTTTCGAACTTTTTAAATAACGTGATGGCTGAAGAGAATTTTGTTGCTTTATAGTTAGAAGCTATTACTAAAATACAACAAAAAAGTAAATAAAAACATTAAAAATATTTAATCTTCAACAATAAAACACTTACAAACTTCAATCAAACAAAACAATGAAAATATAAACAGCTGTTGCCGCAATTCATCTCTATTTCAGTGGTGCTACTTAAGGCATTTATTTTTTTAAAACAGCGTTTTATTTATAAAACATTAAAAACATATCTACATGATTCCAGACATGCTAATAAACTTTACAAATTTTTATTAATATAAAATATAATATTATTAATGCATTTAACAACTCTTGATGCATAAATGATCATAACATTTTAATTTTGTATTTTGCTTTTTATTTTATTTGCTTTACACATTTTACTATATGGTCAACACTGTTTTTGTTTTGTCGCCAACAAAAATAGAAATTAGTCTCGAATGTGTTTAATGCTTTAAAGTGAAATACTTACTCTACCAATCGTATCAGCGAAAGAACAGTCCGACGACGGTAGAAGGAAGCTAACATAAATACTTATACTCGTATATATAGCAAGGCCAATACCTTTTATAGTCCCAAGAAATAAAATTAAACATTTAGAATTCGCAAAAAAATATCTTGGCAAGCCCGCATCATTCTGGCAGAGTGTACTGTGGACAGATGAAAGTGCTTTCGAGTTCCACTCGTCGAAAAAAAGTCTTTGTTAAACTTAACCCAAAAATTCGCAAAAAAGCAGCACCTGTTGTTCAAAAAGTTAACCATGGGGGTGGCACAGTCATGTTCTGGGGATCTCTATCGTTTAAAGGCTTGGGTGACTTGTTTCCAATCGACGGTTTAATGAATCAAAACCAATATTTAAGAATTTTAAATAAAAATGCATTCCCTTCTGGTGATAGGCTAATTGGTCAGGCGTTCATTTCCTTGCCATAAAAGCAAAATGAAAAAAAAAGTTTTTGATGGAAAATTGCATCGAAACATTGGATTGGCCACCATTGGTCAAAATCCAGATTTAAATGTCATTGAAAATGTTTGGTCGTATATAAAGCGCAAAAGAACTGCAGATTTAACAAGAACTAGAGAAAAAACAATAGACGAGACGGGCATTCCATTAGAAATCCTTCAGAGTCTGATCAATTCCATTCCTAATAGGCTTCAAAAAATGGTGGATGCTAGATATTTTATAATATTATTTTATTTTTTATTAATATTATATTATTTATATTTTATTAATATTAATTAAATCTACAAATTTTATAAAACTACAAGTAATATATATATTTTCGTTAAAAAGAATGTCAAAATACTAAAATTTTTATTTTAATTGCAAAGAATGCAAAATTAAGTTTTAAAATTATGATTTTATGTTTTAGTTAATAAAGAGTATTTTTGTTCACAAATTTTTTGAAACTTCATTTTGTTTACATATGAAAAAAAATTAAAAAAAGGGTAAAAGTTTTGATATGTCAAAATATTTATATACCATGGTGTAAATATACAAGGTGAGTGCAAATCGACAACAAATACAACACAATACAGAAACAACAGGCATTTTGTTTGTGTAAAATAATGTACTGCTGTCACAAACACTCGAAAAAGTTTTGCTTTTGACATAAGTAAATTGTAAACAAAGTCAGTCAGCTGTGCTACTTCACTCACCTTCCCTATTCCTGTATACGAGTATGTAGGTTTTTTAAGAAAAAATAAAATTTAAACAATAACTTCAGTTAAATTTACCATATACACCTTTAATTTTTAGCACTCTAATTGATGGTTACAAATAACAGCATCAAATCACAATAAAAAGCCATTAATTGCAACCATTTAATTCAATCCAAATAAAACAAGTTAGAAAGTATAGTCGATCAAGCCCGACCATATAATACCCTACACCCAGTATATGTATAAAACAGTTTTTCACAATATAACGGGAGGGAACGGGACCTGTTGTGGACCGATCGTTCAAAAATTTAGTTTCATAATGTCTGTGAATATAAGTATTATATGTGTTAAACTTTATCAAGATATAAATACTTTTAAACGATTTATGGAGCTTAAAGTGAATTACGGAGAGGGTCTTATATGGGAGTTTCGACTAATTATTAACCGATCATAATAAAATTGAAATATATTTTCAATCAATATTATTTGAATATCAACATTTTTGAGAGAATTATGCTCTTTAATGTTATGCTCGTAAAGTGAGCTGCCACTAATTATGGACCGATCTGCATAAAATTTGTTGATGCGATTTGGCTTCATTTACCACTCATTTGTTTTGAAATTTGTTTGGATACTTGCATAATTTAAACATTTATGATCGGTAAACCCCAATTTCGGGAGGACATTTGTATGTGGCCAGGTGAAATAATGGACCGATTTCCACCAGTTTCAATCCCATTCATCCTTGGGCCGAAAAATTATCACGTACCTAATTTTATCGAAATATCTTTAAAATTGCGACCTGTACTCTGCGCACAAGCTTTACATTACGGACGGACGGACATTGTTAAATCGACTCAGAAAGTGATTCTGAGTCGATCGGTATACTTTAAGGTGGGTGTTGGACCAATATTTCTGGGCGTTACAAACATCCGCACAAATCCAATATACCCTCCCCACTATGGTGGTGTAGGGTATAATGAATTTAAATTTCTAAATTTATTTATCCTCTCTGCCACTAACATTAATTAAATAGAATGATTTATTGACTGCTGCTGTGAATTTGTTTTTCCAAAACTTATTTCATTCCACTGCTGCAATTTGTCAACAACATAAAAATTATATTTATTTTTTTTTTTGATTTGTTTCGGTTTGGTGTTGCTTGCACATTGTTTGTATTATTTTTGCTAGATTTAGATTTTATTATAGATGCCATAAATTAGTTGTTAAATATTTGTTATTTTGTTTGGTTTTTGCACAGAAATTTGGTATGGAATTGAAATTCGAAAACAAATTCACGTTTGCCATTAAAATTAGCATTAACTTAAAGTCTGGCCAATGTTAAAGCAATTCTAATTAAGTTATTATTTACTTAGAGTTATGGCAACCGTCTCAGAACTGGTGCTGTGGGTGGTAGCTAGGGTAACGGGGACCGTTTATAGTGGTCTTGTTAATTAATACGTTGTGGGCTGTACAACTTGTCTAAGAGCTTACCATTTCACCTTTATTTTGTTTTGTGATTTCACTTCTAGAATAAGTTCTACAAATGTTTTTTTTTTTTTTTTTAACTTAGCTTTTGTTTTGTCCCTTACAACTCAGCTTTTTAGAAGTGCTTTTTTAAAGTGCTCAAAGAAGTACAGACTTTTTCTTAAGTGACAATTCAACTAGATACGATAGTATTATCCATGTTTAATTTCTAGAATTACAGAATATAAACCTCTCAAACTGTTTTGACATCAAAAGTAATTGAGCTGGCATATTGAGAGGGTTGAAATTAACCATGTGTAACATTGAGAAATATTCACCCAAGACCTAACAAAGAGAATAAAGGGCGATTCAAGTTGAGAAACTTTTTTCAATAGCATTTTTTTGACAGATCACGTGTGAGTCGTGTCATGCTGTCATGTTATTTTGGTTTAGTATTTTTTGGCATTTCATAATGGAAAGACTTACGCCTCAACGACGTTTAAAAATCGTTCAACTTTATTCTGTGATTCACCTTCTGTGAGGAATGTGTTTCGTGCACTTCGCTCAACTTATGGTCAACATAATCGGCCTACTGAGCGTACTATTCGCAACACCATCACCCATTTTGAGACCCAGCATTCATTATTGGATAATATTTGACCGATTGGACCATGTCCAGTATGCTGTGAAGAAAATATAGTGGCCGTTGCTGAGAGTGTACACGAAGTCTATTCCGTCAATGGCGACCGTTATCGTGCCATGATATCCGACTATTTGATGCCTGAAATTGAAGCTCGTGATCTCGGCGACATTTGTCTTCAGCAAGACATCGCATCAATCAATGGATTTATGGAGAGAACACTTCGGTGAGCACATAATTTCACGTTTTGGGCCAGTCGATTGGCCACCAAAATCGTGTGATATCACACCGTTAGACCTTTTCCTCTGGGGATATGTAAAATCTAAAGTTTATGCGTATAAAACCGCTTCAATTCAGGCCTTGGAGGAAAATATCACGCGTGTCATTCACCAGTTACCAGTCGATATGCTCCAACGAGTAAACGAAAATTGGACTCAACGGATAATCTTTCATAGACATAATCTTCAAAAAATAAATGCCAAAGAATGTTCTTTCAAATGATAATAAACATTCCCCATTAATATGAATTTTGTGTGTTTTTTTCTTTAAAAAATTAGGGAACCTCAAAATGGATCACGTTTTACTATGTTGATATTTATGAAATTGTGTGTGTGTAAAACACTGTCAGGTGAATAATACAGCAGCGAAATTCATGAGATTTACGTAAAAATGTTACTCATTGTTCTAAAAAGTTTGGTATTGAACAGCAGCAAA
This sequence comes from Bellardia bayeri, assembly GCA_950370525.1. Taxonomy (NCBI): domain Eukaryota; kingdom Metazoa; phylum Arthropoda; class Insecta; order Diptera; family Calliphoridae; genus Bellardia; species Bellardia bayeri. The sequence goes on from OX493268.1 coordinate 63,276,612, forward strand.
ATCGTTTATGTAACAAAAAATATATAAACCTAAATAAGAGTAAAGTCAATACAAACATTTTATAAGCAGCTAAGACAACTGCAGTATTGTCATTTTGAATTTAATTACAATTACACATAGATAAAAGTTTATTACTATATGTGTAACAGTGATAGTTTATTCAACAAAGACCCAACAAAGTGGCTATTATTTATTATGAAATTATTATGAAATTCTATAGTATATCCATTTGGCTATTTCTTTCAGTATGTGTGTGTAAAACATTGCCAAGTCAAAAATTCACCAGTGAAATGTATAAGATTTGCATAAAACTGTTAATCAATGTTTTAAGCTGCTTGGTATTGACAATCAATACAAACGTTTATGTAACTAAAAAGATACGGTTCGAAATGTGAGTCAACCAAATGTTGCAACATTTGAAAAGCATCAGCAGAAAAAGACAGATTTTTAAAGCAGTAGCGTCATTTTGTGATTAAATACATTTAAAGTCTGGGTTGAAAATTGGTAAACAAAATACTAATGTTAATATTTTTATTATAATAAGAAATATATAGTGTGTCTTCTTTCAATCTCTTCAGTTTTAGCTGACCAGTTTTTCTTCAATTTTCTTTTGATCTTTACATTTCATTTACACACGTCAATTAAATTTTCATACTTTTTCATACAAATCAACATGGATGATAAAATAAAATAAAATAAAAGAAAAATAAGAAAATTGACTAGTACCGTCAAGCTTGTACCCCTTTTATTCTCTTTTCCCTTCTCATTCAAAAATATTGGCCTTGACGAGTCAGAATTGAAGAGTGAAAGCGGACTAAGTTTAAATCGACTTAAAATTTAATTTAAAGTTTAATGTTTCTTATTTAAAAAAAATTTCAATTAAAATTGATTTCATGGAAATTTTGTGTGAAGAAGAAATAAGTATCTGAGAGCAACAAACACATATTAGTATACATACCTATACAGTTGAAAGATAGCAGCACCCAGTTTTTTATTACCAAAATCCAAAACTGAAAAGTTTATATATATAGGTATTTTGTTGGTCATCCATTTCAGGGAATTTACAAGAGGTTCAGTCACATCTCTAGTAATCTAGTAAACTTTAAATTTCACAATTTTAACAATTTACACTGTTATTACAATTAAAATCGAACGCACAATGGATAGTGTTACCAAATGCATTTCATCCCTTAAAATCAGCGTGACCGTCAGCGCTACTAAAGTATCAATTTGCAACTTTTTTGACCGTCTTGCCACTTTTGGTGCTACTTTTTTAAAATGTTCTAAATCTATTATTATGTTATATTAGAAATAAATATATTGAGAGTAACTAAGAGAGTAAATTTTACTAGTTAAATTTTTTCTCAAAAATTTAGTACATATTTTTTTTTTAATTAAAGAAAAATAAGTCTTAGTTTTCGCTTCAAGATTTATCTTCTTGATTTAAGAACAAATTGGACTTAAAGTAAGAATTGGAAACCTTGTTGCTGATAACTTAGCAAAAAATGGTTCCATGCTACCTGATGATGACATGGATCATGTATGCGGTATATTCCGCTATCAGCATGCAAGCAACGAATCAGCAAGTTTTACTATGAGCTTGCTCAAACCAGGGGCCAAATTACCGCATTCGTGATCGAATGAGCTATCGTATCGAAAAATGATTTCGATATCGAAATTATGATAAAATGTACTAAATTTCTTGCTCGATATCGAATGCCATAATTTCAAATAAGAAAATTACGATCAATTTTGAATGCGGTAATTTGGCCCCAGGTGGACAAACGAACACGCCTGTGCATTCATATGACTTATTTGGCCTTGGTTAAATAGCGAACGTACGTTGTACGTGCTAAAACTACAATGATCACAATTAAGTGACTTAGTGTCAGTGATCACAGGACACTGCAAATTCGCCAACCATGCTAGAAGATTGGGTCTACCCTACAATGATTTTTGCATTTTCTCTGTCATTGCACAGCAATGTGTACCTCGCGTAACACCTTTTTGGGACAAATATCCTTTAATAATCTATCTGAGATATCAGACTTGAAATTAGAGCGTATCAACGCCTTCATTAGGAATAGCAATTGGTTACCGTGATCTGACACTCAATATTTTCTTTTATAGTAGAACTATTGGTCTTTGAGCGGCTCGGAGTATTTACTCCATCTTTTCTCCTAAAACCCTCCAGACCCAACAATTTCTTCTTCTCTCTGTCCATATCTACGCACTATCTATCTCTATCAACATCTATCCCCTTTCTTCTGTCTCATGTCTTTTCAGGCAACACAAAAAAACCAACGAATGCAATTAAGCGAGCAGTACAATTATGGCTGCTTGCTGACCTCTCCTAACCTAAACTAAGAATTTCTTACTCAATAAATTATAAAAAATGATTTTGAGAGCTTCTTAGTTTTCGTTTAAGATTTATATTCTTGATTTAAGAACAGTTTGGACTAAATTTAAGAGTTTTTTACTTAAATCAAGAACACTATTCTTGTTATAAGATTTTGATTTGTCAAAACAATCCCGATTTGTACTTATTTTAAGTATGAACTAGTAAAAACGTACTTGAAAATTTCACGCTAAAACTGAGAAAAATAAGCTTAAGTTTGTAATGCACCCCAATTTTTATTACCAAAAACGAAAACTGAAAAGATTACATCGGTATTTTGTTGGTCGCCCATTGCAGCCTCTACTCGCCAGGGTCAGAGAATTTACAAGAGGTTCAGTCACATCTCTAGTAATCTTGCCTTACTCCTAAGTTAAAGCTGTTCGGAGTTTGTCTTTAGATGCAATGCTTCTTTTTCTGATGTTCCTGTGTAAAATTTTCCACAGCTGCTATAGGGTTATAAGGTCAGGTTTTTTTTTAAAAAAACTCACAAATGCAACTCAGAAAAACGGGTTATAGAATCTTATAGTGCGGTCCATGGACTTCATTTTTCATATGTTCCATATGAGCGACAAAGCAGGATTTGTCCAAATATGCCAAAATCCTTCAGAGAATCAGTGATTTTCTCGAAGTTGAATTTTCATAAAAATTTTTACACAGAAAACAAAAATAAAATTTTCAAAATGTTACATAATTTATATTAAAATTTATAAATTTATAATAGTTTAATAATTCATTTAAAATAAATTTAATTTTTTATCAAATGCTGTTTGAATATGTTTTCATATTTAAATATATAGTTAAATATGTCAAACGTCATAACATAAATAAATATGCAATAACGTAACCTCCTACGTCGGAACATATTTAACTCGGCATATTTGTATGCTTTCCCCTGAAAATTTTTTTTTATTTGAGATTATTTAAATCATGGTGTAACTATACAAGGCGAGTAAGTAGCACAGCTGGGTGACTTTGTTTACAATTTACTTATGTCAAAAGCAAAACTTTTTTGAGTGTTCTTGACAGTAGTACATTATTTTACACAAACAAAATGCCTGTTGTTTCTGTATTATATTGTATTTTTTGCCGATTTGCACTCACCTTGTATAGTAACACCATGATTTAAATATACATACATATGTATGTACATATTTTTAAGTGTTTACTTACATTTTCGTTTAAATATTATCCAAATATTTGAATTTTGAGTTTAAATTTCCTTTTATTATCTTCTCGGTTTAATAACAGTTTAAATAGTAAATTTTCGTTTTTCGTCACATTCTTTTTAGTTTACATTTTGATAGAAACAAATGGAACAAAGAAAACTAATTAAAAACAAAACGAAAGATAAAAAGGCCCTCACACCTATTTTCGTTTTTAGTTCGCTTTTGAAACGAAATCGATTTCCATCACATACCTGATAAATGATTTAAGTTTTAAAAGTAGAAATTGCAATTAGATCCAAAGTGAATATATATGCTGGCTATTTTTCGGAATTAGATGTTAGCTAAAACCAATTTAAAAACACTTGCCTTAAGCATTAAACACATTAGCCGCAGCAGGCTACCGACTGCAATATGTCAAATATAAAATATAAATATAAAATGCACACGTTTATATGAGTGTGATTATTTTGACGACAGCAGCCAACACGCCTGTAGGTTGTTGTCCCTGCTGATTTTTTCGTCGCTGTCAAATTAAACTAATCTCTATTTTTGTTGGCGACAAAACAAAAACAGTGTTGACCATATAGCAAAATGTAAATAAGCAAAATACAAAATTAAAATGTTATGAACATTTTTGCATCAAGAGTTGTTAAATGTATTAATAATATTATATTTTATATTAAAAATAATATGGTTAAATAACGATATCTATTGGACATTTTTGTGGGTTTATTTATTTTTCGGAAATGGTTCTTATATGATAGCTATGACAATTTATGGGCCGATCTTCTTAAATTTTGGAACAGTGATCTTCATGCATATGAGGATATTTCACGTCGAATTTCAACGTAATAACGATATATTTAAAATACATATTAGTATTAAAGTGAATTTCCGAAGGGGACCTTATAAGGGGGATATAGTAAAATATGGACCGATATTCTCAAAATCCAGCACTTTGATTTCGTCTTGTATATAAATGATCCGTGCAAAATTTTGGAGCGGTAATGTTATTTATAAGAAATTTATGAGTATTAAAGTGATTTTCGGAAGAGGGCTTTCTATGGGGGATACGGTTAAAAATGAACCGAAATTCACAAAATTTTATGGAATGATTTCTGTATATATATTTATGATCTGTGCAAAGTTTTGAGACGGTAGCCATATTTATACGATATATATAAAGATAAATGTTTTTTTCGGATGTAGTCCTTATATGGGAGCTATAACCAATAATGGGCCGACCACCATAAAATTTAATATTTTACATTTATAAAATTGAGTCAAGTTTATTAGCATGTCTGGAATCATGTAGATATGTTTTTTATGTTTTATAAATAAGACGCTGCTTTAAAAAAATTAAAACCTTAAGTAGCACCACTGAAATAGAAATGAATTGCGTCAACAGCTGTTTATATTTTCATTTCAGGGCGGCATAAGTACCCAGCGGCATTTGCACTCGTGTAGTCATGTAGCCTGAAGTCTCGAATGTGTTTAATGCTTTAGTTGTAGGGTATCAAATGAATGAATCTGGCCAACTATACTGTTTTGTAAATGTTTCTGTTTAATACTATGTGGGAGCTTTCAATTGAGTTTGCCTTAAACAAGCCTTCCAAATCAGTGTTTAGGCCTAGACACATATTATTGCCAATGGTTGTGAACAAGTCTTTTAAATACAATTTAATTTTTTTACTTATTCTCTAGCAATCTAATAATTAGACTTGAAAACACATTCATTAACTTAACACTTTATGCAATTTTATTTGAATATTTGATTAAACGTGGCCATCAGACATATATTTTATTTGACATTTTAACACACAGCATCAGCCACAGCTTCTGTAAAAAACTCATTAGTTTCAATAAATTACTAAAACGAAAACATAAACATAAATAAATATCTATTTCAATAGCATTTAATCAAACTAGATCAAAGTAGTTATACATATACATATATACTTACATACATATGTACATACATATTTGTTTATATTTTAAATAATTAGTTGACATAAAGTCATATTTCTTTAATACAACGCTGCTTAAGTGGGTCTGAGTGATTTATAATTTTAGCCTTTTCAAAAATGACCCTGACAATTGTGCTCCAATTGCGTCTCTCGAGTATTTGATTAGAAGTTTGATTGGCGTAATGACTGACATATACGGGTAGGTACATACATACATACATATGTATATAAAATAGAAAGCAAATTCAAAAACAATGTGGTAAATTAATGATAAACAATGTGGTATACATACATAGATTTTTGGTTTCTGTCTAGAACACATTTATTTATAATTGAGTTTCATTTATTTATTTAAAATGTGAAAAACCACATGTTGTAATTTAAAGCCCAGACAGACAGAAAGGTGCCAACATAATTGTTTGCTAACAAACAATTAGCTCACATTGGGGTCGTTAATAAAATTTGAATGGACCATTCATTATTAATAAGTAAATTGCTGATTTAACTAGAAAATATATTTTGAAATGCTATTGACATGCTAATACCATTAAACATTAAATAATCTATATCACGAGAGCTTTTATTCAAAATGTGCCAACTCGAGTTTGGTTTAAATTTAAATTTTGTTTTACTTAACTGGTTTGGATATGTAACTAGAGTCACATTTCCTATTCGATTCCCAGCTCCTTGTAGAGTAACAACTTTTAGTCTCTATTATAACAATTTCTAAAGTCACATTTCAGCTTCAATCGTGGCTCTTTCTAGAGGCAGATTTCAACTGCAATTGTGACTTTTTCTGGCTCTTTGTAGAGGCATATTTCGACTTCAATCTTAGCTCTTTCTACAGGCACATTTCGTGGTTCTTTCTAAGGGTACATTTCAACTTCTATCATGGCTCTTTCTAGAGGCACATTTCAACTTCTATCATGGCTCTTTCTAGAGGCACATTTCAACTTCTATCATGGCTCTTTCTATAGGCACATTTCAACTTCAATCTTGGTTCTTTCTGGAGCCACATTTTAGCTTCAATCCTGGCTCTTTCTAGAGGCACATTTTAGCTTCAATCCCGGCTCTTTGTAGAGGCATATTTCGACTTCAATCCTGGCTCTTTCTACAGGCACATTTCTTGGCTCTTTCTAAGGGTACATTTCAACTTCAATCGTGGCTCTTTCTAGAGGCACATTTCAACTTCTATCATGGCTCTTTCTAGAGGCATATTTCAACTTCTATCATGGCTCTTTCTAGAGGCATATTTCGACTTCAATCCTGGCTCTTTCTACAGGCACATTTCAACTTCAATCGTGGCTCTTTCCAAGGGTACATTTCAACTTCTATCATGGCTCTTTCTATAGGCACATTTCAACTTCAATCGTGGCTCTTTCTAGAGGCACATTTTAACTTCTATCATGGCTCTTTCTATAGGCACATTTCAACTTCAATCTTGGTTCTTTCTGGAGCCACATTTTAGCTTCAATCCTGGCTCTTTCTAGAGGCACATTTTAGCTTCAATCCTGGCTCTTTCTAGAGGCACATTTCAACTTCTATCATGGCTCTTTCTAGAGGCACATTTCAACTTCTATCCTGGCTCTTTCTACAGGCACATTTCTTGGCTCTTTCTAAGGGTACATTTCAACTTCAATCGTGGCTCTTTCTAGAGGCACATTTTAGCTTTAATCCTATCTCTTTGTAGAGGCACATTTTAGCTTCAATCCTGGCTCTTTGTAGAGGCACATTTTAGCTTCAATCCTGGCTCTTTCTACAGGCACATTTCGTGGCTCTTTCTAAGGGCACATTTCAACTTCAATCGTGGCTCTTTCCAAGGGTACATTTCAACTTCAATCACATATCAGCTTCAACTGTGGCAGTCTCTAAAATCACTTTTCAGGATGTACAATTCTCTTGGAATTATCGTTAAAATATTTGCCTGATAATCGATTTTTGCTAACTAATGTAAGAATCACACAAAGACAAAGCAGTAACAAAACCTACTCAAGTTCAATTTATAAAATATGTATGAATTGTACTCGAATGAAAAAAGTTGTGGGAATAAATTCGACAGTACAATTCTTAAACATTATGCAGATATTTAGCTCACAGCTATGAATTTTGTTTAATGTTTAATGGTAAAGCAAAGATTGCTTGTAACTAACTGCCAGTGTTTGTTACTGGAAGTTACTTGTCTGCCTAATACTAAAAAACTTATTGAAAAACACTGCTTGCTAGAATAAACAACAATTTATGTTTATTAAAACTTTCAAATTCGCTTTACCACTTATTTAAGGACATTATCTAGATTACAAAACAAGAAATAAATAGTTATCAAAATGTGTTTGTAAATGTCGTGACATAAATACATCTACCAGTATTTTAAAAGAAAAAAAAAACTAAATTTTTTATTTATGTATTTATTTGCTGTCTTCTCTTTTTGCCAGATTAGCAGATAATGTCAAACGAGAAATAATAATGAGATGTTCAACTAAAACAAAAAACAAAAGCCAAAACAATAACAAACACAAGCACAATAATAAATAAAACATATACATACATATAATAACAAAAAGAAGAGAACAACGAAATCTCCTACAACGAAATCTGCCACAAACAAGAAGTGGAAAGAAAGGAAGGAAACCAAAGGTTAAAAAAAAACAACCATGACATATGACCCCATGATTTTTACACACATGCAACAGCAACCAACACCAACTATACACTTGCTTATGGATACACTCACTACAATAGCGACAACAACAACCTTTGGGCCCGCAGCGCTGACAGACATTTCAGCTTCCAGTGTCATGATGAAGTCAAATAATAGCCTCCATCTCCTACAAATGGCGAATAAAAACTCTAGTTTAGACATCACCGAGAACGATTTCCGTCTCTTCGTTGAGTACATGCAGCTCTATAAGACAACACACGAGTGTGCGGATTACTGTAAAGGAGATTTCTATCAATTGCTGAGAGCTTATAATGGAATTCATGGCTATGTAGCCCTACTGGTAAGTACTAACAGAACACACAGTTAATATTGGAGGGGTTTAGCAAAGGTAAGTTACTTACGTTACTTTTTAAATTAATTGGTAGCATTTGGGTTGGTTGCAGTAGTCAGTTCATTTGTATTGAATAGATATCGGAGATATATTTTTGTTATCTCTTAAATTATTGATATTCTTGGTATTACTAGGGTTTTTCAATGAGAACAATACTTTTCGAATCAAAACAATGCTTTCTTCCATCAAAATGTTCAATCACATTTTGGCAAAATTCAATCACGACTGTTTTTAGAGTCAGATTTCAGCTTCAATTCCGGCAATTTCTAGAGTCACATTTCAGTTTCAATCCTGGCTCTTTTTAGAGTCTAAATCATGACTTTTTTTGAAGTCACATTTCAGCTTCAATCATGACTCATCTAGAGTCACATTTTAGCTTCAATCATGACTCTTTTTAGAGTCACATTCCAGCTTCAATCATGACTCTTTTAGCGTCACATTGCAGCTTTAATCGTAGCAATTTCTAGAGTCTCATTTCTGTTTAAAACATGACTCTTTTTAGAGTCACATTTCAGCTTCAATCATGACTCATCTAGAGTCACATTTCAGCTTCAATCATGACTCTTTTTAGAGTCACATTTCAGCTTCAATCATGACTCCTTTTAGCGTCACATATTAGCTTTAATCGTAGCAATTTCTACAGTCACATTTCAGCTTAAATCGTGACTGTTTTTAGTGTCACATTTCAGCTTCAATCATGACTCCTTCTTGAGTCACATTTCAGCTTCACACGCGATAATTTTCAGAATCAAATTTCACCTTCAATCATGACTATTTTTAAAGTCACATTTCAGCTTCAATCATGACTCATCTAGAGTCACATTTCAGCTTCAATCATGACTCTTTTTAGAGTCACATTTCAGCTTCAATCGTAGCAATTTCTAGTCACATTTCAGCTTAAATCATGACTGTTTTAAGAGTCACATTTCAGATTAAATTATGACTCTTTTTAGAGTCACATTTCAGCTTCAATCATGACTTTTTCTAGAGTCACTTTTCAAGTTGAATCCTGTTTCTTTTTAGAGTCAGGGCCCAAATCACCGCATTCGATATCGAGTAAAAATTATCGCAATTTTCTTATTTGAGATTATGGCATTCGATATCGAGTAAGAAATTTAGTACATTTTATCATAATTTCGATATCGAAATCATTTTCCGGCCCCAGATTTCAGCTTCAATTTTTGTCTTTCAGTTATAATTTATATTATTGTAATTAAATCTTTTTAGAAATAATATTTGTGTTACCCAAGCAGACGACTGGTGTAATTGCATGGTAAAAGGAATATTATTACAAAACTATTTGCCAAAACCGAGAAATACGTCAATTAAATTTGTTCCATTTTATAAATACAACAGGTTAAAACGATTGATTTTCTTTGGATTATTAGTTGTGATTAAACATTACTTATTCTAGGACATTATTTTTATTTTAATTATACAGAATATTAAAAATTAACAATGTTTAACTATCGTGCACAAGCAGAACATAAAATTGGAATACAAAAAGTACACTCGGCTGTCAGTTGACTTAGTCTTTAGGTCTCAGATAACTGTTACAAGATAACAATTAAAAAGCAATTGAATGGATAACTACCCAGCAAGCCATATGAGTCCAAAAAGAGTCTTTTCTGACACCTTTTCCGGAGCGTCATGCGTTCACCACAAATGAGTGGTAAATGAATCCAAATCATATCTACAAATTTTGTGCAGATCAGTCCATAATTAGTCGTAACTTCCATATAAGGCCCACTTCCGAAAATCACATTAAAGAGCATAACTCTCTCAAAAATGTTGGTATACAAAAAATATTGAACGCAAATATATTTCATATGTCTACATATAATACGGTACAATTTTATTATGAAACCGATCAATTAGTGGTAGCGCCCATATAAGACCCACTTCCGAAATTCACTTTAAGGATCATAATTTTCTTAAAAATGTTGGTATCCAAATAAAATTCGATACAAATAAGTTTCTTATATGCAGAAATAATGACACCTAATTTTATAATGGTCGGTCCATAATTAGTCGAAACTCCCATATCACCCATAGACCCTCACCGTAATTCACTTTAAGCTCCATAAATCGTTTAAAAGTATTTATATCGAGATAAAGTTTAAGACATATATATTTATATCCACAGAAATCATGACTATAAATTTTTGGATGATCGGTCGACAATAGGTTATATCTCCCATATAACGCCCATTTCTAAAAAACTGTATTATACTGTTAGAATATAAGTTGATTCGTACAGTGGTTTTATGCATCACTATGTATGAATAAATAAAAAGAGTTGCCAAACTTTAATATAATATTGTAAAAATCGTTTAATAGGTAAAAAACTAATATTGTTCGTTTATGAATACAATTTTTTATATGTAAGTAGTTAATAAGACAAAAACTACCGTATTCATAAAAAATAAAGTAGGTTTGAAGTATGCTTTTAGACAAAATTTTTATACAAAATTTTCTTAAAGTACATTTGAAGTCTACTTTAATTTTTTATGAATGAGGGCAAAAGTCTTTAATAACTAATTCATACTTTATTCTTAAAATAAGAATTTTTTTATGAATACGGCCGCAAAAATGTACTACTTAAATGATGAATGTGTTAAAGCTACATTTCGGTAAATTCACAGTATTTTGGGTCAACATAATCGTCCTTTTGAGACGGCTATTAGGAATTTGGTCGATAAGATTTACTTCACTGCCTCGCTACAAAATATGCCAATACCAAGTAGAAGAGCCATGATTACGCTCAAATTTTACTCTAGAAAGTGTCTTGAATGAAGCTTAAATTTGTTTCTAGAACAAACCACGATTGAGGCTAAAATGTGATTCTAGAAAGAACCACCACTGAATCTACAATCACTGTAGATTGAAACTCAAATCTGTTTCTAGAAAGAGCCGTGGTTGAGGCTTAAATGTGACTTTAGGAAAGCTCACTACTAAAGCCAAAATCGAGTAAAATCAACGAATGTAGCTAAATTGAGACTCAAGAAAGAACCACAATTGCAGCTAAAATATGACTCACGAAAGAGCCACGATTGAAGCTCGAATTTGACTCTAGAAAGTGACTTGATTGAAGCTTAAATTTGTTTCTAGAACGAGCCACTATTAAAACTAAAATGTGACTTTGGAAAAAATCCCATGACTGAAGCTCGAATGTGATTGTAGAAGAGCCATGATTACGCTCAAATGTGATTCTAGAAAGTGACTTGATTGAAGCTAAAATGTGACTCCAATTTTCAACCAAAAGTAAAAATACATCTGCAACTAATTGGCCTTGAAAGATAATTGATAAGATAATTGTTTATTTTGAATCTGAAATGTGACTTCAGAAATAGCCACGATTTAACTTAAACTAAAATTTAACAAGTTAGAGTTCTATATTCGGCTGTGCCGAATCTTAAACACCCTCCACCTAAACGTAATAAGGAATACAAAAACTACACTGGTTTTGGGACTAGAATATCTTATTCTGTGTTTTCTATTCAGCCTTAGTGTGATTTCTACGTATTTTAGGCTTATTTTGGTTGAATTTCATCTCAATAACGTTATTTACAAGAGTTATATGGTTGGTTGTTATTCTCGGAAGTAGACTTAATTCAGGAGCTATTGCCAATTATTGACTGACATGTACAAAATCCTGTAGCTTAATTGCCGTATAACCGATAATAATATGATTTCTGGATTAAAATTTCTGATTAATATAAAAGTTGGTTCGATATCGATATTTATTAGACATTTTTGTGGGTTTATTTGTTTTTCTGAAATGGTTCTTATATGGCAGCTATGGCAAATTATGGGCCGATCTTCTTTAATTTTGGAACAGTTATTTTCATGCATATGAGGATATTTGACGTCGAATTTCAACAACGTATACAAAATTGCATGGTATTATCTGCAATATATTTCAAAATATTGCAATAAAATTGACAAAAATATCAAATTTTTATGGAGGTTGTCTCACATATTGGTCCATAACTCTGGTTGGCGTAAACCGATTTTGCTGATTTTCAATACCAGAGCTACCTGCAAAATCAGAAATATTTTTCTGGAAATTTCGTTTAGTTAAGTTGTATAGTTTGGATGCAAGAGTGTTTTACACAGAAGGACAGACAGACGGACAAGGCTCAATCGACTTAGAATTTCATAAGGATCTGTTGGATCTCAAACGTCATATACCACTCTTGGTGGTGGAGGGTATAAAAAGGATAATATATAACGTGAGGCTTTTTTGTTTGAATTTGATCTTAATAATATTATTTACAAGAGATTTATGGGTGGCATAGAAGAAGTGTACCAATTATGGACTGATAGCTTCTAAATCCAGTAATGTGGTTTCTATGTATTTTAGACTTATTTTGGTTGAATTCCATCTCAAGTATTGCCAATTATTGACAGCTTCAAAATCCAGTATAACCGATATTAGTATGATTTCTGTATTAAAATTTCTGATCTGTGTAAAAGTTGGTTCAATGCCGATATTTATTAGGCGTTTTTGTGGTTTACCTGTTTTTTGGAAATGGTCCTTATATGGCAACCGTGACAAATCTTAAATTTTGGAACAGTGAACTTTATGCACATGAGGATATTTCACGTCGAATTTCAACATTATAACGGTATATTTAAGATACATATTAGTAATAACGTGAATTTTGGAAGTGGACCTTATAAGTGGGATATATTAAAATATGATCCGCTATTCTCAAAATTCAGCAGTTTGATTTTGGCCTGTCTGTAAATGATCCGTGCAAAATTTTGGTTCGGTGCCGTTATTTATAAAAGATTTATGACTATTAGAGTGGTATTCAGAAGAGGGCTTTATATGGGGGATACGGTTAAAAATGGACCGAAATTCACAAAATTTTGTGGGATGATTTTTGAATATATTTTACTGATTTGTCAAAGTTTTGAGTCGGTACCGATATTCATACGATATATATAAAGATAAATGACTTTTTCGGATGTGGTCTTTATTATACCAATTATGGACCGACCATCATAAAATTTAGTACAACAATTTATTTACTATAAGGATTATTTATGTCAAATTTTAGCCGTTTAACATTATTTATATCTGTTTTTTACGTATTTAAGTGAATTTTGCAAGTGGAATTTATATGGGGTCTATGGTCAAACATGGACCGAACTACAAAAAAATTTTGTTTTAAGAATTTTATATTATTATTCCAATTTCACAGGCATTTATGTATAATTGAAATGACAAACTTTTATATACCCTCATTCAGCACTTGTGGTGGTGGAGGGTATAAAAATCACCATGATCGAAGCAAACTGAAGCATTCTAAACAACATTTTCAGATTTTTTATAAATCTCTGCATCGATTTTCCTAGCTAGAGGATTAACTCTATAGAGAGAATTATGAAAATTGCATACGTAATATCAAAAGATAAACATGCAATTGTTAAGGACCGACATCGCCCAAGAAATCATAGTGATTTGCTTTGTTCTCTAAGCCTCCACATACTTAAAGCTTACATGAGCTGACCAAAAACTCGCCACCTTTCCAGCTGGAATTAAGCATATTTCTATTTACATTTCTATTTTAGTTTTTGATTAATCTTTTGTTATGTAGCCTCAGCCACCAACTCAATCATTCATTCACTTCCATTAAAATGCCAAACCAAAGATTTTTTCATTTACATTCAAATCCATTTGTTATTTGCATGCATCTCTTAGATGACCTTTAACATTTGCATACATACATATGTATGTATACATATGTTTTTTTATGGTTTTTTTATTTTAGTTTTATGCTTCAGCAGTGTTGCCAGAAAATGAATTTCAAAATATGCTAAAACTTGAAAAACTAAGTGCTAAAATGTTCTACAGAAGAAAAAAAAAACGTGCTAAATTTTTTCAATGTAACAATCACCCCTAACGTGAATAAAAATTCCACATGAAATTTGTTGCCTTTTATTTTATTTAACATTGAATTTTAATAGGAAAAATGTGAAAAGGGAACAAATTTCATGGGGAATTTTTATTCACAATAGGGGTGACTACAATTTGTATTTCAAATGTTACAAATATAAATTATAGCTTTTTCTAATTTGGTTCATAGCAATTGTTGACTTGTTTTAATACATATCATATATTAATTCAAAAATGTCCGTGTACATTTACTTACCACACCGATAGAAATTCAGTTGAAATATTAATAAAAGTTATTTTTTATTTCTCCAAAAGTATTTGTTGGAGTAAAAAAGTAAAAATTTGTTCGAGAAAAAAACTGTTTTTTATCAAGCAAATTATGCTAAAAAGCATTTAGCATAATTTTTAAAAATTTCAATACATTTTTGAGAAACAAAATGCTAAATCTAGCACTGAAAGTGCTAAAATGGCAACACTGTGCTCCAGTAATCCGTTGGAATAAAGTCTGTTCTCCAAAGAGTAGTTCTTTAAATTATGTTCGTTAATGTGGTTATATTAGGATGGCTCTCATCTTTTTTCCGATTATGTTTCTTTCAAAGTTCTAAAATTATTCTCCGGCAGTTAACATCAATATGCTAAAGAACTTTAAAAATGTTATTCATTGCTTTCAACTCTTATAAACGTCAAATGCAGTTTAAAAATTAAATTAAAAATACAATTATTAAAGTTAAGCATGTGGAGCGTAATGAAAGGTACCATTATAAATTTTCTACATAATTTTTAATTTATAATTAGAAACTTCTGTTTATTGAAATTATTGGAATATGTTTTGCTGCAGCGCCGTCACCTTCCCCACCACCTTAATATTCTTGAAATTCGTGTTTTATTTTTTTTTTGTATGACGGTTTTATTTAAAAGATTTCTATCTATTTCTAGATTTCTATTGTTTGTGTGTTTTCTTTACAGATTTGTATTTTCGGCACAATAGCCAACATTTTGAATATAATGGTCTTAACGAAGAAGGATATGGCGAAAGCGCCCATCAATAAAATATTAAAATGGCTGGCAGTGGCTGATATGTTTGTTATGATTGAATACATACCATTTGCATCGTATCAGTACATTTACATGAAACCGGGTAAGTAAAAATTAAAACATTCCCACTAAATTTCCAAATATAATAAATATGGAATTGAAATTCTGCAAATATTTCTTTAAGCAAAAAACAATTGAATCAAATTTAAATAAACAAACTACAATATTCTAATACGACCAAAATGTCCAGTTCGAATTGTTGATCACCATCGAATGCAATGATTAGCCTCCAGACTTATTGGAGTGTCCCCACAGACATTTAATTTCATAGCACCACAGGACAGTCGCCTAGGTTTCTAGAATCTATACAGATCCCTGGCTTCATTATACGAGTATAAAGCACACTATGGCTATCTACGTTTACAGTGGCCTGTAAACATTCTCGTTAGAATCCTGGGAATGTTCATCTTATCAAGCGATAGTAACTTTTGAGATATAGTTACTCTTTTATATCAAGACAAATCGTTTAGCTTCACTGAGACAATATTTAGTTTAAAAATTTTCCATAGCAACCAGGTTAAGGAAAAGAGTTTCAAAAAGTGTAAGAGTATTTGCAAGAGTTTATAGGTGTTATGCATATGTAGTGGAAGTGGACTAATTATTAACTGATATCCTCATACTGATATCTATCCGGTAACGTGATTTCTATTTACGTGAGGCTTATTTCTGTAGAATTTAATCTCAATAATGTAGTTTATAATTCTGTGATATCCGTAGTTATAAGTTTGACGATTCTGTGTTTTATTTTATATTTATACAATTGTAATTATTTATTCATTTATTTTAATTAACTTGGTGTCGTGTTATTCCCGTTTTAATTACAATATATTTTTAATAATAACAAATGATGTAATATAAGATAAATTATCTTAATAAAATAGCTCCTGGAGAAGTCGAAAACCCACATCGACGTAACGTAGAGCAAATTGATGAAGTAAATTGTTTCATTTACATCATTTAAAGAAAAATATAATTGATCGAAATTAGCCCGTAGGGATAATATCCAAACCTTAATACTTTACAAAAGCTTAATCGTTGTTATAATGATACTCGGAAGTTTACTTTATTTGGGAGCTATTGCAAAATACAAAATTTATAAGTCCCGGTTTACATTATGATATTTTTGTCGATGCGATTCTTGCTTTGTTGGCGAGAGCGGTGAGTCGTATTAAAAGGGGTACACATATGCATGTACTCGTGAGACATGTATACATGTATGTATGTATGTATGTGCTAGCTACAAAATATATAAAAACATGTATACATTCACAAAAAATCTCTGCAACAAAAATCTCACAATAGAATAGAATTTTAAAGAACATACGACAAGAATCGCAGCGACAAAAATTTCATAATGTAAACCGGGACTAAATAATGTATAAAATGTTGGCTGGATATCGATATTTATTAGATTTTTTTGTAAGTTTACCTGTTTTTCGGAATTGGCCCTTATATGGAAGCTATGACCAATTATGGACCGATCTTCATAAAATACGATACAGAAAATTTTATATATATTTGGATATTGGATGTCCAATTTCAACAAAATACCGGTATATTTAAGACAAATATGAGTATTTAAGTAATTTCGGGTAGTCAACCTTATATGGAAGATATAGCCAAATATAGACCTGAATTCAAAAAATCTAACAGTACCATTTTGGCATATATATACATGATCTGCGAAAAATTTTGGATCGGTACCATTATTTATAGCAGATTTATACGTATTTACGTGATTTTCGCCAGTGGACTTTGTATTGGAGCAATGGTCAAACATGGACTGAATTAATCAAATTTTAGTTTTGTGATTTATTTTCACATGAAACTTATTTTTGCTGAATTTTGTATTGATATTGGAATTTTATAGGCATTTATGTAACATTGAGCCATATTTCGGGAAGGAATTTGTATGAGGGACCGGTTCTTACTATTTTTATCATAGTTTGTTCTTCCATCATAGAAATAATGTCTACAAAATTTTAATATATTTAATTTTTAAAAATGTCGCATTTTGATGGAGGTTGTTTTCACATTTTAGTCTATAACTTTAGTTCGCCTGAACCGATTTTTTTGATTTTCAATACCAAACTGCTTAGGAGAATTATAAATGGTTTTTTGTAAACCTGGCTGAGTGTGGTTACATATTTTGGACGTGAGAGTATTTTACACAGGAATAGCTCAGTCGACTTAGACTTTCATATGGATCAAGAATATATATTTATTTGTTGGATGAATATTTCTGAATATTTCTCAGTGTTACACACGGAGGGTATACAAATTCCGGAAATTATAAATTCTTTCTTCTATTGTTTTTAATTTCAGGCGAAAAAGACTTCAGTTACGCTTGGGCATTATACATATTATTTCACATGCATTTTACCCAAGTGTTGCATACAATTTCAATTGGACTCACAGTGACTTTGGCTATCTGGCGTTATGTAGCAATAAGGTAAGAGTTTTCAGGTCGTCCAAAGCTGCACTTACACTAAGTTGCTATTTGAGTTGAATGAAGAATGCTACATGCAACAAGTTTACTCAGATGCGCACTCGGATATTTAGTGTAAAGATAGCTTTAAAATTTGTGGCACGTACTTGCATGTTGATGTGTTTGAACTTTATCATTCAATCTAAGTTATGCTGATTTTCAAATGACATTTTTTTGTTTAGCGTATTTTTAATAAATATATTCTATCTTGTATCTTGTAACTAACAATTGCAGTTATTTGTTATCATTAGCTCATGTCAGACAAAATATATGTCGTTACATCAAAACATATTTAACTCGGCATATTTATCTTCACACACATTTAGTTATGTGGTGTCCATTGATATATTCTGTGTATTTGAGTGTTTTTATATCCTCTAAATGGGACATAATGATGTATATTTAGAAGTTTGCCAATTTTTATTGTTGATCCTATAAAGTCTATCTACACATACATGGATGTTCTATCTTATGCTCTTTAGCCATTTTTATTGTTGAAAATCCACTTCGTCAGATAAAATATCACCAACCTAATTCGATACCAAAAGGTACTGAATATTTTAGCAGCAGCACAACCAACAGATATAATTGATGATTGAGGTGAAATTTCACTGTTTGGCACCAGCCGATACCAAAAAAAAAAAATTCGGCATATCTTACATGTGATAGTTATTCAGCAAGACATATTAATGTCTGACAGAGAAGTAACCCATATATTGCATAATGGAAATACTGTCTAACCTAGAACACAATACAATATTGCAAACTGCTATTATGGCCATCACAGAGCAACAGTAAGTAACACCAGCATTTTGGCAACAGAAATGTAATCCTAAAAGAAATGCATGAAAAGAAGCCAAAAGGGGAAAAGGAAAGGAGCCTCCAGAAAATATTTTCAACAACTATCTTACGTCTCTCTCTCTCTCCCTCTCTCGCTATTTCAATTCCTGATTATTTCTCTCGACTTCTTTATGTTGTGGAATTTTATGGAACTTTTATTACATTGAATTAAGTCGACGAACAAAAAATACTATCTAAACCCTTGTTTTGTTTTCTTTTTCCATTTCTTTCGCACCCAATTTTTTTGTGTGTTTTTTTTTATTGCGTAATTTGTGTGTGCCATGGAATGCACCTGATAAAAAAACGATCTGCTTGCAAGTGTAGCCAACGTTTGTTTCCATTATCAAAATCTTGTTCTTACAGACATCCACATGGACCTTGTGCCAGTTTCCTGCTGTCGCACTGCAAAGAATCCATATTGTTTTCATTCATCATCTCACCGATTGTTTGTTTTCCCACGCTGTTTGTGTTTAAGGTGCGTGAACGTATGGTGAGAGACAGCGATGTGCCACTCTATCATGTTGATGCGGATAAGGAAACACAATTGTACAGGTAAACTAAGATACGAGTATGTATAATAAATATTTATAGAAAAGTTCTTTACATATATTTTTGTGTATAAACAATAATATTGTGATACTTGACAAAAAAAAAAAAAAAAAGTCTGAGAAAAACTGAATTTTTAGCTACAGGGTTAATTTTGACTGGAATTTACCCAACATAAACTTGGTTATGACTTGTAATTAATTTAAATAACAACTACATACCGTCTGAATTACTTAGAAGTTTTCATATAAGAACTAATTTGTCATCTGTTTTATAACTGCTTACTTTTTAATCATTTAAATAAAATTATTCTATTCTATATAAAAAATCGATTCATATTTGAAAATATATGTTAGTGATCACAGATTATCCTAATTTGTCAATCTAGACCATTATTAAAGCATTTATAGTTTATTTTTCAAAATTTTCAACCATTATTCGTATTTTTTTTTAGAAAATTTTAAAAATTATTCGTTTTTCTTAGGCTATTTATTAAAATAATTTTAATGTTATGTAAAAACTAATTTCGAATTACATTAACATATATAAAATTATTCGTTTTTTGATTCGCATAAATAACCGATTTTTTGTAAAACTTTGAAAAATTATAAGCAAACTAAATTTAAAACTACTTCCGTTTTTTTATTCGAATAAAATTATTCGGTTTTATTTAAATATTTTTTCGTATAATAACTATATTTTAATGCAAAAAAAAAAAAAAAATTAAAAAAAAGCTTTTTTTGATTAATCGGTTTTTATTCGAATAAAATTATTCGTTTTTTATCCGAATAATTAACCTTTTTTGTAGAAATTTTAAAATTATAAGCAAAAAAAATTTATATATTAAAAAATGCATTTGCGGCTAATTTCTGATTTATTCGGTTCTTTTATTCGAATAAAATTATTCGGTTTTTTTAAATACAATGGAATACATCGTATAATAACCATGTTTTAATGCGAAAAAAATATAAAAAAAACGCAGAAATTCGAATAATATAGTCTCATTTAGGAACTTTAGTGTGGGATACGCATGCAACTCGATATTTGTCCAAATTCTTCTAGAGAATTTCATCCTAAAAACAATTTTTTCGAAATTCTAGTAAATATGACTGTTAACCCCCTTATTCAAAAACTATTATTAAATTTAACAAACGTTTATTAAGCAAATTTTTGTATGCAAATCTGTCTTAATAAACGTTTGTCAAATTTAATAATCGTTTCTGAATAAGGTTATCAATGTTAAAACATTTGGTTTTTGTCTGTGCTAGTTAAATTCGAATTTATCGTCACACACATTAGTTAGTTATATTGTCTGTTCGTTCTGAACAAAATATTTGTTCGCACAAAGTCTTTTTCATGTGAATATTTTCTTTCTCTTAAAAACAGATACGTCAAACTTCATATGAAAAAAACTTTTTGCGAACAAATATTTTGTTCAGAACGAATGGATGAATCAATCCACCTTTAAAATAGTTTTTTGGTTTTTATTGTACTGTATGTGATTGACAGGAAAGCTGTTAGACTGACCGGATATGGCCATGAAGAAAATATTTAATTTGATTTTGTTTATATTTTCACATGTGCTCAAAAATACTCAAAAAACAATTTTCATTTGAATGGTTTTGTTTGGCAACTATTTATTTAGATGTTGCAGTTAAAATCTATTTTCTACAGAAAATCTTCTATTGAGCTGTATTTCCTAGCAAACATATTCTGCATAACAGTATTTTCTATAGAAAAGCTTCCTCATACGAGTAATCTGCTGTATAAGACTATTTGCTATAGAAATAGTTAAATATTTTAATTTTAGTACTCTGAAGTTCTATTAAAATACAAAATACCATTTAAATACCAAAAACAATTAAATTTTTTATTCCCGGCTACAAACACATGTAGTACTTTATTGTGTATTTTTAAGATTGACAACTGCAGGCTTCTCTGATAATTAACTTTGTTTATACGTATCTCAAAATGAGTTTTTTCTTTTATTTTCATTTATTATGAAAGTAATTTCTGTACAAATAGCTATTTTACACTTTTATATACAAGTGGTTATACAAGTCATTTTCCCTTGACGAATTGCCAATGTTACTTTACAAGAAATAGCATGAATTGCTGTAAAAGAATATTGTTTACTAAAAAGAATTCATCCATCCTTTGTGAGGGAATTGTATTTGTTTTTTCTTGCACAAAAGTACATAAAAAAAAAAAAAAAAAATAAAATGACACCAGAACAATATTTGCTAAAATTGTGTAACAATGGAAAAAAAATCAAATAACAAAGTATAGAAAGATATTATCCGATCATATACTATATGTATTCATATATGAATAACTACACTAGTATGAGTAAATAATAATAGCAACAACAAAAAGTAGTTAGTATTTCATAAAATCTTTGCATGTTAAACTGAATAGTGTATAAAAGTCGGCATATTTTTTGAACAAAATTAACTTTAAGGCGAATATTCCTTTTTGTTTAATCACAATCATTTTTTAAATTTCTCTTAGAATAAACTTTTGGATACATTCGGTCATAATCAAATTGATACCCTGTTGTATACTAACTATAATCAGTTTTGTGCTGGTGAGAGTATTATGCGAAGCATCGAAACGCAAACAAAAGCTTAAGGAATACAGTAATCCAAACAAAAGTACGACTCAGCAGCCTTGTCTGCCAAAATCCAGGTAAATTATATTAATTATAATAATGGAAATATTTAAGTAATAATCCAATAAATAATAATTCCCCGGCAATGCACAGTGAAACATAATAAAAGCACTTTGGAATTAAATGCTACATTTCAAAGTGATTGTGCACAACTGTGTTTTCTATAGAAACATCATCTACAGAAAAGTTTTTTATATAGAAAATCTTCTGTATAAGAGTTTTTTTTCTGTAGAAAATCTTTTGCATAAGAATATTGGGATTGATTGATTGGTTTTATGATACTGTTTCCCAAAAAAACTATTCTTATGTAAAAGAGTATTTTCTATAGAAAATTATCTGTAAACGAGTTTTTTTTTTCTATAGAAAATCTTCTTTAGAAGAGTTTTTCTTTTGTACAAGACTATATATATATAATTTCTATAGAAAATCTTATGTATAAGAATATTGGGATTGATTGATTGGAAGGATAATCCTTATTCACAAAAAAATATTCTTCTATAGAAAATCATCTGTATAAGAGTTTTTCTATAGAAATTCTTCTGTATCAGAATATTGGGATTGATTGATTGGATGGATAATCCTTATTCCCAAAAAAATATTCTTATGTAAAAGAGTATTTTCTATAGAAAATTTCTATAAAAAATCTTCTGTAGAAAAGTTTTTTCTATAGAAAAATTTCTTTAGAATAGTTTTTCTTTTGTATAAGACTATATATATAAGAATATTTTCTATAGAAAACCTTCTGTATAGGAATATTCTCTATAGAAAATCTTCTGTATAAGAATGTTTTCTATAGAAAATCTTCTGCATAAGAGTTTTTTCTACTAAAAATCTTCTGTATAAGAATAATTTCTATAGAAAATCTTATGTATAAGAATATTGGGATTGATTGATTGGATGGATAATCCTTATTCACAAAAAAATATTCTTCTATAGAAAATCATCTGTATAAGAGTTTTTCTATAGAAATTCTTCTGTATCAGAATATTGGGATTGATTGATTGGATGGATAATCCTGATTCCCAAAAAAATATTCTTATGTAAAAGAGTATTTTCTATAGAAAATTTCTATAAAAAATCTTCTGTAGAAAAGTTTTTCTATAGAAAAATTTCTTTAGAAGAGTTTTTTTGTATAAGACTATATATATAAGAATATTTTCTATAGAAAACCTTCTGTATAGGAATATTCTCTATAGAAAATCTTCTGTATAAGAAAATCTTCTGCATAAGAGTTTTTTTTCTGTAGAAAATCTTTTGCATAAGAATATTGGGATTGATTGATTGGTTTTATGATACTGTTTCCCAAAAAACTATTCTTATGTAAAAGAGTATTTTCTATAGAAAATTATCTGTAAACGAGTTTTTTTTTCTATAGAAAATCTTCTTTAGAAGAGTTTTTCTTTTGTATAAGACTATATATATAAGAATATTTTCTATAGAAAACCTTCTGTATAAGAATATTCTCTATAGAAAATCTTCTGTAGAAAAGATTTTTCTATAGAAAATCTTTTATAGAAAATCTTCTTTAGAAGAGTTTTTCTTTTGTACAAGACTATATATATATAATTTCTATAGAAAATCGTATGTATAAGAATATTGGGATTGATTGATTGGATGGATAATCCTTATTCACAAAAAAATATTCTTCTATAGAAAATCATCTGTATAAGAGTTTTTCTATAGAAATTCTTCTGTATAAGAATATTGGGGTTGATTGATTGGATGGATAATCCTGATTCCCAAAAAAACATTCTTATGTAAAAGAGTATTTTCTATAGAAAATTTCTATAAAAAATCTTCTGTAGAAAAGTTTTTCTATAGAAAAATTTCTTTAGAAGAGTTTTTTTTGTATAAGAATATTTTCTATAGAAAACCTTCTGTATAGGAATATTCTCTATAGAAAATCTTCTGTATAAGAAAATCTTCTGCATAAGAGTTTTTTCTATTAAAAATCTTCTGTATAAGAATAATTTCTATAGAAAATCTTATGTATAAGAATATTGGGATTGATTGATTGGATGGATAATCCTTATTCACAAAAAAATATTCTTATGTAAAAGAGTATAAAAAGAAAATTTCTATAAAAAATCTTCTGTAGAAAAGTTTTTTCTATAGAAAAATTTCTTTAGAAGAGTTTTTCTTTTGTATAAGACTATATATATAAGAATATTTTCTATAGAAAACCTTCTGTATAGGAATATTCTCTATAGAAAATCTTCTGCATAAGAGTTTTTTCTATTAAAAATCTTCTGTATAAGAATAATTTCTATAGAAAATCTTATGTATAAGAATATTGGGATTGATTGATTGGATGGATAATCCTTATTCACAAAAAAAATATTCTTATGTAAAAGAGTATTTTCTATAGAAAATCATCTGTATAAGAGTTTTTCTATAGAAATTCTTCTGTATAAGAATATTGGGATTGATTGATTGGATGGATAATCCTGATTCCCAAAAAAATATTCTTATGTAAAAGAGTATTTTCTATAGAAAATTTCTATAGAAAATCTTCTGTAGAAATGTTTTTTCTATAGAAAAATTTCTTTAGAAGAGTTTTTCTTTTGTATAAGCCTATATATCTAAGAATATTTTCTATAGAAAACCTTCTGTATAAGTATATTCTCTATAAAAAATCTTCTGTATAAGAATGTTTTCTATAGAAAATCTTCTGCATAAGTTTTTTCTATTAAAACTCTTCTGTATAAGAATAATTTCTATAGAAAATCTTATGTATAAGAATATTGGGATTGATTGATTGGATGGATAATCCTGATTTCCAAAAAAATATTCTTATGTAAAAGAATATTTGCTATAGAAAATCATCTGCATAAGAATACTTTCTATAGAAAATCAGCTGTAGAAGAATATTTTCTATAGAAATGAAAGTATTTTCTATAGAAAATTTTCTTCTGTATTTTTCTAAAAACAATATAAAAAAAATTCTTGTGTAAAGAAGTGTTTTCAATAGAAACTCTTCTTACAACAGTATTCATATAAACTATTTCCTTCAATATAACACTATTTTCTTTTAAAAATCTGTAGTATAACACAATTTTCTATATAGAAAATCTTTAATTTAACATAATTTTCTAGATAATCTATTTTTGCAATTATTTTATTTAGGCCACCAAAGTGCGACCGTCGCACAGATCGTACTACCATGCTGTTGGTTGCCGTTCTCATACTCTTCCTCATAACGGAATTTCCGCAAGGTATTCTGGGCCTAATGTCTGGCGTTATGGAGAAATGTTTCTTTAACGCCTGCTATCCGCCCTTTGGTGAATTGATGGATCTGTTGGCGCTAATAAATGCAGCTATTGATTTCGTTCTGTACGGTCTGATGTCGAAACAATTTCGCACAACATTTAAGTCGCTGTTTTTTAAAAGGCGCTTCGGCAGCATTGAACTGACCCGCACTACACGCCTAACAACAACCTGTGTATGATTTCCAACACAAGAAAAGCCTACTCTTAATAACAATGCAAACACCCTACAGACTGCAGCCAGCAACACAAAACTGTTAGCGGGGAGTAGAATAGAAAGTAACCAAACCAGGCCGGTTGTCTCGATTGTTGCAGCAGAGATTGTTGCCTCTAGTGTCCAGTAATTCAGAGCGGAGTGTGATATTTCTTATAATTAACAATATTTTTCTACTTTTTTGATAAACAAAAATTATATAAATAAGTGTAGGTAGGCATATTGTAATTATTTGACCGCATGGCTTAGATAATCATTGTCGTAATATCGATTAAGTAACTTAAAGTTATCAGCCATGTTCTTAAAGTAAGTGAAGACTTTTTAGCATAGTTCGAGAAGTTAGATCTAACGTATTAAGGTCACAAGTAGTCATTAAGTTGTCTGGCGACTAGAACAATTGAATTCAACTTATAGGCGAATTCAGGTATAATTACTATCACACTTACGTATTTCTTTTTTAGTTCCCTTCCGTTAACAGAATTATGGGTACGGTCACACTTGACAAATATTTGCGAAAAAAGACGTAACCCTTAAATAACATATATTTGAACTCGTTTATTTATTTAAAAAATACTTTTTTTATTTAGGCCTCAGCACAACAAATATTTATTTAGTTTTAATTTATTTGATGCTGTTTGAAATTGCAAAACTCTTGTAACAGTAAACAATGTCAAACAAATTTGTGCTAAAACATGTGGTTATGCTTTTTTAATCAAATATTTGCCAAATGCGACCGTACCTTAAGAAACAAATTAAGTATTTCGATGGCAAATCTCAGGACAAATCTCGGCAATCTTTATAAAATTTAAATTGAAATTTCCTTCGCACGCAGTTTCTTTTTAGTGGAAATTCATCATTGTTCACACAAAATGCGGTGGCATAAATGTTTTGTATATTTATATATCAAAAATTGCGACATTATACCTTTGAACTATTGTATAATTTGATACTTATTATTAATAATAAAGAGAAATTAATTTCCTTTGATGGATAGATCTATCAAGAACTACTGTACCACCACGCTTCAACTTTTCTTTGGTCGGTGTTGGCCACAATTAGGGGCTGACATCTTCAATAGCAATCAATTAGGTTTTTTTTTTAATAATAATAGGAAGCAAAGTTAGGCCAAAACTTTACTGCAGAGTGCACATTGGGACAGAATCGAATTTTTTAGGAAACTAATCTGCCATTTCTAAACAGCTGGTACGGTGGAGAAAAATTTTTGACATGAACATAACCAAGCAATATTTCAGCAGTATTTAAGTTTTAAAGATTGACCCCACAAATATTCCAAGGGCGGAGTTATGGTAGCTCAAAATAGGGCACTTTTGATATAATATTTGTTTAAGTGCGTACAATCATCCTGTTCTTCATTGTAATTCTATGATTTTAGCCATGCTTCCGTGCACTATTTATCTTTTATGATTTTTAAATTATACGCATTTGAATATTTAAAAAATTTAGGCTAAACCCAGCTTTGGTTTTTTTTAACATATCAGTCAGAATTTGTTACCAATTTTCTTGAAATTTATATTGTTAGTTACTCAATTAAATTGTCCCTGTGCTACAAAATATTACAAAGCAATATCTTTTCTAGGTCTAAAAATGATCGATTTTCAATTTGAAAGTTGAAAAAATAATATATTTTTTGGAATTATTTGAGTAATAATATTGTGCGCCATAACTCTTTTTTATAGAAAAAAATCTTTAGGAATATACAACAAATGTATACTTTTGTTCAAGGTAAATTTTTAAAGATAACTTTTAAATAAAAAACCTGAACAATTTTCCATATATGTTCCTACTACACCGTTTCGAATTTGATGTATTTTTTATGAAAATTTCAACTTTAGTTCTATAATTACCAAACTGGCATTACTAATCCTAAAGCAGTTTCGAAAACCGAAACCCCTGACGTATTTCTTATTTAATATTCATGTACATATGTATTTTACCAGGCCAGATAAAAATATGTACACCTTATAAACAAAATTGTCAAAAATCCCATTTTTGGGATTTTGGGATTTTAGTGTAAATTTTTTGGGAATTGATTTTTGCTAAATTTTTTTAAGGTGATAGTTCGGAAACTTCTTAGCCTAGCACAGAATGAGAATAGTTAGTTTTTCAAAAACATTTTTATTTTTCAATATAATCTCCTGGAACTTCAATACACTTAGTCCAACGCTTATCTAGCAATTCTAACCCTTGATTAAAATAGTATTCCTCTAGTTTACAACTGTAATTGCATCTTCATTTCAGGTAAAACGCTTGCCAGGTTTTCTTTATTTCTTTAGATTTGGGAACTGGTAAAAGTCACTAGGAGCTAAATCAGGAGTGTAAGTTGGGTGGTCAAGCAACTCGTAATTCGTTGAGTTTAGTCATTGTTAAAACACTTTTGTGAGCTGGTGCGTTGTCTTGATTAAAAATAATTTTTTTTTGAGTTGTAAGCCAGGACGTTTTTGATGGAATTTTTACATTTAATTGATCCAAGATGTTGCAATATTGCTCTGAATTTATTGTTTTACCCTTTTGCAGATATTCAATCAATAAAATAACTTTGAAGTCCCAATAAAACCTTGCCATAACCTTACCAGCCGATTGAATTGTTTTTGCCTTCTTTGGGGCACTTCCTCCAGATTGAGTCCATTGCTGGCATTGTTCTTTTGTCTCTGGAGTATAGTAGTGGATGTAGTTATGAAACAACGTATAAAATCCATTTTATTTTTCCTAAAACGATCCAAACTTATGTGTTTTTGTTGAATTGTTAGCAAATGCGGCACCCATCATGCAGAATGCTTTTTCATCTCTAGTTCTTCATGCAAAATTAAATGGACTCGATCATTTGAGATACACACTACGTGGTTAATCCTTAATGCTTGTACGAAATTTTTTACTCTTGCATATGAAGGACCACTTTCACCTAACACATTCACCATATCATTATGAATTTCTTGGCCCGATAAACCTTTTTTATTTAAATATTTAATGACACCACGAATTTATAATGTTTTCTTTGTAAAAAAAATCTCGGATGCGTCTTTTATGAACACTTGTTTCTATATTCTTTTTTTTTGACAAACACAAACTGCGAAGCTTTTTGGTTTGTCTGCAGAAAACACCCAGAGTCCTTGGCGGGAATCGAACACGCATCTGTCTGTCTGATAGTCCGGCACACTAACGCCTAGTCTATCGGGGCACCCATATGAAGGAGTTGCAGATCAAAAAGAAATTTAACATGTGTTCATAGCACAGATGGAAGTTTCCAAAACACTTAACTTTTTTCTGTTTATACTCCGCTATAGGCTAAGATGTTTGCGAACCACCCTCGTGTAAACAAAATTGTAAAAATACCATTTCTTGGGATTTGAGTGTTATTTCATGTTTATGAATTTTTGCTACATTTTTGAAGGTGATAATTTAGCATGACAAATTTAATCTATGTTGAAAATTTCGTTGCAGTATGTTAATAAATAATGATTTTATTACATAGTCCCATTTTACACAAAGCACTTTTTAGTACACTTTAGAGTACACACTTGATTCTACTAGCAATTCGTGTTACTTTCTTATTCATATTACATATGTATGTACACAAAAGTGTGAATACTATAAATAAAATTACGAGTGATTCAAACAATAATAATGGTGTTGTGTGAACACCGATGCAAGTTCAAGTAAAAAATTGTATCAATATTTTCAATAAAAATTGCTATGTGTAAATTGGAACATATTTACTGAAAAGATAAAAACATAAGTTTTATAAAATTTGTGATAAATTTGTAAATATTGGGCACAATTGTAACCAAATTGTAATATCCGAACTTGCCTTAAACGATTTAAGTAAGTCAATATCTCGTTCAG
Source organism: Bellardia bayeri (assembly GCA_950370525.1). Lineage (NCBI taxonomy): Eukaryota > Metazoa > Arthropoda > Insecta > Diptera > Calliphoridae > Bellardia > Bellardia bayeri. The sequence goes on from OX493268.1 coordinate 63,306,082, forward strand.
TTTCAAAAATATACTACTTTAAAGCCTTAAAACTAATGCAAATTTGAACGTTTTTGTACAAACAAATTAAAGAACGTTGTGCTTTAAATTCTCAATGTTCATTATAAATGGACTTGTCACACTTGCTCTATTAGATGGCGTTAAGTAAAGAGTGATTTTTTAACAGTTTTCGGATTTGACACACATATTTAAAGAAATTTATGATTTCTTTATTTTAGTCAATAGAATGTTCTATATAATTTAATGTTTCAAGATGATTTCATGTAAATATTGACTCAAATGGTTCAAACGCTAGGTTCAATTTCGGTATACTCTCTCCATCATATTGGCCGGTATCTCACGAAATTCTTCAATATAGACTCAGTGTGTCAACCATTGCGGATTTTCACTTAACAGAGCTCCACAAAAAATAGTCTAAACGCGTTACATCGCACGAAATAAACTGTGAATAAACTGTTCATCGAACACGCCTCTTAATTGTCGGTCAAGTCCAGCAAAAAAAAAATTGTAATCATCGCACGGTAACGCTCGCCGTTCACAGTAACGTTGCTGTCTTTGTCGTCCTTGAAAAAGTACAGCCCAATGCTGCCACCGTCCCAATGATGCCACACCAAGCAGTGTGATTTTCAGTATGCATTGACAGTTCTTGCATTGCTTCTGGCTGCTCCACACATCAAATACGACAATTTTGCTTGATTTTACGCATCCATTCAACCAGAAATGAGATTCATAGCTGAACACATTTTTTTTTGAACCAGCGCTCAGGGGATGACTCCTACTGATGCAACGCATTGTGTTGCAACTAGGAAAATAGTTTATAGGAGGAAGGATAGAGGGAGTAGTATTTGTGAACATTTGATTTAAATTTTCCTAAATTGAAAGTGACAGGGAAATTTTTTGCAGGAAGTTTATTCCACTTACTGACAGCACGGCTAAAGAACGAATTTTTCCTGTAATGTATTGTGCGATTCACTGTCCAGGCGACCATAAATGGATGAGCCCTGACTGAAGAACGTATATTACACAAAAAAAAAAAATATGGGTTTCGGGAACAAGTTCCATAATTTCAGCAAAACACATTCCCTTATAGTATCGATAGAACATTGAAACACAATCCACATTACGGCGATACTTTAGTGAATCAATACAGTTGGATACCCAACTGTTACCAATAAGCAGTTTCGCCCTATACTTTACGCGGTCAACTAACTCCAAAATAGATTTCGAAGCACCGGTCCATACATGAGAGTTTTATTGCCGTAGTTTAATCTATAGTCCATAGACTATATGGATTAAACTACAGTCTATGGAAAATTTAATAAACTACCGTCTATGTACTATAGATTAAACTACAGTCTATGGACTATAGATTAAACTGCAGACTGCGAACTATAGATTAAAAAACAGTATATGAACTATAGATTAACCCCCTGGCCCACGATGTCGAACGTTCGCTTAGATAAGACTTAAGACACAAACTTGATTGTGGAATAAACAAACTTGATTGAGTAAAAAATAGATACGATAAAAAGTTTGTGTCTTAAGTCGTATCTAAGCGAACGTTATCGTTCGACATCGTGGGCCAGGTAATTTTATATTTGTTGAAATAAATACTTTTATGTACATTGTACACCGTCCATAAAAACAGATGAAGCAACATGATCTGTCGTGCTTTTGTGTGTTTACTCAACTCAATGTTGTATGAGTCTTACGTGCATTAAAAGCGATTCTATACGCCCGACCCCATTCGGTGATTGTCACAAGATCTTGTTTACGTGATAATTCACGATTTGCCTTATTGCCACAATTTCAAAAGAGCTTGGTCTATGCTTGAATGAATGTGAGCGGCAAATGTTGCAAAAGAATAGATAGGTTTGGAAGTTTGACATTTAAGGTCATTTAGAAAGACAAGAAATAAAGTAGGAGAAAGAAAGAATCAAAAATCTTAACTGAATATGAATTTTGATAATAAAATTAAATAATCTGCAAGCGTTGTACGTCCGTAAGTCGATTCTGAACATGACTGAACATGTTTAACAGTAACATGTTACACAAAAACAGCTTAGCTGTCAAAAACAGTCGTACCAAAAAGAAACTTGCTTAAAAAAATCATTCTTTATTTGAATTCTATGAATGTGACTATATAATATATGTAAATATGTATGTATGTATGTAAGTATATGTACCTATAATTGGTTTAAATTAAGTTTTCAATTTAGTTTGTATCTACAATCAAACTAATGAGATAAATTATAAGATACGAGTATAATAATTGAAATTCTAATAATAGACATGTGCAGTATGTCAAAAGTAATACTTTTTCAAGCGTTTTTGACAGTAGTACATTATTTTACACAAACAAAATGTGTGATGTTTCTGTATTGTGTTGTATGTGTTGCCGATTTGTACTCACCTTGTATAATTACACCATGCATATTTCCATACACATATGTATGTATGTAAATATTAAAAACTTCAATTATTTAGGTAATTAATAAAAAACGAGTAGAACACAAGTTAAACAATTAAAAACTAATTGAAATGAAATATAACAAAGAACAAAGAACTTGCCTAGCAAATGAGTTATGGGATTTCTCAGTAAATTATTAAAAAACAAACAATTATTTTTTATACATAAGCCCTTTTCATAACTAACTGATGATAAATGACACCAACAACTTTTTGCTGGCTAGAGGACAAAATACTAAAAGAACAAAAAAAAATTATTCACCAAAAGTAAATTATTTAAGTAACCAACAATATAACATTTATGGTATATATAAAACTACAGAAATATGTATATGGAGAATATTATTAAAGTATTAATAAGCATAAAAATTTAAAAATAATACAAATTTTAACAGCAACTAAGTGCCATTTGTTTTCAAAAAAAAAATTATTTAAAATACTAATATTAATTGTAGTAAAAAATAATTAAAATATTTATACCAAGAAAAACTTATTCTGCATGTTATTTTTTTTCATAAAATTAAACTGAAAAAAAATTTAAAGTTTCACTACACTTCACCTTAGTTTACTGAAAATTTGTTATTTAAAATGATATAATAATTTAAATACCTTTCATATATATATTGTATAGGGTGTTTGTTTTTAGATGTATAGAATTTTAAGTTGGCAACACTTTTTTAACTGGCGGTCATTTTGTCAGCTGTCAAGTGATTTATGTTTGAAGTCGCTAGTCTACACCGATAAGCCCGAAACGATTGGCTTATTGACTTGGAGGACAACATTCGCCGCGTTATTGCCGATATACGGCCACAAATGTTGGCAAAAGTCATGCAAAATTGGACCTCCAGATTAGAATACTTCCGAGCCAGCCGTGAAAAAACAGAAAACATATGTATTTAAATTATGATGCCAGCAGATTATCTTTCACATAAAGTAAATATCATATCAATTTAAAACAAAACATCATCTTTATTTTATTCTGTTTTAAAGTTTTATACATCTAAAAAAAACACACACATAACCGTAATTTTCAAAATAAATTTGCACCATCTGGAAGTCTTGTACAGGCGTCAGTCTATTCATGTTCAAATGTCAAACCAAACTAAACATAAATCACTTGAAATCATGTGTTGCTGACTTAAAATTCTATACATCTAAAAAAACGCCCTATATACATATGCACAGAAAATAGTAAAAAGTCATCTAGAAAGTGGTTTTTATTTGCTTATATCTCAGTCATTTATAAAATGATTTTGCTGATTTTCAATACCAAATCTCTCTATTATATAAATATTTAAAATAACGACATAAAACTTGTCTAAGATTTTAAAGGCCTTTGGACATGTGATTTCAACTAACATATACATAGGCGCTTAAACAAACAGACATTATTATATATATTTCCATACATATATAAAATTTAAAGAATTAACAAATCAATATTTTAGAAATTACTAATATAATAACAAAAGTTTACTTCAGGTGAAGGGTATACAACAAAACCAAAACCAATATTGACAACTGCTAAATTGATGTTGTTTTATAAGCCCTGTTTAAAAGATCTAGCAAACTTTTGTTTTAACTTTTAAACAAAATGAACAACAGTTTAACACTTGTCAATTAAATTAAATTTAAATTAAGTAAAATCAAATATGAATTACAGTCCAAAACGTATTTTTTTCTTCAAACTAAACTGAAAATAAAAAAATTTAAATAAAGTAATTTAAATAATTCTAAAATGTACAAAATATTTATTATTATTATTAAAAATAAAGAAATTTAATAAATGTTGTTGCGTTAAAGAAAGAAACATCTAAAAGAAACAAAAAGTTTGAATTTGCATTTCATTGGGGGCCCTACACCTACACCCACACCCCGTCTTGACAAACCATTAGTTTATTCACTCATCAAACAATTTCTCGTGCAGATAACTCTTGTCGATGTTATATTACTGTTCGAAAAACATTGCACAGTGGTTTAGAAACGTTTTATTTTGGAAATAATGCGTTATCTGGGTAGCTATTATAGATATCGTAACGAAATTTGAAATGGTTGGAGCTGAGGTAAAACACCTCAGTTGTTGTCAGGAGTTTATTTGCAGGATTTTGGTGTCGTAAGCGAAAGAGAGGCCAGTGGGTAGCTCCTCAAAGTTTGCAACTCAAGTCTTACATTTATTTTAAAAATCGCCAAAAATTTATGATTTAAATGAGCTGAAATTGAAATACTGTACATGAGAAGATTTACAAAAATATCTGTATGTTATCACTTTTAGTTTAAGAGATATAAAGGTATATTTTTTAAGTTTGCTAGATCTTTTTTGTTTTTTTTGGATATGGCGGGTCTACTGAGGATCGAAAAATTTCTAAAAATATCGGTTATATTTGTAATAAATTTCCAAGTAAAATGTAAAAAAAAAACTCTTGCAGTCAGTTATATTTTTCCTCTAAAAAGTTATGTGTCTGAAGATAAATTCGAATTTAACTAGCAGTCAACAGACCACTGTTAAGCACTTAACAGTCATATTTACTTGAATTATGAAAAATGTAGCTTTTAGGATAAAATTCTCTAGAAGAATTTGGACAAATATCGGACAACGTTATAAGATCTGACAACCGTCTGTATAAAGCTTAAGAATACAATAAACATTTGCAAATGTAGGAATGTTTCTTTTATATTCAAAACAATAAATTGTCCGTATTAAGGGAATTTCTCTTTATGTACGAGTAAATATACAAGCATTAATTTTATTTTTTTTTAATAAATTCTTTATTAAGTTTTATTTGTAAGAACATAAAAGAAAGTAAAGAAAAAAAGGGTTGCATTTCTGTAAACTGTCCGGTTATGGAAAAAAAAAATCTCCTTTGGTATGAACAACAAGTGTCCGCGTCCGGTGTTGTCCGCTAAAGGAGGAACATTTTTAAAAATAACAAAGAATTTTTTCGGGACTAAAAAAACTGTCCGTATATGAAAGGTGTCAGCTTTAGAGAGGTGTCCGCAAGGAGAGACTACACTGTATATATAATTTTTAAATGATTCGAAAAAAAAAATTAATGCATAAGTGTGTAAAATAAAATTTGACTCTTTTCAACCGACAAAGGTCTCCCCAGCACTATTAAAACTTGACCAATTTAGAAAAAAATGTTTTGTTAAAGTAAAAAATTCTAAAAACTTAAAGCAGTGAGCCTTTAAAAAGTTTCATATTTGTATAGCTCCATTTGTTAATTAAATACATACATAGATAGTTTTTTACCATCACATGGTAAATAAAGTCGCAATGGGCACTTTTATAAAAAAAAATCTAATTTTGGAACACATTTTCCCCGTTTTAGTAATTTCGGTATTTGAAAATAAAAAATGGCAAACGTTATAATGTCATTAATTTGAGAACAATTGTATCTGTATTAGTTTAAAATTTTGATATGAATTCCTTTATCGTCACGCCTACAAATAGCGCCCTCTTAGTATTTTTTTCACTCTGTCGCTATTTTTAGTCCGATCGTAACATTTTATATACCGGTGTTCATGGCTCTATTTTTATACCACGTCAAATTCTAGTCATGGCTTTTAAAAACTCGGTTCGTACCCACAATAATGCTTAATATATTTGTACGAAAAAAGGACCGCGTTATTTGGCGAAACTTTTTGGAAATAAAAAATGTTTAAGGACAGAAATGGCCATGAACACCGACATACAAGATGTTATGATCGGACTAAAAATAGCAACACAGTGAACAAAATACTAAATGGACGGTATTTGTAGAAGTGGCGTTTTTTTTCATTATATTAAACACTAGGGGGTGACTGACACAACTTTTTTTCGAACCACTCTACCTACTGTGGACGCTCAAAACAGTACAGCTTTGACATGTAATTTGTTTAAACGTTCCTAAGGTTTTAAAAATCCAAAAATTTTTATATTTACCGAAAGTCCTCGGCTGCGCCTTTTAAAATAATGCATGTGTGTAATACACTAGAGCCTCGATTTGCGTATATCCTATTTGCGTCGCCTTTCTAAATATAATTTAAACCGCCTTGCGTCGTTTTGATTCCGATTTGCATCGCTGTATACCATAATTCCATAATTACATGTGAACAGAATAGAAGCAACTTTTTATGACAAAAAATAGCCAAAATTTTTATATTTAAATGCATATATGTGGCTTTTGAATCTGCTATGATTTTTAAACAGTTATACTAATCCACAAAAAATCGCATACCACTTGGGACTATTAAAATTGAAATCTGCAGACACTACTTCCACCGGCCTTGACCACCGTTTTGCTACGATTGAGGAGCTGTTGGCGATATCAAAAAGAGCATTACAGAAGTGTTTTGAGGATTGGGAAAAAACGCTGGCACAAGTGTATTATATCTGAGGGGGATTACTTTGAAGGGGACAAGATAGTTACTGATGAACAAATAAATACTTTTTAAAAAAATTTAAAATAACGGTTATTTATTGATCAGACCTCGTATACTAGCATCTGGAAAAGATCTAGTCCTATCATCCGTTCAACGAGTGGCGTGGTCGTTTTCAAAACGGAATCATCAGATTTCAGTAAACCAACCGACCAACCAATCCGCAAAAAAATATTTGGAAAAAATCGGGAAATATTTGAATTAGCAAAAAACCAGACTAAGGTGGCTAAAAAAGTTAAAAATATAATTATCGTATGCGAATATCTCGTAAACTAAAAGAGATAATAAAGTTTTTTTAGTAGTCAACTAGTAGATTCCATATATAGGTTAAACTTTAAAATCGAATCACAAAACAAGAATTTTGATCGTTTTCTATTTGTCATCACTGTTGATGGGTTTATGAGGTTCAAATTAAAAACCTGTACTCGAAAACACTTACTTTCTGGGCATGTTAAAATTCTAAATCCTGTTTAGAAATTTCAGATTTATTTTCCCTGTTTTACAAATTCCCTAAGAAACCAATTTGCCGCAATTTAAACTAAGTACAGAATATCCCTCGAATTACGAACACAAATGTTATTGTTCATGTGCGTCTGTGTGGGGGAAAAGGTGAGGATGTTTATTTTAATTGTCACCTTTAAAATATCCCAGCATTTAACAAATCATTTCTATTTGTTAATTTATGCTCACCGTTAGAAACAACCTCCTAAAGCTAAAGAGCTGACGTTACAATTTGGATTATGAAATTTTACATTTCCTACATTACAACGCAATCAATTTAAAACGGCACAAGAGGAATTATAGAAAGCAAAAACAAATGTTCCCAAAAAAAACTGTCGAGAAATTTAAAAGGTTTTTAATGTTAAACTGGAAAACATAAAGCAAGAAAAGGAATGTAGTAACAAGATTGAGGGTATTGGGTTGTCTGTAGGTATATCGGCATTTAAATGAAGTTAGCAAGAAATATATGAAAACAGGAAACAGAAAAGCAAACATTATTTATTTATGTGTTTCCTGTTTTGTATTTGAGTCTGTCACCTAAAAAGTGTAGATGTTTTGACGCCACCAAGTGTTTCATATTAAAACCTAAAAGGGAACACAAAAGACTTCTTTGGGATTTTTATTTTGAAGCGGATAATATTTATTTGCGCGGTTTAATGGAGTTTAACGAATGTTTAATGGAATGGAATTTATTGTCCTTTTTTTTGAATTAAACTTTTTAAGTTTCTTTTGAAGTTGCTGCTATTTTAAAGACTGCTTGATGAAAAGAATGAACAATTGTCACTTCAGTGTTTCTAAGTTAGTTAATTTTTACACTTTAGAAAACAGCCATCAGAAGTACACTAGAGCCCCGACTTGCGTCGTTAATGGGAAGAAACGCGACGCAAATCGAAAAAGGTGTTTCTATATAAATTTACTGAAATTTAATTTATTGGGGAAAATATTCAAAAAAAAAAGCAAAATTTTTGAATTTTTTAAAAATAAAACAAGTATGAATACATTTTTCTTTATTTCATTTACGAATGTTTATAATTATTATAAAGAAATAACAAAACAATAAATTAAGGAAATACAATAAAAGTTAAATTCATTTACATTCAATTCATACATTGGCCTACATTCAAAGTCGGGCAAGATGATTTTAAAAATTTTCTTTCAATGAACAGTTGTGGACTATATATATGAGTACTTTAAAAATTTACAGGTTTTTTCTTTTCACGGACGAAAGCAAATGCAATTTATTTGGTGGTGTCTTGCCCTTAAAATACTAAGAAAACTGTAAAGCACGGCGGCTTGTCAGTGATGGTGTGGGATTGGATGGCTGCTTCCGGTGTCGGAAATCTTCATTTTATAGAAGGCATAATGGATAAAAACATGTATCTTGATATTTTGAAGGCAAATGCTCAACAAAGTGTTCATAAATTGGGGATTTTAAATAACTTTAAATTTTAACAGGACAATGTTCGCTGATAGCGAAGAACTGGTTGTTGTATTTATAATTGTCTTAAAGTCCTCAAAACACTTGCGCAAAGTCTAGACCTTAACGTAATCCAACATTTATGGAATGAGCTCTAAATCTAAATCAACAACACTTGTACATACATATGTATGTATTTCCATTTGATTAGAATCTCCTTCTGTGTTTCTGCACAAAAGAAGTGTTAGCCGATCCTTCGCGGCTTTATATCCAGGGCATGCAACTTTATTTTTTGACAAGTAAGTTCTTTCGTCGGCATTCAAAATCTACTTAGCAGAATACCCTCCTTTTTCAATTATGGCTTTTAGCTGAAGTTTAAACTTTTCTGAAGCTACTGAATCTGCACTGGCTGGTTAACCTTTTAAAGTCACATTATGTAAATTTGCCCGTGTTTTAAAGCGGTTAAACCAATCGTTGCTGGCTTCGAAATCATTAGAATTTCCGTTACTAGTGGATGTAGTATTTTTCTTAAGGTCGGAGTAAATAGAAGAAATTTTATTTTTTACTAAGTCTTCGCTTCATTCTTCGCTTATTTTGATCATGTATCCAAATTTAAAGAAGGCACTTCATCTTAACCACGTATCTTTTTATTTTATCACTGTCTCTATTGCTAATTGTTCTTACTGTTGTAGGTGCTAGTCTAAGAGCTCTTCCTGTATTAACAACCTTTTCCGCGATTTAAAACGTTTAATAACGTTCAATTTTAATTCCAAATTTATTACTTTTCTTTTAATTTGACTCATTTTTTTTTTTTTGTTCTTAAGGTGTTTTGGCAAATCACTAAATTCTTGCCATAACCGGACAGTTGTTCTTAGGACCACTTATATAAAAAAGAGAAGGGAATTCCCCTCATTTCACGTAATTTGAAAACTTCTTAACGTACAAGTCGGCCGGCCGGCATTATGCTCCATACTACACTACAAATGCTAAAAATAGTAATCGACAATGCTGCAGTAAACATTTTAACCGTTTTTAGCGACGCAAATCGAATCAAAACGACGCAAATCGAACCGAAGTTTTTAAAATGCGACGCAAATCGAAACGACGTAAGTCGGGGCTCTAGTGTAATTTCTTGAACGGCCACTAAAAGCAGCCACACAAAATTATTTCTTGTGTGATTTAATTGCAACTGCAACTTAAACCTGTCTAGTAAAGTAGTTAAATTTGTTTTGCTATTTAAAAATTGTCCAGCTACTGCAGATGTAAGGCAACAAAAACTAAAAAATTAAACAGGAAAATATCATTGATTATGGGCGTAGTTGGAATGCAAATTGCTGAGATTAGAATAATGGGCGTGGCAAACATATGAAATAATAGCAAACTTTTTATTTAAAATACTAAATATAATATCAAGTTTTAATGAAAGTGTGAAGCAGTATAAATAAATGTTATTTATGTCTATTTCTCTTGCTCAACATAGTTCAGATCATTTACATATGTCCACACATTTAAGAGATTAACCCCCTGGCCCACGATGTCGAACGATAACGTTCACTTAGATAAGACTTAAGACACAAACTTGATTGTGGAATAAACAAACTTGATTGAGTAAAAAAAAATAGATACGATAACAAGTTTGTGTCTTAAGTCTTATCTAAGCGAACGTTATCGTTTGCCTTCGCGGGCCAGGGGGTAAATAGCAAATAAACAAAAATTAATTTATGAAATTTTTACGAAATAAATCTGTACATTAAAAAGCTCCCAGATTGCTGAAACCCATATCCAGCTACATGTTCTGCCGTTCATTCTTTATTCGAATTCTCTAGTAATAATGTAATAATAATAAATATAATAATAACCATACTTACTTACCCAGTATGACCTTGCATTCTGTATTATACTTGCGTAAATTAATGGCTGCTGCTAAAGTGCAATATGAAAACAACTGGCATATTGTGCAGCTATAAATGATAAGAGAAGGAAGATTAACACAATATTTAGCCTTTTGTTTTAACAATTATTAACACAGTTACTACATATACTCGTATATAAAAACAATATAATATACAGTGTAACGAAACAGGAAAGGATTTGTGACCATTTTGGAAACTGGGTGAATGGTTCGCATATTACACTCTTTAATTTTCAAATTCAAATTACTCGGATTCCAAGATTATTTCAGATATCCCACTAATACAGTTACAACAAGTACCCTTTGAAACACCATTTCTATATAGTGTAATATGCGAACCATTCACCCAGTTTCCAAAATGGTCACAAATCCTTTCCAGAAATATCATATTTTTTAAATCCAAATTACTCAGATTCCAAGATTATTTCAGATGTTCTACTATTAATTTGATGCCAACAATTATATTTTTGTATCTTTTTTACTTCTGAAATTATTGCAAATATATAATTCAGGCAGTTCAATTGACTGTAACATTATCAATGTTAAAAATTTTGGTTTTTGTCTGTGCTAGTTAAATTCGAATTTATCTTCACACACATAATATTTTCAACATAGTTTATTTGATCTTTTCAATAATTTAGTTTTTTTAGTAGCATCTTCAGTAAATCTTTTTTTTTTTAATGACAAATTATTTTAATCTGCCTTATTTTCTTGGGCCTTAAAATGACTTAAGGTACTAAAATCTTAAACTAAATATAAAATTGCTCTCTAGCAAGGATCTTTCGAAGAAATGGACATCTTAGCGGGGTGGTAGATCGGCTCTACTAAGCTTAGACTCTGCACGACATTGTGCAAGAAGTCTAGCATGCGGATACTTTTCATGGCCACTCTTGAACTCAACCTTAACTAATTGTCCCTATAAGTCTGTGTGGATGTTCTCATTTCTTATCTACAAATGGTGTATCCGTCACCGAACTACTCTATATCGATTGGGCGGCCTGCTATATAAGTTAAATACTGGAATTGTTTGCCATTCATATGTTCAACTTGGTTTTAAGATGGATTATATAGTCAAGGCTTAACTTTGAATGGTTACCGAGTAACCAGTGAAGACTAGAGACTTTTAACTTCATGTGAAGGCGCTTGACTTATATGTGAAGACGCCAAGTAAGTCGTCTATCCAAGTGAATAAAAAAAGATAAACAACAAAATAAATTTATCTGTGAAATATTTATGTCTTTCAAAGTGATGGCCAATCACCACTTCTCAGAGTAAATGTAACGTGTTTACTATTGAGCTCATCCAAACATACCTCTACGCATTTTTTTTAGCAGTGCATTTTTTAGCAGTCGCACAATTAGATATAGCCTTCAGGAAGCTGAATTTAAGGATCGCAGTCCGATGAAGCCACCTTTATTGAGTAAACACAATTTTAACAAGTCAAATCCGACCATATAATACACTACACCCAGTATATGTATAAAACAATTTTTCAGAAATGTGCGCTACATGGGAGCTATAGCCAATTATGATCCGATCATCCAAAAATTTAGTGGTATGACTTCCGTGAAAATAAATTATTTGTATGTACTTTACTATGTATATATTATATGTATACTTTATCTGGATATACATAAATACTTTTAAAAAGTTTATGGAGGTTAATGTGAATTACGGAAAGGGTCTTATATGGGAGTTTTGACTAATTATGGACCGACCATTATAAAATTAGGTGTCATCATTTCTGTATATGTATATGAAACTTATTTTTATTGAATTTTATTTGAAAACCACCATTTTCGGAATTGGGCCTTATATGGGAGCTATGATCAATTATTGACCGATCAACATAAAATTGTGTCATATTAATTGTACGTATACGAAACCGACATTTTTAAGAGAGTTATGCACTTTAAAGTGATTTTCGGAAGTGGGCTTATATGGGAGCTTTGTTTAATTATGGACCGATCTTTACAAAATTTGTAGATGTGATTTGGCTTCATTTACTACTCATATGTGGTGAAATTTGTTGGGATACTTGCATAATTCAAACATTTATGATTGTGTTAAACTCCTATTTCGGGAGAATATTTGTATGGGGGCCAGGTGAAATAATAGACCGATTTCCCATCCATCCTTTGGCCGAAAAAATGTCACATACCAAATTTTATCAAAAAATCTTCACAATTGCGACTTGTATTCTGCACACAAGCTTTACATGGACAGCCAGCCAACCAGACGGACGGACGGACATTGTTAAATCGACTCAGAAAGTGATTTTAAGTCGATCGGTATACTTTAAGGTACAATACTTAAGGTGTTGGACCAATTTTTATGGGCGTTACAAACAGCAGCCCAAATCAACTATTGTACTGTAGGGTATAAAAATAGATTGCGTATTGATATGAAACATCTATGTACATCGGGAAAATTGAGAAAATATGCTTTGGTCAGATGAAACCGGGAAAATTTAAGAAATGTGCTTTGGTCAGATGAAACCAACCAGAGGATACATTTTGTTTCAATGTATTCACTTAGTTCAGTTCCTTCTATTAGCTTCCTATTTACTTTGTCACTAATTGGGAATATTCATTCAAATCTGCTGGAATCTGCACTTCTTAACAATGAATCACTTATTTCTTGTCACTCTGTATAGCAATTAAAATACAACTTTATACGCGTATTTAACTGGCAGGGTGATTTTAAAATGTTTTTCTCAGCTCTTAATTATTATCAGTGTGGATTTTACATTATGTGTATGTATGGGCCAAGTAATCTTCAAATAAGTTGTTTAAATTTATGTATTATTTTGCGTTTAATATTTTAATAAAGCCTTCTTTTATTTTAACTGTATTTAAGGTATTTAATTAAAATTTTCTTTCATGCTTGCTCAAATAACTGACAAGCGATTCATGCTTGCCTGAGTTATAGAACATTTAAATATGTATATATGTATGTAGTACATAGACCTACAATATAAAGGAGTGTTCGCCTGGAAAGTAATATGGAATTTGTACTCACTCCATTGTAAAAAGATGATCTATTGATTCCTGCGGCTGTGACTGCCGACCACTGATGTAAAGAAATTATCTTAAAATAAATGTATTAACCACAATTTGCTTTTACAGCAATTAAGAGCGGATTTTAAAAGTTGAAATATCATGTAACACAGATTACTCAATTACAGACACATCAAATAATTGAAGTTGTTCTTCTGTATGGAGAAAACATGTCGTGACTGTTTTAAAATAATATGGCAAATGTCAGACATGATTTTACTTACAAATATTCAGACAAGAACAAAACATTGACAATGGATTTTCAAACGAAACAACTTCATGTTTATACAGCATAAAGTTCAGTGGTTGAACAAATAAATCAATGACTCATGAAGACGGGAAATTAGAAAAATGTTAAGACAAGTATTTCCAGTGGTTTTCATCACTATTGAATAATACACAACAGTTTGCTTTAGCCAACCCACAACAAAATCGTTTATCCATTATCCTCTGTAGGTAATAATGGCTAAAAATAGAACTTCCATAATCGTCAGAAATAGTTGCACACCTAAAATAGAAACAAAATATTGACAATACGCAGTGTAGGTTTATTTATTCCATGATAGGCTGGCTAATATTATAACAACACATTTTGCCCATTAGCTGTAACATACTCGTATTAGATATTGGCCAGTTGTATTTTTATTCTCGGAAAATAAAACACCTCCTCGGCCTCTTTTTTGTTGATATTGTTGATATTTTATCATTCAATATTGCATTATTCTCACCAAAATACCAATAATTCAAAACACAAATATGCGGAAAATAATTTTACACACTATGAGAACTCCGAAAGCGAACAAAGTCGTGAAGAGACGTAAAGACCGTAAACCACAAAATCTTGTCGCGGGAAATGCAAATTTTGCAAAAATCCCTGTCTCGCATTATCAACTGGACACTGGACACCTGCTAACGGCCGCATTGAAGGAAAAACGACAGCGAAGAACACTCACAGACCAATTCTGTTTACTGACGAGAAAATCTTCAGCGTAGAAGAATCGTTCAATAAATAGAACGATCGTATGCTCAGTTAGCCAACTCATACCAACTCATGCCAAGGGTTTAAAGAGGCTACCATCTCGCGTCTGTAATGGTATGCTGGGGGGTGAGGTACGATGGCGTTATCAAGCTACATTTTGCGAGAACATCGATAGTCTATCAATCTACCGTCTTGGAATATATTGTGAAGCCTTTTCACCAATCAATATTAGCCATAAGCCTTGGACTCTTCAGGTAGGGAGTGAGCTACGATGGCGTTACCAAGCTCCATTTTGCGAGAACATCGATAGTCTATTAATCTACCGTCTTGGAATACATTGTGAAGCCTTTTCACCAATAAATATTAGCCAACAAGCTTTGGACTTTCCAGCAAGACTCTGTTTCAGATCACAAAGCAAAAAAAAAAATCAACTGTGGCTCAAAAACAACGTTCTGGACTTCATATCAACGGATGATTGGCCAGCTGCTAGTCCAGACCTCAACCCGTTGTATTGCAAGTTGTGGTGCGTATTAGAGGGCATTGCTTGCTCTACTCGACATCCAAATAATAATATAAATAAAAAATATAAAAATAAAAACAAAATTTTGTAAAATATTAATTTGTTTACATTTGGCGTAGATTTTTCTGTGTACCAGTATTTATGAGTTGACTTGGTACTTTTTCATATGACATGACAAATAATTTTAAATTTATTATAAAAAGTTTTCCTGAAAATGCTATCGAAAATAAAAGTAAAAAGATTCCAGTAGAAAATAGTATTTTCAAAATATTTAGGCCCTAATTTTGTAAATCACTTGCGTTCAACGCATCACCTACGCTTTTGCGAACGCATCACCAAAAATATGAAATTTTGTAAATCACTACGTCATTGTGTTTAGCGAACGCAGATATATTACGTTGTTACAATACTGTCAAATTATTGCGTGGCTAATGTTGCCATTAGAAATGTTGATACGGAAATTTTTTTTTTTTTTTTTTTTTTTTTTTTTTTTATAGCCTTTATTTATTTATTGAATCTTCATATAATGAAATGACAATAAGTATTCAAATCTTAATACTAAAAGAAAATAATAAGCCCAGCCAATGCTAGACAAAAATTTTATGATACTAAAAAAATTTCACATCAACTGATCCAGTCATCTATTTTGCGCTTGAGTTAAAGCAAGGGTATCCCTCCTTCTCAACCGATTATGACCACTAAAGTTAAGGATGTCTCGTGCAAGTGGGTTTGGGTGGTGTTCAAGTTTGCTGACATACTTTGACGCGTGTTTTGTAAATTCAACTTTTACTGATGGCACGCATAGATCTTTGTGAATTCGAGAATTTTTAACATACCATGGAGCTGCAGTAATTATACGTAGAATTTTATTTTGACCCCTTTGAATTTTTTCAATGTTTGATGCTGAGGCAGTACCCCATAATTGAATTCCATAGCACCAGATTGGCTTTAGAATTGCATTGTACAACAATAGTTTGCAGTCCAACTTTAGTGAAGAATTTCTGCCAATTAGCCAATTAAGTTGCACTGCTTTTAATCTCATCTGTGTAAGTTTCGCTTCAATATGAGACTTCCAAGTTAAACGGCGGTCGAGGTGAATGCCGAGGTATTTGACTTCATTATGTTGAGGAATAATTTGATTATTTATTTTGATGAACGAGCAAGTTTCTTTTCGCAATGTGAAAGTGATATGAATACATTTCTGTTCATTAACCCTGATTTTCCAAAGCTCTAGCCAATTCTCTAGTTTATAAACATAATTCTGCAAATTCTGTGATGCTACTTGGTGGTCCTTATGAACGCTGATAAAGGCTGTATCGTCTGCGAAAGTTGACGTGTGGATTTTGGGGTCTGACGGCATGTCGGAGGCATAAATCAAATATAAAGTAGGACCCAGTATGCTACCCTGTGGCACACCTGTTTCAATTGGCTGAGCGGGGCTTAAAAAATTGCCTTCTTTGATTTTAAATTTGCGACCGTATAAATAGCTTTCCATAAGTTTATGGGTGTTAGCAGGCAGAGTTAATTTTATTTTGTGCATTAAACCGTCATGCCAAACTTTGTCGAACGCTTGGGACACATCAATGAAAAGGGCGGAGCAGTATTTTTTGTCTTCAAACGACCCTCTTATCACATTTACCAATCTGTGTGTTTGTTCGATGGTGCTGTGTTTAGCTCTGAAGCCGAATTGATGATTAGGAATGCATTCAGTGTCGTTCAGAATTGGAATCAACTTAGTCATTAACAATTTTTCGAACAGTTTAGAAATTGTCGGCAATAGGCTAATTGGCCTATATGACTCTACTTTGGTGTGATCCTTCCCTGACTTAGGAATCATAGTGATCATAGACACCTTCCAATCTGCAGGATAGTATTCTAGGCGTAAAATAGCGTTGAAGATAAAGAGGATAATTCTTCTAGCTACACGAGGTAACTCCACAAGCATTTTATTGCTGATTTTATCCATACCTGGAGCCTTTCTAAGGTTCAGAGTACCAATAGCGCTTTGGACATCACCAAAGTTTAGTCTTAGAGGTACAGGAGGTCTAATAACGAGTGGTGGCAAATCAGATACGTTATTTGAGTTGTTTTTAGTAAACACATTTCTTAAATGGTTAACAAATAATGTCCCTTTCTCGGAATCATTTCTAGCCCAGTCACCAGTCGGATTTCGCAAAGGAGGTTTTCCTCTCACTGGTCTTTTTAAACCTCTTGCCGCCCTCCATAACGAGTAGTCAGATTGTGGGGTACTATCAAGACCCTCCAAGTAGGATGTAAGTGAAGCCGTTCTTTGGGTTTCTAAGAAATGTCTTAGTATATCTCTGCATACCCGTAGGCTAGCTTTCAGTTCAGGAGACCTGTGAAGTTGCCACTCTCTTCTCATTCTTCTTTTTTCTGATAGGAGATGTTCGAGTTCAGATAAATAAGTTCTGTTTGTCCTATTTCTACATTCAACGTGATAAGTGGAAGCGTGATGCACAGCTCGTCGAAGGTCCTCGGTAAAGTTGCCAATCGACTCATCGATATCGTCGGTAGTTCTCAACACAATATTTTCCGTGCAATGAGAACTTAAATACTTTTTGTATTTTATCCAGCTTACTCGGGTCTTAGTCATGTTTCTAAATGGAGAGCCACACACTTGAGGGAAATGCATTGAAATGATAGTAGGAGAGTGATCTGAGGACAAGTCTAATGAAGGATCCACTTGCATCCATTCTACAGGGATATTCTTCACTACTCCAAAGTCAATAACATCGGGAATCTTCCGTCGGTCCGTCGGCCAGTAGGTGGGATGTCCGCTTGAGAGTACATCTAAGCCCATTTGAGCAATGGTGTTGAAGAGTACGCGACCCTTTGGGGTTACCAGACGTGAACCCCAAAATGTGTGTTTGGCGTTAAAGTCGCCAGCAACTAAAAATCTAGCTCCAAGGGAATTAAAGAAGTTATGGTATTGGTGTTCTTTTATTGAGAATCGAGGCGGAGAATAAATCGATGATAAAACAAATTTGTATTGACAGAATTCAATGCAAATGTTTGTTGCTTGGAGGTAATCCTCACTTATGTTATTCATTAGATAATGTTTTATTCTGTTCTTTATAAGAATTGCCGAACCTCCACAAGCTCTTCCGCGGGGATCTTTAGTATCGTACAACACGTAGCCATTAATTTTGAAGTACCCTGTCGACGTCAAGTGAGTTTCAGCAATCATCATAACATCAATCTGCTTATCCATCAGGAAGTATTCCAGTTCGTTTTTATGTTGGCGGAGGCCGTTCGCGTTCTAAAAACAAATTTTTAAATAAATCATTTCTTTAAAATGGCTTGCAAGATAGTGGATTGCATTTTCAGCATTTCCTGCATCATGGATGTCATGGTGGTCGTAAAAGTGTTCATAGTTTGGACAAGTGTCTGCAATGTTGTCTCTAGATTGTTGATATGTGGCTGAGAGTATTGCGATATAGGTTCCTGCTCCAGACCTGGCATATTAGATTTGACCACGTTTGCGTAAGAAACTTGTCTAGAATTAGGAGCGTTTACGTGAGTAGTTGGTCGTACAATTTGAGGAAAATTCTTACTCGACGTGAAATTAGGTTGTTGAGGATGGTCAGGTAATACTGGCGACTTATTGGTCCTTATGCCCTTCAAATAAGTATAAACTGGACAACCTCTATAATTAGCGGTATGATTTCCTCCACAGTTACTGCATTTTTTTATTTTTAAGTCCGTTTTGGACTTATTACATTGAGCAGTTGCATGTAGTTCCCCACATGCAACACAAACAGACGGCAATTTACAATACGCTTTGGTGTGACCAAATTCTTGACAATTAAGACACTGGACGGGTCCAACACGCTTATGCGGTTCCTCCACGGTAATTCTACGATGCAGAAGATAAATAAGATTGTAAATTGGATGGGACTCGTTTTTCTTTAAGGCAACATCTCCAGGTTCCAATTCTACCCTGAACATGGGCTGAGGAATCTTTTCACGGTTTCTAATATTCACTACGCTCTTGATTTTGAACCCTTTGTCCATTAATCCGTTCTTTATCTCCGCAGGATCAACACATGGGTCTATACCCTTCAGAACGACTTGGAATCCTTTTGCGCTTTTGAGCTGATAGGTATAGAAATCCCTGGTCTCCCTCTCCAACTGGTTGGACAATTTTCGAAAATCATCTTCCCTATTCACTTGGATCTTTGTCTCGCTGATTTTTCCATGTTTAATTGAGGTTACGCTAAACATGTTCTCACCTATTACAGCAACAATTCCTTGTACCAGTTTATTGGAAGTGGGCTCTCTCAGGTAAATTGGTGGGGGCTTAAACGTCTTTTTCGGTATTTCTGGGTCATCCGTCTGAAGTAGAGCAAATCTGTTTTGATCATTTGGCTTATCACTGCTGACGGTCTTAGGAACTTTATTGGAATTGGAAGACATTTGAGCAGATGTCGGGCTCCTCTGTCGCTTGAGAACGGTGATGTACTTATCCATACCTACTTGTTTTTTGGGTTTGACTGCACTATTTGATGAAGATGATGATTTCTCATCGGATGAGATAACTATATTGGGCGAACAGGAACGGCGCCGTATTTCGGCTTTTGTAGTGAGAAGAGACTCCACGGATTTTCTTAAGGATTCTTCCTCAGAGATCCATAAATTTTTCCTACTGTAGCTTAGCTCTTTCTCAGAATTACATCTGAGCGGGACACTCATGCAGTTGTTTTGCGATTTTTAAATTACCGAAAAACCACTATTTTTCCACCTATTACGATATCTTTTTTTTATATATATATATTTTTTTTTTCACTTATTACAAGTTTTTTTTTTTTTTATTTTTTTTTCACCTATTACGAAAATTCAGCCGCACTAAAAATAACACGTCCGACCAGTTCAAGCAACGATACGCAAATTTAAAATAAAAATTTACATAAACCTACACTTATTTTGCATTGGCAATGCTACAAACCTATCAGCTGTTCAATAATTTTGTTTGGTTATTTATCAAGAAAATATTTCAAATTGTGAAGAAAAACGCTTTTAAAGCCAAATAACTATAAATACAAAGATAAAAAATGTTCGCACTTATGGATGTGGCTTCTTCTTCGGATGATGAAGATTCTTCAAGCGTCGTAGACATATGTATCTACTGAAAGACCCAATGAATTTAACGAATAATGAGTAAGTAAAATAACACTGTAGAGACTTAGAATAATTTTAAATAAATGTTTAAACGGAAGGGTATCAGAAGGAAATTGGGAAGGAGCGTACAACATCTCTTTCACAGTCCAAGGTTACTGACGTTCATAATAAATGTGTGTCAGCTATGGAATAGTAGCTTTGTCCAAAATTGATAAAGTTTAATCTTTCGGCTGATGACGAGGGCTGCCAAAATTAGGCTTAGAAAATGGTGGCGTTGCGTTTTACAGAATTAGGGCCTTAAGCTTGAACAACTATTAAGATATTAATAAAAAAAAGGTCAAATAACCTAAAACAAAAAATAATTTAATTCAGTTTAAACAATTTTTATTTCTGCAAAAAAAAACTCAAAATAAGAAATTTTTGCCTTCTTTTCTAAAAAGATTTCAATGGGTTTGTTATGTGTCAGGAGTTTTATATATTTTAAAAAAATAGGCACAATTTCATATACATTGATAATATGTCTTTATTGTTTTTGAAATTAATTTTATTTACTTCTTTTAGCTTTATTAATAACAATATAAGGATCAAAAGTATTTAATCGCTTTGTTTGTTACACAAATATTAAAACATTTCACTACAAATCAAAAGTTTTTCTCACAAATGACAAAAGAATAACCAAGGAAACACTGCTGTCAGCTGTATTTGTTAAACCAGTTGAACTGAAAGGAATTTTTGTTTAATTTCCGCATCCGGTTGCAAAAAAAATATAAATAAATATAAACAAGAAAAACAGTATATTCAGACAAGCCAGATCATATGATACCCTACAACCTGTTACAAGTATGTTAAAGATTTATTTGTGTTAAAGTATTTATTGTATCCTCTGTTTGCAGGGACAGCCTGACGATGATTCTGATTGTAGCTGTTAAGGTACGGTCACACTTGGCAAATATTTGCCGAAAAAGACGTAACCCTTAAATAACATATATTTGAACTAGTTTATTTATTTAAAAAACCTATTCTTATTTTGGCCAAATCACAACAAATACGAGTATTTAGTTTTAATTTATTTGATGCTGTTTGATCGTGAAAACTCTTGTTAGAGTAAACAACGTCAAATAAATTTATGGTAAAAGAAGTGGTTACGCTTTTTTCAGTAAATATTTGCGAAATGTGACCGTACCTTTAGACTAACATATATTTGGAAGTTACAAACATCAGCTTTACGATAGTAAAACTTAGTTTGTTACAAACATGAAAGTTGCATGTACAAAGATAAAACCAAGTAAGAAAGTATAGACGGTCAAGCACGACCATATAATACCCTACACACAGTATATGTGTAAAACAGATTTTCAGAAATGGGCGCTTTGCTCGTATGTCAGCAATGTGGGCCAATCATCCAAAAGTTTAGTGGCATGACTTCTGTGCATATAAACATTTTTTGTGTCAAATATTATCTCGATAAAAACACTTTTAAAAGATTTATAAATGTTAAAGTGGCATGTTTCGACAGGGGTCTTATATGGAGGCTTTGACCAATTATGGACCGCTACTCATAAAATTAGGTCGAATGATTTATACAGTTAAAAACTTAAGTTTTCGTATATACCCAAAATTTAATATTTTCGTTGTTTAACCCTTAAGCGAACACCAGGGCCTGGCCAAGCATTTTTAAAAATTTTTTTAGTTTTTTACTTAGATATTTTAGGCTTTGCTTTTTATGAATTCCTCAACAAAGGTGGTTTGTACAAAAAAAAAAAAAAAAAAACTTGACTTTTTTTATCTGTAAGAGTGATAATTACTTTATTACATGTTTGTAACACCAGGGCCCAGTCAGGCCCTATTTCATTATATAGAGAATGTACAAAAAAAAATCCAAAAATTTAGAAAAATTCCTTTTTTGTGGATACAAGCTATTTACTGGTCAGTGATTTAATAATATAAACGTGATTAGTTGTTTTTAAAAAATCCTTGTTTTTCACTAATTTTTTGCATACGTCAATATACTTTTTTACACGGGGTTTTTTTACACGAGGTTTCCTGGAACCAATTACCGTGTAAAAACAGAATTAGGTGTATAGTGTTACAATGATAACTGAAGCAGACAAAATCTTTGAAACAGTTTCAAAATCTGACCATAACTATTATGATAGATTGGCAGAGGCAATTGCCAATGATATAGAAAACGAAATTCAAAATGAGGTTGATGGAAATGAAGCCGATGCTTCTGATATTGGGAACGAGTTAGACGTTGATAATGAAATTGAAGATATGTATTTAAAAGTCCCAGCTATGGCCCTGGGGTTCGCTTATGAGAACACATTTTGGTGGTTGCTTAAGGGTTAAAGAGTACCAGAAAATAATTTAATTCAATAAATTCAATTCTATTGAAATTGCTATTTTTAAGCATAAAAATGACGGTAAATATGAGAAAAAAAAATTGAAATAAAGAGAGACAAAAGTGTTCACACGCTACATTCTCTTTTGCTTTATTTTTAATTTAAAAAGAGTTGTAGTTTAAATACCATTAGTTTTTTGCAATTCAGGTAATTTACTTCAAGAATGAATAGAATTTCAGCGCCAAAAAGAATTGAAATGCTATGCAGAAAAACTTCATTCAAGAACTATTCAAAGGGCATGACGGGATCAATCTGAAAATAGTTGAAGACTTCGGATCAAATTTGCAAAAACACATTTAAATAAAGACATCGATTTTTAAATTTTTTTTTTTGTAATGTTTAATTAACGAATACATATATGAAATTTTGGGATTATGCGAAAACTTAAGTCCCTAACTGTATATGAAACATCTTTTTGTTAAATATTATTTGAATATCAACATTTTTAAGAGAGTTGTGTTCTTTAAAGCCTTTTCGAATGTTGTCTTTTTCTAGTCAATTCCAATCTGCACAAAATTTGTAGATGTGATTAGACTTCATGTGTAATTTATGTGTGGTGAAATTTGTTTAGATACAACATATAAATCAAACATTTATGACCGATAAACCCTTATTTCCGGAGAATATTTGTATGAGAGATGGATGAAATAAGGAACCGATTTTAATCAATTTCAATCACAACACTCCTTAGGCCAAAAAGATATTATATTAGCGCAATATCTTTAAAATTGCGACCTGTACGCTGCCTACAAGCTTTACATAGATGGGAGAGTTGGACAAATATTTTTATGCGTTACAAACATCAACACTAATCCCCACTATGGTGGTGTAGGGTATAAAAACTCATAAACCGACAGAGACAAAAAGTTTATGTTTTTTATTATAACAAAAAAAAATTGACAGTTGTTTAATAAACTTAACAAAAAACAAATTTTTTTTTTTGATTTATTTTTATTCTGCAAATAAATTAAACTAGACTTTGAAAAAATGTACTACATTTAAAAAAGTAGAACAATTTCATACATATGTACATATTTCTTTCATGAAGAATTTATTCATATATCTAAAAGAATTTATCGCAATGTAAAAACAGGCAGTTTGTTTATGTTTAAATATAAAAAAATATGTATCTTAACATTTGGTTGTTTTCACATGAAATTAGTATTACTACTTTTTTTACAATTCATTTAAAGTTTTTGTCGAAGTTATTTTCATAGCCAGTTAAAGTTTGTTGTGTTATCTTACAAAAAAAAAAACAACTCAATACCATATAAAGTGAAAAGTTTGTGCACGGTGGTCGATTTTGTTCAAAAATCAAACATCAAACGATTACTTTCTTTAATTGTCGTTTTTTAAATGTGGTTTTTAGCCTACAATTATTAGGTAAAGGTACGGTCAGACTTGACAAATATTTGCTGAAAAAGACATAACCACTAAATAATATATATGTATTTGAACTCGTTTATTTATTTAAAAAAACTTTTCTTATTTAGGCCAAAGCACAACAAATATTTAGTTTTAATTTATTTGATGCTGTTTGATCTAAACAACGTCAAACAAATGTGTGCTAAAACAAGTAGTTACGCTGTTTTGAGTAATTATTTGCCAAGTGTGACCGTACCTTAAGTTTAAATTAGTCTTATGAAATATTTGCATATTTAATTTATATAAAGTAATAATAAGCTAATTAGTGCTTGTAGCCGAAATAAATGTAGTTTTGCTAATATTCTAAATTGTATTAAAAACTATTTGTAAATTTTGCCTTAAATCGACCACCGTGAATTGTTGGCAAAACAAATTGAAACCATTTAAGCGACTCAATTTCAAACCAGTCATTAATATAACGTTCGCTGTATTTGACTGGCTGGAAAACTGCCAGACTGAGTGTTTAAATTCGTATGTGAGGAAGCTTCAAAAGATGTTAAACAAATATTTAATGTGATTTTAGTTTTAAATTACACACTTGTGTTTAAATACTTAAAAAACAATTTCTCATTAAATGGTTTTGTTTAACAATTATTTACTTAGCTGTTGCCAAGTTCGATAATAATAAACATACATACATACAATGCACTAACTTTCCCTGAGCGTCACTATAAAGTAAACACCTTGTATTGTTTCTACAAGTACAAATTTAAGACAAAATATATTGCATAATTCAAAAAACTATAACTGCTTAAATAACTGCACTGATCTATATTCATATAATTAAGCATTTCTTTTAATAATCAGCCATGTCACAGAGTTTAATTCCGTTCAGAAGTGAAATTAATTTCGTTGTTTGCCACTTCCGAACGGAATTAAATTCTGTGACATGGCTGAATATATGGTGTTGACTTTATTTTGACGCTCACAGTATGTAGTATTTGTGTTGTTTTATTTAATACATTTTATTCATAAACCACTTTAAATTTGCAATGTGGAAAATGTGGAATTGTAATTTTAAGCATTTCTAGTTTTCATTCCGAAAACTTTGTTCGTTTTACTCTTTCTATAGAAGCAAAATAATTAATTAATACCACTTCCGAACGGAATTAAATTCTGTGACATGGCAGAATATATGGTGTTGACTTTATTTTGACGCTCACAGTATGTAGTATTTGTGTTGTTTTATTTAATACATTTTATTCATATTTACTTAAAGAGAAACACGATTCGCTGTATGATTTGGAAAAGCAACACAAAAAGGCATATTCTGAAATCACGGTGATTTTAAATCACGAACGATTTTGAAATCACGGGAAGAATATTTTGGTGTTCTGAAAATCACGAGATTTTTAATTTTTTGTAGTGATTATGATTGTTCTAAATCACGAGCTAACAGCTGATTTTCTTTGTGTTGACTACTTAAAAGTATAAGTAAATCACGAAAAATATAAACAAATCTAAAAAGATGGTCCGCAAAAAATACAACGTCTTACTAAATTTGTAAATTTTAAGTTTTTTCTATGTAAAATAGTTAGTTTTATTTCAAAAACAAATAAAGAACAAATGATTTTAAGTGTATGTGATAATTTTATTGCAAGAGTTCAATGAAAAATGCTTAAAAAACACTAAGTGATTTGAAATTATTAGGCTGTTAGGTGACCGGTTTTAAATCACGAGATTTCAATAATTTTTGTGCACAGAACACCTTTTCAGTGATTTCAAATCACTTTACGAAAAAGTGATTTTCAGAACATGCCTGTATGTCATTTGGCTGTTAAAGATGAACTAGGTTGGAAACAATCAATTATTTGTCAATCCCTCAAAATTTTTGAAAAGACTTCTTACAAAATTCGCTCACTAAGACCAAATCATTCGATTAACTACCAATTTCGTTTGGCTGGGTTAATTTGGGCACCGTAACATAACGTTTGGTTCATCCCAGTATTAACAATCAATTTGTATTGCCATAAACAAATTCCGAATTGACAAATAATTTTTTTTTTTTTTGCTAAAAACGTTAATAAAATTTTAAATTCAAATGAAGTTTTATTAAATTGGTAGGACAATATGTAGTGAACAGCATTTTAATAAGAGTGAATTATAGTTTACAACATTAATGATGTGTATGAAGTTAGCTTCGTCAGTTAGCTCCGTTTTTAACATTTAGTAGTTTTTTCAAAATCATATATTCTCCGATCTGATACACATTCTAAATATAAGCTATACAGTTCTGAAATCTCTCAAGCGATGAACGTAGGGCCTAGAGAAAATATTAAAATATTCTCTGTTGTTAAGTAATATTTGCTATTGAAAATTAATTTGACATCAAAATGTCCGTTTGACATTTAGAAAAAATTAGAATGCATTATGGTCTAAACAAGAGACCGAGAAACTAACTTATGTGCCCATTAATAAACCGGTAAAAAGTTTTTTCACAATTATCTAAATTTTGGGCCACCCAATTGCAAAACTTGTTTGCAAACGACAGGCAGCAATTTTTAAGTTATTTATATTTAAAAATATGCAAATATCTCATAAGACCAATTCAAATACATAGTTATACCAAATTGTTGGCACTGAACAACATTTATAAACGACACAAATAAAGAAAGTTATTGATTGATGTTTGATTTTTGGCCTAAGTAAACCACCGTGCAAATGTGTGTTATGCACAAACTTTTCACTGTAACTACATATATGCTATTGAGTTTAATTTGTTAGAAAACAACAAAGTGGATAACAAGTGAAAGTTATATCGACAAAAATTTCAAACGAGAGAACAGCGACATACATATGTAAGTATTAAGGTACTTTTTGTATACAGTCCAACTTCTATAATTTGAACTTCCATTACCTGAATTTTCTATAAGTTGAAGCAAATCTCGTGGCAACAGCATATTGGAAGAAAATTCTAGCAGGTTTTGCTTTTTTAATTGGTTTAACACTCTAGTGGGATGTCTAATGGGGCTGGAGTTAAAGTTTTTAACAGCTGGGTACTTCACCTAACAATTCAATAAAAATTACTTACATTTTAATTCAGTTCCCTAGAGAAAACAAAGTGAACAAACGAACACGAAATAGGGAAAAAATAGTTTTCAGTTTTAAGGACCGTACCTTTAATTACAAGTTACATCACTTGAAAGTTGAGGAAAAAGGGTTCCTAGTGGTTTCGATACCAAAAAGTAGGTATCATGGTTTACGTGGCAGTTCACTACGTGCGAACACTTAAGTAGAGTCGAAGAGACCCCGTTTTAAAAATTAGGTATCATTATTTATAATTATTTTTATGAACATTTTGCAATTTATTTAGGAATTTTAATATAAGCACAATTGTTGGATAAATTAAGTTTTTATGAAACTTTTTAGTTTTATTCAAAAACCGCGTGAAAGTCACTAGAAGTTATTTAGACTGGCGTGTCTTTAACACGTGCTATCGACTTAAATAAAGATTTCATATGTATATTTCTCTAAATTTTATGTATTTCTAAATATAATCCGAAAGCTCTTAATAAATCACTATCTATTTTTTATAGTCACTGTAATCGGTCTTATTAACATTTCTTTATATTGATTTACTACACTTAAATTTAAAGCTTTGTCACTATTTAAAATCTTTTCAATTTGGTACATTTTCTTGCAATTAATTGTTATATTTAAATTTTTTTCTTCAGTTTGTAGAAAACGTTTCGATGTTCATGTTCCTAGTTATACCCTCCACCACTATCTTTAACAGGGTATATATAAGTTTGTCATTCCGTGTGTAACACTGAGAAATATTCATCTGAGATCCAACAAATAAATATTTGTATATTCTTGATCCTTATGGAAGTCTAAGTCGATTGAGCTATGTCCGTCTGTCTGTCTGTCTGTGTAAAACACTGTCACGTCCAAAAGACACAACCACAATCAACAGAGTTTACAAAAAACCCCTTTATAATTCTTCTAAGCAGTTTGGTATTGAAAATTAGCAAAATCGGTACAGTAGAACCAGAGTTATGGACCAAAATGTGAGACAACCTCCATAAAAATTTGATATTTTTAAAAAAATTTTCTTGCAATTTTTTGAAATATATTGCAGATATTGCCATGAAATTTTTGTACACGTTATTCTTATGCCAAAAGAATAAAGTGTGAGCAAAATAGTAAGAATCAGTCCATGATTTCGCCATACAAATATCTTCCCGAAATATGACTTCATGATAAATAAATGCCTATAAAATTGGAATATTAAAGTTCAGCAAAAATAAATGTCATGTATAAATAAATCTCAAGACGATATTTTGTTTTGTTCGGTTCATGTTTGACCATAGACCCCATATAAAGTCCAAATCTAAAATTCACTTAAATATGTATAAATCTGCTACAAATATAGTTACCAGGTTAAAATTCGACACAAATATTTCTTATAGATATAGATAAATTGTTGTACTAAATTTTATGATGCTCCTATATACGGACCACATCCGAAAAAGTGATTTATTCTTATATATATCTTATCATTTACTATACACAATAATCATTTTACAGAAGTTTGTGAATTTCGGTCTATATTTGACCATATTCACCATATGAAGAACTCTTCCGAAAATCACTATTATAAAAAATTGCTCGCATATACGTACCACCTCCGAAAAACAAGTTAACCCTCGAATAATGTCAAATAAATATCGATATAAAAATCAACATTTTATACAAATCAGAAATTGTAATCCAGAAATCATACTAATATCGGTTATACGTCCTGTTTTCAACTACTTTGTCCCGATGTCCCCGACAACAACTCGGGGACGCAAAAATGTCCCGTTTTTAGAAATTCGAAAAAAGAAATAGTTGATTTGTTCAAAAATGTAAGAACAAATCTTCAAATTCGTCAATGATAGTTTTTTTTAATATGTATGTATGTATGTACAAAGATCTAGAAAAACTTAATTGGGCAAATTTAACAGAAGTACCACAGTGGGAAGATGTTCAAAAAGTTCTAGATATATTGATCGAAAAAGAACATATCGATTGCAATAAAGATACGAAAGTGTTCGATGAATATTCACTTGTATCTAAATATGTAACATCGCAGAAAATTGACGAATGGAATCGCCAAAATATTTCTATGGAAAATCGTTGGGTGAAAGTATTTAAACATTTTTAAAACAATTATCAAAACCATGCAAATTTTCAAATTATCGTTGAATATATTTTATGTTTGCCTGGAACAAATGCGCCAGTTGAACGCGTATTTTCTTCTGTGATGAACAAGTTGTGGACCGCAAATAAAACTCAATTAAGGGTAACAGTGCTTAAGGCTATGTTAATTGTTAAAGTTAGTATTAAAAAATCCTGCCAAGAGTTCCACACATATTTGAAATCGTCACCTAAAATATTGTAACAAATTTGTACCTCTGAAAAATATAACAATGTATAAACAATTTTTTTTTGTAGTGTAACGTAAAATAAATAATACCATTCACTACGGACAAATAAAATATTATTACATTATCTATGGATTTTTATTTCATATAACCGAACCCATCAGAATTATTCGATGTCCTGTTTTCAGATAAAAACAAGTAAAAATATAATACCCTACACCTAGTATATGTATAAAACAGTTTATCAGAAATGCGCGTTATATGGGAGATATCACTTTTAAAAGATTTATGGAGGTTAAAGTGAATTACGGAGAGGGTCTTATATGGGAGTTTCGACTAATTATGGACCGACCACTATAAAATAAGGTGTCATTATTTCTGTATATAAGAATGACCGTTAAAGAGATTTTCAGAAGTGGGCCTTATATGGGAGCTACGACTTATTATGAACCGATCATAATAAAATGTATTTGTATTACATATTATTTGGATACCGATATTTTTGAGTGAGTTATGCTCTTTAAATTGATTTTCGGAGGTGGGCCTTATATGGGAGCTACGACTAATTATGGAGCGATCTGCACAAAATTTTTAGATGTTATTTGGCTTCATTTACCACGCATTTGTGATGAAATTTGTTTGGATACTTGCATAATTCAAACATTTATAATCAGTAAATCCCAATTTCGGGAGGACATACACACAGCTTCAAAAGTGTGTAAGCATCAGTGAATTTTATGATTTTTTTAAGATTATGAAAAGCATTATAGTTCAACTTAAATTTTTGTTTTCATAACCATAATCGATGGATAGATTTTAGGACTTTTATTATCTTAAAAAAATCAAATAATTTGTTGTGTTTACTCACTTTTGAGGCTCATAGCATGTATGGGGGCCAGTTTCAATCCCATCCGTCCTTGGGCCGAAAAAATATCGCGTACCAAATTTTATCGAAATATCTTGAAAATTGTGACCTGTACTCTGCGCACAAGCTTTACACGGACAGCCAGCCAGCCAGAGAGACGGACGGGCATCGTTAAATCGACTCAGAAAGTGCTTCTGAGCCGATCGGTATACTTTAAGGTGGGAGTTGGACCAATATTTCTGGGCTGTACAAACATCAGCACAAATCCAATATACTCTCCCTCCCCATCATGGTGGTGTAGGGTATAAAAAATATGGCCACTTTAGTTATACGGCAATTATGCTACTGAATTTTGCAGCTGTCAGTACATATTTGGCAATAGCTCCCAAATTAAGTGCAGTTCCGAGTTTAATAACCAACCTACAACTCTTGTAAATAACCTTATTGCAGTGAATTTCAACCAAATCACATTACCGGATACTGGTTTTAAATTGGTCCGTGGCATAGTATGCCACCCACATATCTCTTGTAAATAAAGTTATAGAGATTAAATAAAATTTGTTAAATTCGTTTAATTGTGTTTCAAAAAATATGCGAGTACATATGTATTAAAAAACACTAAATAAGGATATTTTAGTCCTGTGTTTTTCATTATATTTAGGTGGAGGGTATTTAAGATTCGGCACAACCGAATATTGCACTCTAACTTGTTTTCTTTGAATATTGGTAATAATTGCGGTATTTTTTTGATGTGAAAATGTTCTGAGCACGTTGTTTGGACAGGAACATAACATCGACCAGTGCTGTCTACACAAAACATGTGGAAACAGACTTGTCCAGAAAAATATAAACATACCCTTACTCCTCACTCATGAAGGTGAAATATTTATGTATATAAACATGTTAAATTCATAACACGGGAGAATGTAGCTAACACATGTTTGTTCTATTTATCCTTTTTTTTAGTTTGTAACCTAAGTAACCATGGCAACTAATACACATCAAATACCTATTTTTATTATTACATATTATTATTATGTCTTTTAAATTGTAAAAATATTATTTCTCTGCTGTTAGTGCTGGTACAAATATAAACACATTGCAAGCATAAGAATAATAAGAAATACATAAATATAATAAAGAACACATTACTTAAATAATAAAAGAATCAAATAAATAATAATAAAATCTTAAGCTTTTATCCCACTTAAATAATCTTCTTAATATTACAATCCTCAAAAAAAAAAAAGAATAAAGTAAAAAAGATAACAAAGAAAATAAAGAAAATAAAGAAAACATAAACAAACAAAGTGAAGGGAAAGGACAAAACAGGACAGGACCTTAAATGGCAGAAGCAGAAAGTTTCTCAACAACATTACCCACTTTAGAAGTAGCTAAAATAAGTAATTATTCTTTAGTTTATTGTTATGTATTTGATAATTTTCACAAATATAAATTTTATTTTTTTTACTCAACCCCCAGCTCCCATGATGTCAGCAGGCTCTAACATTGATTGGTTGCTGCATATTTACTTTGCTCGCAGGAATTTCGAACGCTGTAAAAAACTAATAGACCGTGAACTGTACAGACACCTGAATCCCGAGTATCTCTACTTCATTAAAGTAATTAAATTAAAGTTGCTAGTTTTTCTTTTATCAACAGCAATTTCCTTTCGATTGCATAACAAACAAAAACAATTAAATGAATTGTTTCTTAACATACCAGTACATAAAAATAAAAATTTTTAATCCCTTTTTCATTTCCAACAAAAAGGGCTTAATTGACCGTGAGGAAGGCAATAATATTGAAGCTTTGCGAAATTTGCAAAAGTCTTTAGAATTGAATACGGAAAACATTGAGATTTACAAAGAAATTGGAAAGACATTGTAAGTATTGGTTAGATGAGGATGAGTGGTGAGTAGGTTTTATTTACTACTATTTTATAGATTTTAGATTTTTAAAATACCAAGCAATTTAACTGCAAATATGTACATAGATATAACCTTTTCAAAACTTCAATTATAGTTAACTTATCAAACCAGGTAGAAATTACACTATAACCATCCTACCCACATACCGCTGAGTTGATTTAACGTTTGAACAATTTTAAGAATTTACTGGAAATAAAAAACTATAATGAAATTGAGTTGAAATGAACTACTGCTAGAAAGTAATTACAATCAACTAAATTTCTCATGAAACATAAATCTTTTTGAGAATACAATGAATAGGGTTAATATGTATTGGAAAATGCCTTGTCACGTTTATGGACAGTAATTTGACAAGTACATGCAGTGCAAAGGGAAGTTAACTGGTTACTTTATACATCCCAGTTAATCTAGCATGTAGTCAATTGTTATTTTATTGTCGCCAAGTAATGTAGCGTGTAGTCCCTTTAACGTTTTTTCTGTATTGAATCTATCTTTAAATATTTCAAATCGTGGTTCACCTTTTAAACAAAGGTTAAAATGTTGACTGAGCACCCATTATATGTAAACAATGTAAAATATGAGAAAATATTGAAAAAATCTAATAAACTCGTTAAAATTTCATTAAAATAGAATTTTATTAACATGTAATTACAAAGAGTTGATATATTCTTAACAAATTGCAATTTTTTCATTATTTACAAAATGTAAACAATTAAAAACTTCCAGCTCTAATTCATTTGTAAGCTAATTTAAAGTAAAATAGCCATACTAATTAAAAACTACTTTATAATATAAAAATTGTACCATATTTTATATTATTTCTTTTATCAATTACATTGTTTACTTTATTTACAAAATGATAACAATTTAAAATTCCCAGCTCTGATCGCAATTTGAGTTAATTTAATGTAAAATAAACTCTCCCATTAAAAATAGTAAATTAATAAACGAATCTTACTCAAGTCACGCTCTTATTTCCTATAGTAATTATATTATTTACAATATGTAAACAATTAAAACCTTCCCGCTCTGATCAATTTCTAAACTAGTTTAATGTAAAATAAATATTGTAATTCAAAATTACTTTACAAAATATAAATTTTACTGTAGTATACAATAGTTAATTTATAAATTACATTGTTTGCATTATTTACAAAATGTAAACAATTTTAAATTCCCAGCTCCGAACACAATTTGAGGTAATTTAAATTTTACTTAAAACAACAATGCATTTTGTATACATAGATATTTTATTATTTACATTATTTGCAAAATGTAAACAATTTAAAATTCCCAGCTCTTATCGCAATTTGAGTTAATTTAATTTAAAATAAACTCTCCTAATTTAAAGTAAAATAGCCATACTAATTAAAAACTACTTTATAATATAAAAATTGTACCATATTTTATATTATTTCTTTTATCAATTACATTGTTTACTTTATTTACAAAATGATAACAATTTAAAATTCCCAGCTCTGATCGCAATTTGAGTTAATTTAATGTAAAATAAACTCTCCCATTAAAAATTGTAAATTAATAAACGAATCTTACTCAAGTCACGCTCTTATTTCCTATAGTAATTATATTATTTACAATATGTAAACAATTAAAACCTTCCCGCTCTGATCAATTTCTAAACTAGTTTAATGTAAAATAAATATTGTAATTCAAAATTACTTTACAAAATATAAATTTTACTGTAGTATACAATAGTTAATTTATAAATTACATTGTTTGCATTATTTACAAAATGTAAACAATTTTAAATTCCCAGCTCCGAACACAATTTGAGGTAATTTAAATTTTACTTAAAATAACAATGCATTTTGTATACATAGATATTTTATTATTTACATTATTTGCAAAATGTAAACAATTTAAAATTCCCAGCTCTTATCGCAATTTGAGTTAATTTAATTTAAAATAAACTCTCCTAATTTAAAGTAAAATAGCCATACTAATTAAAAACTACTTTATAATATAAAAATTGTACCATATTTTATATTATTTCTTTTATCAATTACATTGTTTACTTTATTTACAAAATGATAACAATTTAAAATTCCCAGCTCTGATCGCAATTTGAGTTAATTTAATGTAAAATAAACTCTCCCATTAAAAATTGTAAATTAATAAACGAATTTTACTCAAGTCACGCTCTTATTTCCTATAGTAATTATATTATTTACAATATGTAAACAATTAAAACCTTCCCGCTCTGATCAGTTTCTAAACTAGTTTAATGTAAAATAAATATTGTAATTCAAAATTACTTTACAAAATATAAATTTTACTGTAGTATACAATAGTTAATTTATAAATTACATTGTTTGCATTATTTACAAAATGTAAACAATTTTAAATTCCCAGTTCCGAACACAATTTGAGGTAATTTAAATTTTACTTAAAACAACAATGCATTTTGTATACATAGATATTTTATTATTTACATTATTTGCAAAATGTAAACAATTTAAAATTCCCAGCTCTTATCGAAATTTGAGTTAATTTAATTTAAAATAAACTCTCCCATTCAAATTTATTTTACAATAAACAAATTTCATTCAAGTCAACTACGTATTTCCTATAGTAATTATATTATTTACATTATTTACAAAATGTAAACAATTAAAATCTTCCAGCTCTGATCAATTTCTAAGCTGGTTTAAGGTAAAATAAACATTGTACTTTAAAATTATATTACGAAATAAAAATTTTACTGTAATATACATAAGTTCCTTTCTAAATTACATTGTTTATTTTGTTTACAAAATGTAAACAATTTCCAATTCCCAGCTGTGAAGACAATTTGAGATAATTTAAT
Source organism: Bellardia bayeri (assembly GCA_950370525.1). Classification (NCBI taxonomy): domain Eukaryota; kingdom Metazoa; phylum Arthropoda; class Insecta; order Diptera; family Calliphoridae; genus Bellardia; species Bellardia bayeri. The sequence goes on from OX493268.1 coordinate 63,341,316, forward strand.
TAAAAAAAAAAACTCTAATTAAAATTTATTTAACAATATACAAATTTTACTTAAAACAACAATGTATTTTATTATTTACATTTCCTGTCTTGATCATACTTTGTCCCGAATAAGTGTAAATTAGAACTTTTAATTGAAATTTATTTTATATTACATACATTTTACTTAAGTATTCGCATAGACATTATTTACAAAATGTAAAGAATTCAAAATTTTTGAGAAAATTTAATATAAAATAAAATTTTCGAATTAAAAATAATGTTATAATACACAAATTTTACTTTACTGTAGTGATCATGGAGACCGCTACCTTCAACACACAGTGAGCGTAAATAAAAAATAAACACCTTATATTGTTATAAAAAAAATTTTTAATTTAAACAGGTATATTAAAATTATGTAAAATATTGTATTTAATCAGGCGAACTTTTGTTTAATTCTTTCAGTATTATTGGCTCTTGGTTATCCTTGAAAGAAATATGTGTTTGTCCAGATATTCCCACAGGTGTTCAATTGAATTAGAGTCTTTCACAATTTTTGAGGTATGGATCATTGTCCGTTGGAAAATCCTGGTTCTAATTTCTCCACACTAGGCTCTACATTGCTTTTTAAAATGTCGAGTAATCTTCCTTTTTTATTGTAGATTCTATATATGTACGATTACCGATGATGCCGCTATCCATACAACCATCTTGGTAACATATTTATTATTAAAGGCTTCGTTCTTGGTTCGCCATATTTTTGAGTCGCAAATTTTGCTATGGTACACCAATACCTCGCTTTGCGTCGTTTCATTTTGCATTTTTTCAATGTTGCGTCGCTGCTTAATTAGTACTAATTTGTACTGTGCGTCGTTAGATTTTCAATGTTACGTTGTTTTATGTTCGAGTCTTTAATTTTTTTTAATTTTTCTAAAATCTACAACATTATTAGATGCTAAAACGATGACCCGTACAGGAAGTGCTCTTTGATGATTAAAATGGAGTCCTTTCTTTCTATTTGGATTGAAAATCGAGTTGCGCAGAGAATACTAAAGCAAAAAGCTTATTTGATGACATACAAAATAAAGCATTATTTAACGATAATGCTAGTGATAGTGATAGTGATAGACAATTGCTACAAGGAAATTTATTTTACATTAAAAAAAAAAAGCTGTTCAGCAAACATTGGACCAATTTTTTGTGAAAGAAAGCCGATGACTTAGTATCTATCTGCGATCTTTTCATCGTTTGCTATAAAAAATCCTAATTCACTTTGCGTCGGCGTTACGTTCAAACGACGAAGGTGTAAAAAACTACTTAACATCACAACTTAATCTCTTTTAATCATAAATTATGAAACACTCAATCGTTTTCAATGACACTTAACCGTTTAATTTTAAACAAAGTAAAATTAAAAGAATTGCCACTAATTTTGGGATTTCTTTACAGAAGTATGATGCCACTGTTTACTTTATTTTGACGCGTAAAAATTGGTCTATTTTAACAATAAATCAATTAAATTTGTAAATTTAAATTAATAAAATTAAATTTGTTTTTGTTTCTTATTTTTTTTTCTTTTTGTGAGTTAGATTCTATTCTTTTCTTTTAATAATATGTGGTGTTGACTTCATTTTCACGCTTACTGTAAATTACAACAATAAATAAAATTTGTAGAAAATACAATTGATATACATATCGTTGGTCTCATGTAGAAAGGCCCTAACTCGCTATTTTTTCGAAATTAGTTTTTCTTGCGATTCCAATGCATTTAACGCAAATACACCTCCTCACAAAAATTTATTGCAATAGTGTAAAAAAGTAACGCTTTTATAAGCAGTTGTACAAAAAAAGTTACATGTTGAATATTACAGTTTCTATTATGTTTTTACCTTCTCCTGTAAAGTGCGAGTTAGGGCCTTTCTACATGAGACCCTCGATATGTAACTACGTAGCAAACCTTAGACAAACGATAAATTTTTACTCAAGCTAAATTAAACTTGTATCAAAACATGAATGAATACATTTCGTATAGATAGACAATATACTCGTATACACTTTTAAAATCATAGAAAAAAAAAACGAAAATACTTCTTTCATAAAAAACAACATTATAGGAAACTTCAGGTCTTTCAATTTTTAAACTCATTTACCAAAACAAATTCCCGGTAGCACACACTCCTTTCAACAAAACAAACAAGTATTACTTGTATTACTTGTTTGTTTGCTTGTTTTTTTTTTTTGCTTTTCATTATTTGATTAATTTCCATGCAGATTCATGATGGGTCGTTACAATCAATCACTGAGTATATTTCGTGAGGCTGAAGAGCTGTCGACACGTTTGGATCATGAAATATTCCACTTCATTGGCGAATTACTGTTACGCTCAGCAGCGTCGCGCAATCAATTGGAAATGGCGCATCAGGAGGAACTGGAAGCAAAGGCATACTTTCAAAAAGCCGTACAAACTGGCAAGAAATTAGAAAGTTTTCAACGTTTGGCTGAAATACATCGCAACGAAAAGGAATACAATAAGGCCATCGAGGTGTTGGAGAACTGTTTGCTGTAAGTATGTCGAGGAAATTGTAAGTGAAAGGATGTGAGGGATGTGATATATGTATGTACATATGTTTTACTTTGACAATAATTATTAATGTTTTAATGTATGCTATTATTCATTTGCCCTTTTATATCCTTCACCACCATAAGTGGTGAATGAGGGTATATATAAGTTTGTCATTCCGTGTGTAACACTGAAAAATATTCATCTGTGACTCAACCAATAAATACTTGTATATTCTTGATCCTTATGGAATTCGATTGATTGATTGATTGAGCTATGTCCGCCTGTCTGCCTGTGTAAAACACTCTCACGTCCAAAAGACACAACTAAAATCAACAGAGTTTACAAATAAAAACCCGTTTTTTAATTCTTCTAAGCAGTTTGGTATTGAAAATCAGCAAAATCGATATAGTAGAACCAGAGTTATGGACCAAAATGTGAAACAACCTCCATAAAAATTTGATATTTTTAAAAAAATTTCTTGCAATTTTTTGAAATATATTGCAGATATTGCCATGAAATTTTTGTACACGTTTTTCTTATGCCAAAAGAAGAAAGTGTGAGCAAAATAGTAAGAATCAGTCCATGATTTCTCATAGCCGCCATACAAATATCTTCCCGAAATATGACTTAATGATAAATAAATGCCTATAAAATTGGAATTTTAATACAAAATTCGGCAAAAAGAAGTGTCATGTATAAATAAATCGCAAAACGAAATTTTGTTTTGTTCGGTTCACATCTAAAATTCACTTAAATACGTATAAATCTGCTACAAATATAGTTACCAGGTTAAAATTCGACACAAATAATTATTATATATATAGATAAATTGTTCCATAATTGGTCCATAATTGGTCAGTGCTCACATATAAGGACCACATGCAAAAAAAGTCATTAATCTTTATATATATCTTATAAATATCGGTACCGACTCAAAACTTTATATATATCATTGAAATATACACAAAAATCACACCACAAAATTTTATGCATTTCGGTCCATATTTGACCGTATTCCACATATAAAGACCTCTTCAGAAAATCACTTCATACTCATAAATCTCTTATAAATAACGGTACCGATTCAAAATTTTACACGGATAATTTACATATCACATGCCAAAATCACACTGCTGGATTTTGAGAATATAGGTCCATATTTGACTATATCCCCCATATAAGGTCCACTTCCGAAATCCACGTTAATACTACTATATATCTTAATATATACCGTTATGCATCAAAAATACTGTTCCAAAATTTAAGAAGATCGGCCCATAATTTGTCATAGCTGCCATATAAGAACCATTTCCAAAAAACAAATAAACACATAATAACCTAATAAAAATCGATATCGAACTAACTTTTATATTAATCAGAAATTTTAATCCAGAAATCATATTATTATCGGTTATACGGCAATTAAGCTACAGGATTTTGTACATGTCAGTCAATAATTGACAATAGCTCCTGAATTAAGTCTACTTCCGAGAATAAAACCAGTGTAGTTTTTGTATTCCTTATTACGTTTAGGTGGAGGGTATTTAAGATTCGGCTCAGCCGAATATTTCACTCTAAATTGTTTTTTTCATTCACATTTTTTTGCTGTTTTAGGCTGTCACCTGAAAATACAGATGTTTTGACGGAAATTGGTGTTTTATATTTAAAGCTAAATGAAACACAAAAGGCTTTTGATCGTCTATTGGAAGTCATACAATTCGATAAGAACTGTTTGCGCGGTTTAATGGCGTTCGGTGCTATATTGCAGGTGGGTTTATAGCAACAGAATTTAGTTAAATAAAAACTGTATGCAATTTAAAACAAGATTTTCTTATTATGTTTAAAAGAATTTTAAACAACTTACAACTCCTACAATTGGTTGCAAATTGTTAAATTATCTTAAATATCTATTAGTTTAAAGAGCATGTAAAGTGGTGGCCATGTAATTAGAAACGACTTTTCAGCATATATATTTGTTCATATATTTTAAAAATTTAGTTCAACATATTAAAACTAATAACTAGAAATAGTAAGGTAACAAATTATTATTAAGTTTAAAACAAAAAAAAAATTACAGCATCAATACTATTTTAGGGAAAATTAATAATTATTATTATAAATAATTAATAATTAAAATTAAAATTATTTCACCTGACCCCCATACAAATATTCTTCCGAAATAGGGGTTTAACGATCATAAATGTTTGAATTATGAAAGTATCCAACCACAAATGAGTAATAAATGAAGTTAAATTAAATCTACAAATTTTGTGAAGATCGGTTCATAATTTATCATAGCTCCCATATAAGCCCCATTTTCGAAAATCACATTAAAGTGCATAACTCTCTTAAAAATGTTGGTATCCAAATAATATTAAACACAAATATGTTTCGTATATATACAAATAATACGGTACAATTTTATTGTGATCGGTCCATAATTAGTCGTAGCTCCCATATAATGCCCACTTCCGAAAATCACTTAAAAGAGCATAACTCTTTTAAAAATGTTGGTATCCAAATAATATTGAACACAAATATGTTCCGTATATATACATACATATATACTCGTACATAAAATATGGTAGAATTTTATGATGATCGGTCCATAATTAATCAAAAGCGTGATTTATTGCTAAAATATACCAATTTTTACTGGTGAAAGAAAGTAAACAGTGAATGGCATATGCAAAAAAGAAAACTACTGATCATTCCAAAAGTAGTGGCAATTCTTTTAATTACACTGTGCTAGTTGAAACCCCCGACAAGCGGGCATCCAATGGGTAAAGCTAACCCTGCCTTTACACATGCAAGTACTTGCATGCGAGTGCTGTGTACGTATTATATACGAAAACTTATTCGAAAAACTCGAATCATTTGCAAGCAGCATTACTGTTTATACAAGATAGTGAAAGTTCATTTTCAAAATGTTGTCAAAGCGTAAACTTCAAAAAATTAGTTTAAATTAACAAATGACGCACAAAGTTTGTATTTGTTTACCAAGAGTTGCCATGGCCTTCACATGAGTATAATTGTAGGGAAATAATTATTACAATTTATTGTTATTATTTTAGTTATTATTTAATGCTCTAAAATGACATCAATACACTTCTTTTTCCATATTTGAAAAAAAATATATATTTTTTTACAAATATACATAAAATAAGTTAAATATTTATTAATTATTTTACCACAATCCATTACATTTATTTTGCATTTTTTTTATTTGGCAACTCTGTTTACCTTTCTGTCACTTTATTGCTGAAAGTGTCAAAAAATCACTGTCCAGCTAAATTCACTTGCAAGTGACCTGCAAGTGCCTGCATGTGTGATTGTGTTAGTAAAAAAGTGTGAATGTATTGACTTTTTCGAACTTGCACTTGCATGTGTAAACCCCGAGTAAATCGAGTGCGCAATTTAAAAAATGGAGAAGGTTGAGTAATAAATAATCGCGTAACTCGAAAACTGTTTTGTTTATTGAATTAAAGATAATTTAGTTGACCAAAAAGACAGAGTGTTCATTTAAAATTGTTTTTGTGTACATTTGAAAATATAAAGACTCGTTATATTTTCTATAAACTACTTGACGCTTTTATTTTGCAATTAAAAGGAATCCAGAGTCATATTTTGCTTAAGTTATTTAAGAATTATGCAATATATATTTTTTTAATTTATACTTTAAAACATGTTTTAAAACAATATTAGATGTTCGCTTTATATTGACGCTTACAGTATAATTTTTGCCAAAGATAATTAGCATTAAAGCATTGTTCACATAAAGTCCGGCCACTGTACATTAGCTTCTTTTTAAAACCTGCCAGCAAAACCTTTGCTTTTTCAGTGATACTTTTGATGCCATTATCAAATGGCAATTTTTCACAATTTTAAGTATACATAAACAGTTAATTTCAGCCAAAAACAATTGCGTAAACAACATAATTTTATATTGCACTGTATATCTTGATGTACCATATCTAACGGTCTCTATCTCTTGCATGTAAAGTCTCGCAATGATGTTGATGGTGCCTTGGGAAAATACAAAGAAATTGCTGCCTTAAAGCCGGACATTTCTGAGTTATGGAATAATATTGGATTGTGTTTTTTCAAAAAACAAAAATTTATTGTGGTAAGTGGATGCAAAATTCATCAACATTAACTGAAGATTATTTGCCAGCATTACTAAAAACGTACTTAGAAAATTTTGTTTACGAAAATTTAAAATTTAACTAAATTAGCTTTCAGTACGTCCCTATAGATATGAGCCTTAACATAGCCCCACAAAAAAATAGTATAAAGGCGGGCCCATTAGACCCCCAAAAATTAAATAAGCTGTTGTGGTGTGGTCCAACGATGCCACCGGCCGGGATGCTTCTGACTGTTCTTCACACTAAACAAGACAATTTTGCTTAATTAAGTATCCATTCAGACAGAAACTAGCTTCGTCGCTGAAAACAATTTTCCGAAAAAAAGTGCACGATGCACTTTCCTAACCGAGCACGAATTTGAATAATAAAATTCAATAATCCTAAAGCGTTGTTCGTCTGCAAGTCGATTTATGGTTAAATTATAGACCAAACGGAACATGCTACCTGAAAACAGCTGAATTGCCAAACAGAAAGTTGGTATAAAAAAATCACCCTTTATTTTAAAACATTTCTAAAGAAATTGCTCATTAAGTCAATAGTAATTAGACGGTCCAAGGTCTAAACTATAGGACGGATGAGGCAAATCTTTCTAATCACTTCTTTCTAAATAGTTTTTAACAGGCATTGCAACATGTATCCGATCGTTGTCATGAAGGAATATGAAGCTTTTATGTCAGGCCGCTTTTACGTTAAGCAAAAATACCGCTACAAACCGTTGGTAAAATAATCCAACTGAGCGTTAAGAATTCTTCTTATTATAAATGCAACCTAAAAAGATTCAAGAATAAAAAGTTCGAAATTCAGTTCGTTAGAACTTCTAATTAAATTCGAGTACAGCTCTAGACTAAAAAAGTACATACGATTGTAAACTAAAAATTAACATTTTATACAACAGCATGTTATTTATTAATTAAGTGCAATTAATGGCGTTTTCTTTTCTGGCAAAAATGTTACATATATGTTACACTTTTTACCCATTTCCCATATAAAAAAGGGAAAAAAGTGTAACATTTTTGCCAGAAAAGAAAACGCCAAAAGATGAACTTAAAACGCATTTCTTTAGCTTAATGTACAAATGTGCTAAGTGCTTTAAAAAAAAATTTTAAATCATGTGATTTAAATAAAACTACGTGAAGTAGTGAGACAAAATAACTGTCTTTGGTTTTAAATATTTTATGCTAAATCTCTTTTTTAAAAACTAGTAATTATTGCAAGTTTTTTTTGTTTTTTATTTTTATTTTAATAAGCAACATTTATTATTTCAGGCCATTTCATCGCTAAGAAAAGCAATTTGGCTTTCACCTTTAAACTACAATGCTCTATACAATTTGAGTTTGATTTATATAACAGGTAAGTTATGCAAATACGACATTTTATAAAATACTAAGACGAATTTGTTATACCTGTCCGTCTGGCTGTCTGTTTGTATAAATCACTTTAGGGCCTACAGCTAATAACCTAGAGAGACAGAATTTTTGCGCAAATATTATCTATAGAACAGCAAAGTTTCGTATTAAAATCGGTACAAACTTACTACAAATAAAGGGTGATTTTTTTAGATGTTTAGAACTTTGAAATGGAATAAAACAGAGATGATTTTCTTTAATTGATGAAAATTACTGTAATGGCTGTCTGGCATATGACTGCCACAGCTGGCTCGGACGTAGTCTAATCTGGAAGTCCAATTTTCGATGACTTTTTCCAACATTTGTGGCCGTATATCGGCAATAACGCGGCGAATATTGTCCTCCAAGGCGTAGACTAGCTACTTCACATATCCCCACAGAAAATAGTCAAGCGGTGTTAAATCGCACGATCTTGGAGGCCAATTTAAGGATCCGAAATTAATTGTGACACAAGCTGTGTGACATGTTGCACTGTGTTGTTGAAATCACAACTCCTGCACATCATGATTATTCAATTGATAAACGAAAAAGTCAGTTATCATGTTTCTATAGCGGTCACTATAGTATATAACGTTCAGCTTTGTTTTTAAAGAAGTGCGAACCAATTATTCCAATTCCAATTATTTCTGGATGTAATGGTGTCTTAACATACACCGTTGAGGATTATCATCACTCCAAATACGGCAGTTTTGTTTATTGACGTATCGATCCAACCAAAAGTAAGCTTCATCGCTAAACAAAATTCGCTTATGAAAATCGATATCAACAGCAATCTTGTTTTGGGCCCATTACCACAATTTGGAAGCATTGTTCAGTCGTCAGTCTATTCGTGTTGAAATGGCAAACCAAACTAAACATACATCACTTGACAGCTGACAAAATGGCCGCCAGTTAAAAAAGTGCTGACAACTTAAAGTTCTATACATCTAAAAAAAACACCTTATATTTCTTGGTAAAGCAGACATTATAAAGCCAAAGATAAAAAAGTTGTAATAGTAGATTTTCAATTGTTTAAATGTGTAAAGCTTCAAAAAAAAAAAATCATTGCTTTTTAATCATTGCTTGCATAAAGAAACTAATTAGTGTTTCATAACTATAAATACACTGAAATTAAAATAACTTATAATATTTATATTCACAAAACACTAGACTTAAATAATGTGATACTTCTCCTCTTGTTTGAATCAACTCGAAAAATTCGATCAGGCATACTATTCATCAGAGATGTGAATATCGATCTTTAGATATATGTAGATCTCCAAGCATCTATGCAGCATGCTTTCATATTGACGACTTACATGTATAGGTGCATTGTCTTGTTGAAAATTTCTCATCTAGTAATTTTGCGTAATCAAAATTCATTTTGCTCCCCAAACCTTCAAAGAACCGTCTTCAAAATTTGTTTTTCAGAAATATCGTATATGTTTAAATAGTGCAACTATTTAGTTTGTAAGTTTCTTCTATCGAATTCAAGTCTAGTAGTTTTGTGGCACAGCAATAGTCTTGGCACAGACAATAACTTTTGTCCAGTAATAGTCTGGGCTTTGTTTAGCACTTCATTTATGGTTGATTTGGACACATTTACCTCACATTAATTAATAATCTGACCAAGACTTTTTATTGCGTTGCTGGCAAAGTTTATAGTTCTGCGATTGTATTGTTCATAAAGCTTCTTTTCCCGCCGCCACTTTCATTTTATCCTCATAATAATCCGTAATATTAACTAAATGTATTACTACAACATGCGACCGGTTTATTTATTTGCTAGAATATTTAAGTCACTTTATATTTAAACTTAAATTTTAAAAATTTCATTGTCACTAAGGTACAAACTGCCCCGCATTTCATAGCAAATTGTTAAAAATTCTAGTGTTCTCTTTTGTTTATCATAAAATGTAATTATAGTTATGAAACACTAACAAAATATTATTGCACAATTTCTCTATTTTCATAAATTTGTGCGTAGGTTTCTCTTACAAAATTTGTAATACACAGACAAGATGTTGATCACTATTCCCTAATTAATTTGACACGTGGAAAAGGCATGGAAGTTCCCCTTCGAAAATCACTTTAACATGCATAAATCTTTTAAAAGTATTTATAGCGAGATAAAATTTAACACAAACAATATTAATGTGTGCGGAAGTCATACCACTAAATTTATCGATGATCGGTCTATAATTGGCCATAGCTCCCATATAGCGCCAACTTCTCAAATAATGTTTTCACAAACAAAGTATTAGGATCAAGGTGCTCCACTTTGGGGGTCTTTGGCACCGAGCCTGGCAGGCTTATGAGATAAAAATTAAAAACTTAAGCTCGACAACACTTTCTCTCTAAGCAAACGGATTTACCGTTTAGAAATTTTATTTATTTCCTTTTTTTCCAAATTCCCCCACTGTGCAACGTCTGCATGTATTGCAATTTTGTTAATAATTTAAAATAAAAGTGTAAATATTATATTTTTTCTGCTTTCTCTTATCTATTATAGCCCAGCAATATGCCAGTGCTTTTCATACTTTAGCAGCAGCCATTAATTTATGCAAGAATAATGCAGAATGCTATATGCTACTGGGCAGTAAGTATCATTTATATTATCTTTATACATATGTACATACTTATTATACTACCACAATACATATGAATACAGATTTATGTATAAGTACTTTTATTATTCCATAACACTTTCATTAATGAATTTTGTATTGAAAATTTAAAATATTTAATAATTAAGAACTCAACAATGATGAGCAAAAGTTATGTAACAAAGCTTTTGTTACAATAAAAAACAAACATTTGGGTTATTCTATTCTAGACAACTTTTAACATCAATTTTCAAATCACACTATTTGATCCTTATTTTGATGCAAATTTAAAGTAAAATATCTATATTTTAAAATAATATAATTTTTTTTACACGTAAGCTTAAATATAAATTTGTTGTGCACTTCGAAGCATTAAGATTCATAGATTTGGCGCGAAAAGAAAATTCAATCATGTTGCACCCGTCATGGCTTAAAGAGCAAATTTCTTATTATTGTTTTATATTTCTCTACGATTTTTAATTAGATAATCATCGTCTGATATCTCATCGTTCACAATAAAAAAGAATATTACAATAAAAGTTTAAAAATTAACAGAGTTTTGTGTTTTCGTGAATTGATCTTATGAAAGTTGGCCAATTTGGTTGCACCCGTCATGCACTTTAAAGCTCTCTCGTGGCTATTTGGTCGTTTCATATAAATTCTTGTAAATAGATAACAATGATATATAGAAAAATATTACCCCTTCTAGAAATAACTTAATTAAAAATGTGTTACTTTCTATTAGTAAAAGACGTTTAAAGCATCTAAATGTTGCACCCGTCAGAATAGAATCGCTCATTTAGTTTTTCCTGTTTAACGCAACTTTTAGTTTTTATTTATTGCATATGTATAATTAAGGCACTTTTTTTAAATGGGTAATAACCAAAAATATCCTCATATTATACATATATATGTATTTTTTTAAAAGAAATAACACTCAGGCAATTAATATGCATATATATAATTGCGCTACTTTTCTTGGAAAGTGGTTAGGTTGAAGAAGTAAAGGTGATGAAAGAAAAAGCTTTTATATCACAACTCTGCAATTGCACATTATGTTTGTTTTTAGTGCAGCATTGTAGCGCCTCTTGTGGTGAGTAGGCGCATTATTTTTAAAGCTACAGCAACCTCAAACGGAAAATTTTGCAATCTATAGAGATCTAGCTTTTGATATACACATTTATATTATTATTCAATTATCACACCATTACCAAGTCTCCTTCCCCTTGATAACTGAGGAAGGAGAGAATATTGGTGTTGATTGGTGAGTACAGCTTTGGTTAAATTATATTCATATATACAATTTTCTTGAGCTCAGTCACTTCACTGGATACAGCCACTCTAATAAAAACAATTCGTTTCCTTCAAAACCAGTGTCATAGTTATGGTAACTCACCAGCCAGTTCAGCTGCTGCCAATAAGGCAATATCTTATCATGGAAAATAATAAGGTTTTATGCAGGCTGCATGCAAATTACCATGGAACACCAGCTGCATGAAGAAAAGAAGGTTCTCCCTGTAATGAAACACAACGGTTTGCTGGCAAACAGTTCCTCCTGCGATGTCATTTTAGAAGTCATCCTAGCTTTACACACAGCTGTAGTCTCCACCGCGACATGTCAGAAAGGACCATCCAATATACAAAGTTACGTACAGGATCCATGGGATTATAACTCGTATGCAGCAGCTTTGAGTGACATTTACAGAGACGCTATTAATAACGCGTTTGCAGAATACCGCAATAATGTCGTACTTAGATAGCGCTCAGCAGCCATAGTAGATGCAGCTACCCAATTGCCGCTAAAAACCAGTATAATTCTGGCACAACTGAGTTCGGGATGGAGCAACCGACGTAATGCCTATCGGTATCGCATAGACTGTGCCGTCCCAAACTTAAGACCATTATGTTGCCAGTGACCTAATGATAAACCCACATTCACATGGCTGGGCAGTCATACTTTGCTTCTCCCACTGACATACTAACCCAGTATAAGTAGCGCAATTCCTTGTCCTGAACCACGTGGCAGAACCCTGAGCTGTTACAACAACCAGCATCTAGACGCTGTGAATGTGACATCGTATCTACGAGGGCGGTTCGTAAACTTCTTAGCCTAAAACAGAAAGCGCGGTATAATCGGAAAAAAGTTAAGTGTTTTGGAAATTTTCATCTGTGCTATGAACATGTTAAATTTCTTTTCAATATGCCAACCCCTTCATATAGAAACAGGTGTTCAAAAAAGACGCATCCGCGATTTTTTTACAATGAAAAAATTAGAAATTCGTGATGTCATTAAATATTCAAATAAAAAAGGTTTATCTTGACAAGAAATTAGTAATGATATGGTAAATGTGTTAGGTGAAAGTGCTCCTTTATATCCAATAGTAAAAAATTGGTTACGTGGTCGTAAGAGCATTGAGGATGAACCACAAGTGGACATCCAAAAACAACAACAACAACAGAAATTGTAGCTAAAGTGTATGATGTGGTATTAAATGATCGACATATAAAAAAGCGTAAAATAGCTAATATCATGGGCATCTCAAATAATCGAGTCCATTTAATTTAGCATGAAGAACCACAGATGAAAAAGCCTTCTGCAAGATGAGTGTCGACCAAAAACGCATGAGAATGAAATTTTCTGAAGCTTGTTTGGATCGTTTTAAGAAAATTAAAATTTATTTTTGATCAATTAAATGTAAAAATTCGACAAAAACGTCCCGGCTTACAAGACAAAAAAATATTTTTTCAACAAGTCACCGCACCAGCGCACAAGAGTGTTTTAACAATGGTTAAAATCAACGAATTACGAGTTGCTTGACCACCCAACACCTGATTTAGCTCCTAGTGACTTGTAAACCACTTTTTTGAAGGCCTTGAGGAAAACTATTTTAATCAAGAGCTATAATTGCTGGATAAGCGTTGGACTAAGTGTATTGAAGTTCCATGAGATTATATTGAAAAATAAAAATGTTTTTGAAAAACTAACTATTCTCTTTCTGTGCTAGGCTAAGAAGTTTCCGAACCGCCCTCGTATATCGCAAAAGCGTTACTGTAAATAGTAAATTTTTGCTGACAATTTAAAAAGAAAAATTTAAGGAATTTAAACAAACACATAATACATACATATGTATGGATGTACGTATGTATTATCAATATATGTACATAATAACTATATATATTATGTAGTATGTATACAGAGTATCCTTGTGTTCAAACATACAGACACAAATATGTACATACATACATATATTTAAGTCACATCTACACAAAGATATTATATGTATGTATATAGTATTATAGTATATAATAATAATCTTATTAATATTATCCCTACATATTTACAGCATACATACTCGTACATAATTATCCTTTCTTTATCGATTTTCTTTCCTTTTTTATATGTACTTTATTTTCGCTTTTGTTACTGCTGCTGTTGCTGCTGCTCCTTATACAACAACCACACAAACTTATAGTTTGTTTACGCAAACTTGAGGATTTCGATAATGCTTTCACAGCTTTTGAACGTGCCAGTGCAATCTCTGCTGCGGCTCTTCCCTCTTCAACTACCACAACCTCCGCTACTGTATCAAATACAGCAAACACCAACTCAAGTGCGAATAGTAGTGGATCAACTAATTGTACTCGTATTACTACATCTCATAATCCTTTAATACATCTAAATTTTGCTCTATTCTGTTATGAAACCGGCCGTTTGGCATTGGCTACCGAACAATACAATCGTTTTGTTGGCTGTGCCCAGGATTTGATGCTGTTGCCAACTGAAGTAAGTGTGTCACAATTAAGAGATTTACAATGGATTTACTCAGTCGGCCAGTGGCATTGACATTGACATTGCTACAGAGCCAATGACAGTGACTTTCGTTACAATTTGTGCAAACATAAGAACAAATGTATTTGCACTAAAATGTGAATGTAAACAGAAAAAATAATAATGAAAACAAATTTGAGCAAAAGAAAAAAATAAAAAATTCATAAACCTAAATACATACATATAGGGTGGAAGTGCATGCATATGTGCGTATATACTTACATACATATGTATATTATATACTACATACGAGTATGTACTTAAAAACAAAACAAAAGTGGTGAAATATTAGAAATATTTTATGATTGTACAGTCTAGTCTGTACAGTAAGTGGTGAAAGTGATGCCCCAAAATTTAACTAAGATTTTAATTAAATAGAATACATATGTACATTAGGATGGCCCCAAAATAAAGTTGCGGTAAAAACCATTTGGGTTAAATTGCATGATGTTTATAATCAGGAATTTCAACTATTTATTTAAGTATATTCTATGAAAATATAAAAAAAAAATAAATTTTGTCTGAAATTTTGAAAATTTTTGAATTTAAAAAAAGTTTTTTTTTAATTATTGATAATCCATGGAATGCCAAATTTACATATAGTTCCTTTGAAAGAAATGTGAAAAAAAATTAAAAAACCTCTAAAAAGAACATTTTTATCCTTTGATCCAGCTCACCACATATTGACCGCAGGACAAAAAAATTGAGAAACGTAGTCTTAAAATGAATCAAATTTTCATATTAGTCGGGAACATCGATACCTTATTTTTTCTCCATACAAACCGGGCCACCCTAATGTACATACATACGTACGTAGTTATTAAATAGCTGTACAAAATGCATTGAAAGTTCTGTATTCTAAAGCACACTACTTCCAAGCCGTGTATTTCAGTGTAAACATTATCAACAAAACAAACATAACAAAACATGACTATCACTGAAACAAAACAAGCACCATTCGAAAAGTTTCTCTCTATAGTTTTGTTAGTGCTTGTATGTTCAAATGAAGTAGAACATCAAACCAAAAGCAGACAATGAAATAAAAAAAAACGGTAAATTACACCAAAAGCATCGAGTACACTAGAACAAACATAAAAAAGCGTAAAAATGTAAACAGAAGTGTTAGTAAATAATATCATTTAGGAGGGAAAACACCTTGCAAATACATACTATCTAATTTTTTCATAATTTTAACTATCTTATTTTTGTGATTTTTCTAAATTTTAGTAACCTTAAATACATATGTATGTATTAATATGTATATATATTGAAATGGATGCATTAAATGCAGGTGAAATTATAAATTTTTTGCGAAATTTTACATATATTTTTCTTTAAAGAAACTTACAAGCGAACCTCAAAGCTTAAGCGAAATAAAGATAAAAGTTATTTCTGGTGAGTACAAAGCGGTCTCAAAGCAGACTAAGTATGTATATACATAAAGTGTATATAATATGCATATGGGTATTTCCATGAAATGGTCCACCGTGACTTAAAAAATCACAACGCTCGCATAATTTTTTTTGAAGGAAAAAATTAAATTAGATTAATTGTAGTATATTTTTATTTTTCATTTTTGAATAAAAGTTTAATTTTTTGGTAAAAAAAATATATATACATATGTACATATACATATGTATATAAAATTACTAAAATATGTATGAAAGTAAAAAGTGTCACGTGCGTAATGTAACGTGCGTAATCAACAAATTATTTTTTTCTTAGCAAATTTATGCATAGTTGTTTTTGAACAATGCATGATTATAAAGGTCCATTATTAACCTTTATAAAAACATTTTTTCCGAAATAAAAATTTCCTACAATTCGCTTAATTTCGCACTTTTTCTTACGGCTCTAAAAGGCACTTCCATTTTTTGTCACGTGCGTAAGTCAACTTTGGTTGCAGGGAACTTGGGTACCCAGTGCTCAATTTTCCAATATATATACTTTTTGAAAAGTCTCATCACATACAATGAACGATTCTATAATTTCATTCTAAAATTCCAATCCATTTCCATTTTCACAATATTCAAAAACAATTAAACGTGTAGAAATGTCGCGTGCATAACCATGGAGACACCCATATATATGTATATATACATACATACATATATATTTTTTTTTATATGAATTGTGATATTTTATTTTATTTGTTTTTCCAAATGTGAATTAAAAAAATTTTATTTTTTCGATTTTTATGTTCATTAAAAATTCAAAAGTCTCTTTGCAAGTTTGTCTACGAGTTATTTAAACATGTTTTGAATGTTTCAAAATAGTTTTGATGTTCTACTTCATTTCTCTTCTACTTCAGCTTTTTTATACCCTCCACCACCAAGAGTGGCGAATGAGGGTATATTACGTTTGTCATTCCGTGTGAAACTTTTTTAATATTCATCTGAGACCCAACAAAGTATATATATTCTTGATCCTTGTGAAATTCTAAGTCGATTGAGCCATGTCCGCCTGTCTGTCCGTCAGTGTAAAACAATCTCACATCCAAAATACACAACGTAATTTCACAGAATTTCCAGAAAACTGTTTTGTATTTTCTTAGGCAGTTTGATATTGGAAATCAGCAAAATCCGTAAAGCAAAACCAGAGTTACGGACCAAATTGTGAGACAACCTTGATAAAAATTTTATATTTTTTGTCGATTTTATTGCAATATTTTGAAATATATTGCAGATAATACCATGAAATTTTATGTACATTATTTTTATGATAAAAGAAAAAAGCTTGAGGAAAATAGTGAGAATCGGTTCATGATGTTTTCATAGCCCCCATACAAAAATCTTCCCGAAATATTGCTCAATTATACATAAATGCTTATAAAATTAAAGTATCAATACAAAATTCAGCAAAAATAAGTTTAATGCAAAAAAAAAACGCAAAACGAAATTTTTTTCAAAATTGTGGATTTTGTTATAAATTTTTTCAGTTTTTGCAAAATTTACGTTTTTTTTACAATTATTTACAACTTTTATATTCAGGCATCATTGATTTGCATCAGATGAAGTTATAACCCGACCTTTACGAACAAAACTTAATTATAAATCACTCATCTTGAATATTTTCGTTATTTTATTTTTTGTTTCCCTTAACCACTTATCTAAAATGTTCTCTTATAAATCACTCTCTCAGTGATATAAAAAAAAATTAAAATTAAACCACCAAAAATTAAAGTGGACCCGCTATTTTCGGTCTCTGCTAGTTCCTATATTCCTTCAACTTTTATATAGGAATTTCAATATTTCACTATATTTTGTATTATGTATTTAATACAATAAATATTAAAAATAATATTAATCTCATAATAAATAATATTATTAATATTAAAAATTGTTATATTATATTATTTTTTTCGAAACACATGCAACAAATTTATAAAAATATATAGGGTGTTTTTTAGATTTATTAAACTTTATGTTGGTAACTGGCGACCATCAATCAAGTGATTTTTGTTTAGTTTGGTTTGGCATTTCAACATAAATAGACTGACGCCTGAACAAGACTTCCAGATGGTGCAAATTTATTTTGAAAATTACGGTTCTGTGTTTCTTTTTTTTTTTTTTTGAATTATAGAACTTTGTAATTGAATAAACCAAAGATGATTTTTTTTAAATTGGCATGACATTTACTTCATTCGAAAGATAATCTTTTGGCATTATAATTTAAATATGACTTGTGGCATATGACCGCTACGGCTGGCTCGGACATAGTCTAATCTTGAGGTCCAATTTTCGATGACTTTTTCCAATATTTGTGGCCGTATAGCAGCAATAACGCAGCAAATGTTGTCCTCCAAGTGGCCAATCGTTTCGGGCTAGCTTGAAACATAAATCACTTGACAGCTGACAAAATGAGCGCCAGTTAAAAAAGTGTTGCCAACTTAAAATTATATACATCTAAAAAAACACCCTATACATATGCTAAGAAAAAATTATAGTAACAATATTTTAAGTTGTAGTCTGAATTCTTTAATACTGAGGGTACTGTAGCTTAACTGGCATTTGATCATTAAGCATGACTTGGTATTTGTAGTCCGGATTCGATTCCTAGCCGCTGTCACTCAAACAATATCAGTTGCTGATAATTATTAGTTTTCTTCTATATATCATAACTAATATTTATCACAGCGCCCTTCTTCGGTGGTATAGCATTGAAACACGCCACCGAAGTAAAATAATTAAATAAAGGCTATAAAACCAAGCTTTAACATTAATGCGCCTACTCACCACCAGAAAGAGCTACAATTCTGCACTAAAAACAAACATAATGCGCAATTGCAGAGTTGTGATATAAAAAGCTTTCTTCTTTCACCACATTTTACTCCTTCAACCTAACCCCTTTCCAAAGAAAGTAACGCAGGTATATATAGGCATATTAATTGCCTGAGTGTTACTTCTCTTTAAAAAAAAAATATATATATACCTGTATGTACTTTCATTTTATTGTTTTACTAAAACAAATATAATATGTATTTCGATATTATTTCAGAATACCTCCATGAATGTATTTTAAAATAATATTGTGGTTTTCACTGGTTTTAAGCTGTCTTTTTAATGACGATATGTTTATTTGAATACGAACCCATCCATGCTACTGTTTAAATCATGCATATTTTATCTGAAAAGAACTAGTTGATTATCAGTGGCACCCAGGCATTTATGATATCTTATATATCTTTTTTAAATATAATATAAAGCAAATTAATAGCTGATTTCCCCAATAATATTCTTTCTTTCTTTCCCCAGTTTCCCAAACCAAAAATTGTATTCCCGTTTGCCAAAAATAATCCCCCATTAATCCCCTAAGCTGGCAACACTATTGTAATTATTGTTTCAAGTTCGAATTTTTATTTTACAATAGAGAAAAATATTTTACAAATTATTCAATGCTTATAATATAATTACAAAATTTTATAATTAAAGTATAAACAAAGTATTTTATTTCTACAAACACTGCTCTTAAATAATATACATTTAAAAAGCAGCGCAATAAAAAATAAAAGCACCAAACTGAACATTAAGAGTGGTTTGTGGTTTAATAATTTTAAATGAAACAACTAAAAAATCACTTGTAATTCCCTCATTGAGGTAATTTAAAATATCAGCGCATGATATTATTACAAACAAGCAAATTGTGTCAGAGGTAAATATGTACCACAACATGATGTTTATAGCCAAAGTTAAAAAGAAAAAAAGTTGTATACGCATTAAGGAGGCACTAAAAATTAAATTTTCTAAAAATGTTTTCCGTAAACTAAAACCCAAGTGCTATAAATGATAGCACACTCTAAAAACGTTTACAGGTTACACGAGTTGCTTTTCTCAATTAAAGATTATTCACAAAATTATTAAAGGTTTTAGTAATTTTGAGTTTTTCATATAAAATAACGATTTTTATTTAGAAATGTAAGTGTTACCAATTGACATTAGCTACTTAGTGTAGTATTCTATGTCATAGCTTACTGAGATGGGATTTTTCTCAAGCATATTATGAAAGTAGTTTCACAACAAGTAACATTATAAAAAATCTTACAACCCGGTCATCCTGTCCTATCACTGTCCTCAGTGATAACATGCAATAAAAAAAATAGTAGAATAATTTGCATAACATGGGAAATAACACCCACCACGGAACACATAAAAATTCGCTCAACGTGGGAAATCACACTCATTACGG
Organism: Bellardia bayeri; assembly: GCA_950370525.1. Lineage (NCBI taxonomy): Eukaryota > Metazoa > Arthropoda > Insecta > Diptera > Calliphoridae > Bellardia > Bellardia bayeri. Next base: position 63,361,510 of record OX493268.1, read on the forward strand.
AACCAACAACAACTCGCTCAACGGGTCAATTGATCCTAATTCACAATTAAACGCTTATTTACAAAGTTATTAAGAGTTTTAGATATTTTGACAATTTTTCGGGGATTTATGACCATATAAACCATATAAAAGTATTTGTAAATCACAAAGTGTTTCACATAATGAGTTCCAGAAGTAAGACACCCATAAGAGAATTTGAAATTGAAATTGAAGAACTAGTTATTTTAAAAAAGTTGTATAGGGTGTTTTTAGATGTTTTTTTTTAGAAGTGTAGCAACACTTTTTTAACTGGCGGCCATTTTGTTAGCTGTCTAGTCGTTTATGTTTTGTTTGGTTTGGCATTTCAACATGAATATATTGACGCTTCCAAATTGTGCAAATTTATTTTGAAAATCATGGTTCTGTTCGAAATACTTATCGCGCATTATGTCCATTTTACAGTCAAAATAATCGTTCATCAGAGCAATTAATTCGATTAACTATGGAATGTTTTCGCACGACGTGTACTCTAAATTATAACGCGCATTCAGACAGACGTCGTACAGTGCGTGCAGAAGAAATCATTGCTGCTGTAGTGTAGAGGAAGATTTTGCGGAAAGATCTTGCTTTGAAGCCACACGTTCACATGACAAGGCGTAGATTCGGTGAATGGATCCAAAACAAGATTGCTGCTGGAATCGATTTTTATAAGAGAATTTTGTTTAGCGATGAAGCTTACTTACACAAAACTGCCGTATTTAGACTGATGATCTTCCTCAAGTGTATGTTGCGACACCGTTACATCCAGCAAAACTGACTGTTTGGTGTGCTTTATGGGCTGTTGGAATAATTGGTCCATACTTCTCTAAAAACGAAGCTGGCCGGAACGTTACAGTCAAGAAATTACTACCTACAATGTTTTTTATTTTAATAGAGATAAAAATTAAAAAATATCAGGTTCTTTTTCACTCCATACCACAAAACTATTACAATTCTTGGAAAAAAAATACTTGCAAGACTGACTATTGCCAAACAAATGTGTCTTAATTTGTTTTTAACAAAGTATTGTTAAACTTATGTTACTATAAAATACAATATTTTTGTTATAAGAAAGTATTACAAAGACGTCTTTAATTATATAATGCCAAGAATTCCTTATTGTTTGTTATTATAAAACTTTTCTAAAAACCAATAAACCATTTTAATAATCAGTGGTCGGCATAAACAGATCATGAGTTGTATTCTGTTCCAAATCTCCCTCTACAATTTTCAAATCTCCTTCAACAATTTTGATAATATTATGACTTTATTATTCTATGTTGAGTCAAGTTATTTCACCATTTTTTTTTATTATTATTATTATTTTACAAATATTTATATACATACATATGTATGTACATATTTTGCTATTTTACTCTTTTATATTTTGACTTAAATTATTATTTTTTTCTTTTCTTTCTTATTGTAGTATAAATTTCAAGCAACTAAACTTAAATCCATATTGAAAATATCCTCAAGTCATATTTTAAGTTGTGGTGACACAGCAACAACTACGAGTACTACAATAGATGTTGCCACAGATGCTGAAGTTTGTGAAGCAACTGATGCTGGCGCTAGGAGTATTTACAATTATGTAAATGTAGATAACATCGATGGAAACGTTGTTGTTGTTGATGATGATGCTGATGCTGAGATGAAGAACAACGTCAATGACAAATGCAATGTCAGCACTGTGAATGATAAAGCTAAAGACAAAGACAAATACTTTTCAAATGTTGCAGAGGATAATGCCACAATATTTCTAAAACAAAAATCAAAAATACCATTAGAAGTAAATGCAGTGGTCAACTGAGAATTAATTGTACGTACCAGAGGATGACTAAACTAACTGACGGAATTGTAATGTTTTTTTTTTACATACATAAATACATTTGTATACTTACATTTATATGTACATATCACTGATTTAGTTCAAAACTGTCATAAATCAAAAAACTGGATTTTTGTTTTACCTTTTTTTTTGCAGATCTTGTGTATGACACAGTATTCTATAGAAAATCGTATGTGCGACAGAGTTTTTCTCTAATATTTTACATTAATATGTTAACATTTTTGGCAAAAATCTGTTATTTTCATATATGACAGTCTTGACGTAACTGAGTGATTTGTATCAAAATACTATCATAGAAATTGCATGCGAATATACATATACAGTGGCTCACAACTTCTTTTATGCAGTGCATTTTTTTGTTTATTTTCAAAACTCCATAAGAGGAAAACTAACAGGAACTTAAAAAAGAAATTAGAGTCATTTACAGTGAGAAGCAAAACTGTCTGGATCTATTGCATTAAGGAAGTAAGGTAATGATGCGCTCATGCAGCCTATGCCAATAGTATTTTTTTCCATCTGACTGGTATCGGTTGACTTTCGTTTCGTGTCTCCAAATAACCTGTTTCCAGTCATCTACAACCCAATTTTTGTAGGTTTTACAGAAATGAAGGCGTTTTTTCACATTTCTTTCGGAAAGTGCTGGCTTTTTCTTTTTCACACTGGCTACTAACCAATTCTATTTAATGCGCGTCTAACCGTCCAGGAACTGACATCCTTACCAATACTTTTTGTAGCATTTTTCGGGGTCTTGATGTCATTATTATGTAGCAAACGTTCAATCTGCCGATCAGTCCTGGTCGACCCCTTGGTTATTATTGCAAGCTACATTACGCCGTTTTTTTATATCATTTACCGTGGATTTACTTAAATTTAATTTTTCAGCAATTTTATGGCATGAATAATTATTTTGCAACAAATTTATCACATTGTTTTAAATATCAGTTGGCGTTTTTCTCATTTTTAAAGATCTTTTAATTTCTTATTGAAAAATCAAGTTAACCACTTAACAGGTCAAACAATAATGCACAAATATAGCAATAAAATCTTGATAACGAGATCGCAATATCGTGAAAGTGTTTATTTCTTGTACTGTGCAAAAGTGTCTAAACAGTGAATTTTTTGTTTTTTTTTTTTTAATTTTTTTAATAAATTTATGTGAGTGTTTGAGCTTTAGAATTTAAAATAAGGTTCAAGTAAATAAAAAATATACATATATATGATAATATACCTATATATATTTGTATTATTATCATTACCTTACTTCCTTAATGCAAAACATCCGGGCAGTTTTGCTTCCCACTGTAAATGAAAAGATGTTACAGTTTAACAAACAAAAAACATTTATTGCAAAAATTTACATTGTAATATATTAAAACAAAAAAAAAACAATAAAATGCTCGTTTTTTACATCACAGCTTATTTTATGCAGTCAATTTCTACTGTACCGCTATCTCAATGCAGCGTTGTTGGTTTTTCGTTTTCTTTTTTTTTCTACTTCAGTATTTTCTGTTGAATTGTGAGTTCGATTTTGTAACATCAAGTGTCAATTTAAAATAGTTTAAATGAGTCCGCGTACAACGATAGAACAATGAAAATTGATTTTAAAACATATACAAAATGGTCACTTACAGCGAAATGCAGAAATAGCTGAAATGGTTAACATTAAAGCTTCCGCAGTCCAAACAATCATTGAGCACTTTATCCATGAAAATCGGGTTCATAACAAGGGTAGAAAAGCACCAAACAAATTTTTAATGAGCATTATGAGCGACACAGCTTCACAACTGGCCTACGAAGTTGAAGGTGACGTGGGCAAACAATGGTTGGCGTTGAAACTATTCATGTCATATCTGGCGCCAACATGATTTTAATGGCTGAGTTTTCGACAAAAACCCGTTTATAAATCTGAAAAACAGACTGTACAGGCTAAACTTCGCCCAAGAACATGTTTGTAAGGAATCGGCTTTTTGCAATTTCAGATAACATGACGTATGTTAAATCGATTCGTAAGCAAACATTTTCGAAATATAATGTATAAAGCATATAAATTCGAACGAGTTTTCTTTAGAAATGAGTAACAAAATAACCTCCCGAGATCTCAACAAAGAAAACCTAAAGGCAACAGTGCAGCATGGTGGTGGCAGTATCATTGTTTGGGCCTGTATATCAGCTGTTAGTATTGTGAATTTAACATTTGTTAAAACAACCATGGACAAGTTTAAGTTTAAATTTAGATTCCGAAGGACAACTTGTTGGCAACCGCAGAGAACCTGGGTATAAAATCAGATTTTAGATTTTATCAGGATAACGATAACAGTCGCCAGACTTTAATGTTGTTGAAAATTTATGGTCAATTTTAGAAATCAGCAAAAGAAAACATAAAATTTCTAACAAAAACGATTTAAAAAAAGCTGGTTGAATATTTCGCCGAGTATTAGCCAAAAACTATTCGCATCTATGCCAGATAACCTTAAACCTGGTCTAGATAAATATTAAAAATCAAATATTAAATTGTATACATAATTTCCATTTTAAATTTCAAGTTTTCGAAACCTGTACTTGTCTGCCTAAAATAACCTGTGACGTGAAAAACCCAATATTGTTTTGTTTTTTATACCCTTCACCTTCATGAGAAGGGTATATATAAATAAGTTTGTCATTCCGTTTGTAATTTCCACAATATAATTTTCCCACCCTATAAAGTATATATATTCTGGATCCTTACAGATAGCGGAGTATATTAAGCCATGTCCGTCTGTCTGTCTGTCTCTTAAAATCAATTTTTTGAAGTCCCAAGATATCTTCGGGATCCAAATCTTCAATAATTCTGTCAGACATGCTTTCGAGAAGTTTGCTATTTAAAATCAGCAAAATCGGTATAGGCCAACCATAGTTATGGACCGATATGTGAGACAACCTCCATAAAAATTTGATATTTGTTGTCCATTTTATTGCAATATTTTGAAATATATTGCAGATAATACCATGAAATTTTGTATACGTGTATACGTGCGGAAAATAGTATGAATCGGTCCATGATTTCTCATAGCCCCCATACAAAAATCTTCCCGAAATATTGCTCAATTATACAATAATGTCTATAAAATTTAAATATCAAGACAAAATTCAGCAAAAATAAGTTTTATGCAAAAATAAATCGCAAAACGAAATTTTTTTTAGTTCGGTCTATGTTTGACCATAGCCCCCTTATAAAGTCTACTTCCAAAATTCACTTAAATACGTTTAAACATATATAAATAATGTTAAACGGCTAAAACTTGATATGAATAATCTTTATAGACAAATAAATTGTTGTACTAAATTTTATGGTGGTCGGCCCAGAATTGGTCATAGCTCCCATACAAGGATCTCATCTGAAAGACATTTATCCCTATATATATTGTATAAATATCGGAACTTTACACAAATCATTAACATATATACAAAAATCATCCCACAAAATTTTGTAAATTTCGGTCTATTTTTAACCGTATGTCCCATATAAAGCCCTCTTCCGAAAATTACTTTAATACTCAGAAATCTCTTATAAATAAGGGTAGCAATTCAAAATTTTACACGGATCATTACCATACATGCCGAAATCAAACTGCAGAATTTTGAGAATATCGGTCCATATTTGACTATGTCCCCCATATAAGTTCCACTTCCGAAATCCACGCTAATACTAATATATATCTTAAATATACCGTTATTATGTTGAAATTCGACGTGTAATATCCTCATATGCATGAAAATCACTGTTCCAAAATTTAAGAAGATCGGCCCATAATTTGTCTTAGCTGCCATATAAAAATTTCCAAAAAAAACAAATTCGGGTCAAAAAATATTCTTTTCGGATTTAACCCATATTCGGTTCATATTTTATAATCATGAGATATATCGTTGGAAAGGTATTTTTAATACCTTTTGTTTAATGTATTACAAATTATCATACACCCAGTAGTTCCCGAGATATAGGCCGATATATTTTCAATTTTACGGGTCCGCCCCCTCGAAATAGGCGTGACCGCCAACAAATTTTTTTTTTGCTGGCTTCTCCTCTAAAAGCCCTATTTGATGAAGTTTTTTTTTTAGCAAAGTCACTAAAACCGAATTGTTCCCCTTTTTTATACTCTGTTTGTTAAATTAGACTCAAGATTATTATGAACATCAGACAAACTCTGTAAATTATGGTAAGAATTGGTAATTAAATCAATTAAAAATGGTAAAAATTAAACAAAATTTCAAAATATTTAAAATAAATTATGTTGGTCGTAAAATTGTCTTTCAAACAATATATAAAATAATAATTAAATTTGCACTAAAACTGAATAGAAAACACAGAATAAGGATATTTTAGTCCTATAACCAGTGTAGTTTTTGTATTTCTTATTACGTTTAGGTGGAGGGTATTTAGGATTCGGCACAGCCGAATATAGCACTCTTACTTGTTTTAATTGGGTTTGGGTACATTTAAATAAATAAAGACTCGTTATATTTTCTTCAAACTACTTGAGGCTTTTATTTTGCAATTAAAAAGAATCCGGTTTATTTAAAGGAAATAAACCACCGTTTTTAAAATGTTAAAACGTAAGAATATAATATATATATATATATATGTTATATATATATATATATACATAATATAATTATGCATCCACAACAAAGGTAAAGGGTATGTTGGATTCGGCATAGCCAAATATAGCACTCCTACTTGTTTTTTTTAGTTTTAATATATTAAAATGTACATATTTTCAATAAATTATTTTTGTTTGTTAAGGTACGGTCAAATATTGGCAAATATTTACTCAAAAAAGCGTCATCACTTATTTTAGCACAAATTTCTTTGACGTTGTTTACTCTTACAAGAGTTTTGCAAGATCAAGCATCATCAAATGAAATAAAATAAAACTAAATATTTTTTGTGTCTTGTTCAAAATAAAAGAATTTTTTTTCAATAAATAAACGAATTCATATAGATTTTATTTAGTGGTTACGTCTTTTTCGGCAAATATTTGCCAAGTGTAACCGTACCTTGAAACTATAACATTTTTTTTTCTTTTGAATGACAGCAATTTATTTTTTAAGTTCCTATTAGTTTTCATTTTCATTAAGCTGTGAGCCACTGTAAACATATATTCATAGAAATTGCATGTGCATACTTACATACATATATATTTAATTTAAAATAAAAACTCTTGATTTCAAAACCGATAAAAATCATTATAAAGTTTTATTTGCATTTTTGTTAACTGTCCTGTCCAACAATAAAATGTTTTTAAGGGATGAGAATTATGTACATATGTTTAATTTAAATAATATATTAAGCGGAGTAGTAATTTAAAGAGATTATAATCTGTCAAGGACAAAAAGAGGTGCAGGGACTGTCACTAGTGTATACTATGCGATAACAAATAAGAGAGAAAAAAAGTAAGAGTTAATATTCGGCTGTGACGAATCTTACATACCCACCACTAATATAACAGTAGTACATATTGATTTATTCATTTTTTTATCGTTAACGATATTTATAGAAGTTCTTTTATTTTTCGTATCCCTCACATGTGAGCCCTCATCTATTTGAGGCTTATTAGATATTTATAGATATGTATTACAGTTATTCTCTGAAGTGGATCTTATATAGGAACTATGGCCAATTATGGATTAATCTTCACAAATCCAAAAGTAAAACGTTTTTCAATAGGGACGCTACAAAAGTAGACCGATAGGGACAGCAAGCGAAGCCATATTTTTGCCGCTCTTTTGACATTTCTCTTCAGTAAGGTTTGTCATTTCATGATGGAAAGATATACGAGCTAACAACGAGTCGAAATTATTAAAATTTACTAGCGAAATTCGGAGTCAGTGGCCTCAACGTTGGAGGGCTCTATCGTGCCTTCCATAGACGAACACATATACGAACATGGATCGTCTTAAAATCGTCCATGAATATATATACTTTATATATACATACTTTTAAATGTGCGGAAAATAATATAACGATTCGCTTCGTTTATTTGAGACAAGACACACAATTATTTAGTTAAATATGATTTGATGCTGTTTGATCTTATAAAACTCTTGTAAGAGTAAACAATGTCAAACTAATTTCTGATAAAGCAAGTGGTTACGCTTTTTTCAGTATACATTTGCCATGTGGGACCGTACATTAACTCGTTATTTACATAATTTTGCATGTTGTATTTTTCAAAAAAAAATAATACTATATGTATTACTTTTCTCTAAAGAAAGGTAAATCAGGTTATCAAAAATATGAATATCTGATTTTACTCAGACGAACATATCACTCTAACTTGTTTTCTTTTGGAGCATTCACATTCTATAGAAAAACATATTTTTTTTTGTTCGAGAGAAATGCCAGTAAAAATAAGAAGAAAAATAAACAAATTTCTCAAAAATACAAAAATAAATGAATGAAATCTTGGAAAATTGAATTTCATTGCCAGAATGAGGTCAAGTTTAAACATCTATATATATAAAAATGAAATGGTCCATGTATGTAATGGCATCACGTGAGAACGGCTGTAGCGATTTGGCGGATTTTTTTTCGATTCGAAATTCTCAGGAGATGGTTTGTAAAGAAAAAAATTTCAAGTAAAACTCGGAAATTTCAAGTTTTTAATATATTGCCTCCTTTTCACTTCTCATTTTTCTTAATAAGAGACATTTTTTGCAAAAACTCGAAGAACTGGCACCAAAACCTCCTTTTCACTTCTCATTTTTTTAAGTATAAGACAATTTTATGAAACCTCCAAGAACTAAATATTACTGCCTCATTTTCACTTCTCATTTTTCTTAATAAGAGACATTTTTGAAGAACCTTAAAGAACTGATACCAAAGCCTCCTTTTCACTTCTCATTTTTTTAAATATGAAACAATTTTATGAAACCTCCAAGAACTAAATATTACTGCCTCATTTTCACTTCTTATTTTTTTAAATATGAAACAATTTTATGCAACCTCAAAGAACTAAATATTACTGCCTCATTTTCACTTCTCATTTTTCTTAATAAAACACATTTTTGAAGAAACTTGAAGAACTGATACCAAAGCCTCCTTTTCACTTGTCATTTTTTAAGTAGGAGAAAATTTTAGCAAAACTCAATTCATTTTTTGTGTGATTTTATATAATTTTTGGTGAGTACTATCTTAAAATTAACAATTTTTATAAGTAGAAAAAAAAGAACATAAGTAATATACATACATACATATGTATATTTGAATACATTTTGGGTCAGAGCTAAATTTTTTGTGAAACAATGATCAGAAAAAAATGCACTTACACAGATAAAAAGTGGTTAAAATTGAACTTATATTCTAAACAGACTAAAAATGTAAATTTTGCTTCGTCCGATAAATAGTTATCGGTCAAATTATGAACGTTGACTAAATTTAAATTATTCGATTCGAAATTTTCATATGGTTTGTAAAGAAAAAAATTTCAAGTAAAACTCGGAAATTGTATGTTTTTAATGTATTGCCTCCTTTTCACTTCTCATTTTTTTAAGTATGAGACAATTTTAGCAAAATTCAATGCAGGTTATGGAGGCATCTTCTTTCTCGATGCACCTGGCGGTACAGGCAAAACGTTTTTACTTTCCCTCCTGTTGGCTTCAGTTCGTTCACAAAACCAAATTGCACTTGCAGTAGCCTCCTCTGGGATTGCTGCAACCCTATTAGAAGGAGGAAGAACTGCCTTTAAACTTGCAAACCGTAGATGAGCCAACATGTAACAGTTCAAAACAATCAACGTTTGCAAAAGTACTTCAAAACTGCAAAGTCACTATAATGGCTCACAAACGAGCATTAGAGACACTTAACAGAACATTAAGAGACTTGTGAAATAATCAACAAATATTTGGAGGGATGATGGTTTTATTGGCCGGAGACTTTCGCCAAACGCTGCAGTCATTCCAAGGTCAACACCTGCTGATGAAATTAATGCTTGCTTGAAGTCATCATCTTTATGGAAAAATCGAAAACTCTCAAATTAACAGAAAATATGCGAGTTTCTCTTCAAAATGATCAATCAAAGCAATTGTTAGGCATTGGCAATGGAAAAATACCGACTGACTCTACCACAGGCAATTTACAACGTCTAAAGAAATGTTTTACAAATCTTGTTGATGTTGTTTGTGTTAATTGTTAACTTTAGATGAACTTGTTAATTTTTGTTATGTTTCGTTATGGTTTTCATAGTTTTTATGTTAAATAAACTGAAATGAAAACGAAGTCTTAGTTTTTTTTTAAAGCTTTATTGTAAAATTTACCTAAATTTTAGTATAAAAACCCGTCCAGAAAGTAGAATAATTCGAATCGCCCTAAAAACACAGTGGTTCTAATTTCCGAGCGTCTACTGTATTTAAAACTGAAAAATGAAAATTATAACTATAGAAAAACTTGCGTATAACAGTTTTTCTGTAGAAAATCTTCTGTCTAAAGGTATTTTCTATAGAAAATCTTGTGTATAATAGCTTTTTCTATAGAAAAACATGTGTATAACAGCTTTTTCTGTAGAAAAACTTGCGTATAACAGTTTTTCTGTACAAAATCTTCTGTCTAACTGTTTTTTCTATAAAAAAAAACCTTCTGTATAACAATTTTTTAATAGATAATCTTGTGTATAACAGTTTTTTTATAGAAATGTCTATATAAAAGTTTTGCTATAGTAAATCTTGTGTATACAATTTTTTTCTATGCAAAATCTTGTATATATGTATGTAATAGCTTTAAAAAAAACTTGCATATAAAAGATATTCTGTAGAAATTTTTATGCATAACTGTTTTTTTTTCTACAACAAACCTTCTGTGTAAAATTTTTTAATAGAAACTCTTCTGTATAGCAGTTTTTTTTTCATAGAAAACTTGCGTATAACAGTTTTCTATATTAAAAATACTTTGGATAACAGTTTTATCTATAGAAAAACTTTTTATAACAGTTTTTTTCTATAAAAATATGTCTGAAATTGCTGTACAAAATCGAAAATAAATATAATATGTAGGTATGAATGACATCAAAGTTTTTTCCTGATTTTGTGATAGAGGTAATAATAAATTGAATTCTCATTCACAATAAAGACCTACAAAACTATGGTGCAAACATTAGCTAAAAAATGGTTTAAATATAAACTAAATAAATGCAGCCAACTACAATGGATTTTCTTTCCACATATATATTTATTTCTTTGATTCTAATACCTACTAGAAAAGTAATGCAAATTTGTAATAACTTTACAACACTTTTTATTACTTTTATTTACCAACTCTTCGCAGGCCAATGACAGCCAAAGAGTTGAACTGACATTTATCAGAAAGCAAAAATATTTTGACAGTTGTAATTTTATTCTGCCGAATTACGGAAGAAATAACAACTAAGCTTATAATTTTATGATCTAAAGAGAAATTTCGCAAATAAAATTTTTTAAAAAAGTATTAAATAATTTATAAACTTAAAAACAGAAGTACAGTATTTCAAATAAATAGAACAATAAAATCATTAAAGTATTTACAAACAAGCAGCCTAGAACTCTAAAGAACTTCTGTTTACTTTCACAAAAACTTGAAGAAAAAAAAACAGCTGGTGGTTGTTCATTGAGGAAAGCAGAAATTCTATGAGCAAAGGTAAATAATAATAATTATGTTATACTATGAGTTTTAATAAATAAATGGCTTTATAAAGTAGGAAATAATTAACTGGTTTTCATTCATATCTCTAAATTACACGCCCACTTTGACCGTTTTAGACAAGTGCATTACTGAAAAAGTGAAAAGGCGACAAGATGCCGTAGCATTTGTAGATACACAGGATCTAGAATTGTTCTAAGAAGGCGCAAATTAATAAATCAATATAGGTACCCCTTTACATGTGATAAGAAACAACTTTATTAGTTTTAATTTATTTAGCAGTACAACCTTTGATTGAATATTGTTTCTCAACTATTCTTGATGTATTGACAAAAGCAGAGCTAGCATAAAGTGTGTTCTTGTTTCATTATTTAATTTCTATAAAATTTATGAAAATATAATTAATAATAAATTTTATGCAAACAATATTATTTTACAGGAACATCGAATACCGGCTTTTCTAAAAATGTTTTCATTAATTAAAGCAGATATTATCCATCACATTTGAAGACTTTAAAGTTTTTAAAAAGGGAGCATGAGCAAATGTTTACTTTTTAATTATAAAATTAATTAATTAAACAAATAATTATTAAAGTTCAAGTTGTTTCGATAATCTTTATTACAAATAATATTCTGAACTTATATTTGTCTGAAAATCACTCGTAAACATATTAAAAATTGTGATTTTCTTACAAATTTACTAGACAAATGTTTTATCAGTTTTCCTGAATCAGGTCTTAAAATTGTTATATGTTTGCTTATGTTTTCAATTGCCTTTAGTCTAGCCTTAATAGTTATTTTAAAGCTTCGAAATCAAGAAATAAGTGTTCCAAAAGAACGGGTTTTAAAGCAATTCGTAACATAGTATATCCAGACACAGCAGGAAGCGAAAAACAACGACACGATTTGATTAATGTTTAATATGTAGGAGCAAAATAAACTATTTTGGTCATCTGAATAGAACAAAGTTAATTTATGTGCATTATATCTCCACCATTTTTAATTTTGAGTAGTAGGTATAAAATTCTTTTGCAGCATTGTCTTTCTTGCGGGTCCTTTTAATTGCCAAATACCATGTTATTTATCCGGCATATCATTGGATGTTTTTGTGTTGCTGCAATTCATTATTTGAGATTGATAATATTAGGTCAGCTTTTGCTTTTCCGTCTTCGGATTCCGACTAATTTACGGCTTGTGGAGGACATAGTGGTTTTGGAAAATTTAAATTGATATATTTCCATCCATCATTTTTTATGAATAAAGTCGCCACTTGAATTTTCCATGTGCAAAGATATCTTTGCACAATGGTTCTACTTTGAAAAAGGAATAACTCATTTTGCTAAATATTATCTTTAATCGTTTCGTATTTAATTATTTTTTCCCCGAAATTATGGACTGGGCCCATAACTTATGAAAAAAATATAACGGCCACAAAGATACTTGTATTTTTTACAAATCATGGTGTAACTATACGAGGTGAGTGCAAATCGGCAACAAATACAACACAATACTTTGTTTGTGTATAATAATGTACCACTGTCAAAAACACTTAAAAAGGTATTACTTTTGACATAAGTAAATTGCAAACAAAGACAGTCAGCTGTGCTACTGCACTCACCTTGTATAGTTACACCCTGGTACAAATTTTATTTTAGGAATAAAGAAAACATTTTCATAAATTCAAAGTATAATTCGATTTCAATACAGTATTTTAAGTAAAGTATTAAATTCATTACACTATACAACAAAAACGTATTTCCAAAGCGACACTGTTTAACATTATGCAATTTGACAAATATTTTTCGCGTTATATATAAATATTATGTGCGTAACTTCCCAAAATTCTGCATACAAATCTATCTAAATATAGAACAATGTTTTAGTATCTTTGATTTGTATCAGAAATAGCTCTTAAATAATTACATTCCCTTAAAGACCTGATGTCATTGTATACTTTTTCTAAATGAAAGTCAATACGACTTACAGTCAAACAACATATAAAGACTTTGTCATGTTCATTATTTGTTTCCACGAGACAATATTCACACATTATTAGTTAAAGACTTCTACAAATGGTCTAGTTAATTTAATATTGAATATTTATTTAATAAACACTGTAGGAAGATAATAAAACGACTTTTAAGCAAATTATTTGGGTATTTCTAAAAATGTTAGCTATGATTAAAACAATTTGAAATGTTTTCTTATTTAAATTCACTTAAGACCCTTTAAATATATTTTCGTAATGCTATTGCATTTTGAAAACAAACTGGATTCAAAATTGTGAAGATATACTTATTGCAACTATAAACTATTTGATAAGGCGTCAGCATCATCAAATAGTTTTCAAAAGCGTTTGCCAAAACGAAAAATCAAACAGCACTATATAAACCTTTGTAATATGGCAACTAACCAAATTGTAATAATAACAAAAATCAATAAAGTAATCATCTAAACACTTGTAAGCAACTATTAATAGGTCTGTCTACTTGAATGGGATGCTAAATAAGTTTAATAAATCTTTTTATTACAGGCTTTTGTGTCACATGGCAGCATCTCAATACAGCACAGCAAAAACTAAATAAGCCAACTAACTGCATATATTAAGCAAATCCATTGAATATTACAATTAGCTGCGTCACAAAGAACACACAAGAAAATATCACAATACAAGGAAATATAGAAATACTTGATTATTTATTTTTTTTTATAAAATACAAAAACAAACAGCAAAATATAAAAAAATGAAGTCAAAACGTGGCCTAAAAAAATTCAAACAAACATAAATTATTATACTAATAACGTCATAAATACAAAGCGCAAAAATAAAATAAAAAAGAGTATTTTAGCAGTTTAAGGCTGCAGCATACAACAATCATTGAGAACAGCAAATTAAAATATCAACATCAAACAAATTATGTTAACTAGAACCCAAAAGTTAATATTGGGTGTAACAATACTCATACTGGTCGATGTAATATGGGTCTCCTCCAGTGAATTAACAAAGGTACGTTAGCTTAAACGTACAAATTAAATATTTACTGCTGCGAACTTGTTACTAATAATAACTGCTTTATTGCTCTTTACACTTTAAAGTTTCTTTACGAGGATGAGAATTTTAAGAAGCCATTTTTCTGTACATATTTCAAAACCTCTATGTTTACCATATATTTGGTGATTATTGGTCTAATAGCACCCTGGAAGGAATCGTGTGAGAGACAAAATGGCAATTATGCTGTAAGTATAAGAGATTATGTTACTTTAAAGGTTTTTGAAAATTAATTTCATATTGCTTGTATTACTTAGATGATGGACCAAAATGTGGAAGATGATAGTTACTATTCCCATCATCCCTCTTTGGTATGTATGTATGCAGTAGGGATTTGTAAATATAATTGCAGTTATTAATATTTTATGCGATTAATTATTTAGCTTTTTAAATGTTTTGAAATCTTTAATTTTTTTTTTTTTTTTGATTCTTTAAATCAATACTATACAAATCAAGCTAATAGAATGTATAGAATTATTCTATATTTTCTAAATTCAAAGCTAATATAAAATGCTAGTAATTTGTACAAAATATCTATAAATTGAGTGACTTAAAAGTATTTGCATGAACTGCTGTACTATGAGTATTTAGCCTTTTATAAGCATTGAAAATTTACATTGATTATTAATTCCTTTAGATCTAATTTAAATCAAATTCTATACAAATTAAGCTAATAAATAAACTCATTCAACATTTCTTGTATTTTAAACTTTTAGATTCATAGAATGTTTAAAATTTATATATGTAATTTGTTTTCAATATCAACAAATGAAAAATATTTTCATAGATTTATATTGGATTTATAACACCGATGAATAAAACGATTATTTTACAAGTGTTTTGTAAAACTAATAAGTAAAAAAGTCTACTTGGGCGAGCCTAACCAAACTGTAAAGCCAACACCACATATTATTCAAAGAAATGCTTAATTATATTAATATAAATAATATTATATTACATTTTTATATAGTTATTTAGGTAGAATTTAATTCACAGAAAAAAGAAACAAAAACAAAAGCATATTGAAAATATTTTATTTATTGTAGCAATTCCTTTAATTTTTCTTTGTTTGAAAGTATAAGGGTAAAGTGCCGTTCAAAATAATTGAAAATTTCATAATTTATAATTAAAAGCGATTAAGTTGTGGCGTTAAGTAGTGAAACATTTACAATGGATAGACCAATATCAATAGAGTCGGTAAATCATTAGAAAATTTGCCTGATGCAAAATGACAAAAGCGTCTTACACAAACAGAAGTAACAACCATAGTAAGAGAAGTCATAGCACACCCAACATCTGGTACTGAAAAAATACCTGAAAATGAATACGATTAGAAAATCTTTGCATCAAAATGGCCTACATGATAGAGTGCCATTTACGTCAAAGAACAACCAAATCAAACGTTGCAATTTCGCAAAAAAATTATAAATATGTTTAAAATTTTTTTGAAAAATATTCTTTTTACCGATAAAAATTTCACATATTTCGAGTCAAAAACTCCCCAAAAATATAGCGAACCAAAAACAATGCCTTTAGTAATAAATATGTTCCCAAGACGGTAAAACATGGCAGCGGCTCAGTAATGGTCTATGGTTGTATGGTGGCATCAGGGGTCGGTAATCTTACATTTATAGATTCTACAATGAAAAACGACGATAGTGTAGAGAAATTAGAACTAGCGCCGAACTGAATTTTCCAACAGGATACCACTAAAATTGTGAAGGAGTGTTTGCTCAATCATTTAGATCATCCTCCGCTGTCGCCAAAGCTTAATCCAATTAAGCAGCTGTAGGAATATCTGGACAAAAAAATAGACAAAGAAATATTTCTTGCAAGGATAACCTTGAAGCAGTAATACAAAATTTCGACCGATTTCACAAAAAAAAACTCGTTGATTCTATGTCTAGAAGTCAGCTGTGATAAAGGCAAAAGGACAACAAACAAAATATTTAATACAGTGTTTTAATATACCTGTTTACTTTATTTTGATGTGAAAAATCTGGTACTTTTCCGTTAAAATTGAATTATTTGTTATTCTTATTTTTTTAGTTTTTGTTAACGAATTATATTTAGTATAATAACTTATGAATTATGCAATATATATTGTTATAAATTTGTACTTGTAGTATACATATATGTATGTATAATAAAACATTTTTTTAAACAATATTATATGTTCACTTTATATTGACGCTCAGTATAATATATATGAATAGATGAACTATTATTACGGGAAAATACTCTGTTCTAGATTAAGCATTATATCATAATATTACCAACAACAAATAATTGTCGCAATAACATTTTGTAAAATTAGTTGTCCAAATTGATATTGAACGAGTTGTGATTGTTTTATTATTTTCGTTTTTGTGTTGTTAAATATTCCATCAGTTTTTTTTTTATCATATTTCTTGATTAAATTATTTTTAATTACTTGATGTTTGGCATTTATGCAGGATTTTGAAATGAAATAATAAAAAGCCTTAATTGAAATTGAACAGAATTCATAACACTTTCATTTATCACATACCTGTATTATATTTAATAGTTTCTTTTAACAAGCAATTAGGTCATTTTAATTTTATATAAAAATATTTGGTTTATTTTTATATATTTTTATATATATCCCTGAGGAAGCTATCCATTGTGATAGCGAAATATTGGAAATAAATATATAAAAATAAATCAAATATTTTTATATAAAATTAAAATGACCTAATTGCTTGTTAAAAGAAACTATTAAATATTAAAAAAAAAGGTCAAATAAACGAACTAAATATTATACCTGTATTATATTTTATTATAAATTTATTATAGTATGATGAATTTCAATTGTTTTCTGGAACATTTTTATTATTTTCTAGTAAAATAAAGCCCTGGTGAACAGTGTTCATATTAGGAAATAAGAATCTGTTAATATTCTAGGCATCAAAATGTCCGCTGGGATAATATCCCTTTTCATGTGTCTAAAGAAGCATTTAATATTACTTAAATTCGACGAAAATGCAATACACCTCTCATTTTCAAGTCTATTTGGAAATTACTTGAGAGGGAATTAGGTTATCCACCTCAATTGATTCACTGGAGCATCATTGCAATGTGGGTTATGTTTAACTGTTCTGTAGATAAAACAATGGAATGTGCTCTGCTGAAATTAGGGACACACGACACTACATTACCGAGAAAATTCTCTACTTTCATAGTAAAGAGCAAACTTGACATTGATTATTCTCTTAAATAAACAATTTCTAACAACTATTATTAAAAATAGCTTTAAACAAATTTAATTTGTATCTTCAAGTTTAATATATTGTATGTAATTACTTTTTCCAGAGTGATCCCACATTTATACCCATACGTTCACCAGCTAGCACCAGTGTTAATGCCGGTGGCATTTCTGGCACTGAAAGTGATGATTCCAGCATACGTTCAGTGCGCTTTAGTAAAATGGCCGAGGTACGTGAGATGTCGGCCCATGAGGCTACAGAAGCGCTAATGGCACGCCTCTCCTATGCAGCTAGCATGCGTATACGTAGACAATCCTCACACAATAAAACAGCCAAAACAGCATTAATGTTTTGTGTTTTGGTAAGATAATTATTGTATTCTTTGTATGTGACACATTTTCACGTTTATATCTTTTATGTTATAGTGGTTTTTGGCCAATTATTTATTCCAACTGTCATTGGAAATGACCGAAACAGCCGTGGTTTCTCTATTGAGTTCCTCTTCATCTCTGTTTACTTTGGCTTTGGCGGCTTTTTTCCCCTCAGCAGTGGGTGATAAATTTACTATTACAAAGGTTATAGCAGTGGCCATGAATATTGGTGGGGTGGTAAGTACTAATCTTCATTCTTATATTATTTTATTCATGGCAATTCCCTTTAAAGGCCACCATTACCATCTCTGATATACAAGAGACCAACTTTTCCCGAGGAGCTTTGCTGGCTTTATTCAGTGCATTTTTCTATGCTGCCTATTTGGTATTTGTAAAAAGAAAAAGTGATACAGAGGAAAAACTCGATATACCCTTATTTTTTGGTAAGTTTTAAACTTTAAAACTCTTTTAAATTTTGTTTAACTATTTACTTTCTTTAAAGGCTTTGTGGGTTTATGGAATTTACTGCTAATGTGGCCAATATTTTTCATATTGAATTTTACAAAAATAGAAAAATTCGAACTACCTAACCAAAATCAATTTGCAATATTATTTTTAAACGGCCTAATCGGCACCGTAGTATCCGAGGCTCTATGGTTATGGTAAGTAGTTCATGCTTATAAAAATTATATTTTGTAATACATTTCATGTTTGTGTTTTAATCGAAATAGGGGCTGCTTTTTAACATCATCCTTAATAGGCACCATTGCCATCTCTCTACAAATACCCTTATCAATATTATTTGATATGTTACTCAAAAAAAAACCCTACTCCCCGCTGTTTTATATAGGCTCAGTGCCCACTTTTCTGGCATTAATGCTGTTAGCTTTACTCATGCGTAATGATGATTCCGATCCACTCATGCGTTTATTTAAAGTCATTTATAGAAAACTATGCAATTGTAAAAAACCAAATATTGTCAGGTAAATTAAATTTAAAAAAAACCCCCCCTAACTTATTTTGTTTTAAAAATGATAATGATTTTTTATTGCAGAATAAACGATGAGGAGCAACAGGAATCCCTTATTAGCAGCAATGACTGATTTAGTTTAAATAATCACCTCTTCAAAAGTATTTATTTAGTTACAAACACACACAAATAAAATGTCTCCAAATTTGCTCATTCAACAAAGAAAAGAAGTAACAAAAACCCGAAAAGTTATAGTTATAATTTGGCTGTAAATGTTAAAGGCACAAAATAATTGATTTTATTCTTTTTAATTAATACATACTATTATTTTAAATAAATTTAACTTTCTTTTACACTGTTTTCTAATCGCCTTTAGATCTCTCCTTATTTTATCTTAAATTGATTGTATTTTTTATTTTTAAATACACTATAACATAATTGTATAAATTTGTAAAGTTGTATAGCTTTTTAGCATTTGTAATGATGATATACTAACTAGTATTTAAAACTAAATAAATTTTATGTATATTTTATCATTATTATTATTAACATTATTCTTAGCTGTAATATTACTATTGTTTTTAAGCTCACATCAATTATTTATCATTAATCATATAATCGCAGCATTAAATTATTTGTACATTTATACTCAATAGTTTATGCAAAATATAATGAGTATTCATCAGTAACAAATACATACATGAATTTGATGTTAAAGGAAATAAATAAAATAAAAAATTCGTAGAAAAAACAACAACAATTTTATTTTAGTGGACGCTAGATATAAAAAGAATTTTCCAACAAGAACTTTGATTTGCAACAGGATCATATTTTAATAATATAAAAGTTATGACATTTAACTTGTTGACATGCAGATACGGTAGTGGACATGAAGTTAGCTCATTTCATATGTGTAGGTATGATTACTAATAACTACAAGTTTTATTCATTGGTGTACTCTATGGTGTGATCAGTATGTCCCGTTTTTATTAAATTGTTTCTTATATTTGTGGTTAATTGCAATTAATATGCAAGTTGAGCTGGACAATAACTTAGAACGTGAAAGTAAATTTATATATTTTGTTAATTTTCGCGGCAAGTTTTTATGAATTAATAAGTTATGAAAATATTAATACTATTAAGACATGTCTAAAATAAAGTGTTGCACTACGTAAGGTAGATAAACTCTGGAGGGAGCAATAGTTTAACGCCGAAGTATTTTAATTTGCTCAAAAAAGATGGTCTATATCATATTCGAACCTATAGGACATATACAAATGTTTTGCAGGCTCCAAGACGTAGAAAAATAACACCTAAATAGGATGCCTTGTGTCTAGCACTGTAAGTAGTAGAAGCGTTAACAATTGATGCAAATTTCTTGCATAGACGACCATCGTAAGGACTCAAGTGGTTTTCCACCTTGAAGGATATCTACATAATCTAATATATCTGAATAGAAATATTGCTAACCCTTATTAAGTTACGATGGCTTTTTTCTACAGCACCAGGGCAAACAAACTAATAGAAGCCATATTTCGACAGGACATTACATTACTCATTACATACTTATGCTGCAGGCAATACATACATACATACACACAATGAGTCACTTGTGACTTATTTCTGATGTCAAGCTAAAAATACATAATATGGTAACGAAATTTTACATGGTTTGAGCTAAGGTACATACATAAGTATATTCGAGTTGATATACGTTCTTTTTTTCGTCGCAGGCGGAAGGGAGGCCAGTATTTGGTATTGTTGAAAAGACTTGAAGATTGATAATTTAGTGAAATGATGGATTTAATTTTATAAATTATTTAAATGTGATTTACCTTAAAAACTAAAAAAATAAACTGCTGACTGTCCTTGAAGGAAAATATAAAATTTGAATTAATGTAGATATCATAAGGGAATTTAAAACTAATATAGATCCAAATATCCCTAAATAAATGGCATTATATTTTTGCAATTTTTTATTTTCTGTTTATATATAAAATTTCAGCTCATTCGGATCATAAATGGATTTTTGGGGATTTTTTTTAAATGTGAGACTGATTGTGACGAACTTTGAGGTCCACATACTGGCCCCATTCCGGCTACGACACCAAAAATCTGTAAATCAACAACAAACCATGTCAAATTTCCGAGATACCGAACTATTTCTAAAATAAAATATTTATAAACCACTGTGTGACGTGAACACGCTACCATCCCTAATACTGTTATTTGTATTTATTAAATATGGCAGCATTATTTTTTCCGTTTTAGATTTTGCGCATTAATTTAGTTGGGGAGAAGAAGCTATTGTTTATCTCAGATTGTTTCTATATAATTACGTGTCATTACTCCATAGTCTCTCCAACAAACATAAAACTAGTGGCGCTGCTCTGACACACATAATGACTGGCAGAGAACTTAAGCATATTTCTTAAAGAGATAAAAACAACAAAATATACTGTTAAACAGAAATTTAAACAAGGAAAAATGTTGTCATAAAAACTAACATTCGTTTGTTAGCTGTTAAAGAATCAGCAAGCAACTCTTGACAGATCCGGTGTTTTTTTTTTATTTAAAATAAAATACACATATTCAAATAAAAACATGAAATTTCTATTGAGTTTGTGCCTGGTGGCTTTGGCCAGTGGCATTGTCAATGCTGATGAAAGCAAAGGACCTAAGGTTACAGAAAAGGTACGTTTGAGCAAACAAAGAATCCAGCAAAGATTGGGTAAAAAGTTAAAAATAAATTTATCAACATCATAAATAAATTCATTTGTCATTATTTAATAGTTATACATATGTATATACATAATTATGTATGTATGTATTTATGTATTAAGAATATTATATACTACTGTGCAAATCATTAATTTTTTGTTTGTTAATTTTTTTTAGGTATTCTTTGACATCACCATTGGTGGTGAGCCGGCCGGACGTATTGAAATTGGCTTGTTTGGCAAAACTGTTCCAAAAACTGTAGAAAATTTCAAACAATTGGCTGAAAAACCTAAAGGAGAAGGGTAAGTTTTGTATAATTTTAAAAGCGTCTTAGCTTATCTCTTAGGGGTAAGAGATAAGCGTTGAAAATTCTTCTAAAATTTTAAGGTTAGGTTTAGTTTAATATAAGTAGCTCTGCTCTAATCTGTTCTAAATATTGTTCTATAATTTTGTGTATGCACTTTATTTGTATGTACATGCACTGGTGTGACTTAAACTCTGGATTGTTGAACTTATAAAACTAGGTCACAGTGTTAAAAATTTAAGAACCAAAAAATAACAAAAACAATGGTTTTTATTTTTGCAGTTATACATACAAATCTGCAGATTTTTTGTTTAGTTCTCTTTGTTGTTGTTGATACTTTTCTCATTTTCTGAGTACCTATATTGTTTTGAAATAAGTCAGTATTAATTAACAATGTTTTCTACAATGCTCGGGGCATTGTTATAAGACAGTAACAAATGGATGTAGGTATTTACATATGTATGTATGTATATTTTAATTTTGAAAACTTAAATGTTGCTTTAACAGGGTTATGTTGCCCCAGAAAGAAACAATTATTACTGGCAGTTAAACGAATTAAAATATTCAAACATAACTGTAGCCTTTTATTAATAAAATTTTAAAGTCTTTATAAACATAGATTTATGTTAATGATAAGAAGTTGAATGGAGTGAAAGTGTAAGACAAAGATATTTACTTTTATTCATCAAGATTCACAACCAGTTAAAAATATTTAGCATTTTTTATTAGAAATACATAATACATAGAAATACATACTGTAAGCGTTAAAATAAAGCCAACACACACACATTTTATTGAAATAAATGCTTAATTATTTTAATGTAAATAATATTATCGGCCATCCGTATTTTGCTTCTATACAAAAAGTAAAACGAAATTTTTTTTTAGAATGAAACCTAGAAATGCTTAAAATTACAATTCCACATAGCAAATTAAAAGTGGGTTTTTAATGTTTTTAATTTATTAATGTTTACAATAAATGCTTAAAGTCAAATCGTCAAACAAAATTTTTGGCGTTAATCATATCGTCAGTTTTAACAATATTGGAAATTTAGAACACCCCTATCTTCTTTTCTTTTGTAAGCTATTCTTTTGATCTCGAATGTCAACAAGATTATAACTAAAAAAGCAATAAATTATGTATATAAAAAGTTATTTCCTTATGCCGATCATTATTATAACACATACTTTCCTTATGCCGATAATGACAAATCTTACGACTGTAAAATCTACAACAATAAACGTCCTTTCAAGAGTTTTATAACAAAGTTTTTAAATATAATTAAATAATATTTACAATAAAATTTTTAAAGCTGCATATGAGAATGGAAAATATAATTAATTAAGCTAAGCATGTCATCAGTTATAACAAGATAAAATTTCAAAATTTATAAGCCTATCTACTTTTCTAACGATTCTATTGTACTGATAACAAATATTTTACTATTTAATAAATTTACTCATGTTTGATAACAGCTGTGTTTGTTTCTTCTCATATTTTTAATTTCCTGTTTGTAATAACAAAACTTACTAGATACCTATACATAAGTATGTTTTTAAAAGCAAACAGAAGAACAAAGCATTTCAATTTGCAATGAAAAAAATAACTAATACATCATTTGTAAAAAAATATCTAGTAAAAATATTCAAAAACAACGTTTGCCATTGGTTAAGTAAATAATAAACACTTAGTTAAAGCTGGCTTTGATTGCAGTTAAATTAAACCTAAATCAATTTGCTTTTTAAGCAATGATGGGTTTTTTCAGAGCTAGATTGAAAACTATCAATTATGGTAATATTGTTTTCTTTATCACAAAAATAGATCACAGACTTTCTTGAAATTTTCCATATACATGTCAACTTTTCATTTGACTAGTTAATAAAATATATAATGTGTACATTATGAACAAACTTAGTAATGATACTAACATGGTTTTAAAGAAAATATTTTTCTTTTCATATTCTAAGTACTTTTTGCTAAGTTTTGATAAAACTTATTTGAGTTTAAATTTATAGAGCTGTACAGTTAAACCTGATGACCATAGAAACTGTGCTGTTAGAAACCCAAGACTAGACATTTATATAATCTTAAGTAGTAAAAAAATGGTGTAGTACCAAAAAAAAACTCAACGTTGCAGTTGTGTTCACATTAAAAATATACGTAGTATTGGAATACTACATCCAAGCTATCTAAATCTTTAAACAAACATTATACGTTAAACACATATACGAAGAAAGTGCGTTCAACTCAATCTAAAAATTAGCATACAATTCAAAAAAAAAAAGACAATGCCAGGCAAAGGAATACATATAAAATAAAATTCTTTGTTTATCAATAAATAATCTCACATTTTTTTAATGTGCGCCATTACTATTCTTTATTTCAGTTATTTGGGCAGTAAATTCCACCGTGTTATTAAAGATTTCATGATCCAGGGTGGCGATTTCACACGTGGTGATGGCACTGGTGGCCGTTCCATCTACGGTGAACGTTTCGAGGATGAAAACTTCAAGCTTAAGCACTATGGTGCCGGTTGGTTGTCCATGGCTAACGCTGGCAAAGACACAAACGGTTCTCAATTCTTTATTACTACCAAACCAACTTCTTGGTTGGATGGTCGTCATGTAGTCTTTGGCAAAATCTTATCCGGCATGGATGTTGTGCGTAAAATCGAAAAGGTCAGCACTGATGGCCGTGATCGCCCCACTAAGGACGTCGTTATTGCAAACAGTGGCTCTTTGCAAGTTCCCGAAGCTTTTTCGGTAGCCAAGACTGATGCTACTGAATAGATTTTGCAAGAGGTAGTTGGAAGCAGCTTTTAACAAACAGATGTTTAATATACATATAAGTTGTCATTTTTAAGAATATTTCAAATTAAGCTCTGTTTTATTAATAATAAAAAAATTATATATTATAGATTTAAAGATGAAAAAAGAGAACACAAGATAAAAATTAGGGTAACCAAGTTGTTGCATTTAATTCCCATTAATAATTAAGAGGGTCTTCCCGTTTATTGTTATTTCATCTAGAGAGTTCACTTTGAATTTAAATGAAGATTTAAAAATCTAATGAAAAGAAAGCCAGAAATTAATAATAAAACCAGAAATTTAATCTCAACTTAAATGTATGCTGTATATGTATTTTATTTCAAATTAAAGTCATTGAACTGTAAAGCGCATAAAAAAAAATTGTTGTTTAAGTCATCATTCGACCTGTTCCCTTTGTAGACCTTAAGTTATATACATACATACATGCATATGTACTCGTATATGTATTTAAAAAACTAAATGCCAGATACTTTTGTTCTCCCCTTTTACTTTCCTTTGTGTTTATTTTTAAACCTGTTTCGAAATTGAAGTCACCATTTTCGAATTCTGTTAACAACATCTATTTGTTGGTTAATCCATTATGTTTTTTCACAATTTATTTGTCTATCAATTTGTTCTATTTTGATACTCGTTTTTATTGGTTTTAGTTTTTGTCGAAAATACGCTAATAAATCGTGATGAGATTTATAATTTTTTAACATACACAGTTGTGTATTGCAAATATGTATTTAATTTGTGCTAAACGTACTAGCGTACATTTTAGGTCTGGCTTTTAACAGCAGATTAAGTTTAAGCTAAGCATGTTGTTTTTGAGTCATCAATTAAACTTTTATCGTATTTAGACGAAATGCCTTTATAATCCAGTATAATAAGAATAGGAAACTTGGTAACATTTGTACAGTGTTCAACACTCGTTTCTACGCACATGAAATATTTTTAAAAATTTGCTTTAATTTGTTTAGGTAGTTTTGCTAACATAATTACTGTGAGCATCAATATTGTTTAAAACAAACTATAAATACAAATTTAAAACTAAATATACATATGTATATATTGCATAATACATAAGTAACTTAAGCAGAATATGACGCATTAACAAAAAAATAGAAAAATAAGAAACATAAAATAATTTAATTTTAACGGAAAAGTACCAGATTTTTCGCTTTAAAATTATGTACAGCATTGTATTTAATATTTTGTTTGTAGTCCAATTGCCTTAATTACAGCTAACAATCTTCTAAATGTAGAACAAACGGTTTTTTTTAAATCAAGCGAAATATTGTTCCTTTCAATCTTTAGGTTAACCTTGCAGGAAATATTTCATTGCCAATTTTTTTTACCAGATATTCCTACAGATTCTCAATTGGATTAAGGTTTGGGGACAGCGGAGGATGATCTAAATGATTGAACAAATACTCTTTCACAATTTTAGAGGTATGCTTAGGAGCATTGTACTGTTGGAAAATCCAGTTCGGCGCTAGTTCCAATTTCTCTAGCCTATCGTCGTTTTTCATTGTAGATTCTATAAATGTAACATTACCGACACTTGATTAATATTCATTTAGCCATAATCCAAGTTCTTTGGATATTGAGGAAAAAGATGTATGATACACCTAACCATGATATTGTGGCAATCTTCAAATTGGGTTGTACGAGTCGCTTTTAACGCAAGTATGACTCAATGTTATATGTTAACACATAAACGCACGACAGATCATGTTGCTTCATATGTTTTTATGGACGGTGTAAATATTATGTTCTAGAGACGAGAATCCAGTGTTATATTTGCTCCACATTTTTTAAGTATCGAAAGAAGCATTCAAGGTCATCTTGAATGCTGGTCCAAGCAAAAAAATGCGGTATCGGTGAATGGATCCCTCTATCTAGAGATGTTAACAACTAAATTTTGAAGTATTATTAATAACACTGAGATGGGGTTTCAACAGGACGGTGCATCACACAGTCAACCCAAATTTCCCGATTGCTCAATTTCACGAAATTCAGGGCCGCCAGATCATGCGATTTAAAGCTATTAAGCCAACATATAATTGAAAATATTGACACCTGGAAATATTGATTTCTTAAGGGAGAAATAGTATACATATACATATTTTTAATATTATACTTAATTTGCTTTAGTAAACAACGCTTTGTAGCTGAATTTTTGCCCCTCAAGCGTTCAATTTAGCTTGGACTACGTTTCTGTATTTGCAAGTCGTCTGTACAAAATTTTGTGTATCACATTTAACAGTTCACATTCAAAAAAGAATGTTTTAATTATCAGTTCCTATAAGTAGACTTTTTCAAAAATAAACACAATTATTTTATTACAAAAGCTCAGCATATTTATAAGACCAAGAGAAGAAATGAGACGAATTGTGCGAATGGAACTTGGCATTTAATCCGCACAAATATAATGCTCCCTTTCCTCTTCATACATAATTATTCAAAACAAAATACTCTCACAAAGTTACTTGCACAATTTTTGTTCTTGTTAAAGCATAATACATACAGTCAGAGTCAAAATTTAGTATACAGCGAATACAAATTCCTGTAAAGAATAATATCTTTAAGAGAAGTCTATATTTTTTATTATTAAATATATAAATTTATACAAAATAGTCAGAGAGATAAAGAAAACTTCAAAGTCTTGCGCAGTCAAAACAGCTGAAGACATTTCTAAGAAACACGGTGACCCAGTAAGCTCATCAACAATTAGAAGACGGCAGAATAACCATGGACTTCATGAAAGAGTGCCTAGAAAAAACCGTATATTTCTGCAGTAAACCGTACTAAACGTAAACACTTTGCAAAAGCTAACTTAACCTCCGCTTTTCTCTGTAATATTTAGCGATGAGAGTAAATTGGAGATTTTTGGGTCAAAATCAAGAGAATAGGCCTGTAGAAGAAAAAATAGTGAGCTGCTTCCACAGAACCTTAGTGCTACAGTAAAACACGGCGGTGATGGTTTAGGGTTGTATTTAAGCTACACGACTAGGTAATCTTGTATTCATTGAAAATACAATGATAAGCTGAGACTACTTACAAATTTTAAAGTAAGTGGTGAAAATTTAGGTCTTGAACAGACATGTGTCTTTCAGCAAGACAACGACCCAAAACACACCGCCAGAATTGTCAAGGAGTGGCTATTGCACAACGTGCCTAAGCAATTAAATTCACTTTCGCAATCTCCAGACTTTAACCCAATAGAGTACCTGTGGCAAATTTTAGGCAGGAACATCAGAAAAAAAGCAATTTATACAAAAACGAACTCCGAACAGCTTTATCGGAAGAGTAGAGCAGGATTACTAGAGATGTGACTGAATCTATTGTAAATTCCATGAAAACTAGACTAGAGACTGTATTTAAGCTGAATGGACGACTAACAAAATACCTATATTAATTCTTGGATTTTGATAAAATATGGTGTTATCTTTCAACTGTATACTAATTTTTGATTGTTTCTCTCAGGTACTTATCTCTTCTTAACACAAAATGTAAAATGAAATCACTATAATTTAAATTTTTTTTTATACCCTCCACCACCAAGAGTGGTGAATGAGGGTATATTATGTTTGTCATTCCGTGTGAAACTATTTTAATATTTATCTGAAACCCAACAGTATATATTTTCTTGATCCTTATGAAATTTTAAGTCGACTGAGCCATGTCTGTCTGTCTTGCTGTGTAAAACACTCTCACGTCTAAACAGTACAACCTAACTTAACAAAATTTCCAAAAAAAAATATTTCTTATTTTGCAGGTAAATTTGGTATTGAAAATCGGCAAAATCGGTTTAGGTCAACCAGAGTTATGGACCAATATGTGAGACAACCCCCATAAAAATTTGATATTTGTTGTCTATTTTATTGCAATATTTTTAAATATATTGCAGATAATGCCATGAAATTTTGTTTAAGTTATTTTTATGATAAAAGAAAATAGTAAGAATCGGCCCATGATTTCTCATAGCCCCCATACAAAAATCTTCCCGAAATATTGCTCAATTATACATAAATGCCTATCAAATTAGAATATCAATACAAAATTCAGCAAAAATAATTATTATTATTAATTATTTTAGTTCGGTCCATGTTTGATCATAGACCCCATATAAAGTCCACTTCCAAAATTCACTTAAATACGTATAAAACTGGTATAAATAATACTAAAAGGTTAAAATTTGACATGAATAATCCTTATAGGTAAATAAATTGTTGTACTAAATTTTATGGTGGTCGTATAAATATCGGTACCGACTCAAAACTTTGTACAGATCATTTACATATACACAAAAAAAATCTGCAGAATTTTGTGAATTTCGGTCCATATTTGACTGTATCTCCCAATCAGAAAATCACTTCTATACTCATAAATCTGTTTTAAATAACGGTACCGATCCAAAATTTTACACGGATCATTTACAGAATAGCCAAAATCAAACTGCTGGATTTTGAGAATATCGGTCCATATCCAAAATTCACGTTAATACTAATATGTATTTCAAATATATCGTTATTATGTTGAAATTCATCGTGAGATATCCTCATGTGCATTAAGTTCAGTGTTCTAAAATTTAGGATTTGTCATAGCTGCCATATAAGGACCATTTCCAAAAAACATTTAAACCCACATCGAACCAACTTTTACACAGATCAGAAATTTTAATACAGAAATCATACTAATATCGGTTATACTGCAATTACTGGATTTTGTAGCTGTCAGTCAATAATGGGCAATAACTCCCGAATTAAGTCCACTTCCGAGCACACCAACCAACCATTTAACTCTTATAAAAAACGTTATTGCGATGGATTTCAAGCAAATCGCATTACTGGATACTGGATTTAGAAGCTACCAGTCCATAATTGGTTCACTTCTACTATGCCACTCATAAATCGCTTGTAAATAATGTTGTTGAGATCAAATTCAAACAAAAAAGGCTCACCTTATATCTTACTCTTTTTTATACTCTGTTTGTTAAATTACACTCAAGATTATTATGAAAATCAGACAAACTCTGTAAATTATAGTAAGAATTGGTAATTACATCAATTATAAATAGTCAAAATTATATAAAATTCAAAAACATTTAAAATAAATTATGTTGGTCGTAACATTGTCTTTGAAACAATATATAAAATACTAATAAAATTTGCACTAAAACTGAATAAAAAACATGGAACAACGATATTCTAGTCCTATAACCAGTGTAGTTTTTGTATTTCTTATTACGTTTAGGTGGAGGGTTATAAAGATTAGGCACAGCCGAATATTGCACTCTAACTTGTTTTTAAATAAGATTTTAAGTTGATTCTTATTGTAATAAAAATATTTTGCTTCATATGAAGATGAAAAACCGTGCTGTATACTAAATTTTGCCTCTGACTGTATAAAATTATGTATGTAGACTCCCTGCCCCAATAAACAGCAAAAACAATTGAAATTAAATGAAAACAATTCATTCCAGATGGACTTCACAGCTACTGAAATGATCCGAATTAAATCAGTATAGAATGCGAAACCATAAGAGAAACAAGTGAACGAACGACAACAATAATTTCAGTTCTAGAAAATAAAGTGAAAAATTCTACATACATACATACTTATGTACATATGCATGTAAATTGTGTATGAATTAAAAAGATTCTAAAACAATAACAACAATCTTTATATATATGTACATACGAGTACATATGTACATTCATACATATTCATTCATTAAAGAAAAAATAACAAAAACAATAAAAAGCCGGAAAGCAGATGTGATCTTATACACGAACAAATACTTCTTATAAAATAACAAACAAATTTTAATTCCTTTTATGAAAAATATAAGAAGAACAATAATTTGGAAAACAAAATGCAGCAGCATAAATTTCATTTGGTATGAACATAAATTTATATGTAATTCATAAATATTCTGGAAACTAACATTCTTATACATGTTCATGCATACATATAAAATAATTCAATTCAAATTAGAAAAGGCCTAAAAGTTTAAAGAAACTGTGGTCATGTTCTTTATATAATATTTGTTGATAAGAATTTCATTCGAAATTTATAAGAACAATATCAAACGCATACTTGTAGTTAGAGAATGATGTGTCCCAATCAATTTGTTAATGTTCCGGTGTCACTTTGATATGATGTCAAGGCACCTTTCAAAAAAATATAAATTATTTAAGTATCAATGTTATTTATTTCTCACGTTTAAACAATTGTTGTGATTGAAAATTAACTTGTAAAAGAAAAATTTACACTTGAACTCATAAATGTAGCAGTTTTTTATAGGAATTTATTTTTAACTTTTCTAATAAACCAGTCTGGCCAGCGATTCAATATGATTAAATGATAACGCTGATTCGAAATCTTTAGCTGAACAATGGCTTAACGGTAACGGCAACCAACCTTAATAATAAATATCAGGTATGGCTGGAGTGAAAATTTCTATGTTGAAATTCGATTGCATATTTTATCTTTTCGATTTTTTCAATAAAACGCATACAATTTAGAGAAATGTATAAAATCTTTATTTGAGTCGTTGTAACGTTTTACATAACTCTATGTTTATAATCTTTTCATGCAAATGTTAACCGCGGGTACACCTCAAATGGTTCAAACAACAGGTCCAATTTTGGCATACTCTCTCCAACATATCCGGTATCTTATGAATAAATTCTTCAATATTAACTTACACTGCGTCAACCGATGTAATCATCACACGGTAACGCTCGTCATTCACGGTAACGTTACTTTATTTGCACTTTCTTAACCGAGCATGAATTTTAATAATTTAAAAGTATGCCGAATTATGGTTAAATTACAGACCAAACTGAACATGTTTAACAGTAACAAAACAGTCTTGCCAAAAAGAAAGTTGCTAAAAAAAATCACCCTTTGTATAAGAAATGGTATCTAATAGGTGTCCACAATGTGCACGCATACAATTGCGTGAAGATAAATTTGGAAAATGAAGACTATTTCGTTAAGCACGTCTTGGATTTTGATTTGATATGTATATATATATATATTTATGTTTAACATACCCCACAAAAAGTAATCCAAGGGCGTTAAATCGCATGATCGTTACGGCCAAATAATAGCTGAAGAAAATTTAGTTTGAAAACAATTTTTTTGGCGTCTGTGTTACATCATATCATCAATAATAGGCCAACAGTACATACTTATAACTGATCTGTGTAAAATTCCCGTTCGATATAGATAGGTTAATAAGTTTTCGTAAGTAGTCCTCACAAGCGTGTTATGACCTATTATGGCTCGATCATCATAAATTTCTCTACGACGATTTATATGTTTATGTGGACTATTTGTCATGAATTTAAACTTGATTCGCTTACTGTGAAGCCTTACTAAGAAGTTGCAAATAAGCGAATATTATTGAAATGATTTCTGTATTAATGCAATCAAAAATAAATAAAAACCTTACTGCTATCTCTTACAGAGAAGCAGGTTGTAAGCGGGAATCTAGCTTCGCTCTCCCTTAAAAAATGCTTACAGGTGGCTCCAATTTTAGCTGGGCACATGCATTTGTTTAAATAAATGATGAGAGTCAGTCTTTCAATAATTCATTAAATTTTTCACGATATGTGAAAAGATTTTAATAATATGTATGTTTACATTTTCATGATGTCTCTAATTATAGATGCGTTTCAGAATGATAATTCATACATACTCGTAGATTACTTAATTTGTATTGAAAAGAGTAATACATATGAAAAGGGTAATAATGTTTCTGGCCACCTCAGAAAAAGCAATCAATCGGAATTAGATATTCAAACCATGGTGTAACGATACAGGGCGAGTGCAGTAGCACAGCTAGCTGACTTTGTTTACAATTTACTGATGTCAAAAGTAATACTTTTTCAAGTGTTTTTGACAGTAGTACATTATTTTGCACAAACAAAATGCCTGTTGTTTCTGTATTGTGTTGTATTGGTACTCACTTTGTATAATCGTTCAAATAAATAATCGAATATAAATATATACATATCGTCACCTAAAATCCAAAAGGCTTTTTTTTAACTATTTTTCACAGGAGAAGCAAAAATCTTTATAAATATAAGACTATGCCATTCTTATTGGCCAAATTTTAGAATTGTTTAATAAAAGTTAAAATTAGGAAGAAAAAATTCCGCTTTTCACTCTTATTAAACATATTTTTACTTCTTGTTTTCTGTGTTTTGAATATAAAAGATAAAAAAAAAACTCATTACAACGAGTTTAATGAATTCGAGAAAAATATACTTTATTTAAGAAATGAAAACAAAATTCATTATTGTATACATTGAAAGAAAAATAAGTTCACATTGTAAAGTAAAATGTATAAATCTAATCTGAGTAAGGTAAATTATCGTAAAAACTGTGGCAATCAGTTGTAATCAAGATGGTGAACTTTTAGAGCAAATGAGTTTCTTCGTGAGTCCTTAATCAAATTTGCTAGCTCAGATGGCAAATTGATTTGTTATACAATATACATATATTACATAGTCCCGGTTTACATTATGAAATTTTTGTCGCTGCGATTCTTGCTTTGTAGGCGAGAGCGGTGAGTCGTGCATGCATATTTTAATACGACTCACCGCTCTCGCCTACAAAGCAAGAATCGCAGCGACAAAAATTTCATAATATAAA
This sequence comes from Bellardia bayeri, assembly GCA_950370525.1. NCBI lineage: Eukaryota > Metazoa > Arthropoda > Insecta > Diptera > Calliphoridae > Bellardia > Bellardia bayeri. The sequence continues at coordinate 63,395,152 of OX493268.1, forward strand.
CCGGGACATAGTTACGACTTTTTGGTTTATACAGTTATTAACATTGTATTTGGGGCATTTTGAAATGTAACATTTTAAAGAAAGATGTATTTTGGTTAATTACATATTATGTATATTATATTATAATCAATCAAAAAAATCGATTTTGAATTGTTTGTAGTTACGACCTTTTGGATTTTAGGTGATGATATGATCATTTACTAAACCTTAAATACATAAATTAATTAATACATAGTAGATTCAATTATTCCAGATATTAAAATGGTTGTTGGCAGCCATTTGTTTAATAGGCACGACAAATGCAGCGAAAATACTGGGCATATTTCCACATGCCAGCGAAAGTCATTTCGTAGTTATGAGAACATTTATGATGGAATTAGCAAAAAAAGAACACAATATTACCATATATAGTAGCCATCGTCTAGATGACCGTTTAGATAATCTGAAGGAAATTATAATAGAACCAGAATTTCACTTTTGGAAAGAAGGTAAGAACAAAAAATTCTATTAATTAAAGTAAATTGCTAATCGATTTCTGTTTATATTTAGTACAAAAACAGGCGGATGTCAAGGATATGACACAGCTTAGTACAGTCAATGATGATAAACTGGGTACATATTTAGCAGCAGCTGGTCACTCACTAATGGATTACTTTTTAACTAACAACCAAATGCATGAACTATTGAAAACACCACCCGCTGAATTTGATTATGATATGATAATTGTGGATATTTTCTATACGGAAGCTTTACTGGCTATAGGGTATTACTTCAATGTACCAGTTATAGGTGTAGTAAATACTGACTTTGCCAACTATATGGAACAAGTTCAAGATGCAATGGTACCGTCAGCTTGTTTACCTTATGATTTGAAAAATTATGACAAAAACTTGGGTTACTGGCAAAGATTAGTTAATATAAAATCGTGTCTAGCCCGTAGGCAAAGTTTTGTTTTCGATCATTATAGTAAGCAGGAAAAAGTAATTAAAAAACACTTTAAACAGATAAAGGGTAAGTTGAAGATGAAATATATTCAAAAAATAATTGTTAATAAAAAATGTTCCTTATTTAATGTTTAAGGTACAATACCCACAATAATGGATCTGCAGGGAAATTTAGCTTTATTGCTAATTAACAACTATTATCCACTGGCTACTCCAAAGACTCTACTTCCCAACATTATACCAGTTGGAGGTTTGCACATAAGAGCTCCCAAAGAATTACCCTGGCATATCAGACGTTTCCTGGATGAAGCGCGCTCTGGTGCCATATACATGCACTTGGAAGATGAACAAAATTGTGCTGATATACCCAAAGATAAACTCAATGCTCTTTTCCATGTTTTGGGTAAACGACAAGAACGCATTCTATGGACTTGCCATGATATTCAGAAAATGGAAGGTCTTCCCAAAAATATGATGATCCAACATTTAGTACCCCAAACTGATATTCTAGCTCATCCCCACATACGATTATTTATAATGAATGGCGACATCATGGGCTTACAGGAAAGCATTGTCCGGCATGTACCTTTGCTTGGTATGCCATTATTTAAAAACGAATTAGAAAACGTTGGGCTAGCGGAAAAGTTGCAAATCGGTGTTCGTGTAGATTATAGGAATCTTACAGAAACTTCCTTGAGCTGGGCCTTGGAAACTGTCTTACACAAAGATTTTTATGTTCGCAACATAAGAGATATTTCGAAAGTTTTTCGAGATAGACCTTTAGGTGCTTTGGCCAATGCCATCTTTTGGTTGGACTATATTGATCGTTATGGCAATGGCCCCTTGAAAACTCAGGGTCTTGGAATGCCTTTAAATCAATTACATTTATCAGACTTAAGACTTTATAATTATCTTATGTCATTTGTAGTGTTAGGTGTATTGATTTGTTTATACTTTGTAAGTATGTTTGTGTGGAAGAAACGACAAACTGAAAAAATGTTTTCTAAACTTAATTAAAACGTGTTATAAGATTTAAAAAAAATAAATAAGAAATAATAAGATTTTTAAATTTGAAAAAAATTATTTTATTTTCATAAAAATATATTTTGACTGCAAATGAACATGAACAAGCTCATGGTGTAATTATACAAGGTGAGTGCAGGAGCACAGTTGACTGACTTTGTTTACTATTTACTTATGTCAAAAGAAATACATATTTTGTTAAGTGTTTTTCATGGTGCAACTATACAAGGTGAGTGCAAATCGACAACAAATACAACACAAAACAGAAACAACAGGCATTTTGTTTGTATAAAATAATATACTACTGTCAAAAATGCTTGAAAAAGTATTACTTTTGTAAACAAAGCCAGTTAGCTGGGCTACTGCACTCACCTTGTATAGTTGCACCATGGTGTTTTTGATAGTAGTACATTATTTTACACAAACAAAATGCCTGCTGTTTCTGTTTTGTGTTGTATTTGTTGTCGATTTGCACTCACCTTGTATAATTACACAATGAACATGCTTGCTCTGTAAGGCCCCTTAGGCAACTTTATATGCGCAAGTCTTGTGTTTGTGGGTGTGAGAGGAAAGGTCGGTTGGAAGGGGAATGAATTGTCGAATTGCTGAGTACATGCTTGTTTGTACTTGGCAATTCTGTAGCTGCTGTCATTCTTGTCTTAGGATATTTATTTGTTTTTGACGTTCAAAAGAAAATAAATAATAATGAAAATTATACTTCCGCAATTAAGTTGCTTAATCTGAAAGGGGCCTAAATCAAGTAATTTCAAAAGCGATTTCTAAAAACGAACATTTTTTAAATTCGCACGAAACAGTTATGTTTACTCGAAAGTATAACAAGGAAATCATTTGATTATTACAGAACAAAACATTATATTTAATTTACACCATTTAAAACAAACTACAAAGAAGATTTTGTTCCGTGTTAAAAGAAAACTATTTTAGACAAATAAAGAAAATTACGATTTTTTTTTAATTCATCTGGCACTCTAAAAATATCAAATAAACTGCATCTAACTTCACTCCTTTATTAAAACAGCTGAATATTTTTGTCTTGTTCTTTCTCATTTTTTCAAGATATAAGCAGGTTGAATTTTTCTATTTTTTAATTTTTTTTAATAAAACTTAACAAAGCCATGTCTCCTGAAGTTCAAGAACGTTTAGAAATCGTTTACGATATTGCCAAGACTACCTTTCATTGGGGTTTTGTACCCATGGTCCTGTATTTGGGTATGTTGTGAATAGTAAACACAGACAGCATGTCATGTTACATATTATTTGGTAGGCTAAAATATTTAATCATATTTTTTTTTACTATTTTCTATATTTTAAAGGTTTCAAAAAAGGAGCTGAACACGGTATGCCACCATTATCGTTGATGAGTTTATTGTGGCAATAAATATTTTTGCTAAATAAACTGCTGCCGTTAATTGTTAAAATATGTAAATTTTCTACTAATTGTTTTTGTTTAAGTCTGTTTATAATAATATGTATATGCAAGAATAATTAAACAAATTTTAGTTGTATTTTACAAATTAGTTGTGTTTTGAAGATATTGGTGGTAAAAAACGAAGTAATGTTGATGATTTTAATAAATTTTGTCTACAGTAAAATCGCATTTAACAATTTTTTTCCTTACAAAAAGATTGTTCGAAATTTGAAGAACAAATTTTCATTTGTTGCAATTATGACTGTCTGTATGGCCGGCATATGGAACTTCTGAGAAATCTCACCATGACAATTAATTGAAAAATTTGGGTCGAAATTTACAATGTACAAATAAAGGATTTTCGCCGGGAAACGTATCTGTTGAGGAGTATTGCAATACTATACGGATCCGATGCCATGTAAACGTTAGATGACGGTGAACAATACAAGAGTTATGGAAGTAAATAATTGAATTACAACGCTTCCAACTAAGCAAAATAGAGGTGACGATTACTATACACTGTAAATTCGGCAATAATGGAAGAAGTCTTGAATTACAAAGAACTATAAACTAATATTGCCTAAAGATAAATACCCCCCGTGGCAATTAAAACCTGACGTTTTTATGAGAGATTTGTTATTCTTCAATAAATCAGACACCTCGCCCTCCATATATAAACACTGCTTCAACGAAATTTACGCCAAACACAAAGTTGAATCCTGGAACTTTATTTTCACTGATGGATCAAAAACAGAATCAAACGTTGGATTTGCTGCAGTCGGGGAGCAGGGCCTTCTACTCAACGGCATTCTACCTCTTAATGCCTCAGTTTTCGAAGCTGAAGCAATTTTAAGAGCTCTCGAGTTATGCAAAAAAACAATAAATAAAGCTATAATTTGCTCTGACAGCCGTTCAGTTTTTGACGCAACATATAACGAAAAAAACAACAACGAAACTATATGCAACTTTTAATACATCAACAAAACAATATAAAGCTCATGTGGCTTCCTAGCCATATAGGCATTCAAGGAAACGAGCTCGCGGACAAAGAAGCAAAATCCAAACACTTGTACCCAACCTTTCAATTCATTCCCCAAACAAGATCCTACTTATGCAGGATGGCAGTTTCAAAACTAAACAAATCGTTAACAAAGTCCTGGAGCCAGTTCAACCACCCGTATAAAGAGATAAACCCAGAAAAAAATCCAATTAAACTTCCTCCCTCAAGCGATTGGTACAAAAACAAATGTTTTGTTAGGCTTAGGCTAACTCACACACAAATCACTCATCAACACCTTCTTAAAGGAGAACCTAAACCTATATGCACATTTTACAACCTTGCTGCACTTACAATATTCCATCATTTAAAAGACTGTCAAGCTTTGCATCTAACTCGTAAAAAATTATGTAATTTATCAAACATTATACCTTTATTAAAAAATCCGACAGTAGAAAATATAAATTATATCTATAATTTCCTACAGCATATAAAGTTAATTAACAAGATTTAGTAATTTTAGTTTTAAGCCGATAGCCTGTAGTAGCTAGTGCTTTGTATATTATTTTTATTGTAATTTAAATTATAATAAATTTGAAATAAATAAAATACTTGCAACTAGAATTTTTGTATCTGAAACGTTCAATATGATCTTTTAAACTATACTAGCTTCTATATCTCAATTTCTTTTCAGCCTGAAATAATTTATTCATATAAAATATATTTTCAAAAAAAACGTTTTTACATCTTTAGATAATACTGCAGTATTCTAACGCTACTCAGCCACTGCTTAATTTCCTGTACATTTTACTTTTCGACCATCTGGCAACTCAAATAATTCTGTAAAAACTGCAGCTAACTTCACTTTAATAAACAAACAGCTGTATATATTGCCCTAATTGTCTTAAAAAACACAAACATTTTGTAAAAAGAATTGAATAGTTACAAAATATTTAAAATTATTAATTAAATTTTAACATGGCAATGTCACCTGGTATAAAGGAACGTTTAGAATTAGTATACGATATAGCCAAGACCACTTTCCATTGGGGTTTCTTGCCAGTGGTCCTGTATTTAGGTGAGTAAAGAAATGGTTTTTAAATCTATGTAGATATTACCATTTTAAACTGTGTTATGTATTAATTTAAAGGCAATTTGTGCATATTGATTGATGAACTTTTGTTTTTCGTTATTTAAGGGTTTAAAATTGGCGCAGAACCTGGCATGCCACCATTATCATTGATGAGTTTATTGTGGCAGTAAATATACATACATACATATGTATATTACATATGGGAATCTTAGTTATTTATATAATTTTAAAATGGAGCAGTTCTGATACAATAATTTCCATTATAATAGAAGTTGTTTAGCATTTTGTTTAAATTAATAAAAACAATGAAAATATTATTTTTCAAATAGGTACATAAGAAAGTTTTGTTATTTATTCAAATTGTTATAGAAATTTAAAACTAGATATGATTTTTATACTTATATATACCTAGTATGTTTGCATAGTTTTGTTAGTTTGCACTTACCATTTAAAATACCATTGAAGTTTAAACGATGAAATTTGTTATTTTCTTATTAGAATATTTAGAACACTGATTAATTGGTTTGCCAAATTCATTCTTAATATTTATTTTCTACATATTTTCCTAATTATATTAATGTTGGCACACTTTCTGCATAATAGGACTAAACTTAAAGAAACTAGAGCCGGCAATTTACAACAGAAAATGTATACAAATGCTAAATTTTTGACGATATGCCATATCTTCTTGTTTTTACAAAAACTATTTTAGAGAAAATTTTAAGATTATTGCACTTGCACAGTTCAACTGTTGAAAACTTCTTGGACATGTTGTCAGCTACTTTATATCTATCTGACAAGGAGGACTTACTATAGAAATGGTTGTTTTCTTTTCGCCGTAAAATGAAATTACTTCATTGCTAAATTAAAGAGTTTAAAGGAAAACTTACTATTGGATATATGCTGCTGGCGCAAGGAAGTTGACGACTTTCTGCCGCATAACAAATGCAATAAATTAGAGAAAACAGATTTAATGGAGTTCTGAATATAACATAGAACTTTTTGCCGGCTCATTGAAGTTAAAGACTTTTGGCCGAACAAGGAAAATATTTCATTGTTAAATTAAAACTTTAAAGGAAGTCTGACTATATTAAAAACATGTTGCCGGCTCAAGGAAGTTAGCTTCTTTCCGCCGGACATGCAAAATATTTCTTACGTACCTAACAAATTAAATGTGATACTATACATATCTAACTTGTTGAACAAAAATTTGGTTTTGGTCGATTTACAACACATTAGAGACTTTTATTTGCCCTAAACTAAATTTCTTTACTCTGTGCTTTAATTAAACAAAATGGTGGCTTATTGGCCCCGAAATAGCCAGCTCTTTTTTAAGCACTTTTTTATTATTATTTATATACGAGTATCACCACTTTTCTTAACACTTTTGTATGATTATTGCTCTGCTTTAGTGATATGTTTAACATATAATATATTAAAAACACAAATTACTCTGCACATTTATGGATTTCCATTTTTTTTACATACACACACACACACACGAATGCCCGTAATGTTGGCTCATTGGCAGCCGGCTCTTTACGATAATTTACATACATATCACCCATTTTTTTATTATTAAAATTGCTATGCTTTAGTGAGATGTTTAACATATCATTTATTTATAACCATTAACAAATAGCTTTACGTATTAATGCATTTCCTTTTATATTTTTTATACACGCACACACACGAATGCCCGTAATTGCAATACTTATTTTCAGCACATTTTTAATTCATATAACAATAGTTCCTTTAAACTTTTATATACATATTTTCTTAACTTAATTAAGCTTGTTGCTTGAAGTTTCACAACAGAGTTTGTGTGATTTGAAAGGTTTACAAATTTTTTTTTTATGAAAAATGCTTAATCACCCACTTGTTGCAATTTTTCGCTTTCTAGTTACCGGATATATGAATGCAACTAAAGAGATCTTTGGGAAAAGTCCAGGGTTGTTGAATGAAAAGAAAAAAACGGCAAAAACAGAGATGCTAAAAATATAGCAAAAGTTGCTTAATTTAGTCGTCTAGATGGCGCTGTTAGATGTTTTTGTTGTAAGGAAACGGATGCAAATGGTTAGTATTTTTGTTAAAACAGGGTTGTTATAACAAATAATAGTAGTAGAGGCGATTGTATAGATGGCGCTGTTATTGAACTTTTACTAAAACAGGGTTGTTATATGAAACCTTTTATTTTAAAATAATGTAACAGATGGCACCACATTTGTTTCATAACAAAGGAAACAGGAAATGATTAAATATATAAAACAGTGTTGTTATATAAGAGATTTTTACTTTGAAATAATATAAGAGATGGCTCTAAACATTTTTACCAAAAGAAACCGGAAATCAGTTGTCTTGCTGTAAAGGGCGAGAACCTTTGCAATCCGATTAAAAAGGAAACATTTTCTAATTAAAAAAGGAATGAATAATTGGAAATGGATACAAGGACATTAATACATATAAACTTTTTAGAATTAAGGCGAATATGTATTTTTTATACAAAAATCCCATAGCGCTAAAAGAATTAAATATGGAAGTTGATAAAAAAAAAAAACATAAAGCACGGTTTACATAAAATCTGGTCATATTATAAACGTTTTTTTAAACCTGTTGAGGTTGGCACACTTCTTACAATATGCCTGTATGCTGTTTACAGAAGTATTTTTCTTTAATATGATTATATGTAATTATTAACTGCAATTTGTGTCACGTGGTGTATCCTGTGATATTATTTTATATTGTTAAATCTTTAATCTATTTGTGGTTAATTGCACTTAATAGGCTTTTTGAGCTCAACAATAATTTATAACGTGTACGTAAGTAAATTTATGTACATACATATATATTTTGTTAGTTTTCCGCGTTATTTTTTAGAAATTAATAAGTTATGAAAATATTTCACAAAACAAAAGATTAAGGGTCTTATAACACCGGTTTAAACTGTTCTCTAAAAATTAGTGGTGCACAGAGGAATTGTTTAATGTTATTCACGTGATGAACTCCATTGCAAGTATTTCAATTTGCTCCAGAGATAAGGTCTACAACGTATTATGCCATATTCGAACCTATAGGACATATAAGAATGTTGCATACCGTCTAAGACGTAAAAAACAACCCGTAAAGGGGACTATTTAATTCACAGTGCCTCAATGACAGACCCATTTAAGTGCTCCACCGCAATTCAGAAAGATTTTTAAACAAAATTAGTATAATCGTCTTCTTTAGAACTATAAAAGCAAGACTTAATAAAAAAATTTGCGTGAATGCATTGTTCAGTATAAGTATATATTTGCCAGCTCATCCTTCGGATCTCAAACCAATTGAGAACCTATGGAATAATGTGGGGCAACATATAACGGCAGTCATTTAAAAAATAAAGGGGTTTCAAAAATAAAAATAGGAAATATTTGCTCTAATTGACAACAGATACCACTATATGGAACTAACGTCAAACAATTTTACCAATCGGATTGTATTTGTAAAAAGTCTAAGCAATGGAAATATAATGAAAATCGTGCACATTTGCAAAAAGCTAATGCTTCTAAAAACTACTGTAAGAAGTATTAAGCACAAACAAGAAGTTAACATTTTTTAAAACAAACCAGGAACTTAGAAATTATTATTATGATTATTTTAGTTTTATAGTGGGCGTAGCAGCATCTTCCTTTTAAATTCACTATCACAATATATCCATTACTGCCCAAATGTTAACTATTTCAGCTGATATATATATAAATAAAAAAAATATACATTAATGATATAGTGTTAGAAGGTTTTACAACTTATATTCGAGAATTTTATTCAGGGTAACAATTTTTTTGTTGTTTAATAATAATATTATTTTTTTTTCTTTTTAAAACAATTACAAATTATAACGATTAACAATTTTTTTGTTGTATGTAGACTTAATAATAACAAATTTCTTAAATACACTATTTATTTATTTATATTTATTTATTAATTTTATATATATGTATATATGTATACATATATATTTATAATAAAGAATTATTAATTTACGGTGATAGAATTTGTTTTCGATTGGGAGATGGAGATTTTTGCGCTCTTCTAGCCTCGGTACAAACGGTTTGTTGTTGAGCCAAACGATCTGTAACTTGTCTTACGCGATCGCTTAGCCGGAACGTAGAACACGCATTGGTCTTGCGTATGGGTATGGGAGAGTTGGGCAAAGAAGTTGAGTGTTGGGTATGAAGGCTGGATGAGGACGATGTAAGAGAGCTGGCTGCTAAATAAATTTAAAATTTCAAAAGTATGAATATATTTTATTTGAGCTTAAAAAATATACAATAGAAAAATTAAAAAAAAAATAAAAAACTCAATTACTTTTGTTAGGGCAAGCTTCAGTAACAACTTTGTGTTTTAGTTTTAAAACATCCATGCAATCCTTGCTTTTGGCAAATGACGATGCAGTTGTTTCACTGGTACTACTCACTTGTGTTTGCATACTGGAAAACTTATTTTTCAACATGCTTACTTTGCCCGGCTGTTCAAATAAAATTGATTTGGTAACTGGTTTCAATTGTTTATCCTTCTGCAAACTATTCTCCAATGATTTTTTGCGCATTTGTATGGTATTTGTAAAATCCGAACGCATAATGGGTGAGGTGGTGGGATTTAAATCTATATTAAGTACATTTAGTTCTTCAACAACTTGTATGATTTTCTCTTCCGTATTAACCACGGTCAATGTCTTCAATTCATTTTGATTGTCATTGAGTTGTGGTCTGTTTTCGTTGGGTACTACCAATTCCAGTTTAGCTTCTTCTATATTACTATCAGCTTGATGGGCAATCTCTTCTAGCTTTAGTTTGAGTAAATCATGAGGCACTGATAATGACAGGTCATCAGTGGCCAAATGATCCACACTATCTTTATTGGCTGTACATTGACATGGCATCGAACCGGAAGCGCTACAATTTGAACATTCACTATAACCGGAATCACTACGTTCGCTGCACTGAGATTTATTTAAAACTTTGGGATTCTTTCGTTTAATCTCGGAACTGGACAGCTCTATGCTAAAGTCATCATCTTCTTCGTGCAGTGAACCCATTTGAACAGATATGTTGGGATTGAAAATAGTAACACCCGATACGGATGGTCGTGGACTATTTGGCACGGAACCGGCATTGGAAGCCACTGAATTACGCCGTGAAGCAGATAATGTGGCCATGCGACCTAAAGCTCTTATGGCATTACCAGTTTTCTAAAAGATTTCATTTAGCAAGCAAAAACATAGAAACAAACAACAAATAAATTAAGCAAAAGCAGAAATTAGGAATAAAGTTTAAGCCAATACGAGTATATTGTTACGAAATTATATTTCAATTTAAGTTTAACGGTTTGTAACGGCTGGTATTAGCATACAGCGTGTTTATCAACATACAACATGTTTATCAACATTTACATTAGTAGAAGTTTCTATTTGCAAACACGCTGTTATTAACAAAGTTGTGGAACAAGAAAATATTAAGTTTTAACGGCCATAGAAAGGAATTTTCGATTGTCTTCTCTAGATGCCGTCGGAAATTACTAGAACATGGCGCTAGTGTATAAATATAACAAACAGGGTCACTCAAAGTGAGTTTATTGTGAGTAATCGTTGAGTTAACATTGAAGTGTAATACCAGCGCGCTCTTAAACCATAATTTAAGTGTGAGTTAAAGTCAATTGTAAAAGAGTATTAAGAGACAGAGTGTTTACTTAAATTATTTTGTATATTTGAATTAATAAATACTCGTTATATTTTCTTTAAACCACTTGACGCTTTATTTTGCAATTAAAAGGAATCCAGTTTATTTAAAGGAAATAAACCACCGTTTTTAAAAGTTAAAAACGTAACAATATAATATAAACTTCACCTACATTTTGTATACTTTTTTTGTCATTTTTAAAAAATACAAAGACGAACACAAATTACTAAATCAGAATATTTAGCAAAAGAAAACAGTTTTGAAATGTGGACATAGTAATTGGGAAATAAAATTTAATAATAAGGTGGATTCTGTACGCTTTGATTTAATAGTTAATAATAATAAAAAGCACACACGACAACTCAAAAGCAAAACTATTAGTAGGTAAATTTAAATAACTTTTTTACTTACTTGCCACTTGCGTCGTATGATAAACTTCTTAAGTTTATTAGTACATATTTTCTTATTGCCCAAATTCTCATCATGATGGCCCTGTTTCAACCAGGGCGATTCTAAACAGTGTTCAGCTGTCCAGCGATCTTCTTTACGATGTACCAATAAATTCGATATAAAATCTTTAGCCTGTTGTGATACACAATCAAAAGCATCATCATCAAAATCATAATCAGCTCGTGTAATATTCGAAAAGGTCTCCACATCACTGTCACCCATAAAAGGCGATAGGCCAGATAAACTATAGAAACAAATAAAATAATAAAATTCTAACCAAATTTAATATTCAACACTACTTACAGTACATAGCAAATAACTCCCACACTCCACATATCCGATTGAAAACCTATGGGTTCATAGCTGATAATTTCCGGTGGTATAAATTCTGGTGTACCAAAGAGAACGCGCACCGGTGAGCCTGTGTTCAGGCGTTGAGCCAAACCGAAATCAATAATTTTGATTTGATGGCAGGTGCGAGTCTTGCACATAATATTTTCGGGTTTTAGATCCAAATGTACTATTGACTGGCTGTGCATGTAGGCCACACCTTCACACACCTGGCGTACGAATAATACACAATCACGTTCGGTTAAGGTGAAATCATCGGCCACTACGCGTTCAAATAGTTCTCCGCCGGTAATGCTGGAAATTTGTATTCATATTTTAATGTTAGTTATAATAATAAAATTTATTTTACAAATACTTACTATTCCATAACCATTACTATTTCACGAGAACTTTCAAATGATGCGGCCAGTTGCAAAAGTTTGGGATGTTTTAATGATTTCATTATTGAAATTTCTTCTTGTACTTTGACGCGATCACGTGATTTAATGCATTTTATTATTTTAGCAGCACATATGCGTTTGGGTTCTTCTTTTTCTTGCACCTTGTAGACAACGCCAAAGCGACCTTTGCCCAGTTCCTCTAGAACTTCAAAACGACTCTTAAAGTCACCGCCTGCTTTTATAGAAATCGATTTTTGGAAATCTAAATTCATTTTAAAGTGAAATGTTAATTAATTTTAGTTAAATGGTAAAATATAAATGCACATTGAAATTGTTTCTCAATTGTTAAACTAATTTATTATACAGTGGTGGACATGAGGTTAGCACACTTGGTATCTATTGCCAATTAAAGCAAATATTTTCTGTTCTTTGTTATTTTTTAAAACCTTTTATTTTTCAAACGTGTTAAATGTCACCCTAAGATCACGCCACTCCACCTTTTGTTTTGTTAATTTTTTGCATTTCGGTGGTTTTCTTTCCAGAATACAACCAACCTCTAAACGCTTATTACGAAATAAAAATGTTATTCTTTTTATAGTTCAAAAGGAAACGTCAATGCCGAATTTTGTTTTAGGATCTCTTTGAATTGCGGTGGAATTCTTAAATGTGTTAAATAGTCTTTTTTGCGGGTTCTCTTTTTACATCTCAGCATCGAATATGGCCTAATGCATTGTAGACCATCTTCCTTGAGTAAATTAAAATGCTTACAATCTCGCCAATAGGGCTTCCTCTAGAGTTTATCTGGTGGATAACATTAGACTTTTTCTCTGTTTTTAATTCCCACAAACTAACAGCGAAAATTTAACAATATTTATAAATTATTCTTTCACGTTCTAAATTATTGTCCAGCTCAAATTGGCTATTAACTGCAATGTTATTAGGCCATATTTAAAACTTTTTCTATGTCCAAGTTTTAAATAGACCAATTCGATCCAATCTATTAAAATGTGTGGAATCAAGATGCTCAAAGCAGCATATTGGAATAATATTCGTTATTTTGAGGTAATAATATTTAAATTTGTTTCAAAAGGATAGAACCTATCCGCACTATTGTGTTTTTACCATCGAACATACGTATGTAAGTATATTTCATTCTAAATTTTGTTTAATTGGACCGAGTTAGCCCATTTTCAATATCAAACATGTCTGATCAACAATCTCCCTAGGTTATTACCTCTAGGCCTTATGGTGCCTTCAGAAAAATTGACAATATAGGGCGTCTTCAGAAAAAAGACGGGCAAAGCTATATAGTCTTTAGAATTTAATAAGAAACCAGTGTAGATACTTTTGTTGAAGTACGACCAATATGTTACAAACGGAATAACAAAATGATGGATACAAAAAGATTAATTTCACCGAAATATCTCACCTTCGTTTAAGTCTTCAATTTCTTGGGTGACATGAACACGTTCGCTTGGCAAACCCGGCTCACTACGACCATGCACATTTTCAGCACGAACACGAAATCTATAAGTACACAAAGGTTTAAGATCCTTAACGGTATATGCCAAAGAATCCACAACGGATGCAATTTCTAGCCAAGCAACTTCATTTTCATTAACATCGGCCAACAATAATTCTTGCATTTCAATGCTAGAAAATATCAACAAAAAAAATAATATTTCTTGGATTAAAACATAAATTTTAATAAATATATTATTTATACTTACATAAAGCCAGTTATCATGCAACCACCATCGTAGGGCGGACCACACCAAGCTATTGAAACACGATCGGGTCCTTGGGAAATACTTGGTTTACCGCTTGGCGGTTCCGGTGGACCCTCAACGGCCACTGAAGCTACGGCTACATCTGTACCAAATTCATTCATTATTTCCACGGTATATTTGCCACTGTCATCGGTCACTATATCTGAGATCTGAAGGACGGATTTGCGTGAAGATGTATTTGTAATAATATTCGAAGTTTCAACAATTGGACGGCTCTAAAATGTATGTAGACAACAACAAAAAAAAAAAAAAAGTTTGTTAAAATTTTTAATTTATTAATGCACAGATGAGTTTAGCTTAAAATGTTTGCAAAAGCAAATGTTTTCCAATGAACACAATAATCAACAAAGTTTTTGTGGTTTTATTAAAAAAATATATATATATGTATATGGAGACAAAAAACAACTATTACGTCGCTTTACCGCAACCTCTGATCGTGACACGATGTTACGTTCCAAATAGGCAACGAATTGGAAGTACACACATGTATTCTATTTTAGACGTATAAATAGTAGTAAACAAATGACTTTGTTTTCTTTTTTTTTTTGTTTTTTTTTTTTGTTTGTTTAATAATTTAAGCCATATTTGAGAACTAGAAATATAAAAGTGAGAGTGAAAAATTCTGCTAACTCATGACTGAAAATGCAAATTGTTTAAATTTGTTCGTTTATCGTGAAATTCTTTATTTTCCCATAAAAGTCAATTTTGTTAGTTACAAATATTTGTTATTCATTTTTAGAGTCTTCTGTTTTTTCTTAATTAAAAATGTTTGAACTTTTGATGTTTATTATTAGAGAAAAATGTATTTTGGCTTGAGTTCATTAATTTATTAATTCAAAAAGTACCAATTAAATAGATGATGTTTACAAGTAGATCTTGGACAACAAATATTGCTGATAACGCCCTTGGAAGGGTAGAAAATGAAATCAGGAATGTGCCAGTTGCCTAAAAAGATTAATTTACAATGGTATTTATTGAATTATTAAATAATGAACTCAAGCCAAAAAAAAAATTCACTAATAATATTTGTTATTTTCAATTTGTAATTACATATTAGTTTTTTAATATTCAACAACTGCCTGAATATGAAACAGCTACCGGGACCAAACTTACAAAATAACATTTCAAGTAATTTTTATTGAAAAAAGTACCATGAATCCGTTTTTCAGGCCTTACGAATTTGGATTTTAAAGTACCAAAAAGATTTCTGCTCATTATTGATTTAAACCGGATGAGCGTTTATTTTTTTTCTATGTTTATTTATTTAGCAGATACAGAGGTTACCATAGAGTTCTAGGGATACCATTTTTACCCGTTTTAACCCCTGTTCGACAAAAAAAAAATCCAAAAATGATTAGAATTTTAGGTCTTAAGAATACGAATTTCAAAAAAGTACCGAATTTTGAATTTCCAAAAAGTCTATTCTCTCCTTTTTTAATTAAAGGCAGACAAACTTAAAATTTGTATTCTATTTGTATTCGTTTGGGAGATACACAGTTACCATGTTTACCCGTTTTAACCCCCGTTCGACCTCAGTTTTGTTCGTTAGGTAGAAATAATTTTGGAAAATTGTCATTGTAGTTATTTTTAAGACCTGAAATTAGAGAATAATATTTCTAGATCTTTCTATTGAGATAATAGGGTTTAACAAAAAAAGTACCAAAAATGGTTAGAATTTTAGGCCTTAAGAGTACAAATTTCAAAAAAGTACCGAATTTCCAAAAAGTCTATTCTTTCCTTTTTTAATTAAAGGCAGACAAACTTAAAATTTGTATTCTATCTGTATTCATTTGGGAGATACACAGTTACCATGTTTACCCGTTTTATCCCCCTAAACGTCCGAATTTTAAAAATCCCTTCTTAGTGGATCTATTTGATGTATGTTTGATGGCTGAAACTTACAAAAATACAGTAACACAACTTACATGGTGCAAATATACAAGGTGAGTGCAGTAGCACAACTGACTGACTTTGTTTACAATTTACTTATGTCAAAAGTGATACTTTTTCAAGTGTTTGTGACAGCAGTACATTATTTTACCCAAACAAAATGCCTGTTGATTCTGTATTGTGTTGTATTTGTTGCCGATTTGCACTCACCTTGTATAGTTACACCATAATATTGAGCTTTTTTATATGATGCATAAAAGAGAATTTCACAGAAATATTTTTTATGAAAATATTAATAATAAAGTTACTATTTTTTGCTACTTACAAATAGTAAAGAACTTTAAAACTTCTGTTTACTAAATATCAACAATAGTTTTAAATTATACAGCTGATAACAATAAAAATTCCTTGTACACGGACCAAGTCGAGTTTGATTAATTTACACATCAAGCAATGTATTAATAAAAATTTAAATATATTTTATAGCTAATTGTCACTTACCGACAAATAAAGTATTAAAATTCAAAACAAGAAGACATTTTCAAACAAAAATTTAATTTCCATAGTAATTGTGTACATAGAATTTTAAACTGCACAAAATATGCATATTAACAATCGATTTAAATAAAAACAATAAATTTATAAAACAAAAATGCAACGCATATTTTAAAAGTAATGCAATTTATGTTAATCATTTGAAATTCTAATTATAAAAACATTTACAAAAACAATAAATAGATCACATAACTGTAAGCAAAGTCAGCAATTTTTACACAGAATAAGCTTGACAAGAAATCTAGTTTTTGAAAACTATTATTACAGTATTTATCGGTTCTATGCATTTCTGAAAATGCAGAACTTTCTGTGCATATAAGCGGGAAATGCAAATATAAAACAGTGCATATATAAAAACTCTGATATTTGCACTAAGGGTGCATATAAACAAAAAGTTGACAAACAATTTAGAAATTTTTATACATATACATTAGTTTTTATTAATAAAAAACTTTTTATAAACGAAAACAAAAAAAAAAACATTAAATTCAGTGTCATAAAAAAAATGTTTGTACATTTAGAAGTTTGTACTACAAGTAGCATTTTACTGAGATCAGTTAACTAGGTTAATAACAAGAAAATAAAATTTTTTTGCTAAGTAGAATTGTCCCTGCAGTTACAATACTTGCGAAGTCATTTCGCAAGTTTTTAAAACATCGGGGCTGTTTTGGTTTACCTATGGCAAATATTTTTATAGTAACCAGTTGCATTGCACAAAAGGAATATAGTTATGCGTTCTTTTGGTGACTTCATACCAGAAATTTTAAAAATACCCCTATTGAGTGTTGATGAAGGCAATGCTTTGAGAAGTAGACCCGTTTCATCGTCATTAAATATGTCGCATGGCTCGTATCCAGCGGTCAAATTTCACCATTAATCTTTTTTAAACTAATTCCCTCCCTCCGTTGCCATCGGTTAAAACCAGCCCGGAGTAGGATCAAAATTTTCTTTTAGGACAATGGAAAATTTCACCATTAATCTTTTTTAAACTAATTCCCTCCCTCCGTTGCCATCGGTTAAAACCAGCCCGGAGTAGGATCAAAATTTTCTTTTAGGACAATGGAAAATTGTTTCGCCTTTTCCATTAACATAATGATTGACACCACAGCGCCAGACAAACCATATTGATAATGCTTAATCCAATTTTTTTAATTTTTAATTCTTCGCGACATATTATTGCACGTTTTGCTGCATTGAAAAATAGAATTTTCGTTTCTTAGAATAAGGTTTACGGTGTCGATTGAGCATCGATACATTTACAAATAACTTGTTTAAAAAAATCTTTAATTTAATTTATAATTGAAAGCTTTTACTTTACATACAAGTATATTCTTTTGTTAGCACTCATTCTCGATCACGTTTATTCATTTATTTAGAAACACGCACAGCAACATTTCTATTTCACAGCTGAATAACAGTGATGGTACATTTTGATAAATAGAGACGCTTTATGTTGAAATGATTTTGGTAATATTTTTGAAAAATTGTGAATGATGCATATAAAACACATTTTCTTATGTAATTTACTCAAATTGTATTAAAATTGTGATGCATAAAAGCGAGAAATGCATATAAGCGAAATGCTTATAGAAGAAATTTTTACATATATTTTAATTTACGGCCTGAAATTGCACAAGATTTGATGCATAAAAGCGGGAAATGCTTATAAACGACGTGCACATAAGCGATAAATATGTATTTCGAAAAAATTATCAATGTTAAATAAAGTTATTTAAATTGTGGACTGACTTTTACAAAATCCAATTGTAACATTTTTACTTACATAAAACTAATCGATGAAAAGTTTAAGTTCGATATCGTTATTTATAAGCTTTTTACGTAGGTTGTCTGTTTTTCGGAAGTGATCCCTATATTTGAACATGACCAATTATGGACCGATTACCATAAAGTTGTTTACTATGTTTTATATATATATATATATATTTGTTTATGTCGAATATCAACTAGTGCTTTGTGTGCTTAAAAATTTTTTTCGGAATTGAACTTTATATGGGGGATATGTTTAAAAATGGGCCAGTCATCATAAAATTCGGTTATTATTTATGTCGAATGTCAACTTGATGTGATGTGATGTTTATAAGAGATTAATGATCTTTTAAATGATTTTCGGAAGTGAACTTTCTATGGGCGATGTGAAAATCACAAATCACAAAACCAAATAACGTTTTGTGATTTATTTTTACGTGAAACTATTATTTGCTGAATATTGTATGTGTCATATTCCGGGAAGACATTTATATGGGGGCTATTTATATTATTTCTATAATATAATGAGCAAAATTTCATGATATTATATGAATTATATTTGAAAAAAATATCTGCAAAATATCAAGATTTTCTGAAACTTCGGTCTATAACTTGGATTCACTGGGCAATACCAAACATTTCGCTAAAACAAAGAGTGTTTAGGAAAAAGTTCATTGTCCTAAAGTCGTTTTTTAAAAATTGTTTAACAGATGAACGGACTTGGCTAGATCGTATTAGAATCTTATAAGCACCCAGAATATATATAATTTTTGGTTATACGACCAATATTTCGATACGTTAAAATCTTCCTTTTTGGTGGTGGGTATAAAAAGTATATTGAAAATGTAACCGTTTTTGTAAATTACTAGGCCATTTGTTAATTTCCTTGAGGGCTGAGATATTATATTTTGAGACCGTGAGAAGCCTGAAGAATTTATGACCATTTTGTTTTACAAAAAAACATACATCTCTTTGATCAGGTAATAAATTGGTAAATAAAAAGTATATGGAAAATTTGCAAAGAATTCCTTCTTTGAGAATTACTAGATAAGGAAGGGTTGGAAAATATATGATGCCAAGTTTAGTGACCATTTGTGGAAATACTTGCGGCTTTAGAAATTATATTATGAGACCGTACCAAAACTGAAGATCTCTTTCATCAGGTAATACAACTTCCAGAGCCTTCTCCTACCATGTCATTAAAGGGTCTAGAGAAAAGAGTTGTAGATTTTAAAAGGTTTGGTGTTCCAATGTTATAATACAATTCAGGTAATTTTCTTTTAAATTTATTTTATATCATATGTATGTACAAAACATGTATTATCATTTTTATATAAAAATTTTATTTTTTATGAACAATTTTTAAACAGAAATAAAAAAAAACAGTAAGATTCTAGAATAATAAAAATCGACTCAGGAAATGATTCTGTCGATCGATATATGTACTTAAGGGTGTGTGTTGGATAAATATATGTTGGCGTTACAAACATCCATTATGGTGGTGTAGGGTATGAATATAACAATAAATGTATCCTTTAACTAGGTTTTATAATTAAAACTCGTAATCGAAACCCCATTAACCATTTCTTCTTTTTAAAAAAACAACAATCGGTTTTGAATATTATATATTTTGGAATTATTCGAAAGAGTTTTTGTATCGGCTGTAAATTAAAAACTTTTTTGGTACATTAATAATTTCTAACATTTCTAACATATAACGACGTTTAAATTATTTTCTGTTTTCAAAACTGATATGTTATCAAAGTCGGGATAGTGATTCAAATTTGAACAATGTGATGATAATGCTGTTTTTTGTGATGATATATCTCTATATTTTTGATCAGATTTGTGTCCAGCTATTCTAGTTTTTAATTTATTTTTAGTTGTACCTACATTTTTCATTGTTATTACCATTACATGGTATTTTATAAACTACGTTTGACATTTCTAATTTAGGTATCCTATCTTTTATCTTACTGAATATTATACATTTTTGGAGCTATTTTATATTTGGTGTTATCAAATATATTAGATTTTTCTAATCTTTCTGATATTTTAGGTACATAAGTTAAATATTTATATATTTTTTATTGTTAAAAAACAATAAATTTTTCTATTTCTTTTTATGAAAATTGATCTTGTTTCGGCAGTATAAAATCTCACACTGAAATGCGTTGTAAACTGATTTTTATAACCATTACCATTAAAAGTTAGTCTGGGTGTAACATTGATATATATTCACAAAGTATATATTTTCTTGATCGATTGAGCTACATATGTCCTGTGTCTGTCTATGTGTCTATGTAAAACACTCTCGTGTCCAAAATACACAACCACAATTAATAGGATTTCCAAACAAATGTTTATCATTGTCCTAAGCTGTTTGGTATTGAAAATTTCGCAAAATCGGTACGATAGGATGTAAGTTATGAACCAATATGAGAGATAACCTTCAGAAAAGTTGATATTTCCAAAAATGTTGATAGAAAAACCATGATATTTTACATAAGTTAATTGAAATTATTAAGAATCTGTCTATGATTTCTCTTAGCCCCCATATAAATTTCTTCTCGAAATATGTCTCTATGGTACATAAATATTTATAGAATGGCAATATCTAAACAAAATGCCACACAAATATGTTTCATGTAAAAATAAATAAAACAAAAACTATGTTTTGTTTGGATGGGCCCATATTTTTCCAAAGCCCGTCCCCCTATAAAGTCCACTTTGGAAAACGCATTGTAATAATCAATAATATTTGGAAATGCTTTTGATCCAGTTCCCTGATTTAGAGTTAATATCTAACGCTATTTTGGTGAACAGTTTAATTGTTATTAAAATGTTTGTTAATAATTTTTCTTTTGTATGTTTTGTTTGTTTCCTTTTAAATTGCCGATTACATGTCACAAACACAAACACATTATTTGTAATTTTTAGAAAATGAAAACCGCTTAATCTGCAAAACCGTATTCAAACCCATTTTTTAAGAAAATGCTATTTTTCGTTTGAAAGATCGGTTAATGTTATTTTTAGTATTTTTTTTAGAAAAATGCATTAATAAATACAATGCAATAAAACGGAAACCGGTTTTCTAAAACGGTCGATTTGTTTTAATACTCTAGTAAGCACCAGCTTATTTCATGAACGGACCGTGTATAATTGCATTTCGGCAATTGTGAATTATTGAAGCAAAATCTTTCTATAGTTTTAATATAATGAGTAATACCATAAACATTTTTAATCATTCTCACCATGATATTGATAAAACTGAATTAATTTATTATTATTTTAAAAAAAAAAGTAGAATTTCTGGTTTATAGTTTTATATATCAGTTAGTTTTAATTAGTGCTATTTAATAAACAAATTAATGTGTTTTGGAGGTGTGTACACACAATTTGGCACAGCTGAATATACAAAAATGTTCAAGTATTCTCTAACTTATACAATTTATTCTTTCAATTCTCAATTTCTATGAATTACAAATGCAATTCCCACCTAGTATTTTCAACAACGCGACATATTTGTACACAGCAATGTAGTACGTGAATGTAGGCCCTTAATTCATAAAATGACATACGTACGTACGAAAAATATTTCCATGTACGATATGTAAGCATATAAAACAAATAAAATTGAGATGCTGTTATCGTTTCGATACCGACAACCATAAAAGGTGATACCAGTAAGTAATTTTTAATTATATACACACACTTATCATTGACGTCAAAATGACGGAACACATACGTACAAAGTACATACAGTTAATTCAGAAAGTGAGGCTCACCTTACATTTTTTGAGATGCTATTTCTGGTAATTAAAATCCTTTGTGATTTTAATTGAAAATACCAACATACATACATATGTATGTATATTCTGAGTGCATGTGGTACCCTTATTGAAACCCCTAAATTAAAATTTGTTGTTGTTTATTTGTGTAGTCCTTAATTTTTACTTTAAAAAGTGAGTGCTCATCACTAACAAGCCTTTAATTGAAAACAAATAACGGAATGTTTTGTTTGCAACAACAATAAATTTAAAATGTCATAGAAGCTGTAGCAAAAAATGTCAAATCATTTTATTGACGGTTCTTGCCAACATAGTTAATAAATTAAAAAATGTTTAATAATGTCAGCAAAGCGAAAAGAAACCAAGGAATCAGAACGTAGAATAATAATAAATTTGCGAAAATCACACAACTCGTTGCGTAAAATTGGTCAAAAAGTCAAAAGACTTTATAACAAAACAAAAAATATTGCAAATAAGCCAAGATGCGGACGCTGTCGGGCACTTTCTAATAATAAAAAAGATATATTGTGCTGGAAATACAGAAAATTCCTAAGGTACTGGCAACAAAAATAACAAAAACTATTAATACCAACTTCAACAGAAGCGTTTGCCTAAATACAGTACGAAAAGTGCTTTATGAGTCTGGGTACAACACTTAAGAAGCCCTATGTATATCAGCAAAGTAAACAAGATCAAACGACTTCAAAAATCGAACGACTTTTGGAACATAGTGGTTTTTACGGATGAGAGTAAATTTAATATATGTATATTGAAACGATGGAAGATGTAAAGTGTGGACAAAACCAAATTAGGAGTTTAAAGAAAACAATTTGTGTCCAGTTCTAGTGTGGGGATGGAAATTTACATATAATCGATGGCAGGAAGTATATTAACATTTTAAAAACTCATCTTCATCCCAGCGTGCAAAAATAGGTATTTCAAAAATTTTCATACATATTTGCACAAGACAACGACCCCAAACACACACTAAGTTATGGCCATTGTACAACACTCCAAAATGGATAGTAACTTCCCACCAATAACCCGATATTAATCCTATTGAAAACTTGTGGGATTATTTAGACAGAAAACTTAGAGAGAGAGAGAGAGAAAGCTTTAAGGGAAGAGTGGAATAAAATTACACCCTTGGTGACCTAAAATTTAGTGGATTCTATTCTCAGAAGACTGAAAGCCATAATTAAGAACAAGAGCTCACATACAAAATATTAAAATATTTTTTCTACGCGATTTTTATTGCAAAAACTTTGAAATGAGCACTCAATTTTTGAAGTTAAAAACTGAACTATTTTTAGTTATGCGTTGTGATTTTGAATTAATTAATATTTTTATTTATGTTTTTATATTAGTTTATAAATATTACTAAAGAGCCGCTCAAAATGTGGTGTCAACTTCTTTTATGTAAAATAAAATTATGTGTGAGCACTCACTTTCTGAATCAACTGTACATGCATATTGTATGTACATATGTATGTTACTTTTTTATTTAGGTTTTAAGTAAAATAATAAAAAAATAACTTACCGCCTTAAACCAGCTAACTTGTGGTTTAGGTAATCCTTCAAATATGACCGACAAACGAACACAGCCACCAATTAAAGCGGTACAATCCCGAGGACCTTGCAATATATAGGCCGGTTGCTGAGGTCTCTCCTTATTTTTATGGCTTTTGCACAAGTCTATTTTCAAGTCTGTGGCAATTTTAGTGGGCTCAATTAATTTAGCTGCTGTCGTTGAACGTGGTATAACGGCCAGTGATGTATAGGATTTAAGTGATGTTTGGGGTTTTCCTGGATGTGTTACAACCAATTGAACTTCACCACTGTGGGCCAAGGTAACATCGTTTATGTGCAAAATGCGTATACCATCTGTACTTGATGACTCCAACTAAAAAACGCAATTATTTAAAAAAAACACACACACACACAGTTATTAAATTAACATAAAACTTCACTTAAACTACAATAATTTAATATTTTTTTATACATGTAAACATATTTTTTTAATATAAATTAAAATAAAAAACAAACATTTCTTTTTAAACAGCTGTATAAAATTTAAACATACAAGCAAGTACTTAAATACAAGGTTAAATGGAAAGAAATGAAAACAAAACACAAACAATAATTTATAAATAATATTTCACAATAGTTATTGAATAAATAAATTAAAATTTCATGTCTGTGTAGATTGATGTTTGTGGAGTCAATGTGTAAAAAAGCAAAATATAATTGTAAACGATCGTAAAATTGGCGCACAACTAACTACGAAGAAAACTTGCAAATGGAATTTAAAAAAGAAAATTTAACTTTTTTTCATTGTTTTGCTTAGACTTACAGCACTTACTCGTTTAACGAATTTGGAAAATTTCATTGCATTTTTTTATTGGAAAAAATAAATTTTGCAAATAGGTTTTTAAAATATACTGACAAGACATAACGAAATTCAAAATGAGTCCTCAACAATCTTAATTTCAAGTATTTATTCTTAATTTCTTGGAAACTTTTAGGTTTTCATATTACTTATATTTTGTAAAGCGTATTAAATAATTTCCCTTTATTTGCGCCAAACCCAATTAGGTATATGGGGAAATAAATGAACTGTTGAAATTTATGATCCGCGACGAACATAAAACACACCTATTGTAATACAAATAATGAAATCAGCATGTTATATAAATTCGGAATTTATTTGCATAACGATTACTTCTTGGAAAACTGTTTTGATTTTGAAAAACTTTTAAATATCTTTACGTATGAATTTCTATTTTCTTAAAGAAATTTGTCAATATTATATATAATTTGACTTGAAGTAGAAATTGCAAACAAATATATACTTTCTACGGAATTATTTCCACTATTCCTAAATTCATGATATTCTAAGATGAGTTATTTCTTTTTACCTGTCTTTTGAAAGGCACTAGGCAAGATCTTGTATACTTTTTGGAAAGATCTTAAGGAGAACTGCGATCCTCATAACAGGAGCCAAGTGTACTACTCACTTTTTACCTAATGGCCAAGAAACTGGCCCTAAACACCGCCATAAGGCTAAGCGCGACAGGCGCATGGACAATATGGACATGCTAGTATCATTGTAAGTGTGCAAGGTCTTCCCGAAAACATTGATTATTGCACCCCTAAACCCTGCTTTCCGAGAAGCTTTTCCGAGTGTTACGGAATCAAAAAAAAAAAAGGGAGTCGAGTTGGGGCTGGTGTGAAGAGAAACCCGTAACCTATAGGTGAAGGAAGAACTCGCCCGTCATTGTAATTATCGCTTAAGGGCAATTCGCCGCCTTTGAGAGATTTGCGCCTCACTCTTGCTTAGGTTAATGGTTGTTCTAACTGTAGCGCGTTACGGTTTTTCGGAGTTATGCATTGGTCACATGCGTTCGTTTTGGTTTTATAACCTATAAATTATTTTAATACAAGATTTAAGCGTTACAGCTTCTTATATGAAGGCATAGGTCGACTTGGGAATTACTTAAATCAACGTGGGATAACCTAGCAATTTAAGGGATTAATTCTCCACCAAACTAGTTTAGTGAAATTCAACGAGTTAAACCAGGTATAAGTGTTTACAAATTTTCATTTCTCTTGCATTTCTGGGCTCATTTAACAAACTTAACTGATGTTCTCCTGTTTGAAACAAAGAGAGAGTGCATTTTTTTTCATTATCATTTAATGTCTTTACTTAAATATTTATAAGCCAACAAAAATTAATTTCGAGCACAGAGAATAATTTAGCTTTTATTTTTTATTTATCTTCACAACAACACCAGTACATAATAATAACAATTAATGTTTGACAGGGTCGGTTTGTACAGTTTATAATACATCAAATTTGTTAATAACTAAACAAGTTTTATCTTAATCTTTTGCAATAATTATGATAAAAATATGATAAAACATCGCTACTTTTAGGCTTATGCTTAGATTGTATGTATATTAGCACAGATATGTATGTTTGACATGTGTTAATTTTCAATTACAGTTTTCATACTTTAACCATTTTTGTTTATGTTGAAATAGAAAAATACAGCAAACAATAAATTAATTTCACTATCAATCAAAATAATAAAATAAATTTTCTAAACACTGAATCAATTGCTGATGCATATCACAGCCATCAACAAGTCTGACTTTACGCGTTTAATTTTAAATACTAACTGGCGCTGTTTAGTTCAACTCAATGTTTAGTTACGGTTTTCTTGTAGATCAAACAGACAGACAGACAGACGGGCAGAGTCACCGCCGAACAAAATGGGTATTGATCTTGCCAGCCATATTATAAGTAATGTATGTTTGTATTTATTTATTTAGTTATGGCTGTGTATGATGATAATATTGGTTAATTTAAAATTTGGAATTTATGACTGCCTCCCTGTGTGTGTTTTTTTTTGGTTGGGCTTTACATAGTGCAGTTAATTTTGCCCATAGGTATCGTACGTTTTGCGTGTGTGTTTAGTGATTTTTGGTAATTACGTGATTTTGTTTATAAAGCGTGATTCACAAGTAGTACTCGTATTGTTGTTGTTGGTTGGCTCATTGAGTTTGTTTGTAAACAAAGGCATTTACTACACAATTGTTATTGTTATTTATGGACTCTTTTATTGTGCATGCGTAAGAGAATTTGTTGGATTTGTTTTACACATCTAATTACCATATGTATGTATGTTGATACATTGTATTTGTTGTCGCTGAATAGTGACACTAATTTGTTAAATAATTAATTTTATCCTCTATTTAGCAAGATTAATTGCAAGGTGATGCGTGAAATAAAAACGTTAAGGAAAAATAAATCTTTGCCAAAAAAAAAAAAAAAAAAAAAAAAACAATTATCGCAGATACTTAATTGTAAATGTTTTAACTTTTAACTGGGGATGTGCTGTTAAATGTAAGGCTTTACTCGTATTTGACTGTTTTTGATTTGCACTTTCTCATATGATCGTGGCAGTGAATTAATATGTAGTTGTATTTCGTCAAATCGGGAAATTTGGTTTGCAATAAATTCATAGTTTCAGTGGCTGTAAAACATGTGATAACGTCCTGTTAAAGCCACCAGTCAATGATATCCATGTCATTAATAAAATATAAAAATTAAGTTGTTAACATCTCTCAATAGCGTGATTCATTAAACGTAATCGCATTTCCAGCTCAATTTTTGCAAAAATGCCAAGCTTTTCAGTTTTTAGCTTGTTAAACATCCAGACAGATGAAAATAGGCTTTGAAAATTTTAAGTTTTCAAAAAACGGACTGGTTTTTTAATGAATTTAAAGGTGAGTGCAGGAGCACAGCTGACTGACTTTGTTTACTATTTACTTATGTATGTCAAAAGTAATATTTTGTCAAGTGCTTTTGACAGTAGTACATTATTTTACACAAACAAAATGCCTGTTGTTTCTGTATTGTGTTGTATTTGTTGCCGATTTGCACTCACCTTGTATAATTACACCATGATACCCCTGTTGGAAAACAAAGTTTTTATTAAAAAAAAACAAAACTGTCAAAGTGAAACTGAACAAATTCAATGAATACGCTGAAAATTAAGAAGGATTTGAAACGAGAAATTACAAAAGAAATTACAAAATATAAAACTAATATAAACTATGGAGATTGTTGTTGCATTCAGATAAAGAGTGACTTTTTCGGATTGGATTTAAAAAAAAAACTCATACAATTTAGAGAAATGTATGAAATCTTTATTTGAGTTGATATAACGATCTAACGATAATTCAATGTTTAAAGATAAATTCATGTAAATGTTAACCGCAGCTACGCCTTCAAATGGTTCATATGTTGGGTCCAATTTTGGTATACTCTCTTCAACATATCGGCCGGTATATAACGAATAAATTTTTCAATATTCAAGTGCGTCAACCGTTGCAGACTTTGTCCCTATAGATACGAGCCCATAACCCCACACAAATAGTCTAAAGGCGTTAAAAAGCTTGATATAGGCGGCCAATTTACCGGCCCCAAACGTGAAATTAACTATTCACCGAACTCGTCTCTCAATTGGGCTATTGTTTCGCGTGCTGTGTGGAATGTGGTACCGTATTGTTGAAACCATATGTCAGCCAATTTTGGGTAAAACATATTTGTAATCATCGCACGGTAGCGCTCGGCATTCTACAACAGTAACGTTCATGCCTTCGTCGTCTTTGAAAAAATACGTACCAATGACGCCACCGGCCCATAGAAACGAGGTTTGTCGCTGAACACAATTTTTCGATAAAAAGTACACGATGCACTTTCTTAACCGAGCATTAATTCTTTTTTTTTTTTTTCTTGGACCAGCACTCAGGAGACGAGTCCTACTTATGCAATGCATTGTGTTGAAACTAGGAAAATAGGTTATGGGAGGGAAGATAGAGCACCGGCCCATACATGAGAGTTGTATTCCATTTTCGGACGAATATAGGTGGTGTAAATAGTAAGAAGATCAGATGGAGTGAAGTATTTTTTACACCGTTTTAAAAAACCAAGGCTTCTTTTGACACTTGAAAAATGTGTTTGGTCCAGCGGACATCACACTGGATTCTCATGCCTAGAACGTCAAGAGCGTCTGATTCCTTAATATTTATACCGCCCATAAAAACAGATGAATCGATTTAAGTAAGTCCCAAGTCGACCTAGCTGGAACGCTAAATCTTGTATTAAAAAAAATTATAGCATGTGAATAATGCACAACTGCAAAAAACCGCAACGCTATACAGTTAGACGAGGCGAAAAATTATGTTGCTAAAAAATCACCTGGTATTTTCTATGGCCGGTTGATATTTCTTCTCTTTATGAACATGAATTACAAATTTTGGCGTTTAACCAAGATATAAAAATGTAAGTATTATTTAGAAATAATATTCAAAATTTCATAATTAAAAGCTTTATTCAAATGAGTAAACTTAATACCTAACATAAATGCTTCTGTCAGTAGAAATTAATAGATTACCTGTATTTTCAAAGGGGAAACAAATAAAACTAAATCAAAAGTAAAATTTTTCACTTCTACAATTGCAAAGCCTATTGTGTTGATCGCCACTGTAAAGGTGCATATACACTACGTGTTTTTTACATTGTATATGTCAAATTTTACATATGGGAGTAAAAACATGTAGTTGGTGACCTCAAAAACTTTGCTTGTGTAAAATACATGTGGAAATACATATGTATTTTTTCGATTAGAACACGCTCTATTTTCTTATGTTCAAACACATGTTTTCAAATGTATATACCAGGCGAAAAGATTTGTCGATGGTTAAATATGCGCTACCATTAGCCGGCCGTATGAAGAATTTGCATAAGTGATAAATTAAATATTTTTTTATCCCATTTTGATAATTTAATAACAATGATATAAATTATTTAAAAATTGTTGACACAAGCTCCACATCTTGTATATTAAAAAACGAAAAACCTTAAATCAATATTTTTGACGCCGGCAATTTAGTGACGCTTTGTAGCGGCTTTAACGCATTTTTTAAAAAAACGACATGGAAATTTATGTGTAAAAAAAGAATAATATTTAAGCGTATCAGCTGTTTTAATCCTGGCGATGTCACGTGTAATTGTACATACAAGTTGGTGACCAAAAATTAAAACCCATATAAAATAACCAATCTTGACAGACATAAAGAAAAACATGTGAGTTGTAAACTTAAAAATACATAAGCAAAAACACGTAGTGTATAGCCACCTTAAGTATTACTATATGCATACAATATTTTTAAATATAACAGCTACAATATTAAAATACATACAAAAACATAAAACACATAAACAAGAAGCCAAAAATAAACTTCAACTTACCGTAAATTCACATGAATCATTATCATCATTTTCAGTAACCGTACGACCGCACACATACCAAAACACTTGGGCATCAGTGGGAAAAATACGGGCACAAAATGTTGCCTTAACACCGCAATCGGCTACAACAGGCAAAAGAGATTTCATTACCGCCAAACCACTATCGTCAATGATTTCGGAATTACGCCCAATATTTAAATTAGTAAAAGTGGAGCATTGAAAACCATCAACTGTGGTTACGGTGCAGGTGTAACAACCAGAATCCAAATCGAATGCATCGTGAATACGTAAACAGAGAAATCCATTGCCATGATCAATGTAACTAAATGGTTTTAAATAAAAAAATAAAAGAGAAAAAAGTGAATTTCATTTATGTAGATTAATAAAAGAAAAAGTAAACATAAACAAATTATTGAATGTTTAATAGCGTGTAAATAAAACAAAATATTTATATTTAATTATAATGTTATAAAAACATGGCAGTAGAGCTATGTATTAGGGTATCTATCCATGAAGCATTTCCATCCAATAATCGAACAATTTCTTACAAATGATTATTCCAAGAAATTCAAAATATTTCGATTAATTTTATGAAAAATAATCGAATAAAACGAGTAAATATTTTTGTTTCTTTGAAGATTTTTTCATCATTTTGTAAATAAAAATAATATGTAGTAATAATTTATGGTGTTATGGTCCGTTCAAATTTAATGTGTATGTATACAAATTAAATTATTATTATTTATTAATTGAAATTAACAGGGTTGTCTTAGAAACCAATATTGTCAGAATTGGTTTTAAAACCGACAAGAAAAAATGCTTTGGTGTCATAGAAACCAATGTTATTGGTTTTATGTTCGAACTAGAATTAGTCCCCGTTTACACAGGGAAACATTTGTAAGGGAAACATTTTGTTTGGTAGAGAGGGACGGGTGGGAAAGAGAATATGAAATTTGTTTCCCGTTCTCGGAGACAGGCTTTGTGCTTTCATTCTTATTGTGTACATTAGCAAATCAAATACAGTAGAATATTTCCCTGTATGACCGCGAAGGAAAATACAAAAGAGAATTGCAGATGTTTCCCTTCCAAATGTTTCCCTGTGTAAATGGGGACTTAGTGTCGGTTTTAGGTGTCACAGAAACCAATGTTATCGGTTTTTTATTGGAAATAAATCAAGCAGCTAACAGCTGTCAGTTTTCATTTTTGCGCGCTTTTTTAGTTTTTATTTTTTTGCAGCGGGATATTTTTTAGAAATGTATGTAAGTAAATTTAATTTAATATTTGTTTTATAGAAAGAAAAATTTTTGCATTGACCTTTTTATTTTCTAGGGGAAAGAAAACATAAAAACAGTACACAAAATACCATAATCATGGAATTCATGAAAAAATATCCGGATTTAGCTAAAGGCTTCACGAAGTGCGACAAACCAATAGTGAATGGCCTGTGGGAAGAACTGGCTGATTCACTGAATAGTGCCGGGCCACCACAATTTGACGAGAATGGGTGGAAAAAGGTAAACAAAATTTTTTCCACAGAACAAATTATATTGTTATATGAAATGTCTTTTTATTCGTACAGAAATGGACTGAGTGGAAGAGGCATTTTGCAGTTGGTGGAAGGTGTTTGCGGCGTAACAGTTGGTCTCAACGAAGATGTAGATGCTGCATGTGAGAAAGAAGTGCCCTCTACATCTTCAAAACGCCATTGTCTCCAATAACAAAAATGCTACAACTGCTGATGTCATTTTATTTTATTTATAAGCACTTATCACCTTTTAATTATTTGATATCAAATATTTTCACAAAAAACACTTTTACTGATATTTTTCTGACAATATATAATATTTTGTCAATTTTCTGCAAAAAAGTAAAATAAAAAATAATAAAAATGTAAACAACAGCTGTTTCGATATTAGTTTTATTTACATTCGAAATTAACAAAACCAACTTGGTTTCGTGACACCAAATGAAACCAATATTGTTTTTCAAAACCGACAATTAGCAAAATTAATATTGGTTTCTATGACACCCCTCTTTATTTTTTGATGATGACATTTTTGAAATTCAAAAATCTAAAAATCCGTCTTGTGAAAAACTACAATATGAAATTACATTAACAGTTTTTTATATAAATAAAAATTAAACAATCTTTTTTAATTATTATAAATAAGTGCTGAAAAAATTCCTTCTGCAAATATAAAAATGTTCTGCAATAAGTTATAATTCTGAAATGAAATATTTGATATTTATTAAAAAAAAAATAGTGAAAGAGTTTGAATATTGTAGAGTTAATCATGTGTTAAATAAGCTCATTATGTGCCCCTTATTGATAGCTTTGAAAGAAAGTATTAAAAGTAATTGCAAGCAAAATACTTATGGAATGAAAAAAAATGTCAAATATAGTAAGAAACTTATAACATAATAAACGCAATAAATAATATAATAATAAATAATAAAAAATAATTCATAATGGACCACTTTGGGATCTATATACACCGGTTCTAATTGAACCAGTATTATCCTTAAAACGTGACATAAAATGATGGTGAATGAGAGTTTGAATAAGGTTTATTGCGGATAGCACTGTAAAAATAGTAAAATTAGATGAATCCAATATTGTTTATAAAATACCGTGTAAGGGTAAAAATAATGAAAAATGTAATAAAATATATGTAGGTACAACTAAAAACAAATTGAAAACTAGACTAGCTGGACATAAATCTGACCAAAAACACAAAAATACTTCTTCTCAAAAAACTGCATTAACATCACATTGTTACAATTTAGATAATTATCCAGATTTTGAAAATACCACTATATTAAATACAGAAACAAATTATAAAAGACGATTTATGTTAGAAATGTTACAGATTATTAACGTACCGATAGAAAAGAGAAGGTAAAAAAAAAGCCTTTGAATGAAACTCAAGATTAAATTGTTTAAGTTCTCCAAAAGTTCTCAAATGAAATATTAAAAAAGCATCCCTAGGGATATATGTGATTGTCTAATATTATTTTAATAAACATTCGCCTATTACAATCAACAATTTTCATAAAATTCGAATACAACTTACTTGAAATCGTCCGATTCTTTTATAAGTTCACCATTACGGCTCCACATATAAGTATATGGCATACTTGTGTTCAATTCAAAACATAAATCTATAGTTTCTCCTTCCCAGTGTTCTATGTCATGTGGCAGGGATTGTAGAATTTCGCACGTAGTCTTGGGCGGATGTTGAATTTGTTCTGCAGTTAAAAACGTTACCACAGTCGATGAGACTATAGGCTCATGTTCGTGACTCTCAACTACGCAGGTATAAATACCCTCATCATCTTTGGTAACATTATCTACGAATAAAAATGCCTCTTCTTGCAACAAATCGATATGTAATCGCTCATTATCTAGCAATTCCACACCGTTATGATAGAATTTACACGAAGGCACTGAAGAACCCCTAAAGCCCGAAGCTAAGGCCATGCGGCCACCAATGGCTGTGGAAGGACCCATTATACGTCTGTGCAGGTAGGCATTACGTTTCGACGAAGAGGCACGAACACTTCTGACCGAAGGTGATTTTGAATAGCGTGAACTGCTAATAACATCAAGACGAGCAGTGGCTTCTATGCGGCCATAATCGTTTTCCAGTGTAATGCGATAGAGGCCGGCATCATCAAAGGTAACTTCTTCAATTTCCAAATAACGCAAATCATTGACTTCTTTGATGGCAATACGGGTGGCAGGCGTCACAATTATACCATCCTTATCCCAGGTAGCCCAGGGTGTAGGATTGCCAGCAATGGCGCATTGGAAACGTACACTGTCACCCTCCTCTACGACACGACTATTCGGAATGGCTAAAAATTTCGGCGCTGAAATAGCTTGACGTCCATTAACCAAACTACGACCACCAACACTACGTGGTTCGCTAATATCAATTACGGAATTACGATAAGATAAACGGCGTGTGGGTGAGAAACTTCTAATAGGTGTGGAGCGTGGTGTTGATATAGGCGTTGAGGTAGCCGATAAGAAATTGGTGGGACGTGTTAGTTGTCTATTTAACATGTTTTCTTTTTCTTCGGGTACATCTACAATAATACAGGCTGACGATAGAGTGCGTCCTATATTATTTTTCGCAATACAAGTGTATTCGCCTTCGTCTTCGGGATATATACGTGGTATGCTGAGTGTGGCTTTGATGCCATCATAAGTCATTTCAAAGTCTTTGTCGCTGGGCAGTACTCGGCCATCTTTTTCCCAAATTATTACTGGTTCAGGCAGACCCTCAACATGTGCCTCCAAAGTAATGGCATCGCCGTCACAGCAACGTAAATTGCGTAAATGACGTATAAAGCGTGGTAAAGTTTCGACATTGCTGAAAGAATAAAAAATTTATTTGAAATTGGCATAAATATTCCAATATTCATGATTGAAAATTGGCAACAATTACAACACAATACAGAGACAACAGGTATTTTGTTTGTGTAAAATAATGTACTACATACTGTCAAAAACACTTGAAAAAGCATTACTTTTGACATAAGTAAATTGTAAACAAAGTTAGTCAGCTGTGCTACTGCACTCACCTTGTATAAGTAGTTACACCATGGTTTGACCGTTCTCTCTCAAAATAAAATTATTTTACGTAAATGTGATTTTTTGAAATTAGGCTTTTATAAACAAATAAAAAAGTCGTTGCCACGCAAGGAAAAGTGGAATAATATTTTGGGAAATTATTATTAAATGTATTTTATTTGTAATAATATAAACAATTTTATAATACATACAAGGTGGCACAAAAGTAATCCTCCTATCAGAAAATGCTATAAATTTTGCGATTGGCCCCTAATGTCAGTTCTGTTTTGACATTTGTGTAGTAAACACATGCGAAATACACGTTAATAAACAATGTTACGCTACACTGCTCCAGAACGCGGAATATTGCTGACTATTTATTTGGCCAATAATCGGTTGGTGAGTGATGAGGCCCATTTCCATCTTAACGGGTACGTAAATAAGCAAAATTTACGCTTCTGGGGCACTGTAAATCCGCGTGTATCCCACGAAGAGCCATTACACCCGCTCAAAGTCACTGTATGGTGTGCTGTTTTCGCTGGAGGAGTCATCGGACCTTTTTTCTTCGAAGACGTCGCGGGCCAAACGGTTACTGTGAATGGTGAGCGCTACAGAGCAATGATCAACGAGTTCTTTTTGCCGCAACTTGATGAATTGGGATTGGAAAACATGTGGTTCCAACAGGACGGTGCAACGGCACACACTGCACGTGCCACAACCGATATGCTGAAGGATGCATTTCCCGGGCGCCTAATCTCCCGTTTTGGCGATTCGCACTGGCCAGCAAGATCGCCTGATTTGACCGCTCCAGACTTCTTTTTGTGGGGCTTTTTGAAGTCGCGGGTTTATGTCAACAAGCCTCAGACTCTTGCAGCTCTTAAAGACAACATCCGTCAAGAATGTGTGGACCTATCGCCGGAAGTTTTGGCCAAAGTGATGGAAAATGCCATAAAAAGGCCTCAAATGACAATCAACTGTGGCGGCGGCCATTTACATGACATCATACTTTCGACTTGATGTAAAAAAAATTAAAAGACCAAGCAAAAATAATCCACAAGAAGAATCAAAGTTTTTCATTTTTTTTTAATTACAGCCAAAAAACATCGGAAGTTTACTTTTGCGCCACCTTGTATAAGGAAAACTATATTAAATTAAGCTTTATTCCACATTTTTAGTATGAATAAATTATTATTATTGTTTTGCCTGTAAGCTCACATTATTAGTTATCGGGTCATTTATCTTGGGGAAATACAAACATTTTTCCGTGGTGGAATATTTACGAGCATGGATAAATTCTAGACTTAATATATTAATATACCGAGAGGACTTTTGTTTTAAAAATAATCGAATCAAAAAACTCAGATTTTAAAAGTAGATATGGTAGTAAAAAAAATAATAAATCGCATAAACGTCAGAAAATATTAATATAGCTGCAAAAAGAGAAAATGGTACTAGCTTGTTCTCTTTGTATCATGATTTAAACTTTTCAATTAAACTTACCCATGGCGTATTGATCCCTTCTCCATTGAATTTTGTTTAAGAATATCTAAAAAAGAAACATAAATTAAATTTAAAATAAATCAGTATATTTTTAATAATTGTTTTTCAACAATTTTAACAATAGCAAGTAATTTTTTAATGGCAAAAAAAGATTTGACATTTTACATGTTGTCATATCAGCTTTTACAATTGTTAAAATGAACTCAATTTTGTTCGAAAATCACAGTAGATTCGCCTAAATCACTTGCCGCAACCGGCAAGTTTTTCTGGAAAAATATTTTTTTAAGATAAAAGCTTTGTTTTGATACGCCACCAGCAAGCTAAATTGCCGCATTTTTCCTTCGAATGTAATACCCTATGGAGAGTTGTTAAAAACTAAATTTTGGTATATTATTGGTGATATGGATTCACTAAAGTGTAGTGTCACATGTCACATAATCATCGAAACAATGAATTTATTGCATATGATCATGTTATTTAACACCGCCGAATTTTTTTGTGGGTAATGTGAAAGATAGAGCCTATACTAAGCCAATCGAATCGATTACAGCCTTAAAACTCAAAATCCGTAAGAGATTTATCGTCGTTAAAACGGAAGTGGGTCTTATATGGACTAATTATGGAACGACCATCACACAATTTTGCTAAATGATTTGTGTATATATGAAACATACTTGTGTTGAATTTTATTTGAATACAAAGACAGTTCTGCTCTTTAAAATTATATTCGGCAGATCTCCACAAATTTGTGGCGAAATTTGTTTCGATACGTGCATTAGTCAAATATGTATGGCCGTTAAACTACCATTTCGGGAGGACTAGGAGAAAGAAATAATGGACCGATTTCAACCAATTTAAATTCCAACCGTCCTTGGGCTGAAAAAATATCATATACCAAATTTTATGGAAATATATGTATATCTTCAAAATTGCGACCTGTATTCCGTGCATAAAGATAACATGGATAGCCAGCCAGCCAGACGGACAGACATCGTTAAATATACTCAGGCACTGATTCTGAGTCAATCGGTATACTTTAAAGTGGGTGTTGGACTAATATTATAGGGCGTTGTAAATATCAGAACAAATCCAATATACCCTAACCACTATGGTGGTGTAGGGTATACAAATTTAAATGATTTCTAGTCTTTACTTTCTTTCTGTTTTGAAATTTGTTGGCAATAATAAAAATTATTTAGACCAAAATATCAGTTTTTGCTTAGCCATTGAAAAACTGTTAAAATAAAAATCTTTAAATGGCAATACCGTACACATTTAAAAATTCAGTTCTGGCAAGATTTCAAATTAAACTTTAACTTGGCAACTTATTTCACTTCTTGCCTTAGCAAATGCACAAACCAGGGGGTTACTGTGTATTTCGATTCGAAAGCAAAAGCTTTCGAAATACAATATAAAAAGTATACAAATTCGAATGATTTTCTTTTCGAATCGAAGTACACAGTAACCCCCAGCATGTTATTACAAACAAACTTGGCAGCACTTTCCATACCTTGTTATACAACCAATATATACTGCAAAATTGTACAACCACGGTTTACACTTTGCCATCACTAATTGTAGAAAGAGGCTTGTTTTCATAATTTACTTGTGGTAGTAAGATAATATTTGTTTTCTTTTAGAATCTATTTATAATGATTATAATGCAAATGGATTTGGAACCTGGGTTTCGCAAAGCAGATATTAACACTTTACCCGTAATACGAAGTGAAACAATATTTGCATTTATTGCAAAAGTCTCGGCCACAACTACGCCACCACACCAGGCACAAATAAGGTAAATAAATAAAGAATATTTCCAAATAATTGGCATGAATAACTTATCATAATTAATGCATTTGTAATAGACAGACCAAAGATTCTGATCTAAGGGTAGACTATGTACAAGTACGCAGAGTGGCTGAAATAACCGATATAAAGGCTTTGGTTTTCTCGACATCTGCCGCTTTGGCCTCATCAGCGGATACACATATACGCGTAAGCCTTAAAGTCGATACAAAAAAAGAAGAGATTCAAGAAGCTATATGCTATCAATGTACTGATAAAGGTAATGAAATAAATAGCAATTTCAAAAATATTTAAAATATTTAAATTTAAAATTCTACATTTTGTTTCAGAATCTTGTTGCCATATATTGGCATTTATATTCTGGCTTCATCGTACTAACAACACAGAATCTCCCGTGATACATGACTTTTGGGGTCATGAAACAGAAGCTCTAATGGATGAGGGGCGATCAGAACCAATACGAATACGAGATTTTTTTGCTTGCGATGAAATAAGAATAGAAGGTGACCTAGAGGCTGCAGCCATGACAGATCTGGAAGGTGCTGCATTCATGGAACATGTGCTAGATGAAATGGAAACTACAGGTCTTAGAGATACAGCACTATATCGTCATTGTCGAGGTGTTTTAGATGAATTTGAGCCTCTGTACATACATCACACATTATTGGATGCCTCCAATATTGGTGTCAAAGATCCCACAACGTTTATTCAGCACATGGAAGATCAAGCCAAACAGGGTTTATTCGACAGACTGGCAGAAATATCAAAATCTAATTATAAAAGTTCTTTATGGCTAGAAGCTCAATACATGCGCTTACGCTGCTCTTTAATACATCGCATAGCCTCGCGCAAAGATTCTGTCGAAGATGAACAGATATTGGAGTCTTTGTTTTGTAAAGACCGTGATTTAAATGTGGAAGAAAAGCAACAGCTTAAGCAACATAAACGTTTTATACTCAAGCAAACAGAGAAATTGGAAAATAAAACATATCACGAATGTGGTCTACTGCTAAGTGAAAGTTATCCCTACATATGCGCTGCACCCGATGGCATAACCGACGATCATATTGTGGAAATAAAAGCACCCAAAACAGATGAGGAATTCGAGAAGTACTTAGAAGGCAGGGAAACCATAGCTCCCAAATATATGGCCCAAATTCAAATACAAATGTATATGGCAAATGTAACAAAAGCTTTATACTGCGTTTTAAGTCCTACTTTTGATACTAATGGTGCTCTGCATTATGTTTGGGTTCAGGCTGACATGGAATTTGTGGCAAGTCTCTTGGGAGCGGCAGAGGATTTCTGGAAAGAAGTTGTGTTTCCACGTTTGGCCAAAACTTACTTTGGTAGTTCATAATCGAGCGAACAATATTTCATAATTTGTAGTACATATTTTATTTCTTCTTCCCAATTATGTTGTTTTTAATGCATTTTTAATGCAGCTTTTCATTTTATGAATATAAAACAAAAATTGAGTATATCCCACATTAATAGTTTTGAATATGTATGTATGTATGTTTCCAAGTTTTACTGGTGTTGTCAAAGATCATGCGACATAAAATTTTTTAGAAAAGGAGTACAATAACTCTTAAGAAAATAATGTCGGTGTTGAAACAAGGGCAATAATTTTTCTTATTGTAAAATCAGTGGTTGCTGAGTTAACAAATTGCTTAAACTTACCTTTGGCAAAAATTTGTAATGATATCACTGCCTTAGCTTCGCCATGACAATTTGAAGCGATAACAGAGTAAGTTCCGGTGAAATCTATCTTGGCATATGGTATTTCCAAACGGTATTCAGTACCTTCTCCAATGCGCCGGAAGTGAGGAGCGTCTTTGTAATATTCAGGCTAAAAAAAGAACGAAAACAAAAATTCCATTAAAGAAAAACTTTGTAATACTGAAAACTTCTTAATTTTTATCAGAAATTTAAATTTCGTATGCAGTACTTTGCAAGAGCCATGTATGAAAATGTACATCAAACTAAAAACGTCTATAGTTCTGTAAATTTTTGAAAAATTAGGCTTAATCTGTAATCACTTCTACTTTTTACCAATAAATCTATTATTTGTTTGAAAAAGTAGTGAAACTAAACACAATGTTCCATTTTTAATCAAAAATCCAGATTTTTTCGGAAAATAAGTTTAATCTGTTATCACTGCTGTTTTCTATAAAAAAAAACTATACAGTGTTTCATAAAATGAAAACTAACAAGAACTTAAAAAAGAAATTGGAAGAAACGGGTCCATAAAATTTTCAATGAGCGAAGAGCAAATCCAAGGCTATTAGCTTCACAACGAGTCTCCGAAGTTAAAGCAGTGCTGGGCAAACAATGTTGCGTTGAAACTGTTTGTCGTGTCTGGCGCCAACTTGATTTTAATTACCGAGTTGCACGAAAGAAACCGTTTATAAACCCGAAGACAGACTGCAGACTAAATTTCGCCAAAGAACATGTTTGCAAGGAATCTGCATTTTGAAATTCAGTAATCTTCGCCGATTAATCTAGGTTTAAAATATTCGGTTAAGATGTTTGGCGGAAACCCAATAGAGAACTCAACAAAGAAAACCTAAAGGCAACAGTGACGCATATTGGTGGCAGTGTCATGGTTTGGGGATGTACGTCAGCTGCTGGTACTTGGTATTTAACATTTGCTGAAACAACCATGAACAAGTTTAAGTACCTTCAGATTCTGAAGGACAACTTGTTGGAAAGCGCAGAGAACCTGGGTATAAGATGTGCAAACGTGGATAGTACATTAATGTCTGGACACATAAAATTTCTAACAATACGATTTAAAAAAGCGTTGCTGACGGAGTGGTCGAATATTTCGCTGAGTATTGAAAAAAAAAAACTGTTCGCATTTATGCCAAATCGCCTTAAATCTGTTGTAGATAATAAAGGCTATCACACCAAATATTAAATCGTGTAATTGCCACGGGTCCATAAGCATTGCCAGTTTTAATTTCAAGTTTTCGAAGCCTGCATAAAATAAGCTGTGACGTAAAAAACAGCACATTTTTGTTTTAATATATTAAAATGTACATTAATGCAATAAATAATTTTTGTTTGTTAGACTATAACATTTTTCTTTTAAATGAAACAAATTTCTTTTTTAAATTTCTGTTATTTTTCATCTTATGGAGCTTAAAAAAGAAAAAAGCTTTGAGCCACTGTATATTTTTGTTGCTCATAAAATATAAGTTAGTAATTGCTAAATTTGATTAATGTTATTAAACTTTCAACATTTTGGTTCACATTTCGAAATTAATTAAATTAATAATTAGACATTTAACGTGTAACTTTATACAACATATTATATACATACATACATATGTACATATTTAGTACATATGATCGTATATACAATACTGATTATACATATGCAGGCATGTATGTTTGTTCAATGTCGTTTAAAACGAAAGCTACTTAGTTGAAAAAATTAAAACAGTTATTTATTTATTTATATTTGTTTGTTCGTTAATTTTAAAAACAAATTTGTTTGTTGTTTCCCTTGCTTTCCACTTTAGACGTCATGCATAAATTTGTAAGCAAACTGGCCCCTCTCACACAACCACCACCCAAAACCCCTTTCTTAATCAGATGTCTGTCTATATTTAATACGAACATTTCATGTGTTGCATGCATTAGCGAATGAATAAATGTGTGTTTGAGTGTAGTTTTGTTGCCCCGTTTTCAATTGGTCTTATATGGCGTTAAAAAATAACATAATATAAATTAACTGTAATAAAATCATATTTAATGAATCATTTATTGCAATTTGCAACAAAGATATAAAATACAAAACAACAACAAATTGAAAAGCACTGAGAACAAGTCATGATCAAGTCACAACGTATCAAAATGTTTAACACAGTGTCCTCCTTATAATATGTCAAAAATATAAATATACAAACAAATATATAAAAATTGGTGTTTTTTTTTTAAATTATATTTACATATACCCTACACCACCATAGTGGGGAGTGTATTGGATTTGTGCTGATGTTTATAACGCCCAAAAATATTAGTCCAACACCTGAAAGTATATCGATCGACTTAGATCATGTAAACCTTGTGCGC
The DNA here is from genome assembly GCA_950370525.1 of Bellardia bayeri. Taxonomy (NCBI): domain Eukaryota; kingdom Metazoa; phylum Arthropoda; class Insecta; order Diptera; family Calliphoridae; genus Bellardia; species Bellardia bayeri. The sequence continues at coordinate 63,437,119 of OX493268.1, forward strand.
GGTGTACAGGTCGCAATTTTCGCTTAGGATTGAAACTAGTTGAAACCGTTCCCGTATTTCACTTGGCCCCCATACAAATGTCCTCCCGAAATAAGGATTTATCGGACTTAAATGTTTGATTTATGTACGTATCCCAATAAATTTCTCCAGAAATAAGCCTTATCTCATCAACAAATTTGGTGCAGATCGGTCCATAATTAACCATAGCTCCCATATAAGGCTCGCTGCCGAAAATAACTTTAAAGAGCAAAACTCTCTTAAAAATATTGGTATACGAGTACAAATAGTATTCAACATAAGCCTGTTTTATATATACAAAAATCATTTGGCCCAATTTTGTGATGATCGATCCATAATTAGTCATAGCTCCCATACAAGGCTCACCTCCCAAAATCTCTTTAAAAACCATAAATCTCTTAATAACGTTAGTATTCAAAAAAAATTTAACACAAATAAGTTTCATATACATAGAAATCATGACAAGTAATTTTATACCGGTCGGTCCAGAATTAGGCATAGCTTCCATATAAGATGCCCTTCAGAAATTACTTTAACATCCATAAATCTTTTATAAGTGTTTACATCAAGATAAAATTTAATACAAAGAATATTTATATGCACATAATAGGTCATAGGTCCTATATAAAGTCTATTTCTGAAAATCTGTTTAACACATATACTAAATGTACGGTATTATATGGTCGGACTTGACCGACTATACATTCTTACTTGTTTTATTTTATATTTAAAATTTGCATAGACATGTAAGTACATTAAAAACAGCTTTGTTTGATGATAAATCTTGGTCCATTCATTCTATAGTAATAAAGATATATTAAACTTCAATTAATAATCAGATTAGTTAATCGAAAAATAAATAAACGTTAAACTTTTATGATCACTCATATTTCTAATTAAAATTTGATATTTTCTATGAAAATCTCAAAATGTCTAAAACTTTTAATATCTTTGTTAATAAGCGTTTAATTGGGAAAAGGTGCTCGATTTGTGATTACATACTTATATTTCTCAACAAAAAGAGATATTTTCTATTTATTAAATTCAGAATATTTAAAGTCTTTAATATCATTGTAAAGATGCGTTTAAATGAAAAAGGAAGCTCGATTTGCGCTCACTTATATTTATGACTAAAAATCATTATTTTATATGAAAAACTTAAAATATCTAAAACTTTTAATATCATTGTAAACAAGAATTTAATTGAGAAAAAAAAGCTTGATTTGTGATCACTCATATTTCGATATTTGAAACTCAATAACTTAAGGTACGGTCACATTTGGCAAACATTTACTCAAAAAAGCGTAACCACTTGTTTTAGTACAAATTTGTTTACTCTTACAAGAGTTTTGCGCAAGATCAACTAAATTAAAACTAAATATTTGTTGTGATTTGGCCTAAATAAGCAAAGTTTTTTTAATAAATACACCAGTTAAAATATATATTATTTAGTGGTTACGTCTTTTTCGGCATATATTGGCCAAATGTGACCGTAACTTTATTCTCATTCTAATATGTTTTAAGATAAAAACTTCTTTTCATTCTAAATACTTCTTATGTTCATTTAGGCAAACCTTTTAGAGTTCCATAAACACATACTCGTACGTATGTAAGTGGGAACATAATCACCCCTATCGTGAATAAAAATTCCACATGAAATTTGTTTCCTTTTCACATGTTTCCTATTAAAATTCAATGTTAAAAAAATAAAAGCGAACAAATTTCATGTGGAATTTTTATTCACGATAGGTTGTTTATTGGATATTTTTTAACTGGATTTCAATATGCCCGGAAATAATATAATTAATTATTAAAGCTGACTGTCAATTCGGAGTAAGTTAAAACTTTCAAAATAGTCAAATTTAATGAAAACTTAAATTATTTTTAGTGATAATATTTATTAATTAATAATATTTCTTAAAGTTATTTATTATATCTATAACTTTTGTTAACTATAAATATGTATGTATGTATATTGAAACTTTTCAATCATTTTGATAGTGTTTTTCCACACAGACTTTAAATACTTGTACATATATATCATGGATATGTATAATTACCTCAGTAAAATGTATGATTATTTATGAATATGGTGTAAATACGTCAAACAATTTGTAATCCAATATGGAATTAGCAATTTTTATGGTTTTTAAAAACTTTTGAAAATTAACAAAGCATGTAAATGTCGTAGTTTTTAATTTGTTGTTTTTTTTTTGTATTATTTAACACTTATTAATGATTTTTTTTTTTTTTTGGAGGAAATAAAATTTATTTTTTTTTATTGTAAAACACTTTGTACGTGGCTATATATTACATAAACATATACATATTTATTTTATTATAAATTATTTAATTTAAATTAAATCGATTTTTAATAAGCACATGTACAACTATTAACAATATCTTTTGGCCCGTTTACCGTTATTGTTTAAAATAAACTAAATTTTCTTAATAATTTTCCAACGTTTTTATAACTTTTATAACGCCCAATTGAGTTTGAGTTTTATACAAATAATGAAGTTACTATCCCACTTAAGAATTTAATTCTATTTTATTTCGTATTGACTTTTTAATATAATTATTTATCGGTTTTATGATAAATTTAGCAAAATAACAGTAAATTAATTTATGTATTTGTCATATGCACTGGTTTATATACATACATATGTATGTATGTATAAACATTATTTTTGTACATTTTCTTATGAACTTGACTTTGAAATTATTCAAAGCTCTTACAGTTTTGTTTTTGTGCACTCGTATGTACCATTTGTTTAAGCGCTTTTGAAACAACTAAAACTTTTTTGTTCCACTAAGATGAAACTGAACTGCGCAACTGCGCACACTGTTTTGTGTATTTGCTGGGCCGAGTGTCAGTTTTATGAGTTAGCAGAGAAGAACTAACTTGAATGCAACAAATACAAACTAAATTCATTATTAAATCTCACTTAGTTGTGTAATTTTTGTTCAACTATTCACTAGTACCCTTTACTAGTGACGCTTCTTTTGAAAAAATTAAAATTTGAACAAAAAATGTTGGACTCAATATTCGATATTTTCAAATAATATGAACACTTATTACTTGGAGGTGCTTTATGTTTGATACACCTGCCTTTAAGTTTTACAATATGCAACATTGTCACAATATATAATGAAGAAATTACAAAAAAAAAAAAAAAATAATAAACACAATTTCATGAATCATAGTTTCTACACACAAGTTGCATCTACAAGTTCTCATAATGCATTAAACACTTTTAGAGACATGTCAAACAAACAAAATGACTCTCATATTTTCGAATTTCTTCTGGAATAAAACTCAACTTGGAAATATATTGAGCTGAGCTAAAATAAAATAACTGGGTCAAGGTTCCTCTGGCTTTCCTATATAAAACTTAAAAACATTTTCACAAAAATATTGTTTTGAATTTTTAATTGTAAACTGGTAATTGAAACTCAAATTCAATCTAATTTCTTTTTAAATATAATAAATTAAGCTGGGAATTACAGTGTAAGATGTACATTGTACTGTGTATTTCGAAAATGTTCGAAAATTCAATAAAGATTTTATAAAAATTCTTACAATTTTCGAGTGAGGCGTATTCAAAAAAATGAAAATTTTCAGGCAACAAATACAAGATTTTGTTATTGTTAAATGAAGAATTGATTTAAAAATTAAATACTGAAAATTTTAGAATCAATATAGATAAGAATAAGAAATCACGATATCTCAAAATGTTTAAAACTAAATTTTAGCCTACGGACGGTACTACATGTTACACATCCACCGAAACAATAAATTTGTTGTAAAGAAAATTTCACGATCGCATAATTTTATGAAATTCAGCTGCGATCATGCGACTGAATCACAGGATTATTTTTAACATATTTGAGCAAAATAAAATAGTTTAAATATAAAAGATAAATCATTATCAAATCTTAAATTTATAATGGGGTTTTTTCATGTAACATGTTACTGTTAAAAATGTTCAGTTTGGTATATAATTTAACCATAATTTGACTTACAAACGAACAACACTTGCAGATTATTAAATTGTATTATCAAAATTTATGCTCGGTTAAGAAAGTGTATCATGCACTTTTTTGTCGCAAATTTGTGTTCAGTGACGAAGATTATTTCTGATTGATTAGATAGATACGTATGAACAAGAAATGCCAATTCCGAAATCCTGGGATTTTCAGGATTTGTCAAATTACATTTACAAAATCCCGGGATTTGCAAAATCAGTCCCGTTTGGCATCCCTAGTATGAATCATTTGAGGTGTAGCCGCTGTCAAGATTTACATGAAATCATCTTTAAACATTGAATTACGTATAAAGATCATTCTATCGACTCAAATAAAAATTTCATACATTTCTGTAAATTGTATATGTTTTTTTTTAATCAAATCCTAAAGCTCTCATAAAAATCACTCTTTATGTACAAAAATACTTACATTCAAGAAATCTCTAAGCCATACAACATCTGGCTTGGGATCACCCACCACTTCACAGAATATAATGACAGTATCACCTTCATAAGCTTCACTTGAACGCGGCTTAACAACAAACAAAGGTTCTTTGGAATAACTTAAAAGAAGAAGAACAAAACAATATTAAAATATATTACAATATATAAAATATGTCTAAAATAAAAATACATATATATATTGAAATTATTTAAACTTTTAAATTAAAGTGGAAATAAAATTAAATTTTAATAATTATACTGAATTTGAAAAAAATCATGAAATTATGGAAAAATAACACTACTTTTCTCGAAAAAATTACTAGGTCTTAAATATAAAAGAAAATAACAAAGTCGATATATGTATGTATATTAGCCACAAATATACTAAGATTAATTCCGAGATTTGGTTACGTTAGAAAGGCCTGATTTTTATTATAAGTGTGTCGACTTAAACTGGCAAGATCTTCGTTGAGCTTCTGGAAAGAAGTACTAATAAAAAAGCTTAGGAAATCTTAAATCTTTATTTGTTACAATAGAAAAACAAGTAAGAAAGTATAGTCGGTCAAGCCCGACCATATAATACCCTACACCCATTGTATGTATAAAACTGTTTTTCATAAATTTTGTGTCATGATTTTTGTGAATAAAAATATTGATATCAATATAAAAACTTGTATAAGATTTATGGAGGTTAAAGTGAATTATGGGAGTTTTAACTAATTATGGACCGACCATTATAAAATTAGGTCATCATTTCTGTTTAAGTGATTTTCGGAAGTGAGCCTTATATGGGAGCTATGACTAATTATGGACCGATCATCATAAAATTGTACCATATTATTTTTATATATATGAAACATATTTGTGTTCAATATTATGTGGATACCAAGACTTTTAAGAGAGTTATGGTAGTTAAAGTGATTTTCGGGAGTGGGCTTTATCAATTATGGACCAATCTGCACAAAATTTGTAGATGTGATTTGGCTTCATTTACCACTCATTTGTAGTGAAATTTCGGGAGGACATTTGTATGGGGGCCAGGTGAAATAATGGACCGATTTCCACCAGTTTTAATCCCATCCGACCTTGGGCCGAAAAAATATCACGTACCAATTTTATCGAAATATCTTCAAAATTGCGACCTGTACTCTGCGCACAAGCTTTACATGGACAGCCAGCCAGCTAGCCAGACGGACGGACATCGTGAAATCGACTCAGAAAGTGATTCTAAATCGATCGGTATACTTTAAGGTGGGTGTTGGACCAACATTTCTGGGCTTTACAAGCATCAGTATAAATCCAATATACCCTCCCCACTATTGTGGTGCAGGATATAAATATAAAGTTTCTTAAAAGTAAAATGTAATTAGTGAACCTAAAGATTTAGTAATATGGTCATATTTCTGATACGATTTGTAGTTTTTCAATTGTTTTATTTCAATCCAAAATATATTTCCCGATCTAGAATGCAATTTTCGCCGACTGAAACCAAGTTATAAAACTGCTTTAAAAATATGAAACAAACTTTTTCTCTCTAAATATGTACAATTTATTTTTGCATTATTCTTTCTAGAAAATAGCACATAAGCAGAACGTGCGTTATTCAAAAACGAATATTCTACAAATCGCACAATTTTCTACAATAAAGCAGGTTTGCTTATTCGAAAGTAATTCAAGAAAATAATGTGGATTACATTAACAGAACACTCAAATACAGGGTGGTTTATTTTTTTAAATTAATTTTAATTCTAGCTTAATAAATGAATGTCAACTTACGGCATATCATTTCTCCATATGGCGGGAACACTCCTTGTTGCTGTTTGCGCGTCGCCATAGTCCTCCTCTAGAGGTTCTATACAAACACGACACATACTTTCCTGTTTGCCCACAGCATTTGAAGCCACACATGTATAAATGCCAGCATCGCGTACACTTGCTTCGGATATAATCAATTCAACACAACCGTTTGCATCCAATGAAGCGGCCAATCGACGACTAGGACGCAATTTAACACCATTACGATGCCATGACACACCGACAGCAGGATATGCTTCAACTTTGGCAATTAAACGTAATTCCTGACCCTCTTGTACAATGTACAAAGGATCGAGAGGCATATAGAACTCGGGCGAGATGTAGGCTCTTATACCCTTATCTACGACCAAGGAGCAGTGGCATGAAACCGAGCCCAATTCGTTTTTAGCGGTACAGGTGTAGACGCCACTATCATTGAGTTGAGCACTGGCCAGCTCCAAAGTATAGAATTCATTCTCTTCGCTTATGAGACAACGTCTACTAGACTGTAAAAGCTCATCATCTTTGTACCAAGTTACGTCAGGCTGTGGATGACCCACCACTTGGCAGGTCAGACGTACTGGATAGGTCACTTGAACGCGTCTATCTCTTAGGCGCATGGTGAAAATAGGTATAGCATCCCCTAAGCTAGCAATATTGTCCTGGCGCACAATTTCTTTTAGACGGTTATCGGCTTCATAAAGTTTGGGATCGGCCACAACCTGCAGGCGAGCAAATGTTGACACTCTACCCTTAGAGTTGGTAGCTTCACAGGTATAACGACCAGCATCGGTTGCCGTAACTTGTTTAATGGTCAGAGTGCAGGTGGAACCAATTTTACGCGTCTTAATACGTTCACTTTCCACATTACTGCTTATGCGTAGACCATCTTTGTACCAGACAATATCGGGACGGGGTGTGCCACGCACCACCGCTTCTAAAACAAATTCCTTGTTAAGCAATGCCTTAATCTGACCCGGCAAAATCACTGTGAACTCAGGCAGACATTCCACCCCACCCACTTGTAAGGGTGCTGAAGTTTGCACCGAAGGACCCCAACCATAACGATTTTTGGGCGTTACACGGAAATGATATTCTACAGTCGATTTAAGATTAAATGCATCAAAGGAATTAATGGGAGTAAGACCAAGTTCTTTCCACATGGCACCGCCTTCATGACCCACAACCCAAGCGTCTACGCGGTATGCAATTACGGGAGCAGAATTGTTCGTGGGTGGTTTGCCCCAGGACAAACTAATGTGCGTGGGACCCGAATCAATTAGCAGAGGTTCCGTGGACACAGCAGCCGGTGGATCTAATAAAACAAACAATATTTTTAGTGTCCTGGCACAGCATTTAATTTATTTTAACTATGATACTTATTTACATAGTAGATAATGAAAACAAAATAAAACTCTTTTCTTTTTTCTTTCCCCGGAGAAACATTTTTATTTTATTATTATAATATTTTGTAATTTTATATGTATGTATGTAAGTATGTAAGTCTGTTATACGTAAATGTAATCCTGGATTAGAGTGACGTAATCCATTTTGGAAATACACAATTAAATAAAAAAAAATAATATATAAAATCAATTGAGTAAATTAAATAAAAAATTAACAAAATTTGAAATCACGTTTATAATACAATCGTGAAATAAATGAAAAACTAAATACTAATTCTGTGACAATGGAAAATAAAATTTTATTAAATACAACTCTTAATTTTGTTTTTGTTGTGGTTGTTATTTTTGAATTGTTGCTGAAATCAAATTGAGCGTTCAACCAGGGTTAAACCTGTGCATATATAAAGATGCATTTGTTATTGATTTTGGGAAACTATTTATATACATATGTAAGAAAGTTTTTGATCCTGTAACTATCTGAAAAAAGAAATGTTAAATCAAATTTAAAAAGCAACATTATTATGTATTTAAACTACATGTAAAGACAAACTCCACGAACGGACAAAACTGACAGAAAATTTTCATTAACAAAGACATTATTGTGACCTATAAAGTCATACTCGTACACTGTGTGGAATTGTAAAAATACGAAAATACACTGAAACACATACAATGGCTCACAGCTTATTTTATGCAGTGCATTTTTTTGTTTTCAAAGCAGACGGTTGTCACATCATACAATATTATCAGAAAGGCGTTCAGAAAGTGTCTAACAAACGTGTGAACTTACAATTTTTGTCTTCCAACGTTGCCAGAAAAAATGTTTAGTACATTGTAAGACAAAAATATTGTCAGATATCTAACAATCGCGTGAACACATTTTTTGTCATTCTAAAATTGTTGTAAGATAATTGTCAAACATTGTAATTGTCAGATGTGAAAAATTTTATGCATCTGACAAAGGCAGCAGAGAAATTATTTCTATTTAAAATAAATGAAAGAAAAGAATTAAATTGAAGAAAATAATAAATAGCATAGTGACATTTCAATTAATACATCATGCGTGCAGCTATAAGCCAACTGAATTGAATTTTTATATTCAGTTACCAACAGGCTCTGAAGGAGACAAAAAATCAAGGCCGAAACAAAAACCCTACCGCAAAAATGTAGAATCCGTGAGGTCACATGAAATTATTATCGAACTTATCAAGAAAGTTGAGGCACGGCGAAGTTTATGGAAAGCTGGTTGTGTTGAATGAAAACTTGCCAAAGATATTTTATGTCAAGAGGTCGTATATACCATACAGATCTTTCAGCTGAACTTTTTTTGTTATTTTGTCCTTATCCTCGCTATTTTCTAGTACATACATATGCATCTAAAATTGTTTGACATACAACAATCTGACAACCGTGTGAACGGAAAATTTATGTTGACAGATAAATATATTGTGCGACAATTGTCTGCCAATGAAATTGTAAGGCTTTCGTACAGTCGTCTGAACTGATAATTTACCTTTTGCCAGCGATTTCTCTATACCAGTACATTGCTAGCACATTAGCAGATTTGTCGACTTTGTATGATCTGACAACCGTCTGTACATACTAGCTTAACAGAAACTTAAAAAAGAAATTGGTGTCATTTAAAAGAAAATTTTTTATAGTCTAAAGCTATGTACGACGGCCGTCAGATATTACAACGTTGTCAGATCTAGCAATTTGCTAGCAATGTACTGACATTGAAAACCAATGCTGCCATTGGCAGATGCATAAACTTTGCACATATGACAATGAAAAGTGTTTGACAATTATCTTAAAACAATAACAATGACAAAAATTTGTGTTTACACGATTCTAAGATGTCTGACAATATTTTTGTCTTGCAATGTACTAAAAATGCTTTTTCTTACAACGTTGGAAGACAAAAATTTTAAGTTCACACGGTTGTTAGACATTTTCTGAACACTTTTCGGACAACGTTGTAATATCTGACGACCTATACATAGCTTTAAGCTTTGTACTTAAAGGTAGTACTCTGTTCAAATTTGGGAAAAATGTTGAGCAACATTAATTATTTCATACGGAAAATTTGACGTGTAGCTAATGTACTTTTGTAAACAAAACACATATGTGTTGCTTTTTTGTGAATTTAAATCGAAAATAAAGTTAAAATATTATAAAATCTGTGTTGAATCGAAATCTTTAAATAAAAATGAATAAACAAATATTACTAGCCGCTTGTGCAGCAGCACAACAAGTAATAGATATTGTTGTTGCGACAGAAGAGCCTTTGGATGAAAATTCCACGTGAAACAATTGCTGCTTTAATTATTTCGCTGTGAAAAAATAATGTTTCCAGATACATTTCACATGTTTTTCACAAAATGAACAGAGTACTACTTCTGCAACATTTTTCATGAAAATTTCATGTGAATTTTTTTAACATGTATTTTGACAGCATTCCATTTGAAATTTTAAACAGAGTACTAGGCTTTAAATGATAATGAATTTTTGTTTTAAGTTCCTGTTAGTTTTCATTTTATGGAGCTTTGAAAACAAAAAAAAAAAAAAAATTCACTGCTGTGATCCACTGCAAATACACGCCTAAATGTTTCTGGTTTAATTGTGAAATTTGGTAAAAAGTCTCAAATACTACGACTTAGCAACAAATTTACATATGTACATACATAGACATAAGTTTAATATTTAAACTTACCTTTGAAATATGAAACATCGGGATAGCTTTCTAGTGCTAGACCCCAACGCGGAGACGAAGGAGTTTCAGAACGGGCTCTTGGCATTACCTAATTATAAGTATATAAATGATAAGTTTTTTTTTCTTGTGACATGAAATACGTTAACAAAACCTCAAATGTTTAAAAATATAATTAAACAAATTAAAAAAGTAAATAATAATATAAAAATATTTTCTGTTTGTTTATATCAATAAAATTATTATGGCAAGTACATGTAAGCTGTTAGCAAGCTAGTTATGAAATTAAAAAGAGCTGAAGCTGAGTTTAATCTTTCTTTTTAGGAGTTTTAATCTAAAATAAAAAAGCAAGAGGTAAAGAAAGGTATATAATTTAATATAATATAAAGTCTTAAAACAAATTTTTACAAGCATTTAACGGCACAACAGAAATGGCATAATGAAAATGTATGATCTGGCCAAAAGATGCATTTAAATGATAAGATAATTTTATTTTTAAACGAAACATTTACCTCAACTGTAACGAATATTCGGTCGGTGCCATTATTATTACGGGCAACTACAAAGTAAGTGCCAGAATCCGAAATTTGTGATTTTTGTACAGTAAATCTGGTGTAATCATCTGAGACTTCTTTGCTAACACGATCCGATTTTGTAATATCTTTAGTACCCTTCATAAAAATCACTATATGAGAAATAAAATTTAGGTATTAATAACATTAATTATTTATTTATATTTGATTAAGTACTTACATCTTGGCTTTGGATCACCAGCAATTCTGAAGGAGATCGAGAAGGGATCACCAACAGCAATCTTCATTACCGTTTCGGGTCTTGAAAGGAACAATGGTGGGCGTTCATCTTTCGAAGCACCAACAGCTACATCAACATTGGCATGTGATTCGATGCGACCAAAAGCATTTTGAGCTCGGCAGGTGTAGGTACCTTCATTTTCTGCTTGAGCATTGATTATGGCCAAAGTGTAAACGCCATGTTCGTAGAACGTCGAAACGTTTGGTTGACCGGCCAAAGGTTGGCGATCCCGGAACCATTGAACATCAATGGGTGTATGAGTTTGCAAAAACTCAGCCGAAATAGCAATTGTACCGCCATTGCAAACAGTTTGATTGCCCAATGGTGTAACAAAGTGGGGCTTATTGGGATCACGATGGAAGTAGCCCATTGTCTTCTCCATGGCAAAACGTGCTGGTCCCTTAAAATCAACTTGATGGGTTATCTTACTTTCAGCCACCTCATTACGAGCTACACAGGCATATAGGCCTGAATCCTTTTCAGTTGGTTTAGATATAACCAGTTTCGAGTAACCGTCTGGTTGATCAATTTGCACATATCTATCGCCTGGGATAATCATGTCCGTTCCCTTCAGCCATTGTACCTCGGGACGTGGTTTACCACGTACACGGCAATCCAAAACTAACTCATTCTCATTAATAGAATAGGTGTCTGTATAAAGAAAACATCATTAGTAACAATCCTTTCTAAAACTATTCAAAACAAAACATTTTTATTAAAAAAAAACACTGGACAAAAGTCACAACAACATTCAAACATTCAGATGTCTTGATAATGATGTAAATCGAATGTCCTGTGGACTATAAGTGTTAAATAAATATAAAGCTTAAAATTCCCACTCCTACAACTTTCAACAATAATAATAGTATGGAAATATGGAAAATAATATGGCATATGGAAATATGAATGAGAAATTCAAAAAAGATGTTTTATTCGAATAAGACTAAAGTTTAATGAAACTCTAACGTCGAATTTCGTTATTTGAACACAAACAATTACAGTGGCTATCAGCTTATTTTAACTGACTTGGATTAAAATATTTAATTGGCTATAACTTCCATGCAAAATGAAATTATATGAACTTTTTCAATTTTGTTTAACAGGTATGCTAAATTACAAATAATGTATTAAACAAATGTCCGAAAAAGGCAGTACAAAACAGAAAAAGTATTTATAGTGCAAATTCTTCCCTCACAGCTGATTTTAACCAAACACTTGTACGAACTGCTAAATTGGTATCACTCCTCGAGTAACGGTAAATTTTCAAGCGTATATTTTGTAGTTATGGTTGCAATGAATTTTTGGTGTGGTTATTCCATGAGCTTAACAAAAAATGATTACCAAAGACCTAAACTATTGGAAACATGTTATTTTTGCGGAAGAGTCTAAGTTCAATATCTTTGGCTCGTATGGTCAAACTTACGTTTAGCGCAAGCCTAATACAGAGCTCTAAAACAAAAACTTAAAACCAACAGTGATGCACGGCGGTGGCAGTGTCATGGTTTGGGCTAGTATGTCATCAGGTGGGGTAGGAAACTTGCAGTATCTTGACATTTTTAAGTCCAATTCTGCAATGTGCTGAAAAACTGGATATTAGGGAGCGATTTAGGTTCTATCAGGACAACGATCCGAAACATAAATCAGGTATTGTGCAGTTATGGCTGATTTGAAATTGTCCCTACTTAATGTAACCGCTGGCACAGTCACCTGATTTTAATGTTATTGAGAACTTATGGGCAATTTTAAATCAAAATTCCGCAAACTGTGCTAAAGGAGAAATAGGCAAAAAAAAAAACTAATCAAACTACACGAAAGTTAGTAGAATCTATGCAAAAAAGACTAAAAGCTGTAATTGATCAAAAATGCGGTCATTTCTAAGTTTTATAGATAAAAAATTATTTATGGTCAAAATAAGCTGTGAATACATTTGTACCTATATTTTTAAATTGTAATTTTTTATAAGTGTAACTTGAAGACTGATTAAAATCGAATTTCTGATTTTAGATGATATTCTAAAAACCTTTATTTATATATTTTTTATATATATTTTTATTTCGAAATTATACGCACTTTATGTTCTTACAGAAGCTGGTTAAAAAAGCTGTGAGCCACTGTATTTTCTTACACCCTGCAAAATACTTTAAATACTTTTGTACTGATAACTTTAATTATGCTCAAATTGTACAGATATTTAATTTTAAGAAAAAATATTTTCCCACGCCAACCGAATATGTATCCATCCTACTATCTCATATAAATACCTTTAATGGACTGTACAAATGTTGTCGGCTGTGGAGCATCCTCATAATGTTTGTAAATACGCAATTGGCTTTGGCTAGAACTTTCGCCGAAATCATTACTAGCACGGCACATAAAACGACCGCTATCACTTTCTTGAGCGGCAAAAATTTCTAGTATAGCTTCACCATTATGGAATATGCTTTGATAACGATTATCCTTTGGTAACGGTTGATTATCCTTCAACCATTCAAGGCTTGTGCAGCCATCGTAAACCACGCTACAACTCAAACAAACATTTGAACATTCCGCTACTGTACGATCGTGTAAAAGTGTGCTAAACAAGGGCTTTCTTTGTGTTGCCACTTGATGATTTCGGCCAATGGACGAGCGCGTTAAGCTAGACGAATCTTTGTTAGTAATTTCCAGTACATCCGTACCACGTTTGTGAGTCTCTTCATTGTTATTCATAAATCCATTGGTTTCAGTTTCAGCTGACGCCGTCATTAGTTTCTTTAGATCAGCTATCTTAATTACTTTTGTTATGGATTCAATGCCCTCATTGGTTTCGGCAAAACATGAGAAAGTGCCGCAATCTGAAGGTATGGGATTGCGAATAATAAGCTTGCGCACTCCTCCGATTTCCTCAATGGAACGATAACGATTATTGGATATAGTGTGATCATCGCGTATCCATGTAACGCAAGGTCTACCATGGACATTACACGATAGTATGATTTCACAGCGGGCAGCATCAAATGTAACTAAAATAGTAAATGAAAGCATTACAAAACCAAGCCAAGCCACTTTGTCTTGATTTCCAAGAAAACAAAAGCCTTGTCTGCATCGACAATATAATTATTCAGTACTGCTGAGCATATATCCGCACACAAGTCCATTCAGTCATAAATGATGATAAAATGGACATATCAGATATTCAGCAAACGAACTGAATATGTCGTACTAACGCTTTGCATCTGCCAGCACTGTCATTTATTTTTAAGCAACTTTACAGAGTTTTGCGTCTTAGACTCTGTTCTTTAATCTTACCTGTCACGGGAGCACAAAAACTCGATGGCAATTCTGTAGTAACGCTATCATAAACTCTGAGCATACAAATAGATTCTGTGGAATTTCGATTATTACGAACTACACACTTGTATTCTCCTGTGTCGTCTGGTCGTGCATCATAAATTTCTAAACTCAAGGCTCCATTGATATTATAGATTTTATGACGAGAATCCTTTGTTACACGTTCAATGCCGCGCAGCCAATAAACATCTTCAATTAAACCGGTTACAGAACAGATCAACTGAGCCTTCGTGCCGGAAGCAATAGACATGGGTTTCATAGGAGTTTCAACATTGAGTTTAAATTTGGCATCTCTTAAGCGTAACTTTTGCTCTTGTCTTTCAGAGCTATCAACTTCATCTCTGGCCACTTCTACTTGTAATTGTTCCGGTTGATCTTGACACGACTTCGATGCCCTTTTTTCGGTTATCTTTTTCATATAATCGGAAATGTCCACGAATTTGCTTATTTTCATTTGACCACTCTCACTTTCAGCGTAGCAGGTGTAAAGACCAGTATCGTCTTTAATAGGATTTTGTACGATCAATTGTCTTACGCCATCTTGCAGGTCCAGGTACTTATATTTGTTGCTATCCTCTGGCAGCAAGGTATTGTCCTTTTGCCAGTAAACATTTGGTTTCGGATTTCCGGAAATTTTACACTCCAGTGTAATATGATTTTCATGAGAATGATATGCATCTAAAGTTGAAATGAAATTGAAATGATGAGACATACAAACATAAATTACGGTGAGATAAGCGAACGATAAAAACATATCGCCTCTTAAGTTAGTATGATTAAAGTTGAAATTTATGATGAAAAGAACATACCTGCACATTTTACTAGTGAGACAGATCAATTACGACACCAGACTTATTACATAAAACAAACAAAGAACTTACCTTTAATGCCGACGGTAAATGTAGGTCCTACTAATTCTTCTTTGCCCGTGGTATATACAAACAAAGTGCAAGTGGAAACTATCTCATTTTCGGAACCTTTTACCTTAAGCGTATATACGCCACTTTGTTCCTCGGTAACACCAATCAAATTCAACCAGGCAATACCATCTTGCATTGACAATTTACTCTTAGGCCCAAATGCAATAAGGTTTTCACCATGGAACCAACGAGCGGTGGGATCTGGACCATCAATACTAACCATCCATTTGACATTGCTGCCCTCCTTGACAGTGCGATTCGATAGGAAGTTTCTAAAGTAGACACGTTTTTTTAGATCCGGAGGTGGTGGTACTTCACGCCTTCTGCCGCCTTCTTCGTCATCTTGCTGCTTCTTCTTGCGTTTCTTTTCCTTCTCCTCTTCAGTTTCCTGGGTTGGTGGTAGTGCAGGCGGCCTTTCTCGAGTTGGCGAAACATGTTTTTTACGTCTAGGTTGTACAGTCACCATATGTGAAATTTCGGCAGTACCTTCACGATTCTCAGCTTGGCATACGTATTTTCCACTATCAGCCGGTGTTGGATCCATAATAAATAGCTCTAAGGTGCCATCATCATGTTCAACCTGTTGATACTTTTCGCTGGGTTCTATTTTAACGCCATCCTTAGCCCAGGTTACGGTGGGTGTTGGCAAGCCACGCACATGGCAATCTAACTGAACCTCATTAATTTTTCCGTGATAGGTGTCCTTAATGTTACGGGTAAAGGTTGGTGGTACATCTCCAGTGCCAGGATTAGAGTAGACTTCAAGTCTACAAAATGTTGAAGCCTCACCGGTTTCATCCCTTGCCCAGCATTTATATTCTCCAGAATCGTCTTGAGCAGCTGATGGTATTTCCAAAGAGCAGAGGCCCTCCACGTAGCGCCCTCTTATCTTTTGGCTGTTTTGAATTTGCTCGTCATTTTTAAACCACTTTACTTGAGGTTCTTTAGCCTCCAAGAAGCAAGATATTTTCACCTTGGATCCTTCGGCTACAACACGATCCCTAGCAGCTGTTGTAAAGTGAATGCCTATAACCTTTTCGCGTTTTTTAAGACTACTAGTTTCAGAAGCAGTATCAGTAGCATAAGCAGATGTGACTTCGGATTCCTCATCATCCTTCTTTGGCTTGCGTACGCGTTTCTTTCCTTTACTGCTGTCGTCACCCTCCGATTCACCACCCTCAGACTTTACTGCTTCCTTTTGCTTCTCTGCCTCAGCATGCTTTGGTTTCAACAAATTCTTATCCGCATGGAAAACACCATGTATATTATCCGCTATATGATGTTCCTTTCCCCTAAACAAAACATGATGACCTATTTCTGCTTTTCCTGCAGAAGATTCTGCTCTGGCCACATATTTTCCGCTATCCTTATCGTTGGGACTATCTATTACCAATTCACAGTTACCATCTGCATGTTGGAAAATATGAAATCTACCACTATTTTCAATTTCAATACTATCCTTGAGCCACTGGACTTGCGGTGTGGGCGCACCACGAATACCTGTCTCCAAAATCAATTCATTTGTAATCAAATGGTAAGTGTCTGTTAAAAAAAATAAAAAAAACAAAAAAATAAAAAAACAAAAAAATAAAAAAAAACAAAAATAAAATAAAAACAATTGTTAAGTAAACTATTGCATAATGCATTTCTTTTGTTTGCATCGCTGTGGTGTTACACAATACGTTAAAAATAATTAAAGCTTCTTTTCATCGCCCTCACTCTTCTTTATATATTTTACATACGCTTACCTTTAATAGGACGCACAAAAACAGGTTCGACGTCGGCAGAAACACTTGCTGTATAAACATGCAGTTGACAAGATGCAGTTATTTTGCTGAATTCATTTTGAGCTATTAGAGTGTAAATTCCAGAATCCTCGGGCTGACAATTCAAGAATTCCAAACATGCAAGACCTTCACGATTCATATTACGTATACGAGGACCAAAGGCAACATTTTGTTCATCCTTTGTCCACTTCATTGTGGGATTTGGGCCATTCACTACCGACTGCAACTTCACTTTTGAACCAGCCACTACATAACGATTCGATAAATAAGTAGTGAAATACAATTGCTGCTTCGGGGATGGATCTGGCATCCGGGTACGCCTTTCATATGATAAGTCGCCTTCATCATCCTTCTTCTTTGATTTTGGTTTCCTACTAGCTTTATCACCACCGGGACCTCCTTGCTTACTTCCCGATTCCGAATCACTCATACCACTGGATAAAACACTAGAGCGTCTGGAGACCTGTGCATCAACAACAACAGAATGTGATGTTTGTTGGGTACCTAGTTTGTTTTTTGCAACACAAGTATAATTTCCACTATCATTCGTTGTGGGCTTGTTGATGATCAGCTCGCAAATACCATCTAAATGTTCAATTTGCACGATGCGATCATCAAGTACGATGGGTATTTGGTCTTTTATCCAAGTAACTACTGGTCGTGGATTGCCACGTATCTTAGTGGCGAGAACCAAATCGTTTTGAGAAGAGTGATAAACATCTGAGAAGATATAAAAGGTAAAATACGGTTGTATGTGAGATAGACAGAAACTAGAAAATCAAATAGAAAGTGATCCGAATATGCGACACTATTTTTGGCAACACTCAAATGAATTTCCAACAATAACACCGACAAACACTTTAAAATATTCACACACATATATAGAGTATCGCAATAACAATAGAAATTACAAATACAGTCACAAATACTTGCGAAAAGATCTAACGATCTTGTTGTTTTGTTTTCATTAAATGACAAGATTGATCGATCGATAGATATATTGATCAGTTGATCGCATGTTAAAATATCGCCAATTTTGTTCAGGTATGGGTATGTAATAAATATTTGGTCGATTCACATACAATATTAAAAATACAGAAGTAAAAATACCTCTTAGTGGTAGTGCGAAAATGGGTTCATGCTCATCGCCTTCAGTTTGCGCAGAATACACCTTGAAATAGCAAGATGTTTCTATTTCACTGAATTCATTTTTGGCAACACATTTATAGACACCAGAATGTTCCGCAGTAACATTTATTAATTCAATTATTCCTTTATCAGCTTCTGTACGATTCTTTACATTTTCACCATAGGTGACCCATTTATCATCTTTCATCCATCTGCAGGCTGGATCGGGTCCAATAACGGTAACTACCAGTTTGACTGTTTGGCCTTCCAAAGCCATACGATCACGTAATTGTGTCGCAAACTTTAATTTTTGTCTATCGGAAACTAAGGTTTCTGGAGAAGCTCGTGCACCTCTTGTTGATCTTGCTTCAACGTGACCTCTTTTTTTGTCAGATTCTCCTTTAGATTTTAAAGCTTCTTCCATAGCTTTCTTCGCTGTTTGTTCTTTTTCCGTTTGGAAACGATCTCTAGCATGGAATATTCCATGAACGTGATAGTGGGGATTCTTTGCTACCTCAACTACGTGATTTACTTGCGCTTCTCCACTGGAATTGATGGCCTTACATGTATATGTGCCACTATCTCTATTGTTGGGTTTATAGATCAAGAGCTTATATACACCATGTGCTTCCTCTAGCTTGGTAAATTTAAAATTTGGCTTAATTTCTAATGCACCTCTAAACCAAGATACTACCGGTCGGGGAACACCATGCACGTGAACCTCAACAGTCAACTCATCATCACGTAAGTGATAATATTCTGAAAATCGTTAGAGCCCAATTAATAATATTTATATAGTTTGTAATTTCTTCAAAACTGTAACTATTTATTTATGTACATACCTCTGACTAATCTAAATGATGGTGGTGCTGGTTGATCTTTAAAAACTTCATAAATTGTAACATAACATGAAGAAGTAACTTCATCGTTCATGTTCGAAATAACGCACGAATATTCGCCGGAGTCCAAAATGGTCGTATTTATTACTTCTAAAGCTAACATATTATTATTATTTATAATACGATGAGTATTATCTCTTTCAAGTTGACGGCCATCCTTGAACCATTTCACCGAAAGCTCAGGACCGCCAACGGCACAGGCCAATCGCACATTATGACCGGCTTCGACAGTGCGATCAGATAAGAAAACAATAAAATGGGGCAAACGCCTCTGATCGCGCAAGCGTTGCCATTCAGCATCACGTTGTTTTTCACTTTTTCGTACAGCCAAGCTATATTTCCGCATTTGCTGCATGAATTCCTCGCCTTCCTCTTCGGCAATCTTATTCCAGCGCTCTTCATCTTCTGGATCAGGTCGTGTAAATCCTTCGGACCCACTACTACTACGTCTACTTTCCGGTAAGTCTCCAAGTTCGTCCAAAAGTTCTTCTTCGTCAATTCTGGACTCTTCGTCATATTTCGATTCTTCATAGCGAGTGCTGGCATCATCGTATTCTGTTACGTCGTCACCTTCACCTTCATAGTCTTCATCGCCAGCCTCTGAGGCTTCTAAGGCCTCAGCTTCCTCTTGAGCACGTCTCTCCGCTTCTTCTCGTTCTCGTTCTTCTTGTTCAGCCTTTAAGCGTTTTTGGCGTTCTTCAAAGGTTTCTACTGGCTTCTTAGCAGCTGCTTTAGCAGCTTCTTCTTCGGCAGCCTTGGCAGCAGCCTTGGCCTGCTCTTCCATTTGTAAAGCCAATTTGCTCTTCTTTGGTGGCGGTTTTGGGGCTGGTCCAGACTGCTGTTGTTGTTGTTTTTCATCAAACATCTTCTTACTGGCCTTCTGACCACCGCCCATTTCAAGTTTTAGGGACAATTTTGGACTAGGAGACTTTTCTTTTTTTTCCTTCTTTTTGGAAGATCCTTTCTTTTTACCCTTTTTGGGTTCGTCAGATTCTTCGTAGTCAACACTTTCTTCACGATCTTCTCGGGTTTCATTTACTTCGCCGTCTTGGCCTTCCGAACCAGCAGGACTTCCATCCTTGTCTGCTGACTTGCGTCCACGTCCTTTTTTGCCCTTGCCCTTCTTCTTGGGCTTAACCACCTCCTCTATAATTTCCTCTTCCTCCTCCTCCTCATACTCCTCATATTCTTCAACTACATAGATAACCTCAACATTGGAGACATCCATTACAGCAGCACGATCAATAACAGAGAGATCAGAGGTTATGTAACGCACAGGTTTTTGTGCTTCTAAAGGTTCTGATATATCCATAACTAAAGCGCGATCAAACACTGCAGTGTTGCTTGTTAGGAGAGTTCTTATATCCCTGCCCAACTCAAAGGGAGTCTTTTCCTTTTCTTCCCTTTTCAAAAAAGGTGTTATACTACGCCATGTTGAAGGAGTAGCACTACGTCTTGTCATATACAAAGTAAATGGAGTTTGAGAACGACCACGAATCGGTGTAGCACTTCGTCCGCGCAAACTTCCCGGAGTAGGTGATTTTAATTTTCGTTTCTTTTGCACGGGCACCTGCAAAGCATCCTGGGCAGTTGTGCCCTCCGGTTCCTCTGAGCCGCGAGCGTCAGCTGCCGCGGTTTCGCCTTCAGTTTCACCCATCGTTCTAAGTAGACACTCTTTAAATAAAGGATTTCGAGGTCACACAAGTAATAATTAATAAATATGTCGGAAAATTGTTCGATTTGTTTTTTTTAATTACTATTCCGTTTTCGTTTTGGTTGTTATTAAACACAATTCGTTAATTTGAAATAAATAAATATTATTTTTTAAGGACGTGATCGGCGATCGGTCCGTTCGTAGCAAAGTATATGATTCGACTGTTCCGAACGAACTGAAACAACCGTACGTTTCGAAAATTAAATTTCAAATGATCTGCGAAACTGTTGATCAGTTTGTGTTCTAATTGTATTGGCTGCCAAGAATCTATAATTAATTTATTGTCATGGACTCGGTAACGATTTATCAAACTTTATTTTTTTTTTGTTTTTGTTTTACGTGAAGGTAAATTTTATTTTTATTTACAATTTGAAATACTTTCGAAATTAAACGCAATCAAATAAAAATTATTTTCTCAACATCAATTGCGAAAACTTTTCAAAAATGAACTTGACCTTAGAAATATGTTTAAAAATAATAAATATTATACCTTTATTAAAAAAAATCCTCCTACCTGTATTTATTCCATGTGAGCTAAGAATTATTTAAATATTTTACTTATGTCTGCATTAATACCAATAAGTTAGTATTTTGTATTAAACATTGTGTTAATAAAATAAAATAAAATAAAAGAATCAAAAAAATCAAAAGGTTTTTCTGGCAGAAATAGTTGGTTAGTAATTTCCTTTTTATCTTAAAATAATTACAAGAAGCTATTAATACTACAATCAATCTAAAATCAGTAATATATGTATTTTAGATACCCTACGGCAACAACGGGTATTAAGTGCGTTCATTCTTATTTATTCACTTATTTTATAGTAAGTGTTCATTCGAATTTTGTGTAGGGCATCAATTTAAAAAACAAACTTAAATAAACAATTAATCGATTAACATACCTCTGATATTACGAGTGAATATTGGTGGTGTGCCAAATTTATTCGTGGGTACATCATACAGTGTCACGAGGCAACTCGTCTCTACTTCACCGTTTCTATTAGCGGCAACACATCTGTATACAGCTGCATCATGCATATCGGCTGATTTTATTTCTAAACAAGACAAACCATCCTTTTGGGTAATTTTGTATTTTGAGCTGTTTTCAATAACATTGTTTTCCTTAAACCATCGCACTTCTACATCATTGCCTGAAATTCCGCATGTCAATTTAATATCGCTTCCCACTGATGAATTGCGATTAGTCAGTTTAATATCTACACAAGGCATCCGCTTGGCATTTCGTTGTTCTTTAAGGTCCATATATTCATTAGATTTTTTAGGTCTCCCAGTTTGAGAATCGGAAATTTCTGAAACTTGATGTTCAGCACCATCTTTTGTGGTCTTATATTCTTCCTTTTCAGCTTTCTTAATTTCTGACCCCAGTTTTTCTTCATTCAACTTTAATGTCTTAGCACTCTTCGAATTTGTGTCTAATTCCATTTCTTCCTTAAGGTGCGAGATTTCAGGTTTCTTTTTGCCAAGCATAACATCTTCCTTACCTTCAGCCTGTTTTGCGTTTATTTTATTTTCATCTACCTTTTCGGCTTCATCTTCATATATTTCAGGCTTGCCATGAATTGTTTTTACATCTTTCTCGCCAGTTTTCTTGGCTTTAACTCTTGGTTTCTTTTCTTTTAACATTTCGGCCTTAACTTCCGATATATCAGCTTTATTTTGGGCTACCTTTACATTCTTTTCTTCACCATTGTTGGCTTCAGACTCCATTTTTTCTAACTTCTCAGCCTTAACCTCTGATATTTCAGCTTTCTCTTGCGCAGCCTTGAGATCTTTTTCTTCAGCTTTCTTGGCTTCAACATCGAGAGACTTTTCTTCTAACTTTTCTGCCTTAACCTCTGATATTTCAGTCTTATCTTGGGCAGCCTTGACTTCTTCTTCAGCAGCTTTCTTGACTTCGGTTTCCATTTTCTCTTTTTTTAACTTCTCGAGCTTAACTTCAGATATTTCAGTCTTCTCTTGGACAACTTCGACATCTTTTTCTTTAATTTTCTTGGATTTAGCATCTAGAATCTTTCCTTCTAACTTTTCAGCATTGGTCTCAGATATTTCAGCTTTCTTTTGCGCTACTTTTACATTATTTTCTTCACCCTTCTTTGCTTCAGTTTCCATTTTATTTTTTTTTAACTTTTCGGCCTCAACCTCTGATATTTCAGCATAAACTTGAGCAACCTTTACATCTTTTTCTTTAACTTTCTTAGCTTCAGCTTCTAGAGCCATTTCTTCCAACTTCTTAGCCTTTACTTCAGATATTTCAGCCTTCTCTTGAGAACCCTTTACATCTTTTTCTTTAACTTTCTTGGCTTCAGCTTCTAGAGTTTTTTCTTCCAACTTCTTAGCATTTACTTGAGATATTTCAGCCTTCTCTTGAGCACCCTTTACATCTTTTTCTTTAACTCTCTTTGCGTCAGCTTCTATAGTCTTTTCTTCCAACTTCTCGGCCATAACTTCAAATATTTCAGCATTCTTTTGAGCAGCTTTAACTTGTTTTTCTTTAACTTTCTTGCTTTCAGCTTCTAGAGTATTTTCTTCTAACTTCTCGGCTTTAACCACAGATATTTCAGCCTTCTCTTGAGCACCCTTTACATCTTTTTCTTTAACTTTCTTTGCTTCAGCTTCTATAATCTTTTCTTCCAACTTCTCGGCCATAACTTCAGATATTTCAGCCTTCTTTTGATCAGCCTTAACTTGTTTTTCTTTAACCTTCTTGCTTTCTAGAGTTTTTTCTTCTAAATTCTCGCACTTAACCTCAGATATTTCAGCCTTCTCTTGGGCAGTCTTGACATATTTTTCTTTGACTTTCTTGGATTCAGCCTCTATGGTATTTTCTTCTATCTTTTCGGCATTAACCTCAGATATTTTAGCTATCTCTTGGGCTACCTCTACATCCTTTTCTTCAGCCTTTTTAGATTCAGTTTCCATTTTCTTTTCTTCTAATTTTTCGGCCTTCACTTCAGATATTTCAGCCTTGTTTTGATCAGTCTGCATATCTTTTTCTTTAGCTTTCTTTGCTTCAGCATCTAGAGACTTTTCTTCTAACTTGTCGGCCTTAACCTCCGAAATTTCAGCCTTCTTGAGGGCAGCCTTGATATCTTTCTCTTCAGCTTTCTTGATTTCCATTTTCATTTGTTCTAACTTATCAGCCTTAACCTCAGACATTTCAGGTTTTTCTTGGACTGATTTAATATCTTCAGCTTTCTTTTCAACAGTCTTGGGATCTTTTTCTTCAGCTTTTTTGGCTTCAACATCTAGAGACTTTTCTTCTAACTTTTCGGCCTTAACTTTAGATACTTCAGCCTTCATTTGAACAGTCTTAAGATCTTTTTCTTCAGCTTTCTTGGATTCAACATCTAGAGACTTTTTTTCTAACTTTTCAGCATTAACCTCTGATATTTCAGCTTTCTCTTGCGCAGCGTTGACAACTTTTTCTTCAGCTTTGCTGGTTTCAGTTTCCATTTCCTTTTCTTTCAACTTTTCGGCCTTAACTTCAGATATTTCAGCCTTTGCGAGGGCTACCTTGACATTTTTTTCTTCAGCTTTCTTGGATTCAACATCTAGAGACTTTTCTTCTAACTTTTCGGCCTTAACCTCTGAAATTCCAGCTTTCTCGAGGGCAGCCTTGTTATCTTTCTCTTCAACTTTCTTGATTTCCATTTTAATTTGTTCTAACTTCTCGGCCCTAACCTCAGACATTTCAGGTTTTTCTTGGACTGATTTAATATCGTCAGCCTTCTTTTGAACAGTCTTAAGAACTTTTTCTTCAGCTTTCTTGGCTTCAACATCTAGAGACTTTTCTTCTAACTTTAAGGCCTTAACTTCAGATATTTCAGCTTTCTCTTGCGCAGCCTTGACATCTTTTTCCTCAGTTTTCTTGGTTTCAGCATCTAGAGACTTTTCTTCTAACTTTTCGGTCTTAACTTCAGATATCTCAGCCTTTGCGAAGGCATACTTGACATTTTTTTCTTCAGCTTTCTTGGATTCAACATCTAGAGACTTTTCTTCTAACTTTTCGGCCTTCACTTCAGATATTTCAGCCTTGTTTTGAGCAGTCTTTACATCTTTTCCTTCAGCTTTCTTGGCTTCAACATCTAACGACTTTTCTTCTAACTTTTCGGCCTTAACCTCAGATATTTCAGCTTTCATTTGTGCAGCCTTGATATCTGTTTCTTCAGCTTTCTTTGCTTCAACATCTAGAGACTTTTCTTCTAACTTTTTGGCCTTAACTTCATATACTTCAGCCTTCTTTTGAACAGTATTGACATATTTTTCTTCAGGTTTCTTGGTTTCAACATCTAGAGACTTTTCTTCTAACTTTTCGGCCTTCACTTCCGATATTTCAGCCTTGTTTTGAGCAGTCTTCACATCTTTTCCTTCAGCTTTCTTGGCTTCAACACCTAAAGAATTTTCTTCTAACTTTTCGGCCTTAACCTCAGATATTTCAGCTTTCCCTTGTGCAGCCTTGATATCTTTTTCTTCAGCTTTCTTTGTTTCAGTTTCCATTTCCTTTTCTTCTAACTTCTCCGTCTTAGCCTCTGATATTTCAGCTTTCTCTTGCGCAGCCTTGACATCTTTTTCTTCAGTTTTCTTGGTTTCAGCATCTAGAGACTTTTCTTCTAACTTTTCGGTCTTAACTTCAGATATCTTTGCGAAGGCATACTTGACATTTTTTTCTTCAGCTTTCTTGGATTCAACATCTAGAGACTTTTCTTCTAACTTTTCGGCCTTCACTTCAGATATTTCAGCCTTGTTTTGAGCAGTCTTTACATCTTTTCCTTCAGCTTTCTTGGCTTCAACATCTAAAGACTTTTCTTCTAACTTTTCGGCCTTAACCTCAGATATTTCAACTTTCCCTTGTGCAGCCTTGATAATTTTTTCTTCAGCTTTCTTTGCTTCAACATCTAGAGACTTTTCTTCTAACTTTTCGGCCTTAACTTCATATACTTCAGCCTTCTTTTGAACAGTATTGACATCTTTATCTTCAGGTTTCTTGGTTTCAACATCTAGAGACTTTTCTTCTAACTTTTCGGCCTTCACTTCCGATATTTCAGCCTTGTTTTGAGCAGTCTTCACATCTTTTCCTTCAGCTTTCTTGGCTTCAACATCTAAAGAATTTTCTTCTAACTTTTCGGCCTTAACCTCAGATATTTCAGCTTTCCCTTGTGCAGCCTTGATATCTTTTTCTTCAGCTTTCTTTGTTTCAGTTTCCATTTCCTTTTCTTCTAACTTCTCCGTCTTAGCCTCTGATATTTCAGCTTTCTCTTGCGCAGCCTTGACATCTTTTCCTTCAGCTTTCTTGGCTTCAACATCTAAAGACTTTTCTTCTAACTTTTCGGCCTTAACCTCAGATATTTCAACTTTCCCTTGTGCAGCCTTGATAATTTTTTCTTCAGCTTTCTTTGCTTCAACATCTAGAGACTTTTCTTCTAACTTTTCGGCCTTAACTTCATATACTTCAGCCTTCTTTTGAACAGTATTGACATCTTTTTCTTCAGGTTTCTTGGTTTCAACATCTAGAGACTTTTCTTCTAACTTTTCGGCCTTAACCTCAGATATTTCAGCTTTCCCTTGTGCAGCCTTGCTATCTTTTTCTTCATCTTTCTTTGTTTCAGTTTCCATTTCCTTTTCTTCTAACTTCTCCGTCTTAACCTCTGATATTTCAGCTTTCTCTTGCGTAGCCTTGATATCTTTTTCTTCAGCTTTCTTTGTTTCAGCATCTAGAGACTTTTCTTGTAACTTTTCGGCCTTAACTTCAGATACTTCAGCCTTCTTTTGAACAGTCTTGAGATCTTTTTCTTCAGCTTTCTTGGATTCTAAAAACTTTTCTTCTAACTTTTCGGCCTTAACCTCTGATATTTCAGCTTTCTCTTGAGCAGCCTTGAGATCTTTTTCATAAGCTTTTTTGGATTCAACATCTAGAGACTTTTCTTCTAACTTTTCGGCCTTCACTTCAGATGTTTCAGCTTTTGCGAGGCCATCTTTTTCTTCAGCTTTCTTGGATTCATCATTTAGAGACTTTTCTTCTAACTTTTCGGCCTTAACCTCTGATATTTCAGCTTTCTCTTGCGCAGCCTTAACATCTTTTTCTTCAGCTTTCTTTGTTTCAACATCTAGACACTTTTCTTCTATCTTTTTGACCTTCATCTCTGATATTTCAGCTTTTTCTTGCGCAGCCGTGAGATCTTTTTCTTCACCTTTCTTGGTTTGAGTTTCAATTTTCTTTTCGTGTAACTTTTCGGCCTTAACTTTAGATATTTCAGGCTTTGCGAGGGCAGTCTTGAGATCTTTTTCATCACCTTTTTTGACTTCAACATCTAGAGGCTTTTCTTGTAACTTTTCGGCCTTAACTTCAGATACTTCAGCCTTCTTTTGAACAGTCTTGAGATCTTTTTCTTCAGCTTTCTTGGATTCAACATCTAGAGACATTTCTTCTAACTTTTTGCCCTTAATCTCTGATATTTCAGCTTTCTCTTCCGCAGCCGTAAAATCTTTTTCTTCACCTTTCTTGGTTGCAGTTTCGATTTTCTTTTCTTCTAACTTTTCGGCCTTAACTTCATATATTTCAGCTTTTGCGAGAGCATCTTTTTCGTTAGCTTTCTTGGATTCATCATTTAGAGACTTTTCTTCTAACTTTTCGGCCTTAACTTCAGATACTTCAGCCTTCTTTTGAGCAGTCTTAAGATCTTTTTCATCAGGTTTTTTGGCTTCAACATCTAGTGACATTTCTTCTAACTTTTCGGCCTTAACCTCTGATATTTCAGCTTTCTCTTGTGCAGCTTTGACATCTTTTTCTTCACCTTTCTTGATTTCAGTTTCGATTTTCTCTTCTTCTAACTTTTCGGCCTTAACTTCAGATATTTCAGCCTTTGCGAGGGCATATTTTTCTTCAGCTTTCTTGGATTCAACATCTAGAGACTTTTCTTCTAACTTTTCGTCCCTAACTTTAGATACTTCAGCTTTCTCTTGCGCAGCCTTGAGATTTTTTTCATCAGCTTTTTTGGCTTCAACATCTAGAGACTTTTCTTCTAACTTTTCGACCTTAACCTCTGATATTTCAGCTTTCTCTTGTGCAGCTTTGACATATTTTTCTTCAGCTTTCTTGGTTTCAGTTTCCATTTTCTTTTCTTCCACCTTTTCGGCCTTAACTTCAGATATTTCAGCCTTTGCGAGGGCAGTCCTGACATCTTTTTCTTCAGCTTTCTTGAATTCAACATCTAGATACTTTTCTTTTAACTTTTCGGCCTTAACTTCAGATACTTCAGCTTTCTCTTGCGCATCCTTGAGATCTTTTTCATCAGCTTTTTTTGCTTCAATATCTAGAGACTTATCTTTTAACTTTTCGGCCTTATTCTCTGATATTTCAGCTTCCTCTTGTGCAGTTTTGACATCTTTTTCTTCAGCTTTCCTGGTTTCAGTTTCCATTTTCTTCTCTTCTACATTTTGGGCCTTAACTTCAGATATTTCAGCCTTTGCGAGGGCAGTCTTTACATATTTTTTTTCAGTGTTCTTGGCTTCAACATCTAGAGGCTTT
Source organism: Bellardia bayeri (assembly GCA_950370525.1). Lineage (NCBI taxonomy): Eukaryota > Metazoa > Arthropoda > Insecta > Diptera > Calliphoridae > Bellardia > Bellardia bayeri. The sequence continues at coordinate 63,465,653 of OX493268.1, forward strand.
TCTTCTAACTTTTCGACCTTAACTTCACATACTTCAGCCTTCTTTTGAAAAGTCTTGAGATCTTTTTCTTCAGCTTTCTTGGATTCAATATCTTCTAACTTTGCGGTGTTAACTTCAGATACTTCAGCCTTCTTTTGAACAGTCTTGAGATCTGTTTGTTCAGCTTTCTTGGCTTCAACATCTAGAGACTTTTCTTCTAAATTTTCGGCATTAACCTCTGATATTTCAGCTTTCTTTTGCGCAGCCTTGAGATCTTTTTCATAAGATTTCTTGGTTCTCATTTCCATTTTCTTTTCTTCTAACTTTTTGGCCTTAACTTCAGATATTTCAGCCTTTTCGAGGGCAGTTTTGACAACTGTTTCTTCAGTTTTTTTGGCTTCAACATCTAGAGACTTTTCTTCTAACTTTTCGGCATTAACCTCTGATATTTCAGCTTTCTCTTGCGCAGCCTTGAGATCTTTTTCATAAGCTTTCTTGGTTTCAGTTTCCATTTTCTTTTCTTCTACCTTTTCGGACTTAACCTCAAATATTTCAGCTTTTTCTTGGGCTGATTTAATATCTTTTTCTTCAACCTTCTTGATTTCAGTTTTCTTTTTCTTTTCTTCTACATTCTCGGCCTTAACCTCAGATACTTCTGATTTTTTTTTGAAAGTCGTTTCATCTTCTTCTTCAGCCTTTTTGGATTTAGATATCAGTTGCTTTTCTTCCACTTTCATTTCAGTGCAAACGTTCTCCGTATCTTCAGATTTTGCTGCTAATGATATGTCTTCCACTAGTGGTGTAGATATCTCACTTACTTTGTCTACAACTAATTTAATTGATGTGCACAGATCAAGCATATTTTCGTACACCTTAAGCGTTTTGACATTATCGGCCGAGTTTTCTATGGAATCATATTGTTTTAAGCATAAGCTCTTCACATTCTTCAATTCTGTATTTAGATTTGGGGTTGTTATTTCAAGCATATCATCAAATAAAACAAAGATATCCATTAGATTTTTTTGCAGTTCAATCAAATTAACTGAAGATTTTTCAATGTCTTTAACAGTTTTAAGTCGATCGGCTATGTTCTGTACATTTGAAAGATTTGTGGTCAATCCGGTGAATTTCGTCTGCCAGGATTTATGTGCCACTGAGTCAATTTGTGCACTTACGGTTGCAATCTTATCGTTAACATTATTTAAATATTCTACATTAATTGATTCTATTAAATCGGCATCGTTTCCCAAAATAGAATCAATGACATTTTCAAGTTGTTCAGTTATACCACCATCGTAGGTATGTACAATGTGTTCTCTTAGCTTGAATATGCACTTTCGTTTTTGTTCGATATTTGGAGACTCCAATGTCTCCTCCAAATCTTTTCTAATATCTTCTATATCATTGCTATCGCCCAGTTTTTCTAAAGCAATTTCAACTGTTTCCTCTATTGATTTTTCTTCTAACTGCGAATCGGTTTGAATTGCTGTCAAAAGTTGATCAAACATTTCATTCATAATTTCCATTTCAAGCATTATCTCGAATGCATCATTTAATTTAGCCTTACTAAGCTTATCAACTAATTGATTTAGTTGTCTGGCATTTAAAGCATTGGGTTTCTTTGCATTAATTTTATCCGTCACTTCCTTCAGTTGACATAAAGCACGTGCTAAAGTTAAAAAGGAAGCTGATGATGGATTCATATTTCCTTGATTTTGTTGATAAATATTATTTGTTTCCGAGATGATTTGATTAAGGCTAAGGGATAACTTTTGTAAAATTTCGGATTTTTTAGCTTCACCATCAGTGTGTTTTATAATTTTTAAAACATTAGGCTTAATAGTTTCCACGATGTCATAAAGAACAGATTTGCGTAATTTATCATTATTATTAATTATGTTCGAAATAACATGATTTACGTTTTGTAAGCTGTTATATGTAACTTCGTCAGAGGACTCAGTACGTGCAGCATTAGTTAGAATTTGTTTGGTTTTAAATAGAGGGAGGAATAATCGATCTTCAATATCAGCAGGAGTATCATTTTCAATAGCTGACTGTAATTCTTTTAAGTTTTCTAGCACTGACTTGGCAAGTTGGGAGGAACTTTGTGTAGCATTTGCTATTGATAGCGTTTCAATGTATTGATAAGTATTGTTGATAAGCAATATTACATTCTCCATGAATGGGGTGAAATTTTTTTCTGGTTTGGTTGCAACTTCTTCATACATTTCGCCTTCTATTGGAAGTGTAACGGTAGCCTTCTCTTCAACTTTTTTATCAGCTATATCAGTTTTAGTTTCTTCAGCTTGTTCTGCCTCTAAGACATTTTTAGCATTTTCTTCTGCTGAAACAACTATTTCAACCTCAGCCTGGGACGTTTTTAATTTTGTTAATTCAGCTTCTTTTACTTTTTCCATATTTTTTTTGAGATTATTTAAAAGATCTGATAGTATAGCAATAGTTTCATCCTGTTCTACGCCGCATTCGGTTTTCGATTGAAGTTTGTTTTCTACCACTATCAAAATGTTCTTCAATCTTTCGACGGTATCCTCATTTTCTTGCATGAACATGTGAACTAAGGAATTATTTTGAACTAAACCATTGTGTATTTCCGTTAGGAATAGTTGGGCAGAATTGACATTATCTAAGAGAACAAGCATTTGTTGTTCATTTGCCCGTTTTTCATTTAAGGCAAGAGTTTCCTTAATTTCCCTTAACTCGGGAGTAAGATAATCGATTTCTTGCAGTAACTCGATAATTCTTAAATTACCCTCATTATTTTCAATGAAATCGTAAATAGAAACCAATGTATTTTGGGTTTTCATAAGTGTAGACAGTATTTCCTCGTCAGTTTTTTCGCTTACATCGTTGAGCGCTCTAAATGCAGTCATAAGTTGGGTTTGTAATTGCACCATCACACTGGATGAAGTTTCCACATCGACTCTATTTAAACGGCTTATAATATCAACTGTTTCCATTATGTTTCTAAATGGTTGTATAAGGGTATTAACATTTTCTAGGGTATTAGTTTCTAAGCAGGCCACTATGAAGTCGGAAAATCCTAAAACTATTTTTTCTTTCATCTCTAAAGCCAATTGAAGTTCCAACGAAGGCATAGCTTGCAGTAAGTCTTCAAAGGTTTTTTCTATATCTTCGAGACCAGTTTCCAAATCGGTGGATTCGTAGGTGTGAACCAAACATTCTTTCAGCTTAAACATAGTTTTAGCTACTTTTGTTTCTTTTTCAATTAAATCCTCGGTTTTCTCGCCAGTTTTCAACAGATTACTTTCCATATTTTGTAAATCACTCTTCAGTTCCTGCATAATGTCTTCCAAACTGGTTACCTCGATATCTTGTATGTTTTTGGTCGTATGCAAACATTCTTCGATTTGTTTTATACCTCCGGCCACACAATCCTTTAAATCAAATGTCTTTACTTCTTCCACATGCGCTGGTGCAGGTTTAATGCGATCAACTGCCGACACTGAACGAGTCTCCGCATATGATTTAATATTCGAAATATTTAGGGATGATAAGTCTTCAATATTTTCAAATATTTGAGTGTCAACATTTTCACAGTACTTTAATAAATTAAAAACCACCTTGGAGTTTTCTTTAACTGCCTCGAATTTAGGACACTCCTCTAAAGCGCTGTATGCTTGATCTTGGTTTACTTTAACAATGGCTTCTTTAAGACTTAATAAAGGTTTCGCCCATGTTTTTAATACCTCCAAGCTAGTTTGATCGGAAAGATTCGACATTTGTGATAGTAGCTGGTTTTCCTCCGTGCAAATGGCCAACTTTTCCAATTCTCTTAAAGGCTGAATAAATTCCTTAAGATGAGAAAATGTTTGAGTATCAGCCAACGATTCCAAAGTATCCAGTGCTTGATGTTCATGCACTGCCAATAGATGGGGCCTTAAACTTTCCAACACTTTGGCAGACGACATACTGACTGGGGATAATGTGTTCATAGTTTCTACTTGTTCCAATTCCTGAGTATAGAATACTTTTACACCCTCCACTAACTCCTTTAAAGGCTGAGCCATAGTTTTTAGTTCGGAAAGTTCATCGCCGCTCAAGTCTTTCACATCGAAATTGTCTATATACTCTTGTATTTGTAGAGCACAATTTTCTAAACTGTACACAGCTTCACCCATGGTACGCGGATCTGTACATTCAGAAGATGTATCTACTACATCCACAACATGAGGTTGTATAGTTTGCTCTAAGCATTGCTTGAAATCCTTCATTTTATTTACAGTAGCTTTCATCTGTTCAGCTGTCTCGATTCTCAGTGAACCCATGTCGTAGTCATTGCAATGAACCAAAACAGAAGCAATACTATTTTTCAACTGGCCCAATAATTCATCAATTTGAACCTTTTTCTCTTCAAATGATTTTAAAGGCCCAGCTGTGGCTATTTCTTCAACTTCTTTTTGTACCGAAGTCCTATCACTATCGAGCGGCAAGGATTCGGCAGCAGATTTTAAGGCTGATACCTCCTCTAAAGTGGACATATCTTCTACAGCTGCTTCCAATGAAAGTTTGGGTAATATATTTTCTAATACAACCAAAATTTTGTTAAAAGAATTGACAACTGGTGTTGTAGTAGCTTCACTATCTTCTATTTGATCTATTGAGGTTTTCAACGCCTCTAAATCATTGCGACAATTAGAGTAAAATGTTTTCGAAAATTCCTGTTTACTCTTGATAACTTTTAATTTTTCCAATGAGTTATTTAAGCTTTCAGTGGTTCTGGCAGTATTTCTTAGTACATCCAAAGAAGACTGTAGGGACTTTTTATCTGTAGTTTGTAGAGTTTCTTTACTCTTTAGGTTGTCGATAACTTGATCGAAAGGCTTAGCTAACTCAGCGAACTGACCCTTTAGATCGCTGTCCAGAAATTGTATATGTTCCAAATACTTGATATTGGAACGCAACTTTTCGATCTCTTTAAGGCTTTCTTCTAATTCAATTTTAATTTCCATTTCTTGCCGCATAGATAAAAATAGGTTATTGTCCTTTAAGGCCTGCTCTTCATCTAGTGCAATTTCCTTTTGTATATTCTTAAATTCATTCTCTTCGATATCAATTTCTATATGTTTGATAAGAATACGAATTTTATTCAGTGTTTCATTAATATCGGAGTTTTGTTTCGTTGCCGATAGTTGTAGTACATCTTGACTCATCTTAACTTTGTCACTTAAGCTATGCAATGGATCAACCAAGTCAGTTAACGAGCCTGAAATTGATTTTTGCTCAATTTGTCGTATGCAGTAATTAAGTTCATCTATTGGCTTCTTAATATTCTCTAATACTGTTAAGTGATATTTGTCGATATCTTTGTCCATAACTTGACTGATGAGGGACGAAATTTCTTCTTTAAGTTTTGATAAACTCATAGACACATTCTCAGGTAAACGAGTATTTATATGATCTATATTCGATTCCAGATGTAAGACAGCTTGTGCCAAGGACTGCAGTAGTTTCTTTAAGTCGTCTGTATCCATAAGTTGGTCATCTGTTATTTGTCCCGTTAATATATCTTGACTCAATTGAGATAAACCATTTTGAATTTCTTGCAATGGTGGTACCATTGATTCAACTGTGCTAACCGTAAGTTTGCCGGCCTCAATGTTATGTGAAGGTTGCTGTTGAATAATTTCTAAACCTTTGTTCAATTCAAATAGAGGTGGCGACACAATATCTAAGATTGCCATATTAACCTTTTGCTCTATGCTATCGCTGCCTGTGAGTGAACTGACTTTACTTTCGATTTGTGCAACTACAGCTTCTAAATCATGAATAGGTTCCACTAAGTTAACTATTATTTTTTCATGTACCTTTTTATATATATCTTCATCACATTCCTCAAGTGTTAATTCATTTTCGACCTTTTCTAAGGCCGCCTGAATTCTTGATACCGGCTCACAGATCGTCGTTACTGATTCTGAGTATTTTGGCAAATTGGCATCTGCTATTTTAGAAAAAGGCAATGGTTCGGGTATATCTTGTAATTTAGCTACTGACTCGGTAAAATGCTTAGTGGCTTCGATTTCTTGGGCCTCTTGCAATAAAGCCTGAGACTTAATAGTGTCTTTGGTAATTTCTAGGCCCTGTTTAATATCATCAACCGTTAGCTGTAAATGTGACTTTAAACTTTCATTTTCAAAAAACTTGGACACCGTTTTAACTTCATTCAAGGCTTTTATCAAGTGATCAGCTACACTGTCTATAATGCAAACACTCGTCCGTTGAATTAATGTCGTGCCGGTTTCATCAATTTCCACACATTTTTCAATTACCTGTAAGGCTACATGAAGGCTACGTATATCGTCGTTCATGTTATCAAATAAAGCATCCAGCGGTGTTTCACCCGAGTACACCTTTAGTTTGCTTTGAATTTGATTAATGGGATCAATGATATTTTTTATGATAGCTATACTTTGATCAGCAGATGCTGGTGTCATTAGCATTACAGACTGATTAATAACTTCGGATTCTACCGCATTTAAATGGCCGTCTAAAACTTTTAAAAGTTTTGCAAGTGGTAGCAGAGATTTTATATTTCTTTCTATGTCAGCTTCATTGCTAACAACCTTCAGAGGTTTGTCTGTAGTAACCTTTAAGCCATCACCCACCGCTCCAGAAATATCCTGAAGTTGAGCCTCACTTTCGCTAGTTTTCGAAGAATCGCTATCGGTTTGTTTCTTGCCCTTTTTGCGGACGGGAACTCGAATCGATTCACTCAATGATTGATTTTCCAATGAATCTAATTTTGACATTTGAGCGCTGGCAAATGTTTGTAATTCCGAAGTGTTTTCATCAACACTGCCGTCGGAAGCTTTAGAAAAGCTAAAGAATTCATCGGTTTCTGTAGGTTTGGATTTTTTGCGTTTTCTTATAGGTGCTGTTAAAGACAGTTCTTCCTCCATTTTCTCAAATGATGTTCGGGCAAAATCTTCGGTTTGTTTATCCAACTCCTCTTCATCTTTCAACGATGATCCATGTATAGTTATTTCGTTTATAGAGATATCATCCATACCCGCCTCTGTGCGTAAATCTTCTTCATGCGAGAAATATTCCGGAGAAATATCTATAACCACTGCTTCCATGAGTAATTTACCAGACTGCGAGGTTTCTTTGACAAAACGGAGAGGCGGCAATTCTACTACATTGTGTTCAGTAACGTGTTCGGAAATTTGATCAGCATACATTTCAACAATTTTCAAGGCTTCCTCTTCCGTTAGATCAGGCGTTTCATACAATGATACCGAGACTTCTTTGCCATCAAAAGAGAACGATACATCTCCTTTGTCAGTAATGGTAATATCTCCCTGTGGCGTTTCATACAGCTGTGAAGTGTGCTCTTCCTGTATTGTGGATAGTGAAAAGTTGCGTTGCAATTCATTTTGTTGCTGTGTTTCTTGTTTCGAATAATCATCTTCAAAACCAAGTAAAGCTGCTGAACTAGCCACAACGCCCATGCAATTGCGCGCCTCACAGGTATAAGTACCCAAACAGCAAGTTCCATCCTGTCCTGAGATTATTTTATGAATATCACCCGGTTTCAATTCCACACCATCTTTGTACCATTTCAGCACGGGTTGTGGGACGCCAATCACTTTGCACTCCAAATTAACAGCGCCCTCTTCAGTGAGTACAGCTTTTAAACACTCGAGGAAGCGTGGTTTCTTAAAATGCCTAGGAATTTGCAATTTTAGAAAACAAGATGTAACCGTTGTACCAAAATCATTTACAGCTACACATTTCCATTCGGCCTGATCGATAAACTCTACGCATCTTATGTCCAAATGCCAATTATCCTCTTCACCGCGATAATGATTGTAGCGTTCATTAGTCTCTATGGGTAACTCGTCACGGAACCAGGACAATAAAGGATCTGGTGTAGCTTCAACCCTGACGGTAAATTGGTACGATTCATTGATTTTAGTTTCTTGTGATTTAAGACCCATCAAAAACTTTGGCGGCTGCGACGTTGTAGCGGCAAATGTTAGACGTTCTTCGTCGTTTAGCTGATTTTGTATATCTTCCACGGTCAATACAGCAATGCTACTGGTTTCTCCCATACAATTTTTGGCAATACAACAATAGGTGCCCAACGAATTGGTGCCAGTCAATTGATATACATCACCTGGTTTAAGTTCCTGTCCATCTTTAAACCATTTCAACTGAGGTGTAGGAAAGCCAACCACTTTGCACTCAAACGATACTAAACCTTCTTCAGTTAAAACAGCTCTTAGAGTTTCCATAAAACGAGGTTTGCGATAATTTTTGGGTACTGAAACAAGGATACTTTGTAAACGTTAAATTTATTACCAATTACACGAGTTACTTACTTTCCATATTGACAACACAAGATGAAATGCCCACACAACTCTCTTCATTTGTAACAACACACTTCCATTCACCTTCATCACAGGCTTCCGATGGCTTAACTTCAATCATATACACACCCAATCCATCTTCAACATATTTGTATCTATCACTGGAATCAACACGTCCATTTTTGTTATACCACACAACACTCTGGGGCCAGGGTGGTACAGCCACTGAAACAATAAAAAAAAAACGTGTTTTGTATTTTGTTTATTTTTATTTATTCTGCAACTCAAGTAAATGCTCTATTTCAAAATTTTTTTATTTGTTTTGATCTTTATATACGCCTGCTCTTTTTTTTTACCATTTTTATATGTATGGATGTATTTTATTTTATTTGCTTATTTTATTTAGCTGAGAAAATAAAAATGATACATCGGCTGACCTGCCTCACTGAGAATGTTCGGTGTTGGAAGCATCAAAATCAGTTCAAGTTTATGTTTTGAGCAAATTTTCTATACAAAATGCCGGCATTAATTTTCAGCCATTCTGACGCGATATTTTCTTTGAAAGCTGGCAAGATGCCAAATTACAAAAAGAAACCACTAAAAAATAACACACTAGTCGTACAGCAAATACATTTACTCACCTTGGCATCCGAGAATAATTGTATCACCAATGCGAACATTCGCATTTTTTAGTTCGTTTGTGAATATCGGTGGGGGAGACGTGTTAGTCACGCTAAAAGAGAATAATTAAGTATAGGTAAGGAATAAATATGCGAGATTATATAGGTAGAAACACAACATTACCTGTCGGCGGGTTTTAATGATCCCTCTCTACTGCCACGGCCAACAACATGCAGTTTGGAGCTCGAATATGATTTACCCACGCAGTTGACAGCCTCACAGGTATAAGTGCCCAATGAAGTGGGATCATCTGCATTGGCCGTAAGCGCAAAAACATCACCGGCCTTAATTTCTTTGGAATCCTTAAACCAACGCAGTTGTGGGGTGGGTACACCTACCACCTTACATTCCAACGAAACCGTACCCTGTTGCGTTAAAATCGCTTTTAATTCTTCTATAAACTCTGGAGCTTTGTAGGCCTTTGGAACGATAACGCTTAAATGCGAAATACACGAATTGCGGCCACTAAAGTTTTCCGCCATAACCATCCATTGACCGCCATCTTCTAAATTTACTGGGTTTATTTCCAAATAATAGAAAGTTCCTTCATGAACCACTTTAATACGATCGTTTTCACATACTCGTCGATCGTTTCGGAACCAGGTAAGCTGGAAAATTTTCAAACATTATAGAATTTATTGTTGAATAAATTACCAAGGAAAGCAAGCAAAATCAAATCACTAATTACCTTTACATCTGTGGAACTGCGTATTTCGGTTATAAGCCGACTACTTGAACCAACTCTAACTTGCAAGTCCACTAGTCGTCTTAAAAATATCGGTGGGTCCTCGCCCGTTGACCTATCCTCAACTATAAGCTGTACATCCTTTCGTATGACATCGTTGCCTTTTGTTCTAGCAAAAAGCGTATAATGACCAGCATCTTCTCGTTGTACATGCTCAACCGCCAATTGTACTGCATTACTAGTCTTGGTTATGCGAAAACGATCTGAATTATAAATGGGAATTTCACCGCGACTCCTGTTAGAAAACAAATAAACAATTTTCAATATTTACTATTTTGTCTGTCACAACATCTTTATTAACAAAGATAAAATTCATATGTTATTAATAAAATTGTAAGAATTCAACAGCCCTAAATTTGCAACATTTGTTTCACGATTTTGAACGTATAAGTTTTTTTTAACTTTTTTATTATTTATTGAATCGGCCTTATTTCCTTAGGCCTAAGAATAAGTATTCAAATCTTAAAACTAAAATAAATTTAATTACTCTCTAACAGAGCATTAATTTCTTATTGGTCGTTAAGCTCTACGAAGCCTCAACTCCGTCTGGCTCTGAGCTAGAATTCTAGCAAGCGGTTTCGGGTGGGTTTGTAGCTTTTTGATGTAGTTCTCACGTATAAGTAATATACATACATACATATGTACATACATACATTTGAATTCGAATAATGACATTACCCATACGTCAAGAAATTTATTAGCATGTACCTTCAGCAGCAACAATATGCTGTTCAAAATATTTGCATTACAAATGCTTTAGACAAGAAATATCCGTCTATTCATAAATAATGCACTATTTACTCGTATAAACAAATGTCTGATTAAATATAAAAAAAACTGATTATACATACATATGTATATATATGTATTTACAATTACAATAGAAAATATCATCTGTCAAAATTTTGTGAGTACACCTAATTATGTTTTTACACAGTAATTGGTTCCAGGAAACTTCGTGTAAAAAAGACATTGATCGTATGCAAAATAGGCGATTGGTTTCTTATCTCTAAAACATATTGAAATTATTGAAAAACAAGGTTTTTTTAAAACAACTATTCAGATTAATAATATTAAATCACATATACAATGCATTTTTATACAAGCATAGTTATTAAAGAAAAAAACAAAAAGATATGCACTCTAAAGGTACTTGGCAAATATTTGCCGAAAAAGACGAACCACTAAATAACATATATTTTAACTGGTTTATTTATTTAAAAAAAAAACTTAGCTTATTTAGGCCAAATTACAACAAATATTTAGTTTTAATTTATTTGATGCTGTTTGATCTAGCAAAACTCTTGTAAGTGTAAACAAATTTGTGCTAAAACAAGTGGTTACGCTCTTTTGAGTAAATGTTTGCCAAATCTGACCGTACCTTAAGTTTAGACATTGAAACAAATGTATGACAACTTCATTTGATTGCAAGCACTAAAAGGGAATTCCCCTAAATTTATGCTATTAATTGCTCTGAACAATAAATTTGCTTGTATCCAAAAAAAGGGAATTCCCCTAAATTTTTGAAATCAACATATTTCGCAAAAATTAAATTTGACCAAAAAAAAATTAAGCCGAAAAGATTTTAAATCGTGCTAAATGGAATAAAATCGTGTAAAAAAATTTTAATTTGTTTATTTTCAAAACGTGTTAAATCAAAACCGTGTAAAAACAGAGTTGGGTGTATGTATTTGTTTTATTGTAGAAGTTTTGAATCTTTAAACGGGCGCAGCGAATAATGGGTCAGGAAAAATGGGCCAAAGAAAAATAAACGAAAAAAATCCCAAATTTCCTTATCCTAATTATTTTTATAAAAAAATCACCCCAAAGGTTATGAAAAATTACCCTAAGGTTAAAATTAAAGGTGGCCCAAATGGTAGGGCCATTTTTATAGCGATATATAAATGTAATATGTAAATGAATTTTCACCCCAAAATTTTGTAATTTTTATTAAATATTTCTAAATAGTAATAATGAAAACTCCAAAATTTTGCATGACATTTAGAACTAATTACTTTATGTAGGTAGCCCTTTGTATTTTGAAAATAAAACGTTAAATAATTGTTTATTATCAAATAATAATAATGCATTGAAATAATAATTCATATTAAGATTTATGTTCAAAAACAAAATAATATGTTAAAAGGTCTTACGGTGAAAGACAAAATCTTATTTCCAGGTCACATCAATAAATCATTAAAAAATTATAATGCAAGAAATGCAGAAGTATACGAGAATATATGTTAGTCCCCAAACATCAATGCATCCAGGCTATGTTAGTGATATTTTGGGCTTACATAATAGCCGAGTTGAAGTAAATTTCAAAAAGTGTTAAGTGGTATCTTAAATGCGAAAGGAAACCTCTTAGAACACTTGCAGTTTATATAGCTTACTAAACTAATATTGATGAAAAGACTAGCCCTCCTGTTAAACAATTCATATATAGGAGATACTTACATATGTACATAGTACATACACTGAAGTGAAGAAAAATTTTTAATGGGTTTTGCTTAATTGCCAATCTGAGAAGTTTCTCGATATGTCTATTAATACTATACCTAAGTATTATATTTTAATACTAGAAAGAAATTTCGATCGAATAAAACTCATCACGGCGATTTTTAAAATTCGATTATTCTTTAACTTAACAGTAACTTAGAATTTATTCCATCGACAATGAATCACAGAATCGATTGAGTTATTTTAAAACCCGAAAGGGTGATTTTTTAGCAACCTTCTTTTTGGCAAGACAGTTTTTGGCAGCTTAATTTTTTCGTGTAACATGTTACTGTTAAACATGCCCAATTTGGTCTATAATTTAATCATTAATCTACTTACAAACGAACAACGCTTGTAGATTATTGAATTTTATTATCAAAATTAATGCTCGGTTAAGAAAGTGTATCGACCACATTTTTATCGCAAAATTGTGTTCAGCGACGAAGGTCATTTCTAGTTGAATGGATACGTAAAGAAGCAAAACTGTCGTATTTTGAGTAGCCAGAAGCATAGCAAGAACTGTCAATGCATTCCGAAAAATGCACTGTTTGGATTACACAGTACAGCACATGTTTTTGGGACTCAATTCTGATAATTGTTTATGAAAGTAGCCCCAAAAAGAAGAACTTCTGCATCATTCGTTTGGTCATGTTACATCAAATAATAATTTAAAATCTAATTTGAAGTTAGTAGTATCGTATAGGGAATTTGTCACGATTTAGGCTCTGTTGTTTGTCATAACTCGAGAACCACTAGTCCGAATAAGCTGAAACAAATTTAAAAAAATTAAGAATTACAATTTCTTTAATCATACAACGTTTCGCTACATAAGCAACCGTTTCGCAGTTATAAATAAATGTATGAAGAAAAAAACTATTTTTTGCCTAAAAAATTGATTTTTTTATTTTTAATTCATAAAAAATCCAAAACGGTAAAATAAAAAGTGTCAAGTCATATTACTTTCACGTAAAGTCGCATAACCTTTGAACAAAATGAGACATAAATCATGAAAATCGATGAAATCGTTTCGCTATTATTCAAAAATTTGCTGAAATATCTTCAAAATTGCCATCCAGCCAGCCAGACGGACGTACTGATATCGTTAAATCGGCACAGGAAGTGATCCTGAGTCGATCAGTATACTTTAAGGTGGGTGTTGGACCAATATTTATGGGCGTTACAAACATCAGTCCAATAACCCTCCCCACTATTGTGGTGTAGGGTATAAAAAGTTGGAACTGTCACTTGTGCTGTATCTGACTGTATGTGTTACACAATATACATTTTTAAATTTCTATGTATTTACTCGTAATTATAAATAATAAACATTATTTTACTTTTAATATTTACAATTATTTATTTATATGTAAGTATTTATTTACCTTTTCCTATATATTGACGAGGATGAGGACAGTGTGCCATGAAAGTTTTTATGATCGTTGCATTTACAGCATTTCGAACAACCGTTGCCCATTTTTACTTTTTTTTATATTTTACTTTTATTAACAATTATGCAACAAATTTTCACTTAAAATTTTATATTTTTAATGAAAGAAATATACTTTTATATGAATTTCATTGTTCATTACGTATTTGGAATGAAGGTGTCTAATTTCATTAATACACTGTAAAATTTTAAATGAAACAAATGTCTTTTGTTTAAATAATAATATAATTATTTGTTGGCAATATGAATGTAAAATTTACATCATTTCCCCAAAAATCAACAACAACAACTAAAAAAATAAATATTAAATTATATGATTTAGTATTTTGAAACATTTTAGAGAAAAACAAGACAAATAATAGTCATTTATAATATAATTTATTCGATGAAAAGGGCAAAACCGAAATGCTTATGAAAACTATAATTTGATTTATGGCTTGCGATTATAGTTTACAATTAGTTTTTAACATAAAGCAATCCTAATAACCTTGATTAAATTCGTATAATCCGATATATTCGCATGTTTCAAAAGAAATTAAGTTAATTTATTATTAAATTTTAATAATTGATATATTTATTTAGTTAGGCATGAGTTCATTAAATTTAATTTTCATTAAATTAACTGAAGGTAGGAATTGTTTTACAACATGAAATTTTATTAAAATTTTTTATTGATAATTTTCTTGGCTTCTTTATTTTACAGTTTTGTAAACATATCTGCTGAGATTTAAGTAGAATTAATTGAGGTGTATGCAATTTCAGTGGACTCGTAAGTAAAATTTTTAACTAGCTTCAGTTTAGAACAAAATAACATGTCATGAATATCAATTTTTAAGACATATACTTCTATTAACACCCACTGTCTCTTTTTGAGAGATGATGTAAATTTGCCAAAGTTTTGCCAAATATTTTGTATATATAAAAGATGTTTACAGAATTTCCCTGAATTAGTGTAAGTAATTGTTTAGATACAAAATATTTTATAGTTCAATTTGGATATTTATTATAAACAATTTTTTTTTTAAACTACATTATTTTAGTTTTAGTTTTTATTGTACAACGAACATTTTTATATTGTATGTATATTTGTTTAAATGTATTGATTTTATAGAATTTCATCACTTGTTTCAATGAAAACATAAATTGAAATCGCTAAAAACAGACATTTTATAGATTTATTGTTTTTTTACTTTTTTTTTGATTTAAATTATAACATAAATAAAACTGCCAAACAAATATTTTTGTGCAGCTCTACGCACATTATGTTTTCTGTTTGTGTTTTTATTTTTATTTAAATTTTTTTGCAATATATCTATTTTTAAAAAGCTTTTCATCTCTAAGAAAAACAAGAGATTTTCCACGCAACTACAAGATTTTATATATTGCGGTGGTTTTCTTTTGTATAGACTCTTTTTTTTTTTTTTTGCTAATAATTTGTTTGTTTTTCTATTTCACTTTTTGTTGGTTTAAATGTATTTCCTTTTTTTATACAAATTAGTTATACAAAATACTGAAAATGTTGCGATGTCATTTTTATTTTTTTTTTTTTTTTCGCTGAAAATACATTCATTTTCACATTTAGATACAAAGTTTATTATGTAATAAAAAATAAAAAGAAATAAAGATAGAAATAAATAAATATTACACATTTGCTATGATTTTTATTGATAATATACACACAATACAATATTGTTAAATATTGTAAAAATCTATTCATTTTTTGTTTGTTTATTTCAGAGTTAGAACAGCAGGCTGAACCAGACCATTAATAAGCAAGCAGACATTTTATGCTCTGGCCTCTTGACCCATATAAATATCAAGTTGGTCTTAATGTGTTTTTATACACAATTTCCATTTTTTTTTTTTTAAACATTTTACACACTCTCATAAATAATTAATTCATTTTTCATATATTTTTTTTAACATTTCATTTTTATTTCAAAACACAACACTTTCTTACACTTTCAGTTTTTTGTTTTATGTTAAATTTAATATTTTTCATTAATTATATTTCGTTTTATTATTTAATTTATTTTTATATTATATATTCATTCGTATGTATGTATTCTTCGTTTACAAGCTATTTCGAAATTTGTTTCAACAACTACAAAATTTTTATGAATTTTTATTTAAATTATTTCAATTAGTAGCTCGCGGACAACGGTTAGTTCTACGGTAGGCCATCGACAAAGTTAAACTGTCGTAAATTTTTGCTCGATCATTTGAGCACCCACTAAATTTTTCTTTCATTTTCTTTTTCTACACAAAATTTTCTTCAACTAAGTACTATATTCTCTTGGCGCAGCTAATTTTTCTAAAAATTTTATGCGCATTTTACAAAAATTTCTCAATATTTAAGTTTGAGTATAAAAGCACCAAATATTTATGTTATTTATTTCTGCTAAACAATATGTCCATTGTGTGTCTCGTGTTTTTTTCTGTTTTTTGTTTAGGTATGTATAGAAAGATATAGTCATAAAAGGCTCCTCAGGGTATTTTCATTAATATGTTTGTTGTTACCAGGGCCTAAAAGAGACTAATAGATTATAGTTTTATAGACCAATATTTTGGAAGAAGAAGTCAAATATAAAAACAAGTAAGAGAGTATAGTTGGTCAAGCCCGACCATATAATACCCTACACCCAGTATATGTATAAAACAGTTTTTCAGAAATGGACGTTATATGGGAGATATAACCTATTGTGGACCGATCATCCAAAAATTTAGTGTCATGATGTCTGTAAATATAAGTATTATATGTGTTAAACTTTAGCTCGATATAAATACTTTTAAACGATTTATGGAGCTTCAAATGAATTACGGAGAGGGTCTTATATGGGAGTTTCGACTAATTATGGACCGATCATAATAAAATTGTACCGTATTATTTTTAGACATATGAAATATATTTTCATTCAATATTATTTTGATATCAGCATTTTTGAGAGAGTTATGCTCTTTAAAGTGATTTTCGGAAGTGGGCCTTATATGGGAGCTACGACTAATTATCGACCGATCATAATAAAATTGTACCGTATTATTTTTAGACAAATGAAATATATTTTCGTTCAATATTATTTGGATACCAACATTTTTGAGTGAGCTATGATCGTTAAAGTGATTTTCGGAAGTGGGCCTTATATGGGAGCTACGACTAATTATGGATCGATCATCATAAACTTCTACCATATTATTTGTGTATATATGAATCATATTTGTGTGCATTATTATTTGGATACCGACATTTTTAAGAGAATTATGCTCTTTAAAGTGATTTTCGGAAGTGGGCCTTATATGGGAGCTTCGACTAATTATGGACCGATCATAATAAAATTGAACCGTTTTATTTATTGACATATGAAATATATTTTCGTTAAATATTAATTGGATACCAACATTTTTGAGTGAGTTATTCTCTTTAAAGTGATTTTCAGAATTGGGCCTTATTTCTGGAGAACATTTGTATGGGCGCCAGGTGAAATAATGGACCGATTTACACCAGTTTCACTCCCATCCATCCTTTGGCTAAAAAATATCACGTACCAAATTTTATCGAAATATCTTCAAAATTGTGACCTGTACTCTGCTCATAAGCTTTACATGGACAGCCAGCCAGATGGACGGACTGACGGACATCGTTAAATCGACTCAGAAAGTGATTCTGAGTCAATCGGTATACTTTAAGGGTTTTGGACCAATAATTCTGGGCGTTACAAACATCAGTACAAATCCAATATACCCTCCCCACTATGGTGGTATAGGGTATAAATATATAAAAATATATTTGAACTCGTTTATTTAAAAAAAAACTTTGTTTATTTAGGAAAGAATATAATAAATATTAATTTTTATTTTATTTGATGTTGTTTGATCTTGCAAAACTCTTGTAAGAGTAAACAACGTCAAACAAATTTGTACTAAAACAAGTGGTTACGTTTTTTTGAGTAAGTATTTGCAATGTGTGACCGTACCTTTAGTATATCTTTTAAACCGAATACAGGAAGTCCATTTTCTTGTTATTAATACATTTTAAACCTAGAGCTACTCTATTTCATTTTCTTCCTATGTATTTTTACGAAATTGTATTTCAGTTTAAAATTAACGGTCGGTAACAATATACAGCATGTTTATCGACATACAACTTGTTTAGCATTATTGAGAACACTCTGTTATAAACATAGCTGAGCAATATGGCAACATCAAGTTTTACGACTTTGGCTGAATATTCTAGACACGAACATTCTAGACTTGCAGTCATGAACATTCTTAGCTTCGAATCTTCCAGAAATTATGATTGCTGTATAAATAAACATTAAAGTGTTCTCAAACATTAATTTACATAAGTGTGTTCTGAAACCGTAATATACATAAGTATGTAAAAGACAGTGTTAATTTTTAATTGTTTTTGTGTAGAATTAAATAAATAAAGACTCGTTATATTTTCTTTAAACTACTTGACACTTTTATTTTGCAAATAAATAAAAATCCTGTTTATTTAAAGGAAATAAACCACCGTTTTTAAAAGGTAAAAACGTAACTGTATATAATACAAAATGAAGAATGAATTATTTTAATTTTAGGAATCATTAATAGGCTACGAGTTTGTTTCGGAATTTTGAAAAAATTCGAAAATTTAATTTAATTGGTTTAATCGTTTTAAACGAACCCCAAAACGCGGTTTTCCATAAATTAAAACTGAAAACGTACTCTGTTATCCAGACACCGAACACCAATAACTTTAACCGGACTCATTTTCAAAGAAAAATGGTCTAATGATACCTCCAGCCCTTATATCTGCACCAAGCATTAACACGATGTATTCTTCTTGAGATATGGCGTTGAAGCATATTTTTGCGCGGTTATACTCGCATGGATTTTTCTTTATTGAACGTAGTACATATTTTCTTTGTAAGTTCCTGGTCTCTTTTAAACAAATATTTGCTTTTTTTTTGTTTAAGGGTTACTGGTTATACCCTTTTAAAACATCATTTACACGTCTTTTTTGCAAGTTTTAGCTTTTTGTTCAATCACTGAACCTGACCACCTACGTACACATAATTTTGTTTTTACACGGTATTTGGTTCCAGGAAACCCCGTGTAAAAAACCGTGTACAAAAGACATTGATCGTATGTAAAATAGGAGATTGGCTCCTTATCTCTAAAACCTATTGAAATTAGTAAAAAAAAAACAAGGATTTTTTAAGAAAAACTATTCAGGTTTATAATATTAAATCACATATGGGGCTATTTCCACAGAAATGTCAACCACCTGTGCAAAAAATAAAAGCTGAAACCCCGTTTCTTTTTTAATGATTTATTACAAAAAACACTTAAAATTTATCAAACTAAAGAGTCCGAAACATATTTACATTGTTTTCACTCTTCGCTTAAAAGTAATGTAATGTAAAGTAAAGTGTAAGACAAGTTCATTTGGAATAAAATCGTGTAAAAAATATTTTAATTTTCGATTGCTCCAGCACTTAGTCTCAACTTACAAGAAGCAATTCTTCAGGCTAAGCTGATTACCTTTTAGACATCGGAGTGAGGGGAAGATAAGACAGGTACACAATAGATTGTACTAACAATTCGTGTTACTCTCTTAAATAAAAATACGAGTAATGTAAGTAATAAAATTGTGCTGTATCAATCTCTTCAGAAAAATTTGCTTCGTGTAAATTGAGACAGAAAATTGAGCATTTTTGAAAAAGTAACGGTAACTATGATTTAAAAGCAAATAACTAAAAAAACAAAAGTATTGCTATCAGGTTTTTAAAAATGGCTTCTGCAGTGCGACTGGATTTTATGTGAATAATACTTATGTATGTATATATGTACATAGATTCTCTAGATTGTATAACAACAGCTAAATTAATGTATTCCCAAAGGGTTAATATCCCATCTGCAAACATATTTTCTTTTAACTGACTCAATATTTGTTGGCATAGTTTCAACTAATAAATTTTCAAAATATCATCTGTGTGATACTTTGCTTTCGTAATATTATTATTTTTTTATTTTCTCAACAAAAACTTAAATTTTCATTTTGAAATCCCAAGCAAGTAAAAAACATCAAAACGACAATACAAAAATTGTACTCCGTCATCAATCTTAATATAAATTTAAGGTCTTCTTTCCGTATGTGTGTATAACAGAAACCATTTCTAATTACATCTACACGTAAGAATGACTGGTCAAAAGAATTTTATGAATTATCAAATAAAAATAAATTAAAACTTAGAAAAAAAAACAAACAAAATCAAAGCGATTTAAAGGTATTTATATAAAATGGTCAAAAACCATTTTTTAATTCTGAAATAACAATGATATTATAAAAATCAAATATTAAAAAATCGTCTAATATAATACGAGTATTAAGATTTAATTATAAATTTTATTGGTGTCTTTTGAGATTAAACTTACCATTCAAATTCTAGGGGCAAAATATCAGCATCATTTTCTTCTGTGTCGATTTTTACAAAAAATGTTGCTCTTTCGTTTGGCATACATCGTATTAATGAACTCGAATTTTCGCTAAAGGATATTTTTGGAGGCTTATGATTACTTTGTGACTCATTGCCTCTCAGAGGAAAATACCGGGAACCTGGAAACAAAAAATAAAGATATTTATTAGAATTAACTAATATAAAACGAATGTTAATTTTCTATATCAATTTAATTTACATAAACATAAGTGCATGTATAAGTACATAATATCACATAAAATCCGTCTACACTACAGAAGCTTATTTGAAAACCCGGTGCCAACAAAATTTAATCAGTCGAAAAATATTTGTACGAGTGCTGAGCAATGGAAAATCAAAATATAAAGAAATTCGTGAATAAATTCCTTGAAAATCCGACATTGGTTGCAATGATTTGAAAACAGCAAAAATAAAGAAAGTTATTATATTATTAAAAGATACCAAGACCTTACAAAGAAAATTCTACTTGTAATGAAATAAAATCCGGGCCTCTTCGACAATGACCGTGCAAAATAATACACAACCAGTGTAAATACCAAAAGAAGAATATTTGTAATAAATATTGAGTCGAATTATTCTTTCCGTTTCGCGATTGCGGAAAGAAATTATTCATTCCGTTACTGCGGTATTTTTCCTTTTTGCGGTATCATCTCTACGCAGGCAGTTTTGCGGGATGCCCAGGAATGAATAATTACATTTTACATATCGATCGATATTTCTTAGTTTTCCTTTCCGTGCGGAATGAATAATGTCCATTATAATCGTAGTGAAAGGTGTTGCTGTAAAACGGGCCCACATTCTTTACGACAAAGTTTTAGCAAAATTCATAAGTTGCTTTATTATGAATGATGAAACATATGAAAAAATATCCCTCTGATCAGCTACCGCAGAATGGTTTAGAAACGTTTTATTTTGACAATAATTCGGTACCTCGGGATCTATTACAAAATTTTACATGGTTAGACCTGAGATGTTTTCGAGTTGATTTTGGTATCGTAGTCGAAAGACGGGCCAGTGTGTGGACGTCCCTCAAAGTTGCTCACCTCAGATCACACATTTAAAAAAATTGTTTAAAATCCATTTATGATCCGAATGAGATGAAATTTAAAATATAAAAAGTCCTTGAGAATATCTAAAAAAAATTAGCTTAAATGTATTTTTTAGCTCAATTTTTAATTTTATTCGATCTTTTTTGGATTTTTTAGTTATGGCAGGCCTACGGAGGTTCAAAAAAATTTTCTAAAATATCAGCTATATTAGTGATAAAAATATCTTCACTATAAAAACTTACAAGCATGCAAAGTTAGAACATGTAAAAAGCTCCTTATTTTTACGTTTTTAGGTGAAAAAGTTCCTATATTTTCCCTTTTATAGAAACAAGTTTTCTTCAGGATCATATATTATTTTTATATTATCCGAAAAGAAAACTTGATGCCTAAATAAAATTTGACTCATTTAAGCAGTTATGAAAAAAAAAAAATGTAGGTTAAAATAAAAAATTCTAAAAACGCAAACCACCGATCCTCTAAAAAATTCATATTTGTATAGCCCTATATATTATTTAAATACACTGAAAGTAAGTATTTTTACGATCACACGTTAAATAACGTCACAGTGGCCACTTTTATAAAAAAATCAAATTTGGAAACACATTGTCCCCATTTTAGAAATTTCGATATTTAAAAATAATAAATGGCATATAATGTTATTGATTTAAAGGATCTATATTAGTTTTGAATTTGGTTATGTATCTTTAACCGTAAAAATTTTACATTAATTCAAAATTTTATATTTTTCTTCAAGGAAACCCAGCATAAACGACCTCCATCAAATTTAAAAATATAATGCATTTCACTAAATTATCAATCTTCAAGTCCTAAGCTTTTCACTAATATCATATATCTATAGTACAAAAAGCTGATATTTACTCTTCAGAAGCTTCACAAACCTTGCCTTCCCTCTTTCACAAATTTTAACGTTTGTGATGATGGACTTAACAAACACTCCAGGAACGAAGCTTTGGGGATATGGCACCTTTGGCATGTAATTTGCTTAAACGAATGTAATTTTTTTGGATTTTATCTTAATCCTAAGATTTTTATATTTTTAGAAAGTCCTCACTCAGCTGGTCTTTAAAGATAGTTATATGCATTTTAAAATTGAAGTTCCAATCCAGGTGCGATTTTTGTAAAATATCGGTCAGAATTTTTGAATAATAAAATTATATAAAAAAAATGTTAGTTAAACTATTATTCTAATTGTTCGACCTTTATATCTTTATTAAAAATTATTTTGTTTTGAGCTTAAGGTCAATTTCTTTCTTCCCTGAAGAAGCTACACACTGTTGTATCGAATTATTGGAATAAATAAAAAGAAATTGACTTTAAGCTCAAAACAAAATAATTTTTAATTTTAGTTAAACAATAAAATTGCTCACCAGACGCAAATGTTGTTTTGGCCAATCTTAATATTAATTTCGTTCCCATATGGAAGCGCATAAAATCATGTTAACAAACAACACAGTTTAAGAGGGGAAAACAAATCTGCCATTTAGCAAATAAATGCATTTTTTTATTTAACATGCTTCGTACAAATTGATTATTTTGGCTCTAGTCCAATTTATAAAGAATTAAGAAAAATATTTAAAAAGTGTTTAACAAATTCAAAAACATAAGAAAACTGTGGATAACCACAGGTTGTTAATTCTTTTATGGTTTTCAATGTTAAAACTATAATTTAAACATATGTATTTGATTATGTTGGTCATATTTAATTAAGCATAAACGTAAACATATGTATATGTTTATGATAGGTGATTTAGAAAAAAGTATGTTAGTATTTGAAATATCCTTACTGATTTATAACCGATCTTATATACTAACTAACTATTTACTATTAAACTAAATCCAATTCAAGAAACAGATTTTATAGTTCAGTAATTTTTTATTTATCTCAAAATAAAAACTAATAATAATACAAACTTTCGTATTAGAAGACAGATTATAAATAAGTGACAGAAAACTCAACTAAAATTAAGTGATAGGCAGGCGTCTGCTACAATAAAAAATAGTTTTTTTGCTACAAATTCTACAGCGCGCCGAAACAGTGTATAACACACTGACATTTAAAAGTCATTTTTTACAAAAAAAAATCTGGTTATATTAAAATAACTCATAATGTTTTACGTCATACACAATATATCGGGGAATATTCAAAATTTTGTAAAGATATTAATTAATGCTAAAATACAATAGTATTCTACTTGTTTATTTCATTTAAATATTAAATTATTTCGTTGCATTTGTATGTATGTACATATATCAGAAAGAAGTGTTTTTGACATTTCATATTAGTTTATGACAAAGTCTGTTGGTATACAATAATAATACACATTTGTTAGGTATAGCTTTTGCTGATTTCTGAGTGTTATTGTCGAAAACTGGAAATATATAACATTTCTAGGACAACAGAATAATTTATTTAATATCCTCTCGTAGAGATTCTTGTTTTACGCAGAACTGCTGTTTACACAGCAGCAGTTTGAGAAGGGGATAACCGAGATCACACTAGATCTCATGATCACTCCAAAGCCCTTAGTCTTGTTTCACACTCTTCAGCTGACCAGTTTTTGTTCAATTCTCTTTAAACCCTTTCAACCGGAGTTTTTTCTTGAAGTCTAGTGCTTTTTTTTAATTTTGACAAACAATTCACCTATCAAGCAAAAATATAAGGACATATAGTCCCAATAAGCTTTTATGATGGGACAATATGTCCCAATAAAACTAAGCTGTATAAAAATTTAACAATTTATATTAATTATATCGTCACCTGAAATGCCTAAAGACGTAACCCTCAAAAAATCAAAGTTCGTTTTTTGATTGAATCTGGAACACACGGCTAAAATAAAATGCTCCTAAAAATTTTAAGCTTCTACGTTCCAAACTAACGATTTTATTCAAGAAATTGAAAAAGACGTAACATCATTTAAACGTTTTCATAAAACACAAAAGACTTAACCCACATTTTTTTTACAGAAATAAGTTTGTCGTCTATATACATATATAATATATTAAGACAAGATGTGAAGAAATCGCGATTTTCAATTAAACAGTTTTCATTTTATAACATTTTTTAATGTTTTTTGCTTCTCTCGTAAAATTATGATAATGAGGGTTACGTCTTTGGGCATTTTAGGTGACGATATACAATATTGGGATTATATATTCCACTTGAAAATCTTATTGAGATAATATCGCACCCTAAATACAAAAGGGGCACAACTTAAAATACTAAAATTTTCAGGAGAGACAAAAAACTTCATCGTGCACAAGCAACACACTTAACATAAAAATAGACATACATACATCCATGTCACAGAATTTAATTCCGTCCGGAAGTGGAATTAATTCTGTATTTTGCTTTTATAGAAAATATCCTTTTTATATAAACTTGAATTAATTTGTGAACTAAACTAACTTTAACAAATATGAATTATTTGTATTGTATATTTATATTTTGGGTCGCATCCTCTCTCTTTTTTCAATATAAAATGTTGGTCCTAGAAGCTGTTTGAGGTCCAGTTTTACATATATTTCATCATCCATGTTTTGTTAAAACTTTATCGTAAAGAATTAGTATCTGTTTCACAAAGGTTTAGCTATTTAATAGCACGTTATGTTAGAAACTAGCATCGCCACGTATTTATATTGGGGTACTCACAAGGGAGTGCTATTTTTTTTTTTTTTTTTTGTGATATCATTGTCGGAAAGACTCGAATTTAGTTTTGTCTGTGTTCACACGTAAGTCTTATTTATAAGATTCTTACTTTGTGTTCTTTGGTATTTCTTTGGCATTTGTATGAATGGTGTACAAATTTATAATCATACTTCCATACGAATTTAACAACGACATGCAAGTGTATACTCGATATCTCCCTTATGGCTAAATTCACAGTCTTTAGTTAGCTAATGGCAAAGGCTTAACTAATGATTCTTTATTCGCAATGCTTAGTTTGCCATAAGAATAACAAGTAATAGTTAACAATAGTTAGTATTTTAGTTTACCAATGGTTAACTAATGACTAAGAATTCGGCCATTAGTCTCTCTAAAAAGTATCGTGTGACCACAGACTTTATTGAAGGAATAACATTTTTACAATCTATGCTTAAGGTTTTCTTATAAAGTTTTCAGACATCTTTTACTGTACTTTTTGGAAGCTTTAGCTTTTTTACACCGACAATATTGGATTTTCAAGCACTCGTGAAAATATATTTTGAATGATTAAATTTATTGCAGAGCACAAGAAACATCTAAAGGTACAGTCACATTTGGCAAATATTTACTCATAAAAGCGTAACCAATTTTTTTAGCACAAATTTGTTTGACGTTGTTTGCTCTTACAAGAGTTTTGCAAGATCAAACAGCATCAAATAAATTAAAATTAAATATTTGTTGTGCTTTGGCCTAAATAAGAAAGTTTTTTTTTTAATAAATAAACTAGTTAAAATAAATATTTGCCAAGTGTGACCGTACCTTAAGTACAACTAATGGCTAAATTCACAGTCTTTAGTTAGCTAATGGCAAAGGCTTAACTAATGATTCTTTATTCACAATGCTTAGTTTGCCATAAGAATACCAAGTAATAGTTAAACAATAGTTAGTATTTTAGTTTACCAATGATTAACTAATGACCGAGAATTCGGCCATAAGTGAGCTATCTTTTAACTCAAGCTATTTCTTAAAGTAAAACATACTCATTTTAAAATATTTTTTTTTTTATTTTACAGTTTCAAATTAAATAGAAAACGGTTGCGAAATCCTTAAAATTCATAAGTTTACTTAAGTTTATAAGTAAATATTTCTTTATAATATTAAAAAACATAAACCTGTCACGATATATCAGAAAATAATCGGAAATGTTTATTTAAAGAACAACCTGTTTCTTAAAAAACAACAAAACGCAAATCATTTTTTATTATTAATCCCCGAAATAATAAACACAAGTTTGTGTATTTAAATAACTAATATTATTTTATTATCAACTTCCCATAATCTGACAATTAAAATTAGAAAAAAAAAAACACAAAAATAATTAAAATTTTGGTACTCTTCTGGAATGTCTGACGTTAAAATATTCCGTCTGCCATTTAAATAGAAATTAAGACAATTTTTTTGGTATAATACAAAATTAAAAATTCAACAACAGCAACAGCAACCAAACAAATTTTGTTGGCATCCCACAATGTTTATGGCTAGAACTAGGATCCTATATTTTACGTACATACACTGAACGAAAAAACTTTGTTGGCAATATACGTATACTATTTAAACAAGATTATTGTGTAAGCATACATACATATATGTATGTATTGGCGAAGTTTACAAAGCATACATAGACAAATCAAAATTGTATACAAAAATTGTAAAAAGCTCATAAACATTTTATTTACTTTTATTATTTTTATAATATTGTGCCATTAAATAGTTCAAAAGTGCAATGAACTTTTAATGTTAAAAATAACTAAAAATATGTTTTATATGTGCATATGTATGTATGTAGAGACATATGTATATACACACATACCCTGCCAGCAATTGGAAGATTCTTTAATCGTCCATCGTCAAAGGCGTTACGTCTTACTCACTTCCAGACGTTAATTGGAAGATAACAATAACAATTTACATTGCAGTCGTCTTTTAATCATCCAGACTACGTTTGGAAGATTGTTTGTTGTTTACAACACCAGCCGAAAATGACATGTCCCGTTATAAAATGAAAAATGCAAAATGAAAAGAATGCAAAAAAGAAGTTTTCGACATCATCGAAATTAGTTTTATTTTGTCATTTTGCTGTGGTCGATCAGTGGTAGTGTGGTTTTGTTTTGTTATTGTTGTAGTTTTTACATATTTGTGTATTATCTGTAAAGGCAAAAAAAATCAAAAGCAAAAGAGAGGCAACTTCTTGAAGTCACTTCTGAGTCACTTCCGGGGGGTACAACTTCTCAATACGGAAGACGCTTCTACGATGAGAAAATGGTATCGCAGAAGATGAGTTTCAACTTATTAGCGTCACTTCTGAGTCACTTCCGCAATAGAAAATGTTGGCAGGGATATGTGTATATGAAGATATTGAATAAAACTAAACATATGTGTGTGCATACAAATTGATATAAATAAGTAAGTCTGATATATAAGATATGATTATTTTTATTAACAGAAAGGAGACATTTTTGAAATTGCCGGCACATTTCAAAATTAATTAATATCATAAGAGATATTTCATTTTCAATAAAAATAAATGAGAACACATTGTTTATGTTTCGGAACAAACAAATTTCCTACATCAAGTAATGTAATCGCACACATAGATATGTAAAGGGTGTTTTTTTTTTTGCAACTTTCTTTGTGGCAAGGCCGGTTTTTGCAGCTCAAATGTTTTCGTGTAATATCTTACTGTTAATTATGTTCAGTTTGGTCTACAATTTCACCATGAATAGATTTACAAACGAACAATTCTTGCAGATTATTGAATTTTGTT
The DNA here is from genome assembly GCA_950370525.1 of Bellardia bayeri. NCBI lineage: Eukaryota > Metazoa > Arthropoda > Insecta > Diptera > Calliphoridae > Bellardia > Bellardia bayeri. Next base: position 63,493,374 of record OX493268.1, read on the forward strand.
ATATTTTTGCTCGGTTAAGAAAGTGCATCGTGCATTTCTTCCATTTTATGGTAAATTTTGGGCAATTCGAAATTTTGTGACTAAATTTCGCACCATATTTACATTTTACATAACATAAATTTACATACTACACATTAAATCAGCATCACTCATACACAGGCAGAATAAAATAAAATATCGCAGCTGTATCCAGTTTTGTTGAAGACGTGAATTATCGATTCGGAGCCGTTCGCAGCAATGAAACGTGAAAAAAAATTCGGAAGGATTTGGGTGTAAAACCTTTTAAAATCGAACATATGCAAGAATTGAAGCCACACGACTTACCATAAAAGCTAACTTTTGGAGAATGGACGTTGGCAATGTTGGATGAAGGTCCACTTTTTTATCATTTCTGGTTGAATGGATACGTAAACAAGCAAAATTGCCGTATTTGTTGGGAAGAGCAGCCAGAAGCAAGAACTGCCAATGCATCCCGAAAAATTCACTGTTTGGATTATGGGCAGGTGGCATTATTGTACCATACTTTTTCAAAGGTGACAAAGGAACAAAGGCAGGAATGTTACTGTGAATAGCGAACGGTCGATTCGTGATCACTCGAAACAAACTTAAAATATCTAAAACCTTTAATATCTTACTAAATTAGCGTTTGAAGGAAGAAAAACAAAACCTTTAATATATGTGTAAATTTATAAATAAGCGTATAATTGAGAAAAAGAGCACGATTCGTGATCACTCATATTTCGGATTAGAAATCCATGTTTTCTATGAAAAACCCTTAATAAAAACCCTTAGTAACTTTTTTAATTGAGTAAAGAAGCTCGATTCGTGATCACTCATATTTCTGATTTAAAATCCATGTTTTCTATGAAAATTTTAAAATATCTAAAACCCTCAATAAATCTGTAAATAAGCATTTAATTGAGTAAAGAAGCACGATTCGTGATCACTCATGTTTTGATTTAATTTAATTTCGGACCAAACATCGATATTTTCTATGAAAAACTCAAAATATCTAAAACCCTTAAATGTAAATAAGCATTTAATTAAAAATAGGTGCGATATTTACAAATTTTTTTGACCAAAATGGAAGAGCTGTTTTTAGCTGACATGTGATGCCACATGCCAAACAAAACGCGAAACAATGACGCAATTGAGATGCGATTTCAGTGAACAGTTTATTTCACGATTGGGGCCGGTCAATTGGCCGCCTAGATTATTTTTTTTTATATATTTTAAGGATCATATCTGTGAGGACAAACCCGTTTACCCGTTGATGCAGTGGAAGTTAATATTGAAGAATTTATTCGTGAGATACTGGCCGATAAGTTGAAGATAATATGCCCTAATTGGACCCAGCGTATATACCATTTGAGGCATAGCCACGGTCAACATTTAGATGAAATCATCTTTAAACATTCAATATTATATGTGGATCATTCTATCGACTCAAATAAAGACATCATAAAAGCAGTTTGCTTATATGTATATTATACCATTATGCTACATTAAGCCAGGTTTCTCTTCCAGATATTCTAATGATGCTGTTAGTATTCATATACCTTATTGGAATCATTTCACGCCTGTTCATTGTGATATTGTCTCTTGGAATCCATTCTTTTTCTGCTATTACTCTGGTGGCAGGCAGAGCTGCTTCACATTTCACCTGAATTTTTGAATGTTTATGCAGGGGTTTTCAACAAGAACTGAACAAAAAATATCCTTTAACCCCTAATACAAATGCCAAGTAAGTAGAATTCTACAATCTTGTTCCAAACAAGTATCTCAAACAGGGGATGTGGAGGAAATACCTGTCATTTAAAGACAGCAAAACCAACACATGAAGAAGTATAATTTAGAAATCAGTGATGCTAATGATTGCCAGTAATTTCCTACATAAAAGAGAATTAAGTGTTTTAACAAATCCTAGCTATTGACATGATCCATTGGGTACATGATCCATCTGCAGCAAAGCCGATATACAGATCTGTAAAACTTGTGTGAAAGGCTACAATGTACACCATTTTCATATCACTAATAATTATATTTGTAAACAGTGTACATTTTTCGAAAACGCAAAATCTACTGCTTTAATAAATACTTTCAAATATTCTCCTGGCCAAACACTTATTTAGTATTTTAAAAGTGCTCAGCTACAATTTATGTAGCAATTAGTTTTAACCTAGAATGATCATTACGAAAACTTTTTTGCCGACACTTTATCGCCCACATATCCTAGTTCATTCATTTGGGAATTTCTCTTGCTGCCACTGGCCCAATCATAATTCCTTATCAAGTTAATTTTCTTTTTCTGTTGTATTGTATTGTATTGTATTGTATTGTATTGTATTGATAAAGAGGCTCTGAAGGCTACGTGCATAAATTGATGCTGCTATCAGCAGCTATTTTGCTAAAGCTATTTAGCCATTTTTTATATATTTTTTATTTCCAGTTTCTTTTTGTTTTAGAGCATTAAAAGTATTTTTGTTCAATTGGAAACTTAAAAATCTGCCCAAGGTTTCTTTGTTTTTTTTTTTGGTATGTTGGTACTATTGAACATTTGTACATCAGATACTCATATGCACTCATGCTTAAATTGTCTGATTTTTCTGTAAGCAAAAAACATGGAAAGTGTTACTTAAGCTAACAAAAATTATTTTCAACAACCAACTGCATCTAAACTGATCCTAGTTGGAGTTGCAGTCGTGTATGAGCTTAATTTTCTCCGTTGCAAGCTGGTAGATTTTTAATGATAGAGTTTTTATTAATGATCATACACGTATTAAAGATTTTTGTTAAATATTTTTTAGGATACATGAATGATTTCATATTGAGCTTCTCTTCTTAATTATAATTTATGGTTAATGTAACCACCTCAATTTTGAGCGAAGCCGGAACATTTTTCGAAAAAAGTACTAAAATTCGGAACATTCAAACTTAAAACCGGGCCATTTTTTATGCGAAAAAAAACTTTATTATTCAAGTTAAATTTAGGCATTATATAAGTAATTTGAATCTAACTTTCTGAAATTTGCTTCTGCAATGTTGGGGATTCTTTCAAAAAATTGTAAAATTCAACACATTCGTACTTTAAATTATATTTGAGAAATATCGTATGTTTCAAAGTATCTAGCTTGAGTTGCGATTTTTCTCTTGTCCATAATTTTGCGATCAACGAAAATATACGCTCTACACTTGCAGATGTTGCTGGGAAACAAAATATAAATTTAATGATTCCACCCAACGTTGATGTGCTTTAGTAGAACGTGGCTTAGTAGGAGGATTATTTTTATTTCATTCGCTAATTTTCTCTGGGATAATAAATTTCAATATGTAACCAAACTCGTCAAACAATTCTACATTGTTGTCTTCAGGTTTTAACCAATTCCTTTCAACCATAAATTTGATCGTTGTTTCTACACTTTTCCAATTCGATGCAGTAGCGAGTCCCTTTTTGTTTAAGTAAAAGCAATTTAGAAAAATAATAAATGCGACCTTTAAATTTGTTGTATTTAAAATTGCAATGACTCTTTTTTGACATGATGTAAGAGCTCTTTCAGATCCCAAAAAACCCCCTCATAAAAGACTCTTTTCTGACATTATCTAAGAGCTCTTTCTGACGGACCATTTTCGAATGTAATGACCCTCTTTTCTGACGGTTTTCGGAGCAATAATGATTGTTTTTGTCAATATTAAAAATTTGGTCATTCTTTACATCGAGTATAAAATTGTTCAAACATTCTTTATATTTATTATTATTTAATAAATATTATAAACGGTCCGTGGAGGTTTAAAAAATACATTTTATTTATATGTAGTTGGTACCAAATCCAAAAAGCTATTTTTTATCTCTGAACTGAACGAAACTAATATTGTAATTATCGATCACAAAGGCCATCGAAAAGGAAATATGTATCTTCATATTATTACTCTATTTGAAAGAGTTCTTTCACATTAGCATTTGTTTAGTAACAAAAAATTATTACAAATTTTGTCAGTAATTTCAATAAATAATTTATATTTTTTAGTTATTGCAATTATCGATCAAAAAAAAAACACAATATAAACTTATAGAACTGTTTTTATTTTTTTGAAATTATTTCAAAATTTTACTTACATAATAATTTTTATTAAAAACTCATGCCTGACTAAATAAATATATCAAAAATTAACAGTTCAATTTAAAAAAATATTTAACAAACCTGCTTCATTTTCGGTTGTAGTTGATTCAGCATTTGCCGCTGTATCCACCTCATCGTCTGAAGCAGTTGCAGAAGAAGGAAATTTTAAAGGATTTACATTCGTATTCTCCATAGGTAACAATTGGCATACAAATATAACACAACATTAACAAATTCAACAAATCACTACACAAAACACTTTCGAATTTTCAACTTTTTCTTTTTTAATTTAATATTTACATATGTATATTATGAATTTATTTTTTAATGAATGTGTATTTTAAAATCTGTTAAATATTTTCAATACATTTTTTCACAAAATAAAGGACACAATTGATTTGAATTAAGAACACATTCTTGTTTTAAAAATGCTGCATTTTGAAACAAAAATATTTTCATTTATTTATATTTTGTTTTTAATATTTATGAACACTTCAAGACATTTGTCAGTGCATATGTATGAAGGTATACATACATACAAAAATACATACTCGTATACATATGTATATGCGTTTGGTATATATAAACATACATACATATATATAAATATATTTAGAATTAGAACAAGAAAATCTCAAAACAAAACTGAATATGATGATAATATAACTAACACCATTTCCAAATCTCTGTATTTACGCATATTTTTTACATGACAAACTTAAGATTAAAAACCGTGCGAATTACGAGTATATTGATATTTTCAATCCTTGTTGTGGTATTCCCTCAAAATTCTGTTCTATGCGTCATCTATTACAATAATTGTATAATTACCAAACTAATGTCAACGAAGTTCCTAAAGCATGTTATTATAACTCTGTGACATGGCTGATAACATGTCACAGAGTTTAATTTCGTTCGGAAGTGGAATTAATTCCGAATTTTGCTTCTATAGAAAAAGAAAAACGAACAAATTTTTCGTAATAAAACCTAGAAATGTTTAAAACAACAATTCCACATAGCTAATTAAAAGTGGTTTATTCCGAAAAAATGTTTCGTTTTGCGAACGGAATTAAATTCTGTGACATGGCTGTATATGTTCTTTTTGTGCCAACCAAATATCTGTTCACATAGTAATGACAAAACTGCATGTAATAGATAGCATTTTTTAACAGCAACCATTTAATAAATTTACAAATGCGCCAAGTTCTCCTTATGATATCCACTGGTTTAACCCCACGTGTTGATGAGACATCGTTCTGTGCGGATTAGAACAAAACATCAGCAAAATTACGGACATAAATTTATACAAATTCTTCTATGCGGGGAAACGCACCGATGTTCATGTTCATAGTTTTCTTTGCAATTTTTAAAAATGGGATTTTTTTGGGTGTGAAAATTTCATTTGATGGCAGATATAGTTGTACAAACAAATGTTGTAACAATGTTATTCGAACAACAACATAACATTGACAAGAGTTGTCTCCATAATACAGAATTGTTGTCGATGTCTGAACAATTGATGGCTGGACAAACTCAACCATTTTCAGCTCAAGAGTTATAAAGTGGTACTGAACTTTAACTAGAAGAGTACTTTTTCTAATATTGACATACTAAATTATTCTTAATAAGCATGTAAAAGGAATCACACTTTAGAGAACCAAAATATTTTTATTTTCATTTCTTAAATATACACAGGGGTGCGTAGAAGCTAATAACAGAGCTGACACACTTGCAAAAGCCGGCATCAACATAATTCTGAACGAATTTGATGTGATGTTAGAGTTCCTCTCTTAAAGATTTCGCACAATCTTCATATAATTACCAAGAAAGATGACCATACTAAAATCGAACAGTAATATCCACATATTTATTTATAAGAGAGTGCGTACATAACTTCGAAAATTTACCAAGAATACCGTGTGTAGCTTGAGGAGATGGCGAGACGCAATGTGCGTAGAAGATAATAACAGAACTGACGCACTTATGATATTAGGCACCACTATAAATTCGAACGTTCCACTCTTAAAATTTAAAAAGCTGATTTCAAATAAACTTCACTTAATTGTTTGGACCAAAGTTTAAGAATCCCTTACAATGACTACCACAGAAGCTAAATTAACAAGGAAGAAGCCTGTCAGGAGTTCGAAAATATGAGAAAAACACACGAACGGGTACGTGCTGGATCCTGGCCTATAGAGTTTAAGAAACCCTTACAATGGCTACTGTAGAAGCTATAATGACGAAGAAGAATCCTACCACGACTCTTGTTGAACTACTAACTCTCTAACTTCGAGAATACGAGTAAAACACACAGGGGTACGTGCTGGATCCTGGACTATAGAGTTTAAGAATCCCTGACAACGACTACTGCAGAAGCTATAATGACAAAGAAGAATCCTACCACGACTCGTGTTCAAATACTAACTCTCTAACTCCGAGAATACGAGTAAAACACACAGGTATTCCATTGGATCGGAACTTGTATATAGCAGCATTGAGCGACACTCAATGAGACACCATCAATGCCACGATCGTACTTGGAAGTCGCCCTGTGAAGGTTTTGTTATGGATAATGTAATATAACAAAACCTTCAGGAGTTTTTTAGTTCCAACTTCAAAAACCCTTGAAGGTTTTGTTTTATGTTATTGAAGATGTAGATATCAATGATTCGTGGTTATAAAAGGACGGCGTCATGTTTTACACAGCTACTTAAACAATGAATTTATTGCAATCTAAATTTCCCGACCACATAATTTCACGAATTTTAGCTGTTAATTGACCGCATCGATCATGCGATTTAACACCACCGGATTATTTTTTGTAGGCCTATGTTAAATATAGATTTTATACAGAGCAAATCAAATCGGCTGAAGCCTTGAAACTTAAAACTCGTGACGTGAGAGACCCGCCATTTTGCCAAAATTTGATTGGAAATTTTTTAAAAAGAGTATGAGTGGTGGACATTGCCCGATATCATTTTTTTATAATTGAGAAATATTAATCTTTCCAATACAACAAGCATTTGAATGATTTTCAAATACCTATAAATTTTTTGTTTTATTTATTTTAGAAACACAAAGTTCTGGTTGAAAAACACTGCACTTAACAGCCAGCCAACTGTTATTTTTATATCCAATAATTTTACTTTAGAACGTAAGAAAATTATTTTTTTACAAGGTTCAAACGATTTAATAAAAATGCTCATTAGTTTCGTACCGTTAAAAAAACAGTATACGATACCCACAATTAAAGGCGGGATGTTGCTGTTGTTGTTGCAACAGCAGTGGTTGCTGAGTTGTCAGCCTTAGCCTATTGAACTCGGTAATTCCGATGCATAGAACAGGCTGTCGTGGGAATAACCATTATGGAATGTTTACTTAACATAATACTTAAGAGCGATTCAAGACCATTAGATTCGGTAGTAAAAAAAATTAAGTACTGAACATCTTCAAAATACATAAGTTTAATGATGATTTTCAAATGACAACAAAATGGAAATGGTGTTGGAACAACAACATCTAGTACACTCATAAAAAACTTGCACACACAAATTTTCATATTTAAGGAACACACGCCGCACAAACGAAGCACTGACTAATTTGCACTCACACACACACTCACTTACAATATGTAGTTAGTTAGTGCACGAATACCGAAGAAAATTCTGTATTTTTATTATTCTTCCTTAAAATTGTCTTTACTTTTTTTGTTTCTTTTTTCTTAAAATGTACTATAGTGTGGTGAAGATATTTTTTCAGTTGGATTATAATTTTATAATTTTTTTTTATTTTCGTTTTTCCATTTTTTTTTTTTAGGATTTTATTTTTACTTTTTTCGGGTTTTCAATTTTAGATTATTCTTAAAATTGCACTTTTTCGGCGATTATTACGAAACCATTTTTCGGGACATTTGAATTTAATATATTTTGTTTTCTTTTTGAATGGAAAATATATATATTTTTTTTAAAAAATTCTGCATGAATCACATGAAAACGTTAGATAAATTTATAACATTTTTTTTTATAAAAAAAACGTATTTATTTTTTTGGGAGAAATTCGTTTTTTACCATTTAACACTTCTTTTTAATATATATATATATATATTGTATGTATAGATAGTTAGATAAATAGGTATGTATATATGTATATATTGATGAAAATTTTATTTTTAGTTAATCGTTTAAATTTCGTACGCGCTCATCCAGCCAATAGTACCTTCTTCGATAGTTTTCCTCAAACTGACTGAGTGAGCATAAAATTTTCTTTTGGCCGGTGAAAATAATGCGAGCATTTTCATGTCTTTTGGTCACCACTGCACAACCCCCTCCCCTCCCTCACCAAAACACACAACAGCAAAAAATAGTCAGAGACAGAACTTTTTTTTGTTGTGTGTTCGGCAAAAATTTTGAAAAAACAATTTGTGTAAGTGTAAGAGTTGAGTTGTGTGTTCTAAAATAGATTCAATATTTTTGAATTTTGGTTAAGAGTGTGATGATCTTCAGCAAGTGTTTGCTTCTTTATTTTTATATCACAAAAACCAATAATTATAATAATAAAGAAAACCAACTGAAAATTAAACAACAACATAAAAACAACTTTCCGAAAAACTGTTGTTTGCATGTTCATGGTGTCCTCCTTGTACAGAAAGAATATTGTACTCTCTCTCAGCACCTACTTACATGCAATTTATTTTTGCTAATGTGTACGTTTGGACTTTTGCTTGTTTCCGGGATTTATGAACTAAATACCAAGTACATTGCTTAACATTACAGCCAGCGACTGGGTTAAATTGTTCAAATGCAGATAAATTCAATTCGATGTGTGATATTTTCACGATACATTTTATTTATAGCCTTTTGTGTTTGTGCGTAAAAATCAGAGACGTAGCTAAATTGCTTTAACGAACGTGCATTAAAATACGATTACAATTACATTTTCAGTGTGCATTTGTATTAAAAAGTAACATTCAGATTTAATGTTTGTTTTGTAACGTTGTTAGGAAATTATACTATGTCAATTTAAATTTGAATATTTGTAACGGCTGATATCAACATACAGAATGTTTATCAACATTTGCCTTAGTAGAAGGTTAAATTTACAAACAGCTGTTATAAAAAAAGTTGTGGAGTATGGCAACATTAATTTTTAACGGCTTTGCTAAACAGACTAACCGGGAAAGCTTTCTCAAACTGTAATTTAAGTGTGTTTATTTAAACTGTAATTTAAATGTGTTTTAAAGTAAATTGTCAAGGAGTATTAAAAGACAGACTGCCGTACTCATAAGAAATATGTGTCAATAGTTTTATTTTTGTTTTGTTTGGCTTGCGCTGCGCTGTTGCTTGCTTACTAACAAAGTTTTTAGTGTAAGCTAAGCAGAAATTTGTGTGCTTTTGCTAATTCATAGTCAGCAAATTCAACGCTGCTTAAAATGTTAATATACACCCCTGTTCTGTAAATCGAATTATTTAAAAAACGAACAATTTTCAGAACGTGTAAATCATGTGGATTTGATTTACAAAACACTAAAATACATATGGTTAAAAATGCTAATCATTAAAGATTGTTAAATAATTTTGAATTTTTCTATTTACATATAATGTTACGCAGACCAAAATTAACGTTGGCATTAAAATAACGTTACCGGAAAAGTATCATTCATAACACGCAACGATATACGTATTTAAGTGCATAAACCGAACTAGAGAAAAATTTCGTTTTGCGATTTCTTTTTATATGAAACTTTTTTTCCGGAATTTGGGTTTGATTTTACAATTTTGTAAGTATGTATTTATGTACCACTGAGCCATATTTCGGGAAGAAATTTGTATGGGGGCTATAAGAAATCATGCCCCGATTATTCCTGTTTTTATCACAGTTTTTCCTTCTATCGTATGAATATGGTGTACAAAATTGCTTAGTATTATCTGCATAATATTTAAACAAAATAGCAAAAAAAAAACTGGTGAAATATATCATATTCTGATGGAGGTTATCACACAATTTGGTCATTAACTCTTGTTCTACTCTCTAATGATTTTGCTGATTTTTAATAACAAACTGCTTAGAAGAATTATAAACGGTTTTTTGTAAACCTTACTGATTCTAGTTACGTATTTTTGACGTGAGAGTGTTTTACACAGACAGACGGGCATAGCTCAATCAACTTAGAATTTCATAAGGATCAAGAATATACATATATACTTTATTGGGTCTCAGATAAATATTTATCAATGTTATGTAAAATCAAAGAATTTTACGAAAATGTCTCATGTGCAAATAATTGTGTAATTTATTTAATTTTATTTCAGACATTTATGGATGGATTTTACTGATTTTAAATAACAACATTCTCGAAAGTATTTGTAGAAATTATAAAAAGAATGCCAAATTTATATATATTCCCTTAGTATTGAGTATTATTATTAGTATTGAGGACGACAATACTAATAATTCCACCTTTGCACTTAGAGACTTTTGAATAGCTTAGTTCACATAAAATCTACACTTTTTTAAAACATTTTTATACTGATTTATTTTTTAAACATAAAAAAAGTTAATCATTCAACAAGACAATTTCCTTGAAAATTGCTTATTGCAAAAGATAATTTTTCAAAAATACCGTAAATGATGTTATAAAAAGATAGAAACAAACCTTGGCTGGTTGGTTTACGTGGTAGTTCATTACGTGCAAACACTTAAGTAGAGTCTAAGGGACCCCAAACAAACCTTAGCCATAGATTCTAAACAAAAAGGAAAGCAACAATTTATTAAAACAAACTAAGAACCTACAAAGTAAATAAATAATGTGAGGTGTGAATTTTTAAAGTTTTTTTAACACTACTATAAATTATACTTACTTAGTGTTTTTTTGCATGATGACCTTTCTAGTTACATAGTATATATTTATGGAATTATGGATGAAATATGTATCTTGAAATCTTGAAATTAAATTATACTTCAAACCCATAGAATTGATTTGCTTTATAAAATGCTAAAACAAAAAAAGATAATTTAATTGAAAATAAATTAAGCAGAAATAATAAAAAAATAATAATTTTGCTGTATATAAATTTTGTATTAGATTCATTATTATAAATTGCCTATAATTTCACATACAGTTGAACACAGTTAAAACAAACTAAAGGTTTTGAACGCTATAAGCATCGTTTCTAATACAAAATACAATATTGTGAGAGGAGAATGCGTTCTCTAGAAACTATAGTTTGTTAAAAATGTATTCGACTGTACTTTGTTTTTTTTTCTCAATAAACAAAATAAAGAAAATTAAATTAAATATGTAGGATTTTTAAATATATTTTTCAAAAGCTCTCAAATTTTTTAGAGATTTCAATGTTGTATTCTCAATGACCGGCTTTTTCTTAATGAAATGAGTTTGCGCATTTTCCATTCAAGAAAAAACACAAATGTACATATATTTCTGTTCATTTCTTTTATACACTGATCGTAAACATTAATTTGTTTATTTGCAAATAGTAAATATGTATATGGTATAATTAAAATATATATATATATATATATATATATACATATATATATATCTATATATATATATATATATATAGATGTAATTTAAATTCAATTAAGTGAGAGAAATAGAGAAAAAAAAACATATATGTACAAAAACACTTACACAAACAATATTGCACTACATATGTATATAGAATAAACCCTCAATTTATGTTTTAATATATGTATATTATAATATTTTGTTATGTTATAATTAATTATTTTTGTTAATTATTTTATTAATTTGGTAGACGTTTCTTCTCCAAGAAAGACCACAGCTCGAAAGGAATTAGGCCAACAACACTGAAGTGTTGAAATTATTGTGGGAGAGGTAGAGAAACAAGAAATACTAATTATATAGACCATCGATCATTTGGCCGTATATAGGTAGAAATATGCTGTTTTGCATGTTTTTTGTTTAATCATTTTCAATAGGAAAAACAATTTAATAACAAATGAAGAATGTATTTTACACTGAACTAGAGAGTATTGATTTCTTTTTAAAACATACATAATTCTAACATATTAAAGTTTTGGGCCTTTAAATTGTTTAGGATATTATCTATTCTTTTTGGTAAAGTTCATTTTAAAAAATGTTGGCAAGGCCTTCATTTTACACTGAATAAAAGTGTGCATTAAATCTAGATTTCCCTGATGGTTTTGTGAACGGGGAAAACTATTTTAAAAAGTGTTGGCAAGGCCTTCATTTTACACTGAATAAAAGTGGGCATTAAATCTAGATTTCCCCGACGGTTTTGTGAACGGGGAAAACCAGGCCAAAGAAAAACGCCCAAAAACAGACTGTATGGATTTAAGCCGTGACTTTTTGGCCCATCTGGCTTCTTCTTTTTTAAGTTGTTCAATACCCTGAAACAAAAAAAAATATAAGGAATTAAATATAAAGCAATATTATTAATTACGTATATAAACATGTTTAACCTGTCTTTAAAACTAACACTCACCGTTTGATCGTTAAGTATGGCAGTTAATTGGGTGGCCAACATGATAATCGTAAATATGGCAAACATTAATGCCTCAAATGTTAGAAAAAGCAACAGAAATATTGTGGCCGGTGGTGAATAGGGCGAACATTGGCGCCATTCATTGCGCACGCATTCGGCAAACGAAGTTAAGACCAAGAATATGGCATGTACTGATATAGATGCTATATAAAACTGATAAAATTATAAAGAATAAAGAGAATTTTAATAAAACATAACCATAATTAGGACATTAAATTTAATATATGTATTTTTGTAGATAGAAAATTAATCTTGTTTTCAAATTATTTCAGTTATTACGAGTATTAAAGTTGTCAGTCGTTGTTAAAATACCAAAGATAGTTTACTGTTATATTTAGTCTGTGTTCACACGTTGCAAATCTTATTGACCGTCTGAATGCCTTAGGCTCTTATTTGTTACTGTTTTTTTTTTTTTGAAAATGCGCCTTCAAGCTTTATGTTTTTTCTTTACCACTCTCTTTTCTGTACTGAATTATTTTATACACTTACATACTCTATTTTCTCTAATTTTCTTTCCTGTTAAATATGGACAAATTTCTTTTCTCCTCTAAACCTAAGCTTGACAAGCAATCATTTTACGTGCACTAGACACAGAACCTAGTCAAAATTACGCACATATATTTCGATGTTCATGGTTTTCTTTGAATTTTTAATAGCTTTTTTTTTGAAAATGACATTTTTTGATTTCAGACATATGTAGTTGTGCGACAAAATGTTCTTACAATGTTGTTTTAAGAAGAATATAACATAAAATAAAGTCAACACTACATATTAAAAAAAAAAAAGAAAAGCTTAATCATATTAATATAAATAATATTATTTAGAAAACTACATTGCATTTTTATATACATTAAGCATCAAAAATGGTGCGAACGCTGTGCACAAGACAAGGATTATAGAAACCACTCAATCTTTAGTTGGTAAGTACTAGATATAACAAAGAATTTTTGGAATTTTGATTCTGTCTCGAAAATTGTCAGCTGCGATAAAAACAATATATTAAACACAATATTTTACATAGGGAATTTTAATCTACCTTTATTTTGGCGCGAAAAATCTGGTAATTTTTCGTAAAAATTGAGTTATTTGTTTATGTTCTTTATTTTTCTAGTTTTTATTATTGAATTATTTTTGCTTAAGTTACTTATGAATTATGATATATATTTTTTATAAAACATCTTTTTAAACAATATTAGCTGTTTACTTGATATTGACAGACTCAGTTTTTTAGTAAATTTATCAATAACTAGCTGACCGCCCCGGCTTTGCTCGGTATTTACTTGATTTGTATTTCGTATAGAATGAAAAGTAGGCTTTGGTGTTAGTTCTTCAAGTTTCTTAAAAAAATATCTATTTTTAAGAAAAATGAGAAGTTAAAATGAGGCAGTAAAATTTAGTTCTTTGAGTTTTCATAAAATTGTCTCATACTTAAAAAATGAGAAGTGAAAAGGAGGCTTTGGTGTCAGTTCTTCAAGTTTCTTCAAAGATGCCTCTTATTAGGAAAAATGAGAAGTAAAATGGAGGCAACATATTAAAAACTTAAAATTTCCCGAGTTTTACCCGGAATTTTTGATTTTTTTTCTTTACAAACCATATCATGAGAATTTCGAATCGAATAAAAAAAAATCAACCAAATCGCTCCAGCCGTTCTCCCGTGATGCCATTACATACATGGACCATTTCATTTTTATATACATATGTCTATAGATATTGAAATTAGGAATTTAGCATATAAAAATAAACTTAAAAAAATTTGCATTCTCATAAATAACTTTTAATAATAACAAAATTATAAATTTAACATTTATAGAATGATGTCAGCACAGTTTCTAATAGATATGCCTGAAATTGATTTATCACTTTTTATCTACCATTATTTCTTTCAAATTCTATAGATTTTCATAAATTTGTAATAACTTCTTTGAACTTACCGTAAATAATACAAAATATTTTTGATTATTTTCTCCCACACAGTTATTTACCCAGGGACAATGATGATCCATTTTACGTATACAACGCTGACACACCGAACAGTGATGTGCTCGCTCTGGTTTAATACTACAACATTTGGGACACTTGAATATCATTTGTCCCTCTCTATAACCCATTTGCTCAATCATTTCTTTGGTTGCATTGCCGCGCGGCACAGCACCCTAAAAGAAAAACAATACATAATTAATTAATCACCATTACGCACAACTCTTATCTAGCTGACCGCTATTTACAACAAACACTTACCGGATCTGATAACATGGTGCGTATGTGTGAGGCAAAGGCTAAGAATGCTAACATTTGAAAGATGATTGTATTTAGCGTACTAAAGACTGGATGTGGACTGGGCAGCAAAATCACACGCATTACCACAAACTCAGCAAACAATATTAGAAGCCATGTTAGGACGGCACAAAAAATGCCACAAATATCCTTAACACACCAGGCACGTCCAGCGCAACATCGATTGTGCGGATCTCCATTTGACATACTATGCATGGGGGCATACATAATGCCCTTTAGTTTACGTTTAGCTAGCTCTAATGTTCAACAAATTTGTATGGTTTAATTAAAAGTTTTAGAAAACTATAAGCTTTTCAATAATTTTCACTCAAAATCAAAACAAAATTTTTTCACTACACAGCTGTTCAGTGATAGCTATTTAGCTATATTCTCTTCGAATTCCGCAATTTTTTAAGCTTTGTATTAGGCCAACTCAAGCGGTTTTTACAGTGTTGCAATTGTTAACAAAATATAGGTATATGCATGGTGAAATTAATTTACAAGGTGACAGGATAGCGCCAGCTGATTATTTTTTGCTCTATTCATGGTGATCATGGTGCAAATATACAAGGTGAGTGCAAATCGACAACAAAGCCCCGGATCACACAATGTAACTTTTGCTGCTCAACTTTAGAGTTTGTTGGTGATAGGGGAAAGAAGAGTGGTCCCCTCTCTATCTCTTTTTTCCGCTCTCACCCAAAAACTCAAAAGTTGAGCAGCAAAAGTTGCATTGTGTGATCCGGTACAAATACAAGACAAAACAGAAACAACAGGCATTTTTTTTTGTGTAAAATAATGTACTACTGTCAAAAATACTTGAAAAAGTATTACTTTTGGCATAAGTAAATTGTAAACAAAGTCAGTCAGCTGGGCACTGCACTCACCTTGTATATTTGCACCATGATGGTGATATTGAAAATGTCAAAAGCTTCTTTACAAATAGTCAAAGTTTATAAAAACGTTAAAAAATTATTTTGTATTTGAAAAAGTGAGTTTTTGTCGCCGTTTTATCTGCGTAAAATAGTTTAAAAGTGTTAAACAACTATTTTATTTAAATAGTGTTTTTGTTTTTTGAGTTTTCTGTTCTGTTTTTTGTTTTCATCCATGTTTGTTTTTTTGTATTTAAGTTACCTTCTTAATAGGAGGATTTATTTGGCCGATATTACCATAATGCCATCACCAATATACGGCATACGCCTAAATGTGTCTCGATAAGGAAGATTCACCGACCTATACCTTCGTATGGGAAACCGGACTTCCCGAACTCAACCTCTGAGTTTAATGGTCTCCACCAATATCCAAAATGAGTTTTGTTTGATACTCCACCACTACAAACCTATAGGTTATAAAACAAAAAAAAATATATATAGCATATGGTCAATGCAAACTTCGAGAAACTGTAACGCAGTACAGTTATACGACGCCAAACATTAACCAATGCGACTGAGTCGCAAGACTCTCGAAGACAGCGAAACAAGGACGGCTTGATTATCCTTAAAAGATAATGGCAATGACGCGCAAGTTCTTTCTCCACCCAGAGCTGAATTACGAGCACAAAGTATAATTACTACTCTTATCCATGTTTGTGTTTGTTTTCTTTATTTTATGCCAGATGTTTTTGACAGTAACGAAAGTATTACACAAACAAAAATGCCAGTTGTTCTTTCCTTGTTGTAATTGTTGTAGCAATGCTGTCACCTTGTAAGTTAATTTCACCATGGGTATATGTATTTAAAAGCGACTCCAAAATCTTAATAACTCTTTATATAATCCACTCAGCAAAAATTTTCTTAATCGCACATAAATTTTCCCTGTGTGGACAACTCTTGTCGGTATAGTGTTCTTGTTCAACCAAAGTTGTTTAAACATTTTTTCGCCAAAAAAAGACAACCATTTTTTGAAAATTACAAAGAATTTTTAAATTTGAACATCATCACGATTTCGGTACACATGAGATCATGAACAAATTTGTTATGATGTAAACCCCAGTTTTGGGGTAAATCAGATAATATTCCGGCACCATGAACAAAACCAATAACATTTTGCTTCTAGAAAAACTGTTACTGGTACTTCACAAATTATCATTCCGTTTATAATTCAAATACAAATTGTAAACCTTCAATTATTCTATTAAAAACTACATGTTAGTTCCTAAATTCAAACAGTTGTATAAAAAAGACAAAAAACCATATAACAACAATAAATAGGTATACTAAATAAATCTTTGAATGCTATTTAACCATTATTGCCGATTTTAAGTATCCGAATTGTTTCCACTGTTTGTGAGTAGTTTTCAAACCACTAAAAATTGGGAATATCCGATTAATTATTTCATCACAAGAAGTATTTGATTCGTGACTTCTATTTTAAGAGCTATATACAGTCAATAGGTTAAACCATTTTTGAACAAAAATATTTAAATAATTTCAAATTAAATCTGAAACGTCATTAATTAATGCTTAAATCCTTGTGGATTACATCGTAATACGATTCCAAATTGTTTGCATATGTTTTTGAATGCATGTTCAGAATTACAGAGCTTCCAACATCTTCCATTTATATTATGTTCCCCTAATTTTGTAAAGCTGGTCATGAAATCATTATAAAAATTAATTAAAAAGATCGAAAATATTAGGCTCAAAACCTCATAAGTATTTTTTAAAAAAATATTTATTATCATATTCTTACATATTCTTGTTTAAAAACTATCAATGTTTTGTTCAATATTATAACTTTAAATTAAGCAAAATGTTAAATAATTAAATCAGATTATTCTAGGCGGGCGTCAATTTAGCTCTTGGCTCTATTAATGCTATTAAACCAGCCATTGAGGATATTGCCCCTAGAATACCGATTGTTCGAGGTGTCAGCTTGGTATAGCCCAACGCTGTCAAAGGTATAAAGAAATCACAGACATTCTTAACAGTATCGACGAATACATCTCTGTGGCCCAAAACTAAGCCATACGAATGCAAAGCCAAGCGGGAGAAATCCTTAGGTGAACTGAAGCGTACAGGAATAGAGCGTGAGATGCCGCTCTTAGCACTAGCATTGTGCAGATCCACTAAACGGAAAATTTCATAAACATCACGGCACAAATTCATGATAATGGAAAGTAACCAATATTTATTGGCGTATTTGCCCCATTTCTTGGCATCGATACTTTTAAAAAGTCCAGTACGAGCCAGCCATAAAAAGTGATCAGCAAATAGAAATAGAGCCTGTGAAATTTTACCCATTGTGAGGGTAATGCGTATAGCCAAATCGGGATAGTGAATGGTGCGTAAGCTGGCATAGAAAACATCCACACATTTGCCAAAACGTAATACTAAAACCGAGTTACTTAAAAATTGTACTTGAGCTAGTAATTAATATATACTTACCTTTGCGAAATGTACTTAAAATATATTCTAAAGATTTGAAATCTTCAACCATACCAGGACGCATATCAGCCGATTCCAAAGAATCCCATAATGCTCGTGAGGCGTATTGCATTAAGCTTTGAAATGAAAACAAGAAACAAATTATTGACAAAACAAATTACATACAGAGAGCTTAGTTAAGATACCGGGCAATTTTATCTCTTCCCGCTGCTTGGTTGTTAAGTTGCACCCACTTGTCCATGTTCATTTTATCACAACTTTATTTCACGAAATTTTCTGCTTAAACTGTTTTAACCACTGCTCTTGGAAAGCATATAACTAGTTTTTATGTTCCAGTTATAGTTTCTATTGTCGTAGGTACAAGGTACAAAACGATAAACAAATAAAATTATTTTAATGCAATCAAAAAAGAAAACAGAGATTAAAGTGATATATTTATAAAGTGTTGCCAGAGATGTAGTAGTAAAGTAAACAAGTTGTCAGTAGAAATGTAAGTAAATGGCATGAGCGTAGGCAATGAAGAGTATTGGTCTCTACAGTTATTAATTCGTCACCGCATGTTTAAACAGGTCATAGTTATTACACACACAAATTTAAAGTCCGTGACGTGATTAACCCAACCATTATTTTACCAAAATGTTATTGAAAATTTTGATACAAGTTTGCATGCGTGGTTTTGGTGAAGTTCTGCTCGATATCATTTTTAATTTATAATTGCCAAACCTTAGTCTTTCTAAAACACTCAAAATTGTAAA
Source organism: Bellardia bayeri (assembly GCA_950370525.1). Classification (NCBI taxonomy): domain Eukaryota; kingdom Metazoa; phylum Arthropoda; class Insecta; order Diptera; family Calliphoridae; genus Bellardia; species Bellardia bayeri. The sequence continues at coordinate 63,512,453 of OX493268.1, forward strand.
GTCCAGTTTCACTTTAAAATAATGCAGTTCTTTATAATATTTATAAAACTTTTAGAAAAATTATATAGATCTAGTATTCACTAAAACCTATATTCAAAATATCCTTTTATATCACAGTTATCTCATTTATATAAAAGATTTGATATAATAAATAAAAAATTGAGTATAATGTAGCATTTCTTTAAACCCCACTCCTTAAAATATGATCTCTATTGCCAGACTTATTCATTTATAACTTTCCTGTTTTTACATTTCTCACTTGACAGTTACTTTCGTGTCTGCTTTGACGCGTGTCAACATGCAATCGTAAACACTTGTCACATTAATAAAAAAAATCCCTTGAAAAAAGAAATAGAAAGTAGATCTGGTCAAAGAATTGTTAATAAATTGTTTTAGATTTTATTAATAAATTTTAAATAAAAATTACTAAAATGGCAGTAAGTATACTTGATTAACAGTAATTGTAATCACTGTAACATAATGTGATGTTTGTTACAGCCACAACCAAAGGGCAAACAAGGCACAAAAGGAGCAAAACAAATATTGGAGGAAAATAAGGGCACATTAAGTTTTTATCGTAATATGGCTTTAGGAAGTGCTACTGCATCCTTATTAGTAAATTTTATATTCTTTGAAATTGGCAAGGTGACAGTGGTAAGCAATTAAAATCATAAAATATAATAAAAATATAAAAACAATTATACTTACATATTTATAATAAAGATTATGAGCATATTGGCTTTGTTAACCTTGGGGGCTGCATATCAATTTATGGCATTTATGTCCAAGCCCAAATTCACCGAAACAGGTGCTTTAGCTGATTCTGGCAATGATTTAAACATGGAAGGTGGTATTGCAGAGTAAGTTAATCGTTCACTCAAAACGAAATTTATTTGAATTAGAGTTATACTTGTAGAAATGTCAAGGATTTGATTATTTTAACTTCGGGCACAATGCTGTTGGTATTAGTCTCCAATTACTTCTGGTTTTTATTGCTGTTAGCACCCATTAGAGGTTTATGGATGCTTTGGGGTAGTGTGATCAAACCTTGGTTGAATCAAAAGAATAACCAAGAAGAACCCGAAGTAAATGAGAAAAAGCAACGTAAAATGGAACGTAAAATGCGTCGTATGAGATGAAAACATTTAATTTAGCTTTGTTTAATGGTCTAGTTTAGAAATTTATTAATGCCTTGCTTAAGACGCCATATTTTGTTTGGTAAAATGATAAAAAAAAAGTAAGTTGGAGGAAGCTTTCTATATTCCTACACCCCAAGGAAGTTACTCTGTTATGATTCAAAAATAAGAACGTTGAAATTCAAAAATGTTTTGCTTTAAATAGAATTACGGAGTACTGACTTGTTTAACTTAAGCTACCATGTAAGTCACCAGCAACAAAAAATGTGACTTAAGTTTTATTTGTTTTGTTTTATGTTGTAGGTACAATTTATATTTTTCAGAGATTTTATTTTTTAAGAAATATATAATAAAGATAAAAGATAACAAGTGTATGTGTATGTTTTTATTTAAACTGTTCAGGATCTAATCCGGATTTCTTCATTTCGACAGCAACCGAAAATAAATAATCATAACATTCAGCCCTACAGAAAAGAAAATCAATTAATATAATATTTATGTAATCCGGCCATACACTTACATAGTTTTTGCCTTTTCCCATGTAGCACCCCAAACGTAAACTCCATGTCTTCGGACCAAAACAGCTGAACACCCAGGATATTTCATCATGGCTGCATACATAGAATCAGCCAAATCTCTTTCAAATGGAGTATTTTCTATAATTGGAACTATCAGTTTTTCATCATAACGTAAATAACGTTTCATATCATCATTAAAAATGCCTTTGATCATTTCCAAATGAGTGCAACGAAATTCTTCGCCTGGCCACAACAAAGTAGCCATAACAGCATGTTGAGAATGTGTATGTATGACAGCTTCAGCATTACGATGGCGGTATGCCAGCATAAATAAAGGTGTACATTGGCTTTTTGATAAACTTTGGATGACAAAAATGAAAGGATTAGTTGGTTATGTGATTAAAGTAGTTTTAATTTAAATAAAACTTACTGCTTATAATCAGGTGGTATTTGTATATCTTTACCCTCTTCGTCTTGTACAAATAAATCTTCGGGTAAAATACGTTCCTTTTGTACACCACTGGGAGCTATAAAAATTTCATTGCTAGAAAATATTTAACTTTGTGAAATAAATTTGGCATACACAATTTTTTAAATGAATAATTATTGTTTGAAAACCACCATTTTACAGTAGTAGTAGTTGTAAATATTGAAAATTTTACTTAATTGATATACATACATACCTACTTACATACATATATTAAAAAAATTAACATTATTTTTTTATTTCGTACTGATTCTGCATGCTAAACTTATTACTTACTTTAATTTTATAGATATACCACCACCCGTGCCAGTAACCCATCCCAAATGATAAAATTGTTGACATAAAGCCGGAATCAATTTTCGAGGATGCTCCTATTGGCAGAATTTTAAATTACTTAAATTTTTAGAAAATTTACTAAAAATATTACTTACCAAAGGCAAATTGTCGTAAATTGAAGACATCTTATCAATAACACTTGCTGTTTAGTTTTTTTTTTTTTACCAATTTACTGATAAGAAGACTTACGTCGACTTAATTATTAAGTAAACAACAACGTTGTCAACTTTAAAATTTCAAAACACATCAAAATGGAGAAAAAACGCGCGATTTAAAAAACACACCAAGTTTAGAATTTCTAAATGTTTTCGAATAAAAGTTTAAGTCCTGATTAAGTAAAACTTATTGACCATTTGTCTAAAAAATTTAAAACCCCTCAAAAAATATTTAAGACTGCGTAATTGGATCTTTACAGTTTGACTCCTGAAGAAAACCCCGTATTTTAAAAAATTTAGCACATTTCTTTTGACATTTTAAAACAAATTTAGATTAATTTTTTAACTGATTTTTAAAAAAATTTTATTCGAAGTTTTACATTAAGTTAAATATACAAATTATTTGAAAACAATTGTATACACTACAACTTATTTTTGTATATTAGTGTAACAATTGTTTTCAAACAATTTGTGTATTTAACTTGAAGTGAAACTTCGACCAAAAATGTTTTAAAAATTTTCAAATACTCGCAAGAGGAATAATTCTCATTTAATTTTTAACTGATTTTTAGCCGCTGAACTTTTTGAGAATCTGGTCACGCTGTTTAAGAATGACATTTATTTTTATGGTCGTTGCTACACGTAAAGTGATGCTTTCTAGCGTTTTTGGTTGTTATGTCACGATCAAAAAAAGTGATTAATTTGTTCAGAAATTTATAACAAAAAAATGCCCCCGAGAAGATAACAAACTTTTCGCAACAAACTTTTTTTTTCACTCAATCGAGGAGAGAGAGAAAAATACTCAAGAGTGCAGAAATTGAGTATTTTCTCATCTTTTTGCAACCGTGTTACCAGACAAACATATTTTTTCGGTTTCGCTGATTAATCTGTGCTACCAAATCAGCTTACATTTAGAACTAAGAACGGGATTGGAAGATGTAATTTCAATTTGTTAATATGAAAATTATGGCTGCAATGCAACATAGAGTTCATAATAGCATTTCGAATATAAATTAAAAACTTTTATCACATAAAATATATAGATATTGGACTATTAAAGATAATCTCAAAACAAAAATTTTTAAATTATATTCTAAATGCTATTATGAACTCTATGCAATGAAATGTTATTGCATACTGCGTTTATGAAAACAGCCTATATTATTAGTGTTTTGTAGATTTAATTTTTTGTTGTATTTTATTTTATTTTATTTTATAGTAATTATTTTGTAATATTGTTATTTTGACCTTTTTTATTATTGAACTGCGATAGTAATTAAAATAAAATTTGTATTCTTAATTTATATTTTGTTTATATTTATATATGTAAATAAAATACTAACACATGTTTGCACGTGTATTTCTTAAATGGGAATAATCAGGTTTCGAAATATATTTTATAGATTATATATCAGAATTATCTAAATGGTAAAACAAGATAGTTTAGCACATATTTAATCTTTCGTTTCTTAATGTGCAACCATTTGTCTTTCAAACAATAGTTTATACATGAGTATTATTTGTTTCGTATTACAATTGAAATACACAAATACTTAGAATTTGTATATACTATATACATGAGTATAATTTGTATCATATTGATTTATTATATATTTGGTCGAATTATTCATTTCGTTCCGTGATTGTATAATTTGAAATTATTCATTCCGTTGCTGCGGTATGTTTTCCTTTTTTGTGGTATAATCTCTACACAGACAGTATTTCGGCTTCCCTCAGGAATGAATAATTACATTTTACATATCGATAGATATTTCATTCCGCTTAGTTTTCCTTTCCGTGAGGAATGAAAAATTCTACCAATTATATTTTATACATTAACGAGATTAAATTAAACACAACTCTGTGTGCATCCATGTGGCAACTAACTTTTCTGTAACATAAAAGTGCTGCCAAGTTAATTATACGATATGGCAACTCTTTATTTTAGATCAAACGAATTGGCGTCATTTTTAAAAATTAAATAAGGTGGTTGGTATCGGTGGTGTTTGTCCAGAATGGTGAGTATATTTTGTTCTTATAAGAATTATAATTTAAGAAATTAAATAATGTAAATTATTTAAATGTTTAAAAATTTAAATAATTTACATTGATATTACTTTACCCTTATTCATAAAACTTACAACAGGTTTATAAAGCAAATTTTGTATGGAAATTTTCATTATAAACCTGTGGTAAGTTTTTATGAATAAGGGGAAACCCCTTAGATTTTAGTAATTACTATTCAAACTTAAGGTCTTTTTTTAAATTTTATTTCAATATTTCTTTATTGAAAATTAAAATTTTTTTAAAAAAGACATTAAGCTTAAATAATTACTAAAATTTAAATATTTGAAACTAAATTATTTATACCTATTTGTCAATTTTTTTTACTTTTCAGAATTTTCAAAAATGTCCACATTGCGGAAATGCACTTAAAGTGCAAATCAAAAGAGGTGGGCCTTACCATAGCGCAATGGCGCAATATCCCTACCAGGCGCCGTATATGGGGATGGGGTATCAGGCCACAATGCAGCCATCACCACCTGTGATGATGTCACTGGTGCAGCCACAGGTGCAGCCGCAGGTGCAGCCACAGGTGCAGACTCTGGGCCAGCCACAAGTTTAATAAATATAATAATATTTTATAATAAAATTTTTTTTTTATATAATTTTTTATTTTTTTTATTTAAATAATTTTTTATTTTTTTTATTTAAATAATTTTTTATTTTTTTTTATACATGTCATTTTTTATTTTTTTTTTATATAATTTTCATTTTTTTATTTGTATTGTATTTTTTTTTTTGTTTAATTTTAATAAAATAAGATTTTTAAAAATTGTGTTTTTTATTATCAGGCATGTCACAGAAATCGATCGCGGAATGGTTTCAATTCCGTATTCGCAAATCGATCGTTTTTACTTTGCGTTCTCTAGATTCCGATCGATTTTGTTTATTCCCAAAAAAATTTTAAATCTCGTTTTTTAACTTAAATGTGGTAAAGTTGTGTAACCAAAACAAAAAAATATGATTTTTGTAATAAAAAGTATAGAACAAAAAGAACGCTAACAAGTAAATTTTAAAGAAAAGTGAACAAAATTTTTTAAAAAGCCTGGAATTTCAATTGTTGTTGTTTTAAATGAACAAACGCAGTTGAAAAGCTACGCAGAAGAAATCTAAGGGAAGCATCTGATCCTCTGTCATATTCCAGTGTGTAAATATTTTTAACTTTTGTAAATTTTTGACAAAAGTTTTCTTGTTGCTGACACCAACTTTGAAATTTTTAACATTTTAATGAGATAATTAAAAAAACAATGAAATAATAAAATTAATTATTTAATCGTCATTATAAATTAGTAGTATGAGTTTTTTCAGTATAAAATCATAAAAAATAACAATTCCACTTTAGAAATCTAAAGTGGTTTCATTCCGAAAAAACGCATTTTTCGATTTCAAAAGACTAAACAAACAAATCATCAAAAGGGTACTATTTATCAATAATTTGGCACATAGTTCTTTAATTGTTCAATTATTACCAAATTTGTTTAGTTATTTTTTATTTACGTAAAGGATTTTTGTGTTTTTTTTTATTTAAAACAATTTTTGATAAAATACTGCCGTTTCTAATTGCGCCGCAAAATTATTCCATCTTTAAATTTGCGAGTTAAACAATATATACATAAATTTAAACTAACTTTAAAAGAAAAAATATAAAAAAAGAAAATAAAAAATACTAAACTAATAAAAAACGTTATTTATTATTTAACCAAGTAAAAGTAAAGCAAAGCAAAAAATATCCTTAACTGTCATAAAACTAAAATTAAAAACATTTTTTTTTAATTTTTATTACTTTCTAATATTTAATTTAAATTATTTTCGGTTTAATTTTATTAATTGAAAATTAAAAAAAATAAAACAAAATATTACAAAAAAATAAAATTAATTTTTATAAACTTAAAAAATTAGTATGAGATCATGCGCTATCCACTGAATCATCGAATATTCGAGGTTTGTTGTAATTCTAAATTCTCTTGCAAACGATCTTGAGAGAAATTTATATAAGTTTGCTTTTGCTGCGATGTGGCTGGGAAATAATGTCCGCCATTGTGTTCTAGGATTTCGACATTTTTAAAATGATTAGCCATTTCTTGACTCATTTCTTTGGGTATGATTTCATCGGATAAACCATAGACATGTAGTGTGGGAATGATAATCGATTCTTCGTATGCGCTTTTATGCATTAAACTCCCGGATAGGAAGCCAGAGTATGGCAAATTCCAAAAAAAAAAATGTTTACTTTTTCTATAGAAGCAAAATACGGAATTAATTCCACTTCCGAACGGAATTAAATTCCGTGACATGGCTATATATTATACTACCTAAAATCTTAAATGGATCAAATGTATTTTGATGTTAAAGAAAACAAAAATTAACAAGCCAGATAGAACATCAAAATCTTTAATAAACAAAACCAATAAGAAATGTATTTTCAGTTTTTTTGTATGATGTTATGTAAAGTTCTAGTTTAGAGAAAAAATTATGAAAATCTGTGATAACCCACTGTAACATTCCCACTAAAAGTGAATATTTATAGGAAACATTTTTAATTATTTCTATATGCACGTTAAACAAGTAAGAAAGTATAGTCGGTCAAGCCCGACCATATAATACCCTACAACTAGTATATCTAAATATAAAACAGTTTTTCAGAAATAGATATCACCTATTTTGGACCAAAATTCAGTGTATGATTTCTTTGAATATAAATATTATGTGTTAAACTTTATCTCGATATAAATACTTTTAAAAGATCTATGGAGGGTAAAGTGAATTACAGAGAGGGTCTTATATGGGAATTTCGACTAATTATGGGCCGACCATTATAAAATTAGTGGGTCGATTATGTATAGCAACCAAACTGGAGGTGGGTTGCCAATAGGAAACGCAACTGACATGCAAGTTGTTATTAGGCAACTTTCGTGTTTAATCTGGGGCAAATTACCGCATTCGATATCGAGTAAAATTGATCGTAATTTTCTTATTTGAGATTATGGCATTCGATATCGAGCAAGAAATTTAGTACATTTTATCATAATTTCGATATCGAAATCATTTTTCGATACGATAGCTCATTCGATCACGAATGCGATAATTTGTTTTTCGAATTATCGAGTAGAAAACAAACATTTATATGTTAAAAATATAAATAGTTTAACAACAAAATAACTAACATTTAAAATTTGCCACTTAAAAAATCAAAGCAACCACAAATTCTCGGTTACCATGTTCGGCAACTGAAGTTAACAGCTTACAGTTGTTAGTTGCCATCTGCAATATGTTTTTGGCAACTGTCAACTCCACTGAGGTTCGGTTGCCATTCGTAATAGACCCATAGGTGTCATTATTTCTGTATATAAGAAACAGAATATAATTGATTACCAACATTTTTAAGAAATTTATGACCGTTAAAGTGATTTTTGGAAGTGGGCCTTATATGGGAGCTACGACTAATTATGGACATATTTTTATTATTGGTAAAAGAAGAACTCTTATTCACCCCTATCGTGAATAAAAATTCCACACATTTTCACATTTAAATTCAATGTTAAAAAAATAAAAAGGAACAAATTTAATGTGGAATTTTTATTCACGATAGGGGTGATTAAGACACACTAACGCCACTCTACTTGTCAAGAGCAGTATTAGTCTTAGTAGCAATAACGCATTATTCGCCGCAAGACTTGAGAACTGTACACTGTAAAGAAACGTTGCAAGAATACATGTGTTTGCTCGACAAAATAATACCCAAATTTCTCAAGTTTTCTTCGATAAATTATCAGCCATGTCACAGAATTTAATTCCATTCGGAAGTAGAATTAATTCCGTATTTTTCTTCTATAGAAAAAGTAAAATGTAAAAATTTTTCGAAATGGAACCACTTTTAATTTGCTATGTGGAATTATATTTTTAAGAATTTCTTGGTTTCATTTCGAAAAAAATTTTACGTTTTACTTTTTCTATAGAAGAAAAATACGGAATTAAATTCAGTGACAGCTGTATAATTGTAGTTTCTTACAAAACTGAAGCGTTGATAGTTTTAAATAAAACACATATTTTATTTATAACTAGCGGACTCGGGGAACTTTGTCTCGCCCCAATTTTAAGCCTTCAGACAAACTTTAGAGTAATAATATAATACAACAGAAATAATTTCACACATAATTTCGTACAAAAAAAATCAATTTTACGACTTTTCCGGAAGGATTTTCCAAAATTTTCTTCCGTAAAAACCTTCTTCTCGAAAATGCGAACAACTGACAAAACATTTTACAGAAATCGGCCCAGCCGTTCTCATTTTATGAATTACTATACATTTTTTACACCATTTTTATTTATCGTTAACCTAATACGAAAAGGCCCCAACTCATAATTTTTCGAAATCGATATTTTTACATATTTCGATAAACTGTTACTACACACCTCCTCCAAAAAAATCAGATGAATTCGGAAAAATACCGAAGTTATAGCCTAAAAAAGAAAAGCCCTAACTAACATTTTGTATTAATATTGCATCTTTTTTATTTAGTTTTTTTTCTCCTCCTGTAAACTATGAAAAACATGAGTTAGGGCCTTTTCGTATTAAGTTAACGATATACAGATTATGTTTACTCTAATATTTGTTTAAAATTTAAAATAATTTATTTAAAAAGTTATTGATTTATGGTTTTTTTATTTGCTTTAATTTAAATCTGTTTATACACTGAAATTGTATTTATAATGTGTTTGCTTGTGTGTATGTATTTTGTTACAATTCTTACATTTCAGTATTTTAGTTAAATTTCGTTATTATTAAACATATATAACTTTGAAGTTATTTTTTCTTTTAGTTAATTTGTGTTTAGCTTTCGTTTAATAATTGTATTTTGCATATATATATATATATATATATATATATATATATATATATATATATATAACATATATAATATAATACGATTGTTATGCTTTGAATATTTATTTAGCTTAAAATCTAGATGATTTTCAAAATTAAAACATAAGGATTGTTATTGTTGCGTTAAGTACCTAGTTGTTAAATTTTGGTTTTTTTTATTATTACTGTTTGTAAATGTTTTTCTTTTTTTTTTCATAAAAAATACCTATTAATTAAATCATTACAAAATGTTTACTTTTGTTTTGTTTTTAAATGGTGGTGGTGGATATTTAAATAAAATGTTAAAATTTTCAAAGTTGGTGTCAGCAACAAGAAAACTTTTGTCGTTTTCAGATGCATCCCTTAAATTTCTTCTTTGTAGCTTTTCAACTGCGTTTTGATGTCTTTGTTCATTTAAAACAGCAACAATTTAAATTTCGGGCATTTTTGAAAAATTTTGTTCACTTTTATTTAAAATTTCTTTGTTAGCGCTTTTCTGTTCGCTTTTATTATACTTTTCTTTACAAAAATCAAATTTGTTTGTTTTGGTTACACAACGATACCATATGACCGGTAAACCCCAATTTCGGGAGGACATTTGTATGGGGGCTGGTGAAATAATGGACCGATTTCCACCAGTTTCAATCCCATCCATCCTCGGGCCGAAAAATATCACGTACCAAATTTTATCGATAAACAATTTTTAATAAGTGATCAATAAAACCATAAAAACATGACATTTGCAAAAGTATTTTAATACCCTACACCACCATAGCGGGGAGGGATATTGGATTTGTGCATATGTTTGTAATGCCCAGAAATATTGGTCCAACACCCACCTTAAAGTATACCGATCGGCTAAGAATCACTTTCTGACTCGATCTAACGATGTCCGTCTGGCTGGCTGGATGTCCATGGAAAGCTTGTGCGCAGAGTATAGGTCGCAATTTTGAAGATATTTCCATAAAACTTGGTACGTGATATTTTTTCGGCCCAAGGATGGATGGGATTGAAACTGGTGGAAATCGGTCCATTAGGTTCAGTAGTAAAAGACTCGGCCAATTCTTCGGGTGAATGTACAAAGTTTCTGCCTTCGTTAACTGAAATTTAATACGATATTTATATTGTGAGTTACATAATTGTATTTGTACTTACATTTTGGATTGAAAACTCTTCCCAAAGCATGTATCATTGTACTGATTCAGCACGTCCGACGGATTTTAGTGTACTCTGACCGTTTCTCTTTCTTGAAGTTTTGGATTCTTCTACCGTTCCCACACGTTTCGTTAATAAACATGGTGCTCCTTTCAATGATTGCTTGTTGCTCTTTATGATGTATGGCCAACTCTTCGCTTGTTACTGGGGCAAAGCCATCAATCCAATTTTTATTGAGATTTGTACATCAGCATTTGTTGTTCTCTCTGGGAATGTGGATGCAGAATTGCTGCAATCATCTTCAGCATACAAATCAACTGGTTTCGTAGTGGACTCTTTCCTTGTAGGCTTTGGTATATCGTCTTTTGATATTTTAGGTTTTGGTAAATTGTTTTCCAGATGTGAGAGTTGGGAAAACGTACAGTTTACCAAAGTTTTCTTCAAAAATTATAGCTTAATATTCACGTCTTAATCTATGATATTCCCCCTAGTAGAAGCTTCTGGAATCTCTAAGTTTCAAGAAAATAATTAAATGCCGCCATTTCTTTATTTTGTTCTAAAACTTGGCATTACTTTTATATTAATGAAAACTGTGTTGCCACACAGTTGGATAACATTAGTTAAAAAATATTGCGTTAACTCAATCGTTTTTATACAACATTTAAATTTTAGATTGTATTTCAGAAGTTTCTAATTTCCCTTCAGAAATATTTAATTATATTTCAGATTCTTAAATTTTTATTTTAGAAGAATTTATTTTTGAAATTTAATTTTATAAATCAGAATTTTTTATTTATATTTAAAATTTTAAAATTATTATTATTTAACTGATTGTTCGACATATTTATTTATTAAACAATTATAATTTATTATTTAATAGTTTCTTTTTACAAGCAATTAGGTCATTTTAATTTTATATAAAAATATTTGATTTATATCCAATATTTCGCTATCACAATGGATAGCTTCTTCAGGGATAATATATAAACTTATATAAAAAAAAGGTCAAATAAACGAACTAAATATCATAATTTATTTTTCGAAATTATTTTTATTGTTTATTTTAAAATTATTTCATATGTATGAATAACTTGAAATTATATATGAATAATAAAATAACATATTTTATTGAATTTTCTTTTCAGGTAAGTACTTTTAGAGCATTTATTATTTACTTTATTTTTAATAATTATTTAAATAAGTTTTTCAATTCTAATTTTGCGTTCAGCAACACTAATATCTTTTCTTTTAGCCATTTCTTACAATTCGATACAAAAAATGCTCAAAATCACTTTAATTGTGTTCACAATGAGTTCAAATTGGAAATGGATTCAAGTAATAATTCTAACCGAAATGAAACAGTTTTAAAGTACCGTTAATTTTTATGTAATTATAAGAAACAAAATACATGCAAATAAACTATGTATAAGGTCAGAATAAAAAAATACTGGCAACATATCAATTTAGAATGATTGACTGTTCTTCTTCTTTTTATGGGCATGGGAGAGGATTTTCGGCTTTCAACAAACTTTTCTAACAAACTTTTAATCACTTATACGATATTTTTAATTTATGTAGGTATTTAAATATTTTATATAAAATTTGATTAAAAATAATAAAATAAAATTAAAATAACAATCTTTAAACTTATATAATAAAAATATTTTATGTCATAAAACACTCAAATATTTAGCGTTTTATAGTCCCCCAAATAGTTGGAGTGACTTGTATGAAATTAGTTTTTGAAAAATTTTGTTCGAACAGCTATCAATACAGACAAAAACCAAGTATGAGGAAATATAGCCAAGACCTTCCTCTATTAGGTCCCGCTTGTAGAATTTTGGCACAAGTCCCCATTTTTGGTCTATAGTCCCCCAAACAGTTTGAGTGACTTGTATGAAATTAGTTTTTGAAAAATTTTGTTCGAACAGCTATCAATACAGACAAAAACCAAGTATGAGGAAATATAGCCAAGACCTTCCTCTATTAGGTCCCGCTTGTAGAATTTTGGCACAAGTCCCCATTTTTGGTCTATAGTCCCCCAAACAGTTTGAGTGACTTGTATGAAATTAGTTTTTGAAAAATTTTGTTCGAACAGCTATCAATACAGACAAAAACCAAGTATGAGGAAATATAGCCAAGACCTTCCTCTATTAGGTCCCGCTTGTAGAATTTTGGCACAAGTCCCCATTTTTGGTCTATAGTCCCCCAAACAGTTTGAGTGACTTGTATGAAATTAGTTTTTGAAAAATTTTGTTCGAACAGCTATCAATACAGACAAAAACCAAGTATGAGGAAATATAGCCAAGACCTTCCTCTATTAGGTCCCGCTTGTAGAATTTTGGCACAAGTCCCCATTTTTGGTCTATAGTCCCCCAAACAGTTTGAGTGACTTGTATGAAATTAGTTTTTGAAAAATTTTGTTCGAACAGCTATCAATACAGACAAAAACCAAGTATGAGGAAATATAGCCAAGACCTTCCTCTATTAGGTCCCGCTTGTAGAATTTTGGCACAAGTCCCCATTTTTGGTCTATAGTCCCCCAAATAGTTGGAGTGACTTGTATGAAATTAGTTTTTGAAAAATTTTGTTCGAACAGCTATCAATACAGACAAAAACCAAGTATGAGGAAATATAGCCAAGACCTTCCTCTATTAGGTCCCGCTTGTAGAATTTTGGCACAAGTCCCCATTTTTGGTCTATAGTCCCCCAAACAGTTTGAGTGACTTGTATGAAATTAGTTTTTGAAAAATTTTGTTCGAACAGCTATCAATACAGACAAAAACCAAGTATGAGGAAATATAGCCAAGACCTTCCTCTATTAGGTCCCGCTTGTAGAATTTTGGCACAAGTCCCCATTTTTGGTCTATAGTCCCCCAAATAGTTGGAGTGACTTGTATGAAATTAGTTTTTGAAAAATTTTGTTCGAACAGCTATCAATACAGACAAAAACCAAGTATGAGGAAATATAGCCAAGACCTTCCTCTATTAGGTCCCGCTTGTAGAATTTTGGCACAAGTCCCCATTTTTGGTCTATAGTCCCCCAAACAGTTTGAGTGACTTGTATGAAATTAGTTTTTGAAAAATTTTGTTCGAACAGCTATCAATACAGACAAAAACCAAGTATGAGGAAATATAGCCAAGACCTTCCTCTATTAGGTCCCGCTTGTAGAATTTTGGCACAAGTCCCCATTTTTGGTCTATAGTCCCCCAAACAGTTTGAGTGACTTGTATGAAATTAGTTTTTGAAAAATTTTGTTCGAACAGCTATCAATACAGACAAAAACCAAGTATGAGGAAATATAGCCAAGACCTTCCTCTATTAGGTCCCGCTTGTAGAATTTTGGCACAAGTCCCCATTTTTGGTCTATAGTCCCCCAAATAGTTGGAGTGACTTGTATGAAATTAGTTTTTGAAAAATTTTGTTCGAACAGCTATCAATACAGACAAAAACCAAGTATGAGGAAATATAGCCAAGACCTTCCTCTATTAGGTCCCGCTTATGGAATTTTGGCACAAGTCCCCATTTTTGGTCTATAGTCCCCCAAATAGTTTGAGTGACTTGTATGAAATTAGTTTTTGAAAAATTTTGTTCGAACAGCTATCAATACAGACAAAAACCAAGTATGAGGAAATATAGCCAAGACCTTCCTCTATTAGGTCCCGCTTGTAGAATTTTGGCACAAGTCCCCATTTTTGGTCTATAGTCCCCCAAATAGTTGGAGTGACTTGTATGAAATTAGTTTTTGAAAAATTTTGTTCGAACAGCTATCAATACAGACAAAAACCAAGTATGAGGAAATATAGCCAAGACCTTCCTCTATTAGGTCCCGCTTATGGAATTTTGGCACAAGTCCCCATTTTTGGTCTATAGTCCCCCAAATAGTTTGAGTGACTTGTATGAAATTAGTTTTTGAAAAATTTTGTTCGAACAGCTATCAATACAGACAAAAACCAAGTATGAGGAAATATAGCCAAGACCTTCCTCTATTAGGTCCCGCTTGTAGAATTTTGGCACAAGTCCCCATTTTTGGTCTATAGTCCCCCAAACAGTTTGAGTGACTTGTATGAAATTAGTTTTTGAAAAATTTTGTTCGAACAGCTATCAATACAGACAAAAACCAAGTATGAGGAAATATAGCCAAGACCTTCCTCTATTAGGTCCCGCTTGTAGAATTTTGGCACAAGTCCCCATTTTTGGTCTATAGTCCCCCAAACAGTTTGAGTGACTTGTATGAAATTAGTTTTTGAAAAATTTTGTTCGAACAGCTATCAATACAGACAAAAACCAAGTATGAGGAAATATAGCCAAGACCTTCCTCTATTAGGTCCCGCTTGTAGAATTTTGGCACAAGTCCCCATTTTTGGTCTATAGTCCCCCAAATAGTTGGAGTGACTTGTATGAAATTAGTTTTTGAAAAATTTTGTTCGAACAGCTATCAATACAGACAAAAACCAAGTATGAGGAAATATAGCCAAGACCTTCCTCTATTAGGTCCCGCTTATGGAATTTTGGCACAAGTCCCCATTTTTGGTCTATAGTCCCCCAAATAGTTTGAGTGACTTGTATGAAATTAGTTTTTGAAAAATTTTGTTCGAACAGCTATCAATACAGACAAAAACCAAGTATGAGGAAATATAGCCAAGACCTTCCTCTATTAGGTCCCGCTTGTAGAATTTTGGCACAAGTCCCCATTTTTGGTCTATAGTCCCCCAAACAGTTTGAGTGACTTGTATGAAATTAGTTTTTGAAAAATTTTGTTCGAACAGCTATCAATACAGACAAAAACCAAGTATGAGGAAATATAGCCAAGACCTTCCTCTATTAGGTCCCGCTTGTAGAATTTTGGCACAAGTCCCCATTTTTGGTCTATAGTCCCCCAAACAGTTTGAGTGACTTGTATGAAATTAGTTTTTGAAAAATTTTGTTCGAACAGCTATCAATACAGACAAAAACCAAGTATGAGGAAATATAGCCAAGACCTTCCTCTATTAGGTCCCGCTTGTAGAATTTTGGCACAAGTCCCCATTTTTGGTCTATAGTCCCCCAAACAGTTTGAGTGACTTGTATGAAATTAGTTTTTGAAAAATTTTGTTCGAACAGCTATCAATACAGACAAAAACCAAGTATGAGGAAATATAGCCAAGACCTTCCTCTATTAGGTCCCGCTTGTAGAATTTTGGCACAAGTCCCCATTTTTGGTCTATAGTCCCCCAAACAGTTTGAGTGACTTGTATGAAATTAGTTTTTGAAAAATTTTGTTCGAACAGCTATCAATACAGACAAAAACCAAGTATGAGGAAATATAGCCAAGACCTTCCTCTATTAGGTCCCGCTTGTAGAATTTTGGCACAAGTCCCCATTTTTGGTCTATAGTCCCCCAAACAGTTTGAGTGACTTGTATGAAATTAGTTTTTGAAAAATTTTGTTCGAACAGCTATCAATACAGACAAAAACCAAGTATGAGGAAATATAGCCAAGACCTTCCTCTATTAGGTCCCGCTTGTAGAATTTTGGCACAAGTCCCCATTTTTGGTCTATAGTCCCCCAAACAGTTTGAGTGACTTGTATGAAATTAGTTTTTGAAAAATTTTGTTCGAACAGCTATCAATACAGACAAAAACCAAGTATGAGGAAATATAGCCAAGACCTTCCTCTATTAGGTCCCGCTTGTAGAATTTTGGCACAAGTCCCCATTTTTGGTCTATAGTCCCCCAAACAGTTTTAGTGACTTGTATGAAATTAGTTTTTGAAAAATTTTGTTCGAACAGCTATCAATACAGACAAAAACCAAGTATGAGGAAATATAGCCAAGACCTTCCTCTATTAGGTCCCGCTTGTAGAATTTTGGCACAAGTCCCCATTTTTGGTCTATAGTCCCCCAAATAGTTTGAGTGACTTGTATGAAATTAGTTTTTGAAAAATTTTGTTCGAACAGCTATCAATACAGACAAAAACCAAGTATGAGGAAATATAGCCAAGACCTTCCTCTACTAGGTCCCGCTTGTAGAATTTTGGCACAAGTCCCCATTTTTGGTCTATAGTCCCCCAAATAGTTTGAGTGACTTGTATGAAATTAGTTTTTGAAAAATTTTGTTCGAACAGCTATCAATACAGACAAAAACCAAGTATGAGGAAATATAGCCAAGACCTTCCTCTATTAGGTCCCGCTTGTAGAATTTTGGCACAAGTCCCCATTTTTGGTCTATAGTCCCCCAAATAGTTTGAGTGACTTGTATGAAATTAGTTTTTGAAAAATTTTGTTCGAACAGCTATCAATACAGACAAAAACCAAGTATGAGGAAATATAGCCAAGACCTTCCTCTATTAGGTCCCGCTTGTAGAATTTTGGCACAAGTCCCCATTTTTGGTCTATAGTCCCCCAAATAGTTTGAGTGACTTGTATGAAATTAGTTTTTGAAAAATTTTGTTCGAACAGCTATCAATACAGACAAAAACCAAGTATGAGGAAATATAGCCAAGACCTTCCTCTATTAGACTCCGTTTTTAGAATTTTGGCACAGGTCTCCAATTTGGCCTAATAGGCCAAACATTAGATCGAGTGATTTTTTCATATGTTTTAATTCATTTGCTTAAAAAGCGCTTAATATTTGAGTGTTTTATGACAACATATTTTTATTATACAAATCAAAAAATTGTTATTTTAATTTTATTTTATTATATTTAATAAAATTTTATATAAAATATTTAAATAAATTAAAAATAACGTATAAGTGACTAAAAGTTTGTTAGAAAAGTTTGTTGAAAGCCGAAAATCCTCTCCCATGCACATAAAAAGAAGAAGAACAGTCACTCATTGTAAATTGGTATGTTGCCATATAAATTTATAGAAATTATGTATTAAAGTCATTATTCATACTTGGCAGCACTAAAAATTCGGCCTTTAAAGCAGAAACCACTCATTTGTTCTCTGTAAATTATTCTGAGAGAGCATTTTTTATTTACTCTCTCTGAAAAATGAGTGAAATTAAAAAAGTTTGTTCAAAAAGTTTGTTAAGTTCACGGGTATCAAAAAAATACATAGATGACAGCACCTGTTAAAAATGACAACGGAAATCTCCAAAAATTCCCATATTTTTTTTTCAAGTTCGTTTAAAAACAACGAACCAAACCGGTTTCTTCTTTCTTAATTTTTGCAGCAAGCCAGCCACCAGCCACTACGGAAGATGACGATGTATAAAAATCGTGGTGAGTTTTTTCCACATATACCGTTATTCGAAAATTTTCAATGTCATTGAAAATTTGTAAACGTAAAAATAGGCAATGAGGCTTTTTTAAAATTTTACGGGGTGGTTGCTAAATTAGCTAACAAATACATATATAAAGAGAAAAGAAAGAAACACTCGCCACTTGTAAAAATGGTCCTGGCGATATACATATATAATTTGAAAGCGACTTTTCAGCATATAATATTTATTCATATATTTTAAAAATTTAGTCAATGAATTATATATTTTTTTTATTTATTTATTTCAAGTAATATATACAAGCTTTACTAGGCTAATAAATTTATTAAATTTTTTTAACGCCTTATGCAAAACAACTTAAAAACAGGCTCTGTTAAGCAAAACAGATATGCCTTAAAGTATATCATGCAAAAACAACTTTTACACGTCTTGAAGCATATAGGAATTTTTGGAGAAAATTTTGCATCTTCTCTCTAAAAAGGTGCTGCCTGCATATGTATTTTTGTTATAATTTCCACAAACTAAAAACTAACTACAACTCTGTCAGTGATGCTATTATTTCACAGTATGGCAGCTACTATACTACCTTTATTTACTTTTTTCGAATTTTTTTTGCCATTCTTTTTGTGCACTTTCTTCTGATCAATTTCGCAAAAAGAAGGAATTGAGTGTTCATTATTGTAAATTTATATTTCTGGTGAAACAATCGGTAAATTTTAATTGACCTTTGTTAAATTATAAGTAATAACTAGTAATTAATAGAATAGTGGATTAATTTAAAGCAAAAACTACAGAGTTTAGCTGGATAATTTAAAATATTCTAAAATAAAAAGTGATGCAAAAAACGGAAAATAATTTGCAAAGAAAATGATAAAACCAATACACGTTTATGCAAAAATATACATTTTTTTTAAATAAAAAACATCTAATTTATAAAAGCGTTTTAATAGTTTTTTCTGTGTATTCCTACAAATCTCCGTTTTAGTTATTTTTATATAAAATTGCATTAAACAAAATATTGATTTTTCTCACAGAAATTAGTTTTTCAACAGCAAATTTTTAGCTAACAAAAATCAAATAACTAAAAATAAATAATAACTAAAACTAACCTTCAAATAATTTGAAATATCAATAATAGCTTCATTTTTCAATATTTAAACTGTAGTTTATGCAAATTTTCTATGAATAAAATGCCAATGACTTTCACTTTTATGACAAAAAACCAAAAAAAAGTGTTAAAATAATTCATGTATGTATTTAGTTGTGTATTTTTTGCGTTTCTCTCGTTTCTGTGTTTTTTGTGTTTACATAAATTTCTTGTACACATTTCTTTTCTATGACGTGTTCATGTATAGTTTAGTATCCCTTTTAACATATATTTTCGCTGTTATTTATTTGTGAGGAATAAAAAATATGAAAATTATGTGAATAATTTTGGTTACATGAAACTGTGCTAATTACTATACTAATCCAATCAGAATTCGTACGGCAGTACAGCAGGTGAATTACGTGAGCCATACGAATAGTTTTTTTTTTAGTATAATCGTTTCATGTTTTTGGAACAACTCCAGTGCAAATTACTAAATTATAGTCCACTACGACTATAATTGATATTTTTTGGCTCCGTATAGACCATCTTTAAAATAATCCAGTGTTGAAATCTTATACCTATCTAATCTACAATTTATTTGCTATCATCTCGAAAGCGTGATCCATTCAATGTATATGCATTTTCAGACGAATTTTATAGATAAAAAGTAAACCATTCGCGGCTCCAGATCACAACAGCATGCAAAGGCTTCTCAACAATTGCTCTTTTCATTTTTAAAACCCTCTGTTAAAAACAATGTTATTAAGCTTTGACCTTCAACGTTTTGAGTAGCGGTCAGGCTAATGTATACATACAGTGGTAATCATATACATAATTAAAATATTCATGAGAACAGTAACTTACTTTATTTATTTTTTATTTATAAAAATATGAAAAATTTTTTTACTACTAAAGGTGCGGTCACATTTGGAAAATATTTACTCAAAAAAGCGTAACCACTTGTTTTAGCACAAATTTTCTTCAGCGAATGTATTTTCTAATATATTTTTAAATAAATGTTGATCCATTTTTTTAACAAATTTTGGCTATTGGCCCAATCACTTGCCAATAAATCGCACCCCAAACAATTACATTACCACCGCCATCATATCCCCAGTGGCAAAACTTTGATTCATCACTTCAAAGTATTTTTTTTTAACTTATCATTTTGATGCCTTGAACGAAGAAAATTTTATTAAGCCTTCGTCTTATTGTTTTAGATGAACCTTCAATACCATGTAATAACTGCACTTCAACTTTTATTTGCCTGGAAGGTTTAAATGGATCAGCGTGAGAATTTTTTTTTACAATTCTAGTTGATCTTCACGTTTGTATATTTTTCGCTATTTGGGAGCTCTTGCAACATTTGTAGTTATCCCATATGTATTTAAACGATTTATGGCGTTTCACCAAAGGTGTTTAGGTTATTAATAAGTTTTCTTTCTTATTCGAAACAAGTTGGTGCTTTACCCATACCCAACAATGTGAAACTTCATAATTTTGTATTAAAACACTGTTGTACAATTTTTGGGGAAGAATTTACAAATATCCCTGTCGGCAACTCAGTTAGCTTTAAATGTATTTTAAACTAACTTTTTCGCAATTAGTTGTGGTTGATGCCTGGATTCCTTTTAATGCATTTAACTGACTATTTTAACATGGCGATGTCCTAGGAAGTAGTCATTTGACCGACTCTGCATTACTTTACAAATAACTTAAAGTTAGTTACTTAAAAATCAACTATAAATCATCTAATAATCAGCTAACTTAAAGTTAGTGTTTTTGAAGTTAGCTTAAAGTTTACTGTTGTATAGGTAACTATAAATTATTTACTTTTCAACTAGCTATAAGCTGTCTTTATTAAGGTAGCTATGATTTAACTTGTTTTCAGTTGACTATAAGTTACCTCGTTCATAGCTAGCTATAAAGAAGCTGGTTTTATGTTAGCGCCTAGTTAGCTTTTTTTTAGTTAAATTTTCATTATATAAAGTAATGAATCACTTACCATCAATATGGCACAACGCTGGACCTGATATACAAACAATAAAGTTATATGTATATTAGGATCAATATAATTTTGAGTGAATGGCTTAGTTTCATCAACAATAAAATAGAAATAAAAAAACCTTTAAAAATTATTTTGTTTATTATTTGTTATTATTAAGATATGTAATTATTATAATTTGGTCCTTAAATTTAGTACAAAGGCACTTTATGAAATTCAGAAATACTAACAAAAATAAAAAAAAAAAAAAAAAAAAAAAAAACAAACTAAAAACATATCTCTAGTATTAACAAAAATAAAATAAAAATAATGGGGGTTTCAATAAAAGTCCACTCTAAATTTGGCCGGGGATGGCCAAATCTCTTAAGTTTTCTTTTAATGTTTTTTTTTAGCTTCATTAGAGTTATAAGCACTAGCACATTCCACATCACATGATCAGAAGAACAGGTGGATTTAGATGTACCATCTACTTCTTCATTTTTGGCAAAAAGTTTCTTTTTCTCTTCTTTTTTAAATAACCTTCTCAAGTGTCTTTTATTTGAGATTCTTATTTCTTTACGAGGAACACAAATCTTCAATATAGTTTTCGACCTTTTTAATTATATATGTATGTATATTGTGTATTTGATTTTGAGCTTGAGGTCTCTTCTTATATTTTAAATCTGTTGATCATCAACAGATTTTAGAAAAGTTAAATAAAATTTTCCTGAAGAAAAAGAGATCTCAAGCTCAAAACCAAATACACAATATACCTATAGGAAAACAAATTTTGAATAACCAACAAACACTTAACACTTTTTCTTATTTAATTTAACTTTTAATTTATCACTTTTATTTTCCACTTTGATATATCAAGAATAACTTCAGCCGTCGAATAAAAATTTGTTGACAACTTTAAATCGTCTTATTAAGTAACACGCGAAAACAAGAAAAAAGTAAAGAAACAAAATTAGTCAACAACAAAAACATAACGACAGAAATAGTAAAATTTTGAACTTGGGTCAACTCTGCATTACTTTGTAGTTAGCTTATAGTCACCCAATCAAAAGTGTATAATAAATTTACTTTTTTTGTAGTCGACTACCAAACTGCTTGCAGGGATGCTATTTAAAACTAATATTAAAAGGAAGTTGAAAATGTTTTAATTATGTGTACACCAAGCAAAACGTATTACCGCAAAATAACGCATTATTCTACAAAATAAATTGATAATAGATAGAAATAACTGAGGAATTAAAAGCGTAAGACTTAAAACAGAAAATTATTGTGAAAAAGTACCGTTAAAATTGCAAAATTAAGTGAGTCGTACGATTGTTAATTTTTAATACCCATTTCGAAAAAAAATGATGAAATGACAACATCAACAAAAAACAATCATAAAATACATCATATAATAATACGTTAAACTAACATTTGCATTACAAAAAGTAAACAAAAACTTAAAACGTATACATACATAATCTAAACACGAAGAACAATTCGTTAGGCGGTATGTGTAAAATCAACTTTGTATGTATGCATATTAATCATAAATATGAATATACCATACATACAAACAATTTCACCGGCTTGTTTTTTTTTAGTTTCGCAAACTACGAGGTAACATCATCCGATGAACCCGGCACAAACTATTGGTTCGTTTTTGTGTTTTACTTTGCCTCCACATAATTACCAACGCAATCATTGTATAACTGTAAAGGAGAGAAATAAAAAAATTAATTTAAAGTTTGTATGTACCCTGCGGTTAAAATACCCATTACTTAATCGCTGATGTCAGTAATATTTAGTAGCAATCAGTACTTAGCTGTCGCTTATATTTCTGCTTACATTTACACACGAGTGTCATAGGCTGCTTAATTAGTGCGCTCTCGCTTAAAATGTAAGTGGTGTTCTAAGCGAGCTTGATGGCACGTCAATAAATTCAGGCAAATTAAATTGTAATGTACCTATGTCGTTTACTGTCGGATTTACAATTGTAAGTGAGGTGGTACCAGTAATCCTGATGATTTTATAATTGAAAGTCTAATGCAAGTTTATTTAAAAGAATGCCTTACTTAAAAAAATAATAATAATACAAATAAATAAATAAATTTCACTTTAGGGATTAAGGCACATAAAAAAAACTTAAACTAAGTATTACAACCATGGTGCAACTATACAAGGTGAGTGCAGTAGCCCAGCTGACTGACTTTGTTTGCAAATTACTTATGTCAAAAGTAATACTTTTTCATGTATTTTTGACAGTAGTACATTATTTTACACAAACAAAATGCCTGTTGTTTCTGTTTTGTGTTGTATTTGTTGTCGATTTTGCACCATGATTACAACCTAAATTTTTAACTTGATTTAAATTTGGAATTAAAAACATTTTGAGTTTTCCTATTTATTATTTGAATCATTTGCTTCAATATTGTCATTAATCAAAAAACGGGATTTTAGGAAAATAAAGTAAAGAAATTAGGTTTTTTGTCTTATGAAAATCTTGCTACAAATTAGAGATATTCTTCGTTTTATTTTTAATTAAATTTTTCTTTATGCCTTTAAAGTAACATCAATATAGTGATACACATTTCTTGTTTTTTTTTTTTTATATTTTTCTAAAGCCGCTATAATAGTATTTTTTTGTCTTTGCATTTATGTGCATTAACACACTAATTCGTCACTTACATTCTAATCGGAGTTTTAATTAGTAGAAATATAATTCATAAATTTTTTTAACATAAACCCACTAACTAACACTCCGCTTATATTGTGATCGAAGTTATAATTAGTAGGTGATATTTATTAGATTACACATCATATACATATGTATAACATTCTAAATTCTTAAATCGCTCGCTTAGAATGTTATACTGATGTCATCGATTATAATATAGGTACTTAGTTCCATTTACCGCTGGGTACTTACATATTTATGTACATACGTATTAATTTAATAACTTGTTTTTATTTTAACATTTAATCAAAATGCATAATATTGAGCATAGGATCACATCAAAGAGAATTCAAGGGAGAGTGCGAGTCTATTAAAAATAGCTCACTCACTTAAAATCCAATGCATTTAACTCTCAATTCCATAAATCGTATAAATATGTATGTATGTGTAAACAATAAAAATCATACGACTATAATATAATTGGAATTAAAATAGTAATTTTTATAAAATATAAAAAATAAATTATTTATAAATAATGTTGCCATATACATATGTATATGTATGTACATACATACATATATGCTTAAAAATGTTTTATTTTTATTATTTCGTTTTCGTAATTACTACAATAATCTTTTGAAAATTCAGGGTTTAAGATTTAAAAAATGGTTTAATAGCCAGTTAAATTTGAGTTAGAGCTACTAGCAACAACACCCTTCAAACATTTGACTTTTGATATTTTCTGAAAAATCTCTTTTATTCTTTTTAATTTTTTGAAAAGTGGACTTTAATTAGCAAATACAAAAGGGTTTAACATGTACATACATATGTCGAACACCGGCTTCGCCTAACCCCATTATTAATACCGCGTCTATATTTAATAATTGTTAGATATACTTCAAAATGGTTTTAAAAAGAAACAAATGTCAGTTTCCATTTATCAATGTTATTTTATCATCACAAAATTTTCACAGATTCAGTTCAGAGAAAATTGTTTTACATGAACTTTGTTTTTCAAAATAAATAATTTATATGAAAATCATTGAAATGTTTATTATATTAGAAAGAGGAAGTTTTGAAATTCTGGTCCAATTAACCAATTTCGAAATAAAAATTTAATATAAATATTTTCTAAAATATTTTTATTCGAAGTTTTACATCAAGTTAAATATACAAATTGTTTGAAAACAATTGTATACACTACAATTTAAGTAAAACTTCGAATAAAAATTTTTTAAAAATTTTCAAATACTCGCAAGAGGAGTAATTCTCATTTAATAAATATTTTCTCACAAAAACTTTTGTAATTAAAAAAATTTAATTTTGATGACTTTTGGATATGTGTTTTTGTTTTTTTATTGTAAATTGTTTTCACACAGTTTTCTATAAAAGAGTTTTATATTGATAAGTTCTCAAAGAGTTTTTTCGAGAAAAATTCTCATAGAGTTTCCTATAGAAAGTTCGTATAGAGTGTTCGATAGAAGTTTTCATAGAGTTTTATATAGAAAAGT
Organism: Bellardia bayeri; assembly: GCA_950370525.1. Classification (NCBI taxonomy): domain Eukaryota; kingdom Metazoa; phylum Arthropoda; class Insecta; order Diptera; family Calliphoridae; genus Bellardia; species Bellardia bayeri. The sequence goes on from OX493268.1 coordinate 63,537,639, forward strand.
TTTCATAGAGTTTTCGATAGAAAAGTTCTCAAGTGTGTTTTCTATAGAAAAGTTTTCTATAGAAAAGTTCTCAAAGATCTGTCTAGCGACAAGTTCTCCACGAGTTTTCTAGAGAAAAATTCTCAGTTTTCTAGAGAAAAGTTCTCGAAAAGTTTACGAAGCGGTTTATTTTCTATAGTAAAGTTTTCGATTAGTTTTCTTTTCTATAGGTATAATAGTTTTCTATAGAAAAGCTTTTAAAGTGTTTTATATCGGCCATTATTCAACAAGTTTTTTTTTTAGAACAATTTTCTATTTTTTTTATAGAAACGTTTTTACAGAGTTTTTATAGAAAAGTTCTCTACGGATTTTATTTAGCAAATTCTACGATTTGTTATTTAATAACAATTTTGCGAAGTGTTTTTATAAAAAGCTTTCGACGAGTCATCAAATGAGAAGTTTGAAAGAAATTTTTTATTGTGCTACATTTAATTGTTATCGGTAACATTCGAACAAAGTTTTGATTCAAAATTGTTTACCTGTTCAACCTAAATTGTTTATATATTACCAATAAATTTTTGCTCTTCTTATTTAGGTCCTACGTGCTTTAATTGATATTAAAGATTTTTACCATTTTCAGTATTAAAGATTTCTGATCAACAGAGTATTTCTGAAAATTTAAACTTCAAAATCTTTTGTACGTAACTTAAGCCAAATACAGATTATATACTATCTCAATTAGTCAATATAACATCTGGCAACATAAAACATATTAACGAAAAGGTACAATTTTAAACCAGTCTCAGAGCAAAATGAATATTAAAAATCGTCTCTTTAAGTGGAAACGTACTCATACACACACATGAACATCGCAATGTCATCCAGAAATCTTCGTCGCTGTTTGTCGTTCCCTCTTTTTATTTATTTTTATTATTCAATCGACTACAATGCGTTTGTAGATACGGCCATAGCATTTAGTTTTCATTTAACTCGTCTGGGGTGTAGATCGAAGTCACCTGTCAAGAAATAATAATCAGCGGTCGGTTCTTTATACGTGTTAAGAAGAGTGTGCGAACTTTGGCTTAAAAAATACCTACAAATATAATAAATACAAATTTTAGTAAATTTTAAACTTTGTACATTTTTTGGATTTCTGTTTTAAAGCTTTTTTGAAAAATTCGTAAAAGAACTCGTGTTTAAAATCTTCATTTAGTATAAAAGCTAGTGAGTGAATTTGATTTTTTTTGTTAATTTGTGTATATAGTATGTAAACTCAAACCAGACTTACATACATACATATATAGAAATTTCATATAATCGTATTTTGTTGTACATTTTGCTTTAAGATACTGTTTACTTTTAAATATTTTTGATGTTGTTTGTAGTCTTTCCACATTGAAAAGAAATCAACCAGAAATAAAAGAAACAACAACTGAAGATGATAAAGAGAAATTTTTACCGTTATTATTGATTTATTTACTGCCAAACATTTCAATATTTTTAATTAACTACTATTTATTTTTTTTTTATCATTACAGTTTAAACACAACATAATTTATTAACTTCTGAATTGTTTATTATTCCTTAAAACGAGTAAACAAATAATAATTAAAAGAAAATGTCAGCAAAGGCTATTACTGAAGCCACAGGCAAGGATATTTTAAATCGGCATTTAAACGACAATGGCGCTGGAGTACAAACATGCCGTTTTGCAACGGTCAATTTGAAAACCGATTGGTCCAAATTGGCTGCTGAAGAACCCTGGCTATTGAATACGGTAAGAGCTATGTTTTAGTTTATTACCATTATTATTTATTAATTTCATTTGACCAGCCGCTTATGGGACAAAATCTTCATGAAATGCAACGTTAATACGAAAAGTATAACTGATAATTAGCCTAAATAGTACGAACATTGAACACAAAAAGCCACGATAGTTGCAAAACAATTAAATTATAGGTAGCAACGAAACATCATTATACATATTTTTATATTGAACTTGACATTTTGTTTGATTTAGTTAATAAATTTGTTTTTGCTTTTGTTTTATTATTTCTTTTTGTTTTATACATATTTTAAATTTGTGTTAATGACACCAAACAGACCTCTTTGGAAAAAGAATTGTATTTGTGACGTTAATATTGCATTTATACACTGTTTCCTATTTCCAGCGCAATAATAAAAATTTGTACATGTAACAAATTGTATTTTACATAAACGTGTTGTGTCTGGAATTTCTTTGTGGATTTATTAATTTTTTGTATCGTAATGCTTGTTTTTATGAAAAATTATTTCAATTATTTTTTACTATGCAATATAAAAATAACCTTTGAATTTAATTAATTCTTAAGGTAAAATTAACATAAATTGCTTGTACTAGCGTTTTGAATTTCGAAAGTGTAAAAATAATAATTATTATAAATGATTATTTAACTGATTGTTCGACCTTTTTTTATTTATTAAACAATTATATTTTATTTTTCGAAAATGAGGTCTAATATTCTTTTTATTTTTATTTTTTATTTCTTCCGATATTTCGCTACAACAATGTGTAGCAACAATAACAAAAATTAATAATTAATATTTTGTTTGTGTAATATTTAAATTTTGACAATTACTGTTATTTTTGAAAAATATTTTTATTGTTATTAATTTTAATTTTTGTTATTGTTTCCCTGAAGATGCTACACATTGTTGTGCGAAATATCGAAAGAAATAAAAAATAAAAAGAATATTAGACCTTATTTTCGCAAAATAAAATATAATTGTTTAATTATAAATACATCATAATTCAATTATAATTATTGAATATTGAAAAGAATTTTCGTACAATCACAAAACAAAGTTTGCATTTTCACAATAACTGTCCTCAGAAATACATATCGCACACGTAGTACAAAAGTGGCAAAACTTAAAATACTAACATTTTCAGGAGAGACAAAAAAAGTTCATCGTGCATTGATTTATTAGATATTTTTACATCCACCGCCAAAATGACGGTCATACGGCATTCCTGGACCAAGGTCGATGTAGTATATACACCAGTTAGAGACTTAATTGCAGCCTGGCTATCAGTATATATACGAATATCCCTGCCCGATATTTTGTTATAACTGATCCAGTTGGCTGCTCTTTTTATAGCCGATATCTCTGAATATCATTCTTATTCCAAATCAACTTGTATCCAGTTCATTATCGTAAAATGTGATTTAGTCGGAGTTGTACCCATTGCTCCAGTAATCAGTATAGCAGTCCTCCTTAATATCCTATCAAATATTACACAGTTCGAGGTTTTGTCAAGTGCTTTCTACCGGACCGAGACCCCGTAAAATAACATCCGTTTTATAACCGCTTCGAAGAGCCAATTTACGTATTGAGGTTTAATACCCCAATTCCTACCTATGGCCTTTTTACAGACATACAAAGCCGAAATGGCCTTAGATGTTCTTGCTAATATATTCGGTTTCCAAGATAATTTGCTTTCAAGGATAACACCTAAGAATTTTATATTATCCGAGATTGTCAGTTCTATACCATTCAATCTAGGAAGCTTAAAAGTGGGAATTTTATATTTTCTAGTGAATAATACGAGTTCCGTTTTGACCGGATTCACACTTAAGCCACTGTCAGTACTCCATTTACTTAGTGTTCTGAGAGCATCTTCCATTCTTAGCGAAATAGTTTGCAAATGGAATCCTGAGACTGCCACGTCATCCGCGTAAGCGACAGTCGTATGTCCAGTGATATTCAATTTTCTTAGCATGTTATTTATGGCTATGTTCCACAAGAGTGGAGATAACACGTCTTCTTGAGGAGTGCCCCTTCGGGCAAATCTTGTGATTTTTGTTGCACCGATTTTGGAACTTATGGTCCTATTGTCAAGTAGATTCCATATTTGACTATAGCCCCCATATAAAGTCCACTTTCGAAAATCATTTAAAAGCTCATAAACCTCTTATAAACATTGCTATCAAGTTGAAATTCGACAAAAATAACCCATATACATATGTATATGTATATTAAAATTGTCGTACCCAGTTTCTTGCCGATCGGCTCCAATATGAGGACTGCTTCCGGAAAACTCAATAACCTACGTAAATATCTCATAAATATCAATATCGAACCAAAATTTTACAAAGATTAATTATATGTATGCAAAAACTATACTATTTAACTTTATGAAGGTTTATCATTAATTGGGCATAGCTCCCATATAAGATCCAAGAATAACTGGAATACCTATATAATTCTTGTATATGTCGTTATTGAGTGAAATTCAACCAAAGTAATCTTCAAATATATAGAAATTATGGCACAATTTTTATGACAATTGCGCCATAATAGGTGAGGGATCCGAAAAATAAAAGAACTCGTATAAATGTCGTTATCGATAAACAAATAAGTTTCAAGTATCAATAAATCACACTACTGGTATATTGATGGTGGTGAATATAAACTCTTACTTTTCACTTAAGTTTCTTTCACTTAAGATATTAACATCGGACAACACTGTATTAAACATTAAATTATAGTTCTTCCCTGAAGATGATCAACAAAGTTGTTATATTTTTAATAAAAGAGACCTCAAGCCGAGTTAATAAAATAAAAAGATTTTTAATTATATAAAAGGTCTACATAGCACGTAAAAAACAATCATTTAATAGAATTTTATTTTAAGTAACGTTACATTTTATTTTTTAAAAATTAATAAATTCTCTTTGTTTAATAATTATACCGCCAAATTTTTCTCTTTGTTGTAATTAGCTATTGGTTTTGATTATTTTTCTATGAACATTTTTATGAACTTCATTGATATGTTTGTCGTTTACATGTTAATAACCGATCATGTCTGGCCTCTGGTGGCTATGAGAGCCATTCACTGACTTAAACCCTATTCGATATACTTACGCATACATATGTTTTAGTTAATAAAAATTAAATCAAATCTTATATTGTTAATATTTTTTAAATCAGAATTCATTTAATAAAATTAAATTCCAATTTAATACAAAACCTTCATGAACTGATTTCATTTTCTCAAAACTCAAATTAATATTGATCTCTTAATAATTTCATAAAATTATCAATAAACAATTAATTCATAGTCTTAAATTGTTGGTACCTTAAACATATGAAATTAATTATTTCTAAGAGAATTTATTACTTATTGTATTATTTTACCAAGAATTTGCAATTCTGCCTAGATGTCTAACGAATTAAAGTATAAATTTATAATAGTTTCTGTATAATAGTTTTATTAATTATTTAACTTATTTATTGCTATACTACAGGGATTTCTTATTAAAAACAAATGAAACATTATTTTGGTCTCTTATCTTGAAAAATCATTCTATGTATATTATTGAATTTACATACATATATGTATATATATACATGCATACATGCATATGTGTACGTATACATTTAGAAAATTGCTCGCCCTCTCAGCCATTGCTATTGTTAATCAGACATAGCCGATTATAAATAATTTCAAAAACTATATATAGGAATGAAAAGAGTATACATATAAAGTGTCAAGGTGAAGTGCACCAGTTCGTGAACAACATCTCTGAACATTGTTGAGTAATAACCAGTACGAACCTTATCTATGTTTGTATGTATTTATGTTCCATTCCATTCACCAAACATGCACAAAACACACCATGTCACGCCGTAACGCAATGATTTCATATATGTATTATTTGTATTTATTTATTTTTTATTATTGGCTAAGGTTCTAGTTTTACTTATTTGTACAGCATAAGATTTATGAATATTGTTGCTATTTTTGATCAAAAAATAAATAAAAATCATGCACAACAACCTGTTGTTGTTAATTTTGAGTTACTATCTCTTACTTAATTTTTTTTATTGTTGTGTCTATCTGTATTGACAACCACCATGGTCTGACTTGCTGACTAACTTAATCTAATGGTTTTTATAGCTTAGATACATGTTAATTTAGGGACAGATTATTATAATAATTTATATGAATTCATTGTACCCACCCCATAAACAAATTTATGACTATATCAACAACATTAAAAAATTGTGCAATTTTATTTGTCTGGCTTTTGATTTGTTTTCTTATCAATATTTGGTTATATTTAATATATGGCAAGATGTCTCATTGATGAGTGTGATTGTAGGGCAGTAGTTCACAGCTTATTAAGAAAAAAAAACTAACAGGAAGTTAAAAATTGGAGTCATTTAAAAGATTAGTGTTGATTTTTCCAAATATTTTTTAAAATTTAAAATTTTTTAACAAAACTCTGCCAGCACCAATTTAGACCAGTGGTCGGCATAAAGAGAACGTATTTATAATAACAAGCTGTTAACTTTTTTCTCTTTTTTGTTTCTAATTTGATAATTTTAATGAATTTCGTTGACATTCGTTTTGTTAAAAGATTAATAACCGATATTTCTTATTATAGTTTATTTGACCTTTTTTTATTATTAAGATTTTGAAACTGTACATTTTACAGACATTTAATACATAAAAAATAACACAACTTACAAATATTGTATAATTAGTAATATTTTCTACTTGTTATAAATCGTTTTAATATTTTGTTATGTTAAAAGCATGTTGCAACTATACAAGGTGAGTGCAGTAGCCCAGCTGACTGACTTTGTTTGCAAATTACTTATGTCAAAAGTAATACTTTTTCAAGTATTTTTGACAGTAGTACATTATATTACACAAACAAAATGCCTGTTGTTTCTGTTTTGTGTTGTATTTGTTGTCGATTTGCACTCACCTTGTATAGTTGCACCATGGTTAAAAGTTTTTATATCCTTTTTCCTATGACAAATAATTTTGAAATTTATAAAATTTAAATTTTTTTCCTGAAGAAGCTTCACAAAGTCGTAGCGAATTATTGAAATAAAATTAAATTTTTATAAAAAAAAGATTTTAAGCTGAAATGATTACTAAAATCTTATTAATAACCGATCATATTGTCCTCTGGTGGCTATGAGTGCCGACCTCTAATTCAGACCCTATTTCGTAACTGTTATACAAAAATATTATAGAAAAGACTTTGTTTTTTCTTGAAATCCAACCGCAGTATAAAAATAACTGCTCATAAACTTTTATACGGACAATGTTCTATAGAAAAAAGCATTGGCTTTTCTTGAAATCTAACGTCCTTGTTCCGCTTCTAATAATATGATAATAAGTATTGATTTCGTTATTTTGTTTTTAATGTGGTAAAAGATTAATGCAACATAAACGGTAATGCTTAAAGCGAACTGCAAATCATAATAATGAGCAATAACGAGCTAACATTGTAATATTTTCCAAATTGAAGCTTGTTTATTTATATAAATTTGTATTTGTTTTAAATAAAGAGAAATATAAATTTTTAGTGGTTACGCTTTTTTCACAAATATTTCTACAATGTGAACGAACTTTTGCAATAAGAAATTTAATCATTCGCATTACCGTAACAGTAAAAATGCTGATGTGAATACCTTTTGTAAATTGTTTTCAAAAACTTAGTCCGCTTTAATAAATATTTTTATTTTGTATGAAGTAGCTTAATCGCAAACTGATCTATACAGTCTTTTAATAATCATTTGTAATTGTGTATAAACAAATAAACACACAAAAGTTTACTAAAGGGCAAATAATTATTGTAGACAATTTATTAACCAGCTATTGTTATTGCTATGTATATTATTAACAAACAAATCAGGTGATGTGAAATTTTATTTTTATTCTTGGACAGAATCGGTTGCTTTATTGTTAATCGTATGAGTGCCTATTTTTTTATATGACAATTTTGTTTTTATTTTTAATAGCGAAACCAGGTCGCCTTTGTTTTATGGTATTTTTAAATTGGTCATTTTTATATTCGACTTTTGAACAAAAACGTTTCGCATACTTGTAGGCAGCCATTTGATTTTGTTTATGATTTTAAAAGTTATATTGACGTCTTAAAAGATATATTCTACTAAAAAACAATAGAGCTAGTCCGGCGATTTGTTTTGTGTTTTGTACGAAAAATTGACAAACTAATATTAAGGAAATTTACATAGGAACAAGTTTGTTTACTTAAAAATAAAACGAGTAAATCGTTCAATTATGATTACTCAGTACTTATTTCGTGATTAAAATTTTCTTTTTTATATATAAACAGTTTCAAATTTATTAGTTTGCCTGCCTTTGTTCATTTCTATATTATAGCCTACTGTATTCTCCACATAAGTATGTAAAAGTCCTTTAAATTTCCAAAGAATCAGTTTCGTATATCGTATAAAGACAGAGCTTCACAAAAACACCGAATGAGGATCGGTTCGTTTCAAAACGAAGATCCATTTGTGATGGAAACGTATATATGTACATATATATTTGTTGTTTTAGTTCTTGAGTTTATTTTGAACTAATTCTTCTCTTTTTAATTTTACTTTTTATATCATAAATTGTTATATTATACTCAAAAATGTTTACTAATATATTTTATATATTTTCAGCCCTTGGTGGTGAAGCCCGATCAACTCATAAAAAGACGCGGTAAATTGGGACTGGTTGGTGTTAAAAAGAATTTCCAAGAAGTTCAACAATGGATTAGAGAACGTATGGACAAAGATCAAGCTGTTGGCAATGCAGTAGGAAAATTAAGAAACTTTATTATAGAACCATTTGTAGCACATACAGATGTAAGTTGAAATAACTTGTAAATTGTTAAAATTCTTAGTTTACTATGTGCTATTTCACATTTTTAGGCTGAAGAAATGTACGTTTGCATATATTCCCATCGTTCGGCCGATACTATACTTTTCTATCATCAAGGTGGCGTAGATATTGGTGATGTCGATGCCAAGGCCTTTAAACTGGACATACCCGTTAATAGTGATGTCACTTTGGAAGACATCAATTCCAAACTGTTATCGGAAGTGCCAGCTGGCAAGAAAGGACGCATTGCCAAGTTTATAATTGCTTTGTACAAAACATTTGCCAATTTATATTTTACCTATTTGGAAATTAATCCTTTGGTGGTGACAGATGACAATATGTATATATTAGATTTGGCGGCTAAGCTGGACTCGACCGCCGATTTTATATGCCGTCCCAAGTGGGGTGATATTGATTACCCACCACCCTTTGGACGTGATGCTTATCCCGAAGAAGCCTATATTGCTGATTTAGATGCCAAGAGTGGAGCTTCATTAAAAGTTAGTAAAGAGACCATTACTCAGTTTTCTAATCGCTCATATATCATTTAAATCCTCTTGTTTTTATCCTAGTTAACTATACTTAATAGAAATGGTAGAATTTGGACTATGGTTGCAGGTGGCGGTGCTAGTGTTATTTATTCCGATACAATTTGCGATTTGGGTGGAGCCTCCGAATTGGCCAACTACGGTGAATACAGTGGTGCTCCCTCTGAACAGCAAACCTATGAATATGCTAAAACTATTTTGAATCTTATGACTTCATCGCCCAAACATCCTGATGGAAAAATTTTAATTACTGGTGGTGGTATTGCCAACTTTACTAATGTTGCAGCCACTTTCAGAGGCATTATTACAGCCCTGCGGGAATTCCAACCCAAGTTAATTGAACACAATGTGTCCATTTTTGTGCGTCGTGCTGGGCCCAACTATCAAGAGGGTTTACGCAAGATGCGCGAATTTGGCAGTTCATTGGGTATTCCTCTACATGTTTTCGGTCCTGAAACACATATGACTGCTATTTGTGGCATGGCATTGGGTAAACGCCCCATACCACAAACCACCAGTGCTGAATTTTCGACTGCCAACTTTTTATTGCCCGGTGGACAAAATTCACAGCCAGAATTGAGAACCTTAACTGCAGATGCTAGTAATGGTAAGTTAAACGAAAATATTTGCAATTACTTTTGTTTAATTTCTTTGTATATACATATGTATGTATGTTAATAATTTTTGCGATATGGGAAAAGGTTTTTATAGTATTTTAAATTAATTATGAGTATAATGCTAATGATCCAAATACAACCAACTAGGATTTTTTTTGTATTAAAAACTAATATTTGAGAAGCAGTTTCTTAAAGCATGAATCAAATAAAGAGTTTCGTTAAACTAATATATGTTTAACGTGTTTTTGAAAAAAAAAATATGTATATTTAAAGAACATTGAAAAACATTGAGGACATTGATGCATTTTGGACTAAAACATTATTTCCCGTTTATATTATATTTACTTTTTGTGCTTTTTATAAAGGTAATTTTCGAGCATATAAGCTTGCAACGGGGTTTTTAATAAGTACGTTGTTTTCCAACAGGCGTAAGTTAGAATAATATGAAAGTTTTGACATATCAGTTGTACACTTAAAAATCGCATTAAAAAATATTTGATATGAAAATGGTGGGTCTGTAAAATCTAGATTTCGTTAAATTCATGATATTTTCGGTCAACATAAATCGCCCTTCTGAGAAGATATTAAAAATTTTATCGATAAATTTCAGTAGTGGGCCTACACCGGGTCGTTTAAACGACATTCTCAACAGTTGGAGCTATTCATAACGACCACATGGAGAATTTTGCATAAGGATTTGATGAGATTCAACAGGTGCATAAATTGACACTAAAGCTACATATGTACATACGGTTGTCAGATCTTACAATAAAGTCAAATCTGGAAATGTGCTGGTAATGTACTGACAATGCAATATTTTTAGCAAAAAGTGAATATTCAGTTTAGACGATTGTAAGAAAACCTTACAATTTCATTGGCAGACAATTGCCACATAATAAATTTATCTGTCAACAGAAATTGTCAGTTCACACTGTTGTTATGTTGTATGGCAAAAATTGGCAGATTCGTTGTCAAACATTGCCAGAACTGTATATGTGTGCATATTAAATTGAAAATTTTTAAATGTTTTCTGAAACAATTTTCGCTGCATATGCATTTACTATAAAGTAGTGAATATGAAAACAAATTAACGAAAACACGCCTTAGTTTGTTTGTTGTGACAACGTAGGAAGACAAAAATTTTAAGTTCATAATATTATTAGTCATTTTCTGACAATATTGTAAGATCTGACCACCGTCTGTAAATAACTTTACCGACTATTCATTTTGCCGTAGATACGCTGAATTCATTCAAGCTCATTTGCTGTTGTCTAGTCAACAGCTAATTTAATGCATTTTAGCTTTATGGATTTAAAATTTCCGATCGTATAATTTCACGAAATTTATCTGTTAGTTAGACCCCACCATTCGATTGACCATCTCAGGAATATTCTTTATGGTGCTATATTTAAGATGGAGTCTATACAGAACCAGAACAGCCTGATAAATTTTTATAAAATCATCGACATCTGTATGGTCATCTGTCCGATATAATTTTTTTCCTTTATAATTGCAAAACCTTACTTTTTGCAATAAAATAAACTTTTGAATGATTTTATTATAAATTCTTTGTTTTGAAAAAAGTAACTAAAACGACACTCATTTTAAACATCCTCATACCGAGAAATACTGCTAAAATTACTTAAACTGTTTTAGATTAAAAAAACATTTCACTATCGTTTGGATTCTTAGAGTTTGTCTTTGTTTTTACAAAATTGATAAATAACAGTCACCAGCTATATACTATAAAATCTTTTCCCCAGTTCTACTTATTTCATATTAAATATACTCTCTCATTTCGATAATCGAATTAAACATTTATTTCAATCTCTTTCGTCTATTTCGATTGTTTTATTTGGATTTGAAAAAAATGATAATCTTATTATTCTTTTGTTTTATGTAATTGAATTTGCATTCAAAAACCAATTTATTATACTAACAACTTCTCATCTCACTCACCATTTAATTTTAAATTAAAAAAATTTAATTCACTCACATAATTGTAATGACATATTGTATTGTTTTGATTTCTTCAACTCCACCACCACCACTACTGCTACCATTTTCCACCAATGTTCTGTCCACAAATCAACAACTGCTATCACTCACATCCACCTGTATGTCTTTTTTTGTGTGTTTTTATGTTATTCATTGTTGTGTGTGCTCCCTGACAATTAAAATTTTGGTACCTCTTATTCCACTATATTCCTTATCGTATTTAATTTATTGATTGATTGCATTGTTCCATATCCATGTCTCTCCTACGTAAACTTAAACTGATTTGTTGTGTCGTCCATCTCCTACTGCCTGCAAATTTAAATTACAAAATTCGAAAACCAAACCAAAAAAAATTATTTTCATTTTGTGTGGTAAAATCACAAACAAAAAATTCAAAACACCACATACAAACTATCAAAATAAAAAAAAAACAAACAAATCAAAAAAAGGTTTAGGCTCACCACAACAATCGATTAAACTACCACCTATCTTGGCAGATAATGTTAAAACCAACGATGTGCTTGATAGTGCAGTCAATGCAACAACTCGTAAATTCTTTACAAAAAAAACTAAAGCCATCGTCTGGGGCATGCAACAGAGAGCCGTACAATCCATGCTGGACTTTGATTTTATTTGCACGTAAGTAATAAATATTGAATATAATGTATAGTTTACAGTATAATTATTTAATAATATTAACCTAGACTGCACTTATTTGCAATACATATTAAGTTTTTTGTAAAATATTGTTGTAATACCGACAATCTTAAACCTTGTTAAATTTGTGCCACATTATTTAAACGTGACATAATTAACATATATGTATAACAAGAACTTTATTTTCCAACAGGGACATATTGGAATAACATGAAAGTTCTGCCATTTTACTCGTTGACATATCAGTAGTAGAAGCTTTTACAATTATTGCCATGAATTCAGATTCGCTAAAAAAAATTACTATGAAAATCATGAATCTGTAAAAGCTAAATTTCGTAAAAAAGTCGTGATATTTTCGGCAAACATTTCTGAGACCGCTATTAAGAGTTTGGTCGATAAATTTGAATTGACTGCCTTGCAACATAATGTGCCAATACCAATGCGTATTCGACCAAGATCTTTAAGTGAAAATATCACAGCCTTGAACAGCAGTCTTGAAGAAAATCCGAATTTGTCAAATTCTAGACGTTCTCAACAATTTCACTTTAAAGCCCTACAAGGTGCAACTGCTGGTGCATGAATTGAAGACGACCCACAATTCACTTCGCCGAAGACCAACCCGCTGGTTTTTCTGGTAATAATCATGATATTTTTAGTCAGCATAATCGACCGCTAAAAGAATTTTGTCAAAAAAATTACCGCATTTGGGCTTCTAAAAATCCAAGAGTAACTGTTGAGAAGACGTTGTATGCTGAACGAAAATGCAGAAATATGGCTACGGTGAATAGATCACGCTATCAAGAGATGTTTACAAATAAATTTTGGTCTATCATTAATGCTATGAATATCACTGACATGTGTTTCCAACAGGAAACAATGCATTTTTTAAACCAAATTTCCAGATCGCATAATTTTACGACATTTTGCTGTTAATCAAGGCGGCCGATTTCTGGGGATATGTTAAAGATAGAGTATATACAGAGGCAAACGAATCAATTACAACCTTAAAACTATATTGGTAGGATATGCGATATCTTACCAATATCATTTCTCATTTATAATTGTCAAACCTTACTCTTTCCAATACAATCAAACATTTAAATGATTTTCCTATAAATTCTTTGTTTTGAAAAACAAAGTTCTTGTTAAAAAAAATCTTGCATTTCTTCCTACCTTTCTTGCATAATGGAATTTTCTTATTTATAGTCGTGAAGAGCCATCTGTTGTCGCCATGGTTTATCCATTCACCGGTGATCACAAGCAAAAATTCTACTGGGGTCACAAAGAAATTCTTATTCCTGTCTACAAAAAAATGTCCGATGCCATAAATAAACACAAAGACGTTGATGTCATGGTTAATTTCGCTTCTCTGCGTTCGGCTTACGAATCGACCATGGAAGTTTTAGATTATCCACAAATACGCACTGTGGCCATTATTGCCGAAGGTATACCCGAAAATATGACCCGCAAAATGATTTTGGCGGCTAATAAGAAGGGTGTGGCCATTATTGGTCCAGCCACCGTGGGAGGCGTTAAGCCAGGTTGTTTCAAAATTGGCAACACTGGTGGCATGTTAGACAATATACTGCATTCGAAGCTGTATAGACCTGGCAGTGTCGCCTATGTCTCTAGATCCGGTGGCATGTCCAATGAGTTGAACAACATCATCTCGAAAGCAACTGATGGCGTTTTAGAGGGTGTAGCCATTGGTGGTGACCGTTATCCCGGCACCACTTTTATGGATCACATTATGCGTTACCAAGCTGATCCCGAGGCAAAACTTATTGTGCTATTGGGCGAAGTTGGTGGCACCGAGGAGTATGAAGTGTGTGCTGCTCTCAAAGACGGTCGTATCACAAAACCTTTGGTAGCTTGGTGTATAGGTACCTGTGCCAGTATGTTTACTTCCGAAGTACAATTTGGTCATGCTGGTTCATGCGCCAATTCGGACAAGGAAACTGCTTCGGCCAAAAATAAGTCTCTACGCGAAGCTGGCGCCTATGTGCCCGACTCATTTGATTCATTGGGTGATTTGGTGCAACAAGTCTATGCTGAACTTGTTAAGTCAGGTCGCATCGTGCCACGCGAAGAAGTACCACCACCCACCGTTCCCATGGACTATGCCTGGGCCCGTGAATTGGGACTTATTCGTAAGCCAGCTTCTTTCATGACGTCGATTTGTGACGAGAGAGGTCAAGAATTGATCTATGCTGGTATGCCCATCAGTGAAGTGCTCAACAAGGATGTTGGTATTGGTGGTGTAATTTCACTGTTATGGTTCCAACGCTGTTTACCTCCATACGTGTGCAAATTCTTTGAAATGTGTTTAATGGTTACGGCCGATCATGGTCCAGCTGTATCGGGTGCCCATAACACCATTGTCTGTGCGCGTGCCGGTAAAGATTTGGTATCATCGGTAGTCAGTGGTTTGCTAACAATTGTAAGTATATGCATACATTCATAATATGTGTATTACATTACAAAAAAATGTACTAAAGTTTTTGCAGAAAATTTTTCTGAAAATCGCCAGAAAGAATTATTTCAAAACGGAGAGATTTTCATGCAAATTTTTGAACAATTCGTTTAAGTTTTTACTTTCTTTGAATTAAAATGTTTTGTAACCTATTTTAGGGTGATCGGTTTGGTGGTGCTTTAGATGGTGCTGCTCGTCAATTCTCAGAAGCCTATGACTCGAATTTGCATCCCATGGAATTTGTAAATCAAATGCGTAAAAATGGTCAATTAATTATGGGTATTGGACATCGTGTTAAGTCCATTAATAATCCTGATGTGCGAGTGAAAATTATCAAGGAATTTGTCTTGGATAATTTCCCAGCATGTCCGTTGCTAAAATATGCTTTAGAAGTAGAGAAGATTACAACCAGTAAAAAACCAAATTTGATTTTAAATGTGGATGGTGTTATAGCCACTTGCTTTGTGGATATGTTACGTAATTGTGGCTCATTTACAAGGTGAGTAGTTTAAATAAAAATAAAATATAAAAATATAAAATATCTTTTAATATTGTCCTTAATTGCATTAACGCTTAATTTCTTTTCATCATTTTTAGTGAGGAAGCTCAGGAATATATAAATATTGGCTCCATAAACTCTCTATTTGTATTGGGTCGCAGCATAGGTTTCATTGGCCATTACATGGATCAAAAACGTTTGAAACAGGGTCTTTACCGCCATCCTTGGGATGATATTTCTTATGTTATGCCCGAACAGTTTAATTAAATATACTCTTAAATACATATTAAAAATCCTTAGTTACAGTTCAGTCTTTAATCATTCTCCAGTAAGTGAAGGCTTTTTTTCGTAATGCTATAAAATAAAACATCACAGGCAAAATTTTTAAAATAGTTTTATCTCCTTCTCACTGATATTACGTTTATGCTCTCCTGTTCATACTATTCTCATTCCTTTTCTTTGTTAGATTGATTCATTTTCTTAAAATATAATAATATATTTGCTTTTCTTTTTTATTATTTTATAAAAATTTTTTTATACTTATAATGAATGGCATTTATTTTTTCATTTAATTATTATTTAAATAATTTGTTTATTTCATTTTCATATTGATACTTAAATGTTAAATTACTATTATTACACAATTAAAGTGTGTATTTTTATTCAACATTCTATATATATATATATATATATATATATATGTATGTATATTTAAAACAAATTATTAAATGTTCTATTAAATAAACTTACACTAATTTTCAATGAAAGTGCACTCAAAATTTAAAATTAGAGAAATTGTTGTTTTGTTAAAAGAAAATACTTATATAATTACAATGCACAATGACGTTAGATGTATTTTAATACATACATATATACAAAGTTAAAAATAATTACAACCATGTATGTTTGGAGTAATAAAATTATAAATAAATTAATTAAAAAAGTATATAAATATATACATAAAATTTCAAAGGAAAAAGTAAATAAATACATATATTAAAATAAAGAGTTTATTTTTATTGTGCTAGCAAGCTAGTGATTGATGGATGCCATGGACCGAAATCGCACATTTGAAATTGTTTAAAGCGTGGATTTTCTAAGTTAAAATTATTTGACATATTATTCCTGCAAAAATACGATTGTAAATTGATAATATGTATGTATATTTTGTTAAATAAACATGGTTACAACATTGAAAATAAGAGTTGAAGACGAATATTTGGCATTATTGCTTTATGCAGCTATAACCTGTTTGTAACTTATTCGACCATATTCTACATCGAAAATTTTCAAATTTATATTTTAATATTTTTTTTATTTATTTATATTTATTTAAAAATGTTTTCGAATTCGCATAATTTGTTGGGTCTCAGATGAATATTAAAAAAGTTTCACACGGAATGACAAACGTAATATACCCTCATTTCCACTCTTGTTGGTGGAGGGTATAAAAAGTAAGGAAATTCAAAATGGTTATTATTAGTGTTAAAAATTCATATATTAAGTACTAATCGATACTTGCTGTAACAGGGCTGTTAAAGGAATAGTGTTCCACATATATGACCCGTCATTTTATTTATTTATAAACTTGGTGGACGGTGTTAAAAGAAACTTATACTTACATTATACTAAAACCAAAACAAGAAAGTATAGTCGGCCAAGCCCGACCATATAATACCCTACATACAGTATATGTAGAAAACCGTTTTTCAGAAATGGGCGTTATATAGGATATTGTGGACCGATCATACAAACATTTTGTGTCATGATGTCTGTGAATATAAGTATATTAGGTAGGTATGTGTTAAACTTTATCTCGATATAAATACTTTTAAACGATTTATGGGGCTTAAAGTGAATTACGGAGAGGGTCTTATATGGGAGTTTCGACTAATTATAGACCGATTATAATAAAATTGTACCGTATTATTTTTGGACATGTGAAATATATTTTCGTTCAATATTATTTAAATATCAACATTTTTGAGAGAGTTATGCTCTTTAAAGTGATTTTAGGAAGTGGGCCTTATATGGGAGCTACGAGTAATTATGGACCGATCTGCACAAAATTCGTATATGTATGTGATTTGGCTCAGAAAGTGATTCTGAGTCGATCGGTATACTTTAAGGTGGGTGTTGGGTCAATATGTCTGGGCGTTACAAACATCAGCATCAACATATACCCTCACCACTATGTGGTGGTGGGGAGGGGTGGTGTAGGGTAGAAAGAACGCATGTGACCAATGCATAACTTTAAAAAACCGTAACGCGGTAAAGTAACAAGACGCTAAGCATTTACCAATGCAAGAGTGAGCTGCAAATCTCTCGAAAGCAGCGAAAAAATGACTGCCTGATTGCCCTTAAGCGATGACGCGCGAGTTCTTCCTATTTGGTTTGCATTTTATTTTTGTTACAAAACAGCGGAATTTTCATATTCCTTATGTTTGAAGTGTTTAAATTACTTACTATAAAACACAAAGTATACTTTGTGCTATAAAACCTGAATGGTAATTGGGTAATGTACATACCATGGTACAACTATAAATTTTCACCATGGTACATATGTATGTACATACATATGTAGCTTTAATTTTATAATATTCGGTGAAAATTTTTATTCTGCCGTACATTACTTGATTATTAGGCTGTGTTCACATTATGTGTATTTATCATGTGGACTGTCACTTTTTCGCATGTCAAATTTGTACATATAGCCTGAACACCAGCAAACAATATCATGTGTTATTTCTCTGTGTACAACACATGACATTTTTTATTTAGAACGAGTTCTATTTTCAAGTGACAAACCATCTGACATCAGCTGTTTTTTATAACCAAAATTTTGTAGCGGCAAAAATTAATTCAAATTTTAATAAATATAATTTATATAATAGTAAAACAAAAATACAAAAAAAAAAACTACACAAATTTATTATTGAAAATGGAGTTAATAAAAGTAAGTACTTATGTATGTATGTGTGTTTTTATTGCAATTTTTATAGTTATTTTTATGTTCCAGTTTGACTGGTGATCGAAATGTGGCAAGAGAAGGAATGCTTATATAACCCGCGGAACAAGTTTTACCATTAATGATATGGCTGACAAATTAACAATTTTCAATTCATTTTTTGGCCCTAATGAAGTTAAGGTAAATCACTTAATTTAATTAAAGCAGTTAATTTAAAGCATTTGGCAATTGTTATTTGTAATAAATGTAACGCAATATATTTCCAGAATAAAATAACATACTTACACGGTCAATATATCCGGGAAATTTCAAAAGCAAAAAGAAGCGGGGCCGGTGCAGATGATGTGCATGTGTCATGTGTGTTTTGGTTCAACGAAATTGGTTTCCTGGAAGAATTTATTACAATTAAAAAAGGTGCATTTTATCAACCTCTCGTTTCATTTTTAAATAAAATTTTATTTAATTACAAATTTAATTTTTATATACATACATACAGCAATCAGCTGTTTTAAGATTATTTTTTATAGGTTATGTCAAATATACTTGACATACCAACATATGAACATGTAAATTATAGACCGTATGTAAAACTCAAGTTTTAACATACACATGAAATTACATATGGGTAGAAAAGTGACATTCCACATGGCATATACACATAATGTGAACACAGCTTTAGTAATATAAACATAGTCAGCTGATAATTTTCGTTTGCTTTAAAAAGAGATAGCACTATTGCGTCCATTGTATGTTTGTAGGCAAGAGTGAAAGAGTAAAACTGTTAATATAAAGCTGTCAAATCAGAATAAGAGTTGCCAATACATTGTATATATATTAACTAAAAAGGGAAATTGGAAAATGTAAAAAATTATTATTAAAATTGTAAATAGAAAGCATGTGGTGTAACTCTTTTAACAAAATGTAACCATTGAATATACAAATTGCAAATAAAAGATGTAAAACTATAATTATTAGCTCATGACTACTTTTACAAAAAAAATATTAGATTTGTTTTTATGTATATATTTTTAAAAATTTCTGCTTGATTATTGTTTCTATATTCTTTTTTATATAACAAAACACAATATTAGTGCAAAAGCATTGAACACATTCACCACAGCAGGCTACCAACTACAATATGTCAAAAATAAAATGCACACGTTTTATGGGAATAATTATTTTGCTCTGGTGTTTCTGCAAACAAATTTGCAATTAATAAGAATAAAAATTCAGGAATTTTGGGCATTTTAATTAATTTAACTCTCAAACTAGCTCAGGTAACTCTGAGCGAAGACTGTTTTTGATATAGACGTAAAAAATTGACTATTACTGCAAAAAAAGATTATTTGTTTAAACAAAACAGAACATTATGCAAAATAAACAGCAAATAAAATACTGTGATCGTGTAATAAAAAAACTAAAAAAGAATAATAATTGCTAAAATAAAAGAAAAATTCATAATAATATAACGGCAGACAAGAGCAAAACGATAGGCAAATAAATTATTGTAAAAAAAGGAAGAACAAATATAATCAGACATTGATTATCACAACAACACACAAAACACACAGAGCAATCAAGACAGCCAGCATCAAGGAAAGCAAAAAAAAAAAAAGGAAATAAGGAAACTGCTCGCAACACATTTTCTAAAATTTCGGTTTTATTTTATGTTCCCAAAATAGACAGACGATATTAAAATACTATATAACAAAGTAAAGGAGAGTGTGGCTGGTGTTGAAGTGCAGTGGCAACTTTTGGATTAGGTTAAATTTTTTTGATTTGTTCAACTATAAAACGATGTATTGTTTTCATCGTCTATGGTTATCGGTGCTAGTTTTAGCTATAGTGACAACTAGTATGTGTGGTTTTGCAAATGAACATGAAGTCTCAGAGAGCGACAATATAAATCACGATGTCCACTTAGAGAAACAAGCGGCAAACTCGCTCAAAGAAATGACAGAACAGGAATTAAACAACGATTTGTCAATTGAATTACATCGTAGCATACGCTTTGAACCGCCACGATTGGATTTTGGCATCTGGTCGGTAGGTACGGTGCGTTCACACACAGTAACACTGATCAATCACAATCGAAATCGCAGTGTTTATCTAAGTTCGGTGTCGGGCAGAACGCCAGCATTTTCTAGCAGCTTTTTTGAAGCAAAAATGGTGCCGCCTAACGGTAATACTACATTTAATGTGGTCTTTTTACCCAGAGAACAAGGTGCTATAACTTCTAGTTTAAATATACACACATCGTTTGGTAAACTGCGACTATTGGTGCGTGGAGTAGGTCGTGAGTGTCCGTATCGTCTTAAGCCGCTAGTGGGCATACGTGCACCGTTGAATGCTACTCTAATGCCCGAAATACACATGTACAATCCCCATGAGAAGGCATTACAGATTTTGGAGGTGAGTTATATGTAGATATTTAAATACCTATATGTAGATATGTTTACATTGGAATTTTTATACATATGTTTGAAATCATGTCTTTGTGTTTGGTATTTCAGTGGTTATAATACATATGTATATACATACATAACTTTCTTATTTTTAATTTTAAACAAAATAGCACATTTGTCATTACGGGTTAAGTAATTACATTTAGATTTCAAATAAACTTAATTCTTAATTAAATTAAATTATCAGCCCAATTATGAATACAAATTCCGCGGGAGTTTTCTCCTTTTTCCCATTTTTCCTATACAAATTAAATGTTAAAAAAATTAAAAGGGAATAAACTCACGCAGAATTTTTATTCATGATTGGGCCGTATGTGGTTTATGCTTTATAAGGACATGAATTAATTACTTGAGAACGTAATAAATTCATAAAAATAAATTTCCAAAACATATTTCTACTACCTACCTATCTATATCATTTAAATTCTTACACTTATTGCAAGTTTATACTTTTTTTTTAATAAATTAAACTAAATACATACATATTTTAGAATAGCTACCAATCCACTCACTATAAATATAGACAACAAAGAACTGAGAGATAATAGACCAGTTATCTACAATTTCATAAAATAATGATTTAAACTAAAAATATGTGTCATGCCTGTATGTATGTCCATGGTACTAAGATGTGCATATCAAATATAATTGTTACAAAAATCTAATGATAACAATTAAGAAACACTTTGTACAACACTTTTAACAATTTCACTAAAATTATAATTAACTAAATGTATGTAATACGTATTATTTTTTTTTTTTGAAAAATAATGAGAAAAACAACATTGATCTTGCACAATCTATTTATCTACCTATCTATGTGTTTTATTATGGCTTAAACCATGTGTGTGCGAGTAAGTTGTTTAATAATATGAAACGCATATGCTAGTTGTATGAAGGGGATGGATTGGACGTTGTAGTAATTACGTAGTGTTTTAGCTTTATCGTAAATAAGAAGTTTACATATATATAGTATGTATGTAGTAGTTGTTTTGTGTGTTGTTGCAATTAACATACACTCCATACATACCTTGACCTTCAGAATAGATTTAGTCTAAATATTGAGATATTTTATATTCTCTGCCATTTCATAAATAGGTATTAGAATAGTATTAATGTTATTTATTTATTAAAATTAATTGTCAAGTAAACATGCATGTTTGAATGTACATATGGGTATTTCCATGAAATGGTCCACCGTGACTTAAAAAATCACAACGCTCGCATAAAAAATATATATAAAAAAAATATATATACATACATATATGTATATAAAATTACTAAAATATGTATGAAGGTAAAAAGTGTCACGTGCGTAATGTAACGTGCATAATCAACAAATTGTTTTTTTCTTAGCAAATTTATGCATAGTTGTTTTTGAACAAAGCATGATTATAAAGGTCCATTATTAACCTTTATAAAAACATTTTTTCCGAATTAAAAATTTCCTACAATTCGCTTAATTTCGCACTTTTTCTTACGGCTCTAAAAGTCACTTCAATTTTTTGTCACGTGCGTAAGTCAACTTTGATTGCATGGAACTTGGGTACCCAGTGCTCAATTTTCCAATATATATACTTTTTGAAAAGTCTCATCACATACAATGAACGATTCTATAATTCCATTCTAAAATTCCAATCCATTTCCATTTTCACAATATTCAAAGACTATTAAACGTGTACAAATGTCGCGTACATAACCATGGAAACACCCATATGTATTTTAGCAATTCTTTAAAAAAAAAAATCAAATTAAAAAAGTTACAAAAGAAATTAAAAACAATTTGAAATTTATGATCATGATTTTTTTATTATTATTATTATTTATTTATTTAGTAGTATTTTGAATACTTTATCTTACAACTATATTACAATTTAATTTATTTTACTTTAAATTTTAATCTTTTAATGGTTCTAATGTATGCACATTGTTTTTTACAAAAAATACAAAATTTCTTTTAAATATATTAAAATTTCGTTCACATTTAACATCATTTGATAATAAATTAAATAGTTCTAGTCCTTTGTAGAATAGGCATCTCTTCATGGCATTATTTACAGCTTTATGTATCCTAAAATCATTGGCATTTTGTAGATTGTACGGTTGTGTTTCATTGACATATATTAGTTGTTCCGTTAGGTATTCTGGTGCGCTCCCTATCTTCATTTTGTATATAAATGTCAATTATTAAGTTGAAGTCTTTGTCTGATACTTAACCATTTTAGTGTATCTAGCATAAACTGAATTGGTGTAAACCTATTGCATTTTAATATTATCATCATCGCTTTGTTTTGTAGCTTCTGTAGTCTCTCTATTTGTGGGGTTGTGCAACATGTGTATAAGATTGTAGAACCAAATTCAAAGTGTGGTTTTATCATCGTATTAAATATATTTATAACAGTTATAGTCGAAACTTTACTTCTTATTCTTCTAAAGAAACCAATCTTTTTGCAATTTTTTTGCAAATATATTCCAAATGGTCTTTTAGATTCATATTTTTATCCATTGTGAAACCTAAGTATTTTATTTTGTCTACTTTTTCGAATATACTGTCATTTATTTTAAAAGTTAAATTATTGTTCATGTTTATTTGCATTATTTTTGTTTTATTCTCGTTGAGTTTTAAAGTTTATTTTGGCACTGTTCATCTCTTTCTGATTCATTAAAAAGCTCCAAGGATTGATCCTTGTTGAACCCCATATTCGTTATTCATCTCGTTTGATTTTATGTTATTTACTTTCGTTATTTGTTTTCTATTAGTTAAGTATGATTTAAACCAATTTAATTCTTTATCTTGTATTCCGTATTTGTATAGTTTTTGTAATAAAATGTTTCTATCAAAAGCTCTTTTAAAATCGAGAAAAATTTCAATGATTTTGTTAATATTTTTCATCTATTTATAACGTAGTTCACAGATGTTTCACACGAAAAACTTTTGCGAAAACCGGATTGATATTTCGATAGTATGTATATTGTTTCTCTCTAAATATTCTTCGAGTTGCAGTTTAACAATTTTTTCTATAACCTTTTCACATACTTTTAGGGTGTTTATTGGACGAAATTCTTCACATTTGTTTGTTTTTGTAACCTTTTATAGTGGTGTTATCATTGAGGTTTTTCAGTTTTTGGGAAAAACTCCAGTTTCCATCGAGGTGTTTACTATTTTCAGCATAAAATCTCAAAATAAACTCTAATTATCGAGTATAATATTAATATTTACTTTATTATAGTCTGATTTCTTTTTTATGCTTTTACATATGTTTTTGAGTTTTATAATTGATATTGCACGAAATTTGAATTTTGCATTTATCACATCTATTTTGTCATCATATTGCATATACTGTTCACAAAATAATTATTGAATTGGTTCGCTATATCACAAGTATTTTTATATTCTATATTGTAAAATATCACAGATTGAATAACGGATCTGTTTTTTTTAGAACTAACCCCCTTATTCAAAAACGATTATTAAATTTAACAAACGTTTATTAAGACCGATTTGCATATAATTTGCTTAATAAACGTTTGTCTTTAATGCTTTTCCACATTTGTTTAGCTATACATATTATATTTTATTATTTTTTCTTTTTTTAACGTTGTAGTTGCCTATTAAACCATTTATTTTAAAAGTTCTTTTCACTCATTGTCTTCTTTACGGTTAGCTTTTTATTGTTTTTTCAATTGCATCATCAAAAAGATTCACATTATTGTTTAGTTCCTGGTTATCATCAAAATTTAATATCTCCCTAACTTCTCGTTGAAATGTTCGTTTATTGTATTTAAAAAACTCTATTTCTTTTTTATTTGTATGTTCGGCTTTCTTATCATTTATTTCAATTTCAATTATTTCGTGATCGGATATATTATTTCTATCACTGTTGGTTACTTTTATATTTATTTTATTAGTTATTACGTAATCAATTATTGTTCTTGAATTTCGTGTAATTCTTGTACATATATGTACTGTGTTATCACCTGCTTTAATCCATTATCATTGTTCTGTTCTAATTTACTTTTATATGTACTTTCTTTGGGCCAATCAACGTTAAAGTGTCCTGCTACAATTATATCCGTATTTTTTCATTTAATTCTTCAATTATTTTTTCAAATACATCATAGAATTCTGATTCTTGACTGCTAGGTGATCGATATACCGCAGCTATTATTAATGAGATTTGTTTGTATTTAATATTATATGCACTTATCCAATATTTCGATTAACACACTTTTTCTTGTATTAATTGTACTTACCATTCTTTATTGAAATATACGATTAATCCACCGGTTCTCGTCGAGTTTGTAATGTTGCAATCTGATGATATCCTTCTAACTGTATTTCGCATTCATCAATTCTATCTGTTAGATGAGTTTCCGTTATTATTACAAAATCTAATTTTTTGGTACTTGTAATTGCTTCCAACTAGTTATTAGTTAAGCCTTGTATGTTTGTGTAAATTCCATGTATACTCCTTAGTTGTTAATCCATTAACCCTATTCTTCTCTTTTTTTAGTTTTAGCTTATTTTGGTACACTGGACATTCTTTACTTATGGTTGCGTGATTCTCATCGAGTCCCAAATTCAGTCTCTTATTTGTTCTTGTACAGTTAATGTGTTTATTGAAGTATTCTTTGTTGCATTCTTTTGTCTTATGATTTCCATTACATTTAAAACATACTTATTCATTCCTACAATTAACAGATTTATGGTTGAAACCTTTACATTTAAAACATTGCAATATTTCCGTTAAATCAAAAACTCTACATTTTTCCCCTCCGACATTGAGTATGTTTCCTTTTAAATTTCAACTTTTGCGTTAAATACTATCCTATTGTTTTTTTTAATCTCACATATTTTTATAATTTCAATTTTATTGTTTTCCAAAATTTTATTTTGTTTTTTTAATTTTTCAATTAGATCTTTGTTTTCCTAATTAAAACTCATATCCATTAAAATAATAGACATTTCGATCTCATTTGACACTTTTACTTCATAACTTTCACTCGTTTTGTTTTTAATCGCCGTTTTTATTTTTTCTCTTTCATCTACATATATTTTCAATTTGTATTACCAATGTACAATTTCTTCTGCTTTCAATATTTGTTATTTTAAAATTTACTGGAGCTACCTTTTTATTTAAATCGTCCTTTGTTTTTTCAATTTTTTGTTTTTCTTTTGGTTTTATTATTAATGGCACTTGATTTTACACTTCTGGCAATGCCATGTTATAATAATGATAATTTTTTTTTGACATTTATCTCCTTTATCACTTTTTTTATTTCATTGCACATCTTTACATTTGTTTGTTCTATATTGTTGCACAGTTCTTGGTTTTTGTTTTCGTTGTCTTTTATGTTACCATACAATTTTTTAATTTCACAAACATTCTTTTCACAAGCTTTTTGTGTGTCATCTATTATTTTAAGTCTCATTTCATAACGTTTTTCTATTGCCTGTAATAATTGTTTTATTTCATTTTCGTATTGTCTCAGTGAAGTTTCAAATTCGCGTTTGTATTCCTTTAAGTTTTGCTTGTTAATTCGTACACCATCTTGAATTTCACCCAAAACAAGATCAACATTCCTTATGTATTGCATACAGTCCTCACACATGAATCTTATAAAATTGCTTGATTCCAACACTCCGATCGAGTATTGGTCAACGCCAGAACACTTCTTAGTGCAATGGTATAACTTATCGCATACACCATTGCATCTTATCCCGGTTTCTCCCTTAATTACTGATTTGCTGTATTGCAATCAGTAATTTTTTTTTTAGCAAATGTTTAAAAGTTTTATTTATTTTCAAGCACCTATTTGATTTACAAGTATTTTAATTTCCACTTGTGTATTTATGTTTTAATATTTCTTTTTTAGTATTTTTTTTTTTATTTTTTACCACTACATTTTTATTATTTTTTTTTTATTATTTTAATCAGAGCCTTCGTTTTTTGCTTCTTAATTGTTTCAATTCCAAAATATATTCTTACCACAATACTTATTTGCGATCTTATATTAATATATGGAAAGGATCTAATTAATTTTTCTATTATTTTGAGATATATTCTTTCTTAGGAATTAGTTTTTGGTAATGTTGTTATTTCGTATAAAATTTTAACAATATTTATTTCAGAACCTAAAAAAAATATTACCACAGTTTAATATACTTAACCATATAATTAAAACATAATTCCAATCTGGCCCAACTTAAAATTTTTAATGTTTCTTTTGCAATTTTAACGGTAGTTTTCAACAATAATTTTCTGTTTTAAGTCTTACGCTCTTAATTCGCCAGTTATTGGTCTCTATTATCAATTTATTTTGTAAAATAATGTTTTATTTTGCGGTGAAACGTTTTGGGTGTACACATAATCAGAACATTTTCAACTTTGTTTTAATATAAGTTTTATAATAGCATATTTTTAAATAATTATTTTAATGCGAAATTATAAAGTTTTACATTGTTAGGTATGGGTAAAGCAAACCTCTGGTAAACCCGTATTACAAATTTCTTATTTGTTTGGTAACTTTAGAGGCAAAGTATACAACGCCATCAATCATTTTAATACATATGGGATAACTACGAATGTTGCAAGAGCCCCCAAACAGCGAAAAACAAACAAAAGAGAATATCAAATTATAAAAAGAATCTTTCAAGCTGATGTATTTAAAATTTCCAGGAAAGTACAGGTTTAAGTGCAGTCATCGCATGGAATTGAAGTTTCATCTAGACGAAGCTTTAATGAGGTTTCTATTCGTGGCTGCATCACACAACGGAAACCTTTTGTTTTGAAAAATAATGTAAAATCAAGACTAGAATTGCTAAAGAAAATATGAATAAAAACCGATAAGTTTCTGAAAAAAACCTACTTCGGAGTGATGATTTAAAGTTTTGTCGCTGGGGATGGAAATATTCACTTTGCAGGTATTTGGTCGAAAGTATGCCAAATAGATGTCTTCGTGTTATAACAAATAAATAGCCCTTACAGCCCAAAATATTAACGATAAATTTATAATCATTTAACGGAAATTGGAAAATTATTAGAAATAATAAAAAGTGGTGAATGTTTTAATTATTTGTTTAACCCCATTAACAATTTCTTTATTTTTTTTCTTTCATAGACTTATGGTCCCGTTTTGAGGGCGCAATAATTTTCATAAATAGAAAATTAATTAAAAATAAATAGAAAATTATATATATGTACATATACTCGTATAATGAGATTCTCTTAATTTATCCGGTGGCTTTTAGTCATAAATTACCGGGTTACAGACACTTGAAAAAGCTGCTGAAGCAAATTTATATACGAACTTACAGAGTTTCGCATTTTTGCATTATGAACCCGACACTTTCTGCTTATCCCTGTCTATATACTCACTATCTGTCTCTAGCAACATCAATCCCCTTTCTTTTCAGGCAACATAAAAGGGCCAATGAATGAACCTACGTGAGCTGTATAATTATGACTACCTGCTGACCTAACCTTTGCATTATGAAAGCTTTAAAAGTCATCAGCCTGTTAGTTAATTGCTATATAACTTTACTTTAGACGAAATTAAAAATTTTATTTTTTCGTTAAAAATCTTTTCAAGGCAGGAAAAATTTCATCAGCGTCGGTTTTTAAAATTTAAGGTTTCTGATCAAGAAATTTTTTTTAACTAATGTCCAAAGGAAAGAATAATATAGTCTAAGTTATTTAGAAATTCGTAAATTGACAATATGTTCCCAGAAAATGCCAAGTTAAATGATTGAAATATGATAGCCTTAACAAATGATATTTAACATGATTCTCAAACCTATACAGATATATGAGTTTTGAATTGGCATGAATATCGCAGTTCCGAAATTAACATGATTCTCAATTCTAGACAGAGGTTTGAGTCTCTTTGGAATCTGCATTCCAAACTTTAACGCTTTTTGTTGACGCTTTTCTACAATAGCAAATAAATAATAACATTTTTCTTAATAAATTGTTGTATTTGACTATAATTAAAAAAAGTTATATCCCTAATATATATACATATATACTTACATATTAGCACTAATTAAGTTCAATTTTATATTTTTGGTGGAGAAGCAAAAAATATTTATTAATTTAGTACGAAATACAGATAAGAACTAATTTAAGAAACAAATAAAAGAAGCAAATATTATAAATTCTATGCATATATTGTATACATATATTTTTATATATTTAAGGTATACAGCAGTGGTGGCCAGTTTCAATTAGAACTACCCAGCGGTGACTCTGAAGCACCTAAGGGTCTATGGGAGATACCTCCCTTAACGACAAAGCCTGTGATACGTATACGATTTCAAGGATACACCGCCGGTAATTATTCAGCCTATATACGCATTAAAATCGCCGAACCACACAATTTTAGTAACTCGTCAAACAGTGGCGACGGTGGTGTTGGTGTTGGTGGTGGCGTAGAGAAGGATGAACAGGTTTTAGTTATACCTGTGGAATTTGAAATATTACCTCAGTATGGTTTATATGCAGTCAATCCGCTACTGGAGTTTGGTCATATAATGGTAGACGAGAAAAGTCGTACGAAAGTTCTAAAACAAAAATTATTCTTAAGACATTCGAAAAGTCAATTGGAAGTAAATGATTTAGAGTTCAACGCGATGACATATTTTAGTGGTGTTTATTTCGAGAACTGTAAATATATAGTGCTGCATCCAAATGATATTGGGGATCCAGTTGTACGATTGAATGATAAACTGGAACTAGAATTAGAAGATAAAAAAGCGCATACATATCACAGTGTAGAGCTAATAATAAGAGCCAATATATTTAAAGGCGATTTACATTATGACGTTAATAGAACTTTATTTTTAATACCCACAACACATACAAGCAATAACATACCAGATGATAATGGAGTTGGTTGCGATGGCAATGATAGTAGAGTGTTAACGGTGCGTAATGATTTTCAAATCCCATTGGCCATTTCTAATATAACCACGCAACATAATGATGCTGCAAAGTTTAGTTTGCAATTTAAATCATTTGAAACGGGCATGGTTTTGAGACCAGGGCTCTCTTTTGATATAATAGTGGCTTCTAGTTTATGCAAACTACAGCAACAAGAACACGATCTTAAAGATCTTACAAATTATAAGACTGTCATTAATGTTTACACGAATATAACCAACTTCGAAATACCCATTGTTATAAGTTCAGCACGCTTGTTTGTAACCACGCAAACTCTTTCGATATGGCGCTCCAATACTTCCGTTTATACCAAAGAATTAGATTTAGGTTCCATACCCATCCGCGAAACGTCCAACGATGGTTTCATTATTTTGCAAAACCGCAATTCCATACCAATAAAATTAAACAATATGGACTTTCAAAAACCTCAAGCCATCTACTATCACGTCCTGTTTCTGGGCTGTATACGAGCGGCAGACGTGAACGAAACAAACAATTACACGGTCGATTTAGAGAAAGCCGACTACAAGTTTAATTCACAATTGGAAGATGGCGACATTGCCGTCTACATGGTAGACTTAAAACCCTACACCACGGAACACAGTTTGGCATTTTTGAAAATTTTAACACAGTATGAAAATATAACAATAAATATTAAATTCACCACTGTCCTGGGTAGACTGGAGGTGGATCAGGAGAAATTACATTTCGCTAATTGTTTTCCGGTAAGTTGTTGAAGAAAATAATGTTTTCAAAATATCATTATTTATAACATTATATTTTAGGGTAAACTATGTTCTTCTGAATTAAGCATACGTTCGACATTTAAACAACCCATACACATAAAATACATTAATTTTACTGATGCCGGCTTAAGATTTGAAGATAAAAATCCTTTGGGATCTAAGATTTCACCACAATCTGTCTCCACTGTTGGTCGCATATACTTTCGGCCATCTGCTCTATGCGGCTCACGTTGTTATATACAACAGCAGACCGATGAATCCGCCACCTTTCCAAGTTCCATAGTGGCAAACAGTTTGAATATACCCAATTTCGATGAAGTCGAACTAAGACGTCGCACCGAACTGTATAGACATTTTAAATATTATTTTCAAAATATGTATTTTACAATGACAACCAAAGAAATGCAACATTTTCAATTAAACCTCATGATAGAATTAGAATGGCCTCAGCTGGTCAGTGGACGTCAAATGTTGCCTACTATTGAGGTTAATAAAACGCACATATATGAAGTGAAGATTTCTAATCCATCCGACAATTCCATACTAATCGATTATACATTGGCCGATCCGACACTGGCGAAACAAACTCGTATCTCTTTACCTTTAGAAGTTGTTGTCATTACACCCAGCTGCTATTTAACTGACAAAGCGGTATTTTCATTAGTTAATGCGCCACCCAAAAAACCCATTCTTATACCAGGTCTATCGAGTGTCACGATACCCATACAATTTCAAGCTGATTATGTGGGCACTATTTGTACGCTATTACATATACGCAATAACTTAACACTGTATGAAGGTGTTTGGATTAGCGCAAAAACAGTACAATCACAATTTCGTTTGGGCAATCGTAAGCCGGGCTCGCAGACACCTTTACTCTTTGAAATAACCGAACAACATTTGTCATCAGCTTGTCCGGCCAGCGAAGAGAGAATGAGAAGTGAGGCAACAGAACAATATGCTATACCTCAGGTAAGTACTCGTATGAGATTTGAAATTACAGATTATCAATCATGAAATTGAAACAGATAGATATTTTCAAAGAAATTAAAGTGTTCTTCAACCAGTACTTTATTTTTCAAAACAAAGAATTTATATAAAAATCATTCATATGTTTGTAAAGCGTAAGGTTTGGCAATTATAAATGAAGATGATATCAAACAAGTATACAGATGTTGATTTTCTTTTATCAAAATGTTTAATCATGTTTTGGCAAAATGACGGGTTTATTTTGTTAATCATGTCAAGGATTTTAAGTTTTAAGGCTGTAAGTGAGTCGATAATACTGTAAATTTAAATCCAATGATCGGGCGGCCAATTAACAGCTGAATGTCGACAAATTTGCTTGACATGTGGCGACCTAATACTACAATTTTACTTGTTGAGGTATACAGACAAATGAAAACAAGTAAGAAAGTATATGGGAGATATAACCTATTGTGGACCGATCATCCAAAAATTTAGTGTCATGATGTCTGTGAATATAAGTATTATACGTGTTAAACTTTATCTCGATATAAATACGTTTCAAAGATTTATGTGAATTTCGAAGAGGGTCTTACATGGGAGTTTTGACTATTTATGAACTGACTACATATTATAAAATTAGGTGTCATCCTATTTGTACATAAGAAACTCATTTTTGTTAAATTTTATTCGGATAACAACATTTTTAAGAGATTTATAGTCCTTAAAGTGATTTCGGGCCTTATATGGGAGCTACGACTAGTTATGGGCCGATCATCATAAAATTCTACCATATTTGTATATATATTCGAAACATATTTGTGTTCAATATTATTTGGATACCAACATTTTTAAAAGAGTTATGCTTTTTAAAGTGATTTTCGGAAGTGATGTGATTTAGCTTCATTTATTACTCTATTGTGGTGAAATTTGTTTGCATACTTGCATAAGATTTATGATCGGTAAACCCTAATTTCGGGAGGACATTTAGAATAATGGACCGATTTCCACCAGTTTCAATCCCATCCATCCTTGGGCCGAAAAATTATCACGTACCAATTTTATCGAAATATCTTCAAAATTGCGACCTGTAAGCCAGACGGGCGGACGGTAATGGCCGAAGTAGGAGTAATTTCAGTTTGAAAAGGCAAAAAGGTCCCTAGGGACCTTCTCACTCATCGGAGGGTTAAGGTAGGAGTTTGACCAATATTTATGGGCGTTACAAACATCAGCACAAATCCAATATACCCTCCCTACTATTGTGGTGTAGGGTATAATAAGAGTCGTCTGGATAAATTAAGAATTCAACGAATCTTCTTGCATCAGTTGTAATTTGTAAGTCTTCAATGTAAAACCCTTGAGATAAAGGTCAGATATTTGCAAAAGAAAAATTGTAATAAAATTGCTCGAAAAAAAACTTTTTTATTTCATCAAAAAAAAGGTCGAAGAAATCAAAATTTAATTTGAAAAATTCATGGTGCAACTATACAAGGTGAGTGCAAATCGACAACAAATACAACACAAAACAGAAACAACAGGCATTTTGTTTGCGTAAAATAATGTACTATTGTCAAAAATACTTGAAAAAGTATTACATAAGTAAATTGTAAAGAAAGTCAGTCAGCTGGGCTATTGCACTCACCTTGTATAGTTGCACCATGGAAAAATTAAAAAAAAAGATTTTTTAAATTTAAAAATGTCATTAAATTTTGTTTTTTATATCTAATTACAATCAAATTTACATTTTACAGGTTATTTCTCGACGAGTTTTTACAGCTCGCAATTCTGGTGAACTTCCGATAAGAATTGATGGCTTTTGGATTGGTGATCAACCTTGCCAGGGTTATGGCTTTCAAGTAATGGATTGCGCCAGTTTTGAACTGATGTCAAATTCTTCGAAAAAGATTGAAATTTCTTTTCAATCGGATTTTTCAGTGACTCGCATTACTCGGCCACTAACGCTCAAAACAAACCTTACCTATGACGTTAGATACATACTGGTTGCTCAATTACCCTCAAGAGGTTTAGAACAATGTGAGTTACTATTGTCCCGACCAGCATGGGAGGAGAAAATACGCAATGCGGCCATAGTAATGCTGTTGATAACATTTGTATTGGTGCTTATAGCGGTCCACATTGACTACGGCAACATTATATACAACCAATCGGCTCTATATGAGGCACGTGATAAGGGCATAGTGCATCCAACATTTAATTTGCGTAACATCGCCATGCGTTCGACACAAAATAATATTGATAATTTACCAACGGCGGAAATGAATCAAAGAAATAAATCGAAAGCCTCAATTAGCGAAAGAAATGATAACTCTACTTCAATGCTGAGCTTACGGAAACGTAATGTCAAGACCACAAAAGCTTTAAATGGTGAAACAAAGTCATCTTCATCTTCTGCACGTAGTGGCATGACATTGGCGGAAATGGTTAGTTGGACATTTGGCTCCAAAACCGTTAAGAAATGTGCTGCAAGTAATAACAAAAACTCGAAAGTTGTAGACCAAGCGAACACAAGTGCGAGCAATAATACGGCAAATGTGAGCAATGATGTGAAATCTACAAAGTCAAAATTCACAGAAAAATCTTTAATTGATAAAATGGATGGTGATATGAAAAAGTCCCAAATAAGCAAAAAATCTAAGGTAACCGATAAAGCTCAAGCTAAAAATCACGATAAAAACGAAACGGAAGAAGTAAAATTAAGAAGAGACGATCAATTAGACAAGGAATTGAGAAAGGAAAAGAATTCTCCGAAGCTACAATCTAAAACTGCTGGCACTAACAATTCCCATGTAGAAACGGCCACAACAAAAGACAGAGAACAAAGAAAATCATTAGATTTATCTAGTCAATCAACAACAAGCGTAGACACAGCAGTAGCATTAACGGATAAGAATCAACATTCACCCAAGGAAGCAAGCAACGGTCGGAAAATTGGCAAGACCCCGGGTAGAGAGAGACGTAAACAATCCGCACAAAATATCTCACCTGCAATTTCAGATCTAACCAGCTCTTCCTGTTCCTCTTCAACGTCGTCGTCGTGTTCATCAAATCACAATTCCATGGATAAACGTAACGAACGTAAAATGAAAGTAAAAGCCTCGAATTCATTGAAATTTAACAACAATTCCAATGCCACAAACATGTTTCCATCATCCTATTCGGCCTCGTCGTCTCCAACATCGATGTCGTCAGCCAATATTTTAAATTCGGAAAACACAAATTCACATATAGACATTTTGACGCCCTGGGATTGCGGCAATCATGCAACCTTTAGTGATGTTTTACAAAAATCCCAACAGCAACCACTACCACAATCCAGTACTTCTACTGATCTCATACAACAAGGATCGTTATTTGATCTTATGTCTCATTCACCGAACGGTATAGAAAACTCTGAAATAACTGCTGCCTTAACACCAAAACGTCCTAAGAATCCAGTTTCGGATTTGGGACCCATTGGCTCTAAGAAATCACCCTCATCTACACCAGTCTGGGAGCCCATACAAAGTGCCATAACAATGCAATTACCACGGCCATTAAATACCACCTCAACTGCAACTTCGTCAACAGCTTCGTCAGCAGCCTCAACATGTTACTATCCCATGACTTCGACTTTTGGCTACAACGACTTAACGGCACTGTCATCACCCACACTGCAACAGCACCAACAAGATATACATACTCAATTATTGGTTTTACAAAGGCAACTTTTGGAGCAACAACAATTACAACAACAGCAACAACAGTTTCTGAATTCGAATGCTTTAAACAACAACTGGTCAAATCTATCCTCACAACTCTGGAGTCCCATCTTGGGCAATGACTCAACTGCTAATGTCAGCAACACTACGTCTATATTCAGTCAGCCACAGACACAAAATACAACTTGGAGCTTAACTCCAAATTCTTCGTCAGCTTCCAGCGGTTTAGTACGTCCACCACCAGGCCTAGAACAAAACTTTCCCATCAACAACAATTTGCCCTCAGCTGCACCGACCTCTACAACCGCATCTTCTTCAGCACAATTGGCATCAACTTTCAACAATACAATGGCTACGTCGACAAATAGTCTAACACAAACAGATAATGATAATATGCCTATATTCAATTTGTTTGGCGGTTTAAGCTCCATTTGGAATGACAATTGGACACAGTCGAATAGTCAACAGCAGCAGCTTCAGCAACAACAGCGGGAACAACATCCAAAGTAAAATTAATGGGTATGTAAAATAAGGGCTGAAATATATTAATAATTTTGAACTCTTTAAGTTTTAATATAAAGCAGAAATTTCCAATTATTCTTAATCAAAAGAAACAAGTGAAAGTGACTTCTTTTAAAAGATTTTTCAATTGTGTTTGAACTGGCTGTAGTAACATGGACTACAACATTTCCATTTGTATTTTAGAAGTTTTTAATTGTATTTCAGAATTAGAAAATTCAGAATATTACAATTATACTTTCTTGATAATTTTAGTCAGGCTTGAGTTCATTAAATTTAATTTTCATTGTAATTCCTAACTTCAGTAAAAATAATTTAATGAAAATTAAATTTAATGAACTCAAGCCTGACTAAAATTATCAAGAAAGTAAAATTAACAGTTCAATTATGAAATAATTATTATTCTATTACAATTATATTTCAGAGATTTCCAATTGTATTTCAGAAATTTCCAATTGTATATCAGAATTTTCTATTTTTATTTCAGAAAATTTAATCTGCAATTTTATTAGAAATTTCTGAAATACAATTAGAAAGTTCTGAAACATTAATAGCAATGCAATTAGAAGTTTCTGAAATGTAATTGTTCCTCAGAACGGGTTCTAGTTCTATGGATGGTATCAAACGAATCTGAATATTTTCCTCGGATTCTGAATATAGTTACTTTTTTAACCATATTATATTACATTTTCAACAATGTTTAATTATTCTTTTTTCTCTTTGCAGATTACCGATTTGCAGCAGACTTGTGACGCACATAACTTTTGAAATTCTCTTTCACTGCTTTCTCGGTTGCCGTTTTTCAAAAACTAATAAATTATTTTTAAAAATAAATTAGTTTTACTGAAAATGGTTAACAAAATAAAATCTAAAAACATTTTTTTTAAATAATTCCTTCCCATCATTATTGATTAAAACTTAACTTAATTTTTTCATAACCCTTTTCATTCTTTTTTGTTGATTAATTTTAAAAGGATAAATTTTTCTAAGGTTTTTTTTAAATTTAATTAATATTAATTATCACAAATCCTTAATATTTACAAAATATTAACTAAGGGTTAAAAACAGATTATTTTCTTCAAACCAAAAAATATGAAAAAGTTGATAAAATAAATACATAATTAAATTTTAAGTAAAACAAACACATCTCACACACTCAATTAAATAGACATAAAACCAACAAAACTATTTGAATTCCACACCAATTTATGGCCAATTTATTTCAAAATAAAGACTAACACACAGAACTGCTACTAATTTAAATAATATACATAACATACTTTATATTTAATATAATATAAAAAATACTCAATCAAGATTATTAATTTTGCATAAAATTTACAAGTATGACTGTCAATCCTAATTTTAGTTTTTAAAAGCCACCTATATATTTGTAGTTTTCCCTTTAATTATTCTCAATTTTAATTTTAACTTTCAATTTAATTTTGTTTTCTTTTATTTGATGTTTTTTACTAAACTACTATGCACTGAAGTTTAATATTGAAAAGAACATATTTTCCTATTTTTTTGAAGAAATTTGTTGTTTTATTCTTATTTGCTATTTTTATATATAAAAACAAAAGACCTTTATAAGCTTTGATAGAAAGCTGTTTTTTATATGTAAATGTATTTCAATCATAAATTGTAAAAATATTATATTTATTATTTTTCTTTAATTTTCATAAATTCTTACATCTAAAATTTACAAAAATTAAAAAAGAAAATGGAAAACAAAAATAAAGGAAAAAAACATTTAAATGTGAAATAAAAGAAGCAAAAGCAAAGAACCTATAAAAGGTTTACAAAAATTGTATAAAAAAACGTTTTTT
Organism: Bellardia bayeri; assembly: GCA_950370525.1. Taxonomy (NCBI): domain Eukaryota; kingdom Metazoa; phylum Arthropoda; class Insecta; order Diptera; family Calliphoridae; genus Bellardia; species Bellardia bayeri. The sequence continues at coordinate 63,575,244 of OX493268.1, forward strand.
TTAATTTATTTAACTACTTTTCCTTGTAGTTAATGATGCCCTTTTCTATTAGATCGGGAATTTCAACCGCCAACCAGGGAGCCAACTATGAAAAAATAAGGAAAAAAAAACGATTAGTAAACTAATTTGTAAAGAGTTTTTAGTAAAAACTTTTCACCAAGGGAAATAAAAAAATTCAGAAAATTTAAAATTTTATTTGCTTAAAATATTTTTGTTCAAATTGTGTTGAAATCAAAAATAAAAATCAATTCGAATATATTTTAACGTAAAAATTGTTTTGGTATTATAGACAGTTTAAGTTTTAATATACCTCTTGTTCTATAAATCCAATATTCGAAAAAACAGATATTTACAAATCATTGCAAAATTAAAATCTAAAGAAACTTAAGGTACGGTCACATATGGCAAATATTTCCTCAAAAAATTTGTTTTAGCACAAATTTGTTTGACTTTGATTACTCTTATAAGAGTTTTGCAAGATCAAATAGCATCAAATAAGTTAAAACTAAATATTTGTTGTCTTGTCCTAAATAGATGAAGTTTTTTTTAAATAAGTAAACAAGTTCAAATATATTTTATTTAGTGGTTACGTCTTTTTTGGCAAATATTTTCCAAATGTGACCGTACCTGTACAATTGTTGTAGAAAATCGAACCGAAACTAAAGTAGTTAAAACAAAATATTTTGGATAATAATAAAATAAGAAATTTTTCCTGAAAATACTACACAACGCAGTAGCGAAATATCGAGAATAAAGATTTTAATAAGAAACATTATCAATTATATTTGGGAAGTTGTATATTAGATTATTATTATATTTTAGAAGTTTCAGAAATTAGGAATTGTATTTTTCAAATTTATTTACAGAAATCTCAGAAACAAATATGAAATCGCAAACACATCGAAAAGAATATCTGATAGATTTGCTATTACCTATCTATTAAGCCCTCCCTAGACAAAGATCACACTGTTAATTAAGTAAACATTTACAAATTACTTACTCCTAAAGCCATAGCATGAGCAATACCAAATTTAGGCACATTTCTGGCCCACAATGGTTTGAAATGGTCGGTCAGACAAATCTTGCCACCACGATACATTTTTGCAGTTTTGCCATCCAATTCGGGAAGAGCTATTTCAGGTGCAGTAGCCGGATAAGTAACAGGTATCTGAAATGTATTTAAATGCAGATAATAAACAAGAAATTCATCTAAAAACTACTCCTACAAGTACTTACATCGAACTCGACATCAAATTCGTATTTTAGTAAATTATGCATGTACCAGCATTTACCAAACCATTTGGTGCCTTCCTTATTGGATTCCAGGCGGAACCAATCAGTGCCAGATTCTTTGTTATTTTGCACATACTAAAAATAATAACAACATTACTAAAACACACTTACAATTTTTTAGCTAGCTAAAGCCTATGTTACCTTAATTAAAGCCTGATATTCTTCCTTCAGACGTTGTACCCATATATCTTTGTCTCTTGGACTGGCTCTGGTTTGCAGCAATGGTAAGCTGCTTAAGGTTTTTTTTGTACACTCATCAATCATTTTCACAAGTTTTGTTGTATCTGGTTACACTGAAGGTATTTTGTGCAGAAAATGTAAATTAAAAAGAAATTTATTAAAATATTACTAAAACTGACATTGATGACACGTAAATAGGCCAGGGTTGTATTTAGAAAATGCAACCCTGTTCAACATATGTTTGTTATTATAAATGTGTTGTGTGTTGCCATATTTTAAGTAACTGAAGTATGTTCATTGAGCAGGAAGTAGGAATTTAACAGGAAAAGGAAATACTATTAATTGTCTGTTATATAGAAAGTATGCACTTTCAAATACCTACTTTTGCATATGTTTAAAGACAGTAAAGACGGTTGCATATTATTTAAAACCAGCCATATATATTTTTATACCCTTAAACTGTGTAGAAATATTCGCCTATGTTCTATATTCCACTATGAAGTGAAACTAAATCGTTTTCAATTCACATGGACAATTTCACGGCGTTCTTGAAAAAGAGGTGAAACTTTTAACTACGATGAACGAAACTAAAAGTGATATTTTACTTTTCAAATAATTTTCACAAAATTTAGAACATAAAATTAATGAAAATTCACTTCCACTTCATTTTACAAATGCAGAACCCAGGTGATTATCTCAAATTTACACTTATTGAGAAATTATAGCACAGGAAAATCCCGGTATAGCGAAAGATATGTTGTCAGGCCTATTTGTTAAATTGTAAAATTAATATATCGAGATTTAATTTTTGAATAAACGGTGACATTATCGTCCAAGCTTTTTTACCTTTTGTAGTTTTTACAAATTGTTTTTAGTGTGGGTGTCTTGGAGCATTATGATGATTAATAAAGTCTTCTTTGAGAGGATTTCAGTTTTGGCATATAAAATATCCACGCTTTATGTTAATAAATTGATTAATTAACTCGAATGAGTTTTTACTCTGATAAAAGTCCTTTCCCATACTCTCCATTTTGTACGGATAGACGAGTTTTTGATCCATTATTTATATAATTTGTTGATGTTAAAAATTTGGTTGTTCGTTCGACTTATATAACGACTAAAACATTCGTTATACAGGGTAGTTAATGTTATAATATAAACTTTGCTATACGTTATATCCGATTTTAATATGTTTTTTGGGACAACGATCCTTTAATAGTCTATCTGATATATAAGATATGAAGTAAGAGCGTATTGATGTCTTTTGATGCGTATTGCTGATTACATAAGCGCTTTATGGTCATTAAATTGACTCGGAGTAATCTAATTCATCTTTTCTCTGTAACTCTATGAAATCTTCTTTTCTTTCTTGTCTTCATCTGTCATACCTGTCTTCTATTTGTATCCATCTCTTTCCACAATCTTATCTTTTCAGGCAACACAAAAGGACCAGTGAAATGGACCCAAGTGAACTGTGTATTGATACGGCCGTCTGCTAACCTAACCTATAATGGATTTTAGTTAAAGTGAAATTCGTTATACCGGGATTTCGCTGTTTTTCTTAAATATTTTTAAAAAATAAAAATATGAATTTAATCTATCTATTTATTTATATAAATATATAAAAATGAATTTGTCTGTATGTATGCGCTTATAGAAGGCCAAACACTTGGACCGATCTTCCTGAAATTTTCACAGCATGTTACGTGACTCTGGAAGGAATAATAGGCTATATGAAGTTTTCATTGGACAAACAGGAGTGGCACCGCCCATATAACCCAAAAATTTAAATCGCTATATTCTGAATTTTTTTTTGACGTACGTCGTAGATATTTGGTCAATATGGTATTGGCATAATTAGGAATACGTACCAGGAGAAAAATGGGTGGGACCACGCCCCTTTTTAGGAAAATTAAAAATTGTAATAAAGTCTTAACTACTGTACACAATAGAATATTCTTACGAAATAATAAATTCTTGACTATAAGTTGTGAGTTAACCAAGAGGCGTGGCCTCACCCATAAACCTCAAATTTGAAAACGTTATATCTTGGGTATTTTGTACAGTATTGGCATGAATAGAAATACATACGTAACAAAAGAAAAGTGGACAGAGCACGCCCTTTGTTTGCGATACATTGGAAACTGGACCTGCTAATCGATCTTAACTTTTCACAGCGTGCAGCTTTGACTCAGGAATACTTATTACATTATAATATTTTTGACCATGCACACTTCTGCACTACTTTTTTACTACGTTTATTAACGGCTTTAGCGAAGCACACCGGGTTCAGCTAGTATAATATAATTTATAAGTTCAAAGTTACCCAAAGATTTTTTACTCAAACAAATTAAGTAAAATTAGAATCGCAAACAAAACATAAAAAAAATTATTAGATTTGTTAGTAAATTAAGTAAATGCGCAAGTGGTGGTTGTGTGTTTAAAATTGTTAGAAAACTTAACAATAAATGGTTTTGATAAACTATGTCAAATTGCAATATAGAGCGCTCTAAAGGAGTTATTCCCAAAATCATATCACCCGACCATGACGTTCATCAATTTTTCAAGACAAGGAATAATTCCTTGTTTGCACATAATTGTGTGGACAACTTCTGTTGATGTTATGTTCTTGTTCAAACAACTTTGTCCGAAAATTTGTTTATTTGTATATTTTAAATCAAAAGTATTTTTCAAAGAAAATTCTGAATTTGGCAGCAACACATTTTCCCTACACTGAAATGAACATATTTGTATTTCTGCCGACGTTTTGTTCATGTGCTAGCAAACCGATGGCTTGTCAAAATGTGGGATAAGCCTTAGACAAATCCTATACTGAGATGTCAAATATCGTGATTTCTACAATAATAAATTGAGCAGCAGCTATAAAAATTCAGCTGGTCGCCACTAGGGTTCCGTTCTGTCTCTTTTCCATCGTCTTGTTCAGCAATGTTACACAAGTTAATAGAGTTATCCTCTAGCTTCTTAACCAACAACTTCTAAGCTGGAAGAAGTCACATAAAATTCGTAAATTTACTTCCGGTTCAGCATTTTCCATTCAAAATTCTCCAGTGTTTACGGCATTGAAGCTCTGATTTGAAGCACTTTAATTTGGATGTCATATGCTAGAAACACAACTGGAACAAATGACGAATTTCGCAACCTTCCCACCACAGCCGGTTCTACGCATCGGAATGACCCGAAATCACTTGGCTAAGGGCTGTCAACTCAGCAATTACAGCTGTTACAACAACAACGAATTTTGTCCAACACAACGAATTAGTATTAGACAATTCGCTGTGTAAATTCGTAATAATAACGACAAAAAAAATAATGTTTTTGTTTTGGTACAAAAACAGAGGTAAAAACTAATTTTAAAATTAACTATTTTGTATATTTTTTTTCCGTTCGCCGGCGTAAGAAATAGAAATAAATATATCTCAGAGTTAGCCGCGTATAACGAATTCAGCAAACCCCATTATTGTGTGTATTTTCATATACACATATGTGTTTATACCCTACACCACCATAGTGGGGAGGGTACATTGGATTTGTGCTGATGTTTGTAACATACATAAATATTGGTCCAACACCCACCTTAAAGTATACCGATCGACTCAGAATCACTTCCTGAGTCGATTTAACGATGTCCGCCCGTCCGTTTGGCTGGCTGCCTGTCCATGTAAAGCTTGTGCAATTTTGAAGATATTTCAATAAAATTTGGTAAATGATACTTTTTCGGCTCAATGACGGCTGGAATTGAAACTGGTAGAAATCGGTCCATTATTTCACCTGGTCCCCATACAAATGTCATCCCGAAATAGGGGTTTAACTATACTAAATGTTTGAATTATGCAAGTATCCAAACTAAATGAATCTAAATCACAGTCTATAATTGACTTTAGCAGCCATATAAGCCCCACTCCCTAAAATCACTTTAAATAGCATAATTCTCTTTAATATGTCGACATCCAAATAATAATTCACACAAATATGATTCGCATATATACAAATAATATGGTAGAATTTTATAATGGTCGGCATATAATTAGTCCTCCATAAATATTTTAAAAGTATTTATACACTGCACGTCATCAGGTTAGCGCCCCCCATTCGATCGTTTCTTTTTGATTTTTTCTATTTTTTTATTGCACGCAAATTCGTAATTTTTATTTTGGTTTTACAAATATTATGTGTGATTACTCTCACAACAAATTAAAGCGCGAAAGAAGATCCGTTACAAATTATTTGCTATTTTGCTTTCTGTTATTCCATATATTTTGCGTCATCAGATTAGCGCCCCCAAATTAATTTTTACCTCATGGCACTACATTTTTGGATGATCGGTCATATCTCCATATCACATCTCATAGGTCATATCTCCCATTTCTGAAAAACTGTTTTATTCATATAGTGGCTGTAGGGTATTATATGGTCGGGCTTTCTTACTTGTTTTTTTTAATTACAAAAAAAATAAATTTAACTTTAACCAATGAAAAAATTTTATTGTAACAAAAAAAAAAATAGTTCAGTTTTTGGAGTGTCAGATATGTAAATGTTTTCAAAATTATATCACATTCAATGAATTGTCTAGTTAATTGCCTAAATTTGCCCATTTTGCTGCTAATAATTTGTGTAGACATCAAATGAATAAGCTTGGGTATAACATATTCTTGGGGTATTTTCTGTCACTCCTCTTTTATAAATCTTATTAATTCTGTATTATTTTTTTAAAAGACCTTTTTCCAAAATTTTTCCTGAGGTGGGCTCACAAATTTTCAAAGGGGTTCAAATCTGGACTTTGTGCTGAAGTGTCAATAACTTTGCATAACCATGTTCTACAGAGATACGATTTGTGTTTCCAGTCGTTATATAGAAACAATTACTATTCAAGCTTTTACGATTTTTCGGTCTCAATAACATCAAATTTGCGAGCACTGCCACATAATTCGTTCTTAAAAATCAAGATAAAAAATATTTTAATATTTCCCTACACATTGTTGTAGCGAAATATTGAAATAAATAAAAAGAAATTTTGACCTTAAGCCCAAAGAAAATATAATTTTTTATCAAAATAAACTTTCTACTTCATTATATTATCTAATATCCTGATTTTGCCAACTCCTTTGTTGGATATACAACTCCATACCATAACAGACAATATTCCAAACTTCACTGTGGGTATTATATTTTTATTATCCAGGGTCCACATCAAACATTCACATCATCACAAAAAAATTCCTCATCCGAGTACTCCGAAGGAAAGAAGTACATACATACATATGTACATATGTATGTTCAATAGCAAATGTACTCGTATACCGCTTTTCAATGTTTTGTGTAGAAAGCAGAGGTTTTTTTCTAGCAACTCTATTGGAATATTTATGTTTCTACAGCACGTTTCGAACAGTCTCATGTGAGACATTTACTTTATATGGTCGTGCCTGACCGACTATACTTTCCTACTTGTTTAATTTTGGCGACGTGTGAATGAAATTTTAAGCTGCAAATGGCTTTGTGGTACCTACCATATATTTGTGGAAAAACGTAAGTTTATAGTTAAAGTTTTGGAGTAGTGAAAGATTGAAAATTCGATTTTTTTTTTGTACAATTTCATTTGAACTTTTTGAGCTGGCTGCTCAATTTGATATGAAACAAGAAGTAGTCAATTTGTATGGTGCATTGGTATGGTGGTTTTTAACTTTAGCTTCTATGTATTTCTTAGACCTTATTCGCTGCTACAGTATCCCTACTACCCTGGGAGACAACACAATGTTTTGTCAACGTTTTAGTTCAGCCGTCTGAGCGTGGAAAATCTTTCGTGGTAAATATTTAGAAACAGCCAACGCAAATAACCGCAAACACTGCAATTGTTTTCATAGACCATCGTCATCGCCTGTCTAGCTCTCCAAATCAACTCAAAACTAACAAAATGACGGAAAATCTTCAAATGAAGTTATGTAGTTGTAAGAGGGACCACTAGGAGAGCATTGCAAATTGTGTGAAAAAAACATGGAACTTTAAAAAGAATATTGTTGTGTGTGTGCATTTTAGCAATGCCCAGCAAGATCCAACCGAAAAGCAGCTAAAACAAGAAACAAAAAAAAAAACTGCAAAGAAAAAAATATCAAAGAAAAAAGTGAAAAAACCATTGCACTGTTGGAAATCCACAAGAAATGGTAGCAGTAGCGTCACCACACAGCAACTTAGCAAATTTTCTTGTTCTTGTTACGCTCTTCTATCAGCCAATATGTATACAACTCTCATCTAGCCGAGGATCGACCACAGAAAATCGTAGAACTCAGCAGGTTGGCAATCAGCAGGAGTTTTCATAATATTTTGGTTTATTACTCCTGTTTCTGCAAGCAGAACAAATTTGTCAAACCCAAACCGCGTCTTTGCTAGAGCAACAACACACCAGGGTGCTTGACTAAATAGACAGTCAACAACATCTTTAGCTAAATTGAGTTGTTACGCTTTACACTAAAGTATGACATTGTTCTCCTACGCCCATTGTTGTTGTTGTTGTGTTTGTTACTGCTGTCTCTCGCTCACCGTGTGTTGTTGTGTGAGTATTTGACGTTACAATTTAGGAGTTTCCTTTTCCTCTTACTTCATCCTTCTTAATATTTAATCACTGCATTGTTGTTGTCTGCATATATTTATATTTGTTTGCTGTTGTTGTTGTTGTTGTTGTAGGTGTTGTATTTGTCAACAGGGGCTGGCTGTGTCTCTTAAACACAACTCAATTGTAACAAATTATCAAAACAGTTTTTTCTTCTTTCTATGTCTTTCTTTTGTGGAACATTTTTATACCTTTTTAATGGTTTGATGTTAAAATTATTGTAAAAACAAGATTGCATGTTTGTGTATATTTGTTCTTGTTGTTGTTTCTTTGACCTGTCGTCCATTGTTATTTAAAGCTAAAAATTAATATGTGTTAATATGAATATCTTTCTGTTCAATTGTCGTTGTCTGTTGAATTGTCGTCATGATTTCTTTTAATTTGTGAAACCGAGTTTAAACATTTTCTATATTATCAATTTGATGATGGCAGCAGCATAGTTTTTTTTTCGTAATAAAGATATTTTTAAAGTGAATATTTGAATATCAGGACTATTTGTAATGGTATTTATTAGAATTATTTTAAGGAAGTAGTTCCATTTAAAAATGTAAAATTAGCTTGGTGTGAGTTTATATTGGAAGTTTTCTTATTGCAAGGCTAAGTTCGCAGCAGAGGTGAAATATAAAGGAGTTTTAATATACTACAAAAAAGCAAATAAATACTTTTAAAGCACCGGTTGATTTATTAATATTTAATCCAAAAGAAGAAATTAACACTCATTTCCTCTTATAAGAATCCTTGCATCCGTTGACTCGGTTTTGATGAGTCGCATTAACTGTTTATAACATTATGATCAACCTACGCAGCCTACATATTCCAAATAGCTAAATTTTAATATTGAACTACAGTAACACTTCGCATAAACATTTCAAGCTGGGGGCATATATGTATTTATTTTGTATATATGCTTTTCAATAATGACAGGCAATGAGGCCAAAACTTAACTAGAGAGTGGTGAGGACAGCAAACGTCTCTGCAGGTATTCTTTTATTTATCAGGCATGTTACTTAATGCGATCGGAATGGTTTCTATTTCGTATTTGCAAATCAATCGTTTTTACTTTGCGTTCTCTAGATTCGCAGAAGAAATTTAAGGGATACATCTGATCATCTGTCATATTCCAGTGCTGTGTACAATTTTTTAATTTTTGTAATTTTTTTTACAAAAGTTTTCTTGTTGCTGCACCAACTTTAAAATTTTATACATTTTATTTAAATATCAATGAGATAATTGAAAAAAAAAAACAATGAAGTAATAAAATTATTTATTTAATTGTCATTATAAATTATTAGTTTGAGTTTTTTTTTAGTATAAAATTCTAAAGTGGTCTCATGCCAAAAAAAAATCGTTTTTCGTTTTCCAAATACTCAATTTACGGAATTGAGTTCTGTGACATGGCTGAAGATGTGCTCTTCACATCACAACTGCAAACTGCTTGCCAAAGACTAGTATAGGCCACATGCTTTTACCACATAAAGCGTGATCCTTACTTCCTTACTTTTTTTAAAGAAAAAAAAAAAAAAAAAAACACAGAAAATTCAAATTTAATAGTGAATGTTTATTATCATTTGAAAGAACATGTCTATCAAATGTTGGCCGTTGCTACGTCGCAGAGGGTCTATCCGTTGAATCTAATTTTCGATGACTCGTTAGAGCATTTCGACTGGAAACTGACGAATGACACGCGTGATGTTTTCCTCCAAGGTCTAAATCGAAGTGGGTTTGTCCGCATAAACTTTAGACTTTATATATCCCCACAGGAAAAAGTCTAAAGGTGTGATATCACACAATCTTGGTGGCCAATAAATCCATTGATTGATGCAATGTGTGGAAAGTTGCGCCATTTTTTTTTTTTTTTTGAAAGAGAAGTAACACTCAGGTAATTAATATGCCTGTATATAATTGCGTTACTTTCTTTGGAAAGGGGATAGATTGCAGAAGTAAAAGAGGTGAAAGTAGAAGAAAGCTTTATATCACAACTCTGCAATTGCGCATTATGTTTGTTTTTAGTGCAGAATTGCAGCTCTCTCTGGTGGTGAGTAGGCGCATTAATGTTAAAGCTTGATTTTATAGCCTTCATTCATAAAAAGTTAAAGTAGACTTCAAATGTACTTTAAGAAAATTTTGTGTGAAAATTTTGTCTAAAACACACTTCAAACCTACTTTATTTTTTATGATGGTAATTTAAGATCTCGACGTCAAATGCTCCAAGTCGTTCCATACGTCAGTCCGATTTGCTGCGAACGGCGCAAAGTGTACATTCTTAGCTACAGCCGCTTTATTTTCTTCACAGCGTGCTGGACGTGGTCTATTCGGTCGAATATTATTCAATAATGAATGCTGGGTCTCAAAATGGCTGATGGTGTTGCGAATAGTACGCTCATTAGTCCGATTATGTTGACCATAAGTTGAGCGAAGTGCACGAAACACATTCCTCACAGAACGTGAATTTTCGTAATAAAGTTGAACCATTTGTAAACGTTGTTCAGGCGTAAGTCTTTCACCCGTTATTTCATCAAAAGCAAACTAAAAACTTGTGTTTAAAAACCAGTTAGAACCGGATTTTGCTTCATATTTCTTTGCAATATGCACTTAAGGTTTGTCTGTATCGTTTTATAACACAATTTATAGTTATTTTTAAAGATATGGCTTTTTTACAATGTCGGATTTTCAACGAATTTGCGTACGACTTTTGTTCTAGGTATGCATTTTGATTTTGCTTTGCTCAGTAAAGGGTGATTTTTTTTAGCAACCTTCTTCTTGGCTAGACTGTTTTGGTAGCTCAGCTGTTTGTTATCCTACATCATTACAAATTAAACGATTGTGTGCTAAAATTAATGTATGCTCTATCAAAATATCTGATTATAATACATTTAAAATATATTTATAAATGTATTTTATGGACTGCCGACAGTAAAATCATTTTATTTGGTGGAAAATGTTCTCGTTCATATGCTAGACATCCCCAAATGCAGAATAAAATCCAAAATTCACATCCAAGACGGTTAAGTATGAAGGTTCTAGCATTATGTTATGGGGATGCTTTTCATATTACGGAGTGAACATGTTTACATTGATATACTAAATAATGTTATGCTTTCCTATGCTACGGGTGAAATGTTATTGATTTGGATCTTCCAACAAGACAAGGACCCAAAACATACATACAAGCAGAAAAGCACATCAGTGGTTCATTGACAACAATATTGAGGACATGGAGTGGCCAGCGCAATCACCTGACTTTAACCTAATAGAGTGTATCTCAAATAAAACCAACTAACAATAAGTATCTTTGGGATGTAGTGAAGGAGTTGTGGGCGAAAATACCTAAAGAAAGAAATATGTAAAAACATAATTTACTCCATGCCGAAGCACTGCGCCGCCGTTATTGCCGACAAAGGCCACGCAACAAAATATTAATAAGTTATTTGTTTCATCAGCTTTATTTTATTTGTTTTTTGTTTATTTTATTTATAGAATATTTGAAATAAAGTTTGATTTTTTAAAACCTACCGTCCAAATTTTGATATTTCAATAAAAAGTCAATGAAAGTTACCCAAATCTTTTTTACGTTGCATAATGATTATTAATAATTGATTATGTGTCACGGGAATAACTAGGGAACTAAATCGAAGAAAAATATGTACAGTCGAATCCTGCCTTCAGTACTATTTTTTTAGTATTCTGTAGGGTATGAAAGCTAAACTTGCTACGAAAAACAATGTTTTACGATAGTGGTACGTGACATTTTAATGTCACGTACCATGTACTGATATTTATATGTATTGAATTTGAAACATTTCACTAGCTGTGAATTGAAATATTTAAATAGAGTTTATTTTTCTTTATTCAATATTTATTAGTAATAATAAAAATAGTTAATTTTTCAGAAATTTGGTTTAACATACCTTAAAATAAACCTTTTGATTTCCCACAAAAGAGACCCCTTACAAATATCTCTCTCTTAAGGTTAACGAAATATTTAACCATAAACAATTGCGTGGTTAAAAGGAAACTTTTCAAGGATACAAACAAATTAGGATAGTGACATTAGTTAAACAAAGTTAAATACAAAATTAAAATAGTACGAACACTTCAGCAAACGAGTTTCTGTGACAAAAAGGGTTACATGCCTACTTTAATAACTCTGGGAAAGTTATGAAGAAAAATACAAATATGCACTACAATTAAGTGGCATGATTTCCTAGGAAGTGGACGTTAAAATCTTTGGCCCATAATTGCATACAAAAGATGAAGAAGTAACAACTACAAGGGGCGCGATCATTTTTAAGGTGTACACAAATTAAAATATGATCAGCAAATTTTAAGTTACAAAATCAATAAACCGTATTTGTATGTACATACATACATACATACATACATACTTACAAAAACAAGTAAGAAAGTATAGTTGGTCAAGCCCGACCATATAATACCCTACACCCAGTCTATGTATAAAACAGTTTTTCAGAAATGGGCGTTATATTAGAGATATCATCCAAAAATTTAGTGCCATGACTTCTGTGAATATAAATATTATGTATGTTATACTTTATCTCTATATAACTACTTTTACAAGATTTATGGAGGTTAAAGTGAATTACGCAGAGGGTCTTATTATGGACCGATCATAATAAAATTGTATCGTATTATTTTTTTGACATATGAAATATATTTTCGTTCAATATTATTTGGATACCAACATTTTTGAGAGAGTTATTCTCTTTAAAGTGATTTTCGGAAGTGGGCCTTATATGGGAGCTACGAGTAATTATGGACCGATTTGCACAAAATTCCTAGATGTGATTTGGCTTTATTTACAAAAATTTGTTTGGATACCTGCTTATTTCAAACATTTATGATCAGTAAACCTTAATTTCGCGAGGACATTTGTATGGGGTGCAGGTAAAATAATGGCCCGATTTCCACCAGTTTCAATCCCATCCATCCTTGGGTCACAAAAATATCACGTACCAAATGTTATCGAAATAAATTGCGACCTGTACTCTGCGCACAAGCTATACATGGACGGACGGACGGACATTGTTAAATCGACTCAGAAAGTGTTTCTGAGTCGATCGGTATACTTTAAGGTGGATGTTGAACCAATATTTCTGGGCGTTACAAACATCAGCACAAATCCAATATACCCTCCCCACTATGGTGGTGTAGGGTATAAAAAAACGTTTAGAACATCAATAAAAATTATCGTAATGAATATTTTACGCTCTATTAACAGGTATTTTAGTCTGCGATACATGCCAATGTTAAAATGTAAAACACTAAAAACGGAAAACGACCGTTTTGAAATCACACACAAACATAGCTAAATATTTTTGGAAAATATTGTGGCAGTTGTAAAAAAAATTAGAGCACATTCAAGCTGTTTTTGCTTTACCGGGAAAAACAAATTATTTAAGCAGCGTTTTTGTTAAAAACAGACACACATACATACAGAAATGCTAAAACAAACCCAAAAACTAAAATAAAATAAAAATAATAATAATAAAAACAATAAAGTTATAACAAAAAACTTGATCTACTTTCATGATATAGTTTTGGTCCCTACGCGACATGAAAAATTCCGCGAATAGCGCACACTACCTTTAGCAACACATACGAAATTTAAAATTTTCAATAAAAACTACAAAAACATTATAAAACACAAAACAAAACAAAAATTAGTTCAAAAAATTTTGTCATAATTTTTCATATTTTTAATACATGACCTCGCGCATCAACGGATGAAAGCATTAAACATCATGAAAACAAAAAAGTCATAAAAAGGACAATTTAGACCAATAACTAGAACTAGATCACAGAACAGTGTTCAGCCAAACAGCCAGACAAAAAGAAAACTAGAACACAGCCATAAAAGCATAAAACAAAAATTGCCACTAACAAAAAACTGATCTAGTTTCCTAATACAACGAGAGCAGCGCATCGTTTTTGAGAACAGGACAGGACAAACAAAAAATAATACAAAACAAATTTCTCTGCGTTTTGTGTTTTGTGCGATTTTATGAGTCCACGGTTTTTAAAAGAACCAATAAAAATTGTCACCTTCTTCACTACCTACAGATCTGTCAAACAACGAACTAAAGAAAAAACTGTTCTAATTTTTAGAAACAATTTCCTCAAAAAAAAAAAAAACAATACCAATCGTTAAAACAATAATACAATATCTCAGAACAAGGTCGCTCTCAATGTAGACATACATACATACATACATGGACAGAAAGTGATATATTCCCACTGTTGTTTGTTACAAATATTTCAAAATTGTTCGTCTTTTCCTTTTTTTTATTTTTATTTTTTGAAAAACGACCTGTATTTAAGCGATAATTAGTGCGCGATTATTACTCTGGCATATTTTTAGTGCAGGGAAACGGACATGTAAAAGTAAACAACAACAAGATCTGAACGTTTTGCGTGTGTTTTGTGAGACCATAAAAAAAAAACAACAAACAACGATCTTTTTAAACAAACAAAAAAGTGGTCTGAAAAAACTTGTAAACAATGACAGCAAATAATTAGGTGATACAAATTTTTTTTGTCCTCCCATCGCTACTCAATGATTGTGACGCGTGAATATTGTTTGTCTAGAGTTTGAGGTTAAAAACAAATGTTTTGTGTTCATCCATGTATGTATGTATACGAGGTTGTGTGTTTTGTTTGAAAGGTAAATATTAGTTTTTTGCTGTTCTTGTTCATGCTTTAGTTAATTGGCCTTTGTGTGAATCATCTTTTTATGAACCAATAAAAAAGATGTGGAAAATCATTATCTTTAAATATGGCCGTCAATTTACAGTAGCACACCAACATGTAGAGCACATAATGGCGTGTAGAAAAAAAAAGCACAGAGATGATACAGAGAACTAATATGAAACGGTGAGTTGTAGTTATTGCAAATGGTACCAAAGGTCATTATATGCCGCCGAAACTCTAATCTAAGGCAAGTACTTATTTTGTAGGCGGTACTTCCGTTAAGGAAGTGTTTCAAGTGTATTCATTAACATGCTTTTTTACCTATAGGAACTTTTCAGGAGAGCAAAAATAAGTACTTTAATAATTTTTGTCAAATAGTTAAGCCAGCAAATGAGCTTTTTAATATGTTAGTTTAGTAATTTTTTAACTTTAATTACATACTTTAATTTTCCTTGCCAAAATTCTATTTTAATACAACAATTTTTTTAATTACAGGCAAAGGGTGTAACTATTTAAATTTGTCAATACTTTTCATATTTTTACCAATTGTTCTTCAGGCCGCCAATAGAACCGTGGTCCCAAACGTGAAATAAACTGTTAAGCGAACTCGCCTTTCAATTGGGCCATTGTTTCGCGCGCTGTGTGGTATGTGGCACCGTCTTGTTGAAACCACATGTCAGCCAAGTCCAGCTTTTCCATGTTGGGCAAAAAAAATTTGTAATCATGCCACGGTAGTGCTCGTCATTTACAGTATTATCCTGTCTTCGTCGTCTTTGAAAGAGTACGGTCCAATGATGCCACCGACCCATAATACACACCACAACAGTGCATTTTTCACAAATACGACAATTTTGCTTGTTTACGTATCCATTGAACCAGAAATAAGCTTCGTCGCTTAACCAAATTTTCCGATTAAAAAGTGCAAAATGAATTTTGATGTCGATGCATTGTTAATGTAATGGCAAGTTCAAAAAAGAATATGAATTTTTACCCTTATAAAATTCATATATTTGCTGCAGTAAGTATGATCATACATTTTTTGTTATTATTATTATTATTTCTTTGTTTAAATAATTACAATTCATATTATTTTTGTGCTTCGGCGCCTAAAAGGCATTGTTGAAGCAAGAGTTGGCAAAGCCATAATTCATTTACATTTTAATATAAATGATTTAAAATTAATAAATAATAATAATAATTGATTTAAAATTAATAAATAATAAGAATAATTGATTTAAAATGAATGTATAAAATTAAAGTTAATTCATAAATAATGAATATATAAGTATGACTTTATGTAATGAATTCTTCAACATGTTGTAATAAAAAATGTTTGAGGTTTTTCTTAAAAGTTGAAATTCTAGTTTCAGTTTTTAAAAACAGAGGTAAACAGTTAAACTCATGACTTCCAATATACTCTATACGTTGTTTGGTGGGTGGTTTCAAGTCGACATCTGGCAACTAAAAGATTATTATTATGTCTTGTGTTTATATAATGCTGATGGCTACGAAAAGTAATGGTATGATTGATGACCAATATGATTGATACATTTAAAAACGAACATCAGCAAATTCATTTTGTAGATGGCACGTATAGGCAAAACTGTTTTAAGTACTTCTTTGAAAAGTGATGCGATGCGGTTGGATGTGTATTAGGAAGGTTGCAAACCAATTTCAATGCTTTATTTTGCGTACATTGTAAGGATTTCAATTCAGAGCAGTTTTTGTATCCATAAATGATAGCCAAGTAAATAAAATGGCTTTGAACTAATGAGTTATAGATTAATAACTTAATATTTGTATCAAATTTGTTTTTGAAATTATACAAAAAACCAATTGCTTTTTGGGAAGCTTTTTGTCTTAAACTTTGTATGTGTTGATTCCATACCAGATTGCTCTGAAGATTAATACCCAGATATTTAATTGAACTTTCCATCTACGAATATGCTAAAATTGGTATTATGTCGACAATGCGGTTTGAACCTTAACAAACGTGTCTTATTTGCATTTAAAAACAGTTTATTTATTCTCACGAATTCCGATATAAGTGCTACATCTCTTTCTACATACACCTTAACAACGGTTTCATATTTATAAGGATACAATAAACAAATGGCATCCGCATATAAGAAAATTTTTCCAAAAGTTTGAATATTTTTTATATCATTTAAATATATAGAGAATAATAATGGTCCCAAAACACTTTCTTGTGGCACGCCATATTCTACAGCCCCAACTGAACTTTTCAATGAATTAATTTGGACATTCTGTTTCCGATTTGTTAAATAATTTTTTAATAGTAACATCTCCTTTCCAAATCAAAGAAAACACCGACAACGCCACTATATCCTTCATCTAATTCTTTACAAATATAATTTACAACATTAACAACTGCTTCTTCTGTACCACATCCTTTTCTAAATCCATACTCAAAGTTATTCAGCAAGTTATTGTTTTCCATATATGTTGAAATCTGGTTATATAAAACTCTTTCAAACACATTGTTAATGACTGACAAAATAGAAATTGGTCTATACATATCC
Source organism: Bellardia bayeri (assembly GCA_950370525.1). Lineage (NCBI taxonomy): Eukaryota > Metazoa > Arthropoda > Insecta > Diptera > Calliphoridae > Bellardia > Bellardia bayeri. The sequence continues at coordinate 63,592,590 of OX493268.1, forward strand.
ATTATACAAGACATCCTTGCCTTACGGATTGGTACTACTTTATGCATTTTCAATATGTCGAGATAAACTGCAGTGTTAATCATACTATTAAATATATTTACCAAAATTGGAGTAAATTCATTTTTATTGTTTAGCAGTACTTTTGGTAATATATTATCGTGACCACCACTCTTGTTTTCTTGAAGATTATTCAAAAGACAAATTATTTCATCGTGCGTTGTATGTTGAAAACAACATCTATTATCGATCTGAACCAGTGTTCTTAATATATTACAATTATCATCTGGATGTTGTTTACTGACTGCAAAAAGTATCTGTTAAACATACTTGCTTTTTGAGACTCACCACAACATTCAATTTATTATATTTTTTTTTTCACTAAAAATATTTTCTTATAAAAATCAGTAATTGAAATTTCTTTATATGTTCTAATTCTGTTAATGTTAGCAGATCACCTCTCGGAAGTAATAGATAAAGATTTAAGTTGAAATCTTGCCAAATGTTATGCTTAATCCAAGCAGATTTTCTGCCGTGCAATGCTATATATTGTAAATCTCCATTAGGTTATGCTTAATCCTTCCACGCCTCGAAAGAGTACAAAAGCATACCTAACTACGAAATTTCATAACTAACAACTAATATTGACTAAGTTTTGCTGTAATCTTCCAATAACTTCCATGTGATTTGCATTTACATATACTCAGCTACAGACCTGACTGAACGAAACACAATAATCTGGACAGTTAATCTAAGGGATTAACGTAAAATTAGAGCAAAGTTAAACAAAGATAATAATTGACAATGTTTAAAGTATTGGTGAAAGTGTACGATGAGATTTTACACAAAACCATTGTCAACATGCAGTCAATGACAATAGCTAGATCCTGTCATAAAAGTCAATAAATCCATCTATCCAACCAGTCAGCCAGCCAGCCACTATCAAAGAGTAAGAATGAACGAACCGATTACGTTAAGCAAACTAATATCACAAGAATTAGAGCAAATTTGTTGAAAGGAAAAACAAACATTAACCCCTAAAACAATGGATGACAACAACAAGGATGCAAGAGTGACAAAAGTGACAAAAGTGCTAGACAGTGAGAATGTGGTCATTTATAAACATTTCTAGCTTGTTTGCTTTGGAGTTTGTTAGGTAAATTTAAACAATAAAATTCTTGAAAATAATTGCTCTACTTTTCGCTATCGAAAAACAAAGATTTCTTGTCATGTCCTTCGTAATTTATTCAACAGTTGTTAGTGTAATCGATTGTTCAAGATGCGGCAATAAAATCTAACTCAAAACAACAAAATGAAAATTAACTAATAATAACGCTGCTTATGGAAAACGGATTAACAGCGAGGTAACTTTGAATCCCTTTTTTTCATCACTCGCTGTTTGCACCAAACCAATCCGTTTTTATAACAGCCTTTTGATCTATGCTCTTTGTGTCGATGTGTGTATTTGTATTAGAGAAGGTATATTATTGTTGTTATTCTGGTTCTGTCTTCCTGTCCTGTAACGATGTGTGTGTGTGTTTCGTAAGCCTTGCCTAGTTTTGTAATTTTTGGGTGAAATATTAATAAATGCCCAGTTAACTCTATTCGGTTTTCGTCCTGTACCCTTGTTTTTTCACTGTGTGTGTGTATAGGTACACATTTACTCAGTTAAACAGAGTTAAAGTCGGATATGACAACGAAAGTGTTTAAAAGAAACGGTTGTTTTTATACCTGCTAAATATGGAATATGTCAACTAAAGTATTATCCTTCCGGCCGTTTACAGTGTGACTCAACAAAATAGTAGTGGAGTATGAATTGTGTAAATGTAGGCGGCATTCATATGATTATCATTTAAGTAAATAGTTTGGCAATTAAATAAATAAACTGCGATTCTTAAGAATATATGTAGTTATTTGTATAATATTATTATTTGTCTGTATTTGTCGACCGTTAACCGTTTTCATAAAATTATTAATTATCAGGCATATTCTAGAAAACGTATTAAGATTATAATATAGATTATAATAAATTCAAGTAGTTTTTGTTCGACCTTTTTATGTATAATAAATAAAAATTCCTTTATTTCAAGCTCGAGGTCAGTTAAATTTTATTTTATTTTATCTACCGATATTTCGATGCTCTTTGAGTATCATCATCTGGGCTTGTTAAATAAATAATAATTTATATGGACCACGTAAAATTAATGTACATTTCTTTTTATCGTCTGTTGTTGTTAATAATTATTAAAATAATTATTATTAATAATTATTAAAATTTGTTAAATATAGAGTTAAGCTATGTACAGACGGTTGTCAGATCTAATAAAGGTTGTCTGACATTGTGATTTATAACTATGGTTCTACTCGACCGATGTTGCTGATTTTCAATACTAAACTGCTTAGGAGAATTATGTACCGTGAAAGTGTTTTACAGAGACGGAAGGTAGGACAGACGGACATAGATCAGTTGACTTAGAATTTCATAAGGATTAAGAAATTCAGATGACTATTGTTACACACGGAATGACAAACGTATATATGTATCAATATACCCTAATTCACCACTTGTGAATATGAAGGAATGTTTGCAGAAGAATTCGTTGCCTTCATTTATAAGACAGCGCTATGTGTATTTCAAAATACTTTTAGGCTGATTTGGCATCTCCTAGATAAGATATCTCTACGAGGGCGGTTCGGAAACTTCTTAACTAGAAACTTCCATCTGTGCTGTGAACACATGTTAAATTTCTTTTCGATCTAACAACTCCTTCATATAGAAACAGGTGTTCAAAAAAGACGCATCCATGATTTTTTGACAATGGAAAAATTAGAAATTCGTGGTGTCATTAAAAATTAAAAATAAAAAGGATTATCGGGGCAAGAAACTCATAATGAAATGAATGTGTTAGGTGAAAGTGGGATGCTGAATTTAAACGTGGTCGTACAAGCTTTGAGGATGAACCACGTAATGGACGTTCAAAAACAGCAACAATAGAAATTGTAGCCAAACTGCATGATATAGTATTAAATTATCGACGAATAAAAGTGCGTGAAATAGCTAATATAATGGGCATCTCAAATGATCGAGTCCATTTAATTTTGCACGAAGAACTACAGATGAAAAAGCTTTCTGCAAGATGGGCGCCGCATTTGTTAACAGTCGACCAAAAACGCATAAGCTTGTTCGGCTCGTTTTAAGAAAAATAAAATGGATTTTAAGCGTTGTTTCATAAGAATAGATGAGACATGGATCCACCACTATACTCCAGAGACAAAAGTGCAATCCAAGCAATGGACTGAAGCTGGAGGAAGTGCCCCAAAGAAGGCAAACACAATTCAATCGGCTGGTAAGGTTATGACGGTTTTTTGAGACTTTAAAGGTATTTTATTGATTGACTATCTGCAAAAGGGTAAAACAATAAATTCAGATTCAGAAAATTCGACGAAAATGTCCTGGCTTACAACACAAAAAATAATTTTTCATCAAGACGCACCAGCACACAAGAGTGTTGGCTAAATGGCTAAAATCAACGAATGTAAGTACGAGTTGCTTGACCACCCACCTTCTTTTCTTGATTTAGCTCCCAGTGACTTTTGACAAACATTTTACCTCAAATAAAGATGCAATTACCATTGTAAACCACTATTTTGAAGGCCTTGAAGAAAACTGTTTTAATCAAGAGATAGAATTTCTAGATAAGAGTTGGACTAAGTGTGTTGAAGTTTCAGGAGAATATAGTGAAAAATTAAAAAGGCTTTTGAAAAACTAACTATTCTCTTTCTGTGCTATTATAATTATAACTAGATGTTGGTAAGAAGGCGTTGTTAATCTTTCAAAAGCCAGTGTAATTTGTCCTTCTAAATACTTTTGGACAGATTTGGTAACGTTCATTAATAGATCTCTGATGTGATATAAGAATAAATAGGTTTTAGGCTTGAGCCCTTTAAACGCCCGCAAATGAGGCCAGTAGAAAGATATTGGCTCCTTATTAAAAAGAACGCAGAGCCACTAAAAAAGTGCCATGATAAAAACGGTTTTAAATAGAGTGTAAAAGATTCCAATAAATATAGGTTCATTAGTAAACACAAAAAAGAAAAAACACGTTCCAGTGAACAATTTAAGCATTGTAGGGAGAAAGGAAGGCTTTCATTGCATTAACCAAGAATTATAAAGATAGTGAAAGAGAACTACAAAATTCATACAATTTCCATTAATGAAAAATCAACACTCAATTGTACCTATTGAAAAATATGATAATTAGTTGTCCACTACTGTAGATAATACCATTTTAGTTCAGCTAATTTTAACCAATGACTATTTAACTAGTTATTTGGGTTTGCAAAAATTTACTCTTTCTATATATAAACACAAAAACAACAACAGCAATAACAATAACATTTATGGCTCTCTACTATACACTAGCAGTTTTCTTTGTGTGTGTTTGTTGGTTGCTGCATGAGGAACACAAATAATGGTTTGTCAACTAAACTCTATTTACATGTCTGATTATTTAGAACATCATAATGAAAATGATTATTGTGTAGTATAGTTGTTGTGTTTTGCCGTGTGTATTTGTTGTTTTTTTTTTTATTTTATTTTAACTGGTTTAACATGTTCCAACGCAACCCGGCAACCAACTAAAAACAAACAAACAAACAAATATTATCATTGGAAAGTCCTTGGTATTGTGAGCAATATTTGTACAATAATGTTTTACTTTCTTTCAGTTTATGTGTATAAAATAAATTCCATTGCTACTACACATTGCAATGGCCGATAAATTGTTACAATTTTTCACAAAAATTTCCCGTCTTTCTGCGGAATTTTAATATATTCCAAGTAAAGGGCTATTATTTATGGTTAAAATTATAGGCGGTATGTTTTGTAGTATTATTAAATGATACAAAAAATGAACAGTTGTAGTGTATGTAGGTACATTTTAATGATCAAATTGTGGAAACTTTAAAATTTCATTTGTATGCAGATTTGATTTAATCCTTTTCATAGTTAAATAAGATTGTATAGAAATTTTATTGAAATTAACTGGAAAATTTCATATTATAGTAATTATTGTAGCAAAGGTAGTCAGTTGTTAGTTGAACAATATATTCATTAAGACAACAACAATTGTGAATTACTAATGGAATTATTCGTTAGAAGTAAGACAATTTATGGCTACTTAATATAATTATAATTAGGTATTACTGTTTATTATTGTTTTATTATATCTAATTTATCATTTATATCTCAGTAAAAATTCAGGTTTTAGGAAGCTAAAATGTTACCAAATTGCTCCTGTATTCACTTGCTGAGAAGCCTTACTAAGAAGCAATGAATATGTGAATATAAATGAAATGATTTTTATATTAATATAATCGAAAGTAAATGAAAAATTTACTGCTGCTTTACTGCTTACTGCTAGGCATTTTGTAAGCAAAAATTATTATTGAAATGTAATCTAATAAATAAATTTTGAAAAATAAAAGTTTGAAATATTCGACCTTTTCTTTATAGAATCCCAAATTGATAAATACTCAATTTGACCTCGAGCTTGAGTATTTATCAATTTGGAATTTTGAAAAATGTTTGCAATTTTGAAGAAAATTTCAATCGTGCTTTACAGTTTGTTAAATAAATGTTTTCAATATTGGGATCAGCAAAATACATAACTTTTGTTAATTATATCCTGCACTACCATAGTGGGGAGGATATATTGGATTAGTGCTGATGTTTGTAACGCCCATAAATATTGGTCCAACACCCACCTTAAAGTAAACCTATCGGCTCAGAATCGATTTAACGATGTCCGTCCGTCCGTCTGGCTGGCTGGCTGTCCAGGTAAAGCTTGTTTGAATTGTGCAAGTATCCAAACAAAATTCACCACAAATGAGTTGTAAATGAATCCAAATCACAATCTATAATTGACCATAGCTGCAATATAAGGCCCACTCCCGAAAATCACTTTAAAGAGCATAATTCTCTTAAAAATTTCGGTATCTAAATAATAATGCACATATGATTCGTATATATACATATAATATGGTACAATTTTATTATGATCGGTCCATAATTAGACGTAGCTACCATATAATAAAATTCAAAACAAAACAAATAAGTTTCATACATTCATAAATGTTTTCAAAATTATATCACATTCAATGAATTGTCTAGTTAATTGCCTAAATTTGCCCATTTTGCTGCTAATAATTTGTGTAGACATCAAATGAATAAGCTTGGGTATACCATATTCTTGGGGTATTTTCTGCCACTCCTCTTTTATAAATCTTATTAATTCTGTATTATTTAAAAGACCTTTTTTCAACATTTTTCCTGAGGTGGGCTTACAAATTTTCAAAGGGGTTCAAATCTGGACTTTGTGCTGGAGTGTCAATAACCTTTCAGCAGTTATATAGTAACCATGTTCTACAGAGATACGATTTATGTTTCCAGTCGTTATATAGAAATTATTTATATTCACGTTTTTACGATTTTTAGGTCTCAATAACATGAAATTTGCGACCACTGCGACATAATTCGCTCTTAAAAATCAAGATAAAAAATGTTTTAATTATGAATTTTTTAATAAATTTTATTTCCCTGAAGATGCTACACATTGTTGTAGCGAAATATTGCAATAAATAAAAAGAAATTTTGACCTTAAGCTCAAAGAAAATATAATTTTTTATCAAAAATAACAGACAATATTCCAAACTTCCCTGTGGGTATTATATTTTTATTATCCAGGGTCAACATCACACATCCACATCATCACAAAAAATTACCTCATCCCAGTACTCCGAAGGAAAGAAATACCGCTTTTCAATGTTTTATGTAAAAAGCGGATTTTTTTTTTTCTAGCAACTCTGGTGGAATATTTACGTTTCTGCAGCACGTTTCGAACAGTTTCATGCAAGACATTTATTTTACAGTTATTATAAATTTGAAGAGCTACTAGTGCTGGAGGGTGGCTTATCTTCGATAATTTTAAGTATGTATTTTATTCACTTTCTTTGGTCTGCCTGGTGAATCTTTTGGTTCCAGTCTTCTCCTTTTCCAGCACTGTTAATAATGCTATAAAATGTCCTGAGGTTAAGGGAGTACATTTCAGTATTCCATTGTGGGATTTTCCTTTATAATAATTTTAATACACCAATTGAATAATATTTTTGCTAAATCTTTCTTGGCATTTCTTTAATTAAATTTCGCGGTCACTTGCTACAGATAAATGAAGTATTTTATGAATGAATGCTAGATAATAATAATAAACCATTTACACACAATACAATCCTTAAAAAAAAGCCAAATGCACCAATTACTTAAATAATTAACGGGTCTTTTTAATTTTGCATTGTTTCGAAAGTGGATTTTATATGGGACTATGCCAAAATATGGACCGATGCAAATAATATATCGTTTTAAGATTTATCTTAGTATGAAACTATGAGAGAATTGTGGACCGGTTCTTACCACGATTTCTTCAACAGGACTGCATTATATATAGTATACCTACTCGTATATATGTAATCACATTGCATATGATTAATAAAAAAAAGATGTCATATGTATGTATATGAGGACCATATTTTAATCCAAAGATATAACGAGCTACCCTATTAAGACATTGATTAAGTTTTCTGATACCATTCCGTGATATACCCGAATATATGTACCTCCAAACCATATAATAATATAGGAAGACACAATGCCATAGCTACTTGCCTTTTTACTTCAGCAGGTAAATACAAACCAATATTAGTTTGAGAACAAAATTAATCCTAGAAATAACATGATTCACATGGAAATAAAAATTTAAGTTGTTCTCAATGTATAATAAACCTAAATTTTTGTAATATGAAACAAATTCGATGTACCAATAATTTGCGAAAACATGCATGTGGTTTTCGTTTTAGAAGGATTCAAACATAAACAATTCATATCAGACCAGTCCTTAATAGGCCTTAAATCCTCATTAACGTTCCGTTCCAAAAAATCAAGACCAGTCCCTTATCATTTGCAGTCATCTGCATATGTAGAACAAAACTCCATTTTGAAAATAAAAAAATGGGGGAAAATACATGTGCCAAATATTGAAAAATCCTATTTTTGAGTTAAAAAATTATTTTTTTGATAGATATCCCACTCGCATCCCATTAAGCGACTAAAAGGCCTTAAAGGAAATTGTATAAGCTTTCTTTTAAGGAAAAAAAGCCCCAAATTGAAAAAAACTTAAAAAAAAAATAATTTAAAAAAAAAATTAAAAAAATTTTTTTAAAAATCAAAAAAAAATATTTTTAGATTGATTGAAGAAATAGCTATCTAAAGTCCTTTTGACAATTTTTGCTAGGACCAATAGGTGAAAAGTTACACTAAGTTAAAGTTACAAAAGTTACTTTAGGACTGATAGAGCTGAAAATTTGTGTCTGGCCTACTATCCAATAGTACTAACCTTGGTGCAAATTTCATCAAAATCGGAAGACATCGATTTTTAAAATTGGGTCACTTGACGTTTTTATATATTTCGTCTTTTGTGAATAAAATCAAAAGTTGTAGATAGATTTTAATTATTTATGTCTTGTTTTGATTGTTTGCTATACGTGCCGTTATAAAAAACAAAATTTTCGAAATTTTGCTAAAAAAATATTTTTTTTTTGGTCAAAAAAAAAATTATGTTTCTACAACGACTGCGCATTAGGGTTTAACTTTTTTGTGTGCAAAATACCACTCCAGTACCATATGGTGAATGTTGTTCTGATAATAAAAAACTGGTTTTTAGGTTGATTCGGTGAGAAAAGTTTCCGCACAGGAAGCGATTTCTAAAGTGCTTTAAATTTTTACTAGGAATTATAAGATATAGGTACCCCCTTATTCAAAAACGATTATTAAATTTAACAAACGTTTATTAAGCAAATTTTTATATGCAAATCTGTCTTAATAAAAGTTTGTTAAATTTAATAATCGTTTTTGAATAAGGGGGATAAACTTTAAGTTTAATGTGCGTATGGTTTTACACTGTGGATATATATCCTGCATCACTTTAATCGCACGCTCGGCGCATATGTTGCTGCGCTGATGATCTTTAATTTTAGACGGTTCTATTACCCAATAAGAAGCATTCGTTAGCTTTCGTGAAGTTTTTTCAAGATTTACTTAATGCCTCAAAATCATTCTCGTTGAAGCAATGACCACCAAACCAAATTTCAAACCAGGAAGCACAAACAAATAGAACCAACCATCTAAGTTTTCTTTTTATAAGATCCAAGCGCATGGTTCTTATATTTAGCTTGGTCCACAAAGTATGTAACTCCTTAGACATTTAACATACCTTTCCTCTTTATATTTATTTATCTTGCATAAAGCGATAAATCTTCCGATAATAATTTCTTCCTTTGGGATCTTGTTCAACTCACTTAAAGGTATTTTGACTTTTTGTATTTTTTTACATTTTTCAATACCATCCTTATTTTTTGTAAAATTCTTTGACCAGATTTTTGAGTTTTTTATAACAAATATTTTACTTTTTTTTATACTTCATTTTAAGAACCAACAGAAATAATTTGCAAAATTTCACATTTGTAATAACAAAGACTTCACTACCTACGTAGATATTTAAGACAAAAGCAAGAGTAACTGTTTTAATGGAAAAAAGTAAATATGTAAATAAGAACAAAACTTTAACCCGTTCGGTGCGGAAACTTTTTTCATGATGGAGGAAAAGTGACAGAATATTGTTTAATATTTTTTCATGGCCCACACGGCTATGCGGTGGTATTTTTGATATTTGCAAAAATTGCAAAAAGTTTTCACCCTACTGCGCATATAAGAAAAAGTTTAGCCTTGCTTAAAGAAAATTTAATTTTTCAATTTCAAATTTCGGGTTTTTTTAGTTTATTCGTTTTTGAGTTACGCGAATATATGTTGTGCAACCTCCTCCATTTTCGAAAGAACTGTATTAATTCTTATATCTTCGACACAATCTAACATTAAGCCCATAGTACTATATCGCTTTCTAAATCCTGATTGATACCGATTCAAATACTCGCGAGAATTAAGATGTTCCAAAAGCTGCTCTCTCAAAATAATTTCAAGTATTTTCGGGTAAATATTCAATATGCTTATAGGGCGATAATCAGTAATCTGACGAGGTGATTTCATTTTGGGTACTGGAATAACTCTCCAACTATCTGAAAATTTTGATAAAGTTATAATATTATTAAAAATAAACTGCAATTGGAGAGAAATACAGAAAAAAATTAACTTCAGAAATTTTTATGGTATTCCATCAGGCCCAGTAGCATTAGTTTGTATGACTATCAGCGCCTCGTAAATATCATCTTCACTAACATTTCGAAAAGTAAAACCAATATCATTACGAAAAGAAAAAGGCAAGTTATATGTTGTAGACATTTTGCCCATTTTAAATACCAAACATTTCGGTGAAACAAAGAATGTTTGGTCAATGATGATTTGATGAATTTTTAGCTATTATAAAATTTGTATTGCAAACTCGGTGAAATTAGAGAATGTAATATATTTAAAGTTCGTCTCTGTGGTCATTCGGACAAATCCAGTCTATTTGATTATTGATGTTATAGTAAAGCTTATTGAGTTACTTGTATAAAATTTACGATTACCTTTTATATAGTTTACTTATATTCAGTTATTTTTAGTACATATTTTTATTTGAATAATAATAAATAGGAACCCTAAATTTTTATTGGTTGTCATAATGTTTCAGATAACTTTAGTAAATTTGAACTAAAGCCTCAGTTAGCCGACTGTAACGGAATGTTATGTAATGACGTAAAAATGTAAGGAAATTCTATTTCTTACAGATTCATACATTACGGTGTTGCGTTACCTTTACATCTCCATAACCATTTGCATTAATTTATGCATAACAATATCTATCAGCTGTTTCTTACTGTTGCAGTTACATTCCGTTACAGTCGGCTAACTGAGGCTTAACAATTTCACTAAAAAACGAAATAATTGAGAATAACTCGAATATAATTTAGAATGAAAAAATTATTCTAAATTAATGTACATAAGAAAAATAAAATGGATTTTAAGCGTTGTTTCATAACAATAGATGAGACATGGATCCACCACTATACTCCAGAGACAAAAGTACAATCCAAGCAATGGACTGAAGCTGGAGAAGTGCCCCAAAATAAAAATGTTTTTGAAAAACTAACTAGGTATGTATTCTAGACTAGACTAAGAAGTTTCCGAATCGCCCTCTTACAATAGCCTAGATGTTTTTAAAAATGTTTCCTGTTAGTTAAAAAACCGTTTATTTTTTATATGAAAACTAAAAAGTTTGTACATGATTCTGTGTGATAACTACGGATCGGTAAATGTATTTGGGCTACCTATATATTGGTATTTAATTTACTTGGCTCTCAAATGTTTCAAATTGAATTATCCAATTAATAAATAAATCAACTTTTATGATTAACCAAAACTGTGAGTAATCTTTTAACTTACCTTTCGAATAGTTATTCGAATTTGTTTTTTTGTACTAAATGTGTAGGTGTATGTATACTTTTTTTGATTTAAGCAACTCTCAATATAAATATCAATTTTATAAATTTACTTTAAACTAAAAAAAAAAATTGTATAGGTACCTACCTATACTATTATTCTTAAGAGTTCACAGAATCAGCTGGTAATGTATTGTATTTATATTCTTAAGAATTTACAGAATCAGAAACGTATGTAGCAGTTTTATCAATGCATACTATTTAGGTATAGCAGCTTTAATATTTAAAAATGAAAATGTAAACAATTTCATTATAGGTATTTTCTTAAGAACTGATAATTAATTAGAAATTACGAATATTTGATGTAAATATTGAGGTTTCAACTTATTATAAAGAAACCTAACTATTTGAGATTATAATTATGTAGGTACATGTTTTTTTTACAAAAAAAAAAAAACAGGCAAATCTACATACCTATAACTCTCTTATTATAAATTTACTTTATAAAATGAGATTTATCATAAATCATTAATCAAAAAAGTTAGACCCAGGTCTCACTTACATACATATGTATGTATGTATATACCTACAATGCTTTTAAACTAACGTAACTACTTAAGAAAAACCTTAATTTAAAATTCAAAGAAGTATGTATGTACATATACTGACATACATACTATGTAATAGGAGTATTATTAGATATATGTATAATAAATATGTACATATACCGACACTAGCACTAACACTGATAATATTAAATTGCCATAAAAAGCCAAATAATGTGAGTAAAGCCAACATCTAATAAAATAGAAATGAGCGAAAACAATGAATGAACAAATGGCGGGGGGAGTATAATAATTTAATTTAAAACAAAGGCAAAGTAAAAAAACAGAAAACTACATGCTTCCATACAAACAGAGAAACTCAGATGTTGGTGGAGAAAACAAATAAAATACTAAAGCATACTAAAAGGTATAATAATGGCTGCTTTGGTTTGGGCTGAGAGTGTTTAAACAACCATTTGTTTATAAATTCATACCAACATACTTAATACATATAGATTACACATACATACAATTTTACTAACATTTGGGAGAGAGAGAGAGAGAAAATCCCCCATTCTATTGTATTCATACCACTGCATGAATACCACACCCTTAATGTTTTAATGCTTTTATAATAAATATACAATTATTACAGTTTCTTGTTGTTGTTTAATTTTGTTCTCCTTTAGAGAGTATAATTTACTATCTAGTTTACTCCCCCACCGGCTTGCCATATTTTCAATAGAAATTTGTCACAATATGGGGGATTGTGGCACAATGGAATTTTTTGATTTAAATCCAAATATGTAATTAATTCGTAATGAATTTTTTGTTTCGATGGATCCATTCTGTATAATACCTTTTAATAAGACTCAAAACAAATCAATTGTACAAGATTTTGCGAATCATTAAAGTGGAAGGTATAGTCATCATCACCAGGCAGTATCGGTATATCAGGTGTATTAAGTTTTAATAGTAATCTTTAGGAATTGTCTGAGATATAGAGTCAGTTAGCCTTGGACTGAGTTTACCCAAGTTTGAGTTTTAAATTTGAATTATTTTAAAATTTTTCCCAAATCAGATCATAAAAATGGATTTCTCTCATTATGCTTAAACCTAAAATGAAGTCGAGATTTTAAAAAAGTTTATTTCTAAATGTAAAACACAGAGTTTATTCCAGTTTAATTAAAATATTTCTACCATGATTATTCAATTAAAATCAAAAGTCCACATAAAATTTTATAATTTTGATAAAACAATAAATAAAAATTTTCAATACCTATATTATTTAAAAAGAAAAATCAAAATACCTTGTTGGTATTTTGTTGGAATAATATGCACTGAACTAATACATTCGATGCATCTTAAAAAGTGCATTCTTGATATGTCGGTTTATAATACTGTTTAAATTTTATGAACAAACAGAACTTTATCATTTTGATGAGCACATTAAATCGTTTCGTGGGCAAAACGATGTTATGCTAATTTTTTTTAGCAATCTTTTAGATTGTAGTTGTTGTGACAGGAGTTTGAGTAGGAGTTGCGTTTTAAATCATTCTCGATTTAAGATCAAACATTCGGGGTTTTCGGGATATCTTACATCAATATATATGTACATATGTATATAAAACTTTTACAATCAAACCTATTTCATTGAATAAACCTGAATTATTGCGATATTTCGATTTGTAGTCACCAGTTACCTGTCTATGCTACAACTGTATACCTACGATTACTGTTAATGTCCGGGTCGTAGATTAAATTGTTGTGTCCAATTTTGGTAATTTACAATGTTGATTTGTATCGTTGCATAATCCTACTCTCAATGGGAATATCCGACAAGAGTGGATTCACCAGAAATTGTTATCAAAAATAATGGTGGTATCCACTTGATGTCCATATCATCAAAACTAAAAGAAAATCTTGTATATTTTTAAAATACAATTGTAGGAAAATCGTACAAAGTTTTAGAATTCTTAATTAAAATCATATACTACCTATAATCACTTAAACATTTCCTTTAAGAATTTATTAATTTCTTAGTACCACTTCAAGCGTATTTTTCATTTCTTTAAAAATTTATTTTACTTAGTGAATCATGTTTTCTTTACTTCAAATCCATTACAGCAAAGCTTATTTGAATTTATTGAATATTTAAATGTTTCTTCAATTCAAATTTATTGCAATTCAGCTTTAGACCAATATTTTTTTAGTTTTGAATAAAAATAATGCGGAGAATCTGTTTTAAACAAAATATGTACAATTTGTTTAAACTAAACATTAAATTAAGTATAATATAAATTTAAACAATTAAAAAACGCGTTTAAAATTTTAGGGTTTTTGGCGAAATTTTTTAATATACATAGGTATATAGAGGATAACGAAACTTTGTCCGACATCTCTGCTCATATATGAAATATATGTACTTATGTATAGGGGGGTTTTGGGAGAGTAAGGGCGAGAGCGATAGTTGAATGTTGTTGTATTCGTGTTATGCTAAGGACTATGAATATGAAATTAGCAAGTTTGCTCGGGTATGTCTGCTCCAAATTGTATTTTCATATTTACCGTTATTATAAATCAATTATTAACACAAAAAAAATCATGTTATTATTTCTATTGTTGTAACGTTTTTTTTAGATTAAAAAGTAAAGATATTAGCAACTGCCTTACTAAGTGTCTTATGTACCTATATACATATTATAGTTGGGTATGTGCCACCATTTATGTGTGTTTTTTTTTAAATATTTTTAACGAATCATAATGTGTTTTCCTGGAAATTTTACAAAAACCTAATCCAGCACACTATTTGTAGGTATGTAGCAGTCAGTGATAATAGTAGTAGTTGCGAGTATGAGGTTTTTTATAACCATTGTTCTAACATCGTAATTGCTGTCATTGCCACATTATCATCTGCGTTTAGTACAAAATAATTGAGAAACAGCAGAACTGGTAGGCAGCAAGCAGCAACTAATATTAGCAATAATGACAGGACTACTGAGTGAGTAAATTTGTAATAGAGAGCTGCATGTAAATCAGTGGTGTTCAAAAATGAAGATGTATTGGTGAGAGATTTTTCCCAGCAAACATATTGTCAAACGCTTAAAATAAGAAAAAAAAAGAAAGAGTTTTAGCCAGATATAAGAAAAAATATCAGGGACCGTAAATAACCATTATCAATATCAAAAAATAATTCTAGAACAGTTATTTTCAGAAAAAACAAAAATAAGTCCATCTAAAACAGTTTTTTATTTTTTGTGTTCAATTCTAATTGAATCGCGTGTGTTTGGTATGCTTCGTCCAACAAGAAGCAACAACAATGCTTAACAAATTTCTGAAAAAAATGACATTGTAAATGACCACCCATAGGTCTCTCAAATTAAGTGTAAATTTGAGAGACTACAAGAGAGTATTGTAAGCCAAAGAAGAGAATATACGTACATATATAGAGCAGGGTTGGGTAATATTGTGGATATAATTGTACTTTTGTGATACATTGTACACAGTTAGTACCGTGGTACTACTGCGAGTCATTTGGTACAATTTCAGAAAACTGATGCATCAAAAATTTATTTTCCAGATGAAATAGATAAATATGTATGTATATGTTTTCAGTTACCATTTGTGTAATAACATAAGACGAAGAGCTAATTTAATTAATTTTCATGAACATTTTGCAACTTATATCAATATGATATTTCTACATATATGCGTCTAAAAGATAATTATCACGATGAGATGTTGTTAGTTAGTTTTGCAACTCTTATTTTCATATTAACATCCCTACATACTGAACGAAAAGTGTCATAAAGCGAAGGAGTTTTAAAGCGTCTCCATCTGGAATATGCTAAATCTCGCTCCTTTATCGCCGATTTAATTACCTCCGTGAACCATGGTCTGGATTGGGCAGAAATTGTTCTCGTCTTCAGAGGAACAGTTGTACTATAAAGGGAGATTATATTGTTTTGCAAAAATATTAACTGATCATTCACAGAAGTAAAATTATATATTAAGTTCCAATCCACTTCGGAGAGACTGGACTCAAGAAGGTTGTGGTTTAAATTCTTAAAATCTCTGTAAGTTATTTTCTGATCAATATACGTCCCAAGAAAGTCATACACCATGAAGATCAAGTCATGTTTAGAGAAGCAAGGAACAGAAATTTGGTCATAAAGAAGTACTTTAGTTGCGTCATTGATGAAGAAAATGTCAAGTAATGAATGTGAAGAATAGGTGAAATGTGTAGGTGTTGAGGTGTTTGTTGGTGTTAGACCTAGCGATGACATAAAATCAGTTAACGTTGTTTCTGATAGGATGTCCGACTTAAAATCACCTGATATTATAATATCAGAGAATGAAACTGTTAAGGTTTCCAGCCAATTAAAAAAATTACTGAAATTAATATTGCGATTCGGTCTATACACGGATCCAATTAGCATCCTACCATTGGAAGATAAGGCTTCCACGAATAAGTATTCTACTTGGTCGTCAATGCCAGACGTCAAAGATAATTTAGATTTTAGATTTTTTGTTAATTAGGATTTCAAAAAAATTTTTAAGTTATACCTTCTATATCTTTAAAACATTCCCAAAACAATAAATCTTGTAATTTTTTGAATACAATCGGTGAATGCACCAATATATGAATATGTACGATATATTTTTATTAAGATTAACTTCTCGCCAGTAACCCAATATGTACCTTATAAATAAAAATGTTATAGATAATTGTAAAGCCTTTAAAAACTATGACTAACTACACATTTAAACAAAACAATATATTAACAAGTCTATTCTTTTTTATTTATTTTTTGTTTATTCCAATATTTCGCTACAACAATGTGTATCATCTTCAGGGAGAAAATATAAAATTTAATAACAAATTTACAAAATAACAGTAAAAATATTTTCAATATATTGAAAAAATTTTCAAAATGAAACAATTTTAAATACATATTACAAAAACAAAAATATGAAAAAACAATTTAGTTTCCTTTTTCATTTCAAGTCTTTTCGTTAAATCGTTATATAGAGATGTATTTTTTTTATATATTTTAATCGGTTTAACATTAGGAAGCATGTCATAAGATAAAGACTTCTATAGGTTATATAAATTATTTTAAATATGGTTGATTAATTCCTCTCCTGATTCTTTTAGAAGTCGTATACCGTAGATTTTTTTTTGCAATGAAGTCGGCTTCATAAAACCTTTTTGCATTTCTATGGGTTGGATTTGTAAAGCAATTCAATTAACTGAAATATTATTTGCTTTCCTTTTGCCGAGAAATCAATACGCAATCTCAATTTTCAGTAGAGGTCGGCGATTTTTGAGACATTTTTGAAGATATACCCATGCAATGTTAAAAATTTGGTCGTTCGTTATATCAAATAGGTATTATTTTTAACAAATATTAAAAATGGTACCGTGGATGTCTAAAAAGTACATTCTATTTATATAGTTGGTGCAAAAAACAAAAAGTAATTTTCCATCCCTAATATAGAGTCATCACATGTCTGTACCTATCTATATAAGTATCAATAATTGTTGTTGCTCATTGGTTGTTTTTGTTTACACACATTCTTTGGTAATTTCCCGTTGAAGAGCACGCCTTTAACTTCGTGCTTAGCCTCTCACTTCGTTGTGTCGGGTATAAAAGCATCCTGGGGTTGTTGAGAAAGGCACACTTGAGCTGTAGTTTCACAACAAACAACATCATTTTAACTAATTTAGCAACTAACTAAAAATTATAGATAATTAATAATTTACTAAATAAAAAGATTGTTCGGAACATTACCATTTAACTAGAAAAAAAACTACGTGAAGAGTGACAAAAAAATCAAAACATTTTTGATAATTTAAAGCTCTAAAAAAATTATCAAAACAGCTCCTCATACAATATGCAAGGATACAGATCATATACCATGGAGAATCATCACAACATCCATCATGATTCTAATGAACAAAAACCTCTAGTAGTGGATTTAATAACTGGCCAATATGGCAAACCACAAACTCCACCACCCTCTCCAAATGGTAAGTTTTTGAAAACGAAGTTTATTTTAAACTTTTAGACAAAGAAAAATCTAAAAAATTAAGAATTTTCTTAATTTCAAATTAAAAAGAGAACAACTTTACTAATTACAAAATTGTTTCCTTTTTATGTTAGAATGCTTATCAAGCCCTGATACTTCATTGAATGGCAGCCGCAACAATTCCTGCGAAATCCCAGCTGATCCCTCAGTACGCCGTTATCGTACTGCTTTTACCCGGGATCAATTGGCTCGCTTGGAAAAGGAATTTTACAAGGAAAACTATGTTTCCCGTCCACGCCGTTGCGAATTGGCTGCCCAATTGGGTTTGCCGGAGTCCACCATTAAAGTGTGGTTCCAAAACCGTCGCATGAAGGATAAGCGTCAACGTATTGCCGTCGCCTGGCCTTATGCTGCTGTTTACTCTGATCCCGCTTTCGCTGCTTCTATCTTGCAAGCTGCTGCCAATAGTGTGGGTATGCCTTATCCTCCTTATCCCGCTGCTGCCGGCAATCCCATGCTAGCCACCGCCATGCCCTCTATGCCAGTGCATGGCCACAACCCCTACGGTCAATATCGTTACAATCCCTATCACATTCCACAACGTCCCCAGCCAGCTACCCATCATTTAACTCATGCCATGCCACCACATATGTCTGCTAATCCCATGGCTGCTGCAGCCGCCGCTGCTGGCTATCCCTCCATGTTGGGTGCTATGCCACCATCCGCTTATGTCACCAAAACTCAAACACCTCCTTTGGATTTACAATCATCTTCATCGCCTCACTCCTCCACCTTGTCGCTGAGTCCCGCCGGTTCGGATCATACTAAAGTTTTCGATCGCAGTTTGAGTCCTTTAAGATCCAGCGTACAACAACCCATTACCTTACCTTTGTTGCAGCAGCATAACCAACATGAATCTTCCTCCTCATCATCAGCCAGTCATAACCTACACTTTGCCGCCGCTTGCTCCGACAATTCAGGATTATTAATACCCACCACCAACTCCATCAAACGTCCTGCCTCTTCCATGTCTCCACCACTACAAACTGGCTTACAATCAGAACCCAAACCAAAACTCTTCAAGCCATACAAGACAGAAGCTTAAGTCCAGGCTTATTCAATATTGGAGAGTGGACACCTAGAGAGAATTTAAGATAAAGTTAACTGCTTGCAGTTGCTCGAAAACTAACCAAAATTTTTAATGTGATTGTGGTGCTAAAAAAAATCAAATAATCAAACAAAACCCAAATAATTGTACAAACAAATTTTTATATTTATAATTGTTAATATTTATATGTATGTAAATGTAAATAGTTTAAATTAGATTTTAAAACGAAAAACAAATTTATATTTTACTTTTTAAGACTTTCAAAAATAATCAAAATTTTAAATTTAATTTTAATTAATAAAAAAAAACAAACTAAATTTACAAATAAAAAACAAAAAACACTTAAATCTTTTATTTCAAAAGAAGATAAAACCATAAACAGGCATTACAAATAATATTAAAATATGTAAAAACAATCTAAACAGCAAAAAAGTGGAATATATTAAAATTTGAAAAAAATATGAGACAAATAAAACAAGATTAAACTATACCAACTATTTTGTTTAAATAATTTTCATCAACAAATTTTCATTTCCAAATATTTGAAAATTTTGTTAATTACCTACTTACAATTCCAAACATACATTTACATATGCTTGTGCCCTGCTAGTAATAATACCGCTAATCCAAACAAAAACCTTTTAAAATCTCCCGCCTTAATCCCTGTCAAATTACGCTAATCCCTGTCAAAGTATTAGTACGTTAAACTAAGATCAAATGTAAGATAATAAGATAATCTAGTGATTAAACGAGATCAGCTTGCAGCTTTTGACAGATTTAAGTGTTTGTTGCAAAACTGTCAATAAATTCTTAAATACAATAAATAAATTAACACCTAACGTCTTAAAAAACCTGTTGGCAGCTGCAAATCAAATTATAGCTAATTCAATGTCACATTTATCTTTTAAATGTTGAACTTAAACAAAATTTGGGACCGTCGCGTCGGCTCGGCACGTGTTTGGCGCACACTGTGACCAATTAAATTGATAAATATTTTTGTAAAAGTATTGACTAAATCAAATCCAATTGATTTGCAGCAAATATCGAGCGACCTTCAAATGAGTTGACAAAAAAAGGACTTTTGAAAACAACTGAGAATAATATTGTCAAACAACGGGTGAGTTGTTTATAGATTTTATTCTCCATAGTGTGTGTGTGTTCTCTCTCTAATGTTCTTGTTATTTTTTGTTGACTAGGAACAAGGATCTTGTACAAACAGTGTTAACAACTTGGTTCTGTGAAGAAAAAACGCTTGAAACTGTTCAATAAATTCTTAATTGCAATAATATGTACCCATACTTCTAAATTATATTTTAAGTAGCATACAAATCTTTTATATTTGGGCATTACTTCAGGAACAAAATATCGGTTTAAAAAAAAACAGATATGACAATATAGTCGGTCATACGAGTACTCTACTCATTTATTCAGTGATAACAAAAATATTAATTTCTAACAATTTTTTATTCCATACTGATCTTTTAAAGGTTAATAATTGTTATAGGTATACATATTTCGAAAATGAATGACTGTCAAGCAAACATTATGCGGGGAAGTTAGAATTATGTTAGGTAGAATTAAATTAAGTTAATTGTCTCAGCATAGCTACCTTGGATCTAAATCAGTGGTGGGCAAACACATACTATCAAATTTATAATCGTGTTGGTTAAACAGCAGAGATCTTTGAGTACTGAGAGAGAAAATCATAAACATCACAACAAAGCAAGAAATAAATGTTCGTTTTAGTAAAACACACAATTAAGCTTATAGTATGTGTATGTACATGTCAACTTAGCGTATGTGTGTTGCCCATTACTGATCTGAATTTAGATTTTTCGTTCTCCGTTTATTGGCTACCGTCACTCTCCAGCCATCCTTTTGTTTTGAGGAAGGAATAGACTAGATTCATATATGTATGTAGAAATGTTTCTATAACCTTTCCTAGTAAGTGGCAAGTGTTTATACCCTTCCGTTGTCAGTTAAAATCAACCTCTTTAGGCCCGAAATAACATCCGGATGATAAGTCAAGTTGGTATGCTCAAGAGAATTTTCAGAAAACTTTGCATTATAGAAACTCTGAATTATTAAACAATGATATTGGATTAAAAAACCAGGTAAGTCAGTATAGACTGGTATACTCGAATTTTTTCGAGTATTTAGTAGAGTATTCAAATTATGTATTTGATTTTTCGTTTGTTCAAATACCTTGTTCGCACATATTTAAAATTAATCGATTTTAAAAATTTTATATAAGTAGGCTTATTCAACATCTCAATCACCATCATTTTATATCACGTTAAGAATGATACTAGTTGAATTAGAACCGGTGTATATAGAAACCAAAGTGGCCCATTATGATTCTTTTATTTGTTGTGCTTTATTCAAATTTTAGTTAACAACAATTTTAAGTTGGTCTCAGCGTCACTTGGACATAGTTGAGACGAGTTGGCAAAATAAATATTACAATGAATTCTTCTTAAGATTATTACAATTTAAAAATATAGATATATAAAAAAGGGAATAGATTATATGTATGTATATAAAATATGAATATATTTGGAAATATTATACTAGAAGCATTTCTAAGTTTTTTTTATACATTTTAGTAATATCATTTTGTCCGAAAGTTTCTTACTATATTTACTAGATTTTTTTCATCCTTTTGTATTTTATTAATTCGGCTTGAGGTCTGTTTTAATTAAATAAATCTAAAAACTCTTCTTTGTTTTTAATTTTTTATGTCTTAAGTTTCTTTCACTATTTTCTTTTTTGTTTATTGTAATTTATTATGTGGACTTTTTTATTGTATGTGAGCGCAATTATTCGCCTCTGTTTTGTAGATAATTCTTTTCTCTATTGGAGTGTTAATTATATGTGAGATCTCTTGCATATATCGTCTTGTATTATTATTCTCTCCCACAAGTATTCTCACATTATCAAAGTTTGGTTGATGTCCAGTTATTACACAGTGGGCAGCAATCGCTGTTTTTTGTGTAAGTGGTTTTTAATTTCATTTCAGGTCTGATTTATGTATGTAATACAATCTGGTTCTTAATTTTGTTCTCGTTGTACCCACATATATTTTCTGACATACATATGCCAGTATGTATTAAAACGGGGTCCCTTCGACTCTCCTTAAGTGTTCTCACGTAGCGAACTACCACGTAAACCAACCATGGCAGTATCATCGCATTTAATCTGGTATACTATATTTAATTTATCTAGTTTATCTAATGTGGATTTCATGTTGTTAAACAATTTGTTCGTCATATTGCCCGTTTTCATTGCTAATATCAAATTTTCTTTATTATATACTTATGTACATATGTATGTATGTACATCTATCAGAATACTTAATTCTTTCTGAGAATCCAGGTATGGTATATACTCCATAGTTAATAAATTTTATTTATAAATTTTTGGTGTTTCCGCTTTCATCAGATGTTGTTCTGGAAAGAAAAATCGTTTTTGTGTATAATGTTTCTTAAGCTATGTATAGACGGTTGTCAGATCTAGCAATGTACTGACATTGAAAGATTGTTAGCAAAATGCAAATTGTCAGTTCAGATGACTGTAGGAAAACATTAGAATTTCATTGGCACACAATGAATTTATTTGTCAACCGAAATTGTCAGTTCAAACGGTTGTCAGATTGTTGTGTGGCAAAGATTGTCAAAATTGTTGTGAGGCATTGTAAGCAAAAACAGCAATTGAAACAGTTTTATCTGCATATGTCCTAGAAAATAGCAAGGATAAAGACAAAACAACAAAAAAATGCCATTTTTTATTTCCTTTTATTTAATTCTTTAATTTTTTCCATTTTTTTTAATGTATTTTTGTGTATTATTTATGTATATATGTACAGAGTTGCATTTAGAAATAATTTCTCTGAAAATGCTGCCATTGACAGATGCACATATGACAATTAAAAGTATTTTACAATTGTTTTAAACCATTTTACAATGACAAAAAAAATGTGCTGTTAGATGTCTGGGAATATTTTTGTATTACAATGTACTAAAAATGCTTTTTCTTACAACGTTGGAACACAAACATTTTAAGTTCACACGGTTGTTAGACATTTTCTGAACATTTTTCGGACAACGTTGTAAGATCTGACAAACGTCTGCACAAAGTTTTGTTTTTCATTTTAATTTCCTCATAAAATTCTGTATTGTTCGTATCTAACACTCTACTAATAAAGTTTACAGCAGTGTTCATTATTATTTTTTAAGGTTGTTTAGAATAATACTTAATGAGTCTACCTCTCCAGTGTAAACTGTTTCTTTATGTTAGATGAATTAAGTGTCTTTAAAGTGTTCTCATTCCCATTCTTCATCCCAAAAGTATTTTGTTTGCAATTACTTTTAATACTTTCTTTTAAGTTATCAATAAGGGAAAATATAATATTAATAGGTATATAATTTAGACTTTAAAAATATTTTAGCAACATGACTCTACGATTTGCAAACTCCTTCACTACTTTTTAACTAAATATCGAATATATTTCTTTTTAGAATTATAACTTATTGCAGTACATTTACATACATCGATGGCTTAATATAAAAAAGACCTAACTTAATTTATTTTTAAATATCAATAAAAAAGGTCTATCTTGGATAACTTCATTAAAACAAAATGAAATATTTTTAAATCTATATATGTATATAAAACAGGATGTGTGTATGCATGTAACGTATTGACTCCTCCTCAGAATATACAGGCGGGTGACACTGTGAAGTCTGATTTTTGATTTTCGGTCTGGGGCGGAGGGGCGTGGCAAAATCCAATTTTCATATTGCACCACCAATGACATATACATACATATATTATGTCATGTGTTTCAAAACGAGATATCAAACTCTTAAATCTGTTATGTAGTTCCGAAGATATTTACAAAAAAACCTATGTTAATAATGATCTAATACCAAAATTTTAAAACTGACTGCATTTGATTTGTTTGTGTACAATTTAAATCGTGTGGTAATACAACAGTAATGTTTGCTTAGGACCAGCAACGCGGACCGGGTCAGCTAGTAATAAATAAAATGTGTTGTTTTTTTTATTAAAAATTGTATTAAAATTTTTGTTGTACACATTCAAAATTTTACGAATTTTATTAAGTTTTTTCCTTCGTCTGTAATGTAACAAAAAATCGAGTTAGGCCTTTTTTATATTAAGCCATCGATATATTGGCAGAAGGAACTTTCATAGCACTCATTTATAGTGATTGAAAAACATTATTTAACTTTTGCTTATATGTTTATATGCTTAGGTTTGTTTAATATAATTTCATATTGCAGTTTTTTACTAGGCATATTTTTAGATTTTTGATATATAATAATAATTTAATTTATATACACAATAAATTTAAACGGAATGCTATTAAATTATTACACTTTTTAATTGCAAAATTATGAAGAATTCTTAAAAGAAACAATAAGTTATTAACACAAAACTATTTAATCGCTTTATTCGATTATTCTACATAAAATTATTCAAATTATTCATTATTCGAAAATTGTCATTTTGAAATTCTTCGAATAATTATTCGTAAGTAATTGTTCGATTATTCGAACAACCATTATTCGAATATATAGGGTAAAGAGAACTGTGACATAAATAAAATCTACAAAAAATCTTTAAACTCTGCAGCAAAAACGCCAAATATACAATACTGATCACTAGCTAATTACAAAACTGAAACACTAAACAAAATGTTTATCACTGCAAGTTTTTTGGGCAGACACAGTCTCGCTTGTATTTAGAATTTTTAGTCTTAATTAATTGTGCACAAGAAATACCCCTCCTGTTGTGTTCTCTCTCTCTCTCTCTCTCTCTTTCGATGTTCGATTCCAAATTAGTTAGATGCCAAATCGAGGTTAAAGACATTAACTCCGAAATAAAATTATTTTGCGACAATTTTCTTTTGTTTTCACCTACTCTTTTTTTTTTTTTGTAAGTGACACGCGTCGATCACTAAATTCCAAATGACATTAAAGAGCAGAGAAAGTGTGTCTAAACTCCACATGTTTTTGTCTATTTTTATTATTATTTGAAAGCACTAAATACTCCCCAGGAAATGACCTTCAAGTGATTAGTAACAAATTTTGCAACAAATTGTGATAGTCCTTTCATATTTGTCAAAACATTTATTAATGTGTTATTTTTTTTTTACTATTTTATTTGTTTGTTAATGCCACCAAAGGTGTTCAC
The DNA here is from genome assembly GCA_950370525.1 of Bellardia bayeri. NCBI lineage: Eukaryota > Metazoa > Arthropoda > Insecta > Diptera > Calliphoridae > Bellardia > Bellardia bayeri. Next base: position 63,617,973 of record OX493268.1, read on the forward strand.
ATCTGTTGTCATTGGTATAATGACTGTAAAGTCATTATGACATTTAACAATGACATACATACATATATAACTTTCTATATATTATGAGTTTTTTTTTAACAACTTGTGTAACAAAAAGGGGTTTCTTGTGGGGTGTTAGTTGCATTTGAGAAAAAGTCAAATTTACATTTAATTAGTAATACAATAGAAAAACAACATGTGCAATCAATTTGTGTAATGGTTGTATTGGTTTATCTTGTTGTCATCCATCCCTTTTTCAAATGTGCAAAATCTTTTGAATATCTGCTTATCAGAGTACCGGTAAAAGGGATTAATTTGTAAGGGTTTTATCAACTTATCTTTTGTTATTACATCATAAATATAAAGGCGTTTTTATAGATGAAATAAATATTAAATATTAAAATTTATTACACATAAAATTCATCGATACACTTTAATCTAGCTTCAAACTATTGGAGTTTTCACGTGATAATTTCATTGGACTGTCGGAAAGTGCTTTAAGTCATCTGATGAATAAATAAACTCTTAGATGTTCAGATATGTAATGTTATAATATTCTGATGGTTTAAGAATTCGAATAGCGAACGTGACGTCTGCCATACAAAGTTAATATTAGTTATCCAATATCTAGAGAACTATTAAAATGGTATGAGAACCTCTAATAGTATTTTAATTAATATTAACGAGACAGTCCCAAAACTTGGCACAAGTTATTTTATTGTTATCGTACTGAGTTTAGGTGAAAATGGGACAAAAATAGACGGCGTGGCACTTCCTATAAAACTTATTGGTTTTTATGAAAATTGTACTCAAATTTTATTCTCAACTGTGTTGAACGTAAACCAACAGTTTGAAGTCACCTGAGAGCCGGAAAATGCAGTAATTTGTTAGTTCGCATTAATTTTTTTATAAAAGCTCTTTCAACTTTTATCGTGAGAATTTGTAGTTAAATAAACAAACTCCTAGATGTTCAGATAGTGTAATAATTATCTGATGGCTTGAGAATTAGAAAAGCGAACGTTATTTATTGTCCAATATCTGGAGAATTATCAAAGTGACAGTCTGAGGGCTTTGAATGAGTTATTTTATTATTATTATCGTATGTAGTTGAGATAAAAAAGTAAAAATATTCTCTCCTACTTGTAGTTGAGGTTCGGAATAGTAAACGTGACGCCTTTCATACAAAACAAACAATAATTGTTTAATATCTAGAGAACTATTAAAATAAAAGTCTCAGAACTTTGCACGATTTTTTTTATTATTATACTACGTCTTGTGATGAAAATGGGATCACTACAGTGTAAGTGACGTCTCATATACAAAAGTGTTTGTAGTTGAGGATCGTAATAGTGATCATGACAAACCACGTACAAAGTTATTATTAATTATACATACAACATCTGAAGAATTAGTAAAGTGACAGTCTCAAAGAATGATTTGCTTTATTATTGTCGTATGTACAGCTGCGGTCAATATAATAGCACCACGCAAAAATTTACACTGTCTCCGTTTACATCTGTTTAACTGTTGGGCCGATTCAACTCAAAACACAATAATAAATTCTTTGATGTTAATGGTTTATTATCATAAGAAAATTATTTAGTTTTTTCAACAGTTTATAATACTCCAATTAATTTAAACAAAAATCATAAAAACTACACAGTCAAAATAATAGTACATACATACTTCAGTTCATTTTTAACAAAATATAAATAGTGGTCTTTCTTAAAATAAATCAAAAATTTCATTCATAGATCTTGTAGATAAATTAATTGAATGTTTTCAATACTTTGTCGCGTGCCCTTTGTTTGCTATTACCGCGTTAAAATATTCCCTCATATCGGAATAGTGAACGTTACATAATTGTTTAAGTGACAGTCTCAAAACTTTGCACGAGTTATTTTTTTATTGCACATATTTCAGATAAAAATAGGCGGAATCAGAATAGTGGACGTAACACCTACTAAACAATGTTGTATTACATATTTGTAAAACTATTTCGGTTAGTATTAAAAACCATTTATCGTTGGTGCTATACAAGATTGGTCTGTATGTCGATGTGACAAGTTACCCAAATTATACTTATGCTTATCTGCTTCGCTTTTTCAAGAGTTATTTTCATCTTTAGTCAACAGTCAGGAATTGCTTTCATCTTCAAGAAAAAGGATTTCAGGGCCTCAGCGGTTTGAGCAACTTGCATAATTGACAGACAACAGTCAGGAATTGCTTTCATCTTCAGGAAGAAGGATTTCAGAGCCTCAGCGGTTTGAGCCACTCGGCAAATTGCATAATTGACAGATGTCTTATTAATAAGTGGCAGAACGATCGTCATATATACAACTTCACCAAGCAATCCGAGACTCTATCAACTTGTTACAGAGCCCGATCATTCTTGCTGAACCTGAATCAGTTTCCAGAATCTTACAACAGTTATAATATTCAATTCCAGCTTAAAATTTTTTATTCACTAGAATCTCCGCTTAAATATCATTATTGTGAAAAATCATTACTGTGAACTTGATATCTTTATGATATCGATAGATTGAAATCCCTTGAGTATATCTGATAACAAACATGATCATGCAAGTCGTAAAAGTTACCGCCATTCCTTATATGTAGGTACCACAAATATCATTTCACCAAGCATCACGCGCTAATACCAGTACCGTAAAGCGAACATAATTGGAGTGATGATGTATGAGTGTACATATCAAAATTGGTCGGATTTTCAAACAGAAAAAAATTTTTTAAATAACATTTTAAAATTTAACGAAAATAATTTTGTTTAATTAAGATTTTACTGACTGGTCTCTAATTATTTTATTTCATGCTCAAATTGCTGATTTCCCTTCTACTTAAATACCTACTTATGTACAATTATTTACTTTATTTATAAAACAAAAAGGCGTGAATTGAAAATATTTACATACGCACATGCCACAAAACGTAGCTTAGATTAACAACGGCTTAAAATTGACTTTGCAAGGATTTGCAATAAAAATCTGTGTAAACAATTTAAAAATCCTTAGGATTTTCGAACAAAAATCCTTAAGTTAATCTGTTTCAAAAAAAAAAATCCCCCAGATTTAACAAACAATTATGCATAATTTTTCAATTAACAAGTTTTGTTGTTGACTGACTGGCTGATTGCCTGCCTGCTCTAACAGACTGTGTGTGCTTGCCTGCTTCACGCACACTGCTTGCTACAAACAGTCAGCCAGCCGTTGGTAATTGAAACACTTATAATCCCTTATGATTAATTATAGACTAGAAAACCTGTAGCCCTTGTATAAAGAACAGAATTTTCAGCATATTTTCGGTTGATAATCTAAAGTAATCTAAAGCTTAAATGAAAAACAACAACACCAACACTAACAGTAACAAAAATGAAAACACATGTTAACCGTAAAAAATAACAACAATTTAACTCCCCACTGTTCACACCTTCTACAACAACAGTACCAATGTAAACTGTTTGTTTGTTTTTTATTAATCATCTGAAAATTGTTTTCATATTGTCAAAATAAAACTAGAAAAAAAAACAAGAAAAGGTATGAATAGAATTACAGCGAAAAAATTGACTCAACCTTATGCAGTTCCCTAGAGATGTCAAAACAACCACTCTATCTCTCGCTATACTCAGTTTCTTTTGCAACCAAAAATGTTCATCATTTCGCTTCAAACCCTTATATGGAAAAAAACATTTTTTTTTTATTTTACTTATTTGTTTTGGTACTGGTATCTTTATTATTAAGTAATAAAATTATACCACTTGTGTATAAAAAAAAAGAAAACAAGCTATTTTTTATAATGCTTAAAGTTGTCAAAACATATTTTTTGATAACTTGACAATAAAATAAGGTGGGGGTGCACAACTTTTCGTTTGTGGGGTGCTGAAAACAGAAAAGACGGAAAAAAGAAAGAGTTTAAATTCATAAATGCATTGTTTTAAAACTACTTAGGTTTGCAGGTTTTACAGAACATTTTCTAATAATAGAAACACAAATTATCTTCATACTAAACACCTTCACCATATCGTTAAAAAATTAGTGGTAATCAAGGCCTATGTTACTTTCAAAATTATTATTTTAGGGCCACAATTGTTTGAAAATTAGTACTCATTAGTCAGAACCTTACGGTCTTAGACAAAAAACCCTACGAATTGTAGAGGTTAGTAGAGGTTATCGATCGTAGAGGTCACTCCCCAACTTGTAATCAAATGGGTTGTCTTTCCAATTTATTCAAGTGAAAGCCGTAGTGAAATGAAATGAAATCAGGGGGCTAATTCTCGCATTCGTATGCGAGTAAATTTTCATTCGAACGTTCGAATTTTTTAACATTTGGGATTCTTTCATTCGATAGCGAATAAAATGTATCGAAATTTCTAATGATGGCATTCGATAACGAATGATTATTCGAACGCAACATTGCGAGTTTTTACTCGTAAGCAAAGAAGCATTCGAAATAACGTTTTTTTCATAAACAGAAGAAAAAAAAGAAAATGTTAATAAAAAATTTGTTACTTACTTTAAAAAATATTATAATATTAATAATTTTATTACTTTTAGGTCAAAAATATCAAAAATAAATTTTACCTATGCTTGCTTTGTGAGCCTAAAACGTCTGTTGAGTCTAGAAAAACACACACATACATTAATACATACGTATGGATGTATGTATGTACATCTGTAAGTACTTATTTATACTTACTCATTGTTTGTCAATCCTAAGGGTTCGGAGGTGTTTCTTATTTGTTTCCTTATGTCATTAATGTTTTCAATCTCGTCAGAATTAGAAGACGATGAGTAAAAAAACACAATTATAATAATTTCTTTTAAAAATTTTGCTTTTACTTGAGTTATTTTTTGCAGAACTATATGTTTTTTGTTTACATTTTCTCTTATTTTATTCAGTGTTGTAATACGTACTTATTTAAGTTTTTTACAACATTGAAGCAATGAATCGATTCGATTCGTATCGAGTACCATCATTAGACAATTTTGCACTGTCGAAATAAATTTCGATTCGAAAACAATTTCGATCACGACTGCCAGAATTAGCCCCCAGTTTAGATTGTTAAATTGCTACATTGCGCTGAGTTTTTATTTAAGGATGGTGTCAGTAAATCGTATCTTTCTTATCTTAAGATTGTTCTTTATAGTTTTAGGAACACTTTTTTGTTTCTCCTATGATTACTACAGAATCTGTTTTATTTGGATTTAGTGTTAAAAATTCAAAATGTTGGTTCGTTTTCTGTCAGCATTTTGCTTCTCTGCAAACTCCTCTAAACTCTACCGAACCACTGGTTGGCCACCGCTGGGCATAAGACAAAAAACACAGTAGCGCATAATAGTATCATCAACTGTGTTATAATGATATTGCTTTTGCTGTTGTTCTTCTTGCTGCAGATGCTGTTATTTTTTTATTTCTCTTCTCTACACTCAATTAGTTGGCTGTATAAAGACAAACTTTATTAAAAGCAGTCCACCCCTTTTTATTATTGTTGTTGTAACGCTTTAATTTTAATTTTGTTGTTATCACGAAACAAATTATTTTTTAAAAAGCACAAGTGTAATGAAATTAAATACTGAAATGGGTGTGTGCTGTGGCTGTGTGTCTGTTTGTCTGCTAAAAGGGAAACAAAATCATTGTTGATAATTTTTTAAGGATTAAATAATGACTGTTGAATAACGAAAAGGGCAAATAAAAACACAATCAGCATAAAGAAATCATTTTTTTTAGCAACTACATAAATACATACAAACATTTCAAAAATTAGGGGATTATGACAATTTTTTTCTTAAATAAGTATGAATTAATGTGTTTGACGTTTAAATTTATTGATTAAGTGATCAATCATGAGATCGATGTAGATATAATTTCGTTTTGTTTTCATAGTGTTATTATATTTAGAAATCTCTGTGTATTGGACAATTTTCTATAGAAAATCCCGGCTTTAACTGAATTTTCTATAGACGATATTGTGTTTAACTAAATTTTCTACAGAAAATCTTGTGTTTAACTGAATTTTTTATAGAGAAATAATATGTAAAGTAGAAAATTATCTATGTATATAAAATTTTTCTGTTGAAAATATTCTGTATAACATTTGTTTCTATAGAGTATAACAGTATTTTTCTATAGAAAATCATCTGAATAACAGTTTTCCAATGGAAAATTTTCTGTATAACAGTTTTTGTGTATAGAAAATCTTCTGTATAAAAGTTTTGTCTATAGAAAATATTCTGCATACCAGTTTTATTTTTGTAGAAAATATTCTGTATAACAGTTTTTTCTATAGAAAATATTCTGTATAACAATTTTTTCTATAGAAGATCTTCCGTATAAAAATTTTTTCCATAGAAAATATTCTGTATAACAGTTTTTTATAGTAAATATTTGCATTACAGTTTTTTTTGATAAAAAATATTGTGTATTAAAGTTTTTTCTATAAAAAATATTGTGTGTTACATATTTTTTATATAGAAAATATTGAATATAACAGTTTTTTCTACAGAAAATATTGTGTATTACAGTTTTGTCTATAGAAAATATTCTATATAACAGTTTTTTCTATAGAAAATATTTTGTATTAAAGTTTTTTCTATAGAAAATATTGTGTACACAGTTTTTTTTATATAGAGAAAATCGTGTGTAACAGTTTTTTCTACAGAAAATATTGTGTATTAAAGTTTTTTCTATAAAAAATATTGTGTGTTACATATTTTTTATATAGAAAATATTGAGTATAACAGTTTTTTCTACAGAAAATATTGTGTATTACAGTTTTGTCTATAGAAAATATTCTGTATAACAATTTTTTCTATAGAAAATATTCTATATAACAGTTTTTTCTATAGAAAATATTTTGTATCACAGTTTTTTCTATAGAAAATTTTGTGTATCACAGTTTTTTTTATATAGAAAATATTGTGTGTAACAGTTTTTTCTACAGAAAATATTGTGCATTAGAGTTTTGTCTATAGAAAATATTCTGTATAACATTTTTTTCTATAGAAAATATTACACTATTGCTCAATGTTATTGTATCAGTATTAGCTATATAAGCCAAGTAAACATCTGTTATCTTTGATGTCAGTCTTCCAAAAATATCACTTAACAATTATTGTAAATTAATTGCATGTGTGTATATAACCTAAAAATGATTTCTCAAAAAATTATAAATTTTAATAGCCTTAAGAAAAACACTTTTGTTGTATAATTATCAATTAGATGCTCTGTAGTTTAATTAGCACAACTTTATTGAACCGTCACAATATGCCTGGGAAACAAAACACCACTGAATTCAAATCTCAATCAATCGTTTGATTGTTGTGATCAATGATTTCATTAACAAATGAAATACTCGTACCCTAACATGTGTATAATGAAACCATATAATAAATATTTGTTTAAAAAAAACATAGTAATCTTTCCAAATAGAAAAAAAAACAAAAACAAAAGTAGCAGAAATTGTTATTGCCGATCAAATAAAAAAAAATGAACATTTATTGCTTGTGATGTGAGAGATGATGAGTAGCAAAATAAAATGAAAAAAACCAACAAATTTTTTAACAATTTTTTAACAAAACTATTGTTTGTTTGTTCTTTTAACCAACCATAAATGTTTACCTTCTCATACCTTTTAATATAGCAAGGAAGGGGTAATATTAGTTGTATAAGACTTTTGTAACACTTGGGAAAAAATGTGTATATTGTAGAATGTTGAAAATATTTCTATTTCTCCCTCCTACGATAGGTCTCTTTCAGATAAAGTTAAGTCTTGTTTTGTGTCCAAAACCTTTCCCTTAGAGAAGTTAGTCACAGGCTGAAAATAGCTTTCTCATTTAGCGAAAAATTACACAACTTGCCATTTATAACATGGCTATACTAGTTACTTTTCTAGCCACTGGTATCTATTAAGGTAGAGCATTTTCATAAGTTGTATATGAATCGGTTTGAACCCAAATTGTTGAATGCGTTTAGCAACTGTGTCAAATGCTTCGTTTAATAATTCCATCACAGCAGCTCTTGTGAATGGAGCGGCAAGAAGAATAAATATAGGAGTAGTAAAAGGATTTCAATTTTTTACGACAGTGGATTTTGTTAATAGTAAATTAGCACTACGATGAAATAAAACTCTTTTATAATGATGACGTTTTTATAAGATGCGACTTTTGAGGCGTAAAATATTTCTCTGCTTCTAAATATTTATGTAGTAAAGTAGTATGTTATGTTTTCTTTTCTTTTGTTCATGATTTTCGTATTAAAACATACTACTATTATCTTTATTTTATTTCATATAAACATTTATGTATTTTCTCTTTTTCACTCTCATGACGAATTTTTTACGATTACATATTGTGAAAAAAAATGTTTTTCTTTGGTTTAAATTTTGTACACATATAGCAAATGTGATTCTTTAGAGTTTTTGATTAAAATTTTTATGATTTTATTACTGATGAGCAGTATAAATATTTGATTTGATTTTTTTATGCAAACGACTGACTGATGATATAAAATGATTATGATTCAGAAGTATTTTTTCTTTTGTTTATTTCACATGATTTGCTGATGTTTAATAAACTGTCGGCATCTTGAATATGTTCAATCCTTTTTTTTATGACTTAAAGGTCTATTGATTGAATGATGCTTAAAATGTTTGTAAGCATGTTTAATGTAAAGAAATATGTGTAAAATAATAAACTATACAATTTTAAACAAACAATTTTCTTATTCCCTAAAGCGAACGCTCTGCAGCCGAATTTAAAAGTAAAGAGTAGGGATACCAATCCGAGTAGGGATTTTTCGGAATTAATAAAAAAATTGAAATTTAAAAATTATAGCTACAAGGACAGAGAATGTTTGTTTCTAAACATATTCATATTAATATTATATAGGTATTCATATTTTGAAATAAATTGCTTTTATTATTTATAAACCAATTTGTTTGAATATGAAACAAAAATTCCGGGATCCCGGGATTTACTTTTATAAAATCCCCAATCTCAGGATTTGAAAAACTAGTTCTGTTTGGCATCTCTAGTAACTCAGCTTAAAGAAACTATTGGAACTTAGTTTTATACCCACCATTTAATATTATATATTAAATATTATATTAAGTTCGTCATTCCGTTTGCATATGTATATTCTGGACCCTTATAAGTTTCAAAGACGATCTAGCCATGTCCGTCCATCTGTAGAAGAACCTATAGAGTTTCGCAAAAAAGACTTAGAACCACAACATTCTTTGTGTCACGGAAATATTTGGTATTGCAAATGAGCAAAATCGCTCCTCGGTATTTCTCAAATATTTTTTACTATTATTTTCAAATACTCGTATAATGTAGATAATATCATGCAATTGTGTAAACTTTATTTTTTTATAGGAGCACAAGTTCTGTTGAATCGATCCATGATTTTTCATAGCCCCCATATACAAGTCTTTCCGGAATATGAAGGAAGATGTCTATAGAAAACCAGTATCCATACAAAATTCTTTAAAAATAAGTTTTATGCAAAGTGAAATCTCAAAACGATATTTTGTTTGCATCGGTCCATAATTTGACATAGTCCACTTCCAAAAATCACTTAGATGCGCATAAATCTCTTATAACAATAAAAATCAAGTTGAAATTTAACACAAATAATCCACACATATATAGAAATATTCATACCCAATTTTATGACTATCGTTCCATATTTGACTGTAGTCTCTATATAAAGTCTACTTCGGAAAATAACTTAAATGCGCATAAATATCTTACAAACATCACTATCAAGTTGAAATTCAATACAAATAATTCAAGTATACATACAGAATTTCATTATGATCGGTCATAGCTCTCTTTTGAGGACTACTACCAAAAACCCATTAACCTACATAAACATCCATATCAAACCGAAATTTTACACAGATCTGTTATAAGTATGTAAAAATTATAGCACTGGCTTTTGTTAAAGTTGGTCCATAATTGGCCATATCTCTCTCCACTTCCAAGAACAACCACAGAGTATACAAAGGTGACAATTCTGTTTCTTAAACTAAATCGCTTTTTGAAAGAAAGAGACAAATATAAATTCTTGATTATAACTGGAATACATATGCATAAAATTCTTTTAAATATCATAAGCCGAAATTCAACCAAAATTATTATGGAGCCGAATATAAACTCTTACTTTTTTAAGCTAGTTTTACTATTAAACATTATTGGAAATTATAAATTTAAAGCTCTAGAACTCTAAAACAATTTTCAAAAATTTTCAGGTTTATACACTGTAAAATGTTTCTGATAAATTTCAATTATTTCGTGATATTTGAAATTTTATATATAAAACCAATGTTAGCAATCGTTGCTATATTACCGTTACTCATAACTCCAAATCGAAACCGTTACCGTTATTCTTCAAAAAATGTCCGGAAATTTTCTATAATATTGGTAGTTTTATTGTGTCAATATTTTAACAAGTCAGTAATATCTTGAGGATCTCAATATGATAACAGAATAAATATCCCCCAAAGACTCGGAAATGCAGCAAAGTGTATCTACTAGAGTTATCAAACTAAGCTTAAAATAAATCATAATCTATATTTAACAATAGTAAGATAAGAAAATCTCACCCTTTAAAATATCTAATAAATGCAAAACATTTTTACAACTTTTAGTGCAATATTTCATAAAAAGTTAAAATAGGCAATAAAAAAAATATTAGTAATAATGAAACGATGAATAAAATGCTTTGTAAAGCATGAAATATCACATACTTACGCCAACTTACAAAATACAACAGCAAAAGCAAATGTATTGCAGAAATATATATTACATTTCACAGATACCATCTTTACAAAACAAACTGATATTGCTTAACAACAATACAACTACATAAATATAACTACAGCGTTACTAATCAACAACAATTATGAGGATACGAGTACATATGAATAAATATAATCGGAATCTAATGTGAATTGGAATAAAAATGTCAAACAAAAGAGAGAGAGAAAAAAAAAACTAGTAAAATTAATGACACATGAAAAGAAGGAAGTATGTACATATGTAACTGTAATACTCGTATGTAATATTAACATTCGATAAATGTTGTACATACATATAATCAAAGCAACAATAAGGGGACAATTTGTCGATGATGTCAGTTAAGATTTCGAAACGTACATGTGTGTATAAATATTTTGATATGCATACGATTAAATTGTTCACATTTCATTACGTTATTTTCCCAACTGATGCCGACAATGATGATGATAACAAATTTCCATAACATGCCAATTAATTTGATTTCCATCAACAGCAGAAACAATACACTGTTTAACCACAGCACGAGTATGGCGTATGACTTTGCCTTACAACTCATATGCTCCTCAGGCAGGCATAGCTAATTCCAATTTAAGGGTAACTATATTGGCTACTGGTCTGTCTACTGGTACGTCTGGCTTGGCTTTATCAACAAAATTTATTAACTGACTTATTTTTGCATGTTAAACTGATTTACTGCAATGGGGTGCGATATACGAGTACATATATATGTACATACATATGTACAGTATGAGAGAGAGAGAGTGGGGTAAACCAATTTGGTTTTAATTGACTGAAAAATTTTTTGGACATGTTAACAACAAACCATTTTATTCCTTATATAGGGTGTTTTTTTACATGTATATCATTTTAAGTTGGCAGCACTTTTTTAACTCGCGGCCACTTTGTCAGCATTTTGTCGTTTCGGACTTATTATGATTTCAACAAGACGACGCGACATGTCACACAGCTCGTGGAACAATTGATTTATTGAAGGAAACGTTTGGTAACCGCACAGTTTCATGTTTCGGACCCGTGAATTGGTCTCCAAGGTCGTGTGATTTAACGCCGCTTGACTATATTCTCTGAGGATATGAGAAGTGGCTAGTCTACGCCGTTAAACTCAAAATGATTGACCCCTTGGAGGACAACATTCGCCGCGTTCTTACCGATATACAGCCACAAATGTTTGAAAAAGTCATCGTAAATTAAACCACCAGATTAGACAGCCGTGTCGGTCATATGCCGGAAATCACATTTAAATTATAATGCCAGAAGAATGTCTTGCGAATAAAATAAATTTCATGTCAATTTAAAAAAATCATCTTTCATCATCATCATCATCAAAAAATAAAAAAACGCCCTATATATTCTTTGCCAGATTGTATGATAAATGTTGCGATTAATTGATAATTCAGTATGAATATTTATAGATTACATAGTTTTTTAATAAGGGATGTTATTATACTTTAAGAAATTGCTAATTACAGCACTAAATTCTAAAGCATCCGCTGTACTGGTCTATATTAAAATACAAGTCGGTATTAATCTGTATGCTAGCTATTACCATAGCAGCATCTAATAACACATTGCCTAAATACCACCCTATTTAAATAACACTTATTATTACTATCCCCTCTATTCATCTCTTAATAAGATAAATGACCAGTAATTTATATTAAAGTTAGTTAAGCTTATAAAATGGCAAAATGGTTGGTTGGCTTTATTTTAGTCCGTCCGTCTAGCTGTCTGTCTGTATGTTTGACTGGTGGGTTTCTTGTTGTTGTTATTGTCCTCAATAAAAATCTAATAAAGTATTTCGATTTTTCTGTGTGTGTTTTTTTTTGCGCTGGTTGGTTCGTTTAACGTTGATGCATGTCGACAGTTAATAAAATGGAAGGCAGCTTTTAATGAAAATAAAATGATTTCAGCCATCACTTGTGTGGTTTATTTAGCTTCGAAAAAAATAAGTATGTACATAAAAAAAGACCAAGGAATAGAAAATGTATTAGATGACAGTGGTTTAAATGGCAATTCCTTGTAAAGAAACCTCAATACCAAGTTAATTATATTTATTTCCTGTCCCGATCCCAGTGTTAGATTAGTATATCCAAAACAAACTCTCCCAAACGGAATTTCCTCAGCCCAAAAACCTTTAAAAATTCCCTATTTTAGGAGCAAATTCATATGTCTCATTAGACGACCAAGGACTAGTAGTTACGATCCATGTTGCTTTATACAACTAACATTTTCACTCCAAATTCGAAAAATGCCCGATAAATAACGTTTAATTACCATAAGTCAAAACTAAATCCAGGAGCGGATATTTGAAATCTGAAAACCAGCGGCGAATCAAGTCACGTTTTATATTGAAATTTTTGAAAAAACAGTTTTTGAAATGTGCTCAATTGAATTGAATATAGTTAAAAGTACATTGTATTGTTTTAAATTAATATTTGCAAAAATCAACCAGAAGCAGAATGAAATGGTCTTCGCAGGTGTTAATTTTGAGACCGCTATACATCATTGTGATAATATTTGAAAATGATAAAAAGTGCCACATATATGTATGTGGGTGAAATACTAATTAACAGGCAATATACTCCGGTCGCAATTAGTACTGTCTTCTAGTCTATCGTATGATCTTGGTGACAGGCGATATATTTCATAGTCTCAATCTCGTCGATATCCTCCTACATCCTACAAAAATCGTTAGTATTAATTATTAAACAAAAAAATCCTCAGACTACACCTGCAGAACTCTAAGAATATTCTAGTTCCTGAGATCTTCAATTTGAACAATATGGCTCCTGGCACTTTGGCGTCCGTTCTGCTTTTACAGGATCGGTTGCTATCACTCAAGTTTTCATCATTAGATATTACCCTTTAATAGCGTCAGATCGAAGGTTTAATTCCGTACCTCCAATCCCAGTCCTGAACCACTTGCGCAAGTTCGTCTGAGAACACATTTTTCTGTAGCTTATTTTGCCCTGATATCCAGCACATCCTGACTCATTAGCATTTGTTAAACTATCTTTAATTAAGATTTCAAGACCGCCAAAATCACATACTTAAAATCTATATAAGACTTTAGCTGCAGTGTCTAAAATATTTTAGATCCATCTACCAATACCCTTCAAATATTCTTACGGATCCAAGGCAGTCTTGGAGAGCACTCTTCGTAGTTTATTTCTTAAATCGAGTAGCGGGACCATGTAATCCTTGCTTCTCGGCAGAATAACGTTGCGTCCAATTCCAATTTTATAAAAAATTTCGTTGTATTCAATAAGTGACAAGTCGTCACTATTATTTTATAGACAGTAGTGTAAAATGTTGGCTATTATCCAATTTATCTCTGAAATTCTTCTAGGTGTGTTTCTGTTTGAGCCTTTCCTAAGTTTTTCTTATAGGTATTATTTTTTGACTCATTTCTCCGATTTTGCTACTTATGAAAATGACTAACTTTGTCAGTCGGCGTTGAAAGTTTCACAATATCATCGAACGATTTGTCTAGCGATTCAATTGATTGATCATATAAGCAAAAAATTGTGGATTGAGATTATTACAAGTTATCAGTCAAAGTTGATGACAAATAATAACACGCTGTGGATCTTCACCGATGACAATGAGAAACAGTAGATGGTATAAAATATATGCTTGACTTCAGACCAATTTTATAAAAATCTATGAAGAGAGTTTGTTGGCATGTCTCACTGACGTTTGGAACTTGATTATGTTAAAAGGAGAAGTGTCCAAGATAAAAATATGTTTTCGGTGACACATTTTCTTCTAAGTGCGTACCAAAATTTTTAATGTGTTCTTCGTTCAAACTTCTTTTCGAAATCGATTACTAACTTGCTCTAACATTTCAAGTTGAAATTTAGAAAATGCAATTTGAAATTCAGAAATCCAAAATGATAGTGAGAAATAAGAAATTGAAATTAAGAAAAGCGTCGCGTTATGTTTTTTGTAAACAAAAAAATATGTACATATTTGAAAAATTTCATACAAATTTTAATTTCTCAATTACAATTTTTATTTTCTCAATATCAATTTCGATTTCTCAATTTTAATCTACATTTCTCATTTTCAATTTGTTATTTCTCAGTATCAATTTGCTTTTCTAAATTTCAATTTGTTTTCTCTCAATATTAATTTGGATTTCTGAATTTCAATTTGATTTTCCGCAATATAAATTTGTAATATCTTAAGTTCAACTTGAAATTATGTATGTAGTAATATGCGATGAGCAGCAATGTGATCAATGTTCGATTTTCTCTTCCAGAAACTTCATTTATAGAATAATTTTGCAGAAGATTTTATTTAATATAAAGCTTAGAATCATTACGAGTACAAATTAATAAAATCATTATAAATTGTTTCCAGAATGGATAAACATATGTATGTATGTACATACTCGTACTCGTATTACAATCATCAGTCGATATTAAATTTATTTTCAATTTAAAGTTTATAGTAACCACTATGCCTCCATTATATGTAGCTTTTTATTAAACATCTTTTTTCTCCCTTTTCTTACTCCCCCGAATAGTTCCTCACAAATTTTACAGCACATGCGCAAAAAAAGAAACGAAAGAAAAGAAATGGAGTTTTAGTATTAGAAATGTACATGTACTCGTATGTACGTATGTATGTATTTTAGTATACCAATAATATCAGTTTGTATATAGCAACAATGCTAAAAGTGTACATACATACTACGTGTGTAATATACGGCATTTGTGAACAAAATTTGAAAACTTATTGACCGTTAGAAGAAATAGTGAAACCGGCCGTCAAGCAGCCAAAGCCGCAGCCACCATTTTTGGCGATGAATTTCGCGTGAAATTGGTTTAATGAAAAAAAAAAACAGCCAAAATACAAAACAAACGTTTAGTTTTATGGTTTTCTTTAGTTTGTAGTTGTTGCTGCTGCTGATGCTGCCTGTCTATTGTGGTTCTCAACACGCGCTGCAGTCCAATACCATTTATTTTCAATTCTATTTAAATATATTTATATATTTTTTTCATTGCTTTTGTTGTTTGTTGTTGGAAGGAAAATTTAAAATTTTTATTGCGGTTTGACTTTGATGCAGCAGAGGGAATTGCAAATGGCATATAGAATAGTTACATACATAGAATATAATAGAATGGAATAGTATACATAGTATAGTTAGTATAGTTAGTATAGAAAAATGTGTAATTTTTTAAAATTTACTACTACCACCTTTTATCTCAAGTCGTTTTATTAAAAAAGAATCAAGAAAAGGCAGCAACATTTTAACTTTTGTAACCAACATTTTTACAGTCGCAATTGTAAAAAATCACAGTAGAGGCAAAACGGAGAAAAAAAAACTACAGCAAATGCAACAACAACAACAAACCATCTTTAAGCATATACATACATATGTACATACTTACATACATACATACATAAATAATAATTTGGTCGTTTTTGTGTTGTGACTTTAACGTTAATTGGTGTCATAAATTTGTGGAAATGTGCGCGTATTACAATTGTTCTTGAGGTTTCATTGCATGCTCGGATTCTAAAAAATGAAGTCACTATTGTGTCCTGCATGTGACTTTCAGAATGTTTTCTATTAAAAAAAGAAAGAAACGTTCATGCATGGCTTGTCTGTGACCTTTTTTATGGAGTGTTTTATGCGCGAAATTTGTTGTTTCAAATGTGCGCAAAACTCTGTTACCTACTTAAAGACTGACTGACAAACGGAAACGATTATTTCGTTTTTCCGTTTTTTTCTTCTTCTGTGCACCATAAACATTTAAAAAATGTTGTAAAAAATTTATAGTTTTCAAACAATGGGCTGGCAAAAAACTGCCTCGATTCTTCCAGTTCTAGTTTCACCCGAGTTCAGTTTACAAGATCAATTTCGTGGAATGTTTTTAGAAAAATATGGCCTTGCTAATATCTTTTTTATTAGCTTGCCATTTTCGGCTATAAAACATTGTCATAAACAAATTGACTCTCAGTGGGTTTTTAAAGGAATTCTTAAAAAAAAATAGTTCCTTTTTTTTGGTTTCCCGTAAAAAAAAACCAAATTTCTTGTTATTGTTTTGTGTGTCTGTGTAAAAGTGCCTTAGAAAATTAATATTTAGTTGACACTGTTTAACATGTTTTTTTTTAGAGTAATTAATGTATTTCACTTTTTTATGATCTTCTTTCAGTTTTTTTTAAATCACCTTCGCGTTTTTTTTATGATCTATTTGTACTTGTTGAAAGGTTGAATTAAAAATGTTTCCCAGAATCGGCTTTACGAGGAATTCTAAAAAAAGGGTTTAAGCCTTTGACCTTGTTGACAAACAAATGAATTAAATTTGCAAACCCTTTACCCTTTACTTAGTAGGAATTTTTCTTAACTTTTAATAATTTTATGGTTTGACTTTTTGGTTTACAAGGTTGGTAGGGGAATGAAACGTTTTGAATATGTTTTTAATAAAAATACATACAATAATACGAAAAATACAGTCTTGGTCATATAATTAAAACATTCAACAGTAACTTATTCAACTTATTTTCTATTTGTAAAAAGAAATATTAAAAATTTTAAATTGGGTAAGAGTGGAATTATGTTTTCACTATATGGCCACCACTGTATATAAAGGGTGTTTTTTTTTAGATGTATAGAACTTTAAGTTGGTAACATTTTTTTTTTTAACTGGCGGTCATTTTGTCAGCTGTCAAGTGATTTATGACATATGGTGTGTCTTTTTAAGTTATTTCGATTTCAGAGGAAAGGTAAAAAAAAAATTATCTCGTAAGGTTGTGGAATGTACGCCTACAGCAAGTAAGAGATGGTTCACAAAGCAAAGCTCTTCTTACGAAATACTACTGGTCATTTTTTGTTTTATTATTAAAAGGGTACGAGCTTTGCTTTGAACATAATTTTGCATTGGTTTTAAGTTAATTTGCTTTTTGATTCAAATAAAGTATTTGTTTCCCTATTAAACCCATGAATAAACTTTGGATATGTCTTTTGAAATTATCGCACAATTAATAGAAATATAAAAAAAAATCTTGTGAAAGAGTTTCGCTTGGAGCTACTGTATAATCTGTGCTAGTTCCAGTTTGGAGTTGCGACCAATAATTTTTATTTGAAATTACAATAGCTACAGAAGCCGTCTTAAATAAATTGCGTACAACAAAATGAAATTGATGTAGTCAAATTGAATTAAAAAAAAATTAATTCCAAAAATTCTCATTGTACCTTTTAAAATAAGAGAAAACTTGTTGCAAATACATGATTCTCTACCAATGTATAACGATACATATAATCAAGAATCGATTTAAATCCTTAGGCAGCGTTTTCACCATATCATTTTTGTTGTCAAATTGTTGGAAATTGTATGAAAACGGGTTGTCGTATGGCGTCATCTATGTTTGCAATAATGAAAATCATGATATGACAACCCGTTTTCATACAATTGCCAACAATTTGGACAATTTGACAACAAAAATGACATAGTGAAAACCAAGCTATGTATTTATTAGACAGAAATGTAAAAATATTTATTTTTTTTTGGAATGAAATTTGGAATTGTGTTCCATAAATAACGGGAATGGTTGATCGTTTCAAAATAAAGTCTATTGCAAGAAATTGCTTGTTTGTTTAATTGCACAGCTCATCTCCAAACTACGTACATCTAATTGACTCAACAAGTACACTAATATATATTTTATTTGCCTGGAAATTATAAAATTTATCCATGCCTTGAACCAAGGAGTATTCATATGGTGTATGCAACAGATCAGCTGATTATTAACTCTCTGTGATAAATTGTATCCAATTGTCAAAATTTGTTTTGTTTACATTTGTTATTTAAAATAAAAAAAATAAAACGCAGTAAGTAAAAACAAAATTATTTAAGAAAAAACTGAAAAAACTAAAATTAATAAAAAATAAATAAATTGTGTGTTGTTGTGGTTGAAAACAAAACGATAAAATACTATGAAACAAATCGAATCAAATTTGTTTATGTTTTAATTCGCCTGATTTTTGACATTTCACATAATATTAACAAAAACAAAATGTATTGTTGTATTTGTTGCCGTGTCCCATACACCGTTTCAATACGCCTTGCTCTGAACTATTCTCCGAAAACTTAAAATAACTTGAGTTGCATCTGTTTCTTTAATGATTTTTTTTTTTTCAAAATTCCGTATTTTCTTTCATTATTTTACATAACAAGTTTGCAAGACTATAAACATTCTCCAATTCTTAATTAAATTTATCATAGAATTTTTAAAAAACTTAACAAAACAATTAATATTTATCATATGTATAAACTACGATCGCACTAAGCATGTTTAAGTCTAATGAGCCGTTTGTTTAAACTCTAGTTTGCTTTTACTTTCACGCATTTAAAGAAATCTCAACAGAATTCTAACTGTCTAGAATAAAAACTCAAGTGTGATGAAGAATATTGACTAAAATCCTGTGTTAATAGCTGGCAAAAAATTTTATATATACAACATCGAATGATTACAAAAAACCATTTTAAAACATGTAAGAAAGTATAGTCGGTCAAGCCCGACTATATAATACCCTATATATGTATAAAACAGTTTTTCATAAATGGGAGCTATATGGAAGATATTACCTATTATGGACCGTTCATACAAAATATAGTATCATGATGTCTATGATATCTCGATAATAAATACTTTTAACCATTCAGGCATGTGATGGAAATCGATATAGAAAACGAATCAGTTTTGGAAATACATTTCAATGCATTTATATTTTTAAAACTTTTGTTTTAAGATTCTCTTTTGTAGCCCAATATCTTTATATTTTATGTGATAAAAGTTTTTCAATACAGAAATATTACGAAAAAATTGACTTCTAAAACTCATTCGTTTTCGATATTGATTTCCATCACATGCCTGATTATAAAATAAGGTGTTATTATTTCTGTATATATGAAACATTTTTGTGTTCAATATTATTTGGATACCGACATTTTTAAGAGAGTTCTGTTCTTTAAAGTAATTTTCGGAAGTGGTCTTTATATGGGAGCTTCGACTAATTATGTATCGATTATTATACAATTTGTAGATGTGATTTGGCTTCATTTACTTCTCATTTGTGGTGAAATTTGTTTGAATATTTGGACAATTCAAACATTTATGATCGTTAAATTCCTATTTAGGGAGGACATTTGTATAATGGACCCGTTTCCACCAGTTTCAATCCCACCGTCCTTGGGCCGAAAAAATATCACGTACCAAATTTTATTGAACACAAGCTTTACATGGACAGCCAGCAAGCCAGACGGACGGACATGTTTAAATCGACTCAGGCAGCGATTCGATCGGTTTACTTTATGATGGATGTTGGACCAATATTTATGGGCGTTACAAACATCAAGAAAAATCCAATATACCCTTCCCACTATTGTGGTGTAGGGTATAATAATGTTCCCCTTAAAACATTTCTCTTTAAAATAATGTCTTTTACAACTAAATTTTAAACTGTTGTCTATCATATTAAAAGCAATTTAATTTTATGTCTAAATTATGTATAAACAACCACAATTAGGAAACGATTTCAAATATATTTGTTATAATATATTTCCCCATTTACCAAAACCATATTAACTTATTATGTCTAGTTTTTAAATTATTTATGTCTAGTTTTTGAAAAAAAAAAAAAAAAACGTTTCTAATTTTAGTTTCTACATAATTAACATGACAATATGCTTTAACATCCTTCCGACAAAGAGTCCTTGTATCCTTTAAAAGGCGCTTAAATTGATGTTTTTATAGTTTCGAAGACGGTAAAAAACACTTAAAAAAAACATGCTGCCAACGCTGCCACTTCAAAAGCCAGCAGCATTAGTTCTTAGATTCTCAGGACAAGGCTGTAGTACTTAGTTGCTTTGTTGATTGGTGGTTTAGGGGAGAGAAACAAGATCAAAGTGACGTGACGTCAATATGACATAATTGTCGACACTTAACAGTTTGTTTGTTGTGTCTCTTAAGTTGTTGCAGTTCGTTTTTTTCTCAATTTACCCAACAATTAAAACGCCCCATTTAAAATAGTTTCCATCATGTGGTAAACTGTCTAACATTAGTTTGTACGAATATTCTTTGGATTTAATATTCATGTTGATGTTCATTTTGGTTTTTGTTGGCTGGCTTGTTAATAGAAACCGCCGCCTATTTGGCACTGCTAATTGCCTCTTAAGTAGCTATTGATGGTGGGGAGTCCCCAATCTTGTTTAATTGTTTTTTTTACATACTTAAGTATTGAATAGAAAAGAGAAAACACTTAAAAGCGGTTTCTTTAGTTTTCTGTTCGATCTTAATGTTGTTTATTATAAAACACTAAATCATTTTTAAATACATCAAGGAAATATATGTAAATAGTTTTCTTTTTTTTTTGTGTATCTTAAATTAATTTTAAGGAGGTTTAAGTTTTTTTTTAAGGAAGTAATTGAGTTAATGTTTTGTCACTTTGTTATTTCCGTATGATCTTGTTTGATCTTGTAAATATGTAGGACTTTTAAGCGTCTCAAATTATTGTTTAATAACAGTAGAGTAAAACAAGTAAGAGTGCTATATTCGGCTATGCCGAATCTTATATACCCTTCACCTTTGTTGTGGATGCATAATTATATTATATACATATGTATATGTATGTATATATTATATTAATACACTTTGTTTGATAGTTTTTTTGATGAAATTTTCAGAGGTTGTCTCGGATTTTTGCCCATATCTCCGTTATTTATGGACGGATTTTGCTGATTTTAAATAGCAAACTTCGCGAAAGCATGTCTGACAGAATTATTAAAGATTTGAATCCCGAAGATATCTGGGGACTTCAGAAAATTGATTTCAATAGACAGATGGACATGGCTTAATCGACTCCGCTTTCTATAAGGATCCAGAATATATATACTTTTTAGGGTCGGAAAATTATATTGTGGGAATTACAAACGGAATGACAAACTATATATAACCTTCTCATGAAGGTGAAGGGTATAATTATGGTTCTTTATACAGCCTTTAATGTTAATATGTTGAAGTGGCCAGTGGAATCAATTCTGAGAATGACACTAATTTGTGGTTTATTACTTATTAATATTTTGTAAGAAATGTTTATAATAAACATACAAATTCTGTATTTAGATAACTGAGATGATTTCGAGATGGCTGTATGTTTGTTGAAATATTCATTCCAATGTTTCCAATAAACATACGAATGATTAATCAAATCCCACTGTTGGGGGCATTATTTAACAAATGAAAACCGAGGACCGAACATAAAGACGGCTGTGTGGAAGTTATGAATTGTAATCGAAGAGACCTTTCGATGTTAGTATTAACGGATCATTGAATGATCGTGTAGACTAGGAGTGTTTTTCAATGAAAAAATAGTTTAATTAAACTGAGGGTTTATAAAAATTATTTTAACTACATGGCTGGAATATAAAATGTCAAGTTCGAATGGTCACCTCGAATATAAAAAGGCTTTAAGACTTTTATAAATTTACAAAATTTCTTGTTTATACAAATTTGCAAATCATGATTGGTAAACATGCTACAGTTGGACTCTTTTGATATACATATGTAGGTACATATTTTAGACTCAGTTGGTGTCGTGGTACTAACACGAGTAATTTGATACAATTTTAAAATATAGCTGCATCAAAAATTGATATTAAATCAGGATTGCTAAAACTTTAGAAGTTAATACTTTTTTTTCTTCAATATACTCTTAAAATCAAAAATCTTGTCATTTTTGAAATGTATTCGAAGGATGCATGAATATATACATATGTCTCTACATTCTATACTTTTATCAAATAACTGGTCTACAAATAACTTTTCGCAAATAAATAAGAATGTTGTAGATAATCGTGATAATAAACCAAAATAATATCATAGATTCAGAAGTCTATTTAAACAGGCAAATCCCGGTATAACGAACAATATTTTGATAAGCAATTTGTTAAATCGAAAATTCGTTATATCGAGATTTATTTTTTTAAATATTTTAATCCGTATGACATTAGGATGCAAATCATAAGATAAAGTATTTTAGAAAACTTACATCGTTGACATTTTTGCAATAAATCCACCGTTATAAAGCCTTTTTGTATTTGTATGAGTTTGATCAATTAACTGAAATATTGTTTGTTTTCTTTTGCCGAAAAATCAATACGATCTTTTGAGACTTTCTTAATAAACTGCCAGCGTGCAAATTCAATAACTTAGAGAAAACGACCGAATACGACGTGCACCGAATATAAACAGAAGCTCTGTGCATACTGTTAATCGTAATAGGAAAGGGCTTTCGATGATGGCTGTAGTGTTAACCGATCATTGGACAATCATGCGAGTTGACTCCAGTAGGACTCTCTTTGAACGATTAATGTCGCTGTTGCCAAAAAAAATGTAGGGAGTCTTTTATAGCATGTGTTTGCTCTGTAGATTTGTATTTATTTGGAATCTGTTTCCATACATCTTCCAATACAGCTTCTCACAATATTTAGCATACAAAAATGTCGCCGTATTAGAGTAATACAACTGCGTAAAGCTACGTAAAAGCATTAAATCCTCGTATAATATTTCAGTAAATCACAAGCACTTGCCAATTTTTTGATGCCCAAAAAACCCAACTTTGTCAGTGATGCCACATAGCTGTAGGCAGTTGTATTACTTTATTTGACGTCACTTTTGGAAGTTAAGTTATTATGACAAACTGTATGAGAGCAATAACGATTCCTATTGCTTCAGAATTCAAACTATTTTTGGCTTAGTATGTAAATAGACATTAGTTAAACTGGTCTACTTTCACTTCTTGCTTCGTTATGCAATTCTAAATTTAAGATGTTCATTGTAATTCGAATGAATGTACATACATATTTACTTATGAATTTATTTACGCAGTGAATTTCTGTTCTTAAGCGGATAATAAACTCTTTGACTGATGTTATGATCACATCAAAATGAAGTCCTTTCGAGTCTACTTGATTGATTACGTGTAGCAAACTATAACGTTAAATAATCAACAGTGCCATAATCTACAAATATTTCTTATAACACAATTTATACAATTTCATTTAAATGCGAAACCCTTTTTTTAACAATTTTGACGGAAACCTGTTATTTAAATCGAATTGTATTTTGCGCTAGCTAAAAACAAAGGTGTTATTCCTACTTCCGTATAAATTTGGCGGCTTAAGTTATTTGACATTTCTCACAGCAATCAATTTCTGGCGAATCATAAACAATCTACAACTATGATCATGCCGATCATTTACTTAAGAATTTTAGCATACAAAACACAATTTAACCCCTTCATGCAAATTACAAACGCAAAATTTACGATTTTTCACAATTTATATATTAAATAAACGGCAGCAGCTCAGCAGCGATTTGTTAATGGTTGTAATTTAACCAAAACAGAAAAAAAATTGAAATTGATAAAGACAAGAACACAAAAAGTGAAATAATAAAAACACAAGAGACCAGTGCTACTTTTAGGGTTTTGGTAAGAAAAACGCAAACATCACATTACAAAACAAGAAAAACTAAACGATGAAAAGATGATGTAAAGCCGACAAAATTCCAGCAAATCATTAATTTCTAATGTACTCGCCCAATTGACCTTCTAATTTTACAAGACAAGAATTTTACAAGGGGAAAAAATGCTGAAACAAACACAGACACACACACAACCAAACGCATTAACCAAAATCTAATGATTGTAATATAAATGTATGCCTGGATATATGTTTGATGAGTAGACCTAAAATATCACACTATCATAATTTCAGTCTTTCCTTTTGACGCATCTTTAATAAATGCCCACGAAAATATTCACACTTACTTGCCAAAATTATACTCATATCCATTTGTAGTCATAATAAAATAAAACACACAACTCTCACCACCTTTAAAAAAAAAACTTCACAAAGAGAGAGTTTGTGATAAATCTCGCTCTTGCTATAAGCCTCTATGTTGTGAGAGTAGAGAGAGCATTATAGTGAGTAAGAGAGAAAATATATCTTTCTTTGTTGCTGTTAAACCGCGATCATAATATAGATGTGGACTTAAAAAAATTGTAAATTATTGGAAGATAGTTTGTGTGTTAAGCCTCTTACCAAGAATTGTAAAATAGTTTATGATCAGGTTAAATTGTATTATCACCTTTAGCTGAAATTATGCGACCTGATGTTTATTAACCTTCATAAAATACTAAACGTTTTTTTTTTTTTTTTTGTTAATGCTTAGGAATTTGTTGTTGCTTATGAGATTTTCTGTTTATTTTGAGAAAATTTGTATTTTACAGATGCATTAAAGTATAATAACTTTCAATCATTGAGGTTTTTATAGCCTTGAACATATGTACATACATACATACATACATATAAAATCGTAATATATTTGAATATTTATCTATCTTGACATATACAATCTGAACATTATTATTACCGGACATATAGTTTTCAATCATTTTAGAAATTTATGTTATAAATTGCTTAAACAAATCCAATCCGACCGCATTAGTCAACAATTAGTCAAAACCAAGATCGAATTTAAAGTGAAACTTTGTGCAAGTTATGAATCGTAATCGAAGAGACCTTTCGATGTAGACCAGGGTTGGTAAACATGTTACAACTGCACTTTTTTTAATACATCTTGCACTCAGTTGATACCTCAATTTCGGGAGGACATTTGTATGGGGGTCAGGTGAAATAATGGACCGATTTCCACTAGTTTCAATCTCATCCATCCTTGGTCCGAAGAAGTATCACGTACCAAATTTTATCGAAATATGTATCTTCAAAATTGCGACCTGTACTCTGCGCACAAGCTTGAACAGCCAGCCAGCCAGACGGACGGACATCGTTAAATCGACTCGAAAAGTGATTCTGAGTCGATAGGTATACTTTACACAACCCAATATACCCTCCCCACTATTGTGGTATAGGATATAAACATTAAACTTAAACACTTTGTATATGAATTAATTATATCTGCAGTCCTTCTATTAGAGACGAATGTTCAAAAATATTTCTAATGTGAGAACTGCACATTTGTAGTTTCTCAGTATTTCAAACATTTGATTGGGTGGTGTGACAGCTGAAAAATTTTGGAGTTAGAAAGGTTTCATACAATTTCACTTCGAGTTTTATTAGTAACTTGTATTCTCTAACTAACTCGAATTCTATTTATTAGCTCAATAAACTCAATATTTAATCAAGTATAGTACATTATTTTACAGCCTGCTGACTTATTTATAATTTTTTTAGATTTCAATCCAGTTGAATCTACGCTTAAGCTTAGTTTAATTTTTCATTTCACAACTTAACCTTTTAATCACTGGTTAAAATCTAGGTAAACATTAATTTGAGTTGTAAACATAACGCTTATTAAGAAAATACTAAAAATCATTGTTTAAGTTTAAACTAGGTTTAAACGTTGAAAGCTGGAGATTATTTTACTGCTTGTTGACTAAATTACTTATTATTTAATGCAGACTTAAGATGTAGATTTGTTTGTTTCACAGTTTAACCTTTCTTGGCAAATATTGAGAGCTGTTTTAAGCTGGAGATTATTTTACTTCTTGTTGACTTATTTTAATGACTTTAACTACACATTTAACCTTTTACAGTTTAACCTTTCATTCACTGGGTAAATTGCTTGGTAAACTTAAAGGTGCTGGTTTACTTTTCTGTTTCAGTCTATATCTGATTTATAACTTGTATAGCAAAATCTTCTCCTACTTTAATATGGAATTGGGACTTCTTCTGGTCATTTGAGCAATTTATTACTTTAGAAGTTGGCAAGGATTGATGGGATTTTTGAGTTCCGCACCATATTCAATAATGCTCAGTGTATGTCAGAGATTTTATACTGACTTTTGGTGTTCTCCAAGGATCAATTATTTCGTACTCACTGTATCAGAATTCCATTAATAATATTCCAGAACCTAAATATTCGAATTCTATTTTATCAGTCAATGAATTAAAAAAAAAAACTTTAATTTTTGTATCAATTAATGAAAATTATAATGCGAGTTACAACGATATAGTACAAAAGGATGTTAATTAATATTTAATCCAGTTGAATCTACCCATCTAATTTTTCTATTAAACTTCATTTACTACGACTTATTTGCTACACTGTTCAGTGCCCTTTTGCCAAATATACCCTTTTGGCATTTCATAATCCCTGTGACTCCTTAATAGCTCTAATTAATTCTGAGAAAGTGTTAATACCCAGAAACTCATAATTGACACAGATTTCTAAACACTTTTTACGCATGTATCACATATACTCTAGCATTTGAATCAATTAGCAAACTTCCTCAAAGCAAAATTTCGCACATACAGAGAAAAGAATTAAACTGCATAAAGGATTTAAGCACTGCTCGCTTGGCAGCCGACCAGACACCAACAACCACCACATTCTCTACCAAAACACATTTACCAAACAAAAGCGAGCAATTTGAAGACACAGCTACAAGTAGCCGAACATTATTAGGAATCCTATCATCCGTTTATGACTGACAAATACATACATATGTACATATGTATGTACGTCCGTGACAAAAGAGTTTGCGAAAAAGAAAGAGTAAAAATGACACCCATTAACCAACCCTTTAGTATTTTAGTATTGAGGAATACACAACAATGGGATGAATATAAATATGCAAATGCTTTCTATAATTTGCAATATAATGAGATTTTTTAGAGATCAGTAGAATAAAGGGATCAAACACAAAGACATACTCTAGAGTCTAGAAACTAGAAACACACGAGAAAGGAGAAAATAAAGATCACAGTGGGTGTGTTCAATGACCTGTTTAGTCATTTATGTACCTAAACATCTTCTATTTGAAATCTAACAAAATATTTAGCGAAGAGCGTAAAAAAAAGAGGTTTGTCTTGTTTTAGGGCTAATAAAGGGTTAATTTTTTTCGCTTAATATTAAGCCGCATATGTTAACAAGATTATCCACGATTAACTTAACTAAAATCTATACAATCCTACAATCCTACGACAACATACTATCAAAGTAGTCAAAAAGTCAACTATTTATTACCTCTCGTAAATGGTTAATTGACTTAAAGTTAATTTTGACAAACCCTTTAAGGCAGCCAGTCTTTGTTTGTTTATTTGTTTTGAGAATTCAGACGATTATACCGGCCTCATCTAAGGCAATCTGCCTTAAAGCCCTAAGACTACTAACAAATCTCTTGCTCACTCCCCCATACCATTATCATACATCAAGCGTAAAAAATCTTTCAGAATTAAGAACAAAATAGGAAGAATTTATTTGTAATGCTTTGGTTACGAGCGTAAATAGGAAATAGAAAATAGTAAAGAAGGTGTTTACTCAGGGATTGTATGCAAATGTTTATAAATTTGTAAGATTTAAAAGTTGTAAAAATTACTAACAAAACAGGTACACTTTAGTTGAGAGTTTAGAGGGACAATGTAGGTGGAGGCTTAACTAATTTATAGTTGAAAAGTCAAAAATTCTTGTAGTGAATTGGGAAATAAATTCGGTTAAGTTCATGTATCCATTTAGATATTTGACAAATGGATTATTTAATGTAAAAAGTACGTAGCTCTAAAATACAATAAATTGTATAAATTGAACATCGTGGCCAATAATTTCAAATTTAAAGAAGCCCACCACAATACATCACCATGCTTACAATGTTCTATTGACACACGAACTGACGCCTAAAGACCATGCACTGCGAAGAGAGTTCAATGAATGGATGCTGACAAAATCATCGAAAGCTAAGAAATACATTTTCACCTTTAAAGCTTTGTTTATCTCAAAATTGTAGCATTTGGAATTCAAAAGACCCATAAGTGATTGTCGAAAAACAAATGCATCTTTAACGTAACAAACTCGGAACATACTTCTTCGAAAATGAAGCTGAAAAAGCACATTTTATGGAGGAGGATCAACGAAATTCTGGAACATTTATGCAAAATGATCTTGGAAAAATTTAACAAAAAATGTGTACGAGTATGTACAAGCAAAACTGAGGAGCCCAGATTCCCCATGAGCTATTCTAACTTTAGTTACTAAAGTGACCATATTTTTTTTTCTGAAAACGGGACATCGAATTTTACTTTTAATTCACATCTTTTGTGATTTGACGCCTTAATTGTATATAGACTTTATGCCCTGAAAAGTAGAAGAGATTATTTTGCCAAAAAGCAGTAAATACAGAGTTATAGACGTTATTATTGAACAATATTTCAACAATAATAAAAGTTTAGTGTTCACAGTTTAAAATATGATTGTAAAGATTGTAATTCAATAATACTTATTCAAGTGGTCCCAGATTTTCAGTAACACATACATACATACATATGTATGTATGATATTACTGCTATTGTGTTTACCAAAAAATTCCCGTAATACCCAAACTATTAACAACAACGTAATCTTACGCTAAATCATATCCAATTCTCAGAAATTCTTGAGTAAAGCTGAACATTCTTTTTGACTTTAGCCAATTTATCATCATTACTTCTTTGTTAATAATTATTAGTTAAAAGAAATTGAAAACTTTCTTGGAAAATGTTACGAAAAATTGTATAATTTTGAATAATTTTTCAAAAAAAAAAAAAAAAACAAAAAACTACAAGTTTACCACTCACACATTAACCTTGATGTTTTTTTACGCCATTCCACATAAACTTACGCAAAATTTTATAATTTTTTTTAGCGAATTCTGGGAGTTTTGAAAAATTCTGTAACAAAAGGAACGGTTTATTATCCTTTCGCAGAAACTCTTTCATTTACTCGTTTACAAATACCCCTTACACAATTTACCTCTTCATCATTAAACGCGGCGCGCAACCGGTTGGTTACAGAGTTAAACATTTTTTTAAAGTAAACATGCTAAATTTTTCTGCATAAAAAATAAAAAAAAAATTATTAAGTCATAAATTTACACAAAAAACACTAAGAGAAAATTAAGCAGTCAGGTAATTGTATTCTAAAAAAATATATAAAAAAAGATAGAAAGAACAACAACAACTTGAGAACATAAACACGTCCTGTAATATTAACTCATCATTTTGAAGGATATTGCAGCATATGCCTGTATGTTCTTCCGTTTTGTTGCTGTGACGCTGTTGTTGTTGCTGTAAAGCAAGGGTATTGCATAAGGGTTACACAACCAGTTATATGACTTTTGCTAATGTTACATCGTAAATAGCGAAGAACCTTTTTTCATCTTTTTTAATTTTCTCGCTTTTTGTTTGTACAAAATCAACAAACCAGCAGACGGACAATCACTTTATTGTGTGGGTGCTGGCCGGCCGTTACACTGTGTCTGTCCCAACCAACCCGTTACAAACAAAAAAAGCGGTTGTAAAAAACCACTGGCTCGGAAGAAAGGAGTTGTAAAACTATAAATTGCATATTGTTAGTTCATCATTGTTTCGCAAGTTTATGGCATGTTTTTTTCTCCGCTACTATCACTAGACAGTGTGTTTTTTTCAGTAAATTTGTGTATTGTATAGTTGATTTTTTTTTGTTGTATAACATTATGACATTATGAAGTCATAATGTATAATCTCTTTAATACTCTCGCTTCTTGCTCATTTACCTAAAATACTTGCATTGAAGGAGTAAAGGGCATAAAAAAGGAAGAAAACTGATTTTTTAGGAAAAAAAACTACATATTGAATAAACGCAATTATTCCTCATAAATGATGTTGTCAGTTGTTAAGAGCAATTTAAAAATAGCTGAGTGAGAGAAAAAGTGACATATTACAGATATATTCTCTTGTTTAGTAATCAGTAGTTTTAAGAGAGTTAACAATATAAATACATAAATGAGAATTCTGTGAACTGGTTAATAATTTTTAATTTGTTGATCAAAATTTTATTTTTTTCTGGCATTAAACGCAAAAATATGATGTACCAAATTGTCACTTGTAGTTTACGCACAAGCTTTACATGGACAGCAATGTAAATAATCACTCAGGAAGTGTGCTGAACTAATATTTATAGGCCTTACAAACTTCAGCCAAATCCACTAAGGGGGAGTGGGTTATAATAATGTCGATGAAATATCCCCCATGACCACGTATTTAGTTAAGGATTCAGTAATCAAAATTTTCAGTCACATTTCGGCAAAATGGCGGGTGTAATTCGTCAATCAGGTAACAGATTTTAAGTTTTAAGGCTGTAATTGATTCGCTTGGCTCTGTCTTTAGTAAAGCCCTACCAAAAATAATCCAGTTTTATTAAATCGACAAGTAACAAATGAACTTTGAAAAATTATGGCTGTGTAACAAGTGTAACCACATGTCAGAGATATCCATATCATCTTAAAATTTTAGATGCTGAAATAGCGATCTCAGAAACACGATTATGTTGATCAAAAATAATTCGAATTTTACGAAATATACCTTTTACAGTTGCACCATTTTCATAGTGAATTTTAGAACAAAATTGTTATAATTGGCCACAAGTAAAATGTCAAAACTTTCATGTTATTCCAATATAGCCCTGTTGAAAACCAAATTTTTTAATTATGGATTTTCT
Organism: Bellardia bayeri; assembly: GCA_950370525.1. Taxonomy (NCBI): domain Eukaryota; kingdom Metazoa; phylum Arthropoda; class Insecta; order Diptera; family Calliphoridae; genus Bellardia; species Bellardia bayeri. The sequence continues at coordinate 63,649,355 of OX493268.1, forward strand.
TGAATCAAAAATGAATCAAAATTAAAACATCTATAACTCAGCAAGTACTGCTTTTTTTGGGGAAATATAAGCTAAATCTGTGATCATTTCTACTTTAGAAATGTAAGCTCAATTCATGATTACTTATATTTTTACCAAAAATTATAAATACTGATCAATTCTATTTAAATCAAAAACCGATATTTTATACATAAAGTATATTAAAGGTAAAATACGAATATCTTTAGTTTACAGAATTTCATCTCAATAACGTAGTTTACATTACATATAACCACTAAACTTTTGTAAATTGAAATGACATTCTACCTAAATAAGCCCCAAATACATAGAAATCTTATTACTGCATACTGGATTTTAAAGATATCAGTCCATAATTGGTGGGTCTACTATTACATTTCTGTATGATAAATTAAAAACGTTTGAAATAAATTATATTGTGCGTAAATTTTTCTATCAACCAATATCTATGTAGGTATATAAAATACTAATACAACTAATAATGATATTCTGGTCCTAACAATAGCGTAGTTTTTTTAATTCTCATTACCTATATTTTGTTTGCAAAAGTGGATCAGAATCTAGTACCCTAGTAATGCAGCTTTTTGGAAACTTTTTTTAATCGTACCTATAATGCCGTATTTATTTCAAAAAAAAACAATTAAACCACATGATTTCTGCTAAATTGCTCAACAATTAAAACACAAAAACCGCACATAAAATTTCTAATTTCTTTATTTCATACACTACAATAAAAATTAGCCTGACTATCTGATCATAGTCTTCATTATTGTTCCCTTTCTTCCCAATGAAGGAAGTAATTAATGTCATTTAACCAATAAACAATATAAACAATAGAGTATCGTTTTTCTAAATACAAACTTGTCGCATGAGAACGAGTACAATAAAAACACCCTCGCAAAATGCTCAATAAATAAAGGAGTGTAGTGTAGAGAGTGAGTATAGTTGATTATGTGCCGTTAACCAAAAACAACAACAACAACAACGATAATCAATAAAAACCTTTTCAATTACATGGCCTTACAACTCATTTAGTTCCAAAACAAAAAAAAAGAATATGTACAAAACTGAGAACAACAGTATTGTGTATAAATGTGTGCTTGTTAAAGATAGAGAGAGAGAGAGAGAGAGAGGGCTGTTTGTCTAATTTAGAATGTGTGTGCTAGTGTTTGCTGTTGGTGACTGTCTAATTTGACTGGTTTGATTTTAATTTACAATACATTAAACACTTTATTGTGTATTTTATTGATTTAGTTCTTAATCGTTTATGTTTTAGTCTATTAATTTATTGCTGGATGTACGTACATACGTGCCTGTTTTAATCACTACTGTTTTTTTTGTTTCATTGTTGTTGTTTGGTTGCACACATGCTTTTTACTAGTGATCGTTTGTGTGTGAGCTATTTGTGGTTGCTGTTGTAGGTGAGAACTATTGTGACTTTTAAGGATTTTTAAAAATATTTGTTGTTTTTTTTGTCATAAATGGCATTTGCACAGTTTATGTTTTTATTTATTTGTTGGGATCAGTGACTTTGAATTGGTTTAAAAGACTTGACGTTACAATCATTAAGTGTATCACCAACTCGTTTTGGGGTTAAATAAGTGTGAAATATATTGGGCAGATGTTAGATTTTATTAATTGGTTTGAAAATTGTCTGCTTATAAGTTTTTTTTTTTGGTGACTCAACGTTTATTTATTTAATAATGAGTTTGATTTTTTTAAATTGAAACCTGCAGACTAACTTCAGGTTAACCTTTTACTAAGGATCACATACCTACATACATAGTATGTAAATCAGCCCTAAAATTGAATGACAAACCACTTATGTATACAAAAAACAGTACTTGCTGCCCACTGTGCAATAACTGGACATTGACCAAACTTTGATAATGTGAGAATACTTGTGGGAGAGTATAATAATACGAATCGGTATACTTAGGTACCTATGCAAGATAGGTATGTTATATATAATTAACACTCCAATAGAGAAGAGAATTAACTTCAAAACAGACATGGATAATTGTGCTCTATACATACATATGTACCTATATGTAGGTATAGCAGCGTTGCCAACTTGGTGCGTTTCGCACCATTTTTGGTGCTTTTTTAAATTTTTGGTGCGAAAAATTCTTTAGTTGGTACGCGGTGCGCTTTTTTTTAAATTTTGGTGCGCTTTTTAATTTTTGGCAAAATTAACACAACTTTTTGTTTCAGCGTGAGAAAAAATCTTTCTACAATAAAATACACCTGTTTGAGTACCATTTCATTCAACACTGCAAATTTTTTTTTGTGTTTCGGTGCGTTTTTTTTTTTAATTTTTTCGAAAATGTGATGAAATCTTTATTTTTACTAATTTTTAATTGCAGTTTTTTAATAATTCATAACTCATGAAATCTATACGATGAAAAAATGTATAAATGAAATCAAATTCTTCAAAAATCTTTGTTTGAAATTCAAATTAACATTTTAAACATGTAAAAAAAATTCTTTTATAGCCTGATGGTTTGGTCTATTGAACTGTAGACAAACAACCAGGGTTGGAGTACCAGTGGAATCCTAATAGGTAAATTTTATTGGAAAAAATCAAATAGAAGTACTTTAACTAGAAAACAATATATAAAAAAGTACCAAATATGTACTGAAATTAACGTTTTTACCAATTAGTACTTTAGTTCCGAATATCATATTGTGAGTTAAATTTTGAGTGGTTAAATACTTATTTTATCTTTATTAGCTCATTTATTAAAAGAAGGCTTTTTACTATTATTACTTTTAATAATAATCGTTGACAAAAAGTTTTTTATAGAATTTATGATATTAAAAAATTTCAAATTAATTCAATAAATATTTGAAACAAAGACGAAAATTTAAACTTAATGTGTTTTTTTGTAAATTGTGCATTTTTTTCTCCATTTTGGTGCGTTTTGAAATTTCAAAGTTGACAACGCTGAGGTACAGCCATACAAGCAATAAATAAATACAAAAATAATAATAAACGAAAAAGAAAGGTAGTGAAAGAAACTTAAGGCCACAGAGTACCCTGTGCTTAAGTCATCAACAACGGACAACACTGCGTTATAGGTACTTAAAATAAATTAATAGGTAGGTAGGTATAATTAATACCTATAATGTCAATATAATTTTTAGAAAATTGTTAAATTATAATGCATATTAGGTATACATATGTATAGGTATTTTCGTATATTCTTAGGTCGGTATATTTTCTAGATTGTTTTTTCCCTGAAAATGATCAACAAAGTTATTCGATTGAAAATAAACAATAAAAATTTAACACAAGCCGAATTAATAAAATACATACCTACAAAGATTCTTTAAAAATTTTCGCTGGAAAATAGCATTAAAATATTAAAAATTCACTACCAAAATTGTGCATTTATAAAAGCAATATTAATTTTCAGATGAAGCGCATTTTAATTTTTCTGGAAAGGTTAAATTTATACATTAGGGTTTCTAAATATCCAAGAGCAATTGCTGAAAATCCTTTGCATGCTGAACATGTCACTGTATGATGAACTATGTATGTATGTGGTCTGAAGACATGATTGGGCCATTTCCCCCCCGAAAATTCAGCTGTAAATGTGGTTCTAATTTATGAATCACGCTATCGAAATATGTTCAGATATTAATTAGCCTCGATTTTACACAACTGGATTTTTTTTTGTAAGGATATGTGAAAGATAGAGTTCATTTATACAAAGCCAACCGTATCGATTACAGCCTTAAAACTCTAAATCCATGACCAGATTAACAAAATAACCGTCTATTTTGATAAAATGTGATTGACAAATTTGATAAAAAGAATCGACTTCTGTATGCGTTGTTGTGATAAACATCTGTCCTATATAATTTTTCATTTATAATGTTCAAGCCTTAATTTTTCCAATACAATAGAAATTGAAATGATTTTCATATACCTACCTACTACATAGGTATGTACCTACATACATATACATATGTATACCTATAAATTTTTACTTTAAATCTTTATTTTTTCATAAATGATGTACATATATATTAGCTTTCTTGGCAACAGCAATCATATAATCATTTACTAACTTAATACGAATATTATTATATTTAAGTATTTTTAATGAATTTGTCATAACAAAAAATCTACACTCAAACACACACTGTCAATAAACATGGTATACCCAAGCATACACCCCATAAACATGTAGAACGAACAAACATAGATAGATATATACTCCAATAAAAAGCAGATGAAACATAATAAACGAAAACGATTGTGGAAACGAAGAAATATATATAAATCCTTAATATTCATACACAAATGTAATACATGTTTATATGAATATGTACCTATGTATAGAAGTTTTTAGTACCTATGTAGTATAAATAAAAAGAACAACAACGTTATTGCAATTATTAAGCTTTTCACAATGTGTCTGTTGAAAATCAAAGAAACCAAGAAAATAATGGCTGACTTGAAAGAAACACGTCCCCTCACACACACGCATTCATAGAATACTCGCTAGAAAAACCCACCATCTCTTTAACGGTACTAATATGAAATGTAAATAAAGGAGAAAATGGAGAGAAAGAGAGCAAGCAAGTGTATACATTTAAAACTGGGATGTGCAAGTAAGACTGAAGCCAAATAAAAATAGTACTTTTTCCAATTGAAAAAGTTAGAAAATTAGACAAGTTGGAATACTACTATATAGGTATTCAATGCTGAACTCAAATAAGCAAATATCACAGCTTAAAATTGTAAATAATTCTGGTAAATAAACTAAAAGCTTAAAAGTATGTCACTTTTTTGTATAATATAGTTTTAGAATGCTTTAAAATTTAAAGGAAAATAAAAATCTACCTATTTCATTGATTTTTCTTGATATACCTACCTAGGTAATTACAAAATGAAAGTTTTTTACAAAAAACATAATTTTATGCATATTTTATAAATTTTATTTTTGATAAATTTATAGAATTATGTTAGCATTTTTTATGAATTGGAGTAGGTATAAACTATAAAAGAAAAAATATTCAATAACAAGTAAGAGGTTATAATCGGCTGTGCCGAATCTTATGTACCCACCGCTAATATATCAGTAGTGTGATAGGTATATGTTTACTTGAAACAAATTTGTTACACTTTGTATCAAATAACGATAGGTATTTTCAGATAGGTATCAGATATTCTTGGAAGTAGACCTTATATCGATGCTATGGCCAATTGTGGAATGACCTGATTTTATTTACATACATACAATAACTGATCGGAAGTGGACTTTATATGATGGCTATGGTTTCTGTTTCCATGAAACTTATTTTTGCTGAATTTTGCATAAATAGTGCTTTAAATGAGCATTTATGTACTATACATCCAGATTCCAGGGTATATAAAAAATCGTGGATTGATTCTTAACATTTTCAACAGAACTTGTCCTTCTATAATAATATTAAAGTGTACAAAATTGCTTGATTACCTATATACCTTATAGGTATTTGAAGATATAGCAAGAAGTATTTGAAAAATATCGATGTTGTCTTAAACTTTGGTCTATACCTAACTCGGATTTTACTGGACCGATTTATTTCAATACCAAATATTTTGGTGAAACAAAGAATGTTTGCGAAAAATGTCATAGTTTTAAGTCTGTTTTCGAAGCTCTGCCGTGCCTTCAACAGACAGACTGACAGACGAACATGGCTATATTGTGTATGTATGTCTATGTAGGTATAATCCTTATAAAAATTTTCAACCGTTTTTTTTAGAAATTTGAATTATGTGGAAAAAGTACTATTGTAACAATTTCATCCCTAGTTTGTACCTATAAGTTGTATATTTAAATTACGTTTACTCAGTAAACTTTACTGTTAGCAGTTACGAAAACCTAAACAGGGAGAAAGGAGAGAGATTAAGTAAAACGAGAGTTTTGCTTTGATTGGCTATTTCAATCTAGTACTGTTTTCCCCACAAAGAGCGTTTTACCTATCCTATTATATGTGAGAAAGAGAAGTGTGTATACTTAATGCAGGCAGAGACCACACCCCAACGATGGCAGTGTTTTGTTGTGGTTTATTAAGGAAGCTTTTCTTTATTGTTGTTTTTTGTTATTGTTAGTAAATGTGTGTGAGTGTGTTTGTGATAAGTTCAATATCACTGCTATATGAACACTTATTATACATAACATCAAATAATATGGATTTAATGGCCTTAAGAGTAAAACACGAAGAAGAACAACAACAAAATATAAGTAAAAAGAAATAAACTCACATAATAAACAGTTTTTCTTTTCAGCTCTGCGGCCTCATTTAATAAATGACTAGTTATTATCTGCATTAAAAGCAGTTTATAACAATCATACCCTGTAAAATAACAAAAAAATACAACAACATAAACTTCGGTGGCAGCAGCAACATTAAAGCCATAAAAGCAATGATTTCGTATAAAAAAAATGAAGCCAACTAAAACCAAATTTATTTTCAAATATCGTACGTATGTACATACATATAAAATAAAAAGAAACACTTATTAATCTCTACCAAATTTATGGGTTTCTATGGGTTTATCAACACGTACTACACGTTCAGCAACATTTAAATAAGCCTCATATTCCACGGTCTCAGGTGTTGTATCATAATGATAGTGACCACCCCAATTGGTGGTGGAAAATGAATGAAAGTGTTGTAAACGTAAATCTAAATCCTAAAAAATAAAAAAGACATTAAATTGTTTATTGTATTAAATTGTAAAAATGAAAGCTTATGGTCTTATACATACATACTAGGTATCTACATATATTTTTATGAGAGGATTTTAATTAATGTAGAATTTATTAAAAACACTGCATTTAAATGTTGGTGGATAAACGTTGATGAATAAAAATTAATAAATTAAATAGGTATGTAGGTAGGCATATAAATTTAGGCCACGATTACCGTTCACAACACTAAGTATTTTGCTGTTGTATGTTGTAAACTGCGATTACGATTCACAACACTTATCTGCTTTTTCGTATGAAAAATGCATGTCAAGACAACACAATATTTTAGTGTTGCGAACGATAATCGGAACCATAATAGGTATATTAATATAGATATAAATTTAATATATTGTTTAAAGTAGTTTACAACTACTCAATAACTTAGTTCATTTCAATGACTACCACATACCAACTGCATTACTCAAAAGTAGTCGTATAATCAATTATATACCTATTATCTGTTAAATAACTTTACTGGTCATTTGCATGAGCACATTATGTTTATACCGATAACGGCTTTGGAGAAAGCTAAGTAGGTACCTATATTGTTTAAGTCGTTACTTATAACTAGTTTGCAATTTGTAATAGATTTGAATTGAACATGAATGGTTTAATTAATGATATGATTTATCAGCGAATACGTTTAAAGTGTTAAGTAATTAAACCTATTCATTCATAATTAAATAGAACAGCGAACTTTTAACTTGATTTCAAATTAAGAATTAATAAATACGTTTGCAACTTTGGTACAAAACTATTCTTAAAGTACTCAGTGGGTGGACTTTGCAAACACTTTATATGAAAAGTGCTCTCCAACCAGCCATCTATGTTCTTGTCCAGACCACAACCTTTTAAGGTTTTCATACCCATCACGTTGGCATGTTAATACATATGTATACGTACAGTGGCTCACAGTTTATTATATGTGAATTTTTTTGTGGTCAAAGCTCCATAAAAAGAAAACTTAGCTCCGATATAAGGTCTAAGAAACAAAAATAATTTGTTTAAACAATTTACATTTTAATATACCTACATATTAAAACTAAAGCAACAAAAAAATGTTCGTTTTATGCAGGCACGTAAGGGTTTCGAAAACTTGAAATTAAAACTGGCAATTACACGATTTAATATACATATGGTGTGATAGCCTTTATTTTGTGTTTACTTATGCATATTTATAAAAATTACCATAAAAGGTGTGGCGACTGTGTAGGCGGTGTCATAAAATGTGGGCAATTATATACTTTGGATCGTTATCATCGAAAATCCGATCTTATACCCAGGTTCTCTGCGCTTTCCAACAAATGGTCCTTCAGAATCTGAAGGTACTTCAACTTGTCCATGGTTGTTTCAATAAATGTTTAATTCCCAGTACCAGCAACTGACATACAGGCACCATCTTGCTTTACTGTTTGTTGCCTTTAGGTTTTCCTTGTTGAATTATTTATTTGGTTTACGCCAAACATACGACATGTCATCTGCATCAGATATGTTAAACTTAGATTTATCGGCGAAGATGACCGAATTCCAAAATGCAGATTCCTTGTAAATATGTTCTTTGGCGAAATTTAGCCTGCATAGTTTGTTTTTGGGTTTATAAACAGCACCATTAATATGATGTTGGCGCAAGACACGACGAACAGTTTCAACGCAACATTGTTTGCCCTGTTCAGCTTTAACTTCAGAAGCTAATAGCCTTGGATTTGCCCTTATTATTCATAAAATGTGTCGCTCTTCATGCTCATTGAAGATTTCATCCAATTTTCATGGATGACGCTCTCAATGGTTTTTTGACTATGGAAACTTTAATGTTAATCATTTCTGGAATTTTCCGCCGTGAAATAGTTTAAAACAAATTCGCGGACTCATTTGAACTACATATTTTAAACTGTAACTAGACGTTTCAAAATCTGACTCATAATTCAACAGATAATATTGATAATATTAATTAGCTATGTGCCACTGTACATATAGGTATATGTATACAATTTTCACATTGCCGGCCAATCGGAAGATGCGGTCTGTCTACTAGAGACTATCGTTCGAAAATATTCTCAATGTGAGAACATCACAGAAACCGCATGTTATTTCTCTACTATTGCTTTGAAACAAATCATTCAATACATTGTAAAGCTTTTTTGTAATGAATTTGAATTAAAGAAAATTTTAATGATTTAATAAGGAATGAAATCTATAAATAATGACTTTTCAAAAGAATGAATTCTGTACGTTTGAATTAAATACTAAGGGTAATAAGCTAATGAATTAATTAGTAATAAATTCTCTAAATGTTTAGAGAATTTAGAGAATTTATTACTAAGTAGTGTTTTTCAACAAGAACTTTTTTCCAAAAGGGGCATATTGGAATATGTATTCTAGAAATTAATTTGTTAAAATATCACAAGGAAATTCCACTACTTTGAACATGAACAATATTGGCCTATTATTAATGATATGGATATCACTGTCATATTGATTTACAGGACAATTAAACATATCAAATTCAAGTTATTTTGCTGAAATGTGCTTGAAAATTGTGATCAAAGAATCTACATCCGAGTCACAAAGTATACAGAGGTGACAATTTTGACATTTCAAAATCGCTACAATCAGCTACAATAAAGCAATTCTCTTAAAAAGGGAAAGAATATATTTTGTGGTAGTACCTATGTTGGTAATGTGAAAAATCAAAGCACTATATACTCGCACAACAAAAATTTTATGACCAAAACAAAATAAACAAAACAATTTTAGTTAGAATATTTAAATCGAAATACATATACATACATATGTAGTTCTTGATTTCAATAAGTTACTAAATTGTATTTTAATAATATTTATGTACCTATACCTACTTTGTGGTATGCATTGTGTGCATTTTTTAGATGATATAAACACAGTTTTTTATGATTGTATGCATCAAACAATACAAAAATACTCTGTGCCAAAAATGAATTTTTTGCGCCAGAAAAATATGTGGTAACAAAAAGTCAAAGAAAGAGACAAATATAAAACTACATTATCTTCCTTTTCGTGACACCTCTGTTTAATCATTTTGACGATTTTTTTTGTTTTAAAAATTGCAAAATGACGATTTGACGATTTTTTCATTGAAAGTGACGATTTTCTGAATTATTAAAAATTTCTAGCATTTGTTTGTTTTATTAATGCCTTTGTTACCAAAATTCTCTCTTTTTTTTTTGAGACAACTATTTTTCTCATTTAATATTATAAATATTAAAAAGAACATTATAATGTATACATAGGTATTTCAAAATCAAAACTAAGTAATAGTAGTGTTTTCTTAATTATTTACAATTGTTAAGTTTAAGTATATACATACATATGTACATATATACATAAATACATATATAGTATGAAATGATTTTAATATAAATACTTTGTTGTATTTTGTTTTAAAAAATAAAGTTCTTGATGTGAATCCTGTTCAATTCAAATATATTACAAATATGCTTTTTTTTTTTAAACGGGGTCCCCTCGACGTGGTAGTGAACACGTAAACCAACCATGCTGCCGACCCGAGATTTATGTATATGATCGTAGTAGGTACCCTACCGTAGGTATGTATTTCCACGACTCATTTGATACTTTGCAACTATGTATTTCTAGTATTTTCGACAAAAAATCTTCTGTATATCAGCAATTTCTGCTAAAGAATTTGATTTGTTGGAAATTATTGAATTTCTGGCACTTTTTTTTATTCTGAATTGAGATTTGTCTCTGTTTCAAACTCCTTTAAATTAAGTTCCACACCACCTTTCTCATACTTACATTTTCGTGTGTTATCAAAGTGCCCACAGCATTTAAAGTTGCTGGCATTTCGTAAAATTTCAGCCACTCATTCAGTTCATGCTCCGATGTTATAGGAGTTTGGCTAAAGTCACGCATTACATGCTGAAATACTTTGCCACGTTTAATTAAAAATATACCGCCCATGCCTAAAAACAATTACGACATATGTACTAATGAAATTAATTAACCAATTATACGAGTATATACACACACATATATTATTAATAATATTCCTACATACCTACACAATTATCCTGATATTTTTCCAATAAACCTTGACGTATACATTCAATGAAGTTTTGTTTGCCGGTACGTTTTTTGCACGATATCTTTATCACTTGCCCCGGTTCGCCGCGACTCACAAACAAATTGAGCAGTAAAGCACATCGTGGTTCACTATCTGGTATGGGTTCAAGTACACAGGATTCTTCTTTGCCTGATACCTTAGCTGTATAGCTGCCATTGGTAATTTTTCCATCGGCCGATATGCTCATGTTGTAAATACCTTCGCAATTTGAGCTGCGCAGGGGATGGGGACCGGCTCCAGCACCAACTGAGTAGAAAATAATTTGTATAAATAAGGGTATATGTACAAGTTTTTTGCTAAAGAAATATTTAATTTTCTGTTATTTTTTAAACATTCTTTTCAATTCAATATTTATTTTGAAATATTTCAGCAGTGAAGTGATGTTTTACATACCCGCCAAAATTTTTCCCTCTCCCATAAATTTCTGGCACATCTCCTTAATATTGTACAATTTCTCACGTTGTACCAAAGGCAACAGATAAGGAGGTCCGCCCGCTTCCAACAGGGTTGGGGAGCCACATAAACCTAAAAATAAACAACAATTTACAAACAATTTCCTAGTAATATTTAGCAATAAAACTTACCGGAATCCATAAGATTATAAGGAGAAGCCGTTAAATCGGGACTAGCTGTAATATCCACACTTACATTTTCAAAGTTTTTTAGTAGAGTTGACTGTATGACTACAAATAAATAACACATAATATTATCACCATTCTGTAAAAGCGTATCTTAACATCTATGTTTGGTAACAGAATGTAAAAAAAAAGCTTTAACTTAAAACAAACAGCATCTTCAAGTAAAAAAATATAAAATAGACGTCATCTCTAACAAACGAAATTATTTTCATATTATTTTTTTTTTTAAGTTCGCATAACGAACCCGGGTTTCTTCTAAGAATTTCAACGGCCACAGCAACCAACCAACACAACGACGACGACCAACGGAAGAAAAATTATGCGAAGGAGAGAGAGGAAAGAAGAAGAAATAAAAAAAAAAACAAGAAAACAAAAGGTGTTTGTGTGTGTGGGGATGGCTACCCTGAAGGAAACCTGGGGACAAGCATCTACAAGTCACCACTTTTGTCTATTTTGATGACAGTTTGGCGACATTTTTAGCAGCATTGTCACAATGGTTATTATTTATTTTTTTTTTCAATTGTGAGCCCCAATAGACTAAGCGATAGTGTGCCGGACTACCATTCAGAGGGTTGCGAGTTCGATTCCCGCAAAGACTCTTTCGTTTGTTTTCGAATTTATTTTTAATTAAATATTTTTTAGTATTTTATTTTTTTTAATAAAACTCCAAAAATTAGCAAAACCAAAATGCATTTTTATTTTCTATTTCAGAAAAGTACCAAAAGTGTAGACAATGTGGTCCCAAAAGAACTACCTTGTCAATAGTACCTACATGTCAGTAGTGAATTTTCAATGACAACACATGTCTATAGTATTTAGCATTGTCTGGGGTATGCTAAGTTACTAGTACTGGCGACCGTATCAATAATAAATCAGTACAGTTTCACTATTGACATTTCCTGCAGGGTAGCTTATAAAGTAATCTAGCGGAACATTTTTTTTGCTCGTGTAAAGAGTGAGTGAAGTTATTCCAAATTTTCCAAGGTATTTTTTTTTTTGTATTTTCTATAGAAAATTTTGTGTAGAACAGTCTTTTCTATAGAAAATCTTGCTTATTACAGCAGTATTGTGTATAGCAGTATTTTCTTGCTTATAGCTACAGACATTAATTAGTATTTTAATCTTTAAAAATTCTCATATATTTATGTTTTAGTATTTACTATTATTTTACTTATAATTTAATTTGGATATTGCTTATTTTTAAATAAAAAAATAATTTGGAACTCTTTTCATTTAAAATGAAAAATCTCAAATTCATTGGACATTTTCTCATTTTCAAATTAACTTCTCCATTTCATAACAAGTTTTCTAAATTTCCAATAGAAATTGCCAATTATTTTTAGAGTTTTATCAATTTCAAATTAAAATAAAAATTCATTTGAATACTCTTCATTTCGTTTCTCATTTTCAAATTAAATTCTAGAATTCTATTTCTTAATAATGACGCCCCCGGCTAAGTAGAAAATGCTTTTCAAGTAACCAAATGAAACTCAGAATTTCCTTTTCGGATTTCAATACTAATACATATTTAAATTGAAATTCTCAATATTACTTAAAATGTTTTTAATTTTAACTCACCGTAACATTTTCAATCAAAAATTATGAATAGCAATTAGAATTATTTTAAAATTAAATGCATATTTTGGTATACAATTATCAATTAAAAAAATTACATTTTGTAAAAATCTTTTTTTTTAACAATTTTGTATATTCATTATCCATCCCTGCCGCAAGAACTTTTATTTTTGTATCTATAGATATTTTTATTCCTTATATCTCTTTTTCTATTATTCTGTTAACCGCCACTAAACAGCTGTTTTATACTCACTCACCTTGTTTTAATTCTTGTAAAGGTGGCTGATATAAAGTTTTTTCCTCAAATAATAATTCATTTGTATTTAATGCTGCCATAATTATTATTCGTTTAATTTATTTAAATATTGGTTTTATTTAATAAATTGTCAGTTTTGTGCACTTTTGTTCTTAACACTTGTGTTGAACTGAATAGTACCGTAGCGGTCGATGGAATGTTATTGACTGTCAGAAAACAGACAGCAAAACTTTAATGAGTTGAGAGTGCTCGTGTTGGTTACTTTTTTGTTCTATCTATCAACAAGTTATTGTTGTGACAGGTTTTATTTAATTTTTTTATTATTATTCTTTCTAGTGGTTCCATAATATATTTTTGTGTTTGTTTTGTGCTTTTATTTATGTACATATACATTCTGTTTTGTTTATAATGGCTTGTACTATTTTTATAATCTACAATTACACTTAGTGTTTGCGACTGATAAGATAAATGATTTTTTATTAATTGTTTTATTTAAAAATGAAATATTATTTTGTTACTAAAACCTCAATTAGCTTAGAATTAGTTATGCCTGTTGCTGCTAATTAATGGCTGTTTTGACACTTGTTGTTAAAAAAAAAACAATTTTCCACTTTTTAATTAAACAAGTGATAAGAAAACGGCAACAAATAATATAAATACAACAACAAAGAAGTGGTGTTTGTATGTGCTAAAGTGACCGTTAGCCAGATAAGTGTTGCCAGATTGTGTTGTTGTAATTGGTAAACAATTTTCATTTTACGATTGTGAACAGTATTGATGGTGATATTAAGTGCACTTACACTATTTGAAGTGAATTATAATCATTTTATTAAATAAATAACTAATAATTGCGATTCTTAAACATTAAAACATTTTACACATAAAATTATTTCGCATAAATGATTAAATATTTTTATGTAACAAAAAAGCGATGGATTACACTTGAACCAGAAATTATCTAAATTATCTAGAAAAGCCAAAAGAAGCAATATTCCTTTTATATAAATCTGTGTTTTTGTTTTTATGGATTGCATAAACTGTTGCACAATCTTTCGATTCAACTGGGATACATACTTATCCCAAATCGTTAACTTATTTTTATTGTCAAGAACTACAGTACCCACAATTTGAATTGATTTCTTTGATATCAATTCATTGCAGCTTTTTAATAACCATATTGGAGAGTCGATATGTCTAATAAAAAGCGGCAAACGTTTTGTTGGGCATTATTTTATAAAAATATTCAAATTCATAGTTGTAGAAGTAAAACACGAGAACAGTTTCAAACCAGGGAATCCCGATTCAAAAATAAAAATGGATAAATTTGGTAAAAAGGCAAAGGTAAAAAATAAAAGACAATTTTAAGTTGTGCTCTTCAGAACAAAATATCATTTGAACAACTTTTTGGAAGCTTTAGTTTTTTTTTTCAATAATTGAACCGTTTTTAGGGAATACGACTGAAATCATGTGTATTTATCTGCCATGATAATTCGGATATCACTAACACCTTTGCGTGATTTTTTTGTGGCTTTCTTAAAGATGGAGTCTACAGTACCAATCGAATATGTTGCAGCCTTAAAACTCAAAATACTTAACGTTATTAACGAAATCGAATCACCATTTTGCATAAATGTGATTGAAAATGTTGACAATATCTAACCGATATAATTTTTAATTTATAATTGCTAAAACTTACTCTTTCCAATACAATACAAATTTCTGTTTAAAAACCCTTTATTTTCAATTTAAAAAAATTCAAAACAATTGCAGCACTGTACTGTTGAATTGACTTATGTTAAAAATATCTTAATGCTGCTATATGCGGCATATAAAATTGTATTTCTTAAAAATTGTATTTCTTAAAAATTTTAAATGAAATATATATATCGGCAGAACTATCCATAAACATAACGTTAATCTTACCGTTAATAAAAATATTTTTTGAAAATACAACACTATAAAACAATTAATATTTGATATACCCTGTTGTATTTATATTCTATATTCACCACCTTGTTGTTAATAATTCGCAACAAAAAGCATAATAAAACTCAGCTGTTTGGTGCACGAAAACAGTTAAGTAAAAAACTAAAACTTTCTATAATATTAAAACAAAATTTTCATTAAATATATTAAAGAAAATCTATATTCAGTTACATAATAATAATTAATATAAAATACATCATTAAATTAGTATTTTTACATTTATATAATGTAAAAAAAAAATTACAATCAGTACACACAAGAAACCCATAATAGATAAACAAAAACAAGTTAAGCCCCCCGTAAGAAATAGAGATAAGAAAACACTCAATTTACTAAATTACTGGTCTACACTACACTATCAATATGTTGTCTTATATCAAACGTAAATTATCAGAATCAGACTCTACAACAAACTCAAACGCCGATGCCCAGTTAGTGCGTAAAACTTCACAAATGTCTTTGGGTGCGGGTGTCAATGGCGAGTGCGATGATGCCATTGCAATTGGCGAGGACGCTTTATTGCATGAGTTAGGCTATAAGAGTGCCAACGATTTGCAAGAGACTGTTTATGGTATGTTTGTGGAAATATGTAGTTCTTTTAAACGTGTATTAACTAATCTGAGCTTTTTTTTCTAACAGATTGTTTAAGAAGCATTAGAGATCCGGAAAAACCAGCTACTTTGGAGGATTTAAATGTTATATATGAAGATGGCATATTTGTAATGCCACCAACAAAATCAAATGTTTCAGTGGTAGGTATAAGTTTTGGAAAAACTTTGGTTTAAAACTGCCTCCAATTTATAACTTTGCTTGTAAATTTAATTATATTAAAAAAATAAAACAATTTCTTCTTCCAGGTACGCATAGAATTTAATCCCACGGTACCTCATTGTTCCTTAGCCACCCTGATTGGACTGTGTATTCGAGTTAAAGTTGAAAGAAGTCTGCCTCACAACATCAAATTAGATATTTTAATTAAAAAGGGAACTCACAATACAGAGGAAGAAAGTAAGTAATAGTAACCTTATATCACATTTTCAAGAATTTTTAATCCTAATAAAATTTCTTGCAAAACAATATTATTTTATTTGCTTTTTTAAAATTTCATTTTAGTCAACAAACAGATTAATGACAAAGAAAGAATAGCCGCTGCTATGGAAAATCCTAATCTAAGGGATCTGGTTGAAAATTGTATTAAAGATGAAGAGTAATATAATTTACGAACAAATCATTTTGTACATCAAATACAATATACCTATTAGAATTTAAGTTTATTAAACAATGGAAGAAATGTTAATTAAGACTCTGAAATAAATTTTGTATGTAAAGGTTTTTAGTTATTGTTTAATAATATACATAATTGATATTAAAATACTTAAACAATTTATTCCGTGTGCACATTTAATAGCTATGGTCACTGACACTTGATAGTAAGTCACTAAGTTAGATTATAAGAAACGTGTGGTTTGCGTGTGAAAAAATATGGCGTTGAATATGGAAGTCCAAATAAATTGTGAATGAATAAACAATTTGATTGCAATATTGAACTGTTTGTTATCGTTTGGTTTAAAACCTGTGGCAATTAAAAGATAACATGTGTTATTTATTAAATGTATCAAATTTGTACATATGTATATGGATTGTTTATAAACACAAATTTATGATTTGTTTTGATGCGGATTTAAAAGTTTTTAGTGTAATTTATTTAAAGGTGGAGTATTAAAATTATTCTTTACAGGGAACGTTTCAGAATGTTTGTAAATCTTTAATTTTTAAAATAATTTTTCTAATAAACCATATTAAAAAATACAACAAATCTCTTGAAATATTAGGAATTCTGTCTAACCTTGTTTAATTATTCACGGCTCAGTTAGGGACCCCTGTAACTAATACATTCATGTATAGTACTAATATTGAAAAATACTTGTTTCTGGGCCAAATTCTTTCCACAAGGATATTCCAAATTTTAAAGGCAACAGCCTACCAACTTTCAAGAACAACTTTTCTCTAAAATTAGAAATGATTTTTATACTACGCATTCTGCCATTTTATACATCATATAAAACACTAATTGGAACAACTTTAGATGATACATGCATATATGTTATTTGTCTCTTTTTATACATCCAGAATATATGAATCTCAAAAAAATTAAAATAATTTATTTGTTAGTAAATTTTACAGAATTAGAAACTACAAAGTACATTTATACATAATATTTTATCAAAACAAATTAGCCTCTTTAAATTAATCCCGATCCGATTAATAATTATGATGAAATTAGGAGTAAGTTAGCACACCACAGCATTAAAAGCCATTACCACTCACATCTCACCGGGCTTAAACAATCAGAGGTCCTCTAAGAGAGAGCTATCCTCGTTACGACGCAGTCAGCCTTGCCCCCTCTTCCAGTATATCCTACAATCCACAATGCCAAACAATATGAAGAAATTTAACCGATTATAGCAAAAAATTATGTTTTTGAAAATAATAAATAATTTTATTCTATTTTCTTCGACCTTTTTGTATGATTTTTATTAAATAATTTTTAAGCTTGAAGTCACTTCATGGTGCAAGTATACAAGGTGAGTGCAAATCGACAACAAATACAACACAAAGCAGAAACAACAGGCATTTTGTTTGTGTAAAATAATGCACTATTGTCAAAAATACTTGAAAAAGTATTACTTTTGACATAAGTAAATTGTAAGCAAAGTCAGTCAGTTGGGCTACTGCACTCACCTTGTATAGTTTCACCATGGGTCACTTTTTGTTTTTTATAAAAGATTTTTTATTTTTATATAATTCGATAAATAAAAATTTGTTATTTTTAAATATTAAAATAAAATAACTCTTGAAGACGATTTCCAAGGGAAATCGAATTATATAAAAATAAAAAATCTTTTATAAAAAACAAAAAGTGACCTCAAGCTTAAATATTATTTAATAGAAAATTATAAATAAAATAAATAGATCGTGAACTATTTGAATGACATTTCTAAACTCCGAGTGCCTCCATAGAAAATGAAAGTGATTTCATATGCGGAAGAAAGCACCTAAATCACTAGAGACAACATTGATAACCAATGTGGTCTGGTTATCTTGGAGAAATAGACAACTTCTTCACTGCGCGAACAATTTTGATTGTCTTTATATCCTCAGCTCATGCCAATGCAGTCACACACAAATTGTTTAATATAAACAAGGTCCCCAAAACGTTATCCGGGAGCACTTGGGATATCGATAATGAAACCTTATTTGTTACTTATTATATGATTGGTCACTTTCGTTAAAGATACTAAATGGAGAAACATTCTTTCTGGGATATCATCAGAGGAGTTATCCCAGCCTGAATATCACATTGCTGGAGTCTAACCCAGGGTTTGCCAAGATAGCCCTCACATGTTCAACTGCCAACCCAACTCTATTTCACTTCATACATATATGTAGTTTAATTTTTACAATAACAATCCGCCAAAACTGAATCGATATGTATCAAAAACGTGTTAAAATAATCATTGCCCTAGTGCGATTATTAACAATCCATTCCAAAAATCAAGTAAATTTGTGCAAGTTTTCCTATTACAAAAATAAATAATTTAATCCATTTAATATTTTATTTGAAAAATGTCCGTTATGAAATACTACAGACTTTTTAAGCACTGAACACACCCCAAGTTAACGCAGCTTTGTATATTTTTAAAGTACCAAGTCACAAGCGGCATTATTCTCAACGCCGTCGCCATATGTCTTAATTCATTGCCATTCATGCTTGTTGTTTTTTTTTTTTTTTTAAGTTATATATGTACATATGTATGTATGTGTTGTTGTTATTTTTGCCACCGCTAGTATATACAAATCTATTTTGTCATAGCGACTTTTGAATAATAAATTCCTATTGAGAGCTAAAAATATTTCCAAAAATATCGTCGTCATACAACACAATACAAGAATTATAAAATACCTTTAGGGGAAAGGTGAATGCATAATAATGAAAATAAAAATAAACAACGGCAACAATTTACATAAACAAATGTGAATTATAAACCAGTGAATTACATTACAATCAATTAAAGAAAAGCTAAAAATTAAAAACAAAAAATAAATAAAAACTGCATGAAATCAAAACGCAGCGAAAGGGAAAGGAAAACACATAGAAACATACACAAAACAAAAGGGATTGGAAATACCCACGTAAACACAAAACCAACGCAATCAACCAACCAGTCTGTCGAACATCATACGTAAACCGCACAGAGAAAGTAAGAAGGATGGGTGTCATATGGGCCAAATTTAGGGTAATTTACTAAAAAAAAGCTTCTATTATAAGTTTATATGTATTAATTGTTTAATATATATTTGTTTGTAGAAAGAAAAATCCACCCAAGAGGTGTTGGAAGCCTTACAAGAAAAAATCGAAACACTGGAGACTTTTACCGTCAACACCCAGGAACAAAAGAAACGCATTGTTGGCAATTTCCTTGCCATGTCCATCGGTGTTTATGTGATAGCCTTTGCAGTCTTTTATTTCGTTTATTTTCCACCCACCTGGAAGGAGAGAATTGTTTACTTTATACCTCTGCTGCTATTTCCCCTCATGTAAGTACAATGCATTATGCGTTATCGCTTTTAAACTGAAATGCAAATATGTACCTATACAAGTAATTGCTAAAAATATCTGTTTTAAAACATAAAATATCTTAATTCTGCTGATAAGCTCGTCATTTCCAAAAAGAAACATAATCTCGGCAAATGAAAAGTGTATGTTTTATGAAACTAATTTATGATAATAATTTGCAATGTGTTAAAATGTTAAAAGTTTCGGAACAAGTCGGTTTTAGTCACTTTGCTAAAAAAAAATCATTAAATAGGGCTTTTAGGAGAAGCCAGCAAAAAAATTTGTTGTCGGTCACGCCTATTTTCGAGGGGGCGGGCCCGTAAAGTTGAAAATATATACGACTATATCTCGGGAACTACTGGGTGTCTGATAATTTGTAATACATTAAATAAAATGTATTAAAAATACCTTTCCAACGATGTAGGTATATCATGATTATAAAATATGATTATAAAATTGACCCGAATTTTTTTTTAATATCTAAAAAAATTAAAAACATGACTATATAAGTGTTATTTTAGTTTATTAATATAAATAGCCAAGACATTAAGCTTTAATTTAAGGTATCATATGTGTCTGTAGGTACTATAATCATAGAATTATAAGATTTGAAAAATTAAAAAAACACATTTTTTTAAAAATTTTGTATGCAGGATAGGATTTTCTCCTCCATGGTATACAGAATACCGGATTCCCATAGTACAGATTCCCTGTATTGCTGGCCTACGGCCGGGCGGAAGGATTCTCTCCTCCATGGTATACAGAACACCGGCTTCGCATAGTACAGATTCCCTGTATTGTCTGCCTACGGCAAGGGTTTTCTCCTCCATGGTATACAGAACACCGGCTTCGCATAGTACAGATTCCTTGTATTGCCGGCCTATGGCCGTGCGGAAGCATTTTCTCCTCCATGGTATATAGACCACCGGCTTCGCATAGTACAGATTCGGAAGGATTTTCTCCTCCATGGTATACAGAACACTGGCTTCGCAAAGTACAGATTCCGGAACGGACGGAAGGATTTTCTCCTCTATGGTATACAGAACACCGGTTTCGCATAGTACAGATTGTATTTGTATTGTATATTTGTATTGTATATTATTTACATACATCACACAGCTGGAGTCTCTTCTGAGGCATTAAGGAAGGACCTTCGCATTTATTAGAAAAACATACAAAGGTACGTGCAGAATCCATTGCATCAGCATCAGCAGCTTTGAACGATATTCTTAGAAACCGCACATAGTAGACGCAGAAACACATTTACAGCGGAAAACAAGAGTAGCTTTGGCACTAATTAGGTTGGCAGACCTAATGCCTAATGGTCTAGCATAGATCGTAACGTCCCAAATGTAATCCCTGCTAGTGGTCGGAGTACTGTAGTACTATTTTGTTTACTCGAATATGCAGGTCCTGTTCCAAAAACCGTTGTATAATAATATGGATTCGGTGTACAGAAAACCATAAACCTTCTTGTTCTATAAACCGAATCCGAGTAACGTTTTGTTTTAAAATAAATTTAAATATTTTGGTGTTTTGTAAATTAAATCCACATGATTTACTCTTTTTACTATCGAAGAAACAATATTAATTCGATGTACAAAATCGTGTGATATACAGAACATAAATTTGTAGAATTTTTGTTTATAAATATCACTCGTTTTTTTTAACTATCGATTTACGGAACAGGGGAATATATAGGTCCACTTTAAAAATGTAGTGAAATCTCATCTTGAAAGTTTTACAAATCGCACGATTTTGTACAAATCACGTAGATTCAAAATATCGTAAAAATATGTATAAATACTTATTGAATTTATCACCTCTATCGTGAATAAAAATATCACATGCAAATTGTTCCCTTTACACATTTTTTCAATTAAAATTCAATGTTAAAAAAATAAAAGGGAACAAATTTCACGTGGAATTTTAATTCACGATAGGGGTGTATACTTTATTTCATAAAATTGTCTCACAAATTAATTCGTTATCAATATTTACCTACTTTTTAGTATCATCCTGCTGCGTTACTTATTCACATGGTATTTTCAACGTAAGTTAAATAAAAACTCGAAAAAACTAACAGCACTTAGGGCCGAAAAGAAGAAAATCTTAGAACAAGTAATGGACAAAGAAACTTATAAAGTGGCGGTGAATCTCTTGGCACGTTTTGCCGATAAACCCAGTAAATCAACATTTGGTATGAAATACAAATAACAATAATTATAGACAAATAAATCATATCGCAATTAAATATTTGCAGCTTTAAGCTCAACAACAACACCTAGTAAATACAATCAACCCTTACTTAATCGTTCTTTGCCTGCGGCTAATCCGAGCCAAAGATCCAAGCAGTTGGCTCTAACCACAACGCCATCGCCCAGAACACCCAACACCACTTATATGAGCACATCAACCACACGTTTGACATCTCAGATGGGCTCGACTTCATCGCCCACAACGGCTTTATTGCCGCACAACAGTGGCATTAACCAGCAAATAAGGCGTCGTACACCTTTTCCCATTGTCAATCAACAGGATAAGGGAGTATTTGATCGTATTGTTGATGTACTAATCGGTGATGGACCACAGGATCGTTTTGCCATGATTTGTAAAGAATGTTTTTCGCACAATGGTATTTTAATAGATTCTCGTTTTGAGTTATAAATTCAAGTAAATAATTTAAATTATTCTTTTTTTTGGCATTTGTAGGCATGGCTTTAAAGGAAGATTTTGAATATACCACATTTAGATGTGCATTTTGTAATGCTTTGAATCCAGCTAGAAAATCCCGACCAGTCGCACCACGTTTGTCGGTTATGCCCGCCCCTGCTGCGGGTACAGTTGGCAGTGATACTTCGGATTCTGAGGATGATAAAGATGATTCGGGTGAGATTGAGTTATTTAAAACTTTGCTTTCATGATTACTTATCATCATACATATTGTTGTGTATTTTCTAATTAGTTAGATTTTGATGACTCATATTAAGATGATATAAATAATTGTTGCTTTGAATAATTACAAATATAAGTGATTCTCAATATTTATGTTCGAATTCTGAGATCAGTACTAAAGGCCACTATAAGAAGAATTTAAAAATCTCAAGAATCACAAGTTTTCAAATTAGAATGAACTTTAAGTCAGTCATTGTGCAAAGGGTTTCAACAATAAATTTGTTTTCCAACATGGGCATATTGGAATAATATGAAGCTTTGACAATTATTAATTCAGTTTCTCTTGAAAATCGCCATAAATTCGTTGAATTCATTTAATTCCGCTAGTTGTTCTGGGAAAGATAATTTTTTAAAACGAAGCACATTCATTTGTCTGGACATGTAGTTGTTGATCTATGCGGTCAAGTTAATAGTTATCACAGCGCAATGCATTTGCAGCTATCACCACCGAAGTCTTCAGCATCTGGATTGAGGAGGTAATAATTAAGCTTGGCGTCATAGACGACGGCGCACAAATTCCGATTGTGAATCACTTAAAAATCTTGGGAGTCATCTTTGATAGTCTATTTACCTCATCAGTCCACGCCACTGCAATTTCGCACAAATTTGCGAAGTAGAAACAAGGTTTTCAAAGTAATAGCCGGCAGCATTTGAGGTATGGACAAGGGAATGGCTACCTATAAGACGATTGGTCGATCAGTGGTGAATTACGCTGCTTTAGTGTGGTCGCATTCGTGATACCCAGAGTAAAAATATACAAACCTACCGTAATGCAGCCTCACGTAAAATTACGAAGGTTCTAACTGTAATGGAAAAATGTTGATGAAACAGTTCCTTTAGAGATGTCATCGGGGGAGTCATCCAAGCTTTAACATCATACAGCTAGAGTCTTCCCCGAGGCATGTCAGGGAGGACCTTCAAGTGTACGAGGAAAACATATGAAGTTAAGTACAGGATTTTCTGTGAGCGACATTCACAGAGACGCCATCAATACGAAACAGAACAACAATTGCCACGGAAAACAAGAGTATTTCTGGCAACAGACTAAATGCTAATAAGAAATTTATATAGTCTACCTGTTACAACAACCACATTTGGGCTTCTGAAAATTCAAGTTTCAAATTTGTGATGTGATTAAAGAAATATACTGGCCATTTTGCCAAAATGTGACTGAAATTTTTGATTAAAGAAACGACTTCTGAATGCGTGGTTGTGGTGGACAAACCTTACTCTTTTCTATGCAGTACAAATTTTAATTATTTTCATATAAATTCTTTGTTTAAATTTTGCTTAAAAACCCCTTACTTAATGGATCATTGAATTTGTTTACCTTTTTATAATAAAGTACCTTTTCACAAAAAAGTACCTTTATTAAATAAAGTACTAAAATGTAACCTTTATTAAAAAGCAACTTTTTGTCTAAAGCATTTTCTAAAATGTTCTTTTCTTTCATAGATAACGAACTAGCAATGACTTTGACTGACAATACAACACAACTCTCAACAACAACCAGCGTCAACAGTCTTGCTGTAGATAATGAAACCGCTAACGCAGCAGCAACACGAACATCCACTTCATCTGAAGCAGATGAAGAAAAACACAAAATTGAAACCCAACCAGAAAGTGGAGAACTGAATGAAGAAATGAAAAAAGCTTCAGAGTTAAAAACGAGTTCGTCTCTCGATGAATTACTTAAAGAACTTGATAAGTCTGATTCTGCCATAGAGGATACAACCATGAGTTCAGAATAAATAAATCAATCAATCAAATCAATGCATGAGCGAAAACCCGAAACTCAATGAATATTCATGAAGATGTAAAATGTTGAATTTATAAAAAAAACTACTCTTTTTATTTTTCATTAGTTTTGTTACTTATTTTTATACACATACTTTTTTCTTTATAATTTTTCTTATTTTAATCTTATGTTTTTGATTTTGTAAAAAAAATTAAGCAATTTATTTAAACATACATATTTAATTTATTAACATTTAGATTGTCAAACAAACGAAATGCAAACCCAATCTAATGCTTTTAATTTAATAGCAATTATTTTAGATGAAATAATGCCTAAAAACAGTTTCTCAAACTTGTAATTAAATTAATATATAAAATTTAATAAACAAATATTTTTAGAAAAAAAACCCTGCTAAAATATTATTGCCACATTAAAAGTCCTACCCAAAAAATTGTTTAAAACCAAACACCACCATTTAAGGATCAAAAGTCAAAACAAAATAAACGTGATAATATTCACTAATTGTTATTGCCGGGGACATTTGTTACACCAGCATGATAAACAAATCAAACAATTCAAATAGAAACATTCGCGAGTTTCTAACCGCCACTTTTGAAAATTAACAAAATCTTTTAAGTAAATATGTATGTATGTAGTACATATATGTTTTTTTTTTTAATTATTTGCCAAGCGTGCTATGATACGTGTACCTACCTACCTACATACCTGTGTATATCTCTGTCTAAATGTTTGTTTATAATTTTAGAGCGCTTGCTACGTTACAAATGCGATTACGAGTTTATAAATATTTTCCGGACCACTGATCAAGGCTAGCTAGACTTGATTCAAAGCCATCAAGCAAAGCTGCAAGACAAAACTAACAAGTTATGGCCATTTTTCACTATAATTCTATATTATTGTGGCTTTAATTCATAATAAAGTAATATACTACAACAGAAACGCCTGTTTGTAGGAGACAGTGTACAGAACTACTAAGGAGTTTAATGTTCTTTATAATTAAAGTGTTACTTGGTTTGTTAAAAATAAAGTTAAAATATATCTGAATTATATGTGACCCGGCCTATGAAAAGGGGGCTTATGACTCAAAAAAAAAAAAAAAATTGCGAGACACAGCTGTCAAAGATAAACAATGCATTTCGTCAGTTTCTTAGTAGTTCTTCTTTCTCTACATTTTTAGTACACTTCTAAGCAAGTTAGGACTTTCTAGTTTTCACCACGTAAAAGAGCGTCTCAAAAACTATCGAAACCAAAAAAAAAAAAGTGGAACAATTTTTTTTGAGTGATAAGCCACGTTTTCATAGGCCGGGTCACATATGTACATATACATATGTAATTTCAGAAATAAAAAATATACAAAAAAATAATTGTTGACATCTAAAATAATCTTGAAATCTGAGTAATTTGGATTTGACAAATGTAATATATCTAGAAAGGATTTCTGACCATTTTGGAAACTGGTTGAATGGTTCGCATACTACACTATATAAAAATGATGGTCCAAGGTGTACTTGTTCGAACTGTAGTAGTGAGATGTCCAAAATAATCTTGGAATCTAAATAAATTTGATTTAAAAAAAGCTTGTGAGGATTTGTGACCATTTTGGAAACTGGGTAAACTTTGGATTTGAAAATTTAAATTTTTTTGAAAACATTACTAGAGAGGATTTGTGACCATTTTGGAAACTGTGTGAATGGTTCGCATACTACACTATATAAACATGGTGGTTCAAGGGGTACTTGTTAGAACTGTAATAGTGGGATGTCTGAAATAATCTTGGAATCTGAAATAAATTGCTTAAAAAAAAGCTTGAGAGGATTTCTGACCATTTTGGAAACTGATTGATTGGTTCGCATACTACACTATATAGAAGTGGAGGTCCAAGGAGATTCCAAGATTATTTCCAAGTACCCCTGGGATCACCATTTATACATTTTTCAAGCCCAAATTACTCAGATTTCAAGATTATGGCTGTTTTCATAAACGCAGTATGCAATGCAACATTTCATTGCGTTCATAATAGCACTTAGAATATAATTTAAAAACTTTTATCACATAAAATATAAAGATATTGGACTATTAAACAGAATCTTAAAACAAAAATCTTTAAATTATATTTCTAAACGCTATTATGAACTCTATGTAATGAAATATTGCATTGCATACTGCGTTTATGAAAACAGCCTATTTTAGATGTCCTGCTATTAATTTGTTTTTTTTTTGTATCTTTTTTATTTCTGTAATTATTTCAGATAGTATATAATTCAGAAATATTTTGTATTATAATTAAAGTATTTTGACTGTTAAGTGCTTAACAGTGTGCTCTGTTGACTGTAACATTGTCAATGTTAAAAATTGTGGTTTTTGTCTGGGCTAGTTAAATTCGAATTTATCTTCACACGCATAATTTATTTATCTAAAATTAAAAAAAAATTATTAAAATTTAACAAAAAACTTAACGCTTTCTTAATTAATTGCACTCTTTAAAGTTCTGCCTTCTGCCATTGTCTAGATTTGCTAGTCACTCGTTGAGATGCAGACGACGACATTTAACAAATGGATGTTCATGCATTTGAGATTTATAAACATTTTCATGCTTGATTTGTAGAATAAAGTTGTGTGTTTATTTCTATTTAGTTTTCAACACACGAAAAACTATTTGGTAACATGCCACGAAATTTTATTAGCAGAAAATTAAAAAAACCAATAGATGAAAAACCACACCACCGCCTTTTTTCATCAGCAGTGGATTATGGGTGAAAATAATAATGCAATAGAACTTGTGCTTTAAACAGAGGCGTGGAGTAAGCATTTTATAGAGAAATGTTAAAGATTATTTTACCACTGGTCTTGGCGAGCCATCATTTTGTGTGCACAAGAAAAAAATCACGGACGTAAATTTTTTCATTTTCTTCTGTGTGGGGCAGACTCATTAACCAAGTCAGGAGCCTGACTCCCAGCAGAGGAAACTGATCCATTGGTAGGAATTACGCATTCGTTGTGCAAAAGTTGGGTTCAAGCTGAACTCTGCAAATGCGATCAAACTAAGTTCCAATTATGACGGTCGCAGGACTGACACCACGTTTCGACCACGTTACGGCTATGATCACAGGACACTGTCTGATCGGAGTTCATGCCAGGAGACTAAATCTCCCCCATAATGACTTCTGTAGATGTCATGATGAGAGAGAGGATGAGGCTGTACGCCATTTTCTCTGTCATTGACCGGCACTTGCCCATCAAAGATTAGATAATCTGGGCGAATTTTACTTGCACAACTTGACGGATCTATCTGAAATATACGTCAAAAGGCTAGATGCCTTTACACGTGCATCAGGCTGGTTTGGTTGATTACTTTTTGACCTAAAATTGATCAGTCGCTGAGTTGATTCTCTGTTCTTTGACCTTCTCTTTCCAGGTGTCATAACGGGACCCACATGTATTAATTTTGACATCCTGATTTAATTTTGAAAATGGCGTTCTTTTTGTGTGAAAATTACATTTGATGGCAGACAATGGTGTTGAATAAGAACATAACTACGGGATTCATATGCAGACAAGAAATTGTCAAGACGAGGGTTAAAAAATTAATTGTTAGGTAAACTACTAATAAAATAAAATGTATAAAATAAGGAGTGAGTTTTTAAGACCTGAAATATTTATTTGAGGCGACGGAACGATCTATATAATTTAATGTTTAAAGATGATTTCATGTGTATATTGACTGCGGCTACGCTTCAAATGTTCGCTGGATCTAATTATCACATACTCTCCCCAACATATTGGTCGGTATCTCAGGAATAAATTCTTCAATTTTCAACCGTTTCGGACTTATAACTATAGGTATGAGCCTTAACATAGTCCCACACATAGTCGGGTGCCCCGATAGACTAGGCGATAGTGTGCTGGACTATCAGTCAGAGGGTTGCGGGTTCGATTCCCGCCAAAGACTCTGGGTGTTTTCTGCAGTTAGGCTAAAAAGCTTCGCAGTTTGTTAATTATAAATATAAATAAAAAAATAGTCTTTTGACAACAGCAGCGCAAAATAATCATTCACATATAACATGTGTATTTTATTTTTAACATATTGTAGTCGGTAGCCTGCAGTCGTGAATGTGTTTAATGCTTAATTCATTTTAACAACGCTCCTGTTTTTCTCTCATACCTCTTATATCTTAAAATTACCAAACTTGACCACATTTCTTGTATGCACCCAAAAACACTGACCGCATCGACACGACCACGATTCTAGCACCAGGTCTATTTCATGATTATGCAAAATACACGATATGCTGGCTGGTACATACGTACATAGTTGTGTGGTGGTGGTGCTGGTGATGTTGGCTTTATGTCAAAACTTCTGAATAATAGTTTTTATTGTTGTAGCAAATTTAAATGTATGAGCAAATGAAAAAAAACAAACGTTATTATCTGCCAAGGAATTTGATTTGCAAGGATAGACATACATACAACATATAAGGTATAATTTGAAAATGCAAAAAAAAAATACCCTATATGATGCAATTAAAATCAACTCCAATTCTCGATAGACAAAAAGATAGACTGATTCAAATACTTTGAATTAGTTTGCATCAGAATGGTTGAAGACATTTGCAAAGTCCAAATTTACACAAAGCAATTCTTTAAGTTTAGCTGATTACCTTTTAGACATCGCGGTAAGGGGAAGATAAGACGAGTACAAACACTTGATTGTACTAGCAATTGGTGTTACTCTTTTTTTTTTTTGTTTTAATGCATTTATTTATTGACTCCAAATTAATTTACATTGGGCCTCAGCGTCAAAGTGACATTATTGAGGCAAGTTGGGAAAAATTACAATTAAGAAATTAATAACTTATATAATAAAAAATATTAATAATAAAAATAAAATAAAAAAAAAATTGTATTATATACCTAGTTAATATTATTTATACTTATATTTTCTATTTAAAGTACATATGTATATTAAGAAGATGTTATACTAGAAGCATTTCAAGATTTTGCAACAAATATTTTCTTAAATTTGTTTTAAATAACAAAATTCTCTGAATACTTTTTAAATCATTCGGTAATTTATTAAATTCAAAACCACCAATATATTTTATTTATTGTTTAGTGGTTTCTAGTCTACACCTTGAAACACATGTGAGCTATTCCTTGTATTAAATATATTTAGATTCCTGGGGAAAGTAATTGTATTGTGACCAATATTGTATAGTGACTTAAAAACAAAAATAAGTAGTTGATATATATATACATACCCCTTACAGGTAAGACATTTTACGCAACATCTTGATATTGGGACAATGTTGAATACCGTAATGGCAAATTAAACACAACTTTCAGTGTTTTATTCTGAATTCGTTGCAAAAATTTTAGTGCTACGGTATTTTTACAACCGTAAATTAGAGCTAAGTAATTTAGATGACTTTGAACCAACGCTTGATAGTGATTCAATGTGTATATCCCACGAAAGACTGCTTTGTATATTGACCCCCCTAAATATCTTATTGACTGGCTTTCAAAAATTTACTCTCTTATTCGTATTACATACATATGTACATATGTGTTTACAAATGTGTGTATACTCTTAAATAAAAATACGAGCGATTTAAACAATTAAATTGTGCTTTTCAATAAAAATTGCTTCGTGTAAATTGGGAATAAAGAACGAACTTCGAAGTACTCTGTTTCAACAGAAATCAATGATAATTGTAAGGACATAATTGTAAAAAGACAGAATGGACAGATTGAATTTTTTTTTTATTAAAAATGCAAAAATTTGTATTAGTTTGAATCAGAATTGTTGAAGAAACTCACTAAAGAATCGATCTCGAAATCCCATATTTCGACCGAAAGAATAAAACTTTGACGACCCATAAGCTTCCCCAGCTACAATTCAAGGCTAAGACCGGATTTCGGATACCCTGTTCTGAGGTGAAGCATTTCCCAGAGAGAGCAGAGAGAGGACTGGCAGCTCAGCTGTTTAAGCAGTGTAAGATGTTACTGGTTAACATGTTCAGTTTGGTCTACAATTGAATTTTATTATAAAAAAATTCATGCTTGCTTAAGAAAGTCCATCGTGCACTTCTTCCAATTTATGGTTAGTTTGGACGACTATGTATGTGGAGGTGGATATTCTGAATCTTGTGACTGAATCTCGCACCAAGTTTATATTATGGGACATACAACCACTAACACGCATACGTAGAGTGCGGATACTTCCGGAAATCACTTAAATGCGCATAAGTCTTTTATAAAAATCAAAACCAAGTTGAAATTCAACACAAATAATCCATACATAAGTATAAAGAAATATTCATACCTAATTTTATGACGATCGATCCATATTTGACTGTAGTCCAAGTCCAATTTGGAAAATAACTTAAATGCGCATAAATCTCTTACAAACATCACTATCAAGTTAAAATTAAATACAAATGATTCACATATTCATACATATAAATTGTCGTACAGAGGTGGATGACCTATAGCTCCCATATGAAGACTACTACCGAAAACTCATTAACCTACATAAACATAAATTATACTATTGGTTTATGTAAAAGTAAAATGTGAAATGATTGGCCATAGCTAACATAAAGCTCCATTTCCGAGAATAACCGCAGAGTATATAGAGGGGTAGGGATGGACAAAAAACATCGATGTTTTAAAAACACTCGATGTATTGTGTCGAAACATCGATATAATCCGATGTTTTTTTTGCGCCTAAACAATCGGAAAACATCGATGTTTTCTTTCGATGCATCGAAATGACAAATTGTATACAGAACGTGTATATTGGTATATAAACGTGTATACGTATCTAACATTTTAGACCCTCTATTCAAAAAAAATGCACTTTAATGATGCAATAGCCGTTGCCAATGCTGTATCAAAGATCAAGGAATTAATGTATTTTTCATTTCTTTTGTAAAATGAAAATATTGAATCTGACTCAGAAAAATCCGATAAAAGTGAGGATACTTTTTCATTATGGACCAGCCATTATAAACTGGTTCATAGAAATTGGAAAAGCAACAAGAATGTAGATATATTGTCTGATGAACTTTCAATTTAGTTGAGGACACCTTACAATGGTGGGAACATCGGACTCAAGAAAGAAACAGATTGAGTGAGTGAGTGGTTATTTCTAAACAGTATTGAAAAAAAGTATTGGGAGATGTAAAATAAATTTAAGATTTTTCGAAAATATAATAATAATAAATAATTAAAAAAAAACAATCGATGTATAAAAAACATCGATATATTTTATGAAATATCGATGCAACATCGATGTATGTTGGTGATGCACCGCATCGAAAAAACATCGATGTTTTTTTACAGTGTCCATCCCCCAAGATTAGTTTGCTAGGGGTTTTTGCTACCTAATTTATTGTGTGTTAAAGAAATGTTAGACTAACGACGAATTAGTCAGTGACAATTAGCTGTGTAAATTCGTCGTATGAAACACAATAACGACGAAAAAATAATGTTTTTGTTTTTCTCTAACAACTGATAGATAGTGCGACCATATTTAAAAAAATATATATAAAAATAGTTAACTATTTTGTATATTTATTTAAAATTATATAATGTAAAAATAAAACAATAATTAAAGTAAAAATTAACATTATTTACTAAAACATTAAAAACTAAAACGAAACATG
The DNA here is from genome assembly GCA_950370525.1 of Bellardia bayeri. Lineage (NCBI taxonomy): Eukaryota > Metazoa > Arthropoda > Insecta > Diptera > Calliphoridae > Bellardia > Bellardia bayeri. The sequence continues at coordinate 63,681,699 of OX493268.1, forward strand.
GTTACTCCGTATTTTTTCTACGTCGTTCGCCGGCGTAAGATATAGAAATAAATGTATTTCAGAGTTCGCCTCGTATAACGAATTCAGCCGACACCATTACTGTGTACACAAATGTGTTTTATTTTTGGCGCCGAATATTCGCGAACAAAAATTCGTCTTTCGTCCCAGTTGTGTTTCTAGCATAAATCGAAAAAATATAAACAAAGCGCTGGCTGACCAGACTTTTTGTAAAAAATGCTTTATATGTAAAAGAGATAAAAACAGCTGGGGCCAAATTACCGCATTCGATATCGAGTAAAATTGATCGTAATTTTCTTATTTGAGATTATGGCATTCGATATCGAGCAAGAAATTTAGTACATTTTATCATAATTTCGATACCGAAATCATTTTTCGATACGATAGCTCATTCGATCACGAATGCGGTAATTTGGCCCCTGGTTAGGTAGTGCAAATAGTCCCCCATATAGGGTAACTTAAGATATAACAATATCAATTCTAATATTCTCTCATGTATTTTAATATATTTTACGTAGCTTTTTTTCACGCTTATTTATTGCTACACAAAATTTAACGTTAATTACGAACGTACACATGATGGGTGTGGGTGGGCCTCCACACTTTCGGCATAACAAAACCAAAAAAAAGAGATCATGTACCAACAAGCTTCAAAAACCGATTAAAAAATCTGAACGAATACATATGTATGTATATAATAAATGTCGATTTTATAGTTAAGGCAGGTTTAAAAGTAAGAAGATTTATGCAAATTATTAGCACTTAGACATACTGGCAGACGGACGGACGGTGTCTTACATGCTGACACATGCTGGAAAAAACTCAAGTAGTTAAATTGTAAAGTAACAAATGTTAATGACAATTAATTGTCACACACAACAGACAAGACAAGACAAAAGTGTTGAGAATAACATAAAAATGACTCATATATTCATGTGGCTTATAAGGAGAGAATGCTAAATTTGTTTACTTTTCTCAACATAAACATTTTTAAATAATTGCCTAATAAAATATCTAACTTAATTATCATTAAAAAAATAACAAGAACGCAAGTACATTTTGTTTTAATTTTATTTTATAATATTACTTGTATACTAACATCGTTAAGCTGACAATTATAAAAAACTGTTAAAGCAATTAGTTGCAGTTTTATTGATCTATAATTAACGCTTGAGAGCCACAAATAAAAGATAAGAACAAGTAAGAAAGTTTAGTCGGCCAAGCCCGTCAATATGATACCCTACACCCAGTATATGTATAAAACAGGTTTTCAGAAATGGGCGTTATATGGGAGATATAACCTATTGTGGACCGATCATCCAAAAATTTAGTGTCATGATGTCTGTGAATATAAGTGTTATATGTGTTAAACTTTATCTCGATATAAATACTTTTAAACGATTTATGGAGCTTAAAGTGAATTACGGAGAAGGTCTTATATGGTAGCTACGACTAATTATGGACCGATCAAACTAAAATTGGACCGTATTATTTGTATACATATGAAAAATATTTTCATTAAATATTATTTGGATACCGACATTTTTGAGAGAGTTATGCTCTTTAAAGTGATTTTCGGAAGTGGCCCTTATATGGCAGCTACGAGTAATTATGGGCCGATCTGCACAAAATTTATAGATGTGATTTGGCTTCATTTACCTCTAATTTTTTTGAAATTTGTTTGGATACTTGCATAATTCAAACATTTATGATCGGTAAATGCCAATTTCGGGAGGACATTTGTATGTAGGCCAGGTGAAATAATGGACCGATTTTCACCAGTTTTAATCCCATCTATCCTTGGGCCGAAAAAATATCACGTACCAAATTTTATCGAAATATCTTCAAAATTGCGACCTGTATTCTGCCCACAAGCTTTACATGGACAGCCAGCCAGTCAGACGGACGGACGGACAGACGGACATCGTTAAATCGACTCAGAAAGTGATTCTGAATCAATCGGTATACTTTAAAGTGGATGTTGGACAAACATCAGCACAAATCCAATATACCCTCCCCACTATGGTGGTGTAGGGTATAAAAAGGTTTCAAACTTGTGAGTATTATGTTATTAATATAGCAACGAGATCAGTTTTGTAGTTTTGGTTTAATGTTTCTTTAAGGTGGTTTTAGACGGTATGTATTTTGCAGTGTACTTGTTAGTTGTACGATACATATGCAATTGTGCAGTCTGTCAAAATTGCTTTCACACGTCGGTTTTTAGTTTCATGTGACATAATCTACATTAAAAAAGAAACAGCTGTTTTTATAGCTTGAAAAAATGAAATAATTGTAACTTGCAGCATGATTGCAATAATAGCTTCTATAAAATATAAAAATGAAAAAATTAAGCAAGAGTTAAAAAGAAAATGTACAATATGGAGCCAAAAAATTGTTAAATAAAAAAAATTAATATGTATAAATAAGTTTTTTCAATAAATATTTCTATACAAATTTAACTATTGTTTTGTTTAATATAATTTTTTTAATATAAATTTGCTGAATCACAAACACTATGTTCTTGGCGCCATAAACATTTGACTTGCAAAACAGCTGGTTGCAGGTTCTTTGTCAGATGAAAATAGAACATGCTCTAATTGAAAATGTAAATGCAGGCTGACATTTGCAGAAACATTTTTTTTGCTTTTACATGACGTTATTGCATTTTGCAGTGGAAAATTTGACAAGCACACTGCAAAATACATACCGTCTAAAACCACCTTTAGCGATGTGGTGATTTTAGTGGCCAACAAATCATTGGAATTGCATTAAATTGTGACAATGAAAACATTAAAAAGTTATAGTTTTTTATATTAAACAAGAAATTTATAATTACTAGCTTGTAGTTTATTGATTAAGAAAAATACATTTGTAGGTATAATTATTTTGATTAAATTCATAAAAATATTTACATATAAATGTGCCTGACCATAAAACAAGCAACGGTAAAAATACTGCATAAATTATTTAGTGACAGTAGTGACAGTTGCTGATAAATGCGATGAGGCAAAAATAAACCAGCAAATTTAGCTAGAAATTAAGCTGAAAAATAATAAGGGTATTCATGATATTGCTTAAAATTGCCGTTTGTGAGACTTGTTTCATGAAGCCTATTTTTAAGTTTTGTGCAATCTTACAACGTCAGTTTGTGAGAAACGTCAATTTAAAAATAAATAAAATAAACTAAAAATTTTTGTTTTAAAAAAGATATGTATTTTAAAAATGGCTAAAGACAGTCAAAAGACTGAGTTGCTCAGTTTATTTGAAGAAGTTACCGTTTGTGGTATGTTCTAGCAGCTGGAGAATATTTTCGTTCATTCAGATCCTAAATCACAAAATTTTCTTTTCTTTATCTTTTTTTTTCAAAAATAAATAAAAATCAGCTGTTGAGTTACAAGCACAATTGAACAACGCAAGTTTACGAGCCAAAACTGTTGGGAAAATTTATGAAGTTGTATGTGTAAAAAATTGTTCATGTAATTTTTTGACAATTTTTGACGAGAGCGTAAAAATGCATAGTTTGCGAGACTTTTAAACGATATAATGAGGACCCTTAATATATAAAAATACTGAAATTGTCAAATTGCACATCCTGCAGCTCTGCTTGTATTGTGTTATAATGTTTATTAAGTATAATTTGCTGAAAGCTTAAGTCCTTCTCTACAAATTTCTAGTACATTGTTTTTTAATTAGACTTAAAGTTTGGGAGATATATACCGCTTTATTTCTTTTCAAACCCATTGTGATACGGGTGGTATGAGTAATATTATTTAGGTTTTGATTGAGAGTAGCTGGGACAACGAAAAAATATTTGTTGGTTTTTCTTTTAGACTAGTACATAAAACTTTACAATGTTAAAAATCAGTTCAAACTGATGCCACAACATCAGCTTATTGTTTGCTGGTCGTTTCAATTTTCTCAATTTCATTAACACATATTAAAAACTAACTAGTGCAATTAATAAAAAACACATTAGGTATTAAATTATAGTTAGTTGTTGCCTTAAGTAAACGAGCCACACAACACACCTTATAAGCCTTCCGGTATGAATACGCATGCAAAGACAAAAAACCTAATGACAACAAGATTAACCAGCAGCATTAACGCCAACTACACTGCAACACATGGAGAGATTTCAAAGGGAAAAATATGCAATAAAGTGGCCATAATAAATGCCTTATTATGCAGACACAAGGACCGCTTGCGAAATAGTTGCAGTTTTATCTTCTTGGTACTTGTTAATTAGCTGATAGAAGTTCTTCTCAAGAAGGACTAGTACCTACATACAGTGGGGAACGTATCATTAGAAACGATGGTTTGATATAATAAGATCGCTGTGTAGCTTCTTTAAAAACCTTCTCTGTAACTTGTTTTTATTGTTATTCAATGAGTAAACAATCAACATTGTTGTTGATGCACAACATGTTGAGTTCTAAGTTAAATTAAAAAAATATAAAAATATTATTTTCACAATTGTTTTTTTTGCTGGCCAAGCAATTAGAAACGCGCATTTTTTTTCTTCAACTTTTAAACTTTTCTAAATATTTCTGACAAAGTGAGTATAATTTGTTAATCAATAGATTAACTTGTAATAATTTTGATACGGTTTAGTTTCGAAAATGGACAAAAACAAGTCTTGTAATCCAGAAATGAGACGGTTATTAGTGCAGTGTTACCAAAATGAAGAACTTTTAATGTCGGCTATTGCAAAAAAGTTTTCTTGCTGAAAATAAAGTGGTATTTGGTGCAATTCACTTGTACATAAATACAAAGGAGATTGCAACACCAGTTAGGAAACTTAGGACACGAAAGACCTCTTTAGCAGAAGATAGAGTTATTTGTTGAGCCAGTAATAATATTAATTTTTATCTTTGCGCGAAATAAAGGCTGAAATTGGACAGCAGATGAGCGCAGAAATATCCACACGGACAATAAGAAGGACTTCATGGGTGCTTTGCACAAAAAACCTCATGTCTCAAAAAAAAATATGTTCATGAAGCGGTTGCGGTTTGCAAGAGTAATGCTCAGAAAAGATCCACGTTGCTGGAGTTTAATTTACGTTTAACTTGTTCCAATCTAATGGAAAATCGTATGTTAAAGCCTTAGACCCCAGGTACACTGTTAAAAGTGAAACCCGGTGGCGAGTCTATAATGGTCTGGGATACAATTTCTTGGCGTGGACGAGTTTGGGGAATAATGTATCAGCATCAATATAAAAACATCTTGGAAAATGTAATGGAATCGTATTGCTTTGAGAATAAGCCCGTCCAATACATTTTCCAGCATGATAAAGACCCAAAGCACACTTTACGGTTTGGATCAAAATATTGATGTTCTTGACTGACCACCCCAAAGACCAGATCTTAACCCAATTGCAAACATATGGGCAATTGTAAAAAGAGACCTAAAGGACAAAAATCCACGAAAGAATGATGAATTGTTTCAGTTAGTGTAACAAAGCTGGAAAAACATACATATCTCTGCAAACATGCTAGCGTTTAAATAAGAGTTTACCAAAAAACAAGCGTTGTTCAACAAAATATTAAAGGATAAGTCCGTTTTGTTAAACCTCACCTCAGGTTTTTTGCATATATTTTTTTAGTTTCCAATGATGTGAGCAATTTGATATTGGGGGTTTTTTGGTATTTCAGGCACCTATTATGAGCTGCATTCGACAATAAAATGTAAGTATTTGTTTTTTTTTTTGGTTGTAAATTACTTTTGTTAATATCCTGCAGGTCTAAGGTCGTAAGTAGTAAACAGAAATTTGAGAAGCTCGTTTCTCTCATGGAAGAAGATCCACTGTTGGCAAAAGGTATTTGCTCTAAAGTTCAGGCAGCCAAAAATTGGGAGGACATTACACAGAAGCTTAATTCTATTTATCAGACCAATAGGAGGGCATTACACAGAATCTTAATTCTATTTATCAGACAAATCATTAAACCATAATTCCGTGGTGGTAATTTTATAAATTAAATTTATTTTTCTTTAAGAATTTGGAAACAAATATAGCGCCAGCTGATAGAAATGTACTATTGTGAATAACTCAAAAAGACTGATTTTCACAATAGCGTTTTCTCATCGAATGTGCACCATAATACCAAATGAAAATTTGTTCGATAAGCATTTTCGACCACAGTCGAAAATCGAATTTTGCTCATAATACTTTCAATTTTTTATATTTTATATGTTGAGCTAAATTTTTAAAATATATGAACAAATATATATGCTGAAAAGTCAGATCTTAATGCAATACCTTATAATATTTCGTTGAAGGCCTATATGGAGACGTGACAAATCATATGCAGCTACTCTTATTATTTTTATTTTTTTATATTAGGAGGCCTGTAAAGTGCAGGCCTAGTAATTTTTTTAATTATATACAATCGAATATATGTAAAGCAAAAAGACATACATACAACTATATTAAAAAACAATTGATTAGGAATTTAAGTGAAAGAAGCAAAAAAAAAAAAACTTTATAAAAGTAATGGCAAAATTATTGAAATTATTAAAACATTAAATTTATTACAATTTAGATTGATCGTAATTATTTTCGGTTTATTAAATTGCAAAACAAAATACTAATAATAATTGTAGTTAAATAATTAAAAGTTTTGTTAAAGCATTTAAAATTATAAAAGACATGCTGTTAAATAATTAAACATATATTCGCAATGTTTAAACTAATTAATTTTATTAGTAATGGAATATTACTAACAACTTAAGGGGAAATAGCAAAAGATTTAAAAAGCAAATACTTTTTTACTGCAAATTTAATAAGACTTACTTTGCTGCTTAATCTAGGACAATAATCGATTATTTTTAATTATGTTATGCTATGTTTGATATCAAACATTATTCTCAAAGGTGTTTAAAATTTTAATATATGTAGCTACAAATTACACAGTTAGTTTGATTAAAATATTTTCTCAACATAATGTAAAATGCAATTCAAATCATTTTCAAAGCATTTATAAAATTATAAAAGACATGCTTTAGATTGTTTAAGCAAAGAAATTTGATTTTAATATGCTAATGTTATAAAACTCAATCATTCAAATAAGCAATACACCTTTTGTAGAATAATGAAATTTCTACAGTCTAAACAACCACTAACAGAGACTTTACTTTTGTAAAGAAAATACTGAATATACAAACAATATACGATAAATCATAAATCGTTTGGTTAACTAACGACATATATCTTTACTAATTTTATATAGTTCTTGTATTTAACCTTAATTACGGTTTGAGAAAAGTTTTCATTAATTTTATCTTATATTTAAGTTTGAAAATAATTTTAAAGAAACATGTAATGTGTTGAAATGTAATTTATTAAATGTTTTTCACTTTCCAAATTGAGAATCATATTAAATATCAAATGTTAAAGTTATCACATTTCAAAACATTCGCAAATGTTTATCGAATCATTTCAAAATCATTTGCCATCATTTTAGAAATGTTTTAATAACAAATCAAATTATTCGCAAGTTTTAAAAACTCAATATATCTAAAACTTTTTAAGGAGCTCGATTCGTGATCAGTCATATTTCCGTTTAAAAATCGATATTTTTTATGAAAAACTCTAACTGCCGTATTTAAAAAAATAAAGTAGGCTTGAAGTGTGCTTTAAAACAAAATTTTCATACAAAATTTTCTTAAAGTACACTTGAAGTCTATTTTAATTTTTTATAAATACGGCAGTAAATATCTAAAACCTGAATTATTGAATTAATGAACTCAGGCCAAATAAAATTGTCTCTTATAATAAAATGTCAAAAGTTCAACAATTTCCTTAAGAAAAAACAGAAAATTCTAAATAATAATAACTAAAACCTTTAATATCTGCCACAACGAACAGTTTTCGAAATATAATAGATTGTAAAAACAGATTCTAGAAATAGTTCTAACAAAAGATTTCAGAACTTTTTATAACCTACCCCACCATCTTAAACTCATTAACACATCTTGGCTGTCCATGTAAAGCTTGTAAGCAGAGTGCAGTAATTTTGAAGATATGTATTTCGATAAAATTTGGTAAATAATATTTTTTGGTCCTCTAGAAATAGGGGTTTATTGGTCATAAGTGTTTGATTTTTGCACGTATCCAAACAAATTTCATCACAAAGACGTATTATATGAAGCCTAATCACATTTTGTGCAGATCGGTCAATAATTGACCATTGCTCTCATATAAGATCCACTGCCGAAAATCACTTTAAAAAGCGTAACTCTTTTAAAAATATTGCTATCCAAATAATATTTAACACAAATATGTTTCATATATACACAAATCATGACACCTAATTTTATAACGATCGGTCCATAATTAGTCAAAGCACCCATATATGATCGATCCCCTTCAAAAATCAAATTAACATGTATAGATATTCTAAAATTGTCATTCCAATCAATGTTTATAGCTCCCTTTTCTGAAAAACTATTTTTACACATATACTGTGTGTAGGGTATTATTTGGTTTATTCTTACTTGTTTTCTGTTTCCTATATTTCATAAAAAGGGACTTAATTTAAGCTCAAGATATGTCTTAACTTAGTCAAAGTACTTATAAGTATTTTCAAATTTAATATGTTAAATGCTTAAATACTCCTCTAACTTTATCCCAAAGATTATTTTTCCACCAATCCAGTAGTTTAAAAGATAGTACCTTAAGATCATCTTCATGAAAATTTTTTTCTCTACACACTTATGGTATTAAATATAAAAAATAACTCTATAATATTCTTTTATGATATCAGATCAATCAACCAGTTATTTGCTAAATCCCATTACTCTGACGTCACTTTAACACACATTTAAATGAAACTTGTTCAAGTCTATGAAATGCAGTATCAACTGAAACTAAAAACTTAAGAAACATTTACATTTACATTTCGTTGACACAAGTTCTATATTTGTAACAATGAAATAAATTAATTATAACTGTATAAACTCATGCGAGTTTAATTAGTTAATATTAGTAAATAAAAACAACAACAACAACAATAAACTCTATTCAAAAACAAATCAACGAAAGTTGCTGCTAAAAACATTGACGTTAAGAGTCCATTGCCAATGCAAGTTTATTATTTTTTAGTTGTTTTTTTTTTGCGCTGCCGTCATTGTAAATAAGTAAGCAGTAGTTGTTGCTTGTTTCAATCATACATTTAGCACTAAAAACATAAAACTGTAGAAAACTTAAAAGTACTAAACAGCAACAGCAAATTTCATGTAGGTTGAAAGGTGGGGGTCTTTACTCTTTTAAAGTCTTTAAACATATTTCTCTAAATGCTGCTGCAAGACAACACAAGACAACAACAAAACTAAACCAAGAAAAAGCCAGCAAAAAAAAATCAACTTGATATCATGTTATTAGATCAACAGAAAAATGCGATCAGTCTTTGAAAATTTTTAAGAAAACAATAACAACAAGTCACACAAAAAAATTAAAAAAAAAAAAAATAAAATAAAATTAAAATAAAATAAAACTGAGCACTACTCTTACAACAATAAACGGACTGGGGCTGGAATTACAATAAAATTAAATATATTGTATTAATATTGCTGTAAAACAACAACAACTACAATAACAAAAATAATAAATATTGTGGTTTTAACATTGCAATACTGTGTAATTTTAATGGAGGAGAGAGAGAGCAACACAAAAAAAAAAAAAAATCCAACAAAATCAACTTCAACTCAGGGTGCCTGGTAATAAGAGGTGTTTGTTCTAATCTTATATTTGCTCTACAAAAAAATTAGAAAAAAAAATTGTTTTATACAACATATTGTTAGAAAAATGTACATTAAACAATTTCGCTTTCGATTTTATTTTTGCTCTGCATTTTGGGTATATAAGTATGCTAGAGCATTTAAGAATTAACCACAGTCTACTTACAATACTTACGCCAATTGGAAGTTTATTTTACATAACTGCTTGGAATATAGTTCAATTGGTAGAATATTATTAATTTAGTAACATTTTTTTCTTTTTTTAAAACAACAACAACAGCAAAATGTTTACAAAGTTGGTAAGTGTTATAGGCGTTGATAGCTGGCTCTCTATGCAAGGATTATCATTTGAAGGATATTTTTGTTTCGTTGTCTTTTATTAAAGGCCTTATTATCGTTAGTTGCTTTGGCGTGGGCCAAACCCCAACATCCAGCTGCCCAATATCCAGCTGGTGTAAATCCTCAGGACTGTCCCGGTTTCCCTATCTGTGATAATGCCCGTCTGCATAATCCCAACAAATGGCAACAACCTGCTCCCGCCTGGCAGCCACAACCCCAATGGGGTGCCCCTCAGCCTCAATGGGGTGCACCACAGCCCTCTTGGCAGCCACAACCACAATGGGGTGCTCCAGCCCCTGCTCCCGCCGCTGCCGCTCAATATCCAGCTGGTGTTAATCCCCACTCCTGCCCCAACTATCCCTTCTGTGATGTAAATGCTGGTGGTGCTGGCGCTCCTGCTCCTCCCCTACCCGGCTGGACTGAACGTCAATACCCAGCCGGTGTTAGTCCCCACACCTGCCCCAACTTCCCCTACTGCAATTAAGCGTGAACTGAGGATTTTCGAATTTAACTGTCAAATCTTCCCTTTCTTAGTTTCTTCAACTATCGCTCTTCTCACTCATCTCAACTCAACTGTGTGCTGTTGCTCGATGTTTAACTTCTTTCATATTTTCATTTCTCCTTTAGTCTGTGCTTCAAAAACAAAAATATTTAAAAATTAATAAAAAAAAAACATTGTAATAAAACAAATTTTAGAACATTTTAAGACAAACAAATTTATATAATTAAATAAATTACTGATTGTTGTTGGTATAATAAAGGCCACAAAATTCTTAGAAAAAAAATTTAAGAATTAAAACAAAAAAAAAAAAACTATATTTCTTTCATTTAAGAAAAAGAGCATTTTAAATAAAAGTAAACACTTTAATAAAAAAATTCAACAAACAATCAATTAAAATTCTTTTGTTTAAAAACAAAGAAATTAGTGAGAAAGGCAAGTATTTGAAGAATTTGAAATGTGTAAGAGAGAAGAAAATAACACTACATAGTTATGGTTACATATACATACATATGTTAGTAGAATCAAATCTTTCTTATAAAATATAGAGTTAAATCGTGTATGGTATGTAAACATTTAAATGAAGTTGATTTAAATGAAATTTTTGGTTTGTTGTATTTAGTCCCTAAAAATTATAGAAATACATTTTTTATGCGCCTGCAGTCTATATGTCCTTAGAAACAGGATAGATTACAGACAATTTTTTTCATTTACGTACATATATGGCATCATTCGATAAAAAAATTGGTTATCACAAAAACAAACTCCAAAACAGACACCAACAAAAACAGAATAAAAAAAAAACAGAATTCTGTTGTCTTTATACTAATTGAAATGTTTAATTCTTTAATTATTAAAGACCTTATATTATACAAGGTTCTTCTAGAATCCAAGTCAGAATTGTCATTTATCAGAATTGAAAATCGATTCTGATTTGAATTGGTGTCATAAATCTGTCTTGCTTTTGTCTTGTTTCGAGTTTAAGCAAAACCCATATTCGAATCAGCTGATATAATTTGTTTATATTTTGTAGAAAATTTTGGTGGTGTATAAATTTTTGTGGAATCAATTTTTAAGCGGATTTAAAATGAATTTAAACGAATTAAAAAAAATTTCAGCCTCAAAAGCTTTGTTAAAGTATTAAAAATTACAAAAAAAAAATTAATTTTTCGAACTTCGAAATTATGTTAGAATTTTTCGAACATGAAATAGTGATCCAAGAAAAAAGTGTAAATTTTTATAACGTTTCGCATTGCATAATAAAAACTATGCTTTTAGAATTTCGAAATTAGGTGGGTGCGAATTTATCGAATATGTAAATATTTTACCAAGTTTAAGTTTTTGCTTAGTTATGTGTAGATGTGAATAAACTTAAAAACCATTAAAAATGTAGCTTTTAACAATTTCGGAATTATGTTAAAATTTTTCGGAATTATGGAATTATTAAAAATTTTGTTTAGTCACAATGAAATACGAATAACTTTCAAAAGTATGTATGTTTAAAAAGTTAATTTTTTGAGTTTCGAAATAAAGTTTGAATATTTTGAATTCGAACTTTTTTAAGTTTTTGCTTTGTTATGTTTAAATGTGAATAAATTTTAAAAATATAAATTCAAAATATAGTTTTTTACAATACCGGAATTATGTTCGAATTTTTCGAACATGAATATATTTCACTAAAACATGTGAAATTATTAAAAATTTAGTTTAGTCATAATGAAATATGAATAACTTTCAAAAGTATGTTTAAAAAGTTAATTTTTTCAATTTCGAAATAATGTTCGAATTTTTTTTTTTTGAACATGAAATGTTAACAACAAAACCGGTAAAAATTTACAATTATTAGCTTTACATGTCATAAACAGTAAAAAAGTAATAAAAACTAAGTTTTTGGAAACTTTAGAAATTAATATCTAATTTTTCGAAGTTGTAAATATTTTACTAAATTATGTAGAATAGTTAACAAAAATAGTTCTATCATGAGTAACTTTAAGAAAAGTATTCAGAAAACAGGTTTTTAGAAAATAATTAGGTGTTTTCGAAAGATGAATTATAATGTCATTAAAATGTGTTAAATCAGATGCAAATTTGCTTAATGCTATTGAATAAATAAATACATAATGTAAAGAAAGAGCGGAAAAAGTCTCTGCAAAAGACAGCAGTCCGAAAGGATAAGGCAATAGTTAAAAAAAAGTAAGCTAGATCCTTTCAACTCATCGAGAACAATAATGACTGAAATAAATGAGAAATTTGAGAAACTTTGAAAATAAAACCAAGAATTCAATCCCCGTTACAGTACTGAAACAGTATTTGACAAAATATTTTGGTGCCCTTTAAGGAAATATTTAGTTAATTAAAAAATCATCAATTTAACCCTTTACTGTTACATTAACTTTCACAGCGAATAGTTTGAGAATAATTACTAGTTCATAGAGATCAATTTGGAACTTTTACCAGTTCTTGCACAATTTCAATTATTTCCAATGCCTTTTGATAACAGATTTTTCTTTATTTGTCACCCTATTTGCATTGTAAGCATTTTTCAACACACATAACTGTCAGTATGTAATTTGTACTGATCTTAATCCCTAATATAAATAATCATTGTCATAATATTCATACTAACAGCATTCAAACAAATTTAAGTTTATCTATTAAACATTGGAATTCTCTAACCCACACTTAAAACTAGATTTATTTCAACTACAAATTAAAATAAATTACTTAATATTTAGCTAGTTTTATTAATAATTTTAATACTTGTTCTAACAGACCTGTTGTAATGCCACTCATTACAAAAAGTAACAACTATAACTACTACTCCACACCCTTTTTCATTTTGCCAAACCATTATAAATCACACTTACAAATTTTCAATTTAAGATAAAAATGTAACAAATAAACTAAAAAAAATAACATTTAGTTTTAGTTTTTTTTTAAAGCAAATTGCCAAGAACTTAATTACTAACATAAATTTTCATAAAAATCATGGTTTCCGGCAATAAAAACGAAAATATATTGCAACAAATAAAAAATCAATAAACTAGATCTACAAGATCATAATTGCAAATAAGTCAAAGCAACAGACCACTAAATATTTATAAGAAAATATCAAGTAATGAAGGAAAAAAATGCGTTTAGAAAAAAGCACACACACACACACAAAGAGAAATACTTCTTAACTTAGCTTAAAAACATTGCTACATTACAAATATGTAGTTGTTGGCCAAAGTATAAAACGATGGACTTGACCTTCAGATAGAGAACAGCCATTATTGTGTAAGCGTGCGAGGTTTGCAGTCAGCAGAACATTTGGAATGTTTTAATTTCAGGTTCTCTTTGCTGACAAAAACGTAAAAACAACTTTCACTTTTACACTGCTACACATTTAATAAAGCGAGCAACATACTGGTATATGTCCACTATCCGAGCAAGCAACAATGAACATGGTGGTCAATTTTGTTAAGTTCCGTATTTTATTTATTTGTTACTTTCATGAGAAGTGGGTGTGTGCTATTAAGAAGAGTGCAAGAAGTTCATATATGTTTACAGTGGCTAACAGCTTATTTTATGCAGTGCATTTTGTTTGTTTGTTTTCAAAGCTCCTTAAAAAGAAAACTAACAGGAACTTAATAAAGAAATTGTCAGTTCTGTGATATTAGCTTTAAGTTAAACTTGACTTAAGTTTTGTGATCGTTTATTGTATATTATATTTTTATTAATTATTTGATTATTTATACCAAAATTCTGTTCGTGATGTCCCGTTTTTTTTAGTATTTTAGTAACTAATTAATAATAAAAATTAATATCCAATGATGAAAAACATCAAAGCTATTATTTAGAACGAGACCCCTGAAGGAGTTAGAATAAAACTAACGAAACGTTGGGTAAATAAAATAAAAAATAAAAATCGAACAAGTTTTTTATTTACGTTTGGAAACAAACATTTGACCAAATTAGCCTGAAGGAAACTCCTTAAAAATTATAGAAATTGTTGTCATTTAAAAGAAAAAAAAAATAAACAAAAAAATCGACATTTTTCATGTCATAGCTAATTTTATGCAGGCACGTATGGACTTCAATAACTTAAAATTAAAACTATCAAATAAACGATTTAAGATTTAAAGCAATTTTGCATAAATGCGACAAGTATTTTAGGAAATATTCGGCGAAATATTCGACCACTCCGTCAGTAGTGGTTTTTTTTAAATCGTTTTTGTGAGAAATTTTGTGTTTTCTTATGATGATTTCTAAAATTGTCCATACATTTTCGAGCAGTTATATATTAGCCACGTTTGCAAACTACCCTATTTGTGCTTTGTATGGTAAGTGATTGAAAATCTGATCTTATACCAACACGCAGATAAAAAATATAGTTGTGCATGCTTACCACAACTACTTCAGTATTTTTTAAATATTATGGTCACTGTAATTATTTATCTGATTTCTGCAACCGTGATATGGTTAAGTTACCATTCACATGATCATAGCAATAATATATATGATTATAGCAATTATTTAATGTTTATGATCAGTTTTGTGATGAAACACTATACCATATTATGTTTTTCTCTATCATAATCACAGAACAAGAACTTATGATAAATTGATTTATCATAAACATGATTGTAACAAATATATACATAATTATATATATCATATATAATCATCTATCATATATGATTGTAGTAATCATCTGAATCGTAACTTAACCATATTATGGTTACGGTAATCATACAAATAATTACAGTGACCATAACATTGTTGAACAAATTGTAAAAATGTTGACATTGTTGTGGTGAACATATACAACTATATTTTTTCTCTGTGTGCAGGTTCTCTGCGCTTTCCAACAAGTTGTGCTTCAGAATCTGAAGACACTTAAACTTGCAGTTGACATACAACAGTTGACATACAGACCCAACACTTGTAACTACCACCACCTTGCTTCACGGTTGCCTTAAGGTTTTCTTTGTTGAATTCTGTATTTAGTTTCTGCCAAACATGCGGCATATTATCTAAGACATCTAAGCATATTAAACTTAAGATATGGTCACACATGGCAAATATTTACTCAGAAAAGTACAAATTTGTTTGACGTTGTTTACTCTTACAAGAGTTTTGCAAGATCGAACAGCATCAACTAAAATAAGACTAAATATTAGTTGTGTCTTGTTATACCCTTCACCTTCATGAGAAGGGTATATATTATAAGTTTGTCATTCCGTTTGTAATTTCCACAATATAATTTTTCGACCCTATAAAGTATATATATCTTGGATCCTTATAGATAGTGGAGTCGATTAAGCCATGTCCGTCTATCTGTCTGTCTGGATGTTGAAATCAATTTTCTGAAGTCCCCAGATATCTTCGGGATCCAAATCTTCAATAATTCTGTCAGACATGCTTCCGAAAAGTTTGCTGTTTGAAATCAACAAAATCCGTCCACAAATAACGGAGATATGAGCAAAAATCCGAGACAACCTCTGAAAATTTCATCAAAAAAAACTAATAAACTCATCAACAGATGGCGTTGATGACAGGAAGTCATCAAAGTGTATTAATATTGTTACTAATAAACTTTAAGTGTGTTCTTAAACCGTAACATAAGTGTGTAAAAAGACAGTGAGTTCATTTTTTTTAATTGTGTTTGTGTACATTTAAATAAATAAATACTCGTTATATTTTCTTCAAACTACTTGACGCTTTTATTTTGCAATTAAAAAGAATCCGGTTTATTTAAAGGAAATAAACCACCGTTTTTAAAAGGTAAAAACGTAACAATATAATATATATATATACACACAGCTTCAAAAGTGTGTAAGCACCAGTGAATTTTTTGATTTTTTTAAGATTATGAAAAGCATTATAGTTCAACATAATTTTTTTTTTCATAACCGAATCTATTATTCAACCAAATATCCAGCAAAATGAAACTTTTAAATTTCAATCGATGGATAGATTTTAGGATTTTCATTATCTTAAAAAAATCAAATAATTTGTTGTGTTTACTCACTTTTGAGGCTCATAGTATATATATATATATGTATATAATATAATTATGCATCCACAACAAAGGTGAAGTGTATATAAGATTCGGCATAGCCGAATATAGCACTCTTACTTGTTTTTAATTAACGAAGTTTTTCATGCTTATTGAAAGTTTTATTTTATTTGGTGCCTTTCTGCCTTTGCTATGGATCCGATTTTTTTGTTTTAATATATTAAAACGCACATTTTCGCCATAAATGTTTTTTGTTTGTTAGACTATACAATTTATTCTTTGAAAAGACAACAATTTCGTTTTCAATTTCCTGTTAGTTTTCTTTTTACACTGCATAAAATAAGCTGTGAGCCACTTTGTATACTGTTTGCTTTAATTTTTATTCTAATTATTAAACAAACAAATCTAAAGAGTTTATTTCTCAAGCATGTTTTCTAAGCAGCATTTTATTATTTAATAAGTTTTTGACATGTTTGAGGCCAAAGGAAAATAAATGCTATTTTTCTATAAACTTTATGTGAATGTTTTATTGTAAAAAATCAAAACTTTGTTATATTGTTTACAGTATTATTTTGTTGTTAAATTTAATTGCTTTTGGCTTGAATTTACAAAAAATAAGTTTGTTAATATATTTTATTTGTTGATTTAATTCAATTTAAGTTGCCGCTAAGGTTTAAGTTGCTTTTTTGTAATTTAAACAAAAGCGTATTAACATAATGATTTATAAATATTATTTAATAATTATATGGTTATTAAGTAAAATTATAATTAATCAAACAGGTTTGTTTGAATTTTTTGAGCTAAATTCAAAGAAAAATTATTAGTAATTGAAACACTCAACTAACTAACTAAAAAAAAAAACGAAAACTTTTTTTAAAATAAAAATTCAAAATGTTTTTTTTAAATAAATTGAAAAAAAGTCTTTTTCATTTGATGTTTTCTGTACAACATTGTGCATATAAAATTCGTTGTCATATATGTATGTTTTATTATTTAAGTAATAAAAAACACCACAAATTGACATATATTTATTAATATTTAAGAAAAACTAGAATTCGTTTTCTTTTTTTAAAAATCCATGTTTTTGTTTTGATTGATCACGATCAATCCATGTAAGTCCGCTTTCACACTTTTCAATTCTGACTCTTCAAAGCAAGTATTTTTGGGTCAGAGGGGAAAAGAGACTAGATAGTGCATAATTGACAATTTTCTTATTTCTGTTTGTTTTTCTTGTTTTATTTTTCTCGTCTTATTCTACGCGAAGTTGTTTGCATGTTAATTTGCATGAAAAAGTAAAAACTTGATGGTAAAGAGCACGAAAATGGAAGATACGCGTGTGAACGAAATGGCAGGTTCAAAAGCGAATTGAACGAAAACTGGTCTGCTAAAACTTTAACGTGTGAAACAGTACTAAGCACCATATTTATTTATTTATAACAAAACTTCACTTTAACAATAGCACGCAACTGGATACAAAAAAAGCTTAATATAATAAAGGATCACGTGTGAGCAGTATCATGCTGTCATGTTATTATACCTTACAGCACAATAGTGGGGAGGGTATATTGGATTTGTGCTGATGTTTGTAACGCCAAGAAATATTGGTCCAACACCCACCCTAAAGTATACCGATCGACTCAGAATCACTCCCTTTACTCTTAAGAGATTTATGGTCGTTAAAGTGATTTTCGGAAGTGGGCCTTATATGGGAGCTACGATTAATTATGGCCCGATCATCATAAAATTCTACCATATTATATGTATATATATTGGATATCAACATTTTTAAAAGAGTTATGCTCTTTAAAGTGATTTTCGGAAGTGGGCCTTATGTAAGAGCTACAACTAATTATGGACTGATCTCCATGTGATTTGGCTTCATTTAGCACTCATTTGTGGTGAAATTTGTGTAGATACATGCATAATTTAAATATTTATGACCGTTCCACCAGTTTTAATCCCATCCGTCCTTGGACCGAAAAAATATCATGTAGCAAATGTTAATGAAATATCTTTAAAATTGCAACCTGTACTCTGCGCACAGCTTTACATGGACAGCCAGCCAGCTAGCAAGCCAGACGGACGGACGCACAACGTTAAATCGACTCGGGAAGTGATTCTGAGTCGATCGGTTTACTTTAAGGTAACCAATATTTATGGGCGTTACAAACATCAGCACTAATCCAATATACCCTCTTCACTATGGTGGTGAAGGGTATAAAAAGTAGCATTTTAATATAGTTATTTAAGTAGTATTGAATTCAGAAAAATAAAAGAAACAAAAACAAAAGCGTATACAAATGTAATTGATTTATTGTGAAAATAGGTCAATTTTTATGCCTCAAAATAAAGCAAAAAGACCCCTGTCATTCCAAAAGTAGTGGCAAATTTTTTTAATTTTTCTTTGCTTGAAAGTACAATGGTAAAGTGCCGTTCAAAATAATGGCAAGTTTCATAATTTATCATTAAAAGTTGGGAAGACAAACATCAATTGATACTCGGCAGACCACAAAGACTTACATAGAAAGTGTAAAACCCTGTGTGAAATAGGGTAAAATCGTTCAAAGGCAGCAGCACTGTACAATAAAAAATACAAGTAAGAAATAATAGTCGGTATAGCCCGCCCATATAATACCCTTGCCATCGGCAGTGTTGTTTTTTAAATTAAAAAAATCATTAATTCATGTTATTTTATATATTATATATTTAACTCTTATTATTTCGACAAGTTTTCACAAAAAAAAAAAAATAAAGAAATGTTACAAATGGGACATATTATATTTACAAATGAGTTTTTCTTTAATAAAATGACATGACTTATTGTACAATAAGATTAAACTTTTAAACTTAACAACTAAGACCTCTACACCTATTAAAATCTTGAAGCATATGAATATGAATACAATTTCACAGGTATCTAGGGTCTAAATAAAAACAATTTAACCTAACAACTAACCCCCTTATTCACAAAACTTGTCATAGGTTTATAACAGCCTTATAAAGCAAATTTTGAATGGATATTTGCTTTATAAGCCTGTTATAAACCCTTGATAAGTTTTTATGAATTAGACTGTAAATATTTAACTTATAACCAACCATTAGATGATGACCAGCCTTTGTGCGAATCATAATCATGATGTTCATCATGATGGACATGCACGGGTACATGCACTTCTTTGTACACGGGCACATGGACCTTCTTAATGACGGGCACATGAACCTCCTTAACAACGGGAACCTCTTTGACGATTTCCTTGTAAACGGGCACCTCCTTAATGATTTCCTTGTAAATGGGTACCTTTTTGACGTGATGATGATGAATGGTGTGTATATTGTATGGCACGTGAATAGTGTGATGTTCACTATGAAATCCAGAAAGAAAAATAAATAAATTTTAATAAAATAAAGAAAAACCAACAGTTGGCACTAGTTAGTGATTGAAGTGATTTGAATAGCGATAATGTTTGTGATTTGAAATTACATATATTTCAAGGTGTTTGCCAGTTGATGTGTTGATGGTGGTGGGTTTGTTATATTGATTTAATATGCATTTAATGAAAGTGAAAATTTATTTATAATGTAATTTTTTCAAATGACATTGCATGAGTTTATTTTTTTTTTGTTTTGTTTTAAATGAGTTAAGTTTAGTCTTATTAATAACATGGTATAAACTCTCAGTAAATTTGTTTTTTATGTTGCGGATATTTGCACAACTTGAGGCGGCCAATTATTATAATTAAGTATTCCGTGTAATTATCTATGTATTTATATGATATGCCTACAAACTGCCTTAATATCAATTGCGGCAGTTGCTGTTCGAAATGTGACTACTTTGAGATGGTGTATTACAACTTGTGCCAACCATCAATCAGCCAAAACAAACCAAATAGCCAGCCAGCCTACCTGACATTCCATTCATTCATATATCCAACCAACCAGCTAAATGAACGCTAACATTTCATTCAGAAAACATAAACATCTTCTAATTAATGTTGACAACTTGTTAAGTCATATTTGGAATATTTAGAAACTCTATTCAAGTGTTAAAGGGTACGAGAGAGGTTGACGTGACGTTTTTATTTGTAATACAAAAATGTAGCTACATGTAGTGACAACAGAAAGGTTAAGAAAAATATGATCTTGAAATCATAAAATGTTTCGTAAAGAAAATATATGACATGTAAAAAACACAAAATGTTGAAATCTCTTAAATGAAATGTTATTGTCTTTCTGAATCAAATAAATTAGATTGGTTTCCAAAGAGGTTAAAAATATTTTAAAACTTTTGTTTGCGGGTTGGTAATTTTAAGATATTAAAGTAGATCGCTATTGAAAATCACACATATTTGACCAAAAGTATGTAATATATAAGCACACTAATATAGTCGTGTTTTTAGAACTTCTTAGAAATGTTATTAAGAATTTTTTTTAATAACATTTGTAGTTAGTTTTGGTAAATTTAAAACATAATTAAATTCCATGTAGAGTAACAAACATTCGTCTCAAATGTTCAATTTATTCTGTCAGACAGTAATTGTGTGAAATTATTGTTTGCATTACAACATAATCTATGGCGGAATTAAAATTAAATTGCACAAATAAACAAAATGACAACAATAAACACCAGCAGTATAAGTTTAATGCACAACACAATGGCTTTAAGTGGTTAGAAATGTGAACACTACTTTCTTTTTAAATAAGATTATTGTTTTTATTAAACTGATTACACGTTGAGGAAATATGTAAACTAAAACATGCATTGGTTATTAAAACTTTTAACAATAGGTTTTTTGTGTCAACATTTCATACAATTTTTTACCAAATTTTCATACAAATATTCACTTTTATGTAAAAAAGGAAAACTAATTAAAAAAAAGCGGCCAAAATTTTTTAAAAAATAATTTTTTAAACTAAATATTGTATAAACTGAAAAAGATAATAAAGTAGATTTCTTCAAGTATTTTCTAAGTATTTATATTCCGATAATAATTACATTTTTGGTGATTTGTTTAAATTTTGTATAAAATTAGAACCGAGGAGAATAACTTTGGAATTTCTGTCACTAGCCCTTTATACCAACTGGCAATCCAGTTAAATACAAATGTAACCAGAAATACCTCAGCTTAAATTGTGTAAAATTTCATTAAGATGTCTCTAATCGTTCTCGATTTAACAAATTATTTGCAAAATTATTTAATTCGAAAATACTGGGGAATATACAAAACGTATGTGTGTGTCTTAAGTCTTTGAAAAACAAAAACAAAACAACAGAGAACAAGTTTGCTTCTTAAGTCTTTCACTTGTTTATGGGATTTCGTAATTAAGAAGTTTGTAACTTAAGTCTTCAGCAGAATTAATAAAAATTCAAAACAAAACAAATAAAAACGGATTGTTTCTTAAGTCTTTAGATTGAAAATATTGTAGGCAATTGTAAAGTAATTTTCTTTAAATAATTTCATTAGAATTCTAACTAAGTTTTTAATTAAAAAAATATATAAGTTACAACTTTTAACTGAACAAGAGGTTTAATGTGTAAACGTTTCAAACTAATTGAAAGATACATTAAACTTAAACATTTGTTGATCATTGTAAGTCCCTCTAATTTAAAGTAGGAAGAAATTAATCAAAGCAATATTTGACTGCAATGGACTCAAATAAAAACCCACAATACTTTGGTTACAATTAAATATTAAAAACTTATTTGTTATTAAGCCCCATAGTGCTTAACTCAACTATAATAATTATATTTTTTGATAAAAACCCCCCGGCTAATAAAACAATATTAACAATGGCAAAAAATAGAGAAAGGAAATAATTTTAAGGATGTATTCAAGTAAAAGTTTTCTTTCTTTTTCTTTATAGTTTTAGCAACAATTTGCTGTGTGCTGTAATAAATATTATAAGATATATATTTGTGTTGTTGTTGTTATTTTTTTGTAATGATAGTTTTTATAAGCATTGTTTAATAATCGTTGTGGTTTTACTTTGTTACCACTGTTATAAACAAACTATTTGCCGGCATTTTAGTTAATTATGTGAGTTTATTACAAATAGTTAATATAAGCAAAAAGTATTTAGACAGTAACTTAAAAATGTAATATTGATTTTTTGTGCAGTGCTTAACATAAATAACGAATAAGCAAAAGTGTGTTTGGTTGGGAAAATTATATTTAACAAATATTTGCAAATGACTTACTGTTTGGTAAAGTAGCCGGGTTTAGGTGCAGCATAAGCCACAGCTAGCACGGCGGTCAAGAGCACCTAGAATGAAAGCAAAATAAAAAAGGAATTTATAAAAATTTGTATTAAAAGAAATTATTTAATAATAATTTGTGTAAAAAACAAATGTTTAACAGCTTAAAAGGTTAGTTAAATGAATTTATAGATTAAAGAGGCAATAAACGAAACCAATTACTTTAAAGAGCTATTTTTTAATTCTTTAAATTGTTATGGGGAATAAATAAAAAATATATATTATATTATGATTGTATAGGGAATTGTATTGGCTATAAAATATTATTTTGCAAATTTAATTATTTAAAAATTTATAAAAGAGAAACAATAATTCATTAAAACGTTTTCATTAGAAATACGACAAATTTCAGTTCACACATTATAAATGCTCATTGGATTAATAAAATTTGTTATATTTCTAATGAAGAACTTTTAATGAATGAATTATTTTTCTAGCGTTTTGTTAAAAAAGCATAAAAATAGAAAATCATGGGTTTATTATAGTTTGCCAATAGTAATCTAATAATAAACAGATATCTTTACTCTGCATTCAATTGAAATTATTGTATGAAAGAAAAATATTTTTTTAATTGTTGTGAACTTCTGCCGACTTAACAGTAATTTCAGTTCAGTTCATTTCCGAGTCTCTATTACACTGCTTGTAGTTAAATTTACCATTATGATCTATTGAGGTTTCAAATGTTAAACAGAGAAATAGAGCTTGTTTTTTAATCATATTTATCAAAATGTTTTTCACATTGGAGGTGGTAATTTTTGCATCTCTACAGCGCTCCTTATAGTTAAATTTCCCATCCTGGCAGATTATTCTTTAAAAGCTGAGTTCCTAATATGTCTTAAGTTTCAAACATATCGAACATGTTGTTTGGAAGTTGTATAACTAATAGCATTTACAACAATATTTGAAGATCAGCATATTCAGAGCTGAGTTAAAAATTTCAGATGACAAGGTTAGTCCCGTATGGCATATATGAATTTGTTATTATTAGAAACTTTAAAACTTGAGGCTTGATATTTTGTAAGAATAAATACTTCCGAACAGTTTTCACAATAACATTTACCATAAAAACCACAGATTTCATGTTGTAATAATTTTTCGTTAGGAAAAATTTAAAATTAAAATACATGTAAAATTCGAAGAGAATAAATTTGAAATTTATAAAGTTCGTTTAATACTTTAAAAAAATGTCAAAAACTTTTAAATATTTAAATAAAAAATTCTTAAAATGGGGAATCCAAAAATTTAGTTTTCATAAAACAGAGTGATAAGCCCTTGCAAATATATTCGTTCTTTATTAATCTGGGCTTTAAATTTTTTACATAAAACCGAAAATTTTCTTTAAAATTGCTCAACATATACAAAATCTATAAAAACTTGAATAAATTTTATTAAATATATGTACTCAAATTTATATGTTTCAAATTTGGATGCATGTCACAATTTAGAGGCATCGGATAACTATAAGAAACTTGTTTGTATTTTATTAAGACTTTTATTAGAAATATAACTGATATTTAAAAAAAAAATATTTTTACCCCAAATAAATACGACACATCAAGAAACCCAAAAAAGGCCAAAGATTTAAAAAACAATATTTTTCAAACTAAATATTACATTAACTTATAGAGATAACTCATACATATTTAAACATTTTCAAGTATTTGCTAAATATAAAATTTCTTTATATTCTAATAATAATTAAATTTTTGGTGATTTGTTTAAATTTTGTATAAAAATAGAACCGAGGCGAATAACTTTGGGAATTCTGTCACTAGCCCTTTATACCAACTAGCAATCCAGTTAAATACAAATGTAACCAGAAATACCTCAGCTTAAATTGCGTAAAATTTCATTAAGATTGGTTTAATCGTTCTGGATTTAACAAATTATTTGGAAAATAATTTAATTCGAAAACACTGGGGAATATACAAAACGTATGTGTGTGTCTTAAGTCTTTGAAAAACAAAAATAAAACAACAAAGAACAAGTTTGCTTCTTAAGTCTTTCACTTGTTTATGGGATTTCGTAATTAAGTAGTTTGTAACTTAAGTCTGCGGCATAATGAATGAAAATTCAAAACAAAACAAATAAAAAACTGGTTGTTGCTTTTACTTTTCTTTTAAATATCATTAGAATTTCAAGTAATTTTCAATTCTAAAGCTTTTGAAATTATAAAAAACACATTCATTTTTCTAGCTGTACAAAGAGTTAAACCGGCGCTTAACAAAATAGAACTAGAATTTAATTTAAAACATTTATATAATTCCTTATTAAATAAATATTTTCACTTTTTACACTGGCAGGTTTGTAGTTGTTCTGCAAACGTGATTTAATTCTATTGGCATAACAGTCTTAAAACACTTTATAAAACATAAAACTTTCCCACGATCTTTTTGAACACGTTCTTGTAGCAATATAAATAAAATATTTGAAATATGTGGGTATTATTTTATTTTGATTCATTTTATATACCAAACTTGATATGTTGGTTTTGTTAAGTAGCTTGTTTTCATTAAAATGTCACTATAAACCATTAAACTGTATTATTTATTTGTTCTTTCTTTGTATATTTATGTTTCTGTAGTTTTTTATTACTTAACACTTTCGTTTTAACACTTACAAATGCTTTTAAGGCGATCATATTTAAATAGCTGTTGGTTTTTGGTATTTTATTTTTGAAAGATTGTTAAAAAAATTTAAAAAATTTTGTTTAAAAGGAGTTGTTTATATGTTTAAGGAGTTTATAAATGTTTTTTGTTGGTTAAATTTTAAGTTTTTAATACACAATGCCAAAATTAAAACTGATAACTTAACATGGTTTGCAGATCGTTTTTATATACCTATGAAGACCACTGCTGGAAAATACAAAAAAAAAAGAAAGAAACAAATGAATAAACTAAAATAAACTGAGGCCACAAAATGAGTGTATAGACTCTATACTATAGAGCATAAAGTAGCTACAGAAGCTTCGTTAATGCTTATTAACATCAAACAAAAACAAAAAGAAATACAACCAGCAAAATGTATAAACATACAAAACAAATTAAAAGAGTCAAGAAAATTTAGCAACAACAATATAGTAAGCAAAACCACCATGTAACAGACAAATGTTTTTGTATAGATACATATATACACAGCTGTTAAGAGTAATGAAATGTTAACAGCAATCCCGGCTGACAACATAAAACATCAAGGGGTTGATGTTGTTTTTTGGTTGCAACTGTATAAGTTTTTAATATTTACTTACCAACACTTTCACAAAATGCAGTCACAAATAACAACAAATATTACAAATACTCTTTCACACATACTGACATTACAGAAGAGACGTTACAATTCGAATATTGATAATAAAAACAAAACAAGAAATAGATATTGCCAACAGCTAAAACTTGCCTGCAATTGCGTATTTTTTATTTTTGATACGCAGCTTAACTGATCAGAGTTCACTTTTTATAGTTTGATGAAAATGGGTTACAAATAAAGTGACCAACTTCTGGCCGCAATCAAAAATATTGTACATATGTATAAGGAAAATAATTAACACAAAATTTGTGGAAACACAATATGAATTTAAGTGTTTTATTGAACTATTTAATAAAAATTGTGTATAATATTAATGATTTCCTTGTATCCTTAGCTGGAAGCATTGTTTATATGAAATCCGCACTTTAATTTGTTTTGTTTTTAATTTTAAATTAATATATTATGTTTAACTGAAAAGTTTACTAACGGCCACTTTTTATCAAGTACAATATTTCATTTTCAACATCCTTTGATTACACGAGTATAAACTAAAAATAATTTGGTTGCCTACGCATTTTTTTTGAGAAACAAAATGTCATACAAAATAATTATAAAAAATTTATTTTGAAACAAAAATTATAACATAATAATGTTATGAGCGCTTCGGCATGATATAAATTACAGAACCCACCAGTAAAAGTATAAGCTGTAATAGTTTCCTAATTGGAATGTGAGTTATATACTTACATATGTCATGTCTAACACCGCCACCCTAATAGCTGGGACAGGATATTGGGAATGTATATATGTATGTACACGCAGAGAAAAAACATGGTTGTGTTAAACATAATCTAAGAGCATCGTAAAATTTCATTATAATATTTTCTTGTTAATTATAATTTGATTTTATAGCATCATATTATAACCTAATGTACTCATAAAATTGTCATACATGATCATATTATGACCCAAGGTAACCATATTATATTTTAAATTAATCATAATATGATCTAAAGTAATTATATTATGATTTAATTGTGTACCACAACAATATATTGTTACCAAAAACACATTGTAGTTGTCGTAACCATGTCCAATAATGTTTCTTCTCTGCGTGTAGTTCTCTGTTATGAGGGGATATGAATGTTTACAACTCTAGGCTCCAGTGCTAAAGTTTGTACATCAGAATGTGAAAGACAAAAATCTACGTACGACCGATATTTTGGGAACGTAGGGATTTAGAAAGCAATATAATGATGCAGATATGTTTAAAAATTACTTTATTTATATGTTAACTCTAAAAATTATTTAACAAACGCAAAAAACTTAAGAAAGTTTTGACAAAAGCTTACATACACTCTGGGTATTAACTTAAAAAAAAAAAACTTTAAAAAAAATTGCAATTACATATTAATAAAAACTAATATTTGGTTGATCCACTACGGCTTGGGGTCCATGCTTGGGGTCGTTATCTTGCTGAAAAATCTAACTCTTACCAAGATTAAAAATATGAAATATACTGATAGCGATCCATATTTGCTTTAATAAAAATAAGATTTCCTACTCCCGAAGCAGCAACACCATCCCAAACCATTACACTGCCTCCACCATGACTTATGGTAGATACCAGACATCAGAATGTCAATCATATGAAATTTGTCTATGAAATATAATTCATCTTTAGTTTTACTCCACGTCGAAGAATTGTTTTATAATTTTTAATGTTTTATGGTCTATGGTGTAGGAATGATAAAGATAAAGGGTGGTTAAATTGTAAGGGCCGATGTTGAATGTGAACCACACCTAAACGCCAAGCTTTTTTCCAAATTTTATTTGACATTTCTCTATTTCAGACTTACTCAATTTGAACCATGGAGAGATACATAATCCAATAACGTGTTAAAGTTATCCAGACTTATTATGAAAATGGGCGTTCAAATCAAAATGCATATCGTGCACTTCGTGATTTTTTTGGTTAATTTGATCGTCCAAATGTGCGTACAATCGCAAAAATCGTGGAAAAATTCGAGCAAACCGCGTCTGTAAAAGATGTGAGAACACCAGTGCATGCTCGCACAGCTCGTACTGCAGAAAATATTGCTGCTGTTCGCGATAGTGTGGCTGAAGAGCCGTCCACCTCAACTCGTCGTCGTGCCCAACAATTGCACCTCTCACGCTCGTCGTTGATGAACATTATGCATAAAGACTTGCATTTACACGCTTACAAGGTGCAATTGGCTCAAGAACTAAAGCCTCTTGACCATTCCAAACGTCGTGAATGGGCAGAATGGTGGCAAGAAATGGCAACAGTGGATGATCAATTTTCGAAGAAAATCATCTTCAGTGATGAGGCATATTTTCACCTCAGTGGATTCGTCAATAAACAGAATTGCCGCATTTGGGCGAATGAGAATCCAAGAGTGATTGTCGAAAAACCAATGCACCCACAAAGAGTGACTGTTTGGTGCGGTTTATGGGCTGGCGGCATCATCGGGCCGTATTTTTTTCAAAATGAGGCCGGTCAGGCAGTTACTGTGAATGGTGTTCGCTATCGTGAGATGATAACGAACTTTTTATGACCCGAATTGGAAGATATGGATGTGGACGATATGTGGTTTCAGCAGGACGGTGCCACTTGCCACACAGCTAACGAAACAATGGCTCTTTTGCTCAACAAATTCAATGGCCGTGTTATCTCGCGTAATGGCGATGTCAATTGGCTGCCAAGATCATGTGATTTGACACCGTTGGACTTTTTTCTTTGGGGTTATTTGAAAGAAAAGGTGTACGTCAATAAGCCAGCAACAATTCAAGAGCTAAAGGATGAGATAATTCGGCACATTAACGGCATACGGCAATACGACAGTATTGATGGAATTGTTGTCAAAGCGTTGTCAAAAAAAAAAAAAAATGAATTTTACTACTAACTGTAATATTTAATTCTATGCTGAGACTTAATCACTTTCCTTCGCAATGTAAATGTGCAGAAGTAGTAATGGTACCTAAACCAAGAAAACCAAAGAATGCTGTCACTTTCTCCAAAATATTTGAAAAAATATTTCTGAGAAGAATGTTACCAGTGTTAGAAAGGCTTAATATAATACCTGAGTATCAATTTGGATTGAGGCATAAGCATGGCACTCCTGAACAATGTCATCGTATAGTTTCCTATATACGAGACGCATTAGAAAACAAAAGATATTGTTCAGATGTATTTTTGGATGTTCAGCAAGCTTTTGACAAAGTGTGGCACATTGGATTATTGTTTAAATTTAAGAAAACACTTCCAATGCATTTTTATCTAATACTAAAATCGTATCTTTACTACGAAAAAGTACACAGAATGTTTTCCAACATTTACAATATTCAAGCTGGTGTTCCTCAGGGGAATTGGTCTTGGGACCAATTTTATATACAATTTTTACATCTGACATACCTGTCACAAATAATGTTTTAGTTGCAACTTGCGCTGATGACACGGCTATATTAGCTACTAGCATAAATCCCAATGATGCTTCAACTAAAGCTGGAAGTCCACACCAAGCGTCTACGCGCTTCATGCGTTCTAAGCAACTGTCAAAAAAGTAGAATCAATGTAGTTGTATGTGTTAAGTTACACACTCAAAAGCGTAGGACGCGTTGACGCTTGAAACGAGAAAAGTTCGTTTACTTTCTACTTTTGAACGCGTCGCAAGCGGCGAACAGCTAACATTGACAAATGCAAAGCAAATTTATTTTAAAGATGATGTCACTCAAAAAAATGACAGTTGAAAAAACATTTTTTATATGAAATTGACAAACAAACCGATAAAAAACTTCATATAAAAACAAAATTAGCTGGGCTTACGACATCACCTCCGATAGTACATTCATACACACATGTATATAGTTAAAACACAAATGATTGACGCGAAAAATCTTCGCATGTAACTTAAAATACTTGACGCTTAAAACGTTTAGAAAGCTTAAAACGCGTTGACGCCAAAACGCAAGTTGTGGACCTCCAGCTTAACCTCAAGCTCAACTTAATGAAATTTATAATTGGTTAAACAAGTGGAACATTAAAGTAAACACGGAAAAATCTACACATGTAACATATACCTTGCGATGTGGAGACTGTCCAAAAAAGAAATTCTAAAAATTTATTAACATATATTTACAAAAAACTAATATTAATAAAAACCTAAGTTAAAACGTGATTAAAAAAAATTATATATCTTTTTTCTAATTAATTAATACGGTACAAATATTTATGTTGTTGTTCTCATTGAAGTTCAGCAATGAATGTTACTTTTACTTTAAACAAATTTACTTATTATCCTTCTTGGATAGATTGTAAATAAAATGAATTAATAAAAAAAAAAATTTTTTCCATGAAGTTCAAATTCATCTTTGATAATTTATAGACCGGCTGCATTGATGTTTGGGGATTGACATATACTACCGCATGCTTTGCAGTATAAATCTTGGTGATTTTCCGATGTGACCTGTAATTTAGAATTAGTCTTCTACCGTGAAACCTTTTAACGTATTTTTTGTTTTGTTTCTGTACATATTCATATATGTAAATAGTTAGAGTTATTATTATTTTTTATTAAGGTTATCTAATGGCCGTTAGCATTTTCATCAAAATACATATATTTATTTTGAGAAATGTTTGGCATCTGCAGGAAAATAAAATTTATTAACAATAATCAGTTTTATTTATAGATCGCTGACGATGCTACACATTGTTGTAGCGAAATATTGATAAAAAAAATATTAAAGAAATTGTGACCTTAATCTTGAAAAAAATATAATTTTTAATATTCATATTTTATGTCTTTTTTTAAATAGTTTTCTTTTGTCATTTTGAAGGTGTGACAACATGAACATACGACCACGGTGTAACTATACAAGGTGAGTGCAGTAGCAGTAGTGTACAATTTACTTATGTCAAAAGTAATACTTTTTCAAGTGTTGTTGCCAGTAGTGCATTATTTTGCATAAACAAAATGCCTGTTGTTTCTGTATTGTTTTGTATTTATTGCCGATTTGCACTTACCTTGTACAGTTGCACCATGCATACGACTTTGCTTAAAATTGTGTTCACAATCAGTTAGTTGTATCATACAACATCACTTGTAAATTGAACATATGTAAAACAAAAATTATTCAACTATAATGCTGTAAGCCCTCTAGTATAACAAACATTACAATACCCACTATATCTCAACTACCAATAAACGTATAAGCTATACTAATTCCAAATTTGAATGCTAAGTGACACAACCATGCCAGTAAATTTTTAGCCGTAATAGCTGAATGTAGTTCTGTGACCCACTAATGGGTCTGATAATGCTGACTCTTTACAACGCTATATTGCAGTTGTAAAGTTTGTATGCCAGTCTATATTAACAAAAAAAAAAACACAATTCTTAAGTATCCTTATTCCCGGCCAAAGTGTTGTTCAAACATCTTCATTGCAGCCTTGTGTAGTTTCTCTGTAACAATTTATGCGAAATTCCAAGTCAAGATTATTGATTAATGATATGGTTTTCATTGCAACAATATATTCTCGCATAGAAAACTGTTTAATAATGATTCTTCATAGATTTGATATATTCAGTAGAGTTCTTAATATAAGTGTCCTTCACGTATGACAAATGAGCAAACATTTTACAAACTCCAGTTTAGATATCCCTACAAAAAACAGGCTTGCTGATAAATAGTTTGTTGCAGATAAATTTTGAGACTTTTCATATACTTTCTAAATATTTTATAATACAGTGAACTCGCAGAAACGTGAACATACAGTAATATGAACTAGCCAAAAACATGAACACACTTTATTGACTACTCTAAAATGTGCACATAGGCTGAAGGCTCTAAAACGTGAACTTTTTATCAAAAGTTAAAATTCAATTTTGTAAGCTGATTTAAAAATTTTGGGATACCCCGCAGAAAAATTTCGTAGTTTGTTTATTGTAAACAACTTTTGTTGCTTGATAAGTAGCTTCTTTTGTAGTTGCTTCTTTTCAATAAAAACTAAATGTAAACAAATTTATAATTATCGTAGTTTAAATTCACCTAACCTCTATTTTTGATAAATTCAATAATATTATTTAGAAATTAGTATCTTAGAACCCCTTTGGCAAACCATAGTAGCTATGCAGTATATTAAAATATGGCAGGAACTTACAAAAAGTAGCATCCACGCATGTTTCATAGGCGAAAAAAACATACATACATACTTTATTTTAAATTATGTAAAAAGAAGATGAGAGACTAGAATATGTTATAGAAAAATGCAATCTAAAACGTGAACACCCTCGGTAAAAATTAGTTCACGTTTCTGCTAGTTCACTGTATTTTTTTTTTTATTTTTTTTAATGGACGTAGTGATAGCGCACTATCATCTAGTGGTCCTACACAGGAACCACCACCCCGGGACCGCTCCCGCATTACTTCGAGGTGGAGTTCGTTTACTGCTAAACAGTTGTCATCCTTGTCCTAATCCCCCGTCCAACATACATTTGTATGAGATTAGGGGTTCGGCACATGTCTTTGTTGGCATTTAGATTTCTACATCATTATCTCCTGCATGAAATGGGAGTATTTGCACCAGTTCTCCTTTTTGACTAACATTGAGTTAACCAACTGCTCCATTGTCGTATTCTCAAATATGTCCTGTAATACGTTTCGCCTGTTGTTCCAGAAGTTACATTTTAGGAGTGTATACTCAACGTTGTCCTCGTATACATTGCACATTTCGCATATTGCTGTTTGTTTTATATGGAATCTTTGTAAATAGCTACCAAAGTTACCATGTCCGCTAAAAATCTGGGTCAGATAAAAGTTAAGTTCTCCATGTTTTCGGTTTATCCACGTTTTAATATTGGGAAAAAGAATGTGAGTTCATCTTCCTTTTGATGATTCATCACACTGTTCACTGTATTTACATACATTTGTATGTATGTATGTATGTATGTATGTATGTATGTATGTATGTATGTATGTATGTATGTATGTATGTATGTATGTATGTATGTATGGATGTATGTATGTATGTTTAACCCTTAGTCTTACACATGGGCCAGATCTTTTTCAATTTCAAATGTTATTATAATATATTTAACACATACATATATAGTTAGAGACTTGAAATTTCAGGTACTCTTCTACAATTGAGTTCGCTATAAATATATAAAAAAGGATATAGAAGGACACTTATTCGAATATTTTACTGCACACATCACATTTGTAACACATCGGTATGGTCAGACCCATATATATTTTGTATTGTAAATGCTCTTTATTTATATTTCTCTTGCTGTTTTTAATTTTTTTTTTGTCCAGTTATCTATTATTATTTATTTATATCTATTAAACAAGGTTAGGAGGTTAGGTTAGGTAAATTCGGGAAAAACCCAATAAAAATATTAACAAGTAACTGCATCTGGTTAATTAATACGTTACAAGTTTTATTGAAACTGTCGCTACACTTTTTACCGCCTCTGCTTTATGTTTGTTTCGATGATAATGAAAGTTATGGTTCTCCTTTTAACATATGAATAGTTATTCATAATTTATTTAAAAATTGTAATTGCATATATGTATGTATATTATTCACATTTAATTAAAAAAAATGGTTTTTTTTCGAATTAAGTACATGAAAAATTGAGTGGGTCTGGCCAGACATCATTCGCTACGAATGTGAACACCAAAACATATGTAAGAGAGAGGGTTAAATAAGAATCTAAAATCAAACAGCCCAAAAATATAAATTTAATTCATATACACCCCTATCGTGAATAAAAATTTCACGTGGAATTTGTTCCCTTTTCACATTTTTCCTATTAAAATTCAATGTTAAAAAAATAAAAGGGAACAAATTTCATGTGGAATTTTTATTCACGGTAGGGGTGATTATTTGTAACTTATTCCTTTGTAAATTATTATTTTATTTCTTCCAGTAGCAGTTAATTGAAGAAAATTTTTCATTTAAATTTAACTTCAAGTTTTCTGTTAAATTTGTAAGTTTAATTTTAACCGAATTTGTTGAAAAAGAAATTATGCTAACTGAAGGTTAAAATAATATTTAAAATATAACTGAAATTAAGAAAATACCCATAAATGATCATGACAAGGATATCTTTAACTGGTAGTTAAAAAGTGTTTTTTTTAGTCAAACAACATTTCAGTTGAACATATAATACGAGTATTATTTTTGGTGAAAATGGCCGTAATACAATTTGGTTTTTTATTTAGTATGATTTATAATGATTAATAAAATTAATTTTGAATTATTATACTGTATTACGATAATCAGCGTTGTAAGATAAATATTTAGTGTGTACTTTCGGGGCGATTCTATTCTAGACAACTTTTAACATCAATTTTCAAATCACACTATTTGATACTTTTTTTGATGCCAATTTAAAGTCAAATATCTATATTTTAAAATAATAGAAATAACTTTTTTTTATGTAAGCTTAAATATAAATTTGTTGTGCACTTCGAAGTATTAAGATTCATACATTTGGCGCGAACAGAAAATTCATTCATGTTGCACCCGTCATGGCTTAAAGATCAAATTTCTTATTATTGAATTATATTTCTCTACGATGTTTGATTTGATAATCATCGTCTGATATCTCATCTTTCACAATCATGTGGTATGATCTTATGAAAGTTGGCCAATTTGGTTGCACCCGTCATGCACTTTAAAGCTCTCTCGTGGCTATTTGGTCGTTTCATATAAATTCTTGTAAATAGATAACAATGGTATATAGAAAAATATTACCCCTTCTAGAAATAACTTAATTGAAAATGTATTTCTTTCTATTAGTAAAAGACGTTTAAAGCGTCTAAATGTTGCACCCCTCAGAATAGAATCGCCCTTCGAGCAACAAGGGGTTTATTGAGAAATCATTTTGTAGAGTAGGGGTATAGCAAGGTCGTCACCACCAAGGTCATGTTATAGTATCACATCTCTTTCTCTTTGGGGTTATGTGAAGTCAAAGCCTATACCGTAAGCAATTCTGAAAAGAGTCATAATATGTAATCGGCAGTGATACTGGTAAGAGTAACACCAAAAAAAAAAAACCACCTACAATCACAGCTTATTACAAACATTGTCATAGTTTCAATTTGTTTAATTTGTTTTGTTTACAAGAGACCTCCAATTTGTGTTTTCATTTTATAACAATGCAATTTTGCAACTAAAATTATAAACTAATAAACAAAACATCAGCAATACAGCTTACTCAATACATTAGACGGCAAGTAGCCGGCAGTAGTCAGCCAACCGTCTCAGTCATCCAACATATATTTAATACAAATGACCAACAATTAAAAATATTTTTTGTTTTTTATCAATGTTTGTTATATTACTCATTTGACCTTTTGATCACATTGATATTAACCAAGTAAGAGTGCTATATTCGGCTATGCCGAATCTTATATACCCTTCACCGTTCTTGTGGATGCATAATTATATTATATACATACATACATATTACATATATTATATTGTTACGTTTTTACCTTTTAAAAACGGTGGTTTATTTCCTTTAAATAAACCGGATTCTTTTTAATTGCAAAATAAAAGCGTCAAGTAGTTTGAAGAAAATATAACGAGTATTTATTTATTTAAATGTACACAAACACAATTAAAAAAATGAACTCACTGTCTTTTTACACACTTATGTTACGGTTTAAGAACACGCCTAAACACTTTGTTTGATCAGCGCCATCTGTTTATGAAATTATTCGTAACAATATTAATACACTTATGCACTTATTCATAAAACTTACAACAGGTTTATAAGGCAAATTTTGTATGGAAGTTTTTATGAATAAGGGGGTTAGTTTTTTTGATGAAATTTTCAGAGCTTTTCTCGGATTTTTGCTCATATCTCCGTTATTTATGGACGGATTTTGCTGATTTTAAATAGCAAACTTCTCGAAAGCATATCTGACAAAATAATTGAAGATTTGGATCCCGAAGATATCTGGGGACTTCAGAAAATTGATTTCAACAGACAGACGGACATGACTTAATAGAATCCGCTATATATAAGGATCCAGAATATATAGGGTCGGAAAATTATATTGTGGAAATTACAAACGGAATGACAAACAAGAATGTGTCCACTTTTATCCAGTATTGTCCATATTTAAAATGTTTGACAACTTTTTTCTTCAGTATTTTGCCCAAAGTCCTTTGTTCTTTAAAACACTTTTTATGCGAGATGCTTTCCACGAGATTTTTTTAAGTTTGATGTAGAATATAAGCCCATTCCGTTGAAGATCTTGACAAAAGATCCTCCAAGTTGTTCGGTGCTCGTTCGTATTGGGACAGTCTTCTTTTGACAACTGCTCACAAATTCCAGATGTGATTCAAATCGGGACTTTGAGCTGACCACTTAATTCTTTGGAATTCTTGTTCAGCAAGCAATTTTTGCACAATTTTGGCAGTGTGCTTAGAATCACCATCTTGCTGATTTAATTTTCAACAAAAACGGGCAAATTGTTTTGTAAAATACTTAGATATACTCTTTATTCAAAACCTTCAATTTTAAATAGAGGGCCAATGTCCCACCAAGTGAAACATCCCCACACCATTACACTTCCACCACCTTGTTTCACCGTTTGCTTGGCATGGTATCTGCATGGTTTCACCGGGCCTCTCCCAACACAATATTGTATGCCATCAGATTGGAAACGATTAATTTTTGTTTCATCCGATCATATCACTCGTTTCAATTATTTTTAAATATTCGAGCATAATTGTTGCGTATACTTGATAACAAAATAATAAAGTTCAACGGAATCTCTGCCATATTATGTATGTGATAACAGATCTTAGAGTAACATTTTGTTTTATCACAGTTCAATTACAAA
This sequence comes from Bellardia bayeri, assembly GCA_950370525.1. Lineage (NCBI taxonomy): Eukaryota > Metazoa > Arthropoda > Insecta > Diptera > Calliphoridae > Bellardia > Bellardia bayeri. Next base: position 63,718,680 of record OX493268.1, read on the forward strand.
TGTCAACTGCGCTCTACACACATATACATATACACATACATATGTATATGGGCCATTTCACGTCAAGTGACCGAATTTTTAAAATCGATGTCTTCCGATTTGGATGAAATTTGTACCAAGGTTAGTACTATTGGATAGTAGGCCAGACACAGACACTCTATTAGTCAAGAACTGCCGGAGTTAGAAGGGGTCAAAGTTGTACATTTTGGTCATACAGGGTTTTTTTAAAATGAGTGTAAGTTTTTACCTATTGGTCCTAGCAAAAATTGTCCAAAGGACTTTAGATAGGTATTTCTTCAATGATTCCAAAAATATTTTTTTTAATTTTTAAAAAAAAAAATTTTTTAATTTTTTTTTTTTAAATTATCCAAATTCAAAAAAAATTGGGTCACTTGACGTGAAATTGCCCAAATATATAAATAAAACAAATTCAAAGTTTTATTTCTTGTTTTTTATAATATTTTATTATTTACTTTTCTGCCCACCACCAAAAATATGGGTGATATATTTTTGGCTAGTTTTTAACTAAAAATTCAAAGGGTTTATAAATTTAAGCTCTGTTTAAATACCAAATCCGTTTTAATAAATCATATTTAAATATGTATTACTTAAATCACTGACTACGTTCATTTAAATACAATTTAAGTTGAAGCATTGAAGTTTTTTTATTGTTTGATAAAAATATTCAATAAATAAACTCGCCCCGAATAAAAACATTGTGCTATTGTGTCATGAATATTAACTACAACAATAAATTTAGATGAAGACGACATGAATGATGCAGCTTTTGTCCATTTAGTTTACAACAATTTGTAACCTAAATAGTAAATCAGCTGTTAAATGAAGAAGTTGTTTATATATTTTTTTGACCTTAAATAATGCTACTTCACTTTTATCATAATTAAACACCAAACGCAATTTGAGACTAAAAAATGAAACCATATTTAAATAAAACTTAAATTTAAGGAAAAATTAACTAATTTCGTATTTAAATATCAAGTTAAAAACTGGCCTTTAGTTTGTCATTCCCACAATCTATAAATAATTTTACATACATTTTTTGCTTTCAAATAAAACATTTAATTATGCATTTTATACATATTAAAATGTATCAAACAAAAAAATTTAAATTAAATATATGTATATTTTTGATTGTTTTTTGTTTTTAAATGTATTTTCTTTTGGAAGACTGAAAAAGCTTAAATTTATATTTTTCACAATTAAAAACGGTACTCGTCATTTTAAAACTTTTATTAGTATTCAAATTTATATAAAAGTTATAACGGAAGCTCAATATAAGTGGCATGTATTACCAGTTTTTTTGTTTACAAAACGATTTATACAAAAAGTTTGAAGTATCGCAATTCACTTAATTTAGCAATGCTGTGAGAAGCGGCTGCGCGGCAAAGTTCAATTTTGTTTAACTTTATTATTTGACTCTTAAAACGATGTTGACATACATATGTAGAATATGTGGCATATGAGTTTACTTGAATACTTGAATAAAAATAATTAATTTCAGAAATAAAAAATACAAATTGTTGTACGAAAAAAACTTACGCATTTACATATCGTCACCTAAAATGCCCAAAGACGTAACCCTCATTATCATAATTTTACAGGAGAAGCAAAAAACGTTATAAAATGAAAACTGTTTAATTGAAAATCGCGATTTCAGCACATCTTATCTTAAGATAGAGGACAAACTTCAGGTGACGATATGTACATATCGCGATTTTTAATTAAACAGTTTTTATTTTATAACGTTTATTTGCTTCTCCTTTAAAATTATGATAATGAGGGTTACGTCTTTGGGCATTTTGGGTGACGATATGTATATAATTGGAAAACCTAACTGAATAAAACTGATTGTCCATATTTTAATACTTTATACATACACGTTTATTATAAGATTTTAACATTTGCCGGCATATTTAAAGCGGAGTTCATTTGCCTACCCACAAAAAGTATTAGCGGTACAAAGAACAGCTGATTGCCACATGCGGCCGCATGCGGATTACATTGGTCTTCACCCAATAAGCAAACAAAAAAATATTTTTGACTTGTGACGTTGCAAAAAGAACTTTTGCTCACAATTTTACTCTCACAGTTTTTGTAAAATATAACGGATCTGTGCATGGGTTCTATCTACTAATACTACCTATTTTGCGATTATATTGCATACTATGTTTTCCATCGGGAAAAACATGCTGTAAAGAGACCTTCTAGAAGGCCTCATTTTGCAGTCACAAGGACTTCCAGCCGCATTGTAAAATCGTTTCAATTTTACACGGCGTGTCATTGACAATCAAGGCCTTGCCTACTCGCTACTTTTTAGATGCCTGATAGAAGGCCTACTTCAGAAGGGCAATTGAAAGGTCTACCAAGTAATGCCTCATAGAAGGCGTAATTAAAGGTCTGCTAAATTAATAATTTCTTTGAGTAAAGTGCAATAAAAGGTGTTTAATAAAAGAAGAATAAGAAAAATTGTAAAGTTTCCCTCAAACTAGTTCCTAGGGTCATATTGATAAACAAAAATCATTGATTGAAAATCTGCTTTCAGAACGGTTAATCGTTCAAATAGTGTGTGCAAGGTTAGGTACCATGGACAGCCATTTTCAAAACAACTCACTTGGGTTCATTAGATTGATTCCATTGTGTGAACTTGTCATGGTTCGCAACCCCATCTTTAATATCAAAATATATAATAAGCTATATAAAGGTTAAAGAATTTGGTAACCAGTTATTACGGAATTTTTTTAGTCTCATTTAAAATTTTTTTCAAATTATGCCTCATGTGGACTTTGCACTTTTCTTTTGCATTTGTATGTTTAGTAATTGTAGTTACAAAATCAAATAATTAACATTTTTTTGCAATATATTTTCATGTCAATATTAAGGAAATACATAATAAGTTAAATTCACTATAATTATAATTATGCAAAGGTGTGGTTACACAACTTAAATGCATTAAGAGAATTTGGGTGAAATGTTTATTAATTTACTAAATGTATTTATAAAAAAACATGTCTGTTATATTTTGTTTATGTGTTGTCATTAAATATTTGTGTTGTCAATAAAGTAGTTTCTTCTAGTAGCTAGAAATTGGAAGCATTAAGGATTTTGTCGAAATTGTGATTTATTTAATTATTTTTACAAACTTGTATTTAGTGTAGTATTAAAGCAGACAACAGGAGTTTTCATTTAAAATGTTATAGTAGGGGAGTTCAGGGGTAAGTGCAAATGTTGTGGCAATATGGCAAATGCAATACAATTTTACATTTGGCATTAAACTTATATCTGTTTCAGCAATTGTCACATTCTCCCAGTAATAGTTTGTTTTTTACTTTGGTTTTCTATTCTAGGAAATATTATACACTTGAAACAGACAGCAAGATGAACGGACTCACTTCGTTAAATCATCTTAAAAAATGAAAAATGAATTGACTCTGCCTATAAAGAGTGATTTTTTAAGACATTTCGTATTTAATAAAAAAAAAACAAACGGACTCACATTGTTAAATCCGACTTAGAAAATGAAAAATGAATTGACTCTGCCTATAAAGAGAGAGCTTTTGTATTTGATTTAAAAAATCACAGTCAATAGAACGATCTATTTTAATTAAATTTTGAAAGATGATTTCATTTAAATGTTGTGTCTATCCAACATAACGGCCGGTAACTCAAGATAAATTCCGCAATATTAGCTTCCAGTGCGGCAACCGTTGCGGTCTTGTCGCTATAAATATGAACCTTAACGTAGCCTCACAAAAAATAGTCTAAATTCATTAAATCTCATGATCTAGGCGGATCTGGCTCCAAACTGTTCACCGATCTCGCCACATGTCAGTAAAGTCCAGCTCTTTCATGTTGGGGGGAAAAAAAAATTTGTAATCATCGCACAGTAGCGTTCACCATTCACAGTAACGTTTCCGATTTCGTCATCTTTGATAAAGTACGGTCCAATTATCGGAATGCATTGGCAGTTCTTGCAATGCTACTGACTGCAAATACGACAATTTAGCATGTTTACGTATCCATTTTACCAGAAATGGGCTTCGTTGCTGAGCAAAATTTTCCCATAAAAAAGTACATGATACACTTTCTTAACCGAGCATTAATTATGATAATAAAATTCAATAAACTGCAAGCGTTGTTCATTTGTAAGTCGACGCATGGTTAAATTATAGACCAAACTGAACATTTTTAACAGTATCATGTTACACGAAAGTTGTAATATAAAAATATCCCCTTAGTTAAAGTTAAGCTAAATTTGCACGATTGAAATTTTTTCTTCAAAATGCTTTAATAAACATCAAAATCGCATCTGGCAATATTGATAACTATAAATAATTTGACAGCATGTTCATTCTTTTGATTCAATACATATCCAGCATTCACTTGGTCGTAGTATCTTGTTTGTGCATAGGTTGCGTTGGTTCAGAAAATTAAGTAATGCACTTACTGCGAGAACAACTTTGACAACATTTGGTAGGAAAAGTTCCATTGTTTTTTTTTCTGACAACGAGAAATCGGGCTGATATTAATCCAAACACGTTTTCCGATACACGTCTAAATCTGGACAACCTGTAATTGAAAATTCTTTCCTTCGTGTTTTCATTCCGAAAACTATATGGTTTCATAATATTGGAATTTAAGGGAATTTAAGCATCATGGGCAACAATCACATATGGAATAGATTTTTGTCTACAGGGCAGTGGTTTCGGTTGCGGCAAATTCAAAATGTGATTGTATAATCCATGCGATAGCGAACATCTACTGTATACTCCGCCATCGAACTATCTACCCTTTGCACCAACGTCGATGTAAACAATATTGCTTCGCATCCACAAGCTGTTTTTCTTTTTATAATTGAAATATGGGCTTCCATAGTGTGCTGGTGCTATAATATCGATGTGTTTTTCATCTAATGCCCCGATTGAATTGGGAAAATTCCACGTTTTATTTATACTTTGAGAAATACTCTCCCATTCCTCCTCTGTTACTGGCATCTGCACCAATATATATTATTTTTGATATGTTTTTTTATTTAATAAATTAGGTTTATCTTTTAATACTTTATATAATACAGCGCAGACTTCAGGCATAATATTGCATATCGATAATCTTGATATTTTAAACAAGAACATCAGACTTGGGTAACTGTCCCCAGTCGCTAAAAATATCAAAGGCGTTCTCCGGGGCATATAGATTCCGACATCTTAGTATGTATTGGCCTTTTCTATTGATGGTGTGACGAGATTAAGTAAATAATCAAAATCGTCTGGTGACATTCGCACAAAGTTTTTGTATAGGTAGGGATCATTCCTTATCAATCGCTCCCTAAAAGAGACATACTCGTATATACCATTACCTCCCAGAAGAAAAGGTCGAACCCAATGTTCCTTTTTTTCCTCCAATATTAACAAGTAAGAAAGTATAGTCGGTCAAGCCCGACCATATAATACCCTACACCTAGTATATGTAAATATAAAAAAGTTTTTTAGAAATGGGCGTTATATGAGAGATATTACCTATTTTGGACCAAAAGTCAGTGTCATGATTTCTGTGAATATAAATATTATATGTGTTAAACTTTATGTCGATATAAATACTTTTAAAAGATTTATGGAAGTTAAAGTGAATTACGGAGAGGGTCTTATATGGGAGTTTCGACTAATTATGGACCGACCATTACAAAATGTCATTATTTCTGTATATAAGAAACTTATTTGTGTCGAATTTTATTTGATTACCAACATTTTTAAGAGCTTTATGCTCAATTAAAGTGATTTTCGGAAGTGGGCTTTATATGGGAGCTACGACTAATTATGGACTGATCATAATAAAATTGTGCCGTATTATTTGTATACATATGAAATATATTTGCGTTAAATTTTATTTGGATTTCAACATTTTTGAGTGAGTTATGCTCTTTAAAATGATTTTCGGAAGTCGGCCTTATATGGGAGCTACGACTAATTATGGACCGATCACCATAAACTTCTACCAGTTTATATGTATATGTACGAAACATATTGGTGTTCAATATTATTTGGATACCGACATTTTGAAGAGCCTTATACTCTTTTAAGTGATTTTTGGAAGTGGGCCTTATATGGGAGCTACGACTAATTATGGACCGATCTTCACGAAATTTGTAGATATGCTTTAGCTACATTTATTACTCATTTGTGGTGAAATTTGTTTGCATACTTGCATAATTCAAAGATTTATGACCAGTAAACCCCAATTTCGGGAGGACATTTGTATGGGGGCCAGGTGAAATAATAGACCGATTTCCACCAGTTTCAATTCCATCCATCCTTGGCCCGCAAAAAAAATATGACGTACCAAATTTTATCGAAATATCTTCAAAATTGCGACCTGTACTCTGCACACAAGCTTTACATGGACAGCCAGCCAGCCAGACGGACGGACGGACGTACATCGTTAGATCGACTCAGAAAGTGATTCTAAGCCGATCGGCATACTTTAAGGTGGGTATTGGACCAATATTTATGGGCGTTACAAACAGCAGCACAAATCCAATATACCCTTCCCACTATTGTGGTGTAGGGTATAAAAATGTTGATGCTATGATGATTGTGTCGTCGTTCATATTTATTCGTAGATTTTTTTTTTAAATAATTATTTCACAAAAGAAGCAAAACAGCTGATCAAAGTCAATAGTTTCAATATAAAAAGTTTACCAATAGAGTAAATTTGCTTCAACAAATTTTGATAAAATTTTTATCAAAAGATTTTGAAATATATTGAAAGAATATTGTGATCAAATTTTTGAAACGTGTAAATAGAGCATCAAAATAAATTTTCAAAATTTTGATAAGACTTCGAAATAGCTTCAATCGTGTAAATCTAGCTTTATATAGTACATTAAGTTAAGTGGTGGACTAATAGCTTGGATACGTTGTAAGTATCTTCCTCAATAGCCTTAACTAGAACAAAACTCTGCAACATATTTTTCTAAATTATTTCTTAAGCTTCTACACAATAAACAATGCATTTTCATTATGAAAAACACTTTATTTACAATCAACATTGCTAAGATTTTTCATTTGATATGCAGTTAGTTGCCGGGTATTATATAATAAATAAATATAATAAATACTATTTACACTGGTATCTTCTTTCTCAATCTCTGTTTCTGACAATTACTTTCAATTTATAAAGCTCACAAGTCTTTCATTTTAAGTGTATTTTATTGCAGATTGTCTAAGACATGTGCTATTTGCTCATTTAAGTAATAGAAAAATTTACAGGCTGTTGAAATCACGTTTATTTCAATTGTAATCAATAGGCTTTTGTTTAAACTAATAAGAAATGTGAGCTTAAAGCTAGATTTAAACGATTGAAATTTTCTTCAAAATTGCTCTTCAAAATGCTTTAAACTCGTGTAAACAGCAAAAATTCTTCAAAGTTTATTTATTTAATAGTTATTAATAGTTAAGTGTTTTTGTTTATGTTTCAGAAAGGTTTTCTTACAATAACTCATTTAATAACTATGGTTTCATTTTCATGTCTTGGCCAGCCATATATTTGGTTATTTAGCGATTAATTTCTTGCCTGTATATGAATTTGTCGCATGTGGACAATTCTGTCGTTTTTATGTTCTTTTTCCAGCAACACACAGTGGGTCGGAATCTAAATTTTTGGAATAAAGTTTGGCAGTTCTAAACTGCTACTTCGATCGATATAATATTGTGACAGCATTGTATTTCAATTTAAATTTAACGTTTTGTAACGGCTGGTTATCGACATACAACATGAGTATTAACATTTGCATTAGTGGTAGCTTCTACAAACACTATTGAAAAACACGCTCTTTTTGGCATTCTTGTGGAATATGACAACATTAAGTTTTAACGGCTTTGGTTGGACATTATAAAAAAGAACTTTCTATTAGCTTAGCTCCGAATCATTCAGATACTACTAGAAATGATGTTAGTGCATAAATATACTAACCGCACCACTCAAGCAGTTTAGTTTATTGTGAGTCATCGTTGATTAAACATTTAACATTGAAGTGTAATAAACATTTATTTAAATGTATGTTAAAGTAAATGGTAAAAGAGTATTAAAAATACTTTTCTATGTTTGAATAAATAAAGACTCGTTATGTTTTCTTTAAATTACTTGACGTTTTTATTTTGCAATTAAAAGGAATCTGGTTTATTTAAAGAAAGTAAGCCAACATTTTTAAAAGGTAAAAACGTACACGAACGTAGCCGAACAGTATTCGAATTTAAGTGTAGACCTTTGACATGTAATATATTTAAAAGCTTGCAATTTGTTTTGTTTTTTATCCGATTTCTAATTTTTATATATTTTCTACTTGGCTATATCTTTGAAAAACATGATTGCCGGTGCTATTTATCTCTTATGGTTTTCGAGTTAGACGGGGTGGAAAATTGAAATTAATACTTAAATTTTGCCAGGGCCGATTTTTTTTTAAATATCATGTTAAATTGTTGACCGATTTTCGTCAAATTCATTTTGTTAGTAAAATAGCAAAAATTCTCATCACATATAAAATATTTCAAAGTCCTATTTTTTGCCCTGGACATAAAATATTGGTTTTTGTATTTTTTTTTTGTCAGGGCTTGTCGCAATAAAAAATAGGAAGAAAGAAGAAGTTGCAGCGTTCCTTTAGTATTTATTGTTAACTCTAACTGGCACTGCAGCCAGTCATATGAATATATTTGTGGTGGCCTTTAATTGACTTGGTGGAATCGTCTCCATCCTTTTATTAAACACAAAACATTCAGAGCCTTCTAGATCTCAATACACATTTTTTTCACCTTCCTCTCAGTCTTTAATCTCTGCCTGCCTCTATTTCTATCTCTAATTCTTACAATACAAAGGGACTAACTGTTAAACTCAACCAATGTTTGAAAATTCAGCCTAGTCTCAGCCAACGTTTAAAGGAAATTATGTTCAAAATATAAATATGTAGTTGAAATTGTTTTTTCGAGTCATAATAAAGATTGCAATTATATTTTAACTCCCGTTTTTACCAAATCAAGTTATTTTTAACTTGAAGTTATACTGACAGTTAAAATGTTTTTTCAGATAAAACAGAATAACTTTAGATTACAAATTAACTAAGCTTGGTGAAAATGGGGCTAAGTGTTTTATTATTTAATTTTAAAATACTTTAAGTGAATCACCATTTACTAATATTTATAAATCAGCGGTTGGCACTCACAGGGGAAGAGTGTGGTAATCTGAATTTTCTTAACAAATAGTTCGATTTAAATAAGACTTCACAGGTCTATACAAGGGCGTTTCGGAAACTTCTTAGCCTAGCACAGAAAGAGAATAGTTAGTTTTTAAAACACATTTTTATTTTTCACTATAATCTCCTGAAACTTCAATACACTTAGTCCAACTCTTATCTAGCAATTCTCTCCCTTGATTAAAATAGTTTTCCTCACGGCCTTCAAAATAGTGCTTTACAACTGTAATTGCATCTTCATTTGAGGTAAAACACTTGCCAGCTAGGAATTGTTTTAGATTTGGGAACTCGTAAAAGACACTGGGAGCTAAATCAGGAGAATAAAGTGGGTGATCAAGCAACTCGTACTTAAATTCATTGATTTTAGCCATTGTTAAAACACTCTTGTGCGCTGGTGCGTTGCCTTAATGAAAAATTATTTTTTTTGTGTTGTAAACCAGGACGTTTTTTTCGATTTTTTTACATTTAATTGATCCAAAATGTTGCAATAGTACTCTGAATTTATTGTTTTACCCTTTTGCAGATAGTCAATCAAAAAAATACCTCGTAGAAGAAGTATAGTCGATATTCAGTTTTGAATTTGGACATTTTATTGGAGGGCCGATTCATAATTGTGGTACCTCAGTTACATGACAAATTTAAAACGATCGAAATTCGAATTAAATAAAACTTTACAGGGCTATAGAAGAAGTAAAGTCGATATTCGGTATTCAATAATGGCAGCTCAGTTACATGACAAATTTAAAACCGATCCAAATTTTCCGTTTTTGAACCGATCCTAAAAATTGTACTATTTGTAGAATCGAATAGTAAAGCTTCGCATAAAACCTAGTTATATCTATAGATTATATTAGTTTTATTAATATATATTTTAAAAATTAAAGATTTATTTTTACTATTTTTTGAAATGTCCCCACTGTGCAGGGACAGTAAGAGTACAGCATGCACGAACATATTTGAACATTTCTAAAATTGTTTATATCTATATTGTACACAATAATTGACTCTGACGACTCCAATTTATATATATTTTTGAATCATTTGACACTAATACGTGTTTGGCAATGCAAAGAGGAGTCAATTGGTTACTTTATTAAACCCAGGTATTCTAGACTGAAGTTAATTGTCACTTTAGTGTCTCTAAGTAATCTAGAATGCAGTCATTTTAAATTTGTTTGTCTTGGACTTTAGAAAGTAGTATTTCAACCACTAAAAGTAAATCAGTCAATTACTATTAGGTGTCCTTTTCTATGCTGGTGTTTGTAATCTATTTGGGTATTCTATTGGCTTCCGTTTGGAACAAGAACAGGAACAAGTAAAATGATAAAGGTAAAGTCAGCACGAATTGTAATTGTATAAAGTAGGCTTGTTAACAAAATATGAAGAATTATTTGGCAAAACACATGACATTAAGGTGTTTCCCTATTTTGGTGCATAAGATTTTTATTACTCCACCGAGTTTACAGATTTTCAATAACAAACATATTAGGATAATGATAAACATTTCTAGGCAAATGTCATTAATTTCGTATGTGTATTTTGCACAAGAGTGTATTTTACACTGACTTTCACAATGATAAATGTTCTGATTACAATACAGAAGCACAGTGCATAACATAATATTTTAATAAAAGTTCGAGGTTGTTTTTATGTCAACCACTGTGTTAAATACTTAAACATTATTATCAGATATATTAGAGCATGTCTTTATTATTCCCTGGTTATTATTTAAAGAACGATTAAGTCGTTTAGAGTCTTTGAAGCAGCTTGCAAAGCGGCTTTCTCAAATTAAGCTGATTATAAGTGAGATTAATTTGACGTTTTATTTTTACCATTTATATAATATAAAGGAACTAATTTTGATAAGTAAATTAAGCATTTCTTACAAACAATTAATTGTAAAACGTCTTTAAATAAATTTTCCAAAATATTATGCATTTTACAAACAACAATTTAAAGTTTTTAAACACACGCATTCATTGGACTAATTATGGCAGGCCTAATAAAAAATATAAAAGAAAAATGCTTTTACTATAATTACTGCATTTAAACAATTGTTATTTATACAAAAACAAAAGAAAGAAAATAACGAAAATAAATGCTAACAAATTCATTTTAAAGCTAAAAATTATAGCAAAATAAAACACAAAAGTGTTTGAGGCCTACAGCAGTGCACAGTGTAATGCCTAGAAATAAAAAAAAAAACAAATATATATATAAGTATAACTAACACACACTACTGGCCCATATGTTTTAAAAAATTATTTCATTTCAATGACTGACTAATTTCGCTTGGATTTCCTGAAACCAACTGGCACACGGTTAGAGCACAATGTGCAGCAGCAACTACTTGTATTTAGTTTGTTTTTTTTTTATTTTGAAGCACAATACAATTGTAACTTTTAGATTATGATGCAATGGATTTAATTTTAACACACAAATAAAAATAAAATACAAATTATTTATTTAAACTGCAATTTACACAAAAAAAAAAAAAAAACACACACACACACACATTACAACAGCCAAAACAATCAAAATTTCAAAGATTTTTAAGATTTTTTTTCCTTTAAATAGATTTTAAACATTTTCTCCAGCATTTAGCATTTTGTTTGGCAAAACAAGCCAAAACTGTTGTATAATACAACTGGCACAAATAGTAGAAAGAAAAAACAAACAGGTTGCGTGTGTTGTATGCAACAAAATACTAAACACTAAATTCTGCAACAACTGCAAATAAATAAATTAAAACACACGTAATTGAAAACCGGCCTGGGAGGATCACAGACAACGATGGTGTTAATAATATTCAAATTATGTCATAGACTGTTAAAGAAAGAGAGGTCATTAGTGGACCGGCGCTTCGAGAACTTATTGTAGGGGAGAGGGGGGCACCTTTGAACGCTTTTTGCATTTATCTAATATGTATGGAAATAAACTTTAGTTTAAGTCTACAACTAACTTATTTTTAGTTCGATTTATATTTCTTTTTTATTTTTTTTTTAATGGATGAAGTCATTGTGTTCAAATGTGCCCCCCATACGGGGCAGCTTTGAACGGCAATTTTTTTTGTAGCGCTTATGTCCAAAAATAACATAAACAGTTATATTTTTTATATATATAATATAAATCCGATTTATTTTATATATTTAACAATTAAATTATTTAACAATTAAAAAATAAAAAAAAATTCAGATCAAAAATAAGTTTTATATTATTAAGACGGAAAAGGCCTTACGATTTCAGATGACATTACATTTTCCTTTAAAGCATCATGATCAGCATTGGATTCGTCATTTTCAGAAAATAAGAGAGAATTAACAATGTTTGATACTTCGGTTGATAAATTAACATGTTCAATGGTGCCTCCTTTTTCTTTGTTAAGACCTGAACTGGCTTGCCATTAATAAATAAATATTTTTTTTATATTAATATCAAATAACTTACCTTAATTTTGTTTGACATGAAATTTGGACTGCAATAAATTTCTTTCACGAAAGAAAACGATCACTGAATACTTCTTACCCTCTTACAAAAAAAAATAAAAATATTTACAATGGCACTGCGGTCGACGACTGAAAAAACTAGCAAAAGTTGTTGACGTTGCTAGAAAACAAGGTTGTCATGTGAAAAACTCGGTTAAGGATCGGAAAAAATGTTAAACTGAGATTTTATCAACATTGTTCAAAGGTGCCCCCCTCTCCCCTACACAACTAAAGTGATAATATTTTATGAGTTTGTGTTTTGATTATCAATGAAATATTTTGATTCAAAAGTTTATTTTGTGCTTTAGAAAATGTTTTTAAAAGCTTTCCTTTACTTAAAGAATATTAATAATTACATACACCAATACCTCACTATTCGTCGGGGTTACGTTCAAAAAAAAAAAAAAAACACACGACGCAAATTGAAACGACGCAAAGTGATTTAAGATTTTCTATATCAAACCATATAAAGATCGAAGATAGGTTCTAGGGTTACGAAAATGCTAAGTCGTTATCTTTCTTTCACAATAAATTGGTTCAATGTTTGCTGCACAGCTTTTTTTTTAACGTAAAATAAATTTACTTGTAGCAATTGTCTGTATTACTATCACTAGCATTATCGTTGGATAATGCTTTATTTTTTTTTTCATCAAATAAGCTTTTTACTTTTGTCAGAAATACCATTTTACTTAATGGTATTCTCTGCGCAACTTGATTTTCAATCCAAATAGAAAGCAAGGACTCCATTTAGATCATCAAAGCACTTCTTGTACGGGTCATCGTTTTAGCATCTAATGATGTTGAAAAGTAAAATTAAAGACTCGAACCCAAAACAATGCAACCTCGAATAACTAACGACGCACAGTGAAAATTAGTGCTAATTAAGCAGCGACGCTGCAACTTCGAAAAAACTCAAAACGAAACGACGCAAAGCAAGGTATTGGTGTATTCTTAACTAAATGAAAATTATATTGATTTTTTTTTTAGGTAACTTTACCCTAATTAATATCTGCCAAAGCCTTAACCATACATTAAATTGCTATTGAGTAATGCAGATGTACTGCAGCAATGCTAGGTAATTAACAGGCTTAATTGCTCTTCAAATTCTTAAGCTATGTGTCCACGATCGTCAGATATTACAACGTTGTCAGAAAAATGTGCAGAAATTGTCTAACAACCGTGTAAAATTAAAACTTTTGTCTTCCAACGTTGTAAGAAAAAGCATTTTCAGTACATTGGAAGACAAAAATATTGTCACACATCTAACAATCGTGTAAACACACAATTTTGGCATTGTCAGTGTTTTAAGACAATTGTCAAACACTTTTCATTGTCATATGTGCAAAGTTTATGCATCTGCCAATGGCAGCATTGTCATAGAAATTATTTCTAAATGCAACTTTGTATATACATAAATAAACAAACAAGAAAATTAAAGAATTAAAATAATTAATTAATAAAATTTTTAAAAAAAGTGGAAGGAAATCAAAAAATTAATTTAAAGAAAATAAAAAATGGATAGCGACATATTTTTTGATGAATCCTGTTTAATACAGTGCAGATAAAATGGTTCCAATTGCTCTTTTTTGTTCCATGACAATATTTAAAATTTTTAAACACACACACACAGAGCTGCAAAACGAATTTGACACTGCCACACAACAATCTGACAACCGTGTGAACTGACAATTTCGTTTGACAGCTAAATTCTTTGTGTGACAATTGTGTGCAAATGAAATTGTTAGTTTTCTTACAGTCGTGTAAACTGACAATTTACATTTTGCTAACAAATTTTCAATGTCAGTACATTGCTAGCACATTGGTAGATATGACAAAGTTGTAATATCTGACGATCGTGGACACATAGCTTTAGTTTACTTCACCAGCACTAATATTATAAAATGGTAATATTTCTACAACCTACCATCCAGTTTCTTATTTAACTAAATATCAAGCTCCTAAGCCAAAAAAAAGTAAAAGTTTTAAACTGTCTATACTTTCTCACTTTTTCAATCTAGTTTCTGTCAGGATTTCAGGTTTTAAATATGATCTTAAGGTTTTTTATTTTCCTAAATCAGGAAGTTTAAACCATATAATTGACCGACTGCTAAAACATAAATATGACTTCCATTATTAATCTTTATATCACTTTAATTTTTTTTCAGCTCACACTTTATTTTGGTGCTCCAATGTTTAATTCATTTGCTTAGTCGTGTACTTGGCGTAACGGTTGGCGAAAATGAAAGTAAAGCTAGTTTTAATATCAGTATTAGTTTAAAGCTCTGTAATAAGTATGTGCCAAAATCTGCAAACTAAATGTTACTATTATAATATTAATGTATGTTTTATAGGCACAGTGGTTTGTTAAGGCTTAAATACAACAAACTATTGGATAATTTATTATTGCTAATCTGGACTTTTCTAAAATGAATTATTTTGAAATTAATCAAGGTGATATAATGCATGTTCAAAATTAAAAGAAAAATGGTTGAAAAATCTTAGTACATACGAGTATATGTGACCCGGCCTATGAAAAGGTGGCTTATGACTCAAAAAAATTTTCCACTTTTTTTTGGTTTCGATAGTTTTTGAGACGCTCTTTCACGTGATGAAAGAAGAGCACAAATGAAAGAAATACAGAATTTTATTGAAAATCAGCTGTGTCTCGCAATTTCTTTTTTGAGCCATAAGCCACCTTTTCATAGGCTGGGTCACATATTTAAAAGCAATGGTATAAGTTTAACAAAAAACAATATTATGGAAATTTCCATCATCATGCAATGTTAGATAATTAGCTTAATACTAAATAGAAATAAAAGAATACATTCAATGTTATGATGGAAATTTCCACCATTATGCAAAGAAGAATTTGTTTTACTTAAACAAATAGTTGTTATTTTAAATTCGGATAAAGTAACAGACAAAGCTCTTTATCGCAGTGATATGAATCTCTGCCAATGTTGCACTTTTATTTGTGCTCAAAGGGATATCAAAAAGTGATCTAGTGGAATCTCTCCTTAAAAGAAACCAAAACAGAAGGATTTTTAAATTTTTGAAAAAAAACCCCCAAAATTCAAGAGTGTATTTGACAATGAGATAGAAATGTTTGTTATTAGAAATGAATTAAAAACGTTGATTTTGAAACGAATAAAAGAATGAATTTATTACATTACATTATTGCATGGAATAAAATAATAGAAAAATTATTAGACAAATAATAAGAATTATTTGTTTCCAAGGATGAGAAAGGATTGTTTATGCAATCAGAATACAAGAATTTGCTAACAATTTTGTTACCAATATATGATTTTTTTCTTCAGCTTCATATATTGGTAACAAAATTAAATCAAGATTCTCTTTACTGTAGATACTTTAATATTTTTAAGAAAATTTTTCGAGCGATAATATTCTGTTGCTTTTAAATTAATATCTTCTATATCTTTTAAAGGCGAAATGAAATATTATTTTTGTCAATCTAATAAATAGATTTAGAGGAGTTAGTCCGCTTTCACACACTTCAATTCTGCCTATTCAAGGCAGGTATTTTTGGGTGAGAAAGGAAAAGAGAATAAAATGGGTACATACTTGAAGTTAATAGTCAATTTTCTAAATTTTCTAAATAGAATTGAACAGAAACTGGGCAGCTAAAACTGAAAGGTGTGAAACAGTACTTAGTTTATGATTATAAATCCTTATTAATATCATTTGCTATAATTTTCGCTAATATTATTAAGTTTGTTTACTTGTTTTACATTATTTTGTTCTAATAAGTCTACAACTACACCTTTTTATAAAACTTTTAAGTATAAAAATAAGTTATTAATTTTTTTGTTAAAAGGGGTAAAATTATAACGGATTACTTTTGGGACATCTCGAACAAAAATAAGTATTTTTTTAACATAATTTGTAAGTAAAGTTTTTGCTGGGCTTTTAATCAATTTAAAATTTTTGTTTTCAAACATATTTATGTTTAACATTAACTAGTAACTTTTTGAAATAAATTGTTATTATTTATAAACCAATTTGTTTTAATATGAAACAAAAATTCCGAAAATCTTGGAAATCCCGATTCCGGGATGATGACGGGAGTTAAAAAACCAGTACCGTTTGGCATCCCTAATGTTGTCATATTGCGTATTAATAACAGCATGTTATCAACAATGTTTTAAAATAGAAAATTTTGCTAAATGAAATGTTGATAAACACGCTGTATATTGATACCAGCCGTTAAATTTAAATACAATTCCGTAAAAATTTATTGAATTATGTTTTAGGATTTTAATACATTAATTAAGCAAAATATCAAATCAGTTAGCTGCTTTTGACACACAGAATCTACCATAAGGAAGAAATTACAACAAACCAATAAAACAATAACAAAATTTGTAATAATAACAAGAATGTAATAAAAAGAAATATGATTAATTCCCGAAATCTATTTCTCAATAATGGTTAGTTAAATACATGATATTTACAAGAAGATCTTGAACAATGAACATTGCTAATGACGCCTTTGTCTGGGCAGAAAATGCATTCTAATGTGTCAAATGTCTAAAAATATTACTTAACAATTTCTCTAATAAATATAAATAAATAAATACCTTCCATCTAAAGTAATGCAAAGTTTAGCAGTTTAGTAAATTTTTAACGATTTCTTTATAAAATTGAACTAAATTTATTTAGATATGTTTTGGATTTCATGTTTATAACAGCATTGTAATCTAGAACTTTAAACAATGTTGTTTTATTACTTCCAACAGAAACGTTTTCTTCATTAACACGTTTTCTAAGCAATTTGTGTATTTTTGTTGATATCTATATTGCATTTAAATCACAAATTTACTCCACCTAACCACTGTTCACTTTTAACTATTCAGTGAAGCTGTTTTACATGAAACAGTATTTTATTTTTAGCATTATTATTATTGCTATTTTACTCAAATTTCAATAGCTTGCAATAATTATGTAACTAACTAAGAAACTGATTTGCTTAAAGGCCGCCACAGCAACGAAAATTTACGGGGCAACAGACAGCTAAAAACAGACAGGCTAAAGGCATTCACCAACTTACTGACTTAGTGACCAACAAGCATTTTACATTTTACTCATTGCATTATTAATTCATAAAATAAAGTCATAAAATTAAGTCATGCCAGTTAAAAGATTACGATGGCATATAAACAATTGTTATTATGTATGTATTTGATTAGAAAAATTGTAACAAGCTAGATGATAAATAAAAGTGTAACATACAAATTCTCATCTTAAAATTTTTGTTAATTAGAAAGTGAATTTGTTAAACATATCTACATATGTACATAAAAACTGCTATACATAATTAATTAAAGTTTAAAATTGTTTTTAAGCTAATATTTTGTTTAACAGAAGAATGCCATAGTTTTTGCAAATTATTGCACAAAATTCAGGCAATTGTGTGTCAAAATAATAAATAATAATGGCTTTTTTGGTTTTGTGATACTTTGTAGTTTTAAATTCAACTATTGCGTGTCATTTTTACTGTTGCTAATTCAAAACTGTGTCGTATTTCTCTTGCTAATTCAATTGCAATATTGCAATTTTTATGCATGGCTTCATTTCAGTATATAAAAGTGAATGAATGAAGGCATGCTTGAATATGTGACAATATGTGTTGGGTAAATGTTAATCACAATACAAAAAATCAGCTTTAATATCATCATCATCATTTAAGCTTGGCTTATTTGCGAAATTTCCGCATTTATTTCCAACATTTTACTTCTACTTTTATTGAGATTTCATCAGCAACTGTCTTTTATTTGCTCTCTTTTTTGTGTGTAATTGTAATGTTTTGTAGGATTAATAAACAAAAGATTGCTTTTGATAACAAACCAAAAATATGACAAAAAACAACAACTTTACTCTCTTCAAGGTCGCTCAAGTCAATGACAACAATCAGTGAAGCGAACATGTTGCTACTGCAGACGCATACAACAAACTCTACTTATTTTGTTTAGCATGAACGTGAGTCTTTTTTTGTTGGTTTTTATACCCTACACCATCATCCATATTGGATTTGTGCTGATGTTTGTAAAGCCAAAAAATATTTTATATATCCAATATCCGACTTAAAGTATACATAAAGTCTCAGAATCATTTTCTGAGTCGATTTAACGATGTCTGTCCGGTCGTCCGTACGTCTGGCTGGCTGGCTGTCCATGTTTAGTTTGTGCGTTACTAGGGATTGAAATTGGTTGAAATCGGTCCATTATTTCACCTAGCCCCCACACAAATGTCTTCCCAAAATAGGGGTTTATGGGTCATAATGTTTGAGATATGCACGTATCCCAACAAATTTCTCCAGAAATAAGTTGGACATGAAGTAATGGGTGTTTCAAGTAGAGCTACTTTTTTCAATAGCCTTTTTTGACAGATCACGTGTGAGTCGTGTCACGCTGTCATGTTATTTCTGTTTAGTATTGTTTGACATTTCATAATGGAAAGACGTACGCCTGAACAACGTTTACAAATCGTTCAACTTTATAACGAAAATTCACGTTCTATGGGGAATGTATTTCGTGCACTACGCTCAACTTATGATCAACATAAACGACCCACTGAGCGTACTATTCGCAACACCATCACCCATTTTGAGACCCAGCATTCATTATTGGATAATATTCGACCGAAAAGACCACGTCCAGCACGCTGTGAAGAAAATTTAGCGTTCGTAGCTGAGAGTGTACGCGAAGGCTGTGAAGCGTCGATTTGGCGCCATTCGTAGCAACTCGGAGTGACGCATGGAACGACTTGGCGCATTTTACGTCGAGATCTTAAATTGAAAGCGTACAAAATACAGCTTGTGCAACAACTGAAGCCGCTCGACCTTCCCAAGCGACATCGCTTCGGTCTATGCACATATTACCAAGTTTTGGGCCGGTCGATTGGCCACCAAAGTCGTGTGATGTCATACCGTTAGAATTTTTCCTGTGGGGATATGTAAAGTCTAAAGTTTATGCAGACAAATCCGCTTCGATTCGGGCCTTGGAGGAAAACATCACGCGTGTCATTCGCCAGTTACCAGTCGAAATGCTCGAACAAGTCATCAAAAATTGGACTTAACGGATATATCAACTGCGATGTAGCAACGGCCAACATTTGATAGACATAATCTTCCAAAAATAAATGACAAAGAATGTTCTTTCAAATGATAATAAACATTCCCCATTAAATTTGAATTTTCTGTGTTTTTTTTTCTTTAAAAAGTAGGGAACCTCGAAATGGATCACGCTTTATAATCTCATGAACAAATTTTGTGCAGATCGGTCCATAACGCGCATATAAGGGCCGCTGTCGAAAATCACTTTAAAGAGCATAAATATCTTAAAAATTTTGCTATCGAAATTATATTTAACATAAGCCTGTTTCATATACATATATATACAAAAATCATTTGGCACAATTTTCTAATGATCATTAACACATATGAAACTTATCATATATACAGAAATCATGACAACTAATTTTATAACGATCGGTCTATAGCAGGTCAAAACTCCCATATAAGACCTCCTTTTGAAAATCACTTTAACATGTAAAAATCTTTTAAAAGTGTTTTTATCGAGCTAAAAATTTAACACACAAAATATTTATATGCACAGAAGTCATGCTATAACATTTTCAGATGATCGGTCCATAATAGGTCATAGCTCCTATATAGAGCCCATTTCTGAAAATCTGAGTGTACTGTAGCTTAACTGGTTAGTTAGCGCATTTGATCATTAATCATGAGTTGGCTTTTGTAGCCCGGGTTCGATTTCCAGTCGCTGCCACTCAAACAACATCAGTTTCTGATAATTATTAGTTGTTTTCTATCCATCATAACTAATATTTATCATAGCGCCCTCCTTCGGTGGTATAGCATTCAAACGCCACCAAAGTAAAAATAATTAAATAAATACTATAAATTCAAGCTTTAAAAATAATGCGCCTATTCACCATCAGAGACGCTGCAATGCTGCCCTAAGAACAAACAGAGTTGTGATCTAAAATACCTTTCTTCTTGCACCACCTTTACTTCTTCAACTATTCCCTTTCCAAAGAAAGTAAGGCAATCACATATCGACAGCTCAATTCCAAAACATACCAAGTCGAAAAGGTGAGTTTTGCAAGAAAAGCTCCTAAAGTTTACAGGCGATATCTGAAAAACCATATGAGGTAGAACTTTGTTGTTTACAACTATTGATTAGACTAGCCAATCACAACCAAAATTGAACAGAATTTAAGTTGAAAAAATCAAAAACGCAAAAAATTAACCCTTCTGCATTCCTTGGATATGTGCCCTTCATATGGTCCTTTGGGTCAATATGACCCAACAGGAAAATTTAAACAAAATTTTTTTATTTTATGTAGGAAATTTATTTGTTTTGTGGTTTTATTTGTTTAATATAATAAAATAAATAAACTAATAAAATAGCCCTTTCTGAGCAATTACTAAGAAAAAAAGTTATATATAAAATTAAATTTTAAATTCAGTCTCTTTGAAAAAAAAAATTAAAAAATAATATGTATCTAAAATAATAATATAAAAGTTTAAGAATTTCTTTAACAATTTATACACAATAAGATCATATGCTGTTTGCAAATAAACTTTTTACAGGAATCACATTTATTGGAATACTTATTCGAATTTGTTCCATGTTGACAATAGAAACACCACTGTCTTTTATTTGGTAAAGTGCTCGATAATAATGTACTTGTACTTTTTTCTCCCGGAAATTGCGAGGCACTTGTAGAATCATTTTGTTCTTGAATATTTTTAACAATATTTCTGGTTGAGGGTCCATGTGGCAAAACCTTTCTTCTCAAAATATGTTCATTTATTAGGTGATCGGAAAGTTCTACTAAATAAAGCCTGCGTCTGAAGTTTTTGTTGAAATTGCAGGCAGGATTCATTTCAGTTCATATGACATATGAGTTATAAGCTGATACATCAATCATATTTGAAAATAATGCAACAGGCCAACGCTTAGTCCTGAGCTTACATGTGTAATTTGCAACTAACTGATCAAGAGCATCAACACCAGCTTTGGTTTGGTTGTAGTAATGTCTTATTTCCGGTTTTTTATTTGCATCATTTCTTACATCAGCAGTATTGTGAAGAGAGCTCATCAAAATAACGCATTTATTTTTTTTCGACACATGTGATACAGTATATCTGATATATCTTTAGTAAATGCAAATTCGGAATGCAGAACTGGTTTTTTTTATGTCTAAAATATGAGGCGGTAAAAAAGGTTTATTTTTTCGGACGGTTCCTACTAATGTAATGTTCTTGGAAAGTAGCTTTAGAACAAGATTATAAGTTGTAAAAAAATTATCGCATGTAATTGTTATCCCTTTAGGCAGTGGATTCGATAAAGTAAGTAGATGATAAAAAATGTATCAAAATTTTACCTCGATTTTTTTCTGGCTGAGTGTTTCTGTCTCTTCCTGTATAGACTTCCATATTCCATGCATATTTACTTCTAGAATCACACACGGTCCAAATTTGTATTCCATATTTGGCCGAGATAGTTGCACCACTTGTCCCAAATTTGTCTTATAGCAACCAGTTTGTCACGAAGTCTCCTTTCTTCTTCAGATTTGTCAAATCTAAGACACCTCGAAATGCTTGAAAATCGTTTTAGACTAATATTCACTCGAAAAATTGACCTGCTGTGTTTTTCTTCACATAAGCTTATCAGACTTTCACCATGAAATTTAAGTACACCAGCCATTATTTGCAAACCAATATATGCTTCAAGCTCTACAACAGCCAATTTTTCCCAACTACTTCCGTAAATTTCTAATCTCTTTAGCTTAGTCATTTCCACCACAATATTTTTTATACTTGGAGAAAAAAATAACTCAAATGAAGATATGAAGATGTCTGTGACTTTGCAAGTAGCATTTTTGTTGGCCCAGGTTTGCTTTTCATTATTAGATTCTTAGATGTTCTTCCAGTTTGATGAGGTGGCTGTCCTTACCACAGAATACTTTTGTTTTTGGACAAATATCATATGTTGGGTCACATTGACACATTGTATATAAAGTTAATTTTTTTATATAGATGAAAATCAAAACAACTGTTTTTTATCTTTTTATTACCAAATGGTTATTTATACTCCCGTTTAGGATAAATAAAAATTTCGTGGCGAACCTATATCAGTAAAGTGAAAATAATGTAAGTTTAAAAATTGAATTGGGTCAATTTGACCCAAGGAGTGTAGAAGGGTTAAAAACATGCTAAGTCGACATAGCATGGTTTAGAATTGAACTGTCGATATAGGCATATTAATTGCCTGAGTGTTACTTCTCTATAAAAAAAAATCTCTTATTAAACATATACTGGGTTTAGGATATTATATGGTCCGGCTTGACCGACTATACTTTCTTAATTGTTGTATTGTGTGTTTATTAAACATACAACAAGTTGCATAATGTTGATAAGCCACCAACAAGCCCTAAACACCAATCACTTGCTTGTGGTATGAACTGCTTCAGTTAGTGTAACTAGGTATGTGATGTTCATGTTTCTTGTTATTTGTAACTGGTTTAGTTTATTTTCAATCTAAATTATTTATTTAGATCAGGGTCACAAATCCCGATTAAATATAATTTGTACTAAAAAATTAAACCAAAACACAAAAGACACTAAATTATTTATTAACTTGTGTTTGTTGTTGTTTTCAATGGAACTATGTATTGTAAAATACATAATTGAATACAAAAGACTTAAGACACAATGCAGACAAAAACAATAAAAACTCTCGGAAAACAATAACAACACTAACTATCATAACAACTAACCTCTATACACAGAAAAAAATCATTGTAAAATCAACTAAAACAATATTAAATTACCATTTTTTATTAATGATTTAGTTTCATTGGCGTTTTCTGTTAATTTAATATGATTTTACAATAAAACAAATATCTACATTTTTATTCCAATAAAATTCAAGTAATTATTATGTAAAAATTACATTTTTATTCCAATAAAATTCAAGTGATTATCATGTAAAAATTATGTTTAATTCCTTTAAAATCAAAAGTGTAAAATGTAAAAATAGCATGGATTTCATGGTAAATTAACACGAATTAAATTTTAAATTTACTATTGAATCATTAAGAATTAAAATTATGATCATATTGAAATAACATGATAACCTGTTAAAATACTATGAAATTTCAAGTTAATTTTAATGATTTCAATATTAAAATAACTTCAAAGCAATATTGGTTCAGTAAAAACAATTTATATTTTATTCATTTATTTGTTTTTGCAATGGATTTTCCTTTAAGGCTGTCTTCTAAAATAAGTTTAAGGCTTTAAAAAATAATAACAATTAATGGTTACAAAAAAGCAAAACGGTGGTGATTTCTTAGTTTACCTTAGATAACTTGGGACTCCCATCTGATGTGCAAAGGGATAAAGTCGGAGTGTTTGTTGTGCTAACATTAGATTGATTTTGTAAGCAAGAAACAATTTTATTGGCAATTGTTTCAGACAAGGCATCGTCATCAATATCATATTGTAACAAAATTATGGAAAAGTTAGTCAAAAAATAAACAAAAACATAATTTATAATGTTTTGTCTTTACCTCAGTTTTTCTCCAAATAAATAATTTTGCTCGGTAGCAAGCACGAAGGCCAATAAGTGGTATAGCTTCTTTAATGTCTTCTTTTGAAAGGTACTTTAGGCTTTCAAATGTATTTCAAAGTAATAATTAAGTTTTTATTAGAGAAATAAACAAAAATGAATTAATAGATACTTACTTGTCACACAGAAAAAAAATCATGTTTTTTTTTCAATTAAACCTTTAATTGATTTTAAAATAATTTTCAATTAAAATTTTAATTGATTCAATTATTTTTACTGATTTTTCTGATATTTTCAATTAAATATCAAATGTTTTTTTTAATTGATACTATCATTTTGTTTACAGGTCCGATTTCAATTAAATTTTTAATTGATTCCACAAATATTTTAATTGAAACTCATTTTTATTTTTTTCTGTGCAAATAAGACTTTACTTCACATAAGTCAAAAGTTTTCAACAGCTCGTCTAATTGGAAACTTTGACTCGTATTTTCAACCACTGGAATATTAAGAATTAAATTTCCGTCTACGTCGCTCTCGAAATTAATATTTTCTTCTAGAGCAGAGATGATCATTTCATAGCGTAATTGCTTATTTGCCCAACCAGCCAGTTGTCTTTCACATGGCAAATGCTACACATGCTTAGCGGATGCTTTAAATGTTTTTAAAATACAGTGCGTAAAAAAATCATGGTACCATTACGAAAATTTTTCGTAATAAAAAATGCATTTGTTAATTCTCAATGCCTTTTCTGTTATAAAACATTTAAAAGTCACTGGGAAACCATTTTTTTGATTTTCAAGATACATAGGTTTAAAGATTTTGATGCCCTTGAACCCTTTCTTGATCTTTTTAAAGTCCCCTTTAAAGTTGAAGTTACAAAATATGAGTTAAAAATACAACCGGAACTCATTATTTTGCGAAGCGAAATAATTTTTTATTTTTTTTCTTAACCGAAACAATTTTTTACGTTTACTATTTTATAAAAATCTTTCGTTTACTTTTTCGTTTTATTGTACCTTTAAATTTGTCTCATTTTCTCATCAATACATAAGCTTTTTAATTTTGATCACCTCTGTTCTAGAGACACTAGGTTTTCTACTAAAATTTTTAATTTAGTATTATTGTGGCTAGCCGCAGCCATTTTTATTTTATTTAGAATTAAATTCACTCAATTTGTTAAGTACACTATAATAGACACAATAAGAATGCTATCTTTACTTTATTGAACTTTTTTTTGGAGTTTACATGAATTCATTTAATTTTAAAATTGTTCGTGTTATTTTTACACTGCCTAATTGTTATTTTTATTTGATTTTAGTGTTGATTTTATAATGGTTAGTTGTTTTAAAACGAACCAATGCACTATGGTTTTTTTTCGTTTATTTTGGCATAAACTCTTTTAAAGCTATTGAAATGAAATTTGGTTTGTGTACATTTTTTATGCTTCCAAAATGACCTACCAAGTTTCATATGATTTGGTGCACTATTTCATATAGCTGCTATATAGCCAACATGAAACTAGGTTTTTGACGTTTCCATTAAAAATATTATTTTTAAATTTTCTATTATATTTGATGAAAAGCAAAAAATAATAATTATACAAATTCAAATTTCAGTATTCATCTCCTATTGTGGCAGCATGTATTAGTAAGGGAGCTAAGTTGTTATTCTCCTCTGAGAGTTCCGCGGCTAATTTTCTTTTCAGACGAAGACCAGCGCTTTTTGGGCGACCCACTTTATTTTCTAACGCATAATTACCAGTGATTTCTATGAATATGCTTTTGGCAAGCCATTTTGAGTGTTTTTCCTTAAATCGTTCCAGAGTTAAATTACACTTCGGCAAATGTTTATTTATATAATTGACGAAGGCTTTCACTTTTTCATTTATTGACTTACCCCCTTATTCAAAAACGATTATTAAATTTAACAAACGTTTATTTAAGACAGATTTGCATATACAAATTTGCTTAATAAACGTTTGTTAAATTTAATAATCGTTTTTGAATAAGGGGGTTATTGTTCTCGTTATTTAAATGCTTTTGAGCAATGCTTTCTAATATGTGCTGTTGTACGGCATCTCCTGAGCGATTGTTGTTGCTCCAAATGTCAACCAGTTCAGCACGACTAAACACATATTGTACTAGAAAAATTTGATTTTTTCGAAAACGTGTGGATTCGGACAAAAAAGATTAGTTTCTTATTAATCTGCCCACTTTGGTTAATAACTTCTCATTAACAACTTTTTGCAACGCTTTGCCATGCAAAAGTACTGATCCACGAAACACAACTACACTTGTTAAGCTCATTCTAAAAATACACATAAACAAAACACGGTACAATTGGACAAAAACACATAAAAACCACACAAACATTAGTAAACTATAGTTTTACATACCTAGACAATCGTTTTCCATATTAATACTTTTCACTTTTGTGTAAACTTTCGCCAGAACAAACAATCAAAGTTGCAAAATTTTCCCCGCCAATTTCACACAAAACGTCTGGTACATAATCAGCTGACTTTAACAGCACGCAAACAGAATAGTATTGCTCCACATGTTAAAGTTAAATATGTTTTTATCTAACTAGGGTGTTTAAAAATTAAAAATCAACAAAATTTTAATATACTTAACAAAAAAAAAATTGTTACTTTATGCCAAAAAAATCCAAAAAAAAAACCATAGTGCAATGTAAATTTTACTTGAAAAACTTTAATTTTTACTACAAAAATGCAATTTTAAAAAATTAACATTGATTAAGGTTACTTTTACATTGATAAGGTAAAAATTAATGTGTACAATTTTATTTTTACGTTAACAATTTAAAATTAACAATTTTTAATATAAAATTAACATTAATATTAAATTAATTTATTTTTTTTTTGCAGGAATTTACAATGACTTGAAATTAACATTTCTTCATGTTGATTTTATATTGCGATTTTTTTCTGTGTATACAAAGTTCAAATGCTTTTTGATATGTTAATAACTATATATATTTCTTTACAATGTCCTACATACAAATCTTTGTATGTATTTTGAATAACAATTTTTAGGGTATTATGATAATTGTTGTTACCAATATTAAAAAAGCATTAATTTCAAAGACTTTGTCTTAGACTTTTGTCATAGTTATAGACTTAATAACCATGTCCATCATGTTTTTGATTATATTATAACAACAACTTTAAGAACTAAATACAGTAACCCAGAAATTTACCACACAAAAACAAAACGATGAAAAGTTGTCACTTTTATAATGATTATAATTTTTTATAAATTCTCTAATTTAAAAGGAACGAATTTTAGAAAAAATTATGCCAAATCTATCATCCAGTCACTTTAAATTACGCTCATGATTTGAATAGGCTTTTTTATCATTTACATTTTATAGATTTTCCTATTGCTTCAAATTACTTGAACATTTTGCAATGACTCGTCAAGGGAAAAGAGAATAAAAGGGGGACAAACTTGACGGTACTAGGCAGTTTTCTTATTTCCTTTTGTTTTTTTTTTTCTTTCATGCATCTTGATTTGCAATAAAAAGTAGGAAAATTTAATTGACGTGTGTGAATAAAATGGCAAGCTCAAAAGAGAAGTGAAGAAAAACTGGTCAGCTAAAACTGAAGAGTGTGAAACAAGACTATATTTATGATTTATAATTTATTCTTTTGCTTGTTTTTGCCAGAATATTCAAACAAATTTGAACATATTATTTAATTGTAATCTTTATGTCAAATTTTATGACTTACTAAATGCATGTGTACATTGGGTTGATAATGAATGATACCAATGTCACTTCACACATGAAATTCTTATCACTCATCAGCAATAGATAGGATAGTGCTAGTACGCACACAGAAAAAATAAAAATTAGTTTCAATTAAAATATTTGTGAAATCAATTAAAAATTTAATTGAAATCGGACCTGTAAACAAAATGATAGTATCAATTAAAAGAAAATGTGAGATTTAATTGAAAATATCAGAAAAAGTAACTGAATCAATTAAAATTTTAATTGAAAATTATTTTAAAATCAATTAAAGGTTTAATTGAAAAAAAACATGATTTTTTTTTCTGTGCAAGTATTCTAATTTAGTTTTAAAATTATTATGTTTAGTCTGGTTTTATTAAAAAAAACCAGTGTCATATTAACATTGGAAGAGTGCTTGTACCATTACCAGTGTCTAGTATAAAATTAAAGATTGCATTACAGCCACCATCAATTTGTATTCAAGCGGTTAAAAATATACCTTTTAAAAAAGATTGTTGAAATGTTATTTTTAGACAAGTAACGTTTAATGAGAATTGAATTTTCATAAAATTCCTTTATTTCAAAATAGTAGTAAAAATACTACCTTTTAAAAATTAATATAAAATATTTATTTTTACAAAGTAAACATTTAATTAACAAGAAATTTTATAAAATTGCTTAATTTAAAAATAGTAGTAAAAAAACTATAAATTTTTTTTTTTTTTCATAGCAAAACTTTTCTATCCGCAAATTTTGTAACTTGCAAATAGTATTAAAAATATTACTTATTCAAAATACTATTAAACCGGATTTTATAAAGAATTTGTTAAATGTACATTATTTACATAAGATTTAAGCAAAATTTACTATAAATTGTGCAATTTTAAAATAGTAGTAAATTTACTAACTTTTAGAACTTTTAGAATATGAATTAGATTTTTATAAAATTTTCTTATTTAAAAATAGTAGTAAAAATACTACGTTTTCAAGAAAACCTAGAAACGTAATTTAAAGCTTAAAATCTTAAATTTTCAATTAATCTGTCAAATCTATAATAATTTAATAAAATTTAAACAGAATTAATTAAAAGTTTTAAAATTTGCAAATAGTAGTAAAAATACTACGTTTTCAAAATATTATGAAAACGGCTTTTCCAACTTAAAAAGCTTTTATTTTTTACAAGTTTGTTAAATCTACATTATTTACATTTAATTGAAACAGAATTTGCTATAAATTCTAAAATTAAAAAATAGTAGTAAATAAACTACCTATTAAAAAACATTTAAAAAATTATAATTTACAGCAAAAAACATTCCAAGAATAAAATTTCATAAATTTGACTAAAATTTTATTATTTCAAAATAGTAGTAAAAATACTACTTTCTTAAAAAAAAACCATAAAAATTTAATTTTATGTCTAAAAATATTATATTTTTAGAAAAGTTTATTAAATGAAAAAAATTAAAAAAAAAATTTAAGCAGAATTTACTCAAAATTAAATAATTTTTAAATAGTAGTAAAAATACTTCTTTTTGAAAACATTGCAAAAATGGAATATTAGTACTATAAACATTTAGTAGAAAGTAAATTTTATTAATTTGCTTAAAATTTTTGGTTTCAAAATAGAAAAAAAAATACTACGGTTTTTAAAAATCTTGAAATGAACTTGCAAGCTTTAAAATTATGTAGTTTTAACAAATTTATTAAATTTACAAATATTTACAAAAGATTTAAGAAGAATTTACTCAAAATTAAGTGATTTTAAAATAGTAGTAAATATACTACTTTTTAGAAAACATTGTTAAAATGGAATTTTAGTACTAGTAATATTTAGTGAAATATTAATTTCATTAATTTGCTTAAAATTTTTGGTTTTCAAAATAGTAGTAAAAATACTACGTTTTTTAAAAATCATAAAAATGCAATTTTATGCTGAAACATCTTTTTTAATTAAATTGTTAAATCTACTTTAATTGAAATAAAATTTCAATAGAAATAGTTAAAATTTAAGTTCAAGTTTTATTATTTGCAAATAGCAGTAAAATACTATACGTTTTAAATAAATTTGTAAAAAGTAGTAAAGGTACTACTTTTTTAAAATCATTGCAAACTTTTATTTGAATCAAATTTCATTAATTTGCTTGAAATTATTTATTTTCAAAATAGTAGTAAAAATACTACGTTTTAAAAAAATCCTAAAAATGTAATTTTGATGTTAAGAATCCTGTAATTATTAATAAAATTGTTAAACCTACATAAATTTAGGTAATTTAAAATATATTTTAATAAAAAATTGTGAAATTTGTAAATATGTATTAGTAAATTTACTACTTTTTTGAAAACATTCTAAATATAACATTTTCTCAGGTTTAGGTATTAGGTCTGTCATAATAATATTGAAACATATAAGGCTTTACCTAGTCTACTTTCACACAAACTTAAACAATTATTCATGTCTAAAGCTCTATCGTTTGTTAAAGTTCAACCAAAAGTTTAAACTATTTCAGTTTTTTTTTTTTTTTGCATTATTTATCTACATCAATATTAATGCACTGGGCGTGAGTTTTTGTGCTTAGATTTTAAAATTATTTCAAAAATTAATAAACATTTTTTTCTATGACAATTTACGGTTAGATCGTGTTAAGGCGATAAAAACTACAAACTAAAAACTCTATTAAGATTGTTTATACAATAAGAAAAAAATAAAAGAAACAAGTAAAAACTGAATAAAAAGTGTAGGTGAAATTTATGCAACTTTCAAAATATTTATTTATTTATATTAAATACTAAAATTTATGTAGATAATACGAATATGGAAATATGTATTAAAAAGCGTGTTGGACTACTAAAGTGCAAATACCTACATACATACATACATACATACTCATATTCCTACTTTAATAGTCGTAATAGTTTTCGTTAGTATTACATTACATGGTTTTACTTTTGATATAAGTTTGTTTTTTTTTCAAATTCTTCATGTTTAAGTTGTAATGCTTAAATTTGAAAATACATATGTACATTAAGATGTTTATAAAATTGTGTAGTTTAGTTAGATTTATGAGCACGTATCATGCAAATTTTAGTTGGTTTGTTTGAAAATCCTTCAATCATACATGTCATCGATAATGAGTATTTCATGCATGAGTTATTGATATTTTTAAATGTAAAACATAATTTTTAAGAGAATATGTTGGCTTTCGCCAAAATTTTTAAATGACACAGTGGCTGTAATATTTGAAACGTGTTTGTTTTTAATAATAATTGAAATGAAAGGAATTGTATAATTATATAAGTTAATTCTGCTTAAAAATACATTTGTCTAATCTATATTAATTTAAAAAATTTTAAATAGAATTTACTACTAAATGTAAAATAGTAGTAAATATACTATCTTTTGGAATATATTGCAAAAGTGTTGTTTTAAAAGAAGAAATATTTAATATGTGAATTAAATTTCATAAATTTTATTATTTGAAAATATATAGTAGTAAAAATACTACTTTTTTGAGCACCTTGAAACTGTATATTCAAGCTTAACAATTTTTTATTTCTTAATAATTTTGTTAAATCCATATTAATTTAAGAAGTTTTAAACTGAATTTATAGTAAAAATCTAAAATTTGCAAATAGTAGTAAATCTACTACTTTTTTTTTTAAAAATGCCCCAAGTGTAAAATCGATTTGTCTCAACAAGCAAATGCATTGAAACAAATGCAGCCACAATCCGAGAGTGAAATGACAAGTGAACAAAATGTTTCATCTGATAGTGAGGCAGACATTCCGATGGTCAATATGTCTTTGAGTCCTTTGAATGAGGCTATTACCACTTTAGGTGAAACGCCTATTAGAAAAAGAAAGTAGCGAAGTGAAACATACAGGAAAGAGAAAAAAGGCAAGGTTGTGAGTGCAATCGCGACAATATTTGATGAAGGCTCTGATAACGAATGCAGTCAAGCAGATGACGTTGATGACGGCAAACAAATGATTGAGCAGTTGAAAAGAAAATTCAATTTAGCGACCACTTTTCCGGAGAAATATCTCATTTTATCTGTGCTGCCTCAATCATGGTCTATACGCAAGATTTCTGAACAGTTTCAAACATCTTTTTACATCGCGAGAAGAAGCAAAGAATTAGTTCGACAGAAGGACATATTGGCGACTCCCACCAAGAAATTTGGCTCAAGGACCCTCAGCGAAGCAACGGTGAAATTGATTCAAGATTTTTACTGCAATGATGACAACAGCCGCGCCTGCCCAGGTACACGTGACTATGTTATCACACGTGAAGATGGAGAAAAAGTACACAAGCAGCGCAGATTATTATTATGTAATCTATTCGAAGCATACCATCAGTTCAATGAGAAATACCCAGCAGAAAAAGTGGGATTTTCTAAGTTTGCCATCCTACGACCAAAAGAATGCGTGCTGGCATTAGACAGGCACGGAACGCATTCAGTCTGCGTTTGCATGTTTCATCAAAACATCAAATTAATTTTCTTTCCTTTCCATGCAAGAAATTGAAAGTATTTCACGGTGAAATTGAAACATATAGGGGCCTCCTGTCGAGTCGTTGTGCAAATGCGACAATTGTCCGAAGATTGACAAGCTAGAGCAATATTTGGCGGAAATTCAGGAGGTGCATTTCAAACAGTGGATAATTAGCAGCGGCAGATGTTCCCTTGAGACCGTGGTAAAGCAGATTCCGGAATTCATCGAGGAATTCGGATTCAAGTTGAATGAACTGAAGGTGCACCATTTCATATCCGAGATGCAATCGAAATTTCTAAAGGAAAGTAAGGAGAAATTAGCCCAAAATGAATTCATTGTGATAAGCGACTTTGCCGAGAATTACACTTTTCTCGTTCAGGATGAAATTCAGGCTTATCACTGGGCAAACGACCAGTGCACGGTGCATCCTTTTTGCATTTATTTCAAAAACGAACATAACGAACTACCGACCGTAAGCCTTGTTGTTGTCGCGGAGAGTTTAGCTCATAATTATGTGTCCGTTTATTTATTTCAAATGAAACTGTTTGAATTCTTAAGATCAAAATTCGATGCAATCGACAAAGTAACGTTTTTCTCAGACTCAGGCGCGGCTTCTCAGTACAAGAATAAAAAAAATTTTTACAATCTTTGCATAATTGAAGGGCCCATGCGATGCGTTAGGGGGAACCCTAAAACGCATGGCGACTAAGGCAAGTTTGCAAAGGCCATATACTGACCAGATCTTAAATGTACAACATTTGTTTTCGTGGATTCAAAGCAAGGAAATTGCCATTAACACAGTTTTATGCACTCAAAAAGAACACGATGCCATGGAGCGACGAAACAGATATAATAATGTCAAAACTATAACTGGAACGCAAAAGATTCATACCAAATATTTCTGATATGTCAATTAATGTAAAGCGGTACTCTTCGTCTGCCGACGTGCTAAATTTAAAGTTACTTTAATTTTATAATGATGTCAAGACAATTGAAATTTTAATAAATATTGTAATTAAGTAATTATAAGCAGCAAAATAAGAAAGATTTTTTCTTCATAAATGTATTTTTAACTGTAAAATAATTTTTAAAATGTATTTTTAACAAGGTGGTCTCTTAAATGCTCTTCTCCTGTCCAAACAAGGAGTCGGAGCCCATTTTTTTATTGCTGATTCTTAAAGCAAAAATTATGAGGAATCCAAAAAAAAATTAGCCGGAAAATTTAGGAGCTTCTGTGGAAAATCGGAAAATTTAATTTTCATGGGAAAATTTAAAGGTATATTTCTAAGAAAAATTAGGAAAATTTTATTTTTCAATTAAAGCCTGATTCAATACGTTAAATCCATATTAATTTAAGAAGTTTTAAACTGAATTTATAGTAAAATTGTACAATTTGGAAATAGTAGTAAATCTACTACTTTTTTTTAAAAATTTGAAAAAAAAATATATTTTAAGAGAAGCAACTTTTTTTCTTGAATTAAATATCAGAAATTTGCCTAAATTTTATTAATTAAAAAAGTAGTAAAAATACTACTTTTTGAATAACTCTAATAAGGTAATTTTAAGCTTCAAAATCGGGATATTTTAAATAATTTTTTAAATCTATATTAAAATCAGCAATTTTAAATTAAATTTACTATAAAATGTGTAATTTGCAAATAGTAGTAAAAATACTACTTTTTTTTAAATATTCTAAATCGTATTTTAAGAAAAGAAACATTTTATGTGAACTAAATATGATACATTTGCTTAAATTAGTTTAAATTCAAAATAGTAGTAAAAAATACTACGTTTACAACAACCATTGTAACGTAATTTCATGATTAAGAATCGAGTCGATTTTAATAAATTTGTTAAATCTACTTTCATTTAAATAAATTTTAAACAGAACTTACCATAAATTTTTAGTACTAAATCAAGTACTTCTCAACCCTGTTGAGAAATTATTATCTCAACCCTAAATTTATTTCTTGTATAAAACCTAAATCCATAAAATTTTTGAACTTAAAACATAAATGAAGTTAATTATCATTAGCGACTTATTTATAATTAGTTTGTAATAATCATTAGTCTCGTTAATTACGATCATTTAGAGAAATGTAAATATGTAATATGTAAATATGTATCTGCACAGAGATGATCACATAATACTGGTTTTACTGCAGTGATCACAATACTCTCTTTTAATTTGTCTTATACTTATGTATATCAGTATGTATCAACTTAGTGTAAAACAAATGGAGAAATAAAGTAACTGTTTTATGCATTTATTCTTATTAAATAAGCAAGACATATTTACATATTATACTTCAATAATTGTATGTATGTATTTGATTATTAACTTATTCTTCTTTAAGCAGTCAAAAGTAATAGACTTTTAAATAAAGTTGAATTGTCCAATATTATAAAATAGAGTGTGCCATTATTTTCTTTATATTTTAATAAAAGTAGTGGAGCATATTTGGACTTTTTTGGAAGAATCAATAAGTTCGTAAACACACCCAGTATATAAATAAAACAGTTTTTCAGAAATGAGCGCTATATGGAAGATATTACCTATTATGGACCGATCATCCAAAAATTTAGTGCAATGACTTCCGTGATTATAAATATTATGTATGTTGTACTTTATCTCGATATAAATACTTTTAAAAGATTTATGGAGGTTAAATTGAATTACGGAAAGGGTCTTATATGGGAGTTTCAACTAATTATGGACCGATCATAATAAAATTGGACCGTATTATTTTTAGACATATGAAATATATTTTCGTTCAATATTATTTGGATATCAACATTTTTGAGAGAGTTATTCTGATTTTCGAAAGTGGGCCTTATATGGCAGCTACGACAAATTATGGACCGATCTGCACAATATTCGTAGATGTGATTTGGCTTCATTTACCACTCATTTGTGATAAAATTTGTTTGGATACTTGCATAATTGAAACATTTATGATCAGTAAACCCCAATTTCGGGAGGACATTTGTATGGGGGCTTCACGTGGCTAATGGGCCCCTTGTCTTTCAAATGATATATATTTTGTTGAAATCAGATGTATGAGAGAGGAGATATTTAAGATTACATTTAAATCTTTAAATTCCTATAACTCCTAAACCAAATGAGAGCGGCACAAAATTTCTACAGCAATAATTTTTAAATTAAATAAACTACATGTGGATTTTTCTTAAATCTGAGCTGTTCAGGGAATATGCGACAAACCAAAAACAAGTTTACAATTTAAAAAAAAAATGCGTAACACTGATTAAACAAATAAACAGCTGTTTATGGTTAATTAATTCATTTGTAAAAAAGTGCTAAGCAATTTAATGAGAAAAAGATCATTTAAAGTAATTTCGTACCCATTTTCTTCCCGTTTTTTTTTCTTTAATAGTCTCCTCCTCCAATACCACAAAACAGATAAATCCTCTGCGTTTGTTTGCATTTCTTTTATTTATATAATGTAATATTTCGTGGTAAACAAAATTATTTTTTTTTGACACTTTTATCAAATAAATATTTAATGCAAATATTTATTTCAGTCTGAACGCACAAAAAAACTATTTTTATTTTATTTTATTTCACACTATTTTTAGACTGTTTCAACAAACAAAAATTATGAAATATTTGTACTTAGTTTGAACATAAAACAAAATGGATATCCAAACACATTTGTGAAACATTTGCCAAAAAGTTGCAAATATTTTTTTGCTGTAATGTGACCAAGAAACATTTGTTTAGTGCAAACATGTTTTTGAGTAAATACATTGGTTTGGTAACAAATAATCAGTCAAATATTTGCCACTTATTCGAGCAAATAATTATTTGATCTTACAAAGTTTTTGAGAGAAAAAACAAGGAAAAATAACAGCTGTTTCAACAGTAACTTTTAATTTCAATAAAATCACCAAAATGTAGAAATGCAATATTTGTGCATTAGATTCATTAAATTATATTTTCTGGCACATATGTTTCATTTCTTGCAAAGCGATGTTGTGTTAATATTTGCAAGGGCACAAGCTCCAATTTTTTAATGTTTGAACTATTGCATTATATCAACGCCTAAAAAATAAATTTAAGAGCTATGTTTATGGGCTATATATGGACCGATAACTTTTTTTTTAATTTTTTTTTTTTTTACAACCTATTTTTATTGGTAAAACTACTTTTTGACTCCAAAAATTTTATAAGTTCGATTTTGGGGCGAATTTCTTGAAAATCGGTTTGCGCTATATTTTGGCTATACATATATGAACTGATAGTTGAAATTATAATAATAACAAAAACACGTATTTGACAAAAATAAAGTGTATTTGATTGTTAAATGTATTATACTTGTGTATGGCCGTTTAAAAAACGCTATAATTGTTACCACTGAGAAACAAAGGTACTCAAACAACAGCTGTGCGTTTGATATTTATTTATTTATAAAGAATATTGAGGTACATATGTACCGAACCGAAGTGTAGCTATGAAACGTTCCAAGGGGGATATTGGCTTACAAAACTTTGTTTCTTTTTTTATTATAAGAGGTGGCACCAAACTTAGCTTAAGGGTTATTATTAAATATTATTTTTCTATATTTTTACTGCAATTTTTTGTGTTATACTAACTAAATAATCAAAATCAGCTTTGGCTTCCTCTTGTTCTAAAATTACTAGAGAAGCTGCTCCACAACTTAACACAAATAATGTTTCACAATCTTTCATATCGAATTTATTTATGAGAAAATAAATTTATATTGTTTGACAGTTTGATGAAATAAATTACTAAAGCAAATATTTATTCAAATGTGACCACAAGAAAAACATGTTTGCCACAATTTTATTTGAAGTTATTTCACTGCTGTTTTTGATAACATATTTTGTAAAATATTTGATCTTAGTGTGACCATCAAACTAATTTTGAAAATATTTAAGGCAAATGCGGGCAAACATGTTTGAAGCTAATATTTGCCATATGTGATCGTAGCTTAAGGCTTGAGTTTTAAACAACATGAATATTTATTTTAATATTTGTATATACAACAAACTAAAAGACATTGTTTTGAAACAGTCTAAATAAGCAACAACAAAAGTTTACCATTTATTTTATAACTGACTACTGCCATTGTCATGCAAATCTAAATATCAATAAATGTTGATCAATTTTCTTTACTTTACATGTTATAGTTATTGAGTAAATACTTTGGCTTACTTGTTTGTGTTGAGTGTTTAGTTTGTGTTTTTTGTGTACATTTTTTATCTGCTTTTTTTTTGTATTCCTTAAACATGGTGCACAAAAAAAATGTCGGATTGAATTCAGCTGATGAATATCAAATATAGATTGATCTTCTTATGCAATTTCACTCAGGCGTAAACTACATAAATGCAGTGTCAGTAGCTAATAATAAAAAAAAAAACAAAACAAAAAAGCCAAAATCAAAGCAATAAAGACAAAAACCCCAAGACAAGAAGTGCGTGAGTCCAAATGATAATAAATGTGTTAATTTAATGACTTGTAATTTAAAGCGCTGTAATTATTGTATCAATTGTTTGTTTTATTTAGGTATGGAAATTAGATAAACAAACGTTTTGTAGGTAAATGGTACGAAATTTGTATATTTATTTATAATGACATTTAAAAAATGAAATAAATAAATTAATCATTAATTCATTTACTATTTCTGTTTACCTTGTTAGTAGGAAAAAGTGGCTGGCTGGCTGGCTGGCTACCTGTGTTGTTTCAAATTCTAATGAATTCATTGTGTTTATGGTATTAATATTAATTTTTTAATTAGGGATTATTAAAATTGTGTATTTAATTCTTTGTTGCTGGGGGTGTTCCATGAACATATATAGGGATGTTTTATAATTTGTTGGTATTTCAAACAAATAAACAATTTATTGTATATAGGAAGTAAATTTAGCAGAATTCTCAGAAATGTTCTCATGGGTTGAGAACAATTAATGTTATACTTAAACGCATTAAAAAGTTTTTAAACTTGTGTATGTACTTTTAAAAGTAAAGATACTGATAGGAAAAAATGTATAGTTTTATTTTTATTTAGCTTTGTGCTACCTAAGGAATCCGTACAGCTTCTTCGGAGTATAATTGGATAAACCATGAATAAGGCATTACTAAAAATTGCATGCATTTTTCCAACAAGACAACGAATTACAAATAATTTGTTCTAGGAAAACCATTCTTCATTTTACACAAAATTAATTTTGTAAAACCAAACTAATTTAACTACACATTATTTAAAAACTTTAAATATCGAAGACGCTGTTGGTTTTTAACCGATTTCCGGTTTTTTGTTCCTAAAAACCTTAAAAATCACAAATAATATATTTTTTTTTTTATAAACGCCTAAAAGTATGTAACTTTTGGTTTTGGTGTGTTTTTCACTGCCTAACAGCCTTATTACAATTGGTAGCGCTGCACAGTGGTTTCAAAGTCATTAAAATGATAACCGTTTAAGTTTTTTTTTAATAAAATTATATGTATAAAACCAAGAGTAATGACCAAATATGCAGATGATTTATTTTGTATTATTTCAGAACATGCTATTGATAACATGTTAAAGACATTTAATGATTTTAATCTATATACTATATTTACAATACAGAAAGAATATTATTCTAAACTTTCATATTTAGATACCTTATTGATAAGAAGAGGAAAGAATTTAGTAATAGATTGGTAACAGAAACCAACAGCTTTAGGAAGAATAATTAATTATTATTCTAAACATAGTAAACATATTATTATTAATACAACTAAGAATTTAATTGAAAGAATATTAATTATAAGTGACAAGAAATTTCATAAGAAGAACAAGGAATATGTATATTAGAATACAATAATTCTCCAGTTCAGCTAATTTAAAAATTAATAAGACAATATAAGAACAAAAATAAAAGCAATGCAAGAAACAGAATAGAACAAATCAATAACTTATATTCCGGAAATATCAGAACCATTGAGGAGATCAAATATTTTCGATACTGACAAATATAGAATGGCTTAAAAGACTTATAACACATTAGATAAATTATTTAGTAAAACAAAAGATAAAATAGGAAAATGGAACATGTCAAATGTAGTATATAAAACACCTTGTGACGGAAATGATAAAGAAAATTATAATAAAGTATATATAGGTACCACGAAAAATAAACTAAAAACCAGAATTGCTCAGATCAAAGATATAGAGTCAATATTACTTTACAAAAAACTGCGTTATTTTCTCATTGTAGTAAATTAAATCACTATCCAAACTTTGAAAATGTATCGGTATTAAACACTGAAAATAACTACAAACGTTGTTATATGGTAGAGATGTTACAGATGATTAATGTACCTACAACTAAAAGAATTAACTACAAAGCAGACACTGAAAACGTAGCACAGATTTACAGACATTTAATACATAAAAAAGAACACAACTTACAAATATTGTATAATTAGTAATATTTTCTACTTTTTATAAATTGTTTTAATATTTTGTTATGTTAAAAATTTTTATATCTTTTTTCCTATGACAAATAATTTTGAAATTTATAAAATTAAAAATTTGTTCCTGAAGAAGCTACACAAAGACATAGCGAAATATTGAAAATAAAATTTAAAATTTTTTAAAAAAAAGACCGTAATCTTAAATAATTACTATTTAAAATCAACTTAATTAATACTAGCAAAAATAATATTGAAAACATGTTTATGTAATTTTTATGCAATTGAATAAAATGCTACTTTACAATGTTCTAAACATTTTTATATTTTATATTGCCATATAATAAAACGTCTTTTTTGTTGAGAAACAGAGTAATCGTATTTTTCACCCTTTTAACATTTTAGATCACTATTAAAGAATCTAGAGCCTATTACATAATTTCATATACAAAATCGATTTTCTTTTAAATTATTTCTGACCTATTTTATAATTTCATATAAAAAATTCTATTTTTGTGGGAAATAGTATAATCACAAATGTTCCCGCCTTTTTAATGTAGACCACTAATTAAGAATCTAAATGTTGTTTTATAATTCCATATAAAAAATCGGTTTTGGGTGGATCACACGAAAAAAAAAAATTGGCTGGTGACCTGAGGATGGCGAAATAGTTTTAGAATATCTACTCATTTGTCTTATATTTTTCCTAACATAATTGTCGTTTTAATTTGTTTATAGCATAAAAACTTTATCCTGTCACAGTCGCTTGTCGACAACGGTTTCAATTGTAATCCAACTGTTATATTTACA
This sequence comes from Bellardia bayeri, assembly GCA_950370525.1. NCBI lineage: Eukaryota > Metazoa > Arthropoda > Insecta > Diptera > Calliphoridae > Bellardia > Bellardia bayeri. The sequence continues at coordinate 63,759,540 of OX493268.1, forward strand.
AAACCTCTAGAAATAGAGTTATTATCCTCCTTTTTAAAATTTAGAATCTAGAGCCTTTTTCATATACAAATTCGATTTTCAATTAAATAACCTATTAAATGACCTATTTTATAATTCCATATAACAAAATCCAGTTTTTTTTTTTGTGGGAAATAAAGTTATCACACATGTTCCTGCTTTTTCAATATAGATCACTAATAAAGGATCTACATGCTGTTTTATAATTCCATATAAAAATCGATTTTTGGTGGGTTACAAGAATAAAAAATTGGCTGGTATCATGATGATGGCGAAATAGTTTTTCTAAATTTTCGCTGTTACCAGTTAATATCTTGTCATTTGTCTTAAATTTGTCCTAACATAGTTGTCGCTTCAACTTATTATTATTTTTAAACTTTTTAAAACTCTATCGCGTCACTGTCGCTTGTCGACAGCCGTTTCAATTGTAATTCAACTGTATTCACAAAACCTCTAGTTTGTGCCTTAAGTCTTTTGTTTGCCATGTACCAAACTTTAATTTTCAAGAGATAAGAAAATTGATTTATGTTTTAAATATGGTTTATTGTTATATTTCTAAAAACCACATAAAGCAGGTTAATCTTAGTTAGTCATGTTTTAAAGGCAATTTTATTCATATCAATAGATATTATATTATGGAATGTTTTAAATCTCAAGTTAGTAGCTAAATCTTTTGTTTAATTTAAAAAAAAGAGCAAACATGTTGTTTATAAAATAAAAATAATGGATTTCGATTAAAAACTGTTTATTAATCATAAATTTAGGTTTAATGAACAAATTTTATTAAATAATTATAATTAAATAGTAGGAGCAAAAAATTAACTAATTTAAGTAATTATTAATCAAAGCTTTAATCACCTATTAAATATTTTGGATACATTTTAATATAACAAAAAGTCTAATTAATAAATCAAGAAGATACATTTTGTAAACAATAATAATTTTTTATTACTTAAATTCCGTATTAAAATTTTTTTTAAAACAACAAAAGAAATGATGGAATAATTTTAATTGTTTAAGAACATACACTAACCGGGTTAGTGCTTCAAAAAACTTGACATTAGCTTTAAGTGGATAAAACTCAACCAAAACTTCAAGTAAATTAATAAAGTGGGGAAAAAGTGATCTAAATAGAAAAATGTGATCAATTATATTTTTATCAAAAATCGATTTTTATATGAAATTCTGAAATAGACTGTAGGTCCTTTAATGTTGTTTTAAATTGAAAATAAAGGATAATTTGTGCTCACTGTATTTCCAAACAAATATCGATTTTATATGGAATTCTCAAATTGGCTCTAGATGCTTTAATAGTTATCCAAATGATCTAAATTAATAACAAGTCTGTAAATAGTAGTTGAAATGTAAAAGAGTATTTTTTAAACATACGAGTTTCTTAGTGGATCTATATATATTTCTTTACGGTAAGTTGGAAACCTACTAACAAAATTCCATGATTATTGCTTAAGGCGTTTGATGAATCTAACGTTCAGTCACTAAGTAACGTTACTGTTTTTTATATAATACTTAAATTAACTAAAACGGACTTACTAAGAATGAAATTAAATTGTAGATAGAGAATTATAGAAATATTAAATCTACTTTATATTAGGTTGGAAAATAAAAAAATTCCTTATTCTTATATGTAATACAAATAATGATTCAGAAAAAGTAAAATTTAAATACTGTGGGTTTAATAAGCGATAGCAGATGTTGTTCTTAAGAAATCTTATAACTTATACATCGAAGACAATACAAATTTTTATATTTCATACATATATTCTTATTAATTATTATTATTTAAACTAATTTCTCAGAAGACAGTTTCCCTCAACTAATCTGTAATTCAAGCAAGCATTTCGTTATTATATTTTTTTTGTTGCAACAATTCATGTACAAGGTACAATGAATACACAGCAAGTAATTAATTTAAAATAAACAGAAATAGAAAAAAAAACAAAGAAATCTCTTCTTGTTAACAATTCAAATATAAAAATTATTTCATTTAAATCCGTTATCATATATACAGAACCCAACTCTACTTTTAAGTAAATATGTACATGTGAGAAAAAAGCAAATATGTTTAAATAGTGCATGCCTTGAATGCATTAAATTAAAATGTATACAACTACTGGTAGATATACTCTAGCAAGTGTTAGTTGCGGTTTTTATAAACCCTTCAGTTTCGTTAATGAAAAAGTATTGCTGTGTCTCTGCAGGCTATAACCGATTGTTTTGTTTCCTATCAACTGTCTATTAATGTTTCTACTAGATAGCAAATAGCAAGTCTAGTAAACAGTTTTTGAATAAGGCAATTGACTCATTGTAACACTACTTTAGGCCAACTAACAGACTGTTTGTTGGCAATTGACTTTGTTTTAGGAAATATGCAGTGGAGTTCGTAAATTGTAGCTAACATCTTTAGGTCAAAGACAGTCACCAGAACTACTGGTTATGTAAACTTAATTATACATGTCTATATGTCTGTGTTTTTATAATATACACTCAAAAATCTTATAGCAGTCAATGGACATCATCTGTACATGTAAGAAAAGTGCAATAATTATTTAATGAACCTTAATTGCATGTAAACAAAAAATAAAGACAGTATTAGAAAAAACAACAATAACTAAAACTACACTATAATAACAATAATGAAAGAACATTATACAAACTATAAACACAATCAGAGAATTAAAAGTCTTATTTGTTAAATAATTTGCTCAACTCCTTAAGTAACAAATTCCGACCGATCGAAAATAAGAAATGGTAACAGATAATTGGATCGATTTAAATATAATTATAATTACATAATTATAATAAAACGAAGTTCATAAACATGATTAAATAAGAAACTAAAAACATAATCAACAGCTGGTTAGATTACAAAAGAGATAAAAGATAATAAAATGTTATTATTATATATGTTTCAATTCCTATTAATGGCGATTGTTTACGGCATTTGTTATCTATTTCTCAGCAAAAGTCGATTACTATATTGAATTTCATTGCAACATTTTCTATAGAAAAGTGTTCAGATTTTGAGAAATATTTTCTAAAGAAAATTGTTCAAATTCTGAGCAACATTTACTAAAGAAAATTGTTCACATTCTGAGCAACATGTTCTATACATAAGTGCTCGCATTCCAGGCAACATTTTCTATAGAAAAGTGTTCAGATTCTGAGCAAGATTTTCTAAAGAAAATTTTTCACATTCTGAGCAAAATTTTCTATACAAAAGTGCCCGCATTCCAGGCAACATTTTCTATAGAAAAGTGTTCAGATTTTGAGAAATATTTTCTAAAGAAAATTGTTCAAATTCTGAGCAACATTTACTAAAGAAAATTGTTCACATTCTGAGCAACATTTTCTATACAAAAGTGCTTGCATTCCAGGCAACATTTTCTACAGAAAAGTATTCGCATTCTGATCAACATTTTCTATAGAAAAGTGTTCAGATTCTGAGCAAGATTTTCTAAAGAAAATTATTCACATTCTGAGCAACATGTTCTATACATAAGTGCTCGCATTCCAGGCAACATTTTCTATAGAAAAGTGTTCAGATTCTGAGCAAGATTTTCTAAAGAAAATTTTTCACATTCTGAGCAAAATTTTCTATACAAAAGTGCCCGCATTCCAGGCAACATTTTCTATAGAAAAGTGTTCAGATTCTGAGCAACATTTTCTAAAGAAAATTGTTCACATTCTCAGCTAAATTTTCTATAAAAAAGTGTTTAGATTCAGAGCAACATTTTCTATAGAAAAAAGTTTAGATTATCTGCAACATTTTCTATAAAAAAGTTTTTAGATTCTCAGCAACATTTTCTATAGAAAAAGCATACATTTCAAGTTTTCGTGTTTATTTTTCCTCTACAGCAGTACAAAAATGCATTACTTTAAATTCCAGTTCAATTTAACACTTCTGTATGAAGTAAAAATGACAGACTGCGAAATAAAACAATAACAATTATAAAGAAATTATTGCAAACTCATGGTATCCATAAGTATTTTAAACTGGGAGAGTAAGAGTTTTCCAGGTGTTTCTGTTTGTTGCAGATGGTGTGAAAAAGAATACCAAAGTGCCCTGTAAAAAAAGCACTCAATCCAGTGAAGTGAGTAAAAATATACTTTATGTTTCCCCATTAGACATTTGAGCTTTGTCATTACAATTTGTACATTTTTATTTTATTTTTTCTAACTAAATTAATATGTAGGTTTTGTAAGCAGGTAAATTTAACAATTCAAGTACTTGCTAGTTATAATTGTCAAACAAAAATAAAATAAAACAATACCAACTAGTATCTAAACAAAGTACATTGTAATAGTTACTCCAAAAATTCGAGTGCACAAAAAAAAAGACATTCAAGCAAAAAAATATATATTTAGATAATAGAGCTAAACTAAACAAAATTCACTATACAGCAGGTATTTATATTTACTATAATTAAAATAAAAACAATTGCATAGAAATACAAAGATCTAATGAATAAAATTTCATTGGATGGTTGAGTGAGTGACTGAATTACAGAGTTGGTGTCGTTGGGCTGTGTTGGATTTTCGGAACTTTTCGTTTGTTTGTCTATTGCTGATATTTGCTGCTTCAAACTTTAACTCACTCTTTCATGTTGATGATGATGGCAATGATCATGGTGTTTGTCTATTGTCAATTTGTTTTATTTTATTTGTAATGTTCGAGATTCGTTAGAGTTAGTTAGTGAAATAATTTGCTTAACATAGATAATCATTGTTATTGCTGTTGCTGCTGTTACTATTGTCTCACCTGAATAAAAATCTAAATAGTGGAAAACACTAAACAGACATACTGAAATAAAATAATTTTTCCCCATACTTCTATTTAACAAATTAAATAAATACAGTGCCATGGTTTTGTTTTACACTTTTTGTTTACACTTTCAGATTGTCTGCAACATTTTCTATGGAAAAGTGCTTAGTTTATCTGCAACATTTTTTTTTATAGAAAAGTGGATTACAGTGGATACAGAAAAGATACATTTTCTATAGAAAAGTGTTTAGATTCTCTGCAACATTTTCTATAGAAATGTGTTTATATTCTCTGCGGCATTTTCTATAGAAAAGTGCTTTAATTCTCTACAACATTTTCTATAGAAAAGTGTTTCGATTCTCTGCAACATTTTCTATTAAAAAGTTTTTACATTCTCTGCTACATTTTCTATGGAAAAGTGTTAGACTTTCTGCAACAATTTCTATAGAAAAGTTTTTACATTCTCTGCAACATTTTCTATAGAAAAGTGTTTAGATTCTCTGCAACATTTTCTATAGAAAAGTGTTTAGATTCTCTGCAACATTTTTTATAGAAAAGTGTTAAGACTTTCTGCAACAATTTCTATAGAAAAGTTTTTACATTCTCTGCGGAATTTTCTATAGAAAAGTGTTAATGTCCTTTGAAACATTTTCTATAGAAAAGTGTTTATGTTCTCTGAAACATTTTATATAGAAAAGTGTTTAGATTATCTGCAACATTTTCTATAGAAAAGTAATTAGATTCTCTGCAACATTGTCTATAGAAAATGTTGCAACATTTTCTGTTAAAAGAAGTTCACATTCTCTGCGACATTTTCTATAGAAAAGTGTTTGAATTCTCTGCAACCTTTTCTATCTGGAATCTGGAATCTTTGCAACATTTGCTATAGAAAAGTGTTTAGTTTGTCTGCAACATTTTCTATAGAAAAGTATGAGCAACATTTGCTATAGAAAAGTGTAAAGATTATTTGCAACATTGTAGTGACATTCCGGGAAACATTATCTATAGAAAACTGTTGACATTAAATATTGTGTATTTTATTTAGTTTTCTTATTTTAAAATAATATTTATTTTGTACCTTAATCGTGCCACTGTGATGTGGAGTTATAGACAAAAAAAATCAACTCAATCTCTATAGAGTCGTTGTCGATGATGTTGCTGCTGCTGTTGTTGATGATGATGATGTACAAAAATAAAAAATATATAGAAAAAACAAGAAGAATAATTTCATTCGATTATTTAACTCAAAAGGGAGCACACACTCACAGCAACAACTAAATCATTATTCAGAATCTTTTTTTTTCTATTTTCATTATTATTGTTATTTCACCAAAGTTATTCACTATTTAAACGGTTGAGTGTGAACATACGAAATGATTTTTAGTTCGCACGCAAAATCTAAGAGCAAAAGATACTGAAAAAATATAAATAAATTAAATAAAATAAAAACAACCGCTACCACTTCTAACAAAGTAATAATTTCGAACAAAAATAAAAAAGAAAGTCTCATCTTTCAAGTTAAAAGAAAGGCGAATTTTAAACATAATTTAAAAACACGCATAAAAATTCAAAAAAAAAATAATAAAATAATAAGTTCATTATAAAATTTAGTTCTAACAAAAACAGAGAGAAATAAAATATAGAACACATGAATTGAAGCGGAAGTTGTGAATTTATTAATTGCAACCAAACTAAATTCCTTAATTAAAAATTTCGTTACTATTTGTCGCAAACAAAACAAATTGTAGAGCGTTTTTTTTTCAAAATATTTTGTGTAAACAAACACTTGTACTGCAAATCCAATTTAAAGATCGTTGGCCTCAATTTATGTGCTGTTTTAATTAAAGAATTAACAAAGCAAAAATTTATTATAATTGATGTGCGTGTGTTTTTGATTTTCTTGATATTTAAAACAAAATAAAAAAAATATGTATAAAGTGAAAAATTTTAACATCAACAAATGATTTATGTTTTATTTTAAAAAGCAAAACTGTGAAATTTATTAATTTTAATTACTATTTTTACATCTTTAGAACTTTTGTAAAGTTATTTATGGTGTTTAAATATTTGGCAAAATTCGTTCACACCAGTAACATAGTTTTGGGGTTAAAATTGTGGACAAATCGAACAAGGATTTATGTAAAAGAAATTATAGAAACAAAATTCCTAAATAAATATCATATAATAAAGAAAAGTTTTAAAATAGTGAAATTTTTTTGTGCATAAAACTTAATTATCGAATTTCACATGATGTTAGGCTAATCCTTATTAAATTTCTTATTGTTAAAAATACTATATGTATTTTAAACCGATCGTATTAGAATATAATTCTTGCTCTTCCTTAAGCTATGGTCACACATGGCAAATATTTACTCAAAAAAGCGTAACCACTTGTTTTAGCACAAATTTGTTTGACGTTGTTTACTCTTACAAGAGTTTTGCAAGATCAAACAGCATCAAATAAAATAAAACTAAATATTTGTTGTGCCCTGTCCTAAATACACGAAGTTTATTTTTAAATAAATACACCTGTTCAAATATATTTTATTTAGTAACTACGTCTTTTTCGGCAAATATTTGCCAAGTGTGATCGTAATTTCACTCCTCTGCCTTTTGTCCTTTATTCTGGAACATGTATGCAAAATTATATTATACGTGGAAGATCAACAAGTACAAATTTAAAACAAAGTATATTGCATTAATCATTAGTAACTTAAGCTAAATATAACTTATCAACAAAAACTAGAAAAATAAGGAACACAAAAAAAAAATAATTTTATTACATACCACGAAAAAGTGACACATTTTTCGTGTCAAAATAAAATAAACAGTTCCCATGTTCTGTAACTCCCGCGTCAAGAAACTTTTCGATTAAAATGTGTGAAATAAAACAAAAATGCCTGTAACAGTCTGGAACTGTCACACAAGAAAATTACTATGAATCAAATAATAAAGATTGCGCAAATAATGTAAACAAAATCTCCTCTCTTTGCGCATGACGTCACAGGTTATTTTTCCGTATAATCAACATGTAAAAAATAACTTTTGTTAACAATATTTTAAAAGAAAATATTTTTTCTTAAATTTTTTGATTCAAAATAAAACATTTAATTGTTTACTATTTTATACATATTAAAATGTATCAAAAAAGAGAACTAATATACATACAACGATTGGATTTAAAATTTTTCAATTATAGTAAAGAATCCAGAATCCTACTATACGCAAAATGAAGACAAGAGATAGTGGGATTCCATGCGATGTAATAGTTTAGCCACATTTAGCCAAATCCCTCATAGTAGTCATAAACCTTTAAAGTATTAATTAAACAAAAATTACAACTATGACAAATACATATACAATACATATGTATGCAGTGATATCATCACAACGGAGAAAAAATGGTGTAAAGAGGCTTTATTTTGCAGTCACAAGGACTTCCAGCCGCATTGCTAAATTGTTTCAATTTTACATGGTGTTTCATTGGCAATCAAAGCCTTGCCTACTCACTACTGCACACAGAGAAAAATATAGCTGTACATGTTTACCACAAAAATGTCAAAATTTTTACATTGTTAATTTTTTTTTGGTCACTGTAATTATTTATATGATTGCGGTAACAATAATAGCGTTAAGTTACGATTCAGATGATTACTACAATTATATATACGATTTTAGTAGCTATGTATATATTTGTGGCAATCATGTTTATGATGTGTCTATTTATCATAATTTGTTGCTATATTATTATGATAGAGAACAACATAATATGGTATAATCTTTAATCATAAAACTGATTACCGTAAATATTAAATAATTGCTATAATCATATATGTATATGATCGCTATAATTATATGAATGGTAACTTAACCATATTATGATTGCTGAAATCATATTTAAAAAATATTGAAATAGTTGGGGTAAACATGCTTTCTCTGCGTGTGGTTAGATGCCTGATACAAGTCCTACTTGAGAAGAGCAATTGGAAGGTTTAACAAGTAATGCATCATACAAGGCGTAATTAAAGGTCTGTAAAGTAAATGAAAGGATTTTAAATAAAAAAGGGTTTTAAATTAATTAAAAAAATCAGGTGTATATAAAGTACTTTTACGCGTACTTTACAGCACAAACTTTCATAAAAGACAAAATTTATAAACGCTTTCTTTATTCATTTTTATTACACGTATGCTGCCAGAAGTAAAATTTTACATTAATTTTTAAGATTTTTTAACCGAATAAAGATTTTAAGATTTCTTCCCCAAAAAAAAGATTTTTTGTTTTGTCTAGACGAAGGTTAGGTTCAATTAAAAAAAATCTTCTTTTTTCTCATTTGAAAAATTTTAAACTAATCGATCTCAAAAAATGTACAATTTAGTATAAGAAAATGAATTTTTGTTGTTATTTTTTTGGTTAGTGTTAAATAAAATATGAATTGTTTTTATTATTTATAATAAAAAAACTACTTATTTCCAAAAATAAGATTTTTTCCTCAAAAATAAGACTTTTTTTTTGGCGAAATTAAGATTTTTTGCTGAAAATTTCTGGCAGCCCTGCACGTACTTATGTATAACAAAGTGAGCAAAATAATGTTAGTTGTCTTAGTGAATAGTATACAGGAATAATTGCAAAACCATTCGTGTTTGCTATTGATATCATGATTTGTTGACATTCTTCTGAAATGCAATTTTGAATGTATATGAAACGTCTTCTAGAACGCTTCCAAATGGAAGCACTTGCAATTCTTTACCGCTGAGATTATGCTTATTTTCTTTATTCTTTGTCCCTATTTATACCCTACACCAATATAGTGGGGAGGGTATATTGGTTTTGTGCTGATGTTTGTAACGCCCAGAAATATTGTTCCAACACCCACCTTAAACTATACGATTTAACGATGTCCGTCCGTCCGTCTGGCTGACTGGCTGGCTGTCCAGTTAGCAATTTTGAAGATATTTCGATCAAATTTGGTACGTGATATTTTTTCGGCCCAAGGACGGATGGGATTGAAATTGGTGGAAATCGGTCCTCCCGAAATTGGGGTTTACCGATCATAAATGTTTGAATTATGCAAGTATCCAAACAAATTTCACCACAAATGAGTAGTAAATTTAGCTAAATCACATCTAAAAATTTTGTGAAGATCGGTCTATAATTAGTCGTAGCTCCCACATAAGACCCACTCCGTAATTTTATATCGAGATAAAGTTCAGCATACATAATATTTATATTCATAGACATCATGACACTAACTTTTTGGATGATCAGTCCACAATAGTTTATATCTCCCATATAACGCCCATTTCTGAATAACTGTTTTATACATATACTGGGTGTAGGGTATTATATAGTCGGGCTTGACCGACTATACTTTCTTACTTGTTTTAAAAATGGTTTTATTATTATAATTATGTACATATGTATGTAGCTACATATTTAATATGTGTGTCCAATAATCATTTAAATTCGAAGTTTTTCATATTAAGTTCTGGCTTTAAAATATCATTCCATTTCGTTACGTCAAAACATATTTATCTTCACACTAAAATATTTTGTTACGTAAGCACTTACGTTGAAACATATTTATTTCAGCATACATATGTACATACATATTTATCTTCACACATATTTCAGCAGAACAAAAAGTCAAAAATGTGTAAAAATATTATGTACATATCGCTCATTTGCTGCAATAACGTCATAACTCAAAATCCGTGTTTTTTTGAACTGAGTAATACAAAATATGCGCCGTTACATATAGTTTCTTTCATATAGTTTTATCAGTTTTCAAAAAAGTCAATTACTTTTTTGTGTGAGAGTGTTTTTTGTTGTAAACATCCAAATAAAAATGCATGTTTTCTCGTACATATGTATGTATGTATATTTGACAAGATTCGAAAGATATCAACATCTACTATTTAAATCAGGTTTTATTTCTGAAATCGCATGATTTGTTAAAAATTTATTTAAGAAATAGTAAAATCTCATAAAACATTCAAAGCCGTTTTTCTCGAAACGACTTTTTTGAATTACTACGTTGTTGCAGCAAATGAGCGATATGTTAGATGTTATCATTTGATATCAAACATACATATGTAACTCTAAAAGGTTTGTTACATCTAAACAGAAGTTTGAATATCTTACATTCAATTTGCATTTAAATGTATTTTTCAAACCACAAATTATATTTTTATTTATAAAATGACGTTTAAACGTTTATTAACAAATATTATTCTCAAGCATGTCTGACTTATTCGAGTTTACAGAAAGTCAAGCGTTTAAAATGAGCTAAAACATTATATTCAAAACAAATTTAAATTTGAATACAATTTGAGGCTGTGTTTATAAGAAAGCGTTTGCCATATTACATTTATTTAACTTGAAAATAAATGTTGTTTTCAAATCTTAAGCAAACCTTAATATAAGTTTAAATACATGAAAAATATTTTAAAAATTTTGATTTCTTAAGCTACGGTCACACTTGGCAAATATTTGCCACTAAATAAAATATATTTGAACTCGTTTATTTATTTAAAAAAAAACTACGTTTATTTAGAATAAGACACAGCAAATATTTAGTTTTATTTATTTTTTTTTTTGATGCTGTTTGATTTTGCAAATCTCTTGTAAGAGTAAACAACGTCAAACAAATTTGTGCTAAAACAAGTGGTTACGCTTTATTGAGTAATTATTTGCCAACTGTGATCGTACCTTTATACTTTCTAGTTATTTAAGCACATTCTTGTTTTACGGCTGCTTGCTAACTGTCAATGAGTTAAAACTCATTACTTGGAACTAGTTTTAGCGCTATTATTATTATTATTAGAAATAGAATAGATCTCTACCACCATGATAAAGTCGGGTTATTTGTTTCCTTTGATACAGTAGACGCTCGGAAATTAAAATCATATGTAATTCGAAAAATTTTCTGAAATTAGAATCTTTAATTTCAATACATTCAAAAGAAAAAAATCTAACAGTTTAATTTTAGTTAATAATCTTTTCAACAAATTAAGTCATACAATCTCTAGTTGAACTTACAAAAAATATTAAAAAAAAACTATGACATCAGTTTATCAGGTTATAAAGAATTCAACAAAATAATTAATGAAAACTCTATTTGAATAATTCAATAGCACATAAAAAATATACACATTTCAAGCAGATTCTCAACACGTAACATCATAAAAATTTGCTGTTGGTTTGGCGGAATATCTGTAGTTAGTTATCGCAATTGTTTTAAAAACGAAATTTACGGATTGCTGAACAATTATTTTGTGAGTTTGAGATTTAAAAGGGTTTAGACTAAAGTTTTTTTGTTTGGTGTTTTTGGCCACAAAATATTTCAATTAAAATTTTTACACAAATAGCAGCAATTGTCGTTTTAAAGCTAAATATACAAATTTTTATTATGATATAATTTATATAATTATAAATCATATTTAACCTCAGCCATAACCCCGTGCTAAAAGATCAAATACAGAAGCTTTTTAAAGCATGACTTGTCAAATGAATCATTTGAAGAGTTTTTTTTTTAGGGCTTAAATGTGTGTTTCTTAAAAATATGTATGTTGGTTTGTGTAAACGTTTTGTTTAGTATCTTAATCTTTATGTTTAGCTACCCAGCATACCATTCTAGGAGCGCTCCGAAAAAGGAGTCAGAAAAGAGTCCAACAAAAGAGCATTTTCGGAGCGCTCCGAAAAAATGAGTCAGAAAAGAGTCCAACTAAAGAGCATTTTCGGAGCGTAATTGTTACTGTCCTGAGTCGGCACGCAGTATGACTCAGAAATTCCACTTAATTATGTGCGTACTAAAGCGTTGTTGTCCTGTTATTTGGGCTTTGAACAAAAAAAAAAAAAAACATAGCTGTAACACACAAGAATGATAAAAACAAGATTACACAGCGCCCAAAAAAAACCTCATAAAAGACTCTTTTCTGACATTATCTAAGAGAGATCTTTAAGAGCCCAAAAAAACCTTCATAAAAGACTCTTTTCTGACATTATCTAAGAGCTCTTTCTGACGGACCATTTTCGAACGTAATGACCCTCTCTTCTGAAGGTTTTCGGAGCAATTATGATTGTTTTTTGGGCTCATAAAGAGTGTTAACGCTCCGAAAAAGGTGTCAGAAAAGACTCTTTTCGGACTCATATGGTTTGCTGGGTAGTTACAGTCATGGAGATTATGTGGCTGTAGTTGTTTGATGTGGGGGTTATTGTTTTTGCAATTTATGTGCTTGGCTCAATAGGTTTTTTACTGTTTGTTTTAATTTGTATTTTGTAGGTTCTTTCTGGGTTTTTAAAAATTAAACTCTAAATTTTTGTAATTGTTAGACTCTAAAGCTGAATATTTTAGCAGAGCCGAGCTAAGAGGGGTTTCCAACACTAAAGTATAATTCAAATGTTTGTTTGTAGAAAATTTAAGTTTATTTAGAATTTCATGCAAAAATCACTGAAGCATTTCTTTAGTTTTGCTTGCTTTAGTTTTCTAAGAGTCATTATTTGATTTGTTTGTTTTAAAGTTCTTTCTCTTGAAATCTTTCTGTCTTCTTTTAAAGTATTTTTTTTTTTTTGGTTCTTAAACACTAACTCCAGCACCATTGTGTGGGGATTTGTTTTAAGTAGTGAAATTTTTTTGTAATTATTTATTTTCTATGTCTATTTGTTTTAAATCTACTTTTGTTGAGCAACTTTAAGGTGAAAAGTTGTTAGAAGTTGTGTTATAAGTTTAGTGTAAATTGACGGAAGTGTGTAAACGGATTTGCCAAAAAAAAAAAACAATCTCATTCATATTAAAAGAAATTATTCTAACCAAAAAAAAATAACAATTTGTTAATTTTTAAATACAAAAAATTATATCACTTTTAACTTGCATTTCATGGACTACGGTTGTGGTTTTTATCTCTCCCCCCAAAAAAATAAATACGAATTAAAAGTGTAAAAAGAAAATTTTAATACAAAATTAATAAATCTAGTACAAAAAAGTAATTTAATAGTTTAAACAACAACTACTTCTAAAAGCAAATATAAAAATTACAAATAATAAAAAATGATACGCTGGAAATTATTAAATATTAACCATGTATTATGGACTTTAATAAGTTTTTGCTGTTTTATACAAAGGATCTGCTGCTTAACTGTGGATAATCAATTGGTATCAGCTAGAAATGGTAAGTTTTTTAAACTATTATCAAATTTATTTAATAATTAATTATTCTTCAACAAATTTAGTGCTGTAGAAACTTCTAAAGTTGTAAGAATTTAAGTCATTTTGGAAAAATCCTGTAAAAGGTCCTTCGAAACTTAAAATAATAATAGCTAGAAATTGTATTTAAAAGACAATTTACAAATAATTGCTTAACTTCAGTAATCATTCTGATTTTATATAAAGGTTGTTTGAACTTTTAAATGGAATAAAATAAAGATGACTTTTTTTTAAATTCACATGAAATTTACTTTATTCGATAGATAAACTTCTGGCATTATAATTTCAATATGACCGTCAGGCTGACTCGAACGTAGTCTAATCAGGAGGTCCATTTTTTTGGCGAAGAATTAAACCCTCAAATTGCCAGATCAATATCCCACATTCGATTTAAGAAGTACCAAGTCGACCTATACCTTCATATAAAAAGCTGGAACGCTTTAATCTTGTATTAAAAAATCTATATCATGTTACTAAAGCCGGCCACTCACGTACAGTTGTAACTGTCAGTTTCAACTGTTCAGTTAGAACTACAGGCTTAACTGTGAACTGAGATGTACACACACGTGCAGTTTAATACTTCAGTTTTTAACATGGATTCGAACGAGCAGGACGGTTTGGCCGCTCTCGGTGTACTTTTTGTAATTTAAAACAAGTAAGAAAGTATAGTCGGTCAAGCCCGACCATATAAGTATAAAACAGTTTTTCAGAAATGACTGACTGATCATCCAAAAATTTAGTGCCATGACTTCTGTGGATACAAATATTATGTATCCTATACTTTATCTCCATATAAATACTTTTAAAAAAATTTATGGAGGTAAAAGTGAATTACGGAGAGGGTCCTATATGGTAGTTTTGACTAATTATTTATGTATATATGAAACTTATTTTTGTTGGAGTGGCCAATTTTTGTAGAAATTGATGAAGAATCCGGTGGTACTTTTAGGCCCTCAAAAAAAATCAATATTTTTGGATTTTTTTCAGGTTTTCTACGATTTCTATCTTGAGCGTCACACACCAGATATGTATGAAAAATCACTAAAAAGGCAAAAATATTTGAAATTGAAGCTTACTACGATGTTCTTTTGTTTCTCAAGATTGGCTTTTGCGAAAATCACCCTTTCGATTATAAACACAAAATCGCGATTCACCTTGACTTTTTATTTTTTTTTAAGTGACTAGTTATTTTACGATTTTAAGATAAAATTTATGTAAATTTCTGTTAAAAAAAAACACATGAGCTTATAGGTTACTTGCAAAGTAATAGGCTTGTAACAATGTATTTAAAAAACTGCAATTATAAGCGTTTTAAGGAAAAAAAACTAAGTGTGATGCTCAAGATATTTTGTGACGATCAAGAGATTTTGTTGCACGTAAACAAGAAATAATGCCAAATCTAAAGTTTAACGAAAAAAAGTTTATTCTTTTACAAAAAGTAAATAAAAAAAACAAAAATTCTTCAAAAAACAAAAATTTTCATACAAAACTAAACATGTACATATTCTTTGCTGTCTTTAACAAAAATTGAAAAAAGGAAGTAATTCTTAAAGAAACTTATACACATATATAAATGTTTCAATCAAAACAATAACTTAACTTAATTTAATTTATAAATTTTCATTCGAATTCTTATTCTGAATCTGTATAAACTTCATGAAATGACAAGCGGCTTTGTTTTTTTTCATTCTCATTAATTTTTACCACTTTCGAATTAAGTTTGTGGCAAAAACAGTATCAGTCAGTAACAATAAAAATTTAACTCAAATATACCACGATTATACCTTTCTTTCTTCTTAATTTTATATTCGTCATTACGTGTTTTATCGAGTGATCTTTCAACCGCCGTTAATTTTGTTGTTTTACTCTTGAAAATTAAAAAATAAAATCAAAATTAAGCATTTTATGCTATGAAGCAATATATTTCAAAAGTGATGCTCATGAAATGTTAGCCTATTTTGGTGTTTTTTCGTAGGCAATTTATTTCTCAAATTATAAAAAAATGAGTTGAGACTATGTAAACAATAATTGTCAACTTCAATTTTGACGCTCATGAAATTTTATCGCGCCCTTACCATGGTGTTCACAAAAACTACGCAAATGCACACTCACTTTTGTAATAATTAAAGTTTGTTCTTTCCTTGCGTTATTTACTTTATTTAAATGCTTAAAGAAACTGATATTTTCCTAGCCTTTGCTTCCTCAAGTAATTTCTTTCTAAAAGAGGCGTATTTTTTTATAAGCGGGACAGCCCCTGTAATTGGATGTATGCCCATTCTCTTTACAGTTCACACTGAATGGTAAAACATTACTTTCTGGGACAATAGTACATTCGCCAGGTGCATGCTTTTCATGACATTTCACACAGGAAAATGGACGACTACAATTTCTTGAATAATTCTTTGACACCTCAATCTTTGACACCTCCAACATTGAGGTATTTTTCTATTTGCTTTTGGACGTTCCCATGAAACTACCTGATTAAGGATATACTTTATTCCGAGCAACTCGTTACCCTTGCGATTCGGTTTAAGGATTACCAAAAATAAACCTGTATCGATTCCCTGTTTCCTAGAGTATTTTTTTGATATAGAATCAACGGTATCAGGGATAATTCTATCAATCTCAGACTTAATATCGTTAATATCAGTTTTATGATACAGGCCTATACACACTAAGCTCTGGCGTTTATATTCTCTAGGAGTATATGTATATGAAGGAAGGAAGAAAGGGAACTTTCTTTTAATAATTACATCATTTCCGTACATTCAATTGAATACAAGCGAGAAATTTAGGTTCCAAATACTTAGAGATTTTTTAATTCTCTGAAAAAGAATGTTTGTAGTTTTTTTTTCAAATCCAGCGGCAGTCGAAGTTAAGACAAACTTTTGAAAATTTTCAATTCAAATGAGAACTGATTTCAGTAAAAATTATAATTTTATCAAAGGAAGAAAAAAAATCTTTACACTTTCACAAACCTTATTCTCGAATGTATGTGTATCTAATGTCAATTATAACTAATGTTTTTTGCTGTTTAGATTTCAATTATATTTGAGAATCATGTCTTATATTAAATGTTAAAATCATCTTAGTTAAATCATTTATATTTGTGCCTATTCTGAACTTCTGTACAAACTATATTCTCAAATGTGGATTACAACTAATTCCTTTTCTGTTCAAATCGTTGACTTTTCCGAATGATAACTCGGATCCCATTTTCAATACTAAAAGTTTGGTAAAAATTTCATTGTTTTCTGTCTTTTTTTGAAGCTCTTCAACATACGGACAGGTGGAGAGACGGACATGGCTAGATCGTCTTAGAATCTTATAAGGACCCAATGGTTCTACGACCATTATTTCGATGTATTACAAACGGAATGATACACTTAATATACCCTCCATCTTTTTGGTGTTGGGTATAAAAATATGTCGGCATTGATATCATATCAAAAGGGCAACAATTTGGAGATTGTGTATCAAAAACAAATGTTTTACCTAAGAACACTTTAACACTAACGATTTAATAATTTAATTAAAAGACCGCAATACAATACACTTGCCTAGGTATGACCTTCATGATGCCACACCACAAAACATTCCACTCATATGACAATGACTTAATTAACTTAGCTTAACAAAATTTATTAAAAACAACTAATTGTTGGGGTAAAAAGTAAAAATTAGTTAAAATTCAAATAAATAATTCTATGACACGACCTTTGCCAAAGATCATTCATACAAAAATTCCCATTGTTTTCAATTTATTTAGTTTTTATATTATTTTGATACTGTACAGAAAAGGGGAATTTAAATAATTTATGGATTTTAAATTATGACAAATTCATAACAATTGTTATTAATTAAAACAGCATAATTAAATAAAAGTACTAATACTAGTTTATGCTATTATTATGTAAATTGAAATATTTTAATTTTTCCATTTAAATTGTTTCATCATTGTATTAAAGGACATTTGCTATTTTGCTATTTGAAAATTTTGTCATAAATTTAGGAAAATAGTCATATGTGATTTTAATTGTTAATAACAATATTAGCAAGCAACAAAAATATAATTATATTTTTGAATTTTAAATGAGTTTTAAAAATGTTACACAGTGGTTTAGTAACATGTTATTTTGGAAACAATTTGGTAGCTCGTTAACGATTGCAGATATCTTATTAAATTTTTAAACAATTAGAGCTAACGTGCTCTTGCGGTGATTTGTATTTCAAAGAGGGCTCAGCCCTAGAAAATTAAAAAAAAATCACCAAGGTTTGAATGTCAAGAACGTTGAAAATTTCAAAAGCAGGCAAGGTTTGTAACTCTCCTGAAGTTTTGGTATAAGCATTATTTACAAACATTCGGTATTATTGAAAACTTTGGAACCTCGTGACTGACTAATCGTTTATAGAAAAAACTATTTCCAAACAATTTTCATAACAATTTTTATTTAAAAAATATTTTATTTCATGAAGTAAAATTCGAATTAGTGTAGAATTCGAATGAATTAAGTTATTGTAACCAAATTTGGAACTTGTATAGATTAGAATGGGTTCATAAGTTTAGCCATTTTGTTTAATTAAGTAACAAAATTCCTAAAACGGGTAAAGATGTTTTAAAAATTTATTTTTTTTATGATTTTTTCTTTTTTTTTTTTTGATAAATGATAAAAAGCCATTTTGTCGTTATTGACCTGTGATAACTTTTTAAATGTTGAAGTATTTAAGAAACATATACAACCATCCAAATATTATAAGTTTTTTATAAATTGGATTTGCCCCTGCCTTTTTTTTTAGCCAAGTTTGGTTAGGGCTGAAGGAACCTATAATCCCTTAAATGAGACAATTTTAACTTGAAATGCATTTGTTTTAAGTTTTTTTACAAACATATACAAAATGCATATGAGCCCGAAGAAATTTTTGTTCTATAAGAGAAATAATTAAAGACCTTTTTTGGGAGGGGGGGAAAAACTGAAAAATTATAATGAATTTTACGCATATAACGATTTTATACGGACCTGATAACTGTATGCAACTTTAATTTGTTGTGTTTCAGAAATAAAATGTAGATTTTAATTAATTAAAAAATAAACAAGTAAGAGTTTATATTCGACTGTGCCGAATCTTATATACACAACACCAAATCACCTATTATGGAGATTTTTAAAAGATTTATGCTCATTTAAATGATTTCCGGAAGTAGACTTTATATGGGGACTACTGTCAAATATGGACCGATCATCATGAAATTTAATACGACGATTTAAATGTATATTTTACAAAAGATTTATGTTCATTTAAGTGATTTTTGGAAGTAGTCTTTGTATGGTGATATGTCAAAATTATGGTCCGATGCGATTTTGTTTAGATACGGCTTTTCTATAGACATTTATGTACCATAAATACATATTCCGTTAAGACATTTGTATGGGGGCTATAAGAAATCGTAGACCGATTCCCACCATTTTCAGGTAGACTGAAACTTTGTTCTGTAACTCGGTTCCTAAACATTTTGGATCAAACATTTCGGTGGATCAAAGAATGTTTGGTAAGAATTTTATTGTTCTATGTATTTTTTTCTATCTCAATCGTGATTTTAACAGACGGACATGGCTAGATCGTATTAGAATCTTATAAGGACCCATAATATATAGACTTTTTGGCTCTACGACCATTATTTCGATGTGTTACAAACGGAATGACAAACGTAATATACCCCCCGTCTTTTTGGTAGTGGGTATAAAAACGTCACATCAAAGAGTCGTTAAAAATTAAAAAAAAATTAACTTAAATATCTCTGTAACTAAACGAGATAACGCATATATGTAAGCCTATTTGGGGCTATATCAAGTACTATATAAATACAAAATTTCTTAATATTCAGATAATAATTAAATTTTTGAAAGTTTTTTTTTAAATTTTATAAATCTGAAAAATGGCCAATCTTTGGAGGGTCTCCCACTAGCCCCCATTCCAACTACAAACCCATACATTATATATTAATCAACTCAAAAGCTTCACAGCTTTTATAATGTAAGGACTTAAAAATTATTCGGAATTTCTTTATAATTTAAGTCAGGCTTGAGTTCATTAAATTTAATTTTCATTAAAATATTTTTACTGAAGTTAGGAATTACAACTTGAAAAATTTTATTATTAAAAATTTTGATAACTGGGATTCGAACCTGGGTCGTTGAATTTACATATGTTTCGAGAAATCCCACTTTCTCTCATCAGAATTATTTGCGTTCTAACCACATACACCACTGCGGTGCCGGCCAGTCAACAGACAAATGTTATAACAGACAAATTAATAACAGTCTGCGTATTCCTTGATACCAAACAATTGATATTAGAAGACGAATGGGACAGGGATTGTTAATGCCAATTATTTTGTATGGATTAGAGGTTTATAGTGAAATATAAACAGTAAATTGTTTGAAGATAGAAAAATGTTTCAATAGGGTTAAAAGATGCTTTTATAGTTTGTGGTTTCGAGACTACGTATCAACAAATGCTTATGATTTTTTGGACTGTGACTTTAAGGATTTTGTCAATCTTAAGTTGTTAACTTATATTTTATAAAATAATGAATCATCTTCACCATATTTCCTGGTGTCAATGTTTGCTTTTGCACTGTTTCATATGCCCAAATTTTCTTACAATATTTATGCAAAGATCATTTGTTGTAAGGGTAACTAAATACAATGATTCTGGGCTTTTCTTCCATAAAATTGCTGAACAAATTGGAAGGCATAGGAAAACAGTTGCAAGTTTTATTAAAAATAGGAACAATATGGAAAAAACTTTAAGGGTGGTAATAATCGTGTGCTTTCCCAAGCAGACAAGCAAGCTGTACTGAAGCAAAAATCAAATTCTCATGACTCGTCTTTCAAAATCAAGGAAAAAAGTGTTGTTAAAGCACGCTTGTCAACGGTTCAAATAGTGATTAGAAAAGCTACACATCTACAGAGACAAAAATTAAAAAAAAAACGCCATTGAATGTGTTAAAAAAGGAAATGCGCCTTCATTTTGCTCAAACGCACATGACTACGTCTACTCAATGGCATTACGTTGTTTTTTCAGATGAAAAGAAATTTAACTTAGAGAGGCCTGATGGATACAATTACTATTTTCATGAGCTACGAAAACAGCAGCATTATCTGGACCGCCTGCATAGCAGAGAGGGGAGTGTGATGGTGTGGGGAGCAGTATCCTACTATGACACCCGGGAACTGCAGTTTTTAACACCGCGTATGAACGCGGAAAACTACAAAAGTTTTTTGAAAACAGCTTTTCCCCACCTTCAAAACTTATTTGGAAATATAAATTGATATTTTTAGCACGATAATACCACAATCCATTCTGCCCGATCCGTGAAATTGTGGATTCAGAGGCAAAAAGTTGATGTCCTTGAATGGCCACCATACTCGCCCGATATAAATATAATTGAGAACATTTGGGTATGGTTGGCAAAGAAAGTATACCAGTCTGGTAAACAATACAGCACAAAAACCGTATTAATCGAAGGCATCAAACAGGCTTGGTGCACCTTTTCCTTAAATTATATAAAAAAACTTAATATTTTTGAAATTGTCTGAAATACATATAATACGTAGGTATTAAAAACCTATATAGTTGTTCAGAATACTAATTAAATTAAAATTATTACAGTTGGCGCTATCCTGTTGACCAATTTTACCTTACGTTTATTTATTTAGTTTTTCTAAAAATATATTAATAATTACATGGAGCGTTACAGCAGTAATTGTTGTTTTATTTTCAAGAGTATATATCAGAGTCTTAAAGATAAAAACTGTGAGGCATACATGCTATTTACCATTACCGGTCAGTGTAAGAGGAAGGGGGGGCTAACCTGATGACGCGCAGTGTAGATTGTGGAATTTAATATTTTACATATTCTATGAGACAGTTTAAAAAACAATTATTTTATTAGTGAGACTTTAAGTTGTTTTATTTCGAATTTTTAAAAAGGTTTACGTTATTTTGGTCACCACTTTTCTATGCTATACAATGCATATTCGTGATAGAAATAAGTTTAATTGAAATGTGTATAGTGTAAGTTAAGTAAGATTAATAACATATGAACTATCAAACTTTGTACTTAAATCAATTGGTGTTTATTGGCTTACGATTTTTCATAAATAAATAATATAAAATTCACAAATATATCTCCAATCGTTTATGAGCTATCGTATTAATTCCGCCATAAAATGTAACTAAACCACTGTGCATCAGTTTGTACTTAAGTTGGAGTGTGTGTGTTTTTTTTTTTTTTTTGTTTTAAATACACATTTTTTTTCTAACCGTCATGCACCAGAAACTGTTTTATGTTTTTGTTTGATTTGTGGCAGAATTTTTGATGTTACTGGTATTGTGTTTTTCAGCAGGAATGGCAAATTGAGATTTTTCTGTTTTTTTTTTTTACAAAAATCTGTAAAACATTTACTGTGATAATATAATAATAATAATTTTAGTTTAGTTTTACACCAAACAAACACCACTTCTATCATTCAAGTACTAAAGTTTTTTGGCAAAACTAGCAAAAAATTCTAACTTCCAAACTATCTATCCCTGATTAAACTCATGAAAATTGTTAGTGTTTCTTTTCTACATATGTATGAATGTGTGTGAGTAAATATTGTTGTTGTTGTGTTAATGTCATGACTTCTTAACTTGGTTTTATTTCTGTTTACATGTTGTTACCTTTTTTTATAGCCATTTACAGATACTCATACACATAATGTACCCTAAAAAGTTAATTATATATAAATTTAAATTAGTTAGTTTTAAGGTAAAAAAATGTATATTAAGATTTCACATACATATGTACATATTTAACCAAACAGTTAGCAAATAATTGTTTTAAATGTGGTGTTACTTACTTTGATTAACAAGGTCTAAATTTGAATTAAACCACATGAGTGCTCACTGCCTAACATAATTGTAAGTTTCTTTGTAAATTTACAATAAAACTTAAATGAAGGTTATTTAAAAATTTATTTACAAAGTAGTTTGTTGAATTCTCAGTTTTAATGCAATTGTCCAAATATTTCCCCCACTAAAACAAAGCTCTTTTATCAGACTAGATACTGGAAAATTCATAAAAGAAAACAACCTCAACAAATTTTTATCGTATTTACTACAACATATTGCAGCAGGCATATGTGTTGTGTTTTGCTATGCGAACTCAATCACATTGTCATCTCTTAGTTCTCTTATTAGCCTACAATGTTTTATTTGTATAGAACTGTATTACAGTTTTCTAAATGAATTTCTATATTTACCTGCATAAATTTGTAGAATATTTTTTGCTGCCATTGACATTAAATTCTCATACGTGTCTCACGCGTGTCATTTAGCTAGGCAATGTTGAACTATGAAAAGCATATATTTTAACAGTTGGATGTGTATTCGAAAATCATAGAGATCTAAATGGTGACATTGATGTTCTATCACCAGCTCTTACAAATTCAGCTCTTCCCTCTAACTACTCCGAAATTTAAATTTCCCGTTCAAATCACTTCAAAAACCTACAAATATTTCTAATTTCACAAGATTATCCATTCGAATAATGTTGGTTCAAATAGCCGAACAAATTCATGCGAATAATTTGAAAACTAACATTTTCGAATAAGGAATAATTTTATGTGGAGTAATAAAATTAAAGGAATTAATAATTCTTTCAATTTATATTCTTTTATTTAAATTTTCCATAATTCTATACTTTATGATGACATTTTAAATTTAGAAGAAAATCATTCTTTAACATAAAATATAATCACATGATGCGGGCTGTCATCAGCTCAATTTCGTAAAATTATACAATCGGAAATTTTGTTTCCAATAAATTCAATGTTTAGGTGGCTCTGTGATTTTCGTGAATTACATATCGCACCCTAAATACAAAAGGGTCACAACTCAAAATTTTCCAAAACTGACTTTTTTCCAAAAATGAATTCAGAGTACACATCTCTAACTACTGCAAAAATTTCTTTCACATCACTATCTTCTTTAACTGCTTGTGCACGATAAAGGTTTTTGTCTCTCCTAAAAATTTTAGTATTTTGAGTTGTGACCCTTTTGTATTTAGGGTGCGATATCATCAGTAATACGCCAAAATTTAATTGTTAACAACTCCTGATAACGTAATTCACATTTCCAGTCACATTTCCACATATCTGTTGGATTTTCAGAAGCCCGAATGAAACAATATCGCTTGTAACAACAAGCAAAATGTGAACAAGTAAAATATCTAAAATTTTATTTTATTCCAAATATACAGTGGGAAGCAAAACTGTCCGGTACATATATTATTATATATATGTATATGTATTTTTTTATTTAATTGAACCTTATTCTAAATTATAAAGCACAAAAACTCACATAAATTGCTTCAAAAAAATAATAGAATTTGACCCGTTGGTTTTTTTTTTTTGTTTGTTGCGATCTTCTTATCAAGTTTTTATTGCTCTATTTTTGCATTATTGATTGACCTGTCAAGTGATTAACTTGATTTTTAAATGAAAAATCCTTAAAAATGAGAAAAACGCCAACTGATATTGAAAACATTGTGATAAATTTGTTGCAAAATAATTATTCATGCCGTAAAATTGCTGAAAATTAAATTTAAGTAAATCCACGGTAAATTATATAAAAAACGGCGTAATGTTGCTTGCAATAATAACTAAGGGTGTTGATAAAGAAGGCTTTCTGATGGTGCTGCCCGGCAGATTGAACGTTTGCTACATAATAAGGATATCAAGACTGCAAAAAATGCTACAAAAAGTATTGGTAAGGATGTGAGTTCCGGGACGGTTAGACGTGCATTAAATAGAATTGGTTTAGTAGCCAGTGTGAAATGAAAAAGTCAGGACTTTCCGATAGAAATATGAAAAAACGCCTTCATTTCTGTAAAACAACACAGTAGATGACTGGAAACGGATAATTTGGAGCGACGAAACCAACGTCAACCGATACCAGTTTGATGGAAAAGATTACAAACATCCAGACAGTTTTGCTTCCCACTGTACATGAATATATATGCATATACAAAATTTATTTTTAAAAAAAACCATTACATATAAATGTTACTGCGAGGAATCATAATTCCAAAAAAATCTTTGTTATTTAGTTATAAAAGGACTGAACATCTACATGCAATGGCATTGCAGTAATTCTGCAATATAATGTGTTTACGAAATGGTTGCAGATTCCAATATTGTTTTATTTGATATTTAGCCGCATTCGAATGTGATATTAAAAAAATATCAACGAAAAAACATTGATTGAGGTGATTAAAGATGGCATTAGACGATAATTATTATCGTGCTTTATTAAGAAACTGAATTATTCAAATAATTCAATTAATTTCAAATATGTGATCGAAGTATTTGAGCAAGTTAAAATATCTTATTCGAATTATTCGAACAAAGTAATAATCGAACAATTTGTATACCCTAGTTTATATTTACATAACTAAGAATCCGGAATATAAGCAAAAATATGGAGAAACATTTTGCTTATATCTCATCTTTGCTTATACCGATTGTGGTAAATTTCAATTATAAAACTGAGAGTCCGTATGAGAGATGAGACATCTGCGTAGAATAAAACGTAAAATAATTTTGCAATAATCGTATGCTCATTCCTAAAGGTCCAATAAATTTTTACTGCCTCGATGACTAGGCGATACTGTATCTGACTATCAGTCAGAGGGTTCCCACCAAAGACTCAGGGTGTTTTCTGCAGATAAGCCAAAAAGCTTCGCAATTTGTGTTTGTTGATTACATTAAAAAAAACTTAAATCGATCAAACGCTCTAGTTTATGGACGTTTTCAACTGTCGCAAAATTAAAGAATTGTTCAATTTCAAACTTGTATTAAAAAGTACAATCCAGAATGACGCCAGCAAAATGCTGCTTTAAACCTGCATTGAATTCTTTTAGAGAGCGAGCAAAATTACTTTCTTTTAGTCAACCTACTACATATACTCCTCGCAACCTCACAACCAAAGTTTGATATGTGCAAAACGCTATTAAACGCTTCTCATTAATATCCTCTTCTCACCGCAATAGAATCATGTTCCTATACTTCGTAATATCCTCCTTCCAAGATGATCATGCCTATCATATAAATCAGTCAACATTCAAATTGAATAAAGGCACCTATTCATTACCCCCGTCCTGAGAAGCCGTCAATTTGTGCATTTGGCGAACAATTTCTTGTACCCACATACATATGTATGTCTCGTGTGGACAGCTCTTGTCGATGTTATGTTCATGTACGAACAACACTGTCAGAACATTTATTGGAACAAATACTTATGTCTACCACCAAATGACAGTTTCCCACAAAACGACCGCAATTTTTAAATATTACAAATAAAACTATAAATATTAACATGAACATCGACACGTTTTCCCCACACAGCAGAACATAAACAAATTTGTGTTCGTAATTGGGCCGACGTTTTGTTATTGTGCGTACAAAACGATGGCCCGTCAAGACGGCGGCTCGTCATGTCTTAATCTAATCCCTATTAATAACAAGTGCTATTGAAGGCTTTGTAAGGTAAGAATCTGAAATTATTAAATCCTCTGTAAAGAACTAATATTAGACAAGAGAAAGAATAAATGCACTTTATGAGTTCGCAAATGAATATTGTTGAAATTATACCCATTGGAGTAAGTAAAGCAGTAATACAAATAGTCTCTGTGATTCGGTTGGGAAAATAAGCTGTTTTTAAAAGTTATTAAATCAATTAACTGAAAAGCTTTATACACAACATGAAACAAATTATATTATGTGTGTGATTTAACAAAAATCTAACTGATTTTAATTAAATACGATCCCCCATTGCAGCAAATACTTTTAACATATTTTCATTTACAAACTCTTACAAAACGATCTGCCACTCAAAGTAACCAACCCTATATTGCATAAACAATTTAATTTATTTAAGTGTAGTGATTTTCTTAAATGACCTCTTTAGCATTGCATAATTTCCTTTTATAATGGAAAAATAAAAAAAAAAAACTATTTAAAGACTTTTAATTTCTTTAGTTAATAACAAAATTTCGCCATTTAACGTTATTTCTATATCATTGCAGATTGTTTTGAGCGTGTTGCATTGGAGGCCATGATACCGTTTGAGAAAACCTTTAAAACTGAAGACACCAATTCGTTGCGCATGTGCAAAGAAAGGTGTTTGCAAGAGGGTGACAAATGTCAATCGATGTCATTTGGGTAAGTTTAATGTTAAACATATTTAAACTAAATGATTACCTAATACATTTGCTTAACTACTTATAACAATAGAGTGCACCGACGTGGAAATGGCACTTGTCAGTTGTCAAAGGAGAAATACAAAATTGGCTCACGTCCCAATGGAGTAATATTTGATCCGGATTTTGATTTGTATGCTAGAAAAACAAATTGCTTTGATTTGACGGACAATAGTTTGCCAGAACAATCTGATAACTTGGAGCAAACAAATGGTTACGGCTCAAGCTTGGCGCCAACGGCCCCAGTGCTACTGCCCAGCAGACCTTCAGAAGGTACACCCATCTTACTGGTGGAGCCAAGTCCTTCAGTCATGACAACGTTGCAAGAGGAGACTACGCGCATTACCTCACCTACGGCCAGTTATGATGATCCCACTACTATTTTTACGCAAGGTCCACCCACCACCTATGAGCCCAGCACTCATAATATACCCTCTACACCCTCCAGCAATGGTGATCGTTTGTATTTCTCACAGGATATTTATCCTTTATATAAATATCCCACCTTATATGAACCCAATTATCCAGCACCTAATCAGGAGGTTTATATACCTGGCGGTTATGCTGCCCATGCTCAAGAGGTGGAAGATCATTATAGGCCTACTTCGTATGATAGCAGTGTAAGGCCCTCAGCTCCACCCAATTATAATGGTCCACCCAAACCCATCTTTGGTTTGGGCTATGGCAATGGCTATAGCTATGGCCAACCAGAGTCTTTTAATCCTAGCACCATGGTACCTCAAGATTCTGGATATTCTTCCAATTCCCAAAGGCCCACAAATATGAACAGAGATCCTACAAGACCCTCTGGTTATGATAATAACCACAGGGATCCCAATCGCCTGTCAACTTATGATAATGACAACAGAGATAGAGATCCTCTAAGGCCCTCTGGCTATGATAGTACTTCACCTTCCTCGTTTAACTATCCCCGGCCAGATAATAGTCAAGGTTCTTCACCTTCTTACAATACAAGACCTAGTAATGGCCAAACTCCTTATGGGCCCAACCCTAATAATGACGACCACAATGGTCCACCACCTTATGGAGTAAGACCTAATAATGACCATAGCAGTCCAGCTCCCTACGAGCCCAGACCAGAAAACTCTCACAGCTCTCCCTCACCTTATGGGTCGCACAGGCCTTCATCACAAAGACCAGGTGATTATATGGATTTTACAAATAGGCCTGATTCACCCGATGCTACAGCAAGACCTTCCACTTATGATCCTAGTGATAATAACTATATGCGACGAAATGGTACTGCTGCTTCTAGACCTGTTGGTGGTTACAATGATGATAAGTACATTAATACCTACTTTAATCCAGATGATTATTTGATGGGCAATAAAAGTAAGTGCTGTAATTTTAAAATAATTTATTTTGATTATTTATTTTTCAAATAATTTAAACTTTTAGAACGTCCAGGTTCTTATGAAGACAATGAACGTCCAGATTATAATCGGGGACCGATGAAGGGTGAGTTTGTTAACAGTTATTTTTGATTTAATAGTTTTAAAGTGCAACAGTATTTAAGGAGCTTTAAGCTGTACAAAAATTTGCCTTCGGCATTTGGTAAAAGCAAGCTTTAATTATTTTTTATACAAAAGTATTTGATGTATAAATACTTGCTTTATATAAAACAGAATGGAGTGAAAACTTATTATAATCTCGCTGTAATAATAATGATAAGAAAAATACAGTTTGTGATATATTCCAAATACAATTGCAAATTATTTAACATGTTTTTACAAAAAATTACCATAAAGTTTAAACAAGATATGCATGGTGAAATTACTTTACAAGGTGGTGTTGAGGCTGTTTTTTTTTTTTAGTCGGGTTCGTTATATCAATTTTTTTTTATTTGTATATATACAGTGGCGAGCACACATGGATACATGGATGTTTTATAACTATGACTTAAGAACCGAATAAAACTCTCAAATTTTTAAAAATAAAAAAAGCACAAAAATTGGACCGTCGACGACTGGAAAAGGGTTATTAGGTCTGACAAAATCAAAATAAATCGCCTCCAGTCTGACAGCAAAGAATACTACTGGCACCGCCCTATGAACACTTAGAAAAACACCAACGGTTTAATTTTTGTGCTCTTCACAAAACTTTAGCAGAGCCTTCACATTTTTTTCAGACAACGCAGGCTTTTTTGTTCAACAGCTGATATAAGGTAAATTTTACGAAGAGCTCTTCGTGCTGTTCGCTCGCTTACAGGTTTGTTATAGCAGCTGCAACCTGTTTGAGTGTTTTTACCTGTCTGAAAGATAATAATCGCTAAATTGTCCTGGCATCTCGTTCCAAAAGCAGACAAGGTCGTGATTTTTTTAAAGTTGTAGGCTAATGTTTTTTTATTTTTATGACTTTTAGCACTGTTCGATGACAGATTCCCAACTTCTTAGCAATTTCGCGGGCTGAGTAATTATTTTTTGTAATATCCACCACTTGGTTTTCTAAAAAGTTTGATATTTTTCTCATATTTATTAAAAGCACGCTATAAGCTAAAAATTTGGAAAAAAAATTTATGAACAATTTGAAAAATTACATTTATTGTTGCTTTGATATTTTTATAAATATCAAATAACGGTGCTTATGTATATAAATTCGCTGCAACTTTCCATTTATTCTTGCTGCCAGATTAAATGAACTTTAACGTGCAAATGTGGATACATTGTCATTTCACATAAATTTACCCTAAACTTCACATTCGCTTTAATAATTGATGAATTTTAATTTATTTTAATTTTTGTTTTATTTATTTAACATTTTCAATAAAGTCATAGTTATAAAACATGAATCCATGTGTGCTCGCCACTATATAAATTATTTTTATTGAAAATATTTTTATTGTAAACAAAAACTTCAAATTAAAAAATGTATGTATTTTTTTTTGTTAAAGGAATGTTTGTAAACAATAGTCAGTTGTTTTTGACATTACAATCATGAAATCAAAAACAAAAATACCATTCTGTTGCTTTTGTATTGTTGTAATCTTGATATCACCTTGTAAAGTAATTTCACCATGAAGATGTGTAACGTGTACATATGTAGTTACAAAAATCATTTCATCAACATAGCATATGTTATATTGTGTAATACTAATTATATACAATTTATCGTTTGTTATAATTCCCAAACAGTTTATTTTAAAGAGATAAAAGAAAATATAATTAAAGTAAGCCAGAACCGAATATCGATCGAATACCGATATCTTCTAATACTTTAGCCGACCAAAAGCCGAAGTATTTATCTCATCGGATTATATTCGTAGCTATTGTTTACCATCTAAGTAGTCATTAGCCGACCGTGAGCCTAATTTATCTCGTCGGATTGTATTCATTAGTTAGTTCTAACCGGCGTTGTCAACTTGGTGCGTTTCGCACCATTTTTGGTGTTTTTTTGTGCGAAAAATTCATTAGTTGGTACGCGGTGCGCTTTTTTGTTAATTACGGTGCGTTTTTTAATTTTTTTAATGTGATGAAATTTTTATTTTTA
Source organism: Bellardia bayeri (assembly GCA_950370525.1). Taxonomy (NCBI): domain Eukaryota; kingdom Metazoa; phylum Arthropoda; class Insecta; order Diptera; family Calliphoridae; genus Bellardia; species Bellardia bayeri. Next base: position 63,790,357 of record OX493268.1, read on the forward strand.
CTAATGTTTAATTGCATGTTTTTAATAATTCGTTATCATGAAATCTATACAATGAAAAAGGACAGGTTATTGCTAAAGTTGAATAGGGTAAAAATCTTTGTTTGAAAATAAATTTAACATTACAAACATGGAAATAAAAATTCTTGTATAGCCTGATGGTTTGGTCTACTGAACTGTAGACGAACAACCAGGTTAGAGTCCTAGTGGAGTCCTAACAAATTTTATTGAACAAATTCTAATGAAAATAGAAATACTTAAAATAGAAAACAAAAATAATTAAAAAAGTACCACATATGTACTGAAATTAGCCCTTTTTTACCAATTAATACTTCAGTTCCGAATAGCATATTGTGAGTTAAAGTTTGAGCGGTTGAATGTTTATTTTATCTTTATTAGCTCGTTTATTAAAAAAAAGGCTTTTACTATTATTATTATTAAAAATTGAAATTAAAAAGATTGAATAAACATTTAAAAAAAAAATTCTATATTTGATGCGTTTTTTTTAAATGGTGCGTTTTTTTCTCCATTTTGGTGCGTTTTCAAAGTTTCACAACACTGGTTAAAATACAACCTAATCAGTTGGAATCGGTCTTAAAACCAAAAACTTTTTATTTTTTACAAACGGGCTCTATGTTGTTTTGTTTTTTTTACAACATTTTTTAATTAGCGGAAGAATTAGGATTCCTAAAAAAAATATTATAAACAGGCAATACAAATACAAAAAGTTAAACAAATTTAATATTTTTTTGACAAAAATTAAAAAAGTTCTTTATTATGAAAACCGCTTAAAAACGGATTGTCGAATAATAGGAAAAAATTTGGTTAACCGGTATCCGGTTTCGATTTTTAAAAACACTATTTTTACTGGTTGGTTTGATGAAACTTTCTTTTGATTTTAGATGACTTTTAAAACCTTATTTAGAATATTTTATTTCGCAGTTTTGGTTTTTGTTTTTCCTTTAAATTCAGCAGAACTAATTTCAAATTAGTTTTTTTTTTTTGACAAAAAAAATAGTCTATTCTAGTTAGCTTATAAGAGAATAAGGTTTACTAAAAATCAAATTTAATCTGCGTTAAAAATGTACAAACTTTGAGAACAAAAAATTAGGACTTTTTAAAATGTAATAGAAAATACGCGAATATCCGCATCAATAGAATAAGTACAGACACAAAACCATCAATATTTAATGCCAAACATACTCGTACATCAAAATGTTGATACCATGCAAATAGTAGTCTTTAATAATTGTGCAACAACTAAGCAGTGTTGCAACACTGATACACACACACACACATTATATTTGTTTGATTTATTAACAATTTAAATATGGATTAAATTATCGTTTGACTTTTGCAACAAACAGCACCACAAAAAATTCAGATTTTAACAAAAACCAAGAAATATGTACAAGAAAAAAAACCAAAAAAGAGATAAACAATCTAACAAGAATCATACATCAAGGTGGCATTATAACAACACTGCTGCTACAACATCATTATCACCATCATAGTCATTATCATCCTCACCTGTTGTTGTGTTGTTTAGCATTTCCGTTTTATATTCAAAACAACGTCCATGTAAAGGTTATGTTTTAAAGATACCACAACAACAAGCACAATAAAAACAACATTGAAACAAAAGCTGCCTCATATTCATTCACTTGGTAATGATGGCTTTGGCCGTTACAAAAGAAGTTTTGTAGTTGAAGAAAAAGATTTATAAAATTAACATAACAACAATTAACAAGGCAACGTTTTTATTTGCAACAAAAAAAATCTGTTCAAGAAAAACTTATTGCGTAAGTTAAGAACTGTGAAGTTTTTCTCATGGTGAATTAGTTAAAATTAATAAATTAATTTACACAAAAAAAAAAAAAAAAAAGTTAAAAAGGGTAAAAATTTGTAACCTATGTAGATGCAGGTGTAAATAAGCAAAAGTACTTTTGGAAAATTCTTTGTTTGAAAGAGCTAGAGACATTTTCTTATCAGCTTGCAAGATGTTTTTTTTTTTTAAAAGCATGTTATTTTAAGCATTTATTCCGCTACTTTCTTAAATAATACTTACAAGTTACAAAAGGTATGATATGTTTAAATTTTATTTATTTATTTTTATTTATTACATAAATAGTAATTGATAAATTTCTGATTAATGAAATAACTGGAAAAAGTACCATTTAAAAATATTAAAAGTACTTTCACTATATCTTACAACTTACACTTGACTATGTATATTAGAAGACTTTGCTTTAGTACCAAGAGAAAGTATCATTATGTGGCCCTTTGTTGGTTCAAATCACACTTAATGAAAAATGTAGCAATTTTTCAAATTTACTTTCTCAGAGAAACTTCAACAGTATGAATTTATGCTAATTTTCTTAAAAAGGGGTTTTAAAAAAAGTACCCGGCTCCATTACTTCATTTCTATGTTACTGTTTGCGCAAATGTTATTAATTTGATCTTAATTGATGCATTTCCTTAAAATAAAATTAATTTTTCCTATTTACCCGTTTTGGTCATTGCTAAAGTAACAAATATTTCATTATACATATGGGCAATTTCACGTCAAGTGACCCAATTTTTAAAATCGATGTCTTCCGATTTGGATGAAATTTGCACCAAGGTAACTTGCTGTAACAATTGATGGCATACCTCAATACTATGCTTTTATACCACTTACCGATGGTAGACTCCAGTTGAAAAAGTTGTCTGTATCTACTCAATGCGATTTCATTCCAAAGCCAAAAAAGACAGCAGCAGCGAAATCAGCAGCTGAACCTAGTAACTCCAAGAATGGATTGGCAAAAAAAAGCTAAAAATAAAGGCAATAAATAACCACTTGCATGCCATTAAGTGACCACAAAGCTCTTAAAGGAAATGGTCTAAAGTTTCTTTTGAGAAAAAATAAAAAAACTCCATTTAAAGGCCTTAAAGGAAAAGGGCCCAAATTGAAAACAAATTAAAAAAAAATTTTTTAAAATTAAAAAAAATATTTTTGGAATGATTAAAAAAATAGCTATCTAAAGTCCTTTGGACAATTTTTTCTAGGAGCAATAGGTGAAAAGTTACACTCAATTTAAAAAAACCCTGTATGACTAAAATGTCCAACTTTGACCCCCTCTAACTCCGGCACTTCTTGACTGATAGAGCTGAAAATTTGTGCCTGACCTACTATCAAATAGTACTAACCTTGGTGCAAATCCAAATCGGAAAACATTGAGTAATAAAGTAATGGTTAAATTATAACTGAAATTGGTGAAAATGAGAGTTATTGTATCTTAATTAAATGTTAAAATTTAATTCTAAAGTTTTATACACACGGTTGTCAGATCTTACAACGTTGTCAGATCTAGCAATGTACTGACATTGAAAAATGGTTAGCAAAAGGTAACTGGTCAATGCTTTTTCTTATAACGTTGGAAGACAAAAATTTTAAGTTGTTAGACATTTTCTAGACATTTTTCTGACAACGTTATAAGATCTAACAACCGTGTATCTGTACCTTAATATAGGAAAAACCTCTGACAGAGTTTGACAGTCTCGATGAGTAATCGTTTTGTGCGCACAAGAATACAACGTCTGCAAAATTATAGACACAGATTTGTTCATGATGTTCTGTGTGCAGAATAAATTTGTTCATAATGTTCTTGGTGGGGAAAACCTGTCAATGTTCATGTTCATAGTTTTCTTAGTAATATTAAATGGCGTTTTTTTTTTTTTTTTTTTTTTTTTTTTTGTAGAAATTACATATGATAACAGATATTGTTGTGCAAACAAATGTTCTGTCAACGTTGTGTGAACGAGAACATAACATTGACAAGAATTGTCCACAGTAGACAAATTCGTGTTCGTTGAGGGCAAACCAAATTGATTACGAAAACTTATTTTGACATATGACAGTCAAGTTAAGAATGTCATATATAATTTTTAATTTAAATTTTTCTTATAAATTTTTACCAACAGCTACAATTATTTCTATTAAACAAGAATTTTTTAAAATGTTCTAAAATACTTGTCATAACAATTCAATGACATACGAGTAAATAGCCCAATATGTCAACCGCGTTGAAGTGCTAAAGCAGAATTCTTTTGTTCTCAAGAGTTTGTGTTTATTTTTTTTATTAATTAAAAATGTCTAAATAGCAATAACTAAAAAATAATAATTTTTAAAGTAACCAACCATTGGCCATGGAGATCATTGACCCTTTTGAGAAAACGGAAATACTTTGTTCTAGTCAGAGTGTTTTTACGCCTAATATTAAATACATTCAAAATAGAAAAACATAATAAATGTTTGTTTTTTCCACTTGTCATTTATTTTTGTTTAGATTTAATTAAGTTTACTGGAACTAATTTAAAGAAGTTATCTTATAAACTAAATAATACTTCTCAACTTTGAGCTGAACTGCTTTTGATGAGTTTTTAATAGTTGTAGTCATGGGATTTTGCTATTTTATTGTTTATATTCTTGATGGTTTGTTTGTTAGATATATTTTAATAATTATTTTTTATTAGTTTGAATTAATATAATTATGGGGTTTTGAACGTTACACTTCAGTTCCTGTTTATTCCTAGATTTTTAGCTGTTTTCAGTATAATTTCTATTTCAGCTAAACTAAAGTAGTCAACTCTAATTAACACCTGTAGGACAATTAAATTAAATTATTTTTAATTTTGTTATAATTTTAACCACAAGACTACATATATTCCATTTATTTATTTAACATTGTCATGTATAAAGTTTCTTTTACAATAAATAAAATTCTAAATAATAAAACTAATTGAAAGCAGTTAATTATTTTGTTAAATGTCAAAATAAGTATGTACAATAATTTGGGTCATAGAGTCAATTTTTATTTTAGTTTTTCATTTGCATCGTTATTTTGTTAAACAATTTTTAATGAAATTTTGTGGTGCACACAATGTTATTCTTTTTGTGTGTATTATGTTTAATTGTTGATATTTTTATTTGATTTCAAATAATTTCAAATTACAAAACCTACAATAACTAAATAGTAGTCATACAAAACAACATTTGTTTAAGTATATATATGTACATCAAGTAAACCTATATTTTCGCTCTATTTGCCAGCGTGTCATGCGAATTTGTATATTCTACAAACAAATTGTCTGGCGAACGGTGGGTCTGTCTGCACCTATTAAATGCCCAAAGAATGCTGACCATTCACAGAATTATTAAATAAAAACCAAACTAATAAACAATTGCAATAGATTTGTTATATTGGAGTGTGTCCGAGTATAGTACACATTTGGAATTAAATAAATATTTATATACAATGTTTAAATTGAAATTCAATCAAGCCTTAAAAAGCAGCTAAAAAGTTTTGTAGACATTTACATACATACTAAATGTGTTTACTGAATATATACATACATATGTATATATATTAATTTGCTTTTAGTTAAGAAATAAATGTTTTAAAATCACTAGAAATATGAAATATTGTATATTTATTTAGAATTTAAAAGCAAATCATTTCTTTTGTGTAAATTCACTGACAACAACTTGATTCAATCAAAGCAATGCTTTTTGTTCACAAATTTCTTTGAAAGCAACACTACACTAGAGTCCCGATTTACGTAGTTAATAGGAACCGGGGAAATGCACAAATCTAATCACTTTTTTTTTATACAAATGTACTAACTTTTTGTGGAATGGCTTCAAAATTTAGAAATTGAGCAAGCAAAATCATATTTTTATTAAAACACATCTTATGGTACGTTTGATAATGTTTATTTCAGCAGGTCTTTGTTATTATTATAAAGAAATAATTAAAAATATATTTTTAAGCAAGGAATAAAAAAATATTTAGGGAGGAAAAAATCTATTTACATACATACATACATATATACATACATGCATAAAAGCATAACCAACATTAATTTAATAGCACGTAAGTAAGAATAAAATCGGATTTCTCCTTTTTACAGGCAAGTAGACAAAATATTCACATGTAATTATGGAATTAGGGTATATAGCGACGCAAATCGGAAGCAATACGACTCAAAGCAGATTGATACAAAAATTTCAAAGCCGACGCAAATCGGAATCAAAATGACGCAAAGCCGATTATATCACATTTAGAAAGGCGACGCAACTCGAAACGACGCAAATAGGATAGCTGCAAATCGGAGCTCTAGTGTATAGGTATATTGTGTCTTCGCTTATTTACTTGCAGTGTCTTAGCTAAATTTCCCCGAAAATAAAATGGCGTTTGTCAATGCATTTCCAATACAAAACAAGTAAGAAAGGTACGGTCACACTTGCCAAATATTTGCCGTAAAAGACGTAACCACTAAATAAAATATATTTGAATTCGTTTTATTATTAAAATAAACTTCGTGTATTTAGGACTGGGCACAACAAATATTTAGTTTTATTTTATTTGATGCTGTTTGATCCTGCAAAACTCTTGTAAGAGTAAACAACGTCAAACAAATTTGTGCTAAAACAAGTGGTTGCGCTTTTTTGAGTAAATATTTTCCGTACCTTTATAATACCCTACATCCATTATATGTTTAAAAGCAGTTTTTCAGAAATGGGAACTATAGCATGTTTAAGAGATTTATAATCGTTATAGTCATTTTGAGAAGCGGGCCTTATATGGGAGCTCTGACTAATTATGGACCTATTACCATAAAATTTCGCCGAATGATTTGTATATATATGAAAAATATTTGTGTTGTAGATTATTTGGCGACCTATATTTTTAAGAGAATTATGATCTTTAGAGGGATTTTTGGAAGTGGAACTTATATGGGAGCTATGTTCAATTATGAACCGATCTGTAGATGTTATTAGGCTTCATGTAAAACTTATTTGTGGAGAAATTTGTTTGGATACGTGCAGAAATCAAGCATTTATGACGGATAAACTGCTATTTCGGCAGGACATTTGTATGGGGGCTAGGTGAAATAATAGAATGATTTAAATCAATTGCCGTCCTTGGCATGCACTAAATTTTATTCCGGACACATATTTTTTCATGTTCTCCTGTGGGAAAAACGTGTCGATGTTCATGTTCATAGCTTTTGAATTGTTATTTGATGGCAAAAATATAGTTGTGCGAACAACTGTTCTGATAAGGTTTTTCAAACAAAAATATTGTCTACACGAGATTTTTTTAACTTTTTTATTATTTATTGAATATGCAATTCATAGGCCTTACAATAAGTGTTTAAATCTTCAAGCTTAACCTTAAAAACCAATTGCTCTCAGTTGAGAGAGCCATAATTGACAAATGGACCCCAAATTAGTAGGATGGTAAATCAGCTCTACTAAGCCTTGTTTCTGTATGAGTTCTAGTAAGTAATCTCGCAAGCGGGTTCAGATGATTTTGCAACTTCAAGATATATGTCTCAAGAATTTTTCTGCATTCATTTTTAACCAATGATACTTTTAAATCTAAATGGATGTTCTCATTTCTTATGTAGCATGGTGATTTTAAGAATTTTCGATTGGGCCCTCTGTATAAGATTAATATTGGTATTACTTTCAGTTCCCCATAACTGAATTCCATATGTCCAAATTGTTTTATACGAGATAAATTCATAAATTGTTTGCCCAGTGAACAAATTGATGGCAAGTCAAGACGAAGGGTTTTGTTACACAAAACAGAAATTTGGCAGTTACGCATTGATATATCAAAGAAAATGTCTTTAAATTTTAACAAATTGATTTGACGTTTTGGATGTAAGGGAAAAGCTTTGTCATAATTTGCTTGGATTAAATGTATTTAATCATAGTGAAAACCTGGTATAAAAGAAGAGTCATTACATGGTCATTATACAATTAAAGTTTTTGTTGGGATATTTCCATTTTCCAATATACACTTGAGTTTCTTAAAAGATACATACATAGATATGTACATAGTATAGGTACATAAATTTGACTTGACAAATTTGAAAATTTTAAAACTTTTGATAGCCTTACTATAGTGTTGCAACAACTTTGGGAAGATCTAGCTAGATATTTCTTTAATGATTTAATTTTCCAACCTGGGTAATCTGAGCAATTGCCTGTCTTTTCAATCTCTTATTTTTCCATGGAATGAGCCTTTTGACATTTAATTCTATTCTATCTAGGGATGCGAAATGGGACTGGTTTTTCGATTTCCGAGATTAGGGATTTCATAAATGTAAATCCCGTGATTCCGGGATTTCAGGATTTTGGTTTATTTAAAATAAAAACTATTTATTTCAAAAAATATAAAGATATTTGTCCTCATAGCTATAACTTATAAATTGATTAAAAGTTTATAAACCATTAACAAATAAAAAACATAATAACATTATATTGATATGTTAGATTGACGAATATAATATGTCATTTCGAATTTAACTTCTATGTATATTAACATGGTGCAACTATACAAGGTGAGTGCAAATCGACAACAAATACAACAGAAACAACAGCCATTTTGTTTGTGTAAAATAATGTACTACTGTGAAAAATACTTGAAAAAGTATTACTTTTGACATAAGTAAATTGTAAACAAAGCCAGTCAGCTGGGCTACTGCACTCACCTTGTATAGTTGCACCATGTATATTAATTTAAAAGCAACAGAATATTATCGATCGATAAAGCTTCTTAAAGATATTAAGGTATCTACAGTAAAGAGAATCCTGATTTAATTTTGTTACCAATATATGAAGCTGACTAAACATATCGTTTACATCGCTTGTGGACAAAATTGTTAGCAAATTCTTGTATTCTGATTGCTAAACAATCCTTTGTCATTCTCCGAAAAAAATAATTCTTCTCAATATTTTATTCCATATTATTACAGACATTATTATTTTGTGACTGATTATCCCCTGGGAGACAATCAGTCAATGAATAATAACCGAACAATCAACACAAAAGTTTAAAATCATATAATTGTCAGCAAAAAGTTTTACTTTTATTTAATTGACAGTTTTATTTATTAATATAAATAAAATAAGTGATAATAACCCTTAATTAACAACTAATTTTTTAAAGTAAACTTTTAAATCACATTAACATTTAACATTTACGTTTAACAATAATACAGCAATACATTTTTTTCTATATAAATTTTGAATATTTTAATTTTTAACAAACAAAAAAAAAACATAAAAACAATATGAAAAAATTGTATTTAAAGTGTTTAATACTAGTAGTAGCTTGTATGAAGTAGTAGTAAGCCTCATTAACTGTTATAAATTTCCTGTGTTGCGTTAAGACATCAAACAAAAAACAAAAGTATTCGAATTTGAATGCAAAATTCGAAAAAAGATGATGTTTTTTAAAAGATGAAAAAAAAATAATTTGGCGGTGGAAATTAATAGAGAAACAAATCAGTTACAACAAAGAAACACACACACAAGTAAAGCAATCACAGATATTTAAACAAAAATTGTTTGATGTTTTTTTTTTTTTTTTTTTGTTTATTAAAGCTTTAAACATCTTTTAAGATGTTAAACCAACACAACAATGAGATGTCTGGTCGTCAGTGTAAGCAAAACAAAAGACTTAAGACACATACTTAAATACATTTTCTCGTGTTGATATTTTCTACGCATGTGTCTTAAGTCTTAAGTCTTTAGAATCAAGGATTTTGAAGGTTTTATGCTTACAAGAACAATAACAACAGAAAGCTTTTTTAGGAAATTAAAAACACAGATGAGCTGTTTTACAAACAACAATAATAGACTAATAATGATGTTGTTGATAACGACGCTAATGATGATGATGATGATGTTGATGAGTTTTAAACATGATTATTCTTATTTTCCACCCACAGCACGCCAAAATAAAGCTTTTTGTTTGTTAAAATATAAAACCATGTGGGCGATGAGTTAAAACGTTCAGTAGCTCGTTGTATGGATAACAAATTAGAATTATTTTAAGAGTAATACGCTTAAGAATTCAATTGCGAATTCCAAAAATTGTGATAAATGCAATAATAAGAAATAACTAACAAGAACAAAGTCAAAACAAGGATAACAATAACAGCAACATTTCAGTGAAACTAAAAATATCAACATTTAAACACACAAATAATTTAACAAGCTTTTAACATGCAATCTTTAAAACAAATGCAATCTATTTATAAATAAAAAAATAGAAAAAAACTAAATAAAGATTTGTTCTAATAACCCTATTTAGTAGTCAGTGTTGTTGCAAATTAACAATATTTCTTTTCCAAAGGCTTTTAAAACAAAAGAAATGAGCATAATTATTAAAACAAACACAAGCATTTGATGTCATCTATTTAAACAATTCAGTGATTTTGTGATGAATTATGTGTTATGTTCTACAAATGGGAAAAAAATCTGTGAAATAAAAATAATTTTTGTAAAGATTAAAATATAAACCATAACTAAAACCGAAAACTGAAACCAAAACTTAAACACCCGGTTGTTTAAAGCTTTGCGTGTTATGCTGTTACTATTGACCGCGTGTGACATCAAGTGTTTAATTTATTTGACATTCAAATTAAAAAAAAATTTTGCCAAACAAAAGAATTTGAATTTTATTTCGCTTCATGTTAAACTCAATTTTATGACTTAAATCCCATCAAAGGTACGCGTGCTTACGTAATTGTGAAAAATTCATAAACAAATTATGAGATTCTATGAAATCGTCATCATTAACTCAAAAAAAAATACTCATAACATACAAATGTTCGAATAAAACTTCCAACTAACATTTAAATTGTTTTCATTTTCATTTGGTGAATCTGCAACAAACTGGCTTATATCATTTTTCCATTTTTATTAAGCGATTTAGTTAGTGGCTATTTAAAAAAATTCAAATGTTTTACATTTAATATTTAAAAAAAAAACATAAATAAATATATATTGTAAATTTTCGGTTGTAATAGAGTGAGCATTGTGCGTGGTGTCTTGTGTTTTTGTTTAGTTAGTTTTAAGTTGATTACTTTACGATGTGGTTGTGTTTAGAAGTGATTCTGCTGTTGGTTTTATTAAGTATTTGCAACATACACATTTTTGTGAACGCCACACATTCAGCACATGACATTAGCAGTACCATAATAATTGTCGAGGATGCAAAAGGTAATTGAATTGTTATTTAATAAAACAAACTAAACATTTGTTTTTTAATAAACAAAAAAGGACTCTTTTAAAAAGGAAATTTTAAAAATACTTAAAGAAATGTCTTAAATAAAATACTTAGAACTTCATTTAACCATAAAATATTTATTAATATTGCCCTGCTGATATTAAATAATTGCTGAAAAACAAATTGAATAACAGGACGATATTATTATGAAGTTTTTATTACAATTAAATAAGCCAGAACATTTAAATTTGTCTATTCAACAATATAAAAAGTGTCTACAGATAAATATTTTCTTTAATATCCTTGTACATATTTGTCCCGCAAAATCATAAAAGCACAATTACTTTTGTTCATAAAAGCCTTAAGATATGCTACTGTTTTTTTTTTTTTCAAAATATATAAGATATACGAAACTTAAGGTGGATTCCACTCACCCATTTGTTCCGCACAAAAAATTTTGTCCGTAGAAAAATTTTTTACTGAGAGTTGCAGTACGATTCATTAATTTCGAACGATTTTTCTGAAAAATTAAAGCTGCCATAAAATCTATTAGTTTTACAAGTGGTAATGCAGCCATTGATTTATTTTGTTTTTGGTTTTTAACTGTCAAAAAACAAATATTAAATTATTTTAAAATATTGTGTATTTAAAATCAGTGAAAAAATAAAGTTGCTTTTGCTGATGGCCATGAAATTTGTATGAAAAAATTAAACTCAGTTCATTTTTGTCCAGACAAAATATAAAATTAAACAAATTCAAGCTAAGAGTTGTTTGTAAAAAATATTTTCTCTTTCTCAAAAAAAAAGACATCAAACTTCATATGAAAAAAACTTTGTACGAAAAAATATTTCGTTCAGAATCCGTATCTTAGAGGTGAATTCCACCTTTAAGGTCACACATGGCGAAAAAGACGTAAACACTAAATAAAATATTTTTGAACTGGTTCATTTATTTAAAAAAAAAAACTTCGTTTATTTAGGTCAAGGCACACAAATATTTAGTCTTATTTTATTTGATGCTGTTTGATTTTGCAAAACTCTTGTAAGACTAAATAAAGTCAAATAAATTTGTGCTAAAACAAGTGGTTTGATGCTGTTTGATCTTACAAAACACTTGTAGCGTCAAACAAATGTATGCTAAAAAAATGTGGTTACGCTTTATTTGAGTTTTTATACCCACCACTTAAAACATAGTGGGTATATTAGATTTGTCATTCTGTTTTAGAAGTATTGTTCATACAACCAAAAAGTATATATATATTCTTAGTCCTTACAAGATTCTAAGACGATCTAGCCATGTTCGTTCGTTTGTTGAAAGCATAATAGAACTTCGAAAAGAAAGCCTTAGCACAATGAAATTTTTAGCGAACATTCACCGAAGTGTTTGGTATTGAAAATTAGCAAAATCGGTCTAGTAGGAACCCAGTTCCCAGCAAAAACTTTACTTACATTCTTAATTTTAAAGACTTCCGGAATTCATTATTTCGTAGCTTTATTCGACACTTTTTGTATTACTAATTATATATTAAAGAATTATTTTATTTATATCTTAAAAAAGTTATAATTATAAAATCAAAATATACTTCAAACCAAATGGCAGGCTCTAAACAGAATTGACCAAAAACTAATAAGCTACAACTGAAATCTGTGAACCAGCACTTATTATATGATTCTAAATCTTAAGTATAATTGGTCCATGATTTCTCATAGCCCTCATATAAATGTCTTTCCAGAATTTTACTCTATGGTACATAAATGCTTAGAGAATAGCAGTATACATACAAAATTCTGCTAAAATTTTAAGAATTTTCTTAGCATATTGAAATATAGTCCCCATATAAAATCACTTAAATGCGCAGAAATATTTTCTAAACATCAATATCAAGTTTAAATTCTCTATAAATAATGCATGTGTATGTGAAAATCTTCGTAAATAATTTCATGATGATCGGTCCATATTTGACTGTAGCCACCAGTTTTTAAAGAGAAGTAACACTCAGGCAATTAATATGCCATATATACTTGCGTTACTTTCTTATTATTATGTTTGTTTTTAGTGCAGAATTGCAGCGCCTCTGGTGGTGAGTAGGTTCATTAATGTTAAAGCTTGATTATATAAACTTTATTTAATTATTTTACTTCGGTGGCGTTTGAAGGCTATACCACCAAAGGAGGGCGCTGTGATAAATATTAGTTATGATAGATAGAAGAAAACCGATAATTATTAGAAATTGATGTTGTTTGAGTGGCAGCGGCTGGATACGAACCCGGGCTACAAATGCCAACTCATGCTTAATGATCAAATGCGCTAACCAATTAAGCTACATCACGCTACAACACATATAAATATAAATCGTCATACCAAATTTCATGGTGATCGGCCTATAATAGATCATAGCTCCTATATGAAGACTACTTTTGAAAAACTCAATAACCTACGTAAATATCTCATAAATATCGGCACCGAATTGAAAAGATCTGATATATATAGATTTTTGACTACCTCACTCTTCACCATAGAATGAAACAAAAGAATCAACGTTATAATATGTATTTACATTTATTTACACACTTAGCTTAAAAACAAAATCCATTAATTCAACACCATTCAGCTCTTTACTATCAACTCATCGTCCACGAAATGAACGTCTCTCTGTCAGTCAGTAACCAATCTTATATACACCCATTCCAATACCGTCAATTCCACATCAGTCACCCATTCCCATTCTGTCCACAGTTACTGTCCTTTCACCCTCTTAGCCCTGTCATATGTCGTATACTGTCCCGTTCCAACAAATATGTATTCAAAAATTATACTTTTGGATTTTGTGAAGGTTAATTCATAATTGACCATAGCTTCCATATAAGATCCACTTTCAAGAATAACTAAAATATCCATAAAATTCATGTATATATCTTTATTGAGATGAAATTCAATCAAAATAAGCCTCAAATACATATAAATTACGGCACAATAATAGGTGATAGATAGCTATCATGTGAGAGATCCGAAAAATAAAATAATTCAATTTAGTTTAGTCTGAAGTATGAATAATACCATATATTGAAAAAAAAAAACATGAAAAGAGAAATCGTGTCTATTTTTTTTACACCGCTTGCTTCTCTACACCGGTCGCTATCAAACTAAAAGTAACGTCGAAAATTAGACGTCATAAATTTCATCGTGTAAACCTACCCTAACTCTTACTTGTTATTTTTTTAGACAATGCAATTCTTACTGTTCAATTTCTTTTTTTTATGTATAATTATTAATTTCTTCAAAGATTAAAGTAATGTATAAGAAAGCTCTCATCTTAAAACTAATTAACTTGTCAATAAGACTCGCAACCATAGCTACCAGATTTGACGATTTATCGTCATTTTGACGATTTTTTGTTTCAAAAATAGCAAAGTGACGATTTGACGATTTTTTCATTGAAAATGACGATTTTCTGAATTATTAAATTGTTTTATATCATTTGTTTATTTTATTACTGTTTTTGTTACCAAACTCTGTCTTTTTCGAGACAACAACTACTTTTCTCATTTAATATCATAAATATTAACAGGATATCAAAACCAAAACTAAGTAATAGTAGTGTTTTATTAATTATTGACAATTGTTAAGATTAAGTACAATAATTCCAAATAATATTGAGTATAGATAGTAGAAATTACTTATTTATCTGTAAACTGTAAAATTGTTAGAGGAAACAATTTCTGAATTTCAACGGGGAAATTCTACAAAAACTTCTTCGATTTCAAAAAAACATCGAAAGAATTTTCAGCCAAATAAATTTAAATAACAAAAATTCAGAATTCTTTGAAAATAAGTACCTGTACTCGTATATGATGGATGAAATGGATTCTATACTCAAAATGTTATTTAAAACTTAATAAACTGAATTGTTTTGATAATGTAATTTAACATGAATTAATAAAATATGATAAATTCAGATATTTATTTTTAAAATACTGTAAGTCTTGTTTCACACTCTTCAGTTTTAGCTGACCAGTTTTTGTTCAACTTGCCTTTTTACACACGTCAATTTTCGTACTTTTTAATGCAAATTAACAATCATGAAAAAGAAACAAAATGAAATAAGAAAATTGACTAGTACCATCAAGTCTTTTCCCATCTCATCAAAAATACTTGCCTTGACGAGTTAGAATTGAAGAGTGTGAAAGCTTGAAGATATTATAAAAATAATACACAAGTTGTATTTGATTTCTTATTTAAAAAGTTAAAGTCTATGTATTTTGATATGTATTGTACAAGAGACTTTGAATTTTTATGTTTTCATTTAAATAAAAATTTCAAAATACTAAGAAATAGCGACTTTTTATTTTTCCGATTTTTTTGACGATTTTTAAAATTCGAAATGAAGACTTTCTTCTTTTTTATCGGGATTTTGACGATTTTTTCCGAAATTCATCTAGCAGCCCTGCTCGCAACGTGTGAACACAGACTTATTCTTATTCTAACATCATTAGATCTAGGTTTCTTTAATAACATGTTAGGACTAGTAATTTTGCCAGCACTTTTATGCATTAATATTGTGACTCTATAGAATTGCAAAAGTTTTTTTTAGGAAACTTCATAACACAAAATCAAGTAAGTAATTGGTTCTTACGGGGTAGGCTCCTTAGTTTTCCTAGTCCTAGTTTTATTAAATTTATGTTTTAGACAAAGAACTACAAACATAACCACTTGTTTTAGCACAAATTTGTTTGACGTTGTTTACTTTTACAATAGCAAGATCAAACCGCATCAAATAAAATAAAACTAAATATTTGTTGTGTCTTGTCCTAAATAAACGAAGTTTTTTTAAATAAATAAACGAGTTCAAATATATGTTATTTATTGGTTACGTCTTTTTTAAGCAAATATTTGCCAAATGTGACCATACCGTATACTCTATTACTGGACACAACATAGGATTTTTTAAGAATCGACTGCGGACACTTTTTCGATAAATACAAGTTTGATACTTTCACAACTTATACTATAAATGAAACAAAGAAACAATAAAATTTATATAAATTCCTTAGCTTCCACCAAGTGTGACAATTTCCTACAAATTACTGATGAGAAAAACTATCTCGCGAAAACTTTCATTACATTTGTTTCCACATACTGTTAGATAAACTTTATTCTGAACTAGCAATTGAATTATTTAAACCAAAAACTGCATTGCAAACTAACAATTAAATTATTTAAAGGTCTTTATTAAAGTCACGCTAAAACAGCGTATGAACTGAATTGCAAATTAATTATGTATATCAAGAAAAACCTAGTTCTAGAACTCTTGCTAATCATTGTTTAATCATTGATTATTGCTGTAAATTTTCCATCTTGTTAAAGAAAAAGATTTTTGTTTCAAATTTTCATATTTGGAACAAGCTCCTCTTTAGTTAGTTACTCTTGCTTACAGTATGTACTTGTTTTGTTTTCGCTTTGAGACCAATGATTTTTGTTTCAAATAGTCACTTTTCAAACTACTTGCACAGAAGTTTTAAGGTGCCAGTATTGATCGGTTCTTTAATCATTGATTATTGTCTCAAATATTCCCTCTTATGTTGTTGTTGTAACAGCAGTAATTGCTGAGTTGACAGCCCTTGGCCAAGTGATCTCGGATAATTTTGGTGCGTATAACCGGCTATATTCCCTCTTATTAAACCCAATGATTTTTGTTTCAAATTGTCACCATTGAATCAAGCTCTACGCAGCCACTACCCCTTCCATTGAACAGCTTTAGAAGCAGTTTGTTAGTGATTGATTTTTATTTAATTTTAGTTCTGTAGAACTAAGGAGACAAGAAGACAACAGGGACAACACAACCATCAACAGCCGCCTGGGCTTCATACTAACGGGACATGGCTGACTCATTGATTTCCTGCATAAGAGGGGTTTGTCTGATACTACGGACTGTGAGTGCGTGAGGGGACCTGAGGACGGGAATCACTTACTAATGCTACTTTCAACGATATTGTTTTTTTTTTCTAAGTTGTCACATTTGCACAAATGGAAAAATATAAAGTTAGTTTTGCGGTTTTTGTTTAGAAAAATATTTGTTCTTATTGTAAAAGCGGATTCAGTTTTTTGTTGGTAATTAATTTGTTTTTGATTTCTCTAATTCTATTAATTTAACTTAAAATATAACTGAACAAATCTATTAATTGAAATTATAATATTTGTATCAAAGAATAATTGATTTACTACACGCAAATGCTTGATAATAAGATTGAGAAACATTATTTGACGAACTGATTAACGAAGAAAAGAGACGTGCTGTAGTGAAACAGATCAGGGTCTTACCTAAGTTCTACCAGAGTTATAGTCTTTCAAAATATCATACTTTTAAATATATACTTAAATATCTCTCTTGCAACAGACCCAACTAACCAATTTTAATATTTATACTAAAATTTATATACATTGATTATAGAAGTTATAGGGTTTAAACAAAATTCCTAGACTATAGCTTGATATCAAAATGTTTAGATATAACTAGACATATTTATACGTATAAGAGGCTATTAAGCATAAATTTCAAATTAAAATGACTGCTGTATAGCCTACACCTGGCAAAAAAAAGTACATGTAATGTAGTTGTCCCCCAACTAATCAATCTTAAATCTCATCAACACAAACAAACACGAAAAATAACCTTGAACCTTCAAGCTTAAAGTCTAAAAATAACTAAATTTTTCTTTTAAGTAAATGATTATTTTCAAATTAAAACAAAACAAAGCGTTTGGATTTCCATAAAAAGCACATTTAAATAAATCAACAATAGAAACATTAAAACATCAAATGAAACAGCAAATATACGTATGTATGTATGTACTTCAAGCGACTAAAGCAGCTGAAAATTGGTTACATATATTTACACGTACTATGACTTCACATATGTACACACAGCATACATTAGCTTATGCGTGCATAATTAATGATAAACTCTTAATTATTTAAAGAAATTAAAATTGTTATTATATGGTTTTTTTAACGTTTTATTTTTTTTTATTTTTGGCAAATGTCTTAACGCTTCAGCTTGTTTTCGACGTGTGTTGGCTGGCAAACGTGTTGCCCCTCACTGGGTGCGACGGACCATAGCGTGTGAACGCGTTGAAGAGTGTATGCGAGAATGTGGCCGCGAAAAACGTTTTACCTGTGAAGGTTTCAACTATCGCCTGGATCCTTCCGGCCATGGCCAGGGAGATTGTGAGTTGATAGAGATACCGTTGGCCCAAATCGATTTATACTCCAGTCCCAATAGACGGGATTCAAATCTGTTGAGGCATCCGGACTATGATTACTATGAGAGAGATCGTAATGCTCCGCCTAGTTGCAGATATAATATGTGTAAAGAATGCAGCACTAAGTTACCACTGCCGCCGCCACTACCACATTACAATAAACCCAGTCAGGGTTGGAGTGAGAAGCCCTATAGAGATGAACGTTATCCTCATATACCCTCACCACCCAGTAGTAGTGGTAGTGGCTATTATGGCAGACCTCCAGCAAGCAGTTCTTCTTTGGAACATTATTCTTCGGGTCCATCAGGGCCACCACCACCGCCTCCTTTGCCAGCTTCTTCCTATGAATCACATGGCAGACCTCCCCATTCCTATGAGCACCACAGTGGTTCTTATGAATTCTCGACCCATGGCTCGAGCTATTATGAACATTCTCCACCCAGTAGTTATGGTAGCAGTGGTTCAGCTCTGGATCCCATCGATCGTTATGATGTCTCGCATGGTGATCGCTATAGACCTAGTCATCCTTCCAGATGGGAAAGCATACCCAGTAGTTCTGGTTACGACAGTTCTAAACATGATCGTTATCGTCCGCCTTATCGTCCGGTTCCAGAATATACACCCTACAGACCATCCGACTCGCATTCTGTAAGCGGACCCGATTCTTATCGTCCCGGACCTCCACCACCTTCTCATAACTATTTGGATAGAGATCATCCGCCCACGTCTCCCTATAAAAAGAATAGCGGGAAATTTGTTCCCTATTTAATAGGCACCGACAATGAATGGGGTTCCTATGGTGGCTCCTATGGAGGCAGTCATAACAAACAAACCGCTTATTGGGGTTTGTCAGACAGTCATTATAAACCCAGAGATCCGGTGAATTTTGATTATTCCAACTTGGGTCCGGCACCTAGTAAAGGAGGAGGATATAAAGGAGAGCCGCCACATGAAAGTAATGCAGTCATACCCCACTCCGGCTCTAGTTATGGTTCCTATGGCAAATATGATGGTTTCCGCGATCGACATGATTATCGTCATGAATGGACTCGCCGACCAGGACCAGATGGTATATATAGTTCAAAGATCTTTTTATAATTTACAAACTGTTGCTAATATAATGCTTTAATTTTAAGAATGCTCGGCTAAAACTTCGGAAGGGTTTCGCCTGCATAAAAAGATTGTTAAACACATGTATACCACTCCAACTCTAACCGAGTGCGAGCGTCTTTGTTCGGGCCAGGATGCTTTTATATGCCATACCTATAGCTATCGTTATTCTTCGGGCAGTCACGACAACTGTATGCTGTGTGATCGTCCCATAAATCGTTTGGATTACTATGTGGACATAGAGCCAGATCGTGATTATGATATTTACTCTATGACAGATGATATGAATGTTTGTAGAAAACCCTCACGCAGTGATGCTCCCGCTAGAGTAGGAGGTGGTAGTAGCACAGCGTTAGCTGATCCAAGAAGTACTCGTAAGTTTTAGGGAGCTTTAAAATGTGAAAATTAAATTTAAAGTAATTTGTTGAAATTTACTGTCTACTAGAATGTTTTTTCCGTGCCATTGATGCTACCAGATTTTATAAATCTATTGTAAGAGACTCTTTAACTGTTAGATCCGTGGGAGAATGTGAAATGGAGTGCATAAAGTCAACGAAATTCACTTGTCGAGCTTTTGCCTTCCGTTATGGCCAACAACGTCATGCCAGTGTTATAGACAATTGCCAGTTAAGTGATTGGCCCGTCAGAGACATGGATAAGGAGAGACATTTGGTATTGGACAATACTTTTGATATCTTTGAAAGAGCCAGTTATGGACATGGCTGTGAAATACAGCCCATTGTGGATGAAAAACATAAGAAATGTAAGAAAGAGCATTTATGTAGGTTTATGGAAGTAACTTGGTAATACAATTTTAATCTTACAGCCGTGTGTTATTTGGGTTATGGTTCACCGGCAAAACTTTTGCCGGCGGCCATTAAAAAAGTAATAACCGTACCCTCCGAGTTAGAGTGCAAAAACGAGTGTATACGTCTAAGGGATACCACAGCTTTTAAGTGTTATGCCTTTAGTTATGGGTAAGCATCTTAAACAGATGAAAGAGAAATAAATAAGATTTTAAAAATTTATTTTAAATAATTTGAATTTAGTTCCCGCAAGACCACTTTCAACTGCGAGATGTCTGATTGTGATCAAACCGAATTGAAATTAAATATACATTATACTCATACCAAAGATAGAGACTATTGGCTTTTTGCTTGGAATCCATTTGATTATACATGCCGGGATAAGGTTAATACCATAGGTGGTTCAAGGGTTAATAATAATCGCCGCATGGATATATTTAGAGAACCGGGTAATTTATTGTTATTGTTTAAGTAAAATATTTGGTTTTGGGAAAATGTTATTCTGAATATTATTTTAAAAAATGGTATTGTTAATTTGTTTTTAATTAGGTGATGTGGCCTGGCGGCATTATACCGTTTCGGGCAAGCCTTGTCGCCGTAGCAGTCCTTGTGAAAAGAATATTATAACGGGTTTCTATTCCTGTGAGATTGAGGGTGGCGAAATTGGTTCTTGGGATTACTGCTGTAAAGTGGATCATCCTTGTGGTTATTCTCAAGGTTTCGACTATCCCTGGTGAGTATTTTTAGGTTTTAAAGTAAATATGGATCAAATAAACCAACAAGAGAATCGGCAGCTACCCTATCCAAACCCTATCGAGTTGAGCGTTACCCTTACATACCTTCGTCACCCAGTAGAAGTGGTAGTGACTATTATTACAGACTTCCAGGATCCTTCGGGTCCATCAGTTCCACCGCAACCGCCTCTTTTGACATCTTCTTCAGTGATTCTTATGGATTCTCTTCCCAAGGCTCGAGTTATTATGAACATTCTCTGGATCCTATCAATAATTATTATGTCTCGCATATTTTTTTATTAGAAACATGTTTCAAAACACTTTGCCAAAACTATAATTTTATATTAAAGACTTATGTTGATTCAAAATTAGTCTGGAATACTGTTTTTAAACCTACTTCCGACTTTCTTTTTATCACAACAGGTGTTTCGTAGGCGATGAACCCGATCAGTGGCGCAAATGTAGCGATCGTTATTATCCCGGCAATCATACACTCACCCATTCAGGCCTGAGTGTAAAACCGCTAAAACCCTCCGACAAACGTAAACCAAGCGATAGTTTTACATCAGCCTCCAACTCAGATGAATATCAAAAACCACCGCGTCCGGGTGGTCTGCAAAGTTTAAGTGATTTTACTGCTGCCCGTCTGTGGCCCGTTACCTATTTGTACAGTGAAGGGCCGCCGAATTCAACGGAATTTAGTAATTTCGTCGATTGTAATAAGGAAACATGCTAGAGCAAGTTTTAAATAATTTTTATATTGTATTTTTTTTTATATAAAAACATGTAGTATTTTAAATAAGCTGTAAGAAGTAGTTTTTCGTAGGCTCTAACAGAATTGTGATTAAAAACAAACAAAAAATATCAAAAAAATTAAAACATTTTTTAAAAAATTAAAAAAAAATTAAAAGATTAAGAGAAACATAAAGAGATTTTAATTGGTTTGGTTTTGTCAAAAGAAAATTAATGAAAAAGAACAAAATTTGTGGAAAATACTTTTTTAACATATTTTGTAATAAAAAATAACGCTAACTTTAAATTAAGTAAATAATAATATAAATAATAAAAATGGCTATATTGTAATAAATAAACGATGAATTAAACATGTAGGTAAAATAAATTATTTTTCTATTTAGTTTGAAGTTAAAATGAAATTAAGAATGGACAGCTGGGCGTAAGTGAAACTAATATATTTAGATTAAATCAATATAAAAAAACTTGAATACATTGATTTAAAATTACAGATCCTCATAAATAATCGAAAACTCACCCTATTCATAAGGTTATTGAACAAACTATCTGCTCTACCAATCGTTTACAGTAAATATTATTGTGAAAACTTAAAAGCTGCTGCCTAGGGGATTCGATAAAAAATAAACATACATATAAGAAAATATCAAAAACATTTAATAACTCTGTAAATATTTAATAACTTTGTAAATAATCGTTTAATTGAGAAAAAGATGTCTAAAAATCAACATTTTGTATAAAAAACTTAATTGAGAATAAAAACTCGATTTGTGATCACTCATATTTCTGACCAAATATCAATATTTTACGACGAAAAACTCAAAATATTTAAAACCTTTAATATCTTTGTAAATAAGTATTTAATTGAAAACAGAAACTCCGTTTGTGATCACTTATACTTCTGATTAGATAACGATATTTTCTATGAAAAACTCAAAATATTTAAAACCTTCAATAGCTTTCCTTTGGGAAAAGGAACTTGATTTATCATCTGAATTTTGGAAGAAAAATTATTAGCAAATTTAATAGAATTTAATATAACGTTAAATAAAAAAGGAAATAATTAAATAAACATTTAAAAGTATTACCAGTGCTGTGACATTTCTTTTTTAATAACATTGAAAAACATATTTTTACTTCAATTAATAACTTCCGATTAATTTCAATATTTAATTTATTTATCACTATTATTTATTTATTTTATTTCAAATTTTAATTTTAATACTTTTACTAAATTTTGGATTTTTTAACCTTTTTTATATTTAATATTTTATTTATTAGAAAAAAACTCATAAAACTATTTTGATTTGCTTTTTCACCCAACTGATTTATTATTATATTTATTATTTTATTTTTTTTTTTCATACATTTTATTAATTTATTTTCATTTTTATAAAATTTTAATTTTTTCTAAATTTGTGGCATTTTATTTTTTATTATTTACATACTTTTTATTATTTACAAATACGTATGTATGTACATACATACATATGTATATGCTTTTTTTTTATTTTATTTATTTTCACTATTTTTATACATTTTTTCCCAAAATTTTCATATTTAAATTTTACTTATTTGAAGTGCTTTTTAATTTGAATTTAATTGCATTTATCTAATTTCAAAGTATTCAACTTTCTCTTATTCTTTTCATTTCCTTTAAATCTAAATCATTTCCTCTCCATTTCCTTATATGTACATTTACTCTAATTCACAATAAATTCTTAACTTCATTTTAAATTCCCTAACTCACACACACACATGTAAACACTCAAAGCTTTTTTTTCTTTTACACTTGGTCTCCTCTTTGCTTCAACATTTCTTTAATTAACTTTTTCTTTATTAAAACCATTATATCTCAATAAAACTTCATATTACCCTAAACAAACACTATTTATTTAATATATTTACACTATTTTTATTAACATATCTTTACATTTAACCAACAAAAAACGAAATTTTTAACGAGCTACATCCGTATGTAAGGAAAATTGCGCGAAAACTAAATAATTTACTTAACAAAAACAGACTTGTTATACAAACAAGTGTTTATCATTATGTTTATTGTGAATGAAATTGAAGAACATTTAAGAAATTTCATTCACATTTATTACAATAAGAAAGAGCCAGTATTTGGGGTACATATTTTATTTCACTTGGTATTTTCGTTTTTAGTTGAATTTTTTAGAATTATGAATAAAAAATTTGTAACTACTCTTTTGACGATGGGTGTTGCCGGCCTAGGAGCTTATCACTATGGCAGTTACACGGAAAGGCAAAGAATTTTACAACATATACCTCTTCATGAACAACAACAAATGGAACTCTTGCATAAGGTTAATTTATTAAATATAGAGGAATTATATGAGTTTTATATATTTTAATATTTATCATAACTTGCAGCATTCTCAAAAACCCGGTTTTCCTTTATTTGCCTCCGTTTCGGCGGCTGTACCGGCACCCGCAGATGACATCAATGTAACTGCTACTCCAATGCGTATTTCGCAAATCATGAAATATGGTTTTCCCAGTTTGGATTCGGTGCGTTCTTATTCAGACTATGTGTTAAGCTATGACCGCCGTAATCGTGTACCCTCCTGGGTATTTGAACACTTAACCGCTGCCTCGATTGCCAAAAACGAAGCTGTCGATAGAGCCAAATGTGATTTCAAACCAGACGATAGCATTCACCCCTTTTTCCAATCCCAAAATTCCGATTATCGCCGTTCGGGTTTTGATCGTGGCCACATGGCCGCCGCCGGCAATCACAAAAGACATCAAAAACATTGTGATGATACTTTTTATTTAACAAATATGGCTCCTCAAGTGGGACAGGGTTTCAACAGAGACTATTGGGAACGTTTGGAATATTATGTGCGCAAACTAACACAAACCTATAGCAATGTTTATGTGTGTACGGGACCCTTGTATTTGCCAAAACAAGAGGACGATGGCAAAAAGTATGTGAAATATCAAGTAATTGGCAATAATAATGTGGCTGTGCCTACACATTTCTATAAAGTGATTGTTGGCGAAACAGCGGATAGTCATTTAGAAATGGAAGCTTATGTTATGCCCAATCAGGTGATTAGTGATGAAACTCCTTTACAGGTATTCCAAGTACCACCAGAATCGGTTGAGAGGGCGGCCGGACTTTTGTTTTTCGACAAAATCAACAAGAAACAACTGACAAAGATTAATGGTAAAAAGGTTTAAGTGTTACAAATACTTCAAAAAAAATATCTAATACCTTAATATCAAAAGGTAACTTCTGAAATATCTTTTCCTGGGGCCAAATTACCGCATTCGATATCGAGTGAAATTGATCGTAATTTTCTTATTTGATATTATGGCATTCGATATCGAGCAAGAAATTTAGTACATTTTATCATAATTTCAATATCGAAATCATTTTTCGATACGATAGCTCAATCGATCACGAATGCGATAATTTGGCCCCTGTCCTAACAACTGTTAAATAACTTATATGGAAAAGTGGAAAATTAAGTGAAAATATTTTTAAAATTGTAAATAAAAAATGTTATAAATTAGTATTTTTTGTTTTACGAAAGTTTTTTATTATTATGTATTAAGCATTTTAATTTTTAATATATAAATATACGAAATCATGTTTTTAAACAAATTTTATTTGATCTTGTGTTTTAAATTTCAAAGAGAAGTTTCAAATTCTCTTACAAAAAGCCTAGCGAGAACAAACAAATAATACAAAGTTTCTTTTTAATATTGTTAAATGATTGTGAGGTTTACAAATTAAAGGTGGTATGAACAAAAAAAAAGGAAAAAATCGATAGTAGAGAATGAATGAAAGGAAACTTGAACAGAATTAGTCCTGTAAGCGGTTATATGTATTTTTGTAGATAAAATTAAAAATAGTAATAGTTTAATGTACTCCGTGTTGCTTTTGTGATTACTTTAATAATAATCACCACCTTGATTCTGGGAGCGTACATCATCAATTTTCAAAATCATCTTAACCAATTGAGTGGCCAATAAGATTTGTTGTTTCTTGGAATTGAGAGATTCGACAACGTTGTGTGTCTTCATGTTTGAATCTCCGGTCAACATACAGTCAACACCTAGACTAGGGCAATTTTCAGCAACTTGGCGAGCCTTCAATTCAGACAAGGTTTCAATGGGATGCAAGCCACTGTTTTCGGCCAAAGCCAAGGGGATATTTTCCAAGGCGACGGCGAATGAGCGGAAGGCATACTGTTCCAAGGTAGAGAGTTGATCGGCTTCCTTGGCAACGGCTACAGAGCAGCTGATTTCAGCAGCACCGCCACCATACACAATGCGGGAGTCCTAAAAATTAAAGTTAAAAAGGAAAATTGTTTATAATGTTTAGTTTTTAAAACAGACAACTCATCGTGCATATGGTTTAATTTTTTAATGAAATATTTATCTTATTTATCTCATTTATAACAATAATTTTAAGAAAACTCACCTTAACCAAAGAACGAACAACACACAAAGCATCGTGAATGGAACGCTTAGCTTCAGCAGCAATCATTTGATTACCACCGCGCAAGAAAATTGTAACAGCCTTTGAGTTTTTGCATTCTTCGATGACCAGCATCTTGTCCTTAGAGGTGCCAAAGGCTAAAAACATAACAAAACCAAATTTAAGTAACAATCTCAAACATAAATAACAATATGATAGGTATACTTACAAACTTCTCTAACAAGACCAGCGGTACCCAATTTTTCTGCAGTTAATTCCTCGAAACGTGGTACAATTCTGCCGCCGGTAGCAATGGCAATTAATTCAATCTCAGGACCACCTACCCAACGTACAGCAGGCAATTCATGTTGCAACAGCAAATGATTAGCCTCATCGTCAAAGCCCCACTGGCAAATGGCTAAAGTGGCACCAGCATCCTTGACCTTCTTAACCATCTCAATGAATTTCTCCTGTTCATATTCGCGCAATGCCTTGTAGTCTTCGGCCGAGGTAACATCCAACTTATGCTTGGTCTTGGGCCTTGGTGGTTCAAAAG
Source organism: Bellardia bayeri (assembly GCA_950370525.1). Lineage (NCBI taxonomy): Eukaryota > Metazoa > Arthropoda > Insecta > Diptera > Calliphoridae > Bellardia > Bellardia bayeri. The sequence continues at coordinate 63,817,100 of OX493268.1, forward strand.
GACAGGTGAGTATAGCCAATTTAACATTACGCAATGTCTTGGGCATCTGAGCATGACTCATGGTCTTGTCGACAACGACACCCTTAACCAACATAGAATCTTCCATACGACCGCCAACTTTAGTCTCGATCTTGATCAATTCAAAATTCACATCCTTTTTCTCGATATCGGCCACATTCAAGACGGCATCAACAGCCATCTCGGCCATTTGACGATGACACTTGTTGACAATCTTTGAGCCCAAAGTGGTCATAGCGATTTGAATAAGAGGTTCCTTGTTGTTGGGATCAATGGGGAAGGGTTCAGCAATGGCTTCCAACTGCTTGACGGCACACTGGGCAGCCAATTCGAAACCATCGGCAATACGTATGGGATGAATGCCACGATCGATGAGACCCTCGGCTTGTTCGAGCAAAGCTCCTGCCAAGACTACAACACCAGTGGTACCATCACCAATTTCGTCGTCTTGTGATTGTGACAGCTGAACCATCAATTTGCCAATTTCGTGATCGACATCCATGAGTTTCATAATAGTAGCACCATCGTTGGTAACGGTAACATCACCATCAGGACTGACCATAATCTTATCCAAACCCTTGGGACCCAAAGAGGTCTTAATGGTGGAGGCAATTTGGCGGGCAGCCAAAATGTGACTCTGCAAGTAGTAAAAATAAATATAAATATTTTTCAGCAGAAAGTTGTTAAAATTTTAAAATGATTGGTTTTGCTTAGTTTGTATTTTTATAGCTTTTCATTTTAAACTGTATTTGTAATTTAATTCAGAAATTCTAGATTTAACATGTAAAACAGTACAAATTGTTTCAGTTCATGATTTTGTCTATGGCCCTATATTTGAAATGGGCAATCGCAACACTGACTATTGACAAAAAAAAAAGTCTAAGCCTAATTTTTCAATTCGATGGTGGGGTAAACCGGGACGATCCCAACACATGTCTTTAAAATCTAAAGTTATGGTCACATTTGGCAAATATTTACTTAAAAAAGCGTAACCACTTCTTTTAGCAATAATTTGTTTGACTTTGTTTACTCTAACAAGAGTTTTGCAAGATCAAACTAAATATTTATTGTGCTTTGGCCTAAATAAGCAAAATTGTTTTTAATACATAAACGAGATCAAATACCTATGTATATGTTATTTATTGATTACGTCTTTTTTAGCAAATATCTGCCAAATGTGACCGTACCTTAAGAGATCTGGCACTCATACATTTAAAGTAGAATTTTTCTGTGAGTTTTATCTCGGATTTATGACGAAAACACTCATTGGAAAATAGTTGCAACCTAATGGAATAGGTATTTCAGCAATGGAAATAATAATAATAATATATTAACATTTAGCCGCAAGTATGTAGCTTCATAACTAAAACCATAATGTATTAACTATTACTTTACTAACAAATATAAAATCTTCTGCCCACTCCCTTTTTTCAGGTTCCGCTTGAACCACTTTCGTAAGTTTACATTTAACACCATCTGTTCATAGTCCCACGGCATGTCTCATATGATTCGTAATATGAAATGCATGCACACACAACTAATTGACTGACTCATTCGCAGAAAAAGCGTCTTTAACCTCAAATAATTTTCCACTTTTGTTTGAAGAAAAACCAAAAATAAATTTTTGCCCAACCGTGTCGCCATGAGCAAAATATTAATAACACCACACAAAACAAATAATTTTACTAATAACCAAACATTTTCCTTTTAACATAAAAACCATACAATTAAATTGTCTTTAAAAAGAAACCGCTTCTCAGAACATCTGGAATGTTCCTTAGCAAAAAACCGACTAAAATTCACTATTATATGCCAATTTTTAGTTATTATATGATATAGTTTATAATTTTACATTTTTTATACATTAATTAAAAATTGTAGTCCTTTTTTAAATTTGTTTTCAAACTCTTTGTACCTTTATGGCATCTGTGCCTGTGATACGTTTTTGTTTATCTTGATCGCGCAAAATGATGAAAGGTCTGCCATATTCATCAAAGGCGATGGATCCCGGAAATCCGCTCATCATTTTTAAACAATTATTTTATTTTCTTCACACGGATTCCTTCGGATTTATTTAACAAATTCAATGCCGAAACAAAATTTCTTGCTGCTATTTGCAGACCGTACAAAAATCTATGTAAAAGAGATTTGACGAAAACACCCGGTCAATAAATTGTCAAAAACAGAAAACAACAATGGAGGAGGGAAAAATTCTCGTGACATTCGAAAACAAATAGCAAGAGAGTATTTTGTTATGGCAATTCTGTAATGGCAGTAATACACAGAGTGGCAATATGTGAAAACCGTTATAGAATAATCAAACTACATACATTGGAATTCATAATGAGAAATATTTTTGTATAAGAAATCGTTTGTTAAAGAAAGATTTATCATGTTTTTTTTTACCATTCAACATAATGTTTAAGTATGTTAATATAACAGAAATATTGATGAGAATTTTGGTATTGAAATTTTATAACAGATAAAAACAAAAAACCACGACTACCTCGATTTCTTATACTTATTGTATTGAAAAGAAACAATTATAAATAATATAGAAAGAAAGATGTATACAAATTTTCAATCATATTTTGGTAAAATGGGCGTTATTTCGTTAACCACGGCACGGATTTTAAGTTTTGAGATTGTAATCGATTCCATTGGCTCTGTATAGACTCTATCTCTAACATAGCCCCACAAAAAAATCCAGTGGTATTAAATCGCATGGAATTATGCTATTGGTAAACCTGGTTTGCAATAAATACCTACATTGTTTCAGTGGCTGTGCACTATCCTGTTGAAACCACTTGTCTGATTAATCTACATACATACATATCTACATACATACATATATTCATTAGTTAATCAATTATTGAATTAAAATAATCAAATTTTATTTTTTCCTAATTTGTCTAATTTATTAATATACATAAGTTCCAGTTGAAACATGACTTGTTTAAACTTGCAATTTACCAACAACTTTGTTTGCTCTTAACTTATGTACTATGTATGAGTTAACATCTTTTTTTAGTAATTGTTTCATAAACATTATAAAATTCGTTTCATATCAATCATAACAATGTAGTTCTTGTTGTTTTTATTAAATTTACTAAGGCTTAATTTAAAAATGTTGGTGATTCATTCATAATAAGAATGTTTATTCTAGAACAAATTCATGAAATGTTTAGCTTAAGTACGGCAGCATTATGTTTTCAGCTATTTTCTTTTTTGAAGGAGAAATAAATGAATGGCAATATTGTTAATAAGATTATGCAAAAATTTTAAAAAATAAATGAAATCTGCAATAATAATTATATACATATGTATTTGAAATTGTATTTATATTTTATAATTTTTTAATTTGTATTTTCTTTTCTACAAGATACCATATCTTTAGCCAATGTTACTGTTAATAAGAAGTCACTTCCCTGCCTTCGCTTGGCATGTTGAATGTGCCAAAGTGTGTGTGCGTGTGTAAACGTGATATGAAGAGAACGAAAAAAATAGAAAAAGAAATACAAATTAAAAGGTAAATACACTTGGCAAAAACAAAACACCATAAAATAAAAACACTTCACAATAATGTACTGAAGCAAAGAGGAATTGTATAAAAGTATATATTTGTCTACATACATATGTATATATTTTTCTCCTATATGTTTTTTCTTCCATATTTGTTTCGTCGTGTGTTGAAGAACAATTTTCACTGATTTCCGTACGGCATTTTTCACTACCCAGCTGAAAAACCAACAAAAAAAAAAAAACAGCAGTAGTATCAGCCACTAGCAGCAGCTCATGTAAAAAGAAACAAGAGTCAAAATAATAGTGTGTGTTTGTTTATTATTTTTCTATTCTACAAAATAAAAATATAAGAAAACACACAAGAGGGCCCAACAGAAAATACACAATCAACATCATCATCGGCCAATCAGTCAGTTAGTCAAAGCCGTGCAATAGTATATTTTTTTTGGATTGTTTCTTTTAAATTTGATCTAGTGAGGAAAAGTCAGAGCTTTTCGCCCATGTTATAAAAATGTCTGAGTATCACCGTTTGACGGATCAAAAATATTCGGAAGCTGAATATCTCTTCCAGGTGAGTTGCTTATGCATTGAAAATACAATTTAGTAAAGTTTTGTTGGTAAAATTAGCTTAAAATTTGTGTACCTATAACGTTTTATTAATTCTCTTATTATTTTTTGTTTTTTATTCTATTCACTTGTATATAACGTGTGTGTGTGTTTATATTTTTGTGCCCGACACAAAAATGGTCTGTTTACTCTAATGTTGAATTGGAAAAACAACAAAATACATACGATGTAAATAAAAGACAATCGAAATGACCAAATCAGATGAAGAATTTAATGTGGAGTTGTGTTCCACGCCACCACCGCACACAGAATTAGAATTGGCATTAATGGACAATGACTCAAAATCCGTATTTTCTTGGAAATTAGTCAAACGCAGACGACCCAGCCGACGTTATACTGTATCACATGGTGGAGGTAGTGGTAGCGGCAATGAAGGTGGCGGAGGAATTGGCATAAATGTTCAAACTTTGAATGTCTGTTCTCTGGGTGGCGGTGGAAGTGGGGGACTTCCACCGGCTCCACCTTCCACACCTACATCACTAACCCCTACTAATACAAGTCTCTCATCGTCGTTACCGAATTCCGGCGCCGGAGGCGTTGTTACCGAAGAAGAGCAACAACGTCTCGATAGTCTACTCTACATTCTCGATTATGCACCCAAGTACAAAAAGAAATTAAAGGAACAGCAACGTACTGATGCTGAATTAGCAGAACTTTTTAATGTTGTCTCTATAACCGCCTCAAATGGTACATCATTGTCGTCCTCTTCGAAAACTAAATTCCAGCCAGAGCGTGGTGTATCCTCAACATCGCGCTCTATACGCAAACACGATGTGAAATCTATGAAAATGTTTAAGGTTCATCGCAACCTTAAAGAATCCTTTCGGGAACACGATGAAGAAGATTCCGTTTCGGCGCCCGAATACGATACAGAAGAAGAAGATACCCGCTTTCATCGTCTGGGCCGCATAAAGCCCTCTCAACGGTTGTCCCTAACAAAGCGGCAACGACGTTTTGCCCGCTTTGAACATGCCGAACGTATGGAGGCAATGGTTGACATTTTCGATGAAGCCATGAATTTTAATGAAACCTAAAAGGTATCATTCAATTTATTAATGTCTTAGAACATTTCTTTTGTTGTATACTTGGAGTTTTTATTGTGTTTGGCAGTGGTTAGCAAAGGTAATTGATACAAATATGATTTACCTTTTACTTTTGCAATGTAAAAAGCATTTGCATATAAATATTTTTGTATTTTCCGAAAGGTTAAAAGCAAAACAAGAAAATTTTGAATTTCGAAAACCGAAAACCGAAAAATTTTGAAAATATTTAATATTTTTAAAAATATTTTAATAAAATTTGACTTAACAAGAAATTTTAAATTTCGAAAACAAATTTAAGAATTATTTAATATATTTAAATAAAACTTGACTACACTATTTGGCGAGTTTTGAATTTTATCATAATTACAACTAACTTAGTGAACATTTTAATTAAAAATCAGAACTAAAGGTTTAGCACAGTATCGAAAGAATTAGAAATGACTATTACTTTGGATTGTAATTAAAAATATCTTAAATTTAGATCTCAAAAACTTTTACTAAAATTAACTAACTAATCTTTAAATTTATTTATTTAATTTCACTAAAAATTATATAAGTATTTATAATATTAAATCTAGGAAAACATAAGATGAGATAATCTGTGCAACATTCTCTGTCTGCTTAGAAATGTGTTTAATTTAAAGTCTAGATTTCGCCAGAGTTTTGCAAACTATTTAAAATGTTTTACAAGCGATTTGCAAGACAACGTTTTAGAATTTTTGTTTTGGTTTTCGAAATCTCATCATGTTTGCTTTTAATCGTTTCCATTTGCAAATGTTTATTGTTCAAACATTTGTATGGGGAAAAAAGTACTTTCCCAAACCACCTTGAAAACTCCAAAATGTTTGAGTAAGTGAAATAAGATATAAATAATTATATTAAAAATATAAAACTATTAAAAACATAAAAAATAATGCCCTAAGCGTTAAATTTTTAAAATGGGTCTCAATGTGATGAAGAATGAATTTCTGTGTAATTTTAAATTATTATTATTTTTTATTATTTCAGTTTATTATATAATATTTAGTAATTTCATAATGAATTAAGTTTTTTTTATATATATAATTTTGTACTACAAATGTGTATTAAAAATTATCATTCGCAAGCAAAGAAAAAAATTGTTTAACAAAAACCTCAGACTTAATGAAAAGATTTATTTAACTTAAAACAAACAGTAAATAAGTATGTAGTGTAAAAAAGTACCTTTTTACCATGATGCCTCCTCTCTTGATTCCTATCCAAGATCATCGTTTAGTTAACTCTGGAAAATTTAAGTTTCATATTCATGTTTATACGTAAGAGTTATTGCATCTTAGTACTTGATTTACTTAAGTTCTTTTTTATAATTATTTCCAAACTATTTTCTTGTACTTCTTTTTATTGTTTATTTGACCTTTTTTATTAAGATTTTAGTACTTATTAAAGCTTTAGGTCTGAAGAAGCTACACAAAGAGTAGCGACAATGAAATAAAATTTAAATTTTTTTATAAAAAAGACCTAAAGATTTAATAAATTCTAAAATCTTAATATTTTCTTGTACTTTTGGTTTTGTTGTTTAAGTTCTGAATACAATAACTTATGAATTTAGTAAAACAAAAAATATGTTTTTTTTTTTGTAAAACACTTAATAAAACACACACACAAATATTACAAATTAAACTCTTATATAGTATTCCATAATAATTAACGATATTATGTTCATATTTTTTTTTACTTTAAAAACAATTTAAAGAACGTCGTATGTTAAAATTTTTTTTTAAAGTTCCAACTCTTTGAATGTATTGTATAATGTAATAAAAAATAAAAAAATCTAAAAATTATTTCTTATTTTTTTATTTAAATAACAGTTCTTCGCAACGTGAGTCAATTTCAATGTTTTTGGTAACAAAACAATTAAAAAATATTTTCAAAGTCGCTATTTTTAAAGGGCTGTCAAGAAATTTCATAAAAGCAATTTTTGCACACCGAATCGCAAAGTAGGTCTGAGTTGATTAACAATTCGCGTGTCATTGTTTTTATTTCTTAAGGGCAATCAGGCTCGTTTTCGTAACTGTTCCTGTTCTACGTCGTTTACACCAACCATGTGTCTTTTAATTTGTATAAACCCTGGTGGAGCCCAACTTTAACACTAGTGCAGTACCATTTAAAACTCAAATCGAAATCTGGTGGAGTAGCATTTATAACTCAACGAATGTACCATTAAGACTCTTCTTAATAATTTGAAAGTTTAAGCGTCCAAGTTTCTTATACGAAGTAGGAAGATCTAGGTCGATTAGGGGTGTACTTGAACTGACGTGGGATATCATAGGATAGCAGTCCAAATTTAAAAAAGGACTGAAACGAAGAGCAATGACCTGTGTCCGCAAAGAATTTTCTGCGACAGCTGTATCAGCAGAAAGATTTTTCTCCAGGACGAATTTTCGAAAACAACAAACCTGTTACAACCACAACGAATATCAACTGCAACTACAACTAACAGCATGTCTCGATGATGTCGTATGCAGATGAATGCACCATATTTTCATCTGGTGTAATAGTTGACTACATACAGAAATGCCAGAATATGTCACTACCTGGCAGATTATCTAGTTGGAACGTAAACTAAAATGATCTATTTCAAAATCGACAGCATCACCTTTCTCATCATAAACGAATGACGTAAGAATGGAACTCAACTAAAAACATGCCAAAGTCCTAAAATCTCTCGCTGGCAGCTCATGTCAAAGAGACGATTATAGCCAACTTCCCAATTATGTTGCCCCAGTAAGTGCCTGCCACTGGCTGTGTCAAAGTGACTACATATTGTGGATCATCTACAAAAGGAGACTAGGAAGTTGTCAGACTGTCAACAAAGTGTGTTGCTAACAAGACAGTTCTGATGACATGTCAGCAACCAAATTTTCCAAACCATCCTGTACACAATCGGTGGGAGTTCTAACGCATAAACAAATGATCTTTCATGACACAGTTATGTAAAAATCAATCACGCTTCAACTAAATCGAAACATTTCATCATACATATCGCATCCTAAATACAAAAGGTTCACAACTCAAAATTTTCCAAAACCGACTTTTTTTTCATAAATTAATTCAGAGTACACATTTCTTTCTTAAGTGTGTTGCTTGTGCACAATGAAGTGTTTTGTCTCTCCTGAAAATTTTAGTATTTTGAGTTGTGACCATTTTGTATTTAGCGTGCGATATGTAAGTCAAAATGAATTACTGCTTAAATTATTTCTTTGTCAGGTAATTTTTTGCTGCGTAGATAAAACATTTAATTTACTTTCAAACTAAAGGCTTGTTTTTGAAGTTTTTGGCAACGAATGTCTGAAATCACTGCGACATAACTTTATCAAAATCAATTAACTTTTAATCTATAATTGATCATAAAACAGACACAATAATTTTTTTTTAATATTTATTTATTTATTTGTAACATATACTACAATATATGTATAATATACATATGTACATATATGTATGTATTATATTTCTGCAGACATACATGTGCATACATATATAAATAACACAATTGTGGATAAAATGTCTAAAAGAAGTCTTTTTTTACAACTTTCTATTGTTTTTTTTTCATTTAATAAAACGTAACAAACAACTCTAAGGTCGAATTAATTATAATACATTTTTCGTTTAGTTAATTATCACCATAAAAAATAGACCAAAACTATGTCGAGACTAGCTAAACCTAGGCAGGCACTATAATTTAAAGCCAATCATTATAAGAAAAAACATAAAATATTAACAATAATAATATTAATATTTTATTAGCTAATATTTCACATTAATCTCAACAACTTCTTTTATACTTAGTTTACTTTTATAATTATATTTAGAGACTGCCCTTGAAGAAATGTTCGGTTAAATTTTCCTCCAATTTAACCGGATCGGTGACAGGCATACGACAGACTTTATCATGACATATATAAACAGTCGGTTTGCCATCAATCATTTTGAATTTCTCTTGTACGCGCTGATTGTACGTTTGTTTCGGTTCGTGAGGATTAACAAGGATTATAATCATGCCGGGTATATAGTATTTACGACAAATCTCCACAAATTTTTTAGTAGTTTCTGTATCTGGCCCCACTACAGCTACCACATCCAGGCCATTTTCATGCAACATTAAAGCGGATAACATTTCAGGTAGGACATAACCAAAGGGTTGGTGATCGGAGAAGAATTCGAATAGTTTGGAAGCTCGTTTAGCATAGCTGTCGTCATCAAAATAATATGAAAGTAGTATAAGATTACGAGCTGCCACACTGTTGCCACACGGTTCAGCGCCATCATTATCTGTAAGGGAAGATATTGAGTGTTAATAAAATTCAACAATTGGATAGAAAAGCAGCAAATGTGGAATTTCATATTTAGGCTAAGGAAGTTATTCGCAATTTTTTATTTACTATAAAATAAACAGTAGATTTTTAAAGGAATATTTGTCCAATATGATGTCCAATATGATTTTAAACCTGTTTCACAATCTTTAGTTTTAGCTGACCAGTTTTTGTTCAGCTCTGTAGAAAGGCCCTAACTCGCTATTTTTTCAAAATTTGTTTTTTTTGCGATTCCAATGCATTTACCGCAAATACACCTCCTCACAAAAATTTATTGCAATAGTGTAAAAAATAACGCTTTTATAAGCAGTTGTACAAAAAAAGTTACATGTTGAATATTACAGTTTCTATTATGTTTTTACCTTCTCGTGTAAAGTTTCAAATATGCGAGTTAGGGCCTTTCTACGTGAGACCATCGATATATTTTTTTTTAATACAATTAAGAGTAAATGGTAAAATTTTGACAAAACTTCTTTCGTTATTTATAATTTTATGACCCTTTAAGTAAAATCATATTGAACAAGCTATCGGTGTTGCACGCCAGTGTACATCTGACAGCCCTCTAAATTCAGAACCTGAATACTGAGAATATTCAATACGAAGAATGATATTTACTATTGATAGTTGAGTGCAACAAAATGTAATACATAAACATATTTATTGTCAATGTAATCTTATTTGATCATTGCCTAATCATTGTTTTATTTAAATTTTATATTTATTAAATTATAATTCAACAACAACTACTTACCATCCTTTAAACGCACTATCACATTGGGAGAATTGGCTTTCGAATAAAAATAAGCCCCATGTTCTGTATCCCAGAACAAAGTATCCTGAATTTCTTGCAATTCTTTGGCCCACTGCAATACAAAAGGATCCATAGAGGCCTTATAATAAACTAACAAACCTTTAATCAAAAACGCATAATCATCTAAGAATCCATCAATACGTTCGGCCCTAAATAAATTAACAAATAACCACCATCACTTAACTCAACAAAAACTACAAACAACAATTTTAACTCACTCCATATTTTCCTGCAAAGTACTGTCATTTGTGGCCACACCATAACAAGACCTCTTCAATATTTTCTTTTCCTTATCAAACAAATTCTCATGCATGAATTTAACTAATTTTTTACAGGCAGCCATGTAATCAGGCCTTTTTTCACCACCACAATTAGCCAACTTGCAGAGACCGGTCAGTACGAGACCATTCCAAGAGCATATGATTTTTGTATCCAAATGAGGTCTGGGACGCAGTTTTCTTATTTCATTTAATACACCATTAGTAATTTGTAGCATAACCTTTAGTTGCTTTTCCTCTAGAGAAAATTTATTGCAGGTTTCTTCAACTGATTCTCTTACAATTAATATATTCTTTGCATTCAAATGACCATGAGGATCACTGGCCGGGTCAACATTACCCAAGGGCTTGACATCATAATGATGACAATAAATTTCAAATATTTTATTTGCATCGATTGTAACATCTTTATATTTGTCCACATTATCTTCGATAGCTTTTTTAATCTCTTTAAAAGTCCAAGCATAAAAAGCACCCTCCACTTTCTTGGTATCCTCAGCTTTTGGCAAAGAATCTGCATCTTCGCCGGCAAAGAAACCACCTGCAGGATGTTGTAAATCAGTGGTTATATAGCGAAATATACCATCAGCATATTCCAGGAACGTTTCGTCTCCAGTCAATTTATAGGCATTAACATAGGCGGCCAATAATTGGCCCTGATCATACAGCATCTTCTCAAAGTGGGGTACATGCCACTGTCTATCAACTGAATAGCGTGCAAAACCACCAAATACATGATCGTGAATGCCACCGCGTCCAATGTGATGTAGAGTCTCTACGGCCATGTCTAAAATATCCACCTTTTTGGTAACAATGTAAGAATGGAATAGAAAATTAAGCCTGCCCACTTCGGGGAATTTAGGATGATTACCAAAGCCACCATATTCGGTATCAAAACGTTTTGTGAATATCTTAAGGGCTTCTTGTAGTTTTGCATCAGCACTTCCCGGTTCAAATACTGTTTCAGTAGATTTTTCGCTAAGCGATTTCTGTATAGCACTAATGACCTCCAGGCCTGTCGACTTTAATTGTTCCTCGTTGGCCACCCATTTAGAGGCTATAGCTTGAAGAACCGTTTTAAAAGACGGCATACCCCAGCTAAAGAAATTAAAACATAAATTTATAAATACACAATGAAAAATAACAATTTATGTATGCACTTTTTTCTCACACCCAATTCTAGCAACAACTTACCGGTCATGTGGTGGAAAATATGTACCCGCTGTAATGGGAGCCAAATCGGGCGTCAACCAGACACTCATGGGCCAACCACCACTGCCGTTCATCATCAACACAAACTGCATATATATGCGATCAATATCAGGCCGCTCTTCACGATCCACCTTAATATTGACAAAATGTTTATTCATAATAGCAGCAACTTCCTCATTTTCAAATGATTCATGTTCCATAACATGGCACCAATGACACGTGGAATAGCCCACCGATAGGAAAATCAATTTATTTTCAGTTCTAGCCTTTTCGATGGCCTCATCACCCCAGGGATACCAATCGACCGGATTATGAGCATGCTGTAGCAGATAAGGTGATCTTTCTTGGGCCAGACGATTGGTAAATTTGGGCGAAATATTCTTAATTTGAGTGGTGCCGGTAGCACCAGCACTGCCAGTAGACATGGTGCGTATACGAGAAAGACGTGGTAGTAGACTACAGAAAACAAAAAAGACAACGAAAAGAAAGTGTCAAACAAGATATGTACCACAAAACAATGTGACTTTTGTTAAATTTAATGTTATTTTTTGTTTTAAATTCAGATAAATCGTAGAAGATGCAGATGTTTAATCGTTTCGATTACTTGGTATTGCTTACGTAAATTGGGTCTGTGACTTGCTGCGTTTTAGCGTTACAACGTTTGGTGTGAATGCGGCTGCTGCTGATATGGTTGTTGTTGACGCTGTACCTGAAGTATGTAAAAGACGTGGTGTTAAGCTCGTTGTACCTTGATGTTGAGCTGTTATTAATAATAGGTTGTTACTACTGCTTAAGTTTTGAGTACTAGTTGTGGTGACTCCCTTAGTGGACGTATTCTGTGTGGTTTGACGTACTAAATTAGTAGATCGGCAAATATTTTTAAACATATCAAAGCTTGAATGTAGACCTCTTTTGAAAAGAGAATTCTTTTTCTCTATTGGGATGGGGGACCACACAAAGGTTTGGTGAGGATGTTTGGGAAATAAAATCTTTAATAATACAAACGTTTATTATGTTTTAATTTCAGCCATTTATCCCCTCGAGGAGCAAATACCACCTGTCTGACCAACACCTTTAGATAATATAACAAATATTGTCTTAGTCTATTTGTTACTGTTGTTATTATTATTAGTAGAATATATTGTTGTGGTACTTATTATTGCTATCTGCTTAAAACACTTATTACTTTATCTTATTGAGATTATTATTTAATGACAAGTGTGTATATGAAAGTTTAAACAAATTAATTTTACTTTCTGCTTATAATTTTTTATTAATTACACGATTTATTCAAAGTTATTCAACTCAATAAGAAACTTGAATTCTCTTTTACTTCAATATTTTTCGCAACCAGCTTATTGGCTATTAAAATGATATGGCTGGCTGTTTTGCTGTTTTTTTTTTATTTTTTTGCTTTCTCTTATATTATTTACTTCGTCATGTGTGTGAGAGAATGTTTTTTTCGCGATTCTTCTTTGTGTATTTATTACGTCATAACGTAAATGTCATAGGTAAGGTAACCCAACAAAGAAAAAATTCAATTTGATGCAAAATCATTGCTTGTTATTTTATACACACGGCTAAACAAATTTATTAACACTTGATTCCAATTTAACATTACGAATGCAGCCGAATAAATATTTAAATATTTTAACTAGTTTATTTGCGCATATATAAATTTAAAAATAACGGTACTTATTTCCTTCGTAAAACTCAAAAAAATGCAATTCTCATAAAAAAATACAAATGTGTATATTTACAAATGAATATGCAGTCCTGCCATTTCCTATGTAATTAATCCGATCGTGAGTAATATTAACTTTTCAGCTTTTAATTAACACCATGTAAGATGATATATGGAAAGATATATGGTGTGCCGTTTACACTAATCAAACCTATTAGTGTTTGGCTTTATTCAGCTTTAGTTTGAAACACTGAGTAAATCTATTAAGTTATTTGTTGAAAACTTAATAAAACCACAACTTCCAACTCTGGCGTTTCACAAAATTAGGCTTTTATATACATATGATAAATAAAATAAAGTGTCAAAATATAAAAAATGGTTTGCGGTTTTTTTTTTAGATTTTTCAAATATACAAATAATATTTTTTTTAAAAATAAATTGTATAAAAAAGTGTTTTAACAAAAGTACAAAATGTTTTCAAACAAATCTAAATAAGTGAATGTGAAAGATAGCCTTTGCCAACAAAAAAAATGTGAAAATTTGGGGAAATTGTACCTGTTTTTTTTGTGTAAATTTGCATTGTGTATAAAAGATAATTGTTTATAAGCATGTAAGTATACAGTCTATAGATTTAAGTGAAGTACATCTAAACCGCTTTAATGCAGTTTTTAATCAATTGGTGAAGATTTAGACAATCAACCAAGAAAAACTTACTATGTATTGAGTTCTTTTAAGTACAAAGATTTTATTGGGCTAATTGTTCAAAACTTTTAGACTGACATTCTGTCAGGCAACTAACCCAAATGAAATTGTTATGTTATTGTTTGGATAATCATTACTAAGGGTTTGTTAAAAATTCAACTTTCAAACTTTTTGCCAAATTACGTTGTTAATTGGCCGTCTCAAGTCAATCACGTGATTTAAGAACTCTGAATTAATTTTTTGGTGCTATGTTAAATATAGTATCTAGACACAGCCAATCGAATCGATTAAAGCATTCAAACTTAAAATGCATTACGTGTTTAACGAAATATTTGTAGGTACCCGCCATTACTACTATATGCGTGAAATCTGTGCGATATCCTTCCAATATAATAAATATTTGAATGATTTTCATTTAAATTCTTTGTGTTATCTTAGAAAAACAAGTCCCTGTTAGGTTAGGTTTCATGGACAGATATTCTCGGAACAGCTAACTTTGTGTTATCCGTTAGGTAAACAACTGGTCGATCAATAAATACTAGTTGTTTCCATTTCAAACCATTCCCGATTCCTTGGCAAAAGTGTAGATTTGTGTTAGGTACATACTTGATAGCTCTTCAAATCATGTTAGGAAAGGGACCCCAAATATGCAATACCTCATTATTGTCAATGCCGGGCATTGGCGAAGTCTCCTCCTCTTTGTGACAGCTCCTACAGTAATAATTATTTCAAAAGTACAGTTGCATACAGCTACCGAAACAATTAGCCTAATTTGATTACGACGTAATCTAATCAATGAATTCATCCTGCCTCTTTCAAATACGGGCCAAATTGACCCTGCAATAGAACAACTGATTTCATTAGACCACATTGTCTGAGCAAGTTCACACAGTTCTTGCTAAATATTAATTTCAAGAATCATATCAATTGTACCCTTTCTGGTCAATTCCTTAGCTAAGTATACACTTGCCCTGTATTGTATATAAGCGTTGAGTTCTTGTTAAATAACAATTTTTATTTTCTTTTAGTTAAAGAAATGAAAACAACATTTCACAGTTAATTTGTTAACTTCATTTTTATTTTTATAAAAACTAATTTAATAAGTAAATACATATTATATATTTATGTAGGTTTGTTTAATTTTAATGATTAAATAATATATTCACAAACGTTTATAGTCTGTTAAAAAATTTGCATAAAACTACATTTAAATACACATACAAATTAAAATAAAAATACAAATATTATTTGAAAATAAACTGATCATTAAAATAAAGAATATAAACTAAAAAAAATTAACTGACTTACAAATAAGTTTATTTAAAATTATAACATACTCGTACTATATAACACATGCAATAAGAAATACATAAATATTTCTCAAAATCAATTTTTTGCTGAAAATGATTAACATAAAATTAACTTCCAAAAGAAAACAATAGTAGGTACCTACATAGAACAGAAAAGTTAGACTCAAATTAATATTAAGGACAATTTAAATAGAAGCAGGATAGTATTTAAATAAAATCATATTTTAAATCACAAAGCATTGCAAAGGAAAAAAACAAACTAACAAACAATTAAACAAATTCTAAAAAAGCACACTTAATTTCTGTTATAAAATTTTGGAGAATTTTAAACTAAAAACATTTATTTTGATTTGTTCTCAAAAGCTTCTTTTTTTAAAGAATTTTTTTTTAAACACAAGTGCTTTGTTTAGTTTCTTGTTCCAGGATTTAAACTAAAGAAAAAGCACCATATTTTACAAAGTAGTATAATCAGTAGGTGTAGTAGGTGAAATTTGTTTAAAAAGATCTGTGCGTTTTTTCTTAGATTATTAACCTTTTTTTTACACTATCTCTCAATGTCTCTCTATATTAATCTCTCTTGCTACTCTCAACTTTGGTAATGAAAGTAAGGAAATTATTCCAGAGTTTCAAAAGGTCAACAACTAACTCTGTTCTTAGTTTTTTTTTTTTTTTTATTATGTTTAAGTAATTGTTTTCGTATGTATGTATATATCACACTTGTTTATCTTCTCTTTTTATTAAGTATTTCTTTCTCTCTCTTTTCCGCTTCCCGTTATCTGTGTTTTGACAACTTTAATCAGTTGTCTGCTGTGCGGGCAAATCAAATCAACAATCACTTTGTATTAATGTATCACTGAGAGCGCTTATGATTTCTTCTCCCATTTTGATTTTATCAGCAATATCACGAGCATCTGTTATTAGTTTGGCTTTCATATTGATGAAATATTCAAAATCGGCAAACTCATCGGAATTTAAGTTCTTCTCCAGCAAGCTGACCACACTAATGCCACGTCGATCGATGTCATCCTTAAGACGTTTAGCTTCTGTTAATTGTTCCAATAAACGATCACGTTTATTTTCAAGAGATTTCTGTAAAGAGAATGCAAAGAAAAAAGGAAATTAGTAATATATTATT
Source organism: Bellardia bayeri (assembly GCA_950370525.1). Classification (NCBI taxonomy): domain Eukaryota; kingdom Metazoa; phylum Arthropoda; class Insecta; order Diptera; family Calliphoridae; genus Bellardia; species Bellardia bayeri. The sequence goes on from OX493268.1 coordinate 63,833,794, forward strand.
TTGTTTTTAAAAGAGAATAGCTGTAGAAAATAAGTTTTGTTACAGATCCAACTCTCATATTAGGCTATTTGAGAGAGATTGGTTTCTGGCCTTTATGAACGGTTTATAAAACGGTATACAAATGAGAAAAAAAGGAATATGACATTGTTCAAATATCCGACAATAAGCCTAAAGTTCACTGTCTCATGTACTTAGATCCTTCAAACAAAGTGTTCATGGAATTTATTATATTCTTCGTTGTGTAGCTGACTTCGCATAGTTCCCATCACAAAAGTGTTGTCTGGGTGCCATGACTTCACACACAGATTTAATAAATAAGACCCAACTGCTGAAATATCTTAACCAATTTAGAACGAGCATGCAAGGAAACAACCTTTTCTAGATCACTACAATTCTACGTTTGTCTGACCTCATATGCATATTATTAATTGCAATACTAATCAAATAATCCAATACTAATCAACTTCAATGCCCACTTACCTTTTCGGAGTTATTTTCCTCGATTGTTGTTAAATTATTTTCTGCTCTGGCAAGACGCTCTGACAGCGATAACAGTAAACCGGTTATATGGCCAATGTCTGAGATATAGGTGCGACATTTAGAGGCTTCTATCGGTCTAACCTGATCGCTTAGTTTATTCAATAAACAATTACCCAGCTCATCGTTGATGGCAGATTCTTCATCTATGCACGTTTGTTCCTTAGTTAAGATGCGTACTTTATTATTTAAATGTTTAATTAAGTCATCCTGCAATTTAAAAAACAAAAGGAAAGAAAATTATACGTATATACAATCTCCGCCCAAACAAAATTTTAACTTACCACTTTATTCTTTAAAATATCACAATTTTCTGGCGTTGCTTCTAGTTCACTTAGTTTTAATTCCACCGTTAGTTTTTCATTAGATTCTTGCTCCTCCTTATTTCTACTACTTCTGGTAAGTGTTGAAGTACCCACATCACGTTTGCTGGGCCTTAAAGGTACATTGGGATTGTAGAGATTTGTCACATAGTCGGCCACAGTTTTAGAGCCGGGTGGACATAAAATATGTACGAGGGCATCGTTGGACGGCAACATATTGGCCAATTCCTTTGACATTTTCTCACAATCATCTTCTATGGTTAGACGTTGGCGAGGTTGTAGTGTTGTGCGAGTCGGTGTGTCCATTTCCTTGGTATTTGTAACATCGGCTAGGCTCTTCAATTCACTGTCGGTGATATCATCGGTTTGTGAGGCAGTTTCAACTGTACTGGCATTAACTCTCAATATAAGTTCGCTGCGTTGCACCAGTTTCAAACTGTCCGTGCTAGAGTCTAATTGGGAGAGTATACTACTACTGTCTGCTGGGTGTTCCTCTTCTAAAATCTTTGGGGATTTTAAATTGCAGTTATTTGTGTTGTTGCAGGTAGATTTTACAATTAAATCTTCCTCTACTGGTGGTGGTGTTAAAGGAGCAGGTGGTAGACATTCACCTTCCTTATCTGAACATGGTTTTTCTTCATCGATTTTCTCTGTTTCCAGACTTTTTGGTATATCAATCACATTGGCCTGTGAGGTTTTATTACAGTTACTTTGGGGTGGCATTTGTGAGGCATAACTACCCATGTAGGCATTGTCTGTTATATGGGCCGACATTAACTGAGATTGCAATTGTGTTATCTTTTCGATGTTGTCCCTCAAAGATTCTTGTCTGGTAACCGACTTTTTATTGTTGTTATTATTACTATTGTTGCTACTGGCATTGTTGGCAAACGTAGTATTCACTAATTCGGCCCTAAATATTGAGTTGCTATTGACCGTTTCGTTATTGTTTGCACTACTCACATTACTGCTGGCATTCAAGCTGGTATTAAGTCTTTCCTCATGACTATTACAACTTTCCGACAAAGAGCTCAATGAAGACAGCGATGAATTGTTTTCTTTCATTAGTGGAGAATCTATTAAATTTGGTTCTTCAATGGTTGTTTCCAAGTTATTCGGGGGTTTCTTAAGTTCTAGAGAAGACTGGCTCATATATTTTGTGGGACTTTGAGTCATAGTATTGTGAACATTGGTATCAAATGATTGAGATCGTGTAAAATTTGTGGACAAATTAAATGTGTTAAGTACCGGTGTTGAATAACGCTGTTGCTGCTGCTGCTGTTGCTGGGCGGCGGCATATGGTGTGTAAGTCTGTTGTGATGTGGGTGAATTTGAGGAAATATTATTATTAGAGCCATAGCGTAGCGAGGGTGTTGAGTTTAAACTGGTATTGGACGAGGGCTGTAGTTTGGCGCCCAACGGTAAGACATCTGGCAAATTGTTAGGCAATTTTGCTGTCTGTGTCAAGATATCGTAAGAAGATTTGGTTGTTGTGACCAAATCTTCATTTGAATGTAATGTCATTTTATAGCTGCCATGATCGGGATCCGAGTTTGTATGTTTTTCCAGACTCTGTCGTGGTAAATATGATGCTTTGGAATTACATCTGAAAGGATAAGAAAAATAAGAAAATTAATTTAAGGTTAATTTAATAATAATTCAATATATGTACATATAATAATAAAATGTGTTTCAGTTAAGTTAGACATTCGTTTAATAGCAGAAATATTTTCTTTTAAACTACATTTCATACGCAATTTTGTGACGACTTCGAAGCAAAATTTTGCATTGCTTCGCAAAAATGTACATGATTTGCTGCAACTGCATACCAGAGATCAAGGAACAACTGAAACTTCCGGGTTGCACTAGATGGATTGCTGTTGAATAAAGTAAATCCTGATCATAACAACAAGTTTTGGAACTTTAGCAACCCAGAGTTGTATGAACATCTGAAACTACTACTAAATTTAACAAAGAGAATTGTGGCCAAATAAGTTTAATACTAATTATAACAGTTGTTTTTGGTTATAGAGTCTAGAGGGATCCTTTAAAAACATTTGAAACTATTGGCTTAAACCAGTAAAATTGTAATCGAATAAAGCAATTACCAATCATAACAGTTTCTTTTTTGATAATGCTGTAGGTTTGGTGTAATCTTGTAAAAAATACGGATCCTTCGGGAACTCAGAGTTCAAGGAACATCTAAAATGACTTGATTTAACCAGGATAATTGTGGCCGAATAAATCCAATACTACTATTGGAGTTCTGATTGAATACCATGAAAAGGAAAAATTAGACAAATTAGGTAAATTTAGGTAACGACGGACTTGATAAAATCTTCATCAAAATTATTCAACTTAGCTCGTTTCCACTAAGAAACATGTACGTGGTAAGCTTTAGCTTAAAACAAATGTATGGTTGGGAGTTTTAAGAATGTAAGTATATACATACAATGCCCAACGCAAACAAGATTTTATTAAACAATTAAAATGGGCTGAACTAAAAACATAGGGTTTTCCCATTTGTTAAATGGTTTGTCAAATCAACTGAGTTCACTTAATTAATAATACACTCAATGGCTTTGAAAATTTCAAAATGAATGTGTAGCCTACTTTACTAAAATATTAGCGCACTAACATAATACTGTGCAATAAATTCCTTGGTTTTTGCGAGAGTTTAAGGTTCATTAGCTCAAATTGTACGTGAGTAAATGATGCTTGCGAAAATAACAAAAACAACAGTAAATATTTGGCATAAACCTACATAACAGTAAAAGCAATAGTAATGAGTAAATACCCAGCAAGTCATATGAATCCGAAAAGAGTCTTTCTGATACCTTTTCCAAAGCGTTCACGCTCTTTATGAGCCCAAAAACAATCATTATTGCTCCGAAAACCTTCAGAAAAGAGGGTCATTACATTTGAAAATGGTCCGTCAGAAAGAGCTCTATGCAAGGTGGCGCAAAAGTAATCCTCCTATCAGAAAATGCTATAAATTTTGCGCAACTTGATGAATTGGGATTGGAAAACATGTGGTTCCAACAGGACGGTGCAACGGCACACACTGCACGTGCCACTACCGATATGCTTAGGTTGCATTTCCCGGGCGCCTAATCTCCCGTTTTGGCGGTTTGAACTGGCCAGCAAGATCGCCTGATTGGAAGTTTACTTTTGCGCCACCTTGTATAATGTCAGAAAAGAGTTTTTTATGAGGGTTTTTTGGACTCAGAAATAGCTCTTATATCATGTCAAAAAAGAGTCTTTGCAATTATAAATACAACAAATTTAAAGGTCGCATTTATTATTTTTTTTTAATTGTTTTTACTTAAACAAGAAGGGAATTAATTTACAAATAAACTGAATTAGAAATGGGAAAAAGTTAAATAAATTGTATTTACAGTAAAAAATAAAATGGAATTCATTTAAATAAAATAGGTATATAAAAATGGAAAAAAAATAATTTTTTGAGCAAATTTTTCTTTCGCTTCGAAAATGCTTTTTAGTTGGACTCTTTTCTGACTTCTTTTTCAGAGCGCTCCAAAAATGCTCTTTAGTTGGACTCTTTTCTGACTTCTTTTTCAGAGCGCTCCGAAAATGCTCTTTAGTTGGACTCTTTTTCTGACTCCTTTTTCGAAGCGCTCCTAGAATGGTATGCTGGGTACTACTTATACCTTTACATATGCCTAAGTGTGTGAGTGTTACAGTTACGATGTTTTTGTGCAACGTGAGGTTAACAATGTCAGACTGAGAGACAGCAAAAACACAGTTATTATGATTACATTTTACATGGTTGTGGTTTTATTTTTTTTTGACATTTTTGTATTTGAAACACAACGTCATGTTGTCGGAGACACTACAACGTCGAATGTTGTATTAAATGATTGACAAAAAAAAAAGTGTATTATCTGTATTACTAAACTTATTTAGGCAACAGTTTTTTTTTTGCCAAGGCACTCCTCTTTTTTTTTTTGGTTTTTATTTTTAATACATTTAATATGTCAAAGTTGTAAAAAATGGGAGGGAAAAATTAATGTTTTAAAACAGCTCTAGCTCGTTCGCTCACGTAGCTAATAATAACAAAATGGCAAAACATTTCAAAATACATAAAATTATTTCTAAAATATGTCTTGTACATACATATGTACTTATGTATGTATTTACGTTTCGCAAAAACCCAGAAACTTTCTTCTTTCGTCTTCAATGAATAATTGAAATTAATTTACGGATTACATACAAATTATTATTAGCAGTTGTAGACATCATTGTTACAGCAACTATTATTTACTGCTGCTGTTGCTACTGCTGTTGTTGGTTGTTTAGTGCTTTCGGTTACAATGGTGTTTGAACTTTTTCCATCACCATCTTCATTATCATGGGCCACACTTTATCACGCACCTGCCTGCACCTGTCTTACAAGCAAATTTGTTTTATTTTCTTGCTCCGCCGATAACTTCAGAGTTGTTTTCAGAGTGAGTGTGTTGTTGCCACGAGTATTTCAAATATTGAAAACGAAAGTAAAGTTCAATTGACGTGAGCATGTATCAAAAAAAAAAAAATAAAAATAAAATTCACTTCATTACTTGAACTACTGCGACGACGGCTACTATTGCTACTGTCTGTCTGTCTTTCTGATGTGAATTATTTGATTTTTTTTTTTTTTTGTAATTTTTCTCAACTAGTTTCACTAGTTTTGTAATATCATCAACACCATATGTTCAAACGTTCATGTATTATCAAATAGTTTGATCGATTGACTGTTCAGTTTTTCTCTCTGTCTCTCTATTTTAAAGGCATACAACATATGTAGATGTATAAAATTATTTAAATTTTAAGCCGTTATACAAATAATAATAATAATAATGTATTTGTAATGCATTTCAATTGTTTTATTGTACTTTTATTTAAGTTTTTTCAAAATACACTGCAAATAATTACATTGCCGCTGCCAGTAGTCTTTGTGCTCTACTAACATACAATTTCGTTTATATTCTGTACACACTCAGTTTAATTTTACAAATAAAATAAAATTTTAGTTTTAATTTTTTTGACAAAAACGAAAGTGAAACTGTTGAATTTATGTTGATTACTAAATGAAACAACTGTCTCGTCTATGGTTTTTAAAGTAGTTTTGTGTACTACACACTCTGGGTATCTCTGTACATCATTCATTCATATGACAGAATAAATTTCGTGCGTGCAAAAAAGAAAAAAAAACTACTAATAATAATAATATTTTTAGAGCATAAACCTGATGATGCTTTGAATTGTTTACAGGGTGCTGCAGCTTAATTAGCTCATTTATTCAAAACTTCATTTGTATACATATAATAAAGTTTCTAGTATTTATCATACATTTGGTTGGCAATACCCAGTAAACATTTTAGCAACTTTTGGAAGCTTTTGTGAAACCGCAACAGATTGTCAACAAATCAAATCAGTCATAAAAAATAAGCAGGATTGAACATATTTCCAGGACATGTCCACCAAGTTATCAAACACTTAAAATTGTATAAACTAAATTGGGAACTTCTGTTCACATACTATACATCATCTAACCCATCAAGTGACAACTTTAAAGTAGAGTTTGCCAATTTTTTAACTCAAATTTGGAAGAGTTTCTGTTTGCTTTAAGCATGAACGAAATATGGATCAGCATCAGCACAACAGAGTTTAAGGAACAGCAGAAACTTGTTGGTTTCACTAGACGGATTGGTTTTAAATAAGATAAATTCTTATCAGAACAGGTGTTTTTAAGCATGTAGACCGGCTGGTCAGCGTGCATGAAATACGGATCCTTCAAAAAACTCAGAATTTTAGGAACTTTACAACTTTAAAAAGAGTTCGTTAAACAATTAGATATAATTAGCGAATCGTGATGATTTTTGACTAGAAAACGTATCGGGAATACCCTGAAGAATATCATATACCTAATCATGTAACAATTTCAAAGAATGCAATACATTACAGTTCCAAAACAGAGTTTGGCGATGTTTCACTAAAATTCGGAAAAGTTTTTTTTTTTTTTTTGCTTTAAAACTGTATGAAATATGGAACCATCAGCACATTGGGTAAAAACATATGAAATCAACCGAAAATATTAACATTTCTGACCTCAGCACCTCCAAATTTGATAAGATTTTGTACCTTGGATCGGCACAATAATATTTGCCAACTTTCAGACATATAGCTTCCAACTTTCAAAATTATGGCCATTCCAAGTTGGCAAAAATCAATAAAAATGCACTCAGATGCCCTAACACAATTCTAATGTTAGAAAACAAGTTGGAGCAGTTAAATTTTGATGTGTCTTATGGTCAACTAGATCATAAATATATTTGTTTTGGCATGCATCTTTAATATGTAGACCACAGCATACCGGTGTTTAAGGAATAGCAAAAAGTTCAGGGCTTCAATAGTCTTAATGATGCTGAATAAAGTAAATCTTAATCATAAAAGAGTTTGGAGCCATCATCAGCATCAGCAATCCTGAGATCAAAGAACATGTGGAACTAATGCACTCACAATATCCACACACTGCTTCCGAGTAGGAAAATCTAGTGATCTTTAAGAGGGAAGGTAAGCACTATGTTTCTTCCGCAGCGTTTACCCTCCCTCTTACAGAAGACACGATGTTTGGATAATCTGGGTACAATGTTTCCAACACTTGAGATTTGACTGCTTCACCTGCATTCTGCAGCATTATTTAGAGCAGTAATGCAAATCAAGCCCTTGTCAGATGTATTAGAAAGTTTTTAAAAATTTAATTACACCAAGTAATCTCGAAATAATAACTGCTTGTATCTGCATGTGAGATTCAAATTTAAAAAAGAGAATTTCGACAAACCTTTGGAGAAAATATGATGGAGACCTGATAAGTCAAACCTTTAGATTAATATGATGGAGACCTACCCAAATACACCAAGACGTAACTTGTCGAACGCAGTATTAGGAAATATTAAGTTAAGAGAATTTATTCCACATGTCTTACGAAACCAAGTGGGAACTCAGCCTACAAAAATCATTTCTTTTTTAACTGTGCTTCGTTTCAGCTTTTGCAAAGCTCCTTGAAGAGGTAACGATTTGTTTATGGTGAGTTTAAATTTTTAATTCTGGGTGCAATGTTTTACAATCACTTTAGTAGTTTTTGATCTGATTGCTTCACCTTCGTACTGCAGGTATTTTCTAAACCTAGCGTCTTAACAAATCAAGAGAATATGAATTAAAATAAAGTCCTTCTCTAAATACAGATTACATACTCTAAGTAGCGAAAGTTTCTATAAAAGGCACGTCGTTGGAAAGGATATGATTCAGAACTAGATAGGCATAGTAAAACAACAAAATTATACTCGTAACTGCAGTATTAAGTAACACTAAGAGAGCCTAAAGCGACTATCGAAATGACTGTTAATGAAGAGTGGGTTTTCAACAAAAATCGATTGGATAAGACACACCCTTGGAATGGATGTGATACGAACTTGACAAAATACATTGTGCTAGAACAGCGAGGAAAATAAAGGACTGGATAACCTAAAACAACAACAAAGTTTATAATAGCTCGTCCAAGATTGCGTTCTAAAAATAATGATCATCTGAAAATGACAAAAAGAATTTAGGATATTCCAGACACTGTAGTTTAAGTCGTATTGTGAATTTAAAATTTTGAATGTAACAAAAACTTCAGAATGGAGCAAAATGTTTTGGAAACAAATTCGTTATTTCACTTTATGGAAATAAAACTGTGTGTTAAATTAAATTGGTTTTAACAAATTTCATATCTTTTAAACACACCATGTTTTTTATATGTTTATCGTCTATTTTAAGGAGTTATGCAAAATGCTTGTGTTTTATGTTCATGTTAATGTTTTTAATGGGCCAAATGAAATATGTAATAATTTTTGCATGACATATTTAGGCAGCATAGTTGAGCTAAAAACAAAAGTTATGTGGTATAATTTACAAATAGAATAAACAGCAAAGTGAGCTCTGAAAGAAATAGGAAAAACATAAGTTGAAATTCACAACTTGTATATAGTGTTTTATTAGTAAGAATTTCAGAAGAACAAGTAAGAAAGTATAGTCGGTCAAGCCCGACCATATAATATCCTAAACCTAGTATATGTAGTTTTCAGAAATGGGCGTTATATGGGAGATATAACCTATTTTGGACCAAAATTTAGTGCCATGACTTCCGTGAATATACATATTATGTGTGTTAAACTTTATCTCGATATAAATACGTTTAAAAGATTTATAGAGGTTAAAGTGAATTACGAAGACGGTCTTATATGGGAGTTTCGACTATTTATGAACTGACTATTATAAAATTAGGTGTCATCCTATTTGTACATAAGAAACTCATTTTTTTTAATTTTATTTGTATAACAATATTTTTAAGAGATTTATGGTCCTTAAAGTGATTTCGGGAAGTGGGCCTTATATGGGAGCTACGACTAATTATGGACCGATCGTCATAAACTTCTACCATATTATATGTATATACACGAAACATAATTGTGTTCAATATTATTTTGATACCAACATTTTTAAGAGAGTTATGCTCTTAATTGATTTTCGGAAGTGGGTTATATGGCAGCTACGACTAATTATGGACCGATCTTCACGAAATTTGTAGATGTGATTTAGCATCATTTAGCATGTGGTGAAATTTGTTTGCATACTTGCATAATTTATAGATTTATGACCGGTAAACCCCAATTTCGGGAGAACATTTGTATGGGGGCCAGGTGAAATAATGGACCGACTTCCACCAGTTTCAATCCCATCCATCCTTGGGCCGAAAAAATATCACGTACCAAATTTTATCGAAATATCTTCAAAATTGCACCCTGTACTCTGCGCAAAAGCTTTACATGGACAGCCAGCCAGCCAGACGGACGGACGGACGGAAAGTGATTCTGAGTCGATAGGTATACTTTAAGGTGGGTGTTGGACCAATATTTATTTGCGTTACAAACATCAGCACAAATCCACCACTATTGTGGTGTAGGGTATAAAAAGGAGACAGTTTTTGTATTCTCTAAAGTTCCATATTATTTTTGAAAGATTTCGATATAAATTGCTTGGACTTGCTAGTAAAGAGTGATTTTTAAGCAACTTTCTTTTGGCAAGACTGCAGCTCAGCTCAGCTGTTTTTGTGTAACATGTTCAGCGGATCTTAACATAAATAAGTCTCCTGGGCCGGATGTTATACCAGCAGTGGTCTTGAAACAGTATTCTTTGACGCTAGCTCGTCCATTAGCTAACCTTTTCAGTGCCGGTGTTTTTCCATGCGGTGGTAGGTGGCTAATGTAACGCCGATTTCTAAGAAGGATAATAACAATTTACTCTGCACTTTATAAAGTTATGGAAAGTATGGTAAATTACCATCATGTGGAATATCTGGAGCCCAACAATTTACTTATTAGCGAACGCCATTACGGCTACCATAAGAGACGCTCTACGGGAGACTTACTAGCCTTCCTATCGGAAAAATAATGTCATTCTATACATCGTTTTGTCGAAAGTAAAATGGTGGCTCTAGATATTTCCAAGGCGTTCGCCAGAGTCTTTTATCGAAACCTATTGCTTTTAGTGTCGGTGATAACTTCTCTCAATTTATAACGAGTTTTCTCAGAAATCACACTATACAAATTGTTATAGGTGAGAGCTCATCAGAGAAGTTCAAGGTTAACTCTGGAGTACACTTCACCTACTTTATTTCCTATCTTTCTAAATGATCTTCTACGTTAAACTACCAACCCTAGTTATTCTTTTGCAGATTATAGCAAAATTTGCCATTCGTATTCATTTAACCGTAGACCAAACCCTTTGGAGATTGGAGCAATGAGGCAAAGCATGAATGCATCACAGTTTATGTTGCCTTATCTGGGCGGTATCAATATTATGGAATCAGAAGCTCTTGATTTTCTTTGCGTGACACTTTCAAGTGTCAAACAAAGCATTCAAGTGCATTGTTTTTTTTTTAAACGTTGTAGGAAATACTTTACTCCATCTAATCTTCTTACTATTTACATCATCCATATTCGACCGAAAATAGAATACAACTATCATGTAAGGACCGTTGCTGCGAAGTCTTGAAGTTACTCGACCGCGTGCAGGAGAGGGTGAAGGTGTTTATCGGTGACAGTAGTGTACCCAACCCTATTAATTCACTGTTCTATCGATACTATAATGAAATGTTTTCTACCGAAATCAGGGAACTTGTTTCCGGAACCCGTAGTTCTTTTTTCGCAATACACGTTCTTCAGTTAGTGCTCATCCATTCATGATCGACTGGACAGTGGATCGCACAACACATTGCAGAAAAAATGTGTCCTTTACACGTACTGTACGTGTGTGAAATAAATTTTCTGCAGAAGTGTTTACTGTCACTTTTAATATAGGAAAACTCAAATCAAATACAAATATTACTCCCTCTATTCTCCCTACCATAACAACCTATGTTTATATTTCCAACTATTTTCATATTTTCCCCCGAGTAAGCTAAAATATTAAATTTCACATCAATTATGTATTATAAAATACAACAAATATTTTTTGGATAATTTAAATAAACCATTTACACAACATTTAAATTCAAATATGCAAGCAGTTATTAAAAAAATAAAAACATCATTTAAAAATATTAGTACGAAAATACTTAGTATACATTTCTACATAAATATGTAAATGATTCTCCAATTTCTTTTTTTTTTTTTTAGCATTTTTTACACTTCAAACCATAAATATAACGCAGTTTTGTTCCCTATTCATAACAAAACTCCCCCAAAGTGAATTCAAACATCATTTGCATTATGCATAACTTATTTAATTAAAAAAAAAAGTAACTATAGCCATAGTTAATATGCATTTAGCGCAACAAAATATGAGTTAAGCATACTACACATGTTTTTTTTTCATATTTCTTTGTTTTGTTAACTTTTGTTGTTAATTTCACATTCGTCATACCATCGATGGCTGCCTCTTTTGTTATGCTCTTAAATATTATTATGTTACAATTAATCACTGTTGTTATTATTATTATTGTGTTATGGTAACCGAGTTGTTGAACATTTACCGTAATACACATTAAATAATACTAATACTAAATAAAAATAATAATAATACAATCAACCAAAAAAATCCGCAAACTTTTACCCACAAAAAAAACACTCACATAAAAACAATTTAACAAAAGCCTTTTTTTGAAAATGCTAAATAAATAAAAATATTGCAAAAATTAAAATTATATGCGGTAGACATGTTTAAGGTGTGATCGAACATATTAAAAACAATATGGTTCAAATCTCAAAATTTTTTTAATAATTGTATATGTAGGTATTTATAAATAAAATTAAACAGTTCGTTTTTAAGTTTTGAAATTCATTTATGGTAGGATTTAAAAGAAAGTTTTGGTAAAATTTTATCAATAATGTTAATATTTTTAAATAAATGTTAAAAAAGAGCGTTAAAAATTACTTTTTGTTAGAAAAATTTCTAACTATTTGAAAAATATTAGTTTTTTATACTTGTGTATGTTTAGTTTAATATATTTGTTTCTTTATTTATTTAACAATTTTCCCTTTGTTAAACACGCCCTTTTTTGTTTACTGGATTCTCTTTTAAGGATTTTTGATCTCTTTTCATAATATCAATTCTCGTATTAACACTCGCTCTTACACATGTTTATACACACATATAATAACCGTTATATACCTATGAGGGCGTAGCTCACCTAAACATACTCTCAAAAACATCAATATAACACAGGGATGGAAATAGCTTTTTGGATTCTGTACCAACTATATAAATTTAATGTATTTTTTAAGCCTCCACCACAATTTTTAATATTTATTAAATAATAATAGTAAAACGTACGGCTAAATTTTTAACATTACCTTATACCTATTCCTTATTTAAACAAATTTATATATGAAAATTGAGCTTTCGTATTGATTTCTCATGAAAAGGAAAAACAAACAATATTTTAGTTAATTGAGTGGCTATAAAAATCTAACCCATAAAAATACACAAGGCTTTATAATAGTGGATTTATTTGCAAATTATTGTATATGGTGTTAGATTTCTCAAAAAATCAGGAGAGAAATTATTTTTCATACAGCAATATTTTGAAATTGTATCTAAAATGTATCAAAAGAAGTACAATTGTATTATATTTACCAACTCTGTTATAACATAAATATTTACATATGTCAGAGATGGAAAATTGTGATCTTTATAGTTTTTGTCTGCAATTTTATGAAAATGAAGTTTGGTATCGATTATATGTATGTATATGATTTACATGTTCTTTTTACAAATCTTAAAAACAGATCTTTTAGCTTTATACCTATAAGGAGTTTTAAAGTAAAGTACAACAAGATCGACCACCTTATTAAAAAAAAACATTTTATACACTTAGTCCATGTTTAAGAACACAGTGCTGAGAGTGCTAGTGGACTTAGTTAACGTTGAAATTATTGATAAAGTATGTTAAATAAATACAAAGCTTTTGTTGAAATTGCTTAAATTTAAACAAATATGACTAAAACATATGTCGCGTGCTAAATAATGCAAACTACTTTAACATGACAACAATCAACAGAAAACCACATTATTCTATTACGCTTTAATTAAAACATAGCGAACGATTGCCGCTTTCAGAAGCGTGAAAAACCCCATTTGCTAGTTTAGAATACTAAAAATTAAATAACATTGTTTTTATTTAATATATGAATCATTTCTTCCACACAAATAAAATGTGTTAAGATTTCTTTATTTTTTTCTTCTTAGAAATCGAACAAATGTCGTGTTCAGTACCCTGAAAATGTCCGTTTTTAAGTTTTTCACACCAAAACTTTAATAACTTTAAACACTTATGGCCGAATTCTTGGTCATTAGTTAACCATTGTTAAACTTAAATACTAACTATTGTGTAACTATTACTTAGTATTCTCTTGGCAAACTAAGCATTGCGAATAAAGAATCATTAGTTAAGCCTTTGCCATTAGCTAACTCAAGACTGTGAACTAAAATTAGCCATTAAATACATAGTGCTACTAAAATGCTATGCTATACAGAAACAACTAAGATATCTTTATTTTTTGCTTCAAAGGTGAAAAAAAAACTTCTAGCTACCTCTTAATATAAACGAGGTATCAAAAAACGGTTTCCAGATTTTTATATTCATAATATTGAGTGCAGCAAATCTTTAGTGAAGATTAAAAGTACATTTTGCTGTTAGAACTTAATTTTCCAACCCTGATTAATAAATAAACCAGTTCATAGACATTTTGTTTGCATCTCATTAAAACAAAACAATAACAACAACAATAGCTACAAAATTAATGACACAAATTATGACCAATTTAAAAGATCTGAACTTGATTTTTTTTTTAATTTTTTAGTGACAAAAAACATCAAAGGAAATACAAAATAAAATGTATGTATATATGAATATATAAGAGAAGAATAACGGTATTATTTCAACAAAATCATTAATACATAATCATGTTTTTTTTTTTATAAACAATAGACTCAAAACAAAACACAAATTAAATGAAAAATAAGATAAATATAATTTGCATAAAATCAATTTAACATATTTAAATTTTTTTTCAACTTTTTTATAAGACTGCTCTATTGTAATTATTACATCATATATGTATGTATGTATGTATATAAATAGCAACATATGTACATATGTATGTATAAATATATTTGTATAAAAGTATGTTTATAACACTTTTTTTGGGGCAGACTTTTTATACATTCAATGACCATTATGATTATGGCGAGTATGTACAAAAAATGCCCACATATTGTTGGAAAGAAGGGGGGGGGGGGGGGGGGGGGGTGTATAACTTTGTAAACAATGCTGATGATAATGAAGTTAATTTATGTTTTCCGAAACGGATGATGTGTATAAAAAAATATTAAAGTGTACAAAGCCGGCAGGTTTATACAAATGTATAAAAATACTTTTTTCGTTTTAATGTTTTTTTCTACAATTCGTTTTTATTTTTTTTTTTTTTTGTTAACAAAAATTAAATTTTAAATTTTACATTTACTTTTACATACAGGTATTGTTCACATATATAGTAACTTCCGCTGTAAATCTGATGTTTACACAGAAAGAATTTACCTATATGTTGTATACAAAAAAGCAAACGAACGCCACGTTCAGCATGGAAGTGTCCAAATGTCAGTTTTTAACAGCATAACTATAGTTATATTTTGTTCTTGCAAAACATTAAACATTTCGTCCACATAAACAGAATAATAAGAAAAAAACTTCTTAATGTTTTTGTTGCCCCATTTTTAAATTTTTAATACCAAAACTTTGTTACCTTTGTTTTCACTCAAAATAAGATTTCCGTTTTAGGAAGAATTAATCGCTCTATCGTTGATGGTTTGGATTTCTTAATTTAATGAATGTTGCGTTCAGTACCGTGGAAATGCTCATTTTTTAGTTTTTAACACCAAAACTTTAGAAATTTTGTTCTCATTTAAAATAAGGTTTCCATTTTATGAAGAATCCATCGTTCTTTAGTTAATGGTTTAGATTTCTTAATTTTTTTTTTGCTTCATAAGCGAACGAAAGTCGCGTTCAGGTTGGTTTTTAACACCAAAACTTTAGTAACTGTGTTTTCATTCAAAATAAGATTTCCATTTTAGTTAGAATCCATTGTTTTTTCGTTAATGGTTTGACTTGCTTAGGCAGAATTAATCCGTCTATCGTTGATGATTTAGATTTCTTAATTTAACGTATGTCGCATTCAGGATTGGGGAAATGCCTATTTGCTGGTTTTTACCATCAAAAATTTTATAATTTTGTATTAATTCCAAATAAGGTTTTCATTTTAGATAGAATCTATTATTCTTTCGTTAATCATTTCGATTTCCTAAATTTTTTACTTCATATGCGAAAGAATGTCGCGTTCAGGACCGTGGAAATGAAGTTTTGATAGTTCTTAACACCAAAAGTTTAGTAACTGTGTTTTCATCCAAAATAAGATTTCTATTTTAGATAGAATACATCGGTCTTTCGTTAATGGTTTGGCTTACCTAAATAATTAAAAAAATCGCTGAGTGCGCTATTGGGCCTTAGCATGCGGAACATGTCACTGTATGTTGCGCCTTGTGGTCTGGAGTTGTGACCATAGCTTCCATATTTGACGATGTATCGTCATTTTGACGGATTTTTTGTTTTTAAAATAGCAAAGTGACGATTTGATGATTTTTTCATTGAAATTGACGATTCTGAATGAATTATTAAAATGTATCATTTGTTTGTTTTATTAATATTTTTGTTACCAAATTCTCTCTTTTTTTTGATTAAGAAGAATATGACATATATATTTCAAAAACAAAACTAATTAATAGTGTTTTCTTAATTGTTAAGTTTAAGTATAATAATTCCAAATAATAGTAGAAATTACTCATTTATCTGTAAACATAAAAAGCCATTTTAAATGCTGAATTCCATGAACTAAAATTTCTAGAGGAAACAAGTTCTGAATTTGTACAAAAACTTTTCCTATTTTAACAAAACGTCGAAAGAATATTCAGCCAAATAGAAATACGGAATTCTTTGAAAATAAGTACCTGTATATGATGGATGAATTGGATTCTTCATTCGAAATATTATTTAAAACTTAACAAACACAATTGTTTTGACATTTTAATTTAACCTGAATTAATAAAATATGCTAAATTCAGATATTTATATATAAAATACTGTAAGTCTTGTTTCACACTCTTCAGTTTTAGCTGACCTGTTTTTGTTCAATTCTCTTTTAAATTTGCCATTTCATTTAATGGAAATCAACATGCATGAAAACAACAAAAGGAAATAAGAAAATTGACTAGTACCTCTTTTGTTCTCTTTTCCCTTCTCATCCAAAAATACGTGTCAGAATTGAAAAGTGTGAAAGCACAAGTTGCGTTTAACATTTCTTATTTCTTATTTAAAAAGTTTAAATTTATGTATTTTGATATGTATTGTACAAGAGACTATATAAACTTGAATTGGTATGCTTTCGTTTAAATAAAAATTTAAAAATACTATTAGAAATATTGACTTTATTTTTCCGATTTTTTTTTGTTGACGATTTTAAAAATTCGAAATGACGATTTTTTTTATCGGGATTTTGACGATTATTTCCGAAATTCATCTGGCAGCTCTGGTTGTGACAGTGGCTGCCAATACGGTTATAGATGTAGTTATTTTGACAACTTAATTTTGGCTTTTTACTGACACGCAGTTGCAACAGGACGGTATCACATGCCACACAGCCATCGAAACAATGAATTTATGCAAACCAATTTCACCAAATTCGGCCCCGATTATGCGATTTAACACCCCTGGATTTCTTTTTGTGGGCCTATCTTAAAAATAGACCCCCTTATTCATAAATGATTATTAAATTTAACAAACGTTTATTAAGCAAATTTTTATATGCAAATCTGCCTTAATAAACGTTTGTTAAATTTAATAATCGTTTATGAATAAGGTGGAGAGTC
Source organism: Bellardia bayeri (assembly GCA_950370525.1). Classification (NCBI taxonomy): domain Eukaryota; kingdom Metazoa; phylum Arthropoda; class Insecta; order Diptera; family Calliphoridae; genus Bellardia; species Bellardia bayeri. The sequence continues at coordinate 63,851,178 of OX493268.1, forward strand.
TTTACAGAGTCAATCGAATCGGTTACAGTCTTAAAACTTAAACTCGTGATGTGACGAATGAAATTGATATGGCGGATCATTGCAAATTTTGATAAAAGTATCAACATTTGTATGCATCTGTCTAACATAATTTTTCATTTATAACTGTCAAATCTTACTCTTACTTTGACAATATGTCAAAAGAATTACGCACATACATATGTTAATGTTTTTCTGAGTGGAGAAATTCTGGAGATGTTTAATAATGAACATGAATATTTTCTTTTTTTTCTTTAAATTACACACGTTTTGTTTGAAAATTACATTTGCTGGCAGATATACATATTTAGTAGTATGAACAAATGTTCTGACAATGTTGTTCGAATAAGAACAAAACATATATAAGAGTGGACCACACAAGACAGATTCGTGAAAGGACAAGAAATTGTTAGCTAAGTGAACAAATTTATGGTTAACAAGTAGGAGGGGTTCAGAGCAAGGCAAATGGGATTCGGAAATTTTAAAACACAGTTTTGCAATTTCAAAATGTTTTATTCATCAATTTTAATTCAACTTTGATCTGCGTAAAAAATATATTTTTTTTTCATTTAACAAATTCAAATTTTTTAATGACAATAACTTGAAAAAAAATTATTATACCTATTCATTCATATGATTTAATACCACCAAGCAATGGTGAAACAGTGCGTAATAGTTTGTTTTTTTCTTTGTATAAATGCAAGTGTTTTTTTATGTTTTATTACCCCCCTTTTTAGCATTTGATTATGATGGAATTTGCATGTTACATATTTAAAAAAAAAAGTGTGTATGAATTAGTTAGCGTGGTGTTCAGACAAGTAATATTGCAAAATTTTCTGTATACCAAACAAATTTAAAAACTAAAAATGTAATAAAAAATTTGCCATTGGCATGGTTGTTTGTTCAATTACAAACAAATCGCTAACGCCATTAAGACGCCAAACGAAAATCCAACATATGTATGTATATAAGCATTAAAGCAACAAATTTAATTTTACTAAAATAATATATTCATATGTACAATAGTTTATACAGTAGCAGTTTGACCAGTCAGTCAGCCAGCCAGCCAGCCAGCCAGCAGCTAAGCAAGCATATGGCATGCTGTTCAAACTGGCTGCAGCTAATCACTTGCATTCTTTTCATGATGAGCTTTAGATACCAACCAAATGTGTTTGTAAAATCTAGCTAGCTTCATAGGCCAGACCAGGCCAGTTTTATGATGATCATTATAATGATCATGAAGTTGTTTTTTTTTTTTTTTTTATTTTGTTATTGCTTTATTCACGCATTTGAGGCTCGACTGCATAATGCAGATGCGACTGCCATATAATGTAAAGAAAATATAATAATACCGTCTAAACGATAGTAAAAGTATTTAAATCGTTATTTCAAAACACCAGCCAACATAAACAAATTATAAAATAAAATAAAACTTTTTTTTTTTTTTTTTTTGGGAAACATAAAATACTAACAAAAGTTTTATAACAAATGCTGTTAAGAAAATAAAACTTGTTTCTGAACATTTGCCAGAAAATTTAGTGGAGAGTTGTTAACGGATTTTTGTATGATCTATTGGGAATTATTGGTCGGAACCACCAAATTCTGTATTTGCCTTTCTATATAGGAAATTTAGCCGGTTTCAAATTCTAATTAAATAATTAATGCCTCTGTTTTTTTTTTTGAAACAGAATAAAAGAATATTTACACATTCCATAGCCGACCGAAAATGTCATACAATTGTCATGCTACCAAAATTCTGTTTTCTGAGCAACCGCTTAGATGATGTAATGACAGTCGCGGAGTACAACTCTACTAATTTATACTTGTTACTTTAATTGAATGTATTTGGTCTTCTTATATATTTCTAAGTAATTGTTGTCCATAAATTAATCCATTAGTAGTGGTGATCCTTCGACTGTTTATGTTTAAGAGTGTTAGTAACAAGGTTTTAAATAATCTATTGGGAATTGTTGATTATGACCAGTAAATTCTGCGTTTGCATTTTTATATAGACAATCTATGGGGTTTCAAGTTTTAATGAAATAATTAATGTATTTGCTTTTTTTAAACGGATTAAGACATACAGGCATATTATTCCAACTGATCTCTTCAATATTTACACATTCCATAGCCGACCGAAAATGTCATACAATTGTCATGCTTACAAAGTCTGTTATCTGAGCAATCACTTACACGATATTAATGACAATCGCGGAGTACAACTCTACTAATTTATACCTGTTACTTTAATTGCATGTCTTTGGTCTTATATTCCTTAGTTTTAATTTTAGTTGACCAGTTTTCGTTCAATTCTCTTTAATAAAATTATATTTTATAATTGTCAAGCCTTACTCTTTCCAATACTATACAAATTTGAATGATTTTCATATAATATAAATTCTTTATTTTATTATAACGACTACCAAAGGGATATATTAACCTTGTCATTCCGTTTGTAACGCATCGAAATATTGGTGGTAGATATATATTATAAGATTCTAAGACGATCTAGCCATCTGCATCCATCTGTCCATTTTTTTGTTTCACCGAAATGTTTGGTATTGAAAATGGGCAAAATCAGTCCAGTAGGATCAGAAAAAACCAAAGTTTCAGACAAACTCGATATTTTATAGATATTTTTTGCTATTTTCTTCACATATCATGCAGATAATGTCATGAAATTTTGCACACTTTATTTTTATTATAAAAGGACAGGTCCTGTTGAAAATGGTAAGAATCGATTCACGATTCTCATAGCCTCCATACAAATGTCTTCCCGAAATATGGTTCTATGGTACATAAATGCCTATCGAAAAGCGGCATTCATACAAATTGTAGCAAGAATAAGTTTCATGCTAATTAACATCATAAAACGATATTTTGTTTGCATCAGTCCATATCTAACCATATGCACTTCCGATAATAAGTTAAATACTCATAAATCTCCTATAACAAGTTTTTTCCAAAAAGGAGTTTAAGAAAACCGTTAAAATATATTGCCTGCTAAGGAAACGCCATTAATGAATTGGCAGCACTGCGGCTTGTTTACCTTTCTAGGCGCATGCACTAGTTAGAAGCAGCCCATAAACTACGTTCTACTTAAACTGTAGTAAACAATAAAAATGCAAAGTAAAGAAACATATTTAGGATTTCTTCATTGCATAAACTTAGGCGTCAATTAAGTTACGCTGCAGTTAAGCTATGTGTCCACGATCGTCAGATATTACAACGTTGTCAGAAAAATGTGCAGAAATTGTCTAATAACCGTGTAAACTAAAAATCTTTGTCTTCCAACGTTGTAAGAAAAAGCATTTTCAGTACATTGGAAGACAAAAATATTGTCACACATCTAACAATCGTGTAAACACACAATTTTGGCATTGTCAGTGTTTTAAGACAATTGTCAAACACTTTTCATTGTCATATGTGCAAAGTTTATGCATCTGCCAATGTCAGCATTGTCATAGAAATTATTTCTAAATGGAACTCTGTATATACAAAAATAAACAAAGTGTTTATTAATAAAATTTTTCAAAAAAGTGGAAGAAAATTAAAGAATTAAATTAAAGAAAATAAAAAATGGATAGCGACATATTTTTTGATGAATCCTGTTTAATAGAGTGCAGATAAAATGGTTTCAATTGCTCTTTTTTGTTCCATGACAATATTTAAAATTTTTAAACACACACACAGAGCTGCAAAACGGATTTGACAATGCCACACAACAATCTGTCAACCGTGTGAACTGACAATTCGTTTGACAGCTAAATTCATTGTGTGACAATTGCGTGCAAATGAAATTGTTAGTTTTCTTACAGTCGTGTAAACTGACAATTTACCTTTTGGTAAAAATTTTTCAATGTCAGTACATTGCTAGCACATTGGTAAATATGACAACGTTGTAATATCTGACGATCGTGGACACATAGCTTTACACTTTTAAGTTTTGCTCCCCTCGTGGTGTAACTATACAAGAAAACAATATGTTGATTTAACTTGAATTAATGCTTTTTAATTAATTTGGTGGATTCTTATATTATTTATTAAAAAGTAACAACACAACACAAAAGATTATGTCGCCAGAATGTTGATAAAGAAACACAAGTAAAAATTGTTTATTAAAATTGCAATAAGCTGTTTTCTTGACTGTAATTTGAAATACACAATTCGAACGAGAGTTGACTGACTTTTTTTACAATTTACTTATGTCAAAAGTAAAACTTTTTCTACTGTTTTTGACAGTAGTACATTATTTTATAGAAACAAAATGGCTGTTGTTTCTGTATTGTGTTGTATTTGTTGCCGATTTGCACTCACCTTGTATAGTTACACCATGGTTCTCCCTGTTAGTTCATAAAATTTTAATAACTAAAGAAGTATAAGGCATTTTGAAACTGTAAATTTAGCAACAATAAAATTTTAAAATCAGGAAAAACGAAACAGCAACAGCCCTACTTTTAAATGCTTAAAAAGAGAACACTAAAAAGATATCAAAAATATTTTGTTTTATGTTTATTTTTGCTGATGTAATATGTCAATAGAAGAAATCAAACAAATATAAAAATGGCATGTGCAGCGGGCAGGTCTTTGAATAAATACATATGTATGTTTCAATATATGTACATATGTATATATGAATGCACTCCTAAGAATGTAATATTAGAATACCATCTGCCACTTAAACAGAATTATCCGGTATAATCGTTGTTATCCCAAAGCAGATGTTTTTTTGTTTGTGTCTTCAACATTATTCTCCTTTTTTGTGTTTGCTGGCAAAGTACTCGTAATACGTGCCACAATGTAGAGTTTCTTACATTAAAATCATTTTATATAACGAGAACTCAAAAGCAGCGGCAGTAGATAATTAATTGTATGTGGGTCACAAAAACAATTGATCTATTAATTCGTTTTCTAAAGGCCTTGTCTTAATCTGATGTGTGTGAGTTTAGATATGAAATATGTATGTTTAAAACACAATCTCATAAATATTTTTCTAACCAGTACAAAAGTAGACAACAAAAAACAGATGTTTGTTTGTGATGAAACATCAACAATGTCTGTCGGCAAGTACTCCACTGATTTCTGCTGATTACTACAGTAAATGCATTTTTAACATTAAGGCACGTTTTGCTTTACTTTAATATTAATTAAAATGAAACCAGAAATTGCTATTAATGATTTTTAAAAGGATTTCTCAACCACAAAGCTCACGTCAAAAGTTTTATTTTCGTAAAAAAAAAAAAAATGTTATGGTATGATAATTTTACATGGAAATTTTTATGTTTCTTTGTCAGGCCAACATGTTATTGTTATAGTTTTCTGGCTTTTTAAGTTTGTTTATGGATGAGGTTCTTGTTAACATGTTATAATGAAACCCGTATTATGAAATAATTTTTAAAAACCCAACATGGTGTTGATTGTGTGTTTTTTTTCAGTTACCTTCAAAATATTATGATTTACAAAAACTGATAACATTTTATGTGTTGTATGAAGTATTTACTGAAATTGTAACAACCTGACCAGCAGCAATTAAATGCAAATTGTGGCTTAAAGGCCTTTAGCAATGTTTTTTACTTTTTTTTACAGAATGAATACTAACAAAAATTTCACTGCTGCTTTATTTTATGCTGTTTTTATTTTTTTTTTAATATTTTCTCTGTTTTTTTTGTTCAACTTTTGGTTGAAAACATTAGACTTTCATTTCAAATCAAATCACTTAAAGCCAAAGCACGATCAAAACATTTAAAAATCATTTGATGTTTTCATATCAGATTCCTGTGTGTGTCCGTCCGTCCGTGGCTGTGCTGCTCGCATTTACTGTAAATGTACTTTCAAAATTAATGTAAAACAATTGTTTTATGTGTGTCTTTTTATTACTTAAAACTTTCTTTCAAATCATCATATTTAATAGTTAAATAAAATCATGGTTTATGTTATAAAAGTAGCATAAAAACAAACTAAATGTCAAATGGTGACATTTGAGAGATCATAAAGTTTAAGGAGACATACAACTAATTTTTATAAATTATTCGCCCTCGCAGTATACATATAATCTAAGACTTTCTATAGAAAAGACTGCTAAGATACGGTCATACTTGGCAAATATTTGCCGAAAAAGACGTAACCACTAAATAACATATATTTGAACTCGTTTGTTTATTTAAAAAAAAAAAAAAAAAACTATTCTTAAGGCCAAAACAGAATTAATATTTAGTTTTAATTTATTTGATGCTGTTTGATATTGCAAAACTCTTGTAAGAGTAAACAACGTCAAACAAATTTGTGCTAAAACAAGTGGTTACGCTTTTTTGAGTAAATATTTGCCAAATCTGACTGGTACTGTCTCGAGACTCGAGATTTTCTATGGAAAATACAGTTGTACAGAACATTGTATATAGACAATGAAGTTATACACAAGATTTTCTGTAGAAAATACAGTTCTACACAAGATTTTATATAAAAGCATTACTGTTATACAAAACAATATTTTGTGCTGCTTCTAATTACATATTGACAATTTATTAAACAAAAAGCAGGAAATCTTTGAAGCCTCTTATTGCTTCCTTTAACACAATACTAAACACCTGTTAAAACATACCCCCTGGCCCACGATATCGAAGACACAAACGTGATTGTGGAACAAACAAACTTGATTGAGTAAAAAATAGATACGATAAAAAGTTTGTGTCTTAAGTCTTGTCTAAGCGAACGTTATCGTTCGACATCATGGGCCAGGCAGATAATTTACTAAATCTGCAACAAAAAACTTCCATAAAAACCCACAGTTTTTGTATAACATTTGGCAACACCATCATCATCATTGTCATTCACTGAGAATGGTCATCTAGAAGTATGAATATCTTCTTCTAGATTAGCATTCACTTTAATCTAGAATTTAAACAATAATTTCAGTAATTTATAACATTTGTTATGGATCATTTGTTGTACATATTTTGAATTTAATTGAATTTCCCTTGCCTTTAATTTCTTTGTTTGCTAAAGCAACCTTATAAATTCTGCACACAATACTAAATGCCCCAAATTGTTTGTTATTTTGTATATAACATGTGATAAAATGTAATAAAAAGAAAAAAAAAAACAACCAACAGTATAAAAATATTTAAACATGTGGTAATGTTTTCTGAAATTAAATGGAAACCTCAATTAGCTAAAACTAAATAGAGGTTTTTTGTTTTGTTTTTTGTTTGCCTGGTCCTGGGGTTGGAATGATGTCATTTTTGAAATGGGGACACGAATAAACAAACGAAAAACTAAAAATAAGAAAAATAAATGAGCTGATTTTTTATTTAAGCTTAAGATAAATACAAACTAAAAATCATGTGTAAAATTGTTTGATATAAATCTTTCAACATGTCGCACACATAAATATTAATCGAGTATTTTAGATGGTTTCATTTACTCAATACTTATTAGAACAATGACATTTCAACTGACAGCAAGCAAGCAAGTTAAAGAATTTGTTGTATTTTTAACTATTTCACATAGGTAAATGCAAAATAATATTAATAAAAAAAACATTCGTTGCGGTCCATGCAGAAAGCACTCATGTGTAACGTTTTGGAATTTTTACGTAAACTTGAACTTCGTGGCTTTGGGGTTTTGCATTTGTTGCCGCTGCTAAATGCTGATGATGATGGTTGGTTGTTGCTCAAAATGATGGAACGCAAAAGCAGCAAAAAATATGTACACACTACACTTTGGAATGCAAAAATGCATTATCATAAAAGAAACACAACAAAAAGTAAAATAAATAATTTTGAAAGGGAAACAAAGGAAATTGAATATCTGAAATTGAAACTGCCACTGAGAAGAGGGGAACTTAACACCTGTTAAACATAACAAATCGTTTATATGGATTTCAAAACAAACAATAAAAATAACTCTTGATAAGTAGCCAGAATAACAAAAAAAAAAATTAACAACATTTGAAATACCTACCTATATCGCAAAATTCAAAAATTTTGTTTTTACTTTAGGCAAAGATATGACATGTGACGTTTTTCACAAATAAATAATAATTTATTTTTGTTGTTGTAGTTGTTGCTGCTGTTTTAAATTTAATTAGGAAAATTGTCTGGCTATTTATAAAAATGATGGCATTTATATTTGTTCTTACCCTACAGCATAAATAGAGGTAGTTTTTGTTTTATTAGAGGTTATTTAGCTCACATCATGGTTCATTTTTTATACAAAGGTTTTTTAATATAAAATTAATTTTTAACTATTTTTTTTTATACTAGAAAATCAAAAATAATAATAATGTTTAAATTAAAGCCTGTTATTGAGTAAATCAACTAATTGGGCAACACTTTTGTTATTGTTTACTTTATAACGAGTGTCAATAACAAATAACGGTCGATGGCTAGTGAGTAATTTTTACAGTGTTGCCAGTAGGTAAAACTTCTATGTTAAAACAAGTTGACTATCATAATAATTAAGTACATATTTTGAACTCGTTAAACTTTTCATGAGTTATAGAAATCAGTCGTAATTCAGTAATTCAGCGTCGTTGTCATTATCGCTGCCTTCGAGATATTTGCGGCTTGCGCTTGCATTGGTTAGACCTGTATTTTTCAATAAGAAGGAAAAAGATAAAAGGTAATTTTCTCTTTCCTTCTCATTGAAAAATAACTTGACTTGACAGTCAGAACTGATGAAACAGGACTTAATGTTTGGCGTCGTCTAACTGTACCGCGTTAAGGTTTTTCGCAGTTGTGCATTGGTCACATGCATTCGTTTTGGTTTTATAAACTAAAATTATTTTAATACAAGATTTAAGCATTCCAGCTTCCTATATGAAGTTATAGGTCGACTTGGGGCATACTTAATTCGACATGGCATAGCCTGGCAATTTGAGGACTTAATTCTCCTCCAGCCTAGTTTATAATTAAAAAATTTTTATAAAAATAAGGGCGAAACAATAGTTTGTTTAAGCAGCAGAATGTGTTATTAATTTGTTACTTGTTATCACTAATTCCTTTTTAAATCTATACTTCTTTTTTGTTAAAAATTTTCTGCGTAATTATAAAATTTTCAGAACTTAGTTTAAAAAAAATCGTTAAAGCCTTTTGATATCACAATTTTATTTTTTTTTTAAATTTTATTTCAATAAAAATTACCTTAATTGATTGATACAGTTAAAAAGTTTAGGCATGTTGTTAGTTTTCAGCAAACAATTATTATGCCTTTTAACTTTAAAACATTTGTTTCATATATTTGGCGATTTTCGTCAAATTATTTATTATTTTTTTTATTTTAGCGTGTCTTAATTTTTAGATAATTTACACACTTAGTTTTATAGAAAAATTTTAATTGCTATTATTTTATTGTTATTTCTCCTTAGATGATTTTGTACGCCACTTTTTTAATATTTTTTATATACATAAATATATTTTTCTCTTATTATAATTATTATTATCAATTATTATGATTGTTGGGTTTAGTTTACAATCAAAAAAATTTTTCCCAATATTTATAGAAATTATACACAACACAAAAAAAAATTGTTTATTTATAAAGCGAACACCGCTTGAACTGATCAACGAATTTTGATAATTTACACGCGATCAACGCCACCACCAATACACGATATTGCAAACAACTGTTGAAAATTAAACAAAAACAAAATCTAAATAAAAAAGCACTAAAATAATTTGCGTGAAAATCGAATGAATATGTTTTGGCATGCCTTTTATTTTCATCATTTTTATAAATATTTGCGTCTTTTGCTCTCTGGCGGTGATGAGTTTAAATATATATGGCGCTGCTGCCTGTGGCTGATGGTCAATGTTAATATTTGTTGTTGTGTTTTTTTTTAATTTTTTCAAATAATTTTAGGTATTTTTTAAAGAAAAATTTAGTTTGAATAAAGAATTGTCTTGCTGAATAGTTTTAGTGCTTAATTTATTTATGAAAATTATTTGGTTTAAGATTTATTAGGCAGACAGGCATGGTTTTGTTTTTTGGCATTTGGAAAATATCAACTGACGTGCCGTTTGAAATACATACCTACTAAGAAAATAAATTTGATAATAATCAAATTAAATTAAAACATTTAATGTGTTTAAATATGTATAAATAACAGCATTTGTGGGTGTATAACAATATTGTTTCTATTTTATGATTATTTAAACAAAAAAACATCTGCTTTAAAAAAAAACTAAACATAATAATTTTGGTTGGCCCTTAAATTAATTTCGACAATTGAAATAATTGAATTGAGTTGAAATAATTTTAGAATTTTTGTTTATTCTTATTAAAATCTGGAGTTAAAATAGTTTACGCAACTAATTTTCCTTTTAACCTGTAATTTATAATAATTTAAGCGGTATTTATAACAAACTGCATAATTCTTCTGTTTTTGGCGACTGCATTCTTTCTCATTCTTCTTGTAAATTGTTATATGGCAACACCACGCAATTGTTGTCATTACAATGTTTGACAACATCAAAGAGTAAGAAAACAAAAACAATTTTTAACGGTAATATTGTTGTGTGAGTAATTTTCTCTGGTTTACATGCATGCGCATGGGAGTGTGTGTGTGATTGTTTTTAATGTAAATAAAATGGTGGTTGTAAATAATTGATCTACAATTTAATGTTTTAATGGTATTTAATGTAATTTAAAGCAAATTAAAAGTTTCTTAAGGTAGTAAAACATTTATAATAAATTACCCCCTTATTCAAAAACGATTATTAAATTTAAAAAACGACAGATTTTCATATAAAAATTTGCTTAATAAACGTTTGTTAAATTTAATAATCGTTTTTGAATAAGGGGATTAGTCTTTAGTTTTTTACAAGTTTAGCAAACTCTATATTTATTTTATATTTTAGTAAAATAATTTTATTTATTTTACTTTTCTGTTAAAAGTTGTTAAACTTTTTATTAGTAAAAATTTTTATATGAATTTAATAGCTTTAAAACTCATTATATTAATAATTTATATTTGTTGTTTATTTATTTTTTTTTTGGATTAAACAACAATTCCATTAAAACTCAAACACGCCAAATTTTTTCAGTTTACAGTTGCTGCTTAAAAAATCATTGAAAAGACACATAAAATAAACATTTTAATTAAAGAAAATTTGTTGCAGAAAATAAACTTGTTAAATGAAGAAATTCTTCAAAATTTATTTCAAATAAGAAGGCGCCAAAACATAATCAATCTTAATTTTCACTTTCTCAAAAATGAAATAATAATAAATTAATTGAACTGTTATATTTGTATGTTATTTTTAAGGAAATTGTTTTATGAAAATAGTTTTGAGAACTATTTAAAAAAAATTCGTTCTATGGCATCAATCTTAATTGCAATTTCTAATAATTGAGTGGACAGTTTAGGCAAACACTCAAATTGGTTATTGATATAACAATAACATACTCGTATATTGTATAAACTGAATTGGAAAAACTTGACAAGTCTGCAACTTCTGGTCCGCACATGAATTAAACACTTACATATGTATGTATGTACAACTCTTATCAATACTGTCAGAACATTTGCTCACACGACTACGCGTGTTTGCCATCAAATGATAGTTTGGAAAATTACTAAGCCGCTATTTTGCATCTCGCCGAACAATTTCTTGTCTGCACTTGAAACTGTCTCGTGTGGTTAACTCTAGTCGATTTACACAACTAAGCCTTCCTTGATGGCTAATGTTATTTTTAAAAATGACAAAGAAATGATGAGCATAAACATCGACACGTTTACTCCACACAGAAAACCATTAACAAGTTGGAAACCGTAATTTTGAGTAGAAATGAATGCTCCTAAAGGCTTGAAATTTTCCTAGATAATTTAAATATCTAAAAATCTCTAGTTGGTAACTCTTCTTAATAAGCTCAACAAACTTTATTTTATTCGCAAAAGGTGGGGAATTTTAAAATCTCTTTGCAATAAAAAAAATAAAGATAAAGAATAAAAGGGATTAGAATTTAATTTCTACAATCAATTTTCTCTCCATAATGACTGCAACAAATTATAGATCTTAAACCAACAAGAAAAAAAAACAACCAACAAACAAACAAAAAAGCACCAAAAAAAAAATTACGTTTTAGGTAGGAAACACAAAGGTAGAAAGAAAGACAATTGTTTGCAATTCAAACTATTGTTCAGGCTGGAAACAAAGCATATAAACATTTAAATCGATTCCCGTAGGAAATGACGCATAAGGTTTTGGCTGGTTGGCTGGCTACATGCTTGTGTTGGGTTTGGCAAACAAAACATCGTAACTCTGGGTACTGAGGAAGAAAAGTGTAGATAGAAGGAAAGCATTGTTTGTGTATGCAGGCATAAAATTATTATTTTGTTGTTTTTTATTTACAACTTCTTAGGAGAGTATATGTATGCATGGAATTGGGTGTGCGTGCATGAGAGTCTTCACTTAAACCACTAATGATGACTTCCATGTTCACAGAAAATCTCCGGCTGTCTGTCTGTCCGTCATCCAACCATTCATGCAGTCAGAGGGACTGTAGTACATACATGAAAATTGTTGTTGTTGAGTCTTTGGCTGAAGCCCTGCAAAGATGGTAATGACACCTATGCCTTCATATTGTATGTACATATATAAACGGCCAGGTAAATTGCCAGCAAAGACATAAAGCCACAATGCACGAAAATGAAGCTCAAAAGAAAACCAATGACGATCATCATGATGATGATCTTTAGTTATAAGTATTCATCATTAACATCAACACCATCCCCATCATTTCCATCTAAGTTTTCGTCTGCTAATCATGATGTTTTGTTGATGTTGTTTATTGGTTTGTAAAAGCTGCCGCATTTTTTGTTTTTTCTTTTAAAATAAATTTGCCTTTGTTTCTTAACTCCGTTTGTGTATGGCTATGTTTTAGTGCATTGCAATTGCCATTACATTTCGCTGGTACGAGTGTATTACCATGACCAACAGTGGCTATAAATTACAATAAATAAATTTTACATTCACAACATAAATAATCGCACACACATCCCCAATTGGAACGATATTAAAATGACCTTGAATATATTGAAGAATGATTGAAAGCTAAGTTACACACACGCAGTCAGCAACAACTAGAAACGGCCGGTCGCTTTATAACAGAAATCCAAAGAACAGTCGGAGCAAGCAGTAAGGTACTAAAAAATAGTTGGGAAGCAAAAAAAGACTAGATTTTAAAAGTTGTGTGCATATTAAAAAGCTTATAAAATGTGACTTTACTTATAAAGCCCATCCAAATATACAATAGAATGCTGAAAGTGGTAAATTCAAAAAGTACTTTTTTTTAAGTACCAAATATTACATAGTGTTTAAAATTTACGTTTTTAATGTTTGAATAAATTATAAAATTTCATGTTTAAGCCTTTAAAAGTTACAAATGCTTAATATTATTATAAATGTAGCTTTTCAATATTTGAAAACCTAAAAAAAATTTCATGTAAGGTGGATTCATCCATTTGTTCAGAACAGAAATTTTGTCCGGAGAAACATTTTTCAACTGAGAGTTTTTTGCAGCATGATTTACCAATTTCGAACGATTTTTTTTAATAATTTAATACATATTTGTATTTTGACACTTAAAACCCAAAGCAAAATGGCCGCACTTGTAAAACTAATAGATTTTGTTTACATATGTCAGTTTTGATTTTTTAGAAAAACCGTTCGAAATGGGTGGATCGTGCTGCAAAAAACTCTCAGTAAAAAATTTTTGTTAAGAACAAATGGGTGAATCCACCTTTAGAGTGATCAATTCAAAAAGTACTAAATTTAAAAAAAAAAAAGTTTAAGAAGTGCCTAATTAATATGAAATCAGCCGCTGAAAACGTTTTGGGCGTCATTCCGGTACTTTTTAACAGAAGTTGTAAAATTTTTCAATTTAAATCACCACGGTTGGAATCGGCCCCTGTAGTACTACTGTCATGAATCAATAAAAACTGTCTAAAGTTAACTTGGCGAGAACTAAATTGGTGGAGAAGTTTTAAAATGTCAGAATAAAGACATCTACGGTTGGGCAGTAGCATTCTGCAATTGTAGAAATTTTGGACTTTACTCTCGTAGAAACGAAGTGCTGAGAGTTGAATGCAAAAGGAACTATACATTTTTTTGCCAACAAGGGAATAAAGGAATAACATGAATGTTTAGTTATTTTACTTGTTGGCATATCAGTTGTAGAAACTTTGACAATTGTAACAATGTATTCAATTTCACTTGAAAATTCAATATGAAAATGGTGGATTTGTAAAAATTGCATTTCGTAAAATTTATCATACCTACTTTCGCTCAACATTTGCTCTTCTGAAAATTCAAGACTTTGCATGCTAAATGTTAAAAAAGTATTCAAATAGCCAAATACCTATGTAGTAGTAGCATTTATTTCTTAAACGCTAAAATTATATGAAAAGTACTAAAAACCAAACATTTTCAACCATCTCTATATAAATTTTTTCCACTGACAATAGAATCACGTTTCCTTTTATATACATTACAAAAAAAATATTTTCAGAATTCTATATTATGTACAGACATACGAATGTATGTACGTACTTCAAATGGCTGTGGCCTAGCTATGGTCTGTTCTGGCCGGTGCTTTGGCTCTTTTTGCGTTGTAGTTTTTATAAGATCTTTCTTTTTTTCAGTTTTATTTTTCGTTCTTTTTGTTTAATAAATTTACATTTTATACGCTTTTGCAATAAATATTGTAAATATGCAATTGTTTTTTTGTTTTGTTTATTGCATTAAATGACTGAGTGTCCAAAGAAGTCATTGATTGATCACCACAAAGAGAGAGAGAGAGAGGAGAGACGAGTGCTGATTTGGTAAACATGGTGATGCGAGTTGTCAGTCAGTCATTTATTCAGTCACCCAACTAAAGTAACGCCTATTGAGTGTTGTTTAATTCAACAACATAATAATTGTTATTACTATTTATACTAGGTAGGTATATTTTTTAAAAAATGTTTGTTTAAAAGCAAAACCATTTTTGTGTTTTAACCTTAGTCTGTCTAGACTCTATACTATAAACAAACCACATAAATACAACAAAATTTAGTTTAGTTACGAGTATTTTTCTTTAAAATTTTCAAATATTTTTTATATGAATAGGTTATCTGTTGGTAACTCCACCCATTATTATAATATTGTTGACATTTCAAGTCCATTGAATTGTTTAAGAAGCTGCTGCATATAACAGATATTTAAAAGGTGAAATTAAAGTCAAGGTGTTACCTTTATTTCACATACTACCTATAAAAAATCTTAAATAGGTATTTTAAGCTAAAAAATTATTTCATTTAATAAAGATTTTTCAAAAATTTGTTTCTAACTTTTTTACATACGAATTTAAGTAGAGCATAAATCAAACTGATCTTGATAATTTGTCTCGCAACAAACAAAAAAAAAAAAACGAAGGCTTCACAACAACATGTTTTACTGTTGCCATGTGGCACAAGTGTGTTTGTTTGTTCTGCAAGCTGTCGGTTATTGACATGCAAGAAAAATGATCTCTATTGACACAAATGTACTGAATTTCACAACAAAACTAACAAAACTTAGAGTATGTGTTATTAAAAACAATTAAATTAGAGGTTTTGTTAAAAGACATTTAATATTTTTTGTTAAATCAGCAAACAAGAAAAAAAAACTAAAAAATAATACAAAAATGTGTAGCGCCCAACGTGGGGCTCGAACCCACGACCCTGAGATTAAGAGTCTCATGCTCTACCGACTGAGCTAGCCGGGCAGTTATCCATTGCTTACATAAACTATAATTTATTTTAAATATGTAGCAAAACTCAAGTTATTTTTAAACTATTTATAGAAGTTGTTTTAAATTATTTGAAAACTAAAATTTTAAAAGGAAATTGAGTAAAAATGCAAGTAAATTTGCAACAATATTCCCTATGGATAGAATTTTTTCGCAGATCTACATATGTCTATGAATTAATTTTTGCAAATGACTGTGGTTTTGGAGAATTGTAAATTGTTTTATAGAATATACCTACCTATTATAACTCCAAAATCAATTTTCCGATCCAATAATTCTAATTCAAATTACCTTGAACATATAGGTATGTACAAACATTATTTCAAAGGTGCGAAGATATAGGGTTTTTTTTCAATAAGAACTTTGTTTTCCAACATATTGGAATTACATTAAGGCCCCGATTACCGTTCACAACACCAAGTATTTTGATGTTGTATGTTGTAAACTGAGATTACGATTCACAACACCACACGAAAAATGCGTGTTGTTGTCGCGACAACACAACATTTAAGTGTTGTGAACGATAATCGGACCCTAAAGTTTTGCCATTTTACTTGTTGACAATAAACTGAATTTTGCTCGAAAATTCACTATGTAAAAGCTACATTTCGTAAAAATTGTAATATTTACACTCAACATAATCATCCTTCGATAAATTTGGGTCTACAGGCTCGTTACATAATGTGCCAACTACGAAACTTGTTCGATCGGGTCGTTCAAGTGAAAATGCAAAGTTGAAGAAGACTAAATTTGTCAATTTTCTGACGATTTCAACATTGGCGAATTTTGAGTTCGAATTGGCTATAAAACCTAACAAAGTGCAATTAGTGGATGAATAGAAGACGTTCGTATATTCGCTGAATTCATTGAAGAACAACGCGTTAATTTTTCAAATTATACAGGCGGCCTTTACCTATGCATGGTCGTGTGTAGAAATGACCAATATACTTTCCAGCATTTGAAAGATTTTCATATACTAAATTCGTAATTTTTAGTTCTGTTTTGCAAAACAAAGTTCTAAAAAAAATACCCTGTGGTAACACTGTGTAATAGTTTTACTCTTAAGTCTCAATTGACACGAAGCAATTCTGTAAGCTTAGCTGATTACATTTTAGACATCGGGGTGAGGGGAAGATAAGATGAGTACCAGTGATGGAAAATGGGTTTTTGGATTTCGTACTAACACTATATACATAAAATGTACTTTTTAGACCTTCACGGTACCATTTTTAATGTTTGTTAAATAATGATAAAACTTTACCACAAACTTACTTTATCGAAAATACGATATATCTTATGGCAACATTTTTAATATTACCTTATGTAACGAATGTTTAAGCAATTTTAGACTCGATTGCTATTGATTTATTGCACGCGATCTAACTTTTGTTGATATTATAAATGCTATAAAACTGGAAAATGCTGCCAGATAAAGCGTTTGTTCTCGATATGCAACTGGTGTATGCAACTATGTGTAGTTGAAAGTTACCAAAGCATACTATAACAATTTTATTTGAATACATCGGGATCAAAGAAAATTAAAGCTCTTTTTCTTGGAACGACAAAGAAACAGAGCTCGTTTCGTAATAAAATGTTTCCTGTAAATTATCTTTATTTGGGATTTGTTTGTATTTGTTTAGATATATAGTTATACGGCTACTTCTGAATCTTTAGGAATGTTATTTGCTTTAATTATCGCGATTATCTAAAATATTCTTATATCTGAAGTATCGGGTTATTTGCGAAAAGTATATACATATATATCTATAATATTTAGTTCGTTTATTGCATTTCCAAAATAACTAGATTTATTATTTCAAGAATAGAAGAAATAGAAGGGTTAACTTCTAACGATTTTGAAATCCTGATTAACTACATTTTGAGCTTTAGTTTTTTAATTCAGCCTCAAAATCATTTAATGTAAATTAATATGTCAAAGGCTCCCATTGTTCGATAATTCAACCAATAATGTCTTGTCGTAATAATCATCTTATGGATGCATATTTAAAGATCAAATTGAAATCAGTTCCAAAATGTTTATGACGTTTAATAAAATTTCTTTTGCACAAATAGTAATTTAAATAATATATTTATCTATTTCATCTAAATGCCAAATTTTGATGCAACAGTCTTTTGAAATTATACTAAATGACTCGTGGTAGTACCACGGTACCAACTGCATCTAAAATGTATTAAAAAAAGTACAATTGTACCATGTTTGCCATCACTGATGAGTACACACTAGATTGTAGTAGCAATTCGTCTTACTCTCTTATTCGTATTACATACAGATTTAAGCAATTATATTGGGCTGTGTAAACACCGAAGGAATTTCAAGAAAATAATTGTATTAAGAATTGTTTCGTGTAAATTGGGACTAATCACTGTACGAGTATGTACAGTGATGTTCACTGTACGGTAATTACCGTATTGTACGGTAGGCAGGTAATTTCTACTTTTGTACGGTAATTTTAAAAAAACTTAAATTTTTAAGCGTTAGTTTTATTTTCATAATCGCTCCTATCGTGAATTAAAATTCCTATTAAAATTGAATGTTAAAAAAATAAAAGGGAACAAATTTCATGTGGAATTTTTATTCACGATAGGGGTGAATGTGTCTACACATAATATACAATGTGACACAAAATATACCTCGGCGGTAAAGTAATCACAAGTCTTTTAAGTATGGATATTTCAACACACAAATTAGCTGTATTTAAAACTGACTGCAAGAAATTTTATATACGAAATGCTCAAGAAATTAAAAAAAGATTTCCTTTTGAATCAAATCAAATGCAATCTTTAAAAAAATGGATATAATAAATCCCGAACTGTTTGATAAATAAATAATTCCATAATAAATCCATAATTCCTTTAGTTTTGCATTTCCCAGAAGCTATGCAAATGGATGAATTTAACGAAATTGATAAGGAATTTAGACTAATAAGGCAAATAGAAGATGTTGATAAATGTGACATTCTTTACTTTTACAAAATCGCCTTCAATATGAAGAACGTCCCCTGTCTCTATAATTATTCCAGTTTTAAAAAAATTGTTGGTTTATACCTATATTTTCTTTGCCACATAGTTCGGCTACTGTAGAACGAATTTTTTCAGTAATAAATCTAAACAAAACTAAAATAAGAAACAGGCTAAATACTAATACACTTGAAGGTATTCTATACTCAACAATTTTTGTTAATTCTAGTGATCATTTAAATATTAAATTCAATGACAAACATTTTCTATATTTTAACCAAAATGCCTATGATCATAAAAAATGAATATAATCAAAAACTCATATAGACAGCCACGAGCTATTTTTGTTATAAAACCAATCCAAATGTATCAATAATAAATATTATTAGCTAAGCTTTAAATATTACAAAAATCTATAAATAGATTTTACTGAAAGTACAAATTTTAATTACTTTATTTTATTATTACTACCTGTTTCCTTATGTTTTTGTTGATTTTTAAATTAATATATTGAATTATAAATATAAACCCATTTTAATCAGAAAATATAATTATTTTTGTACAAGACAAAAAGCATACGGTAATTTTATCTAAAAAGCGGTAATATTTTTAGGGCTGTACGGTAATTGAAATTAAAAAGTTAACATCACTGAGTATGTATGTAAATACAATTCCAACAAGAACAACAACATGCTTCAATAATTTTTATTTGCTCTCTTAAATCTCATCTTACTAAATTCTCTAATACACTCGTTAAGTTTCCTTTAGTTAATCATTGACTAGTTAGTGTAAAGGTGCGCAGAAATTCTAGTGAAAATTCAATTAAATAAACAAATCGGCAATTAATAGTTAATAATTATAAAATCTATTGAAATAATATAATAAAACGATTATTTAATTGTTTTATAATAAAGTTTATAAAATAGTTATGCTCGTAAAAGTGAAATAAAATAATTTGCAGTTCGTTGTGTTGTCTGTGTTAAATTGTTACTACCTTGTCATCCATGTTGGGTTTCTTTGCTCGGTTTCGTGTATGTATTTGTTGTTGTTGTACGTGTAAATTGCAGTGAAATCGCTACGTCATAAAGTTGTTGTATGTATGGCATTTGCTTTGTTGTACTTTAATAATAATAGAAAGCAAGTGCAAAGGATTTAATAAAAAAGAGAGAGCATGAAAAAAATTCATAGTTATGTTAAGAGAGTAAATTATTAAAAGAGTAATTTACCAACATATGGCACATTTAAGAGTGAAAATGTGTGTGTTTCTATATTTAAGAAAAATTTTTATGAGATTTTAATAATCTACGAATACCTACCTACTTTGTGGCAGAAGTATGTACCTGTAGTTAACAGGTGAGTTTAACTTTTCAAAATAATGACATTTTCAATAAGAACTTAAAATGAAAATTATAAACATTTATTGTTGTTTGGAAAGAGTAAGAGTAGAACATATATATATAGGTATTTATAGATGTTTTTAACAAAATTTTCAACCACATTTGGCATAATGACTGGTCTATTTAATAGATTTTGAGTTTCAAGGCTGTAATCAATTCTATTGTTTCTGTATGGACTTGATCGTTAACAAAGTCCCACAAAAAGTAATCCAGTGATGTTAAATCGCATGAATTTCGTAAAATTATGCAATCGGGAAATATTGTTTGCAAAAAATTAATTTTTTCTGTGGCATTGTGACATGTGGCATAATCTTGAAATCACGTGTCACTGAATCAGCGTTGTCAACTTGGTGCGTTTCGCATCATTTTTGATGCTTTTTGTGCGAAAAATTCCTTAGTTGGTGCGCGGTGCGCTTTTTTGTTAATTTCGGTGCGTTTTTTTAA
Source organism: Bellardia bayeri (assembly GCA_950370525.1). Taxonomy (NCBI): domain Eukaryota; kingdom Metazoa; phylum Arthropoda; class Insecta; order Diptera; family Calliphoridae; genus Bellardia; species Bellardia bayeri. The sequence goes on from OX493268.1 coordinate 63,871,784, forward strand.
TTTTTCCGAAAATGTAGGTACCTATAAAATCTTTCTTTTTCTTATATTTAAATGCATATATTTTAATAATTCATTATCATGAAATCTATACGATGAAAAATGACCCCATTAAATATATTTTAAATAGATACGAATGTATTAAAAATTAATACATACTATCAAATTCGTTACATGAAGCTTATTGCTAAAGGTGAATAGAATAAAAATCTTTGTTTGAAATTAAAATTACATTTTAAACATGGAAATAAAAATTCTTGTGTAGTCTAATGGTTTGGTCTATTGATTTGTATTCGAACAACCAGTGTTAGAGTTCCAGTGGAGCCCTAACAAATTTTATTGAAAAAATTCAAATAGAAGTATGTATTTAAAATAGAAAACAAAAATAATTAAAGAAATTACCAAATATTAGAAATATCACGATATTTATTGAACGTGTAGCAGTGCCCTAAGACTTAGCGGCTTGGTAAACAAAATCGGAAGTGATTTTCCAAAAATGTTATCTTATGAAAATTTACAATAAGAAAATAATAATTGCGGAATTGTGAACATCTCTCTCAACAGTTACAAAATATAAATTTTAAAAACATATTAAATCATATGCTCACAACCTTAAACATATGTACATATGTATGTACATACATATGTACATACATATGTACATATGTACAAGTTTTCAAACAAACAAAACATGTTTAGGTTTGTCTCTATTAAGGTTGCAAACTAAAAGCATTGTTTCTGTAAAATAAATCTGAAATGAATTTGTTCCAAATTACATATATGTACATACGTATGTATGTATATGCGGATGTGTGTTATATTTGTTAAAGGTTTTCATTAGCTACATATGTATACTCATTTATATGAGTACGAGTATATACTTAAGTGTAGTATATGCAACATAGGTATTTATGTATTTATTTTTTAATCTAGTAATAACAACTACGGAAGTTCCTAACCCCCAATAACAAACATTAACACCTTAAAAATTACTACAACTAATTTTTTTTATAAAGAAACCTTAAAGCTGGAGGTCCACATCTCGCGTTTTGGCGTCAACGCGTTTTAAGCTTTCTAAACGTTTTAAGCGTCAGGCATTTCAAGTTACATAGATTTTTCGCCTCAATATTTTTTTTATATGTATGTACTTTTGGAGGTGATGCCGTATGCCCAGCTGATTTTTTTTTATATGAAGTTTTTTATCGGTTTGTTTGTCAAACTCATATAAAAAATGTTATTTCAACTGTCATTTTTTCTGGTGACATCATCTTTAAAATAAATTTGCTTTGCATTTGTCAAAGTCAGCTGTGACGCGTGCACTGCGTTCAAAATTAGAAAGTAAACGAACTTTTCGCGTTTCAGGCGTCAGCGCGTCCTACGGTTTTGAATGTGTAACTTAACTCATACAACTACATTGATTCTACTTTTTTGATAGTTGCTTAGAACGCGTGAAACGCGTCGACGTTTGGTGTGGACCTCCAGCTTAAGACACACAACTCAAATATTCTCTAAACTCTAGAGAATTAGTAAACACGATTATTTATTGTTGTAGGTTGGTGGTAACGCACTACATTTTGTTTCAATTTATTTAATTTTTCAGTTTCTAAATTTAAACTTCTTTTTGTTTTGCGTTTGAGTTTATTTCAGTTTATTTGAAGTATGGCATGTACGTTTGAATTAAAAAAAAAACGTATTTTTTGCTCACGCGATCATTATCTTTTATTTTCTATGTTTAAAACCAAATTATTTCGAATGAATGACTTTTTGTGACCCAGAAAATCAGTCAGTTTTATTTAAAAAAAAAAATTTGTTTTCAACAAAATTATATTGTTTTAAACTTTTGTTTTCTTTTAAATGAGAATCTAATAACAAGGTCTTAAAACAAATTTATTTTAGTAACCTATTTTTTTTGTTTTAAAGTGAAGTTACGAGTAAGATATGATTATTTATAATGACTTTGACTGAAATTATATTAAATAAAATAATTTACATTAATTTATGACAAGAAAATATAAAGAAAAAAGGGGAAAATAAGTTACCAGCTTTAAATATACAAAAACATTTTCTTTTGAAGAAAAGTGAATGAGTTTAAAAAAGGGGTTTTCATCAAGAACTTTGTTTTTCAAAACAAAATTAAACAAAAAATTTGGAATGTTTATTGTATTGAAAAGATTTGGCGATTATAAATGAATAATAATATCTGATTTAGATAATTGTTTTAATCAAAATTTTCATTTACATTTTGTCAAATTGGACTGTAAGCATAGAAGTACCTGTAAAATACAACTCTGTTGATTTATAACAGAGTTGCATTTTAATCATAACATAGTGGTATTCCAATCATTTTAAACTCCTTAACTACTAACAATTTTTTAGTATAGATAAATTTGCAAATATTAAAGAATTAAATCAAAGTTAAAAATTATGTACATATATGTATATAATGGCACTAATTAAGTAAATTTATTATTTAAATTAATAAAAACCAAAAAAATTTAAAAGTTTCATTTATTTTATTAAATGGTGATCTCATCTACTTAACAATTTTAAGATTAATCACAGTATTTCCAAAAAAATAACATGTTAGTCTTTTTTTTATAAGAATTTGAGACTTTTCTTTGAGAGTCTATTAATTAAAAAAGCAATTGTGATAACAATTTTAAAATAATAATTATTTAGGGCTTTAATTTTGCCTACCAGTGTTTGTTTGTCAACTTGAGTGGCTTCCAGCATAATCAATTAAAATTCTTTAATTGAGATTGTTAAGCCGGTTAAAATTAATAAACTTCTTTATTGATTAAAATCAGTGTCTCATGCGGTGTATAAGTATTTGTTGATTCATAGACTGAGTTTTAATGAAATTTGCATTTATGCTAATTAAGTTTTTTATAATTCCCACGCTTCACTAATATTTATTTTCAAAAAAAAAATGTTCTCATTGTGTACTATAAAGTAGTAGATTGTCTGTCTACCATTAAATAATTTATAAACAAAACAAGTAAGAAAATATAGTCGGTCAAGCCCGACCATATAATACGCTACACCCAGTATATGTTTAAAACAGTTATTCGGTTTTCACTAGTTTTAATCACATCCATCCTTGGGCCAAAAAATATCACGTACCAAATTTTATCGAAATATCTTCAAAATTGCGACCTGTACTCTGCGCACAAGCTTTACATGGACAGCCAGCCAGTCAGACGGACATCGTTAAATCGAATCAGAAAGTGATTCTAAATCGATCGGTATACTTTAAGGTGGGTGTTGGACCAATATTTCTGGTCGTTACAAACATCAGCCACTATGGTGGTGTAGGGTATAAAAAGAATTCAAAACAATTGAGGTGATTGACTATGTATGAAAATTTTTATCAATCTATTTTGAATAATTTCGAATTTATTTTGTAAATTAAAACAAAAAAGTGTCACGTAATAAATGTAATTTTAAACATTAAACAAAAACCAAAAAATAACAGTAATTATAAAGTTAAAAAATGTAACGGCATACATATGTATGTACATATATTTTTTATGAGTGATTAAAAGAAATACATATTTTTTGTGAACACAATAAACTGGAAATAATTTGCAAAAAATGGCCAAAAATTTACAAAAAATCATAAATAATTTGTGATCTGCATTTTAAAATTAGTAAATACTCGTTTATTTTCCTTTCACAACCACTATTTTTGGTGGAATTTTTGGATGTTATGGAATTTCCTGGAGAAATGTTCTTTTTGTTCTGTTTTTATTTTTCTTGTAAAACTTTTGAGTTTTAACGTTAAAATTTTTTTTAATACAAAAAGAAACAAAAAACGATATTTATAGTCAATAACCAGCTGAAATAATTGATATTCTTTCGGCGATAACAACATAAACATGATCAATTTTGTTCTTCTTTAAAATATACATACATATGTATGTATGTATGAGTATGGGTTGGTATATATAGGGTGCTTCAAGTAGAGATACTTTTTTCAATAGTCTTTTTTGTCAGATCACATGTGAGTCGTGTCATGCTGTCATGTTATTTTTGTTTAGTATTGTTTGGCATTTCATAATGGAAAGACTTACGACTGAACAACGTTTACAAAACGTTCAACTTTACCTAGCGTTTACACATGCGAGTAACAGTTCGAAAAACTCAATACACTCACATTTTTCGCACTTGCAGAGCTACTCACAGCTAAATTTTGCATACGAGTGAATGTTTGTCACTCTTATGTCAGTAAACGTCAAATAAATAAATAATGTTGCCATGTATATTTTCCAATGAATAGAAAGTGGATAATATAATATTTATAATTGAAATTATAGTTTGTTTTATGAGTGATTGTAAACAAATTTCTTTCAAATAATATTGATAAACAAAATGTTTTAATTTTGGAGAATAAATATCATTAAAATCATAATAATTATTGTTAATGAAAATTTTCCTTCATGAAACATTTTTATGTGATCAACTGGCAACTCTATTTTTCAATCAAAACAAAAATGGAAGTAAAATGAAATTTAAAAAATATAATAAAATTAATTAATTTATATCGTTCCCATCCTCTTCTGTGGGATATGAGTGATAAAGCATATAGGAGGAACGATTTGAAAAGCAAGGCCTTCAAAGCAATTGCAAATCAAATGGAGCTGCCGGTAGAAGTTTACGCTTTGACAACATTTTGAAAATGAACTCTCACTGTCCTGCGTAGACAGTAATGCTACTTGCAAATGATTCGAGTTTTTCGAATAATTTTTCGTATATAATACGCACACAGCACTCGCTGTGTTGTTACGAAAATTCACGTTCTTTAGGAATGTGTTTCGTGCACTTCGCTCAAATTCTGGTCAACATCATCGTCCTGCTGAGCGTACCATTCGCAACACCATCACCCATTTTGAGCCTCAGCATACATCATTGAATAATATTCGACCGAATAGACCACGTCCAGCACGCTGTGAAGAAAATATAGCGGGCGTAGCTGATAGTGTACACGAAGGCCGTGGAGAGTCGATTCGGCCGTTATCGTGCCATGATAACCGACTACTTGATGCCTGAAATTGAAGCTCGTAATCTCGGTGACATTTGGTTTCAGCGAGACGACGCCACTTTCCACACATCGCATCAATCAATGGATTTATTGAGAGAACATTTCGGTGAGCACATAATTTCACGTTTTGGACGGTTGATTGGCTACCAAGATCGTGTGATATCACACCGTTAGACTTTTTCTTGTAGAGATATGTAAAGTCTAAAGTTTATGCGGACAAACCCGCTTCGATTCAGGCCTTGGAGGAAAACATCACGCGTGTCATTCGCCAGTTACCAGTCGAAATGCTCGAACGAGTCATCGAAAATTGGACTCAACGGATAGACCATCTGCGACGTAGCAACGGCCAACAGTTGATAGATATACAGGCATGTCACAGAAATCGATCGGAATGGTTTCAATTCCGCAATCGCAAATCGATCGTTTTTACTTTGCGTTCTCTAGATTCCGATCGTTTTGTTTATTCCCAAAAAAATTTTAAATCTCGTTTTTTAACTGAAATATGGTAACCAAAACAACAAAATATGATTTTTGTAATAAAAAGTATAACAAAAGCGAACAGAAAGAGCGCTAAAAAATAAATTTTAAATAAAAGTGAACAAAATTTTTCCAAAATGCCCGAAATTTAAATTGTTGCTGTTTTAAATGAACAAAAATATCAAAACGCAGTTCAAAAGCTACGAAGAAGAAATTTAAGGGATGCATCTGAAAACGACAAAAGTTTTCTTGTTGCTGACACCAACTTTGAAATTTTTAACATTTTATTTAAATATCAATTAGATAACTAAAACAACAATGAAATAATAAAAGTAATTGTTTAATTGTTATTATAAATTATAGTATGAGTTTTTTTCAGTATAAAATAATAAAAACTAACAATTCCACTTTAGAAATCTAAAGTGGTTTCATTCCGAAAAAAAAATCGTTTTTCGTTTTCTAAAGACTCAATTTACGGAATCAAAACCACTTTCGATCGGAATTGAGTTCTGATAATCTTCAAAAAATAAATGCCAAAGAATGTTCTTTCAAATGATAATAAACATTCCCCATTAAATTTGAATTTTCTGTTTTTTTCTTTAAAAATATAGGGAACCTCGAAATGGATCACGCTTTACTTGTATGTAATAATTCGTTTAAGTACACGATTTCATGTATTTTGTTGCATATAACGGTTAATGATACAAGTGACATACTTTTCCAATGAAATTAACAATAAGAACAACAACCAAAATAATCAAGTAGAAGAACCTAAAATATATGTATGTAAATAAAGCATAAATAGAAGCAACAACAACGGTACAAGAGCAGAGCTTAAAGCAGAGGACAAGAAAGAGTGCCAGAGCAAATACTTGAAATGTAAGAAGAAGCCTTAAAGGAACTACATGTTGTAGTTATTGTTGTAGTTATTTAGAGTACAGTTAACACAGGGCTGTATTTTCGGTCGCAGAGATGGCATTGTTGCATTCATTTTATATATATGTAATAACTTTTAAATTCTTTTGTTAAGGATTTTTTTGTTACAAAATGATTTAATATTGTAATTAAACAGAGTTCCGTTAAATGTTTATTTTTTTTTTTAATTTTTTCACAATATGCGGTCATATTTTGCTTTGTGTTAATTTAATAGGTTAATTTTATAGTTGCCTTTTTAATCATGCTTATATGTATATTTTCTGTTTGTTTTTTTTTTTTTGCTGTATGCCTTCAATCAAATAAACAATAAAGCGTGATTCATTTCGAGATTCCCTATTTTTTAAAAGAAAAAAAAAAAAAACAGAAAATTCATATTTGATGGAAAATGTTTATTATCATTTGAAAGAACATTCTTTAGCATTTATTTTTTGATGATTATGTCTATCAAATGTTGGCCCTTGCTACGTCGCAGATGGTCTATTCATTGAGTCTAATTTTCGATGACTCGTTCGAGCATTTCGACTGGCAAATGGCACGCGTGAGGCTTTCCTCCAAGGCCTGAATCGAAGCGGGTTTGTCCGCATAAACTTTAGACTTTATATATCTCCATAGGAAAAAGTCTGATAGCGTGATATAACACTGGTCAATTGACCGGCCCAAAACGTGAAATTACGTTCTGACGTAAGTGTTCACTCAATAAATCTAATGATTGATGCGATGTATGGGAAGTGGCGCCGTCTTGTTGAAACCAAATGTCGCCAAGATCACGAGCTTCAACTTCAGGCATCAAATAGTCGCTTATTATGGCACGATAACGATCGCCATTGACGGTTACGTTCGCACCGGCATCATTTTTAAAGCAATATGGACCGATGATGATTGTGTTGCGAATAGTACGCTCAGTAGTCCGATTATGTTGACCACACGTTGAGTGAAGTGCACGAAACACATTTCTCACTGAATGTAAATTTTCGTAATAAAGTTGAACGATTTGTAAACGTTGTTCAGGCGTACGTCTTTCCATTATGAAATGCCAAACAATACTAAACAAAAATAACATGACAGCATGACATGACTCACACGTGATTTGTCAAAAAAGGCTATTAAAAAAAGTATCTCTACTTGAATCACCCGTTATAAAGTCTGTCATTGTTGACCACATTTATGAGTAATTTTACTTTTTATTTTTGCCATATACCTATTACCTAGTACATATTTGTAGGAACTTTTTTTCCACTATTTATTTATACAACTTATTGTAAACTAAAAATAGACATCTGGTTTAGTACTGGTAGCTGTTGTGTGTTTAAAACTAGTAAATGACAAACGAAATAGTAATATACTATACATATGTATGTACTTATATACGATAGAATTTTGTAAAGTTTTTAAACTTTCATTTCCAACCTTGGGAAAACAAATATTACAATTTTAAAGAAAATTTATTTAATTTAAAATAAATGAATGTTTTTGAATAATTTTTTATTTTTTTTTTAGCAATTTGCTTAACATAAAGAAATGCCACGAATTATATTAAATTTTGTTGTTAATGTTTAAGAAATTTTATAATTAATGATTAATTGTTTTTAAATTTTAGCCGCCAAGAAGTTCTCCAAGTTATAAATGATAAACTTGTATGTACATAAATTTTTTGCTTAAAATGTTATTCTAAATAAAATTTTATTAATGGTTAAAAGCTTAATTGCTTTAAGCCACAACAAAAAAAAAAAACGAAAAACGAAAAACGAAAATATCAAACACATGTGTTATTTTTTAAAGAAATTTATTTTAAAGCAAGATTATTATTAAAACCATATAAAGAATAATTGTCACTTTTGCATTTGACATTTTGTGATATGTATTTATTAGAAAATAACAATAAAGTTAATTGTTGGCAACATAAATTAATAGCTTTCAAATCAAAGATAACATTTTATTAGTTATAGATTTTTAGCCTTGATTTTTTTTTGTATACATACTTTAAATGACCTTTAAATTAAATTTAAATTTCGTTAAAAATTTACATTATTGTGTAATCGTTTGTTCTATAACATTTCAATTTAAATTATTTCTCAATATACCTCTCTAGAGTAAACATTTCCATAAACAAACAACATTATTTGTGTGTTGGTTATAAAAATAAATTATAAATCACGATCATTGATTGAAAATTATGATATTGGCATCAATTAACACTTTAAGTGATTTTCTAGAGCAATTTTATTACCAGTTGTTTGCTTGTTGGCTCGTGCGTTTCTTTCTTTTTTAGTTTGTTTTGGCTTTTGGAAAAACAAAACGCTTAATTATTTCTTTAAAAACACTAAAAGAAATAAATGTACATATTTAGGGTTTTGGAACTATGTATAGTAGATAATATTTTGTGAAATAGTTGAATTTAAATAAAACTTGTTGCATATTTTTGTTTATTTTATGAGTTAATTACATGGTTATGGTGTTACGCCTTGAAAATATGTTTAATTTAATGATTTATATGCGCGTTTTTAACGTCTTTTACTTTATGCATAAGCGTTTAACAAAATAGAATGCATAAAAGTGTTAAAATTAGTTGCCGGACCAGAAAACTTTATTAATTAGTTGACATCACTAGCGGTTTGTTTACATTTGTAGACGTGCGTAAAGCCACTGTGCGATAAGCTACGTTATGGAGTGTTAAGCTAGATTTACACGATTGAAATTTTCTTCAAAATTGCTCTTCAAAATGCTTCAAACTCGTGTAAACAGCAAAAATTCTTCAAAATTTGTTTATTTAATAGTTCAATCGTGTAAATCTAGCTTTATTTTAATATTTAATTAAGATATTTGAAACAAATTTTACACTTTTTCTTATGGTTTCTCTTACTGTATTTCTTTAACTGCATTTATTTCTTAATTTTATATTGTTTTTTATTTCGTTATAAATTTTGAACTGTAAAAAAGAATTATTAAATTGAAATTTATTAAACATTAAACACTCTATAAACATTGTTTCTTTTTGCATATTAATTTTTACTACAACAATTAGAGCTCTTAATATTAAGAAGTATTTGAAATTATTATTAACCTTGATTTTAATATTATTATAAACATTTTGTTTAATTGTTGTTACTTTATTTATAACTTTTGATTTGTTATTAACCTAAAAGAATGTGCAATGCATAAAACAAACTGTAGAAAAATGTACATTTAGTTGATTTGTTTAAAAGGCAGCTCTTTTTCGTGCCGTGTTACAAGTTCTAAACTAAAAAAATAAACAATTTAAAGGCAAAATGTGGGTATTTACGTGTTTAAAATTACAAAATTATAAACCTGAATAAAATGTTTTAATTTAAATGAAAAAAAAAACCTAACAAAGCCTGCATAATATTGTCTTAATTTTAAACAGTTTCTAATATTTTCTTTCTTATCACATTCGTTACCATTTTGAGTATGCACTTACAAACTATGTACCTGGTTCTTTACCTTTAATTACCTAAAGCTCACAGAAGTCAGTTAGTAATTTTGTACTCGCAGCAACGGCAATTCATGTCTTACAGTAATTTAATTTTTTTTTTTTTGAGGTTAGATTTAATAGACTTTACATTAGTATCTAGGGGGTTATTAAACTCTATTGTTGTATGTATCTTGAGTGGAGTTGAAAATGTTTAAAGGTTTTTGTTAAATAATGTACCACTAACAAACAGTACCCAGCTTAACACCCATAACTAGGTACTTATGTTGTGTTTAATGTTTGTGTCAAGATTAAGATAAAGAACCAAACGAATAAATTTAACAAATTTTAAAATAAAAGAAAAAGTTTCTTTTGTATAGAAGAGGTGTTTAAGTGGGTCATTTAATTTTAATGGTTAAAGAACATAAATCCATTTATTTTAAATATAAATTTTTATGTATAAACTAATAACTATATGTACCTATACCTATTAAGAAACTTTTATACACTAATACTTAGTTTACAATTACACCTAATTCTGTTTTTACGCGATAGATACGTTCCTCGAAAACTAGCGTAACAAAAACCGCGTAAAAAAAGATAGAGTATCCATATTAAATAAGGGAATTGGTTCCACGTATGAAATATCAGGTAAAATAAGATAAATAATTAAAATTCATATTGCTTTATACACAAACATATTTTATTTAAACAAAAAAAAATAGAAAAGAGAGTTCATTTAGAAAAGTACATACATACATGCAATATCTTCTCGTCTTTAACACTTAAATTTGACTGAATTCTTACACTCTTACTTTCAACTAAATTTATTTGAAATAAACAAGGGCAATCCACTGTTTCGATAGTGTTGTTTTTCGTACCAGACGATTTTTAGTGCTGCCAACTATGTGTTTAATTTAAATTTCTCCAAAACCAGTGCAAACAACGTTTTTTTTTGGCAAAAATACATACATTTTTAGATCGCGTTAAATCAAATCTAGTCGCATAAAAACAGAATGAAATATTTATTTGGAAACGCGTTAAATCAAATTCGTGTAAAAAAAACTCGCGTAAAAACAGAATTAGGTGTAATTCAGTAGAAGCTTTGTTAAGAAATGTATGGCATGTAAAAGCTTTTGTAGATAGGTACGTAAATAATTATTTCAAAAAATGTAACATGTGTGTTAATTTAGTGGAATTTTTTTTTTATTAATTGATTTTATTACACTTTTAATTATTAGTCATAAAAATGTTGTAGTAAAAACACATACATAAGCATCAAATGATAATTACTTTATTAAACACATTTTTTTTAGCTGCGGGAAATACTTTTTGAATTGATAAACCTTTTTAGTTGAAGTTCAAGTTCAATTTTGAAGTATTGTTTTCAAAACTAAAAATTCAAGTATTTATGTATTAATAAATATTAGAATTAAAGAAACTCCCCTAAATGTTTTTTTCAAATTAAATTTTTTATTGTTATACATATAAATATTTTATAACTTTTCGTCACTTGATTAGCATATTTTTCATTATTTATTAAGTTAACCCTTGTTCTATTGTGTTAGATATTGAATTTAGCTTTAATTTGATAACTTATATGCTAAGTTTCAAAGTCTATTACTAGACTTATTTGCATTTTTCCAAAAATACCCTAGAGACCCGTTAAAATATGTTGCCAGCTAAGAAAACACCATCTTTGAATTGATAGCACTGCATGCAAAAGAAGCTGCCCATAAGCTACGTTATACGTTATATATGAATTTAGCTTTAATTTGATAATTTATATGCTAAGTTTCAAAGTCTATTACTAGACTTATTTGCATTTTTCCAAAAATACCCTAGAAACCCGTTAAAATATGTTGCCAGCTAAGAAACCACCATCTTTGAATTGATAGCACTGCATGCAAAAGAAGCTGCCCATAAGCTACGTTATACGAGTAGTTAAACTGTAGCAAACACTTAAAACACAATGTAAATAAATATATTTATTTATGCCATATTCCATTAAACTTAGGCGTCAAATAAGTTAGAAGGACAAATGTTTGATATTAAAGAGTTAATAAGGTTTGCTCATTAAAAATGCATTAAAAATAGGAAATATAATAGTGCAATTCACAATCTTGTGCAAATGGTATTGCATCATTGCATTTGCAAAAAGGTTTGACATATTTTTGCTCTACACTAACAAAATACACAGTAAGAGCAAATGCAATGTTGCAATATCATTTGCACAAGATTGTGAATAGCGCTAATAATTATTAAAGCAGATAATTAAATTTTATTATCAAAATTTAGATCCACTTTTTTTTTATCAAAAAATTGTGTTTAGCGACGAAGCTCATTTCTGGTTGAATGAATATGTAAACAAGCAAAATTGTCGTGTTTAGTGTGTAGAGCAGCCATAAGCATTACAAGAACTGCCAATGTATCCCGAAAAATGCACTGTTTGGTGAGGGTTATAAACTGGAAACATCATTGGACCGTTCTTTTTCAAAAGTTACGAAAACAGGAACGTTATTATGAATAGCGAGCGTTTCCCTGCGATGATTACAAAATGGAAGAGCTGGAATTGGCTGTCATGTGGTTTCAACACGCGAAACAATGGCCCAATTGAGAGAAGAGTTCGGTGAACAGTTTATGTCACGTTTGGTACCGGTTAATAGGCCGCCTAGATCATGTGATTTAAAGTCTTTAGACTATTTTTTATAGGGCTTTGTTAAGGCTCATAAATATAGTGGCAAGCCCGCAACGGTCGATATGCCGGAGATATTATACCGAAATTTGACACAGTGTATTGCAATCATTTGAATGAAATCATCTTTAAACATTGAAACAAACCGATCGAACTATCGACTCAAATAAAGATTTCATACATTTCTCAAAATGTTATGTGTTTTCTTCAATCAAATCCGACAGCTCTTTAAAAACCACCCTTTATGTAACAAAATAATGAAATAAATTTCAATTTACACAAAAATATAACAAACTTAAAATCGCTTATACTCGTATATGTTACGAACTTAAAATGATGTTTTCTAATTAATCTAAATATTGGGCCTGTTCGGAAATGCATCACTGCACTGCATTTGATGCGCATATGTGATTAGTTTGCGATGCTGATGCGCAGACGAACAATAAATGAATTGTGTACAATTACGAACGCGGGAATATTAACAAGTAAGAGGCTATATTCGGCTGTGCCGAATCTTCAATACCCTCCACCTAAACGTAATAAGAAATACAAAAACTACACTGGTTATAGGACTAGAATATCCTTATTCTGAGTTTTCTATTCAGTCTTAGTGCAAATTTAATTATTATTTTATATATTGTTTGAAAGACAATTTTACGACCAACATAATTTATAATTTATTTTGAAATTTTGTCTAATTTTCACCATTTTTTATTGATTCAATTACCAATTCTTACCATAATTTACAGAGTTTGTCTGATGTTCATAATAATCGTGAGTGTAATTTAACAAACAGAGAATAAAAAAGGGGAACAATTCGGTTTTAGTGACTTTGCTAAAAAAAAAAAAAAAACTTCATCAAATAGGGCTTTTAGAGGAGATGCTAGCAAAAAAAATTTGTTCTCGGTCACGCCTATTTTCGAGGGGGCGGGCCCGTAAAGTTGAAAATATATGTATGATAATTTGTAATACATTAAATAAAAGGTATTAAAAATATATTTCCAACGATATATATCATGATTATAAAATATGGACCAAATATGGGTTAAATCCGAAAAGAATATTTTTTGACCCGAATTTTTTTGTATTTTTTGGAAATTTTTATATGGCAGCTATGACAAATTATGAGCCGATCTTTTTAAATTTTGGAACAGTGATTCTCATGCATATGAGGATATTTCACGTCGAATTTCAACATAATAACGGTATATTTAAGATATATATTAGTATTAGCGTGGATTTCGGAAGTGGACCTTATATGGGGGACATAGTTAAATATGGACCGATATTCTCAAAATCCTGCAGTTTGATTTAGGCATGTATGTAAATGATCCGTGTAAAATTTTGGATTGTTACCCTTATTTATAAGAGATTTATGAGTATTAAAGTGATTTTCGGAAGAGGGCTTTATATGGGGCATAGGTTAAAAATAGACCTAAATTCACAACATTTTGTGGGATGTTTTTTGTATAAATGTAAATGATTTGTGTAAAGTTTTGAGTCAGTACCGATATTTATACATAGGGATAAATGTCTTTTCAGATGTGGTCCTTGTATGGGAACTATGACCAATTCTGGGCCGACCACCATAAAATTTAGTACAATTTATTTGCCTATAAAGATTATTCATGTCAAATTTTAGCCGTTTAACATTATTTATATCTGTTTTATACGTATTTAAGTGAATTTTGGAAGTGGACTTTATATGGGGGCTATGGTCAAACATGGACCGAACTAAAAAAAAATTTCGTTTTGCGATTTATTTTTACATAAAACTTATTTTTGCTGAATTTTGTCTTGATATTCCAATTTTATAGGCATTTATGTATAATGGAGCAATATTTCGGGAAGATTTTTGTATGGGGGCTATGAGAAATCATGGACCGATTCATACTATTTTCCGCACACTTTCTTCTATTATTATAAAAACCACGTATACAAAATTTCATGGCATTATCTGCAACATATTTCAAAATATTGCAATAAAATGGACAAAAAATATCAAATTTTTATGGAGGTTGTCTCACATATCGGTCCATAACTCTGGTTGGCCTAAACCGATTTTGCTTATTTTAAATAGCAAACTTCTCGAAAGCATGTTGAAGATTTGGATCTCGAAGATATCTGCGGACTTCAGAAAACTGATTCCAACATCCAGACAGACGGACATGGCTTAATCGACTTCGCTATAAGGATCCAGAATATATATACTTTATAGGGTCGGAAAATTATATTGTGGAAATTACAAACGGAATGATAAACTTATATATACCCTTCTCATGAAGGTGAAGGGTATAAAAATGGAGAAAGTAATAATAAATTTATTTCTTGACTTAGATGAAACCAAAAATGTTTCAAAACTGTGCAATCAGCAATATAAAAGCCGCTTGAAATATAAAAAAGGCAGGTATTATTAAAACTTTGTGTTACAAAAGCAGACAAATCCCGAAAGTAATTAAATATGTTAATATTATAAAGCAAATCCTCCATGTCCAAACGGACTCTCACCAATAGTTTGGAGAATTTTGCATCATTTTCTATTCTAAAAAAAGTATACAAAATCAATTAGAATAAATTTATTAAACAATTTTTTTGCGCATCATCTGTTTAAAATGCATCAGTTTTAGAACACAATGCATTTGCAGTGATGCAACCTTTTGCTTTTCCGAACATACTGCGCATCAAATGCAGTGCAGTGATGCATTTTCGAACAGGCCCATTCTAGGTGATTTAACAAAACTACAGTAAAGCCATCATGCATCTTATTAAACTTGTCATTCATTTTGAAGGATATGTGTGTATGTAAATATGTAGAAATTTCAAAATCAAAACATTTTTTAATCTTGTCAATTATGCTTCAATCTTACACTTAAATGTCTACAACTAGTTTGTTAATTTAATTATCTAAAAACTAAATAACCATAATATTATTTAAATTTAATTACTTAGTTGTATATGCATAAGATTATATTGCAAAATCCAAGCAGTCTGTATGTCTTTATGCCATATATAGTATGTTATAGAATAGATTGTATAAAATATATTGCAATATTGCACAAATATTTACAAAAAAAAAAAAAAAATCATATAATTTCCTTCAATGCAATACAATGCTTTTTTTTTGTGTATTCAGTCTGTCTTTATCAGTGTGTTTTTCTTTTTGTTTTATATTTTAATCTTTTATATTTTTTTTATAAAAATTATATTTTTTTTTGCCTTATTCATAATTATACTACGTAGTTTTGTTGTTATTGCTGGTGTTTTTTTTTATTATATTGAGGGTATTGTGTTATAAATTAAACAGTTTAATTAATTATTAACTTCCTTAATGTTGCAAAAAAAAAAATTAATTGACAATGTAATAAAACAAAGCCGTTCCAAAGAAAAACACAATTATCAATTAATTGATATTATGTATGTTTGTATAAACTTCTATCACAGTCATAATTCAATAAAAAGTCCTGATTCTTAAAAAAGAGATATTTTATAGCCATTCTTAAGTAGAACAAGTGTATTGGTACTTAATGGCAAAATATTTTAAAAACAAATACAATATCTGAAATTCTTAATCGGTTTAAAAGTTGTCCTATAGTTTTTAAGTAATCTTTTTTTTTACCTTAATGAAAAACCTTCTTGAATACTCAATTTTTTTTCTTTTCAGGTAAATTGTTACACACAGCAGTATGTTCACTTTTACTTGCATTTTTCATAAAAGGTGAGTATAAGTATATGGGTATTTCCATGAAATGATCCACCGTGACTTAAAAAATCACAACGCTCGCATAATTTTTTTAAGGAAAAAATTTAATTAGATTAATTGTAGTAATTTTTATTTTTCATTTTTGAATAAAAGTCTAATTTTTTGGTAAAAAAAAATATATATATACATACATATATGTATAAAAAATTACTAAAATATGTATGAAGGTAAAAAGTGTCACGTGCGTAATGTAACGTGCGTAATCAACAAATTATTTTTTTCTTAGCAAATTTATGAATAGTTGTTTTTGAACAAAGCATGATTATAAAGGTCCATTATTAACCTTTATAAAAACATTTTTTCCGAAATAAAAATTTCCTACAATTCGCTTAATTTCGCACTTTTTCTTACGGCTCTAAAAGGCACTTCCATTTTTTGTCACGTGCGTAAGTCAACTTTGATTGCATGAAACTTGGGTACCCAGTGCTCAATTTTCCAATATATATACTTTTTGAAAAGTCTCATCACATACAATGAACGATTCTATAATTCCATTCTAAAATTCCAATCCATTTCCATTTTCACAATATTCAAAGACAATTAAACGTGTACAAATGTCGCGTGCATAACCATGGAAACACCCATATACACCTTTATTTATTTAAAATTTCCCTACTTAGTTCCACCCTTATGACAACACACTCTTTACTGCTTACTTTCTACCCCTATGTAATCTAAAACGTAGTAAGTAATGTAAAACGTTTTATTCCAACCTAAATACTGCTTGTAATTTATTTATCTATTTACGTAGCAGTTGTAAATAACACATTGACATTTTTAAGCATAAAAAATAAACATATTATCGCCTGGAAACAAAATATTTAAAAGAGTTAAATCATTTTAAATTGAAACAATTTGTACCAGTTTTCAGTGGCTTAGTTTAAATTACTCTCAAGATCATTAGCTAATTAGAAAGAAACTAAAATAAGGATTTCTAGGAATATTAGTTTGTGATTACTGTATTACTGAAACTTATGCAAATGCTATCGAAACATAAAACGTTTTGTAATAACTCAATTACGTTAAAAGATACCAGGGGGTTATTGTGTATTTTGATTCGAAAAGAAAATTGTTCGAATTTGCATACTTTTTACATTGCTTTTGCTCGATTTTTTTATAATTTTAAAAGCATCTATTACAGATTGTTGTGCTACATGATATACTTGGTATATTTTTAATTGCACATTTATTTTTTATACATACTTCCTCGAATGTCACAATATAATTGACTGGTCTAATCTGACAACTCTACAAATAACTTGTATATATGTGAATTTTTGCCCAATTCGCTGCTGTAGTTCTTGAATTTATCAGTTAGTAACAAACATTTCTGGTTTTATTGATAAAGATATATATTAGCACTTTATTATCTTTATTTAGTTGGTTTAAAAATATAATTAGTATACTGAATTTATCATCTAGGAACTGCCGTTTGTTTTGGCTCCTAATTTTCCACAGAAACTATTTTATACACGCAGATTTATATGTTAATACAGTTATACTCGTACATAAAGTTCTTTATAGAAAAAATTTTATAGCAAAAAACTGCTATACACAATTTTTTTATCGAAAAAAAAAAAAACTGTTATACACAAAGTTTTTTATAGAAAAAATTATTATACAGAAAATTTTCAATCGTAAAAACTGTTATACAGAAATTTTCCATAGAAAAAAGTGGTATATTCATATATACTATATTTTTATAGAAAAAACTTTACATACTATTTTCTGTAAAAAACTCTGTCATACACTAAATTATCTGTAGAAAAAAATTGTTATACACATAATTTTTTATGGAAAAAATTCTTGTACACGGAATTTTCTATAGAAAAAACTTTTATACAAAAAATTTTGTTCGGTTGAAAACTGTTATACACAAAATTATTTATAGAAAAATCAGTTATACAATTTTGTGTATACATATTTAAGTTTCTATTGGAAAAATCTGTTATACACACAATATTTTATAAAAAAACAGCTCTACACACAATTTTCTATAGAAAAACTGTTATACATACAATTTTATCGGAAAAAACTATTATACACACAATTTTCTACAGAATAACTCTTATACACACAATTTTCAATAGAAATAACTGTTAGACGCCCAATTTTCACGGTGAAAACTGTTATACACGAAATTATCTATAGAAAAATCAGTTATACAAGAAAATTTATGTATACACAAGTACCTATATAAAAAATCTTTAATACACACAATTTTTTATAGAAAAAATTATTATACACACATTTTTCTATAGAAAAACTGTTATACATACAATTTTTTCGGAAAAAACTGTTATACACCCAATTTTCTACGGTGAAAACTGTTATACACACAACTTTCTATAGAAACCACTGTCATATATCCAATTTTTTATGGAAAAAATGTTATACACCCAATTTTATCTAAAAAAAACTGTCATACAACGAATTTTCAACGGAAAAACTCTTATAGGTACACACAAGTTTTAATAGAAACAACTATTATACACCCAATTTTCTATGGTAAAAAATATGAAATTGGTCTATAGAAAAATCAGTTATGCACAAAATTTTCTCGAAATAAAACACGAATTTGTTAAATACAAAAAAAAACTCTTTTTTTAAAGTATTCACTTTTTTTTACATTTTACCATAAAAATACTCCGATATAATTTTAATTATTTTAAACTAAAGTTTAGATTTAATTTGAAAACACTGACATACTAGAATAAAATAATCGCCTATGTTCTATATTCCGCTATGAAGTGAAACTGAATTCGTTTTTTACTTTTCAAATCATCAAACTTAATGAAAATTTCATTTCCACTTTAGTTTACAAATGTAAAAAGAACCCAGGTGAATTATTTCCATTCCTTTTGCCAACTTTATTTAGTTCGATTATTTTGACAACAGATTTTAATTGACACACATACTTTTTAAAACTCTGGCAGGCATTCTTTTTCAGCATTAATATCCCGATTTGGTGTCACAGCAAATTCTAGTACAAAAAGAGGATTAATACCTTTTAAACACTGGCGCTTTTCTCACTTATTGTTTATACTCGTTAGCAATAATTAGTAATTTAGTTGCTGCTTATAAATGATAACATGTGAAAATTATATGTAGTTTAGTCATGTTTCTTATTTATTTGTTAGTATTTTTGTATGTATGTAGGTATTTATTTACCTTCTGATACGAAATTTCCCACCGAACACCATTTTTAATTGATGTACGGTATCCACAATAGAGTAATCCAACTTGACACAAGTCCACACACACAAACACACACCAACAAATGCTGTTAATGTGTATTGTTGTTTTTGCAGTAGTTAAAGTTAAAGGCAAACAAAAGCAACAAGCACGAACTTAAAGAGAAAAACAAGTTTGGAACCGTTTAAAGAAATCAACAACAATTTCACTTTAATCGTAAAGAAAACATAACGAACATTGCTCTTTTTGTTGTTGGAGCGGTGTTGTTATTTGTTGTTTAGGTTTTTGTTTTTAAAAAGATGCTGATACTGCTTCTTATTTTGTGTTGATTGTTTTTGTTGTGATTTCGCTGTTTTAAATGCAATTTAAGTTGTCAACTTATTTTTATTGTGGTTGTTGATGTTTATTATGACAATTTTCTTTTCGTATTAAAAAAAATGTCCGCGTTTTTTATCTCAGTTTATGTTTGTTTTGATTTTTCTTCACTTCTAAAATAAAAAACAATTAAAAAGCCGCGATTTGACCTACATATATACTGTTAAACAATTAAGTATGTGTAACATTTAATGACAAATTATTAACGTTTTTTTTTTGCAAGTGTTGGGTTTTTTAATTTTTTTTCAACGCAGAACTGACAACCACACTTAGTTACGCTTGTTAGCTTTTTTAAATAAATTTGAATGTAATCAATGGACACGCAAAATTGTTTAACACCTTTGGTAGTGGTTTTATTTTATTTTTTATTATTTGTTATTGTTGCTTTTGTTGCTACAGCAACCATTAATTTGTGACTCTTTTAAAATTAACTTTTGTGACACTCAAACGCAATTTTTGTTTAAAAATCCCAATGTCACAATTGTTTCAACTCAAACTAAAGTTTATACCTAGGTACATTTTCTAATTTAACAAAGGAAAGTTGATAAATTTTACTAAAATTTTCTTTAGTTTTTTAACACTTTTGTTTGTTTAATAGGCTGGTATTTTTATTTTTGTTGAAAAAAACTACGTTTTTACTTTCTGTTTTGTAAATTTTCTTCTTGTTAAAGTATATGCAAGTATGTTTGAATATATTTTATTAATTCCACAAAGCCAAAGTATAATGAATTTTTTTGTTGTTTTCACGGCGCTTCTATTTGCATCAAGCGTCTTAACCGTTCGTTAGTTATTACTCGTATGAAAACCAGTTGTTCGTTAAAGAAATCCATATGCCCAGTTTGGCTATGGGACTTTGGCATATGCTTGTTGTTATTGTTACTTGCTGTAGTAGCAGCAGTAGTTGTTGTTATACGGCATGAAGTTTTTTCAATTTAATAACATTTTGTTTCAGTATAGGTACGTACATCACTGATGGGATTTGTGGTACAATTGTACCAAATTTGGTACATCAAAACTTTAATGGTACGCTGGTACAGTTCATCCCTTTTTGGTACAATTTATTTTAAAGCGAATTCACCTTGAGAACACAGCTGTTCTACTTTTTTTTTTTCTTACTTAGAGAGAGAAATGTCAAAAGTTGCTTGCGTTTTTGACATATTCAGTGTTGCCAGAAAATGAATTTGAAAATATGCTACAACTTAAAAAACTAAGTGCTAAATTTTTTTAATGTACACAATACAAATTTTTATTTCAAATGTTAGAAATATAAATTATATTTTTTTTCTAATTTTGTTCATAACAATTGTTGACTTGATTTAATAGATTACATTTCATATATTAATTCAAAAATTTCCGAAAGAAATTTAGTTGAAATATTAATAAAAGTTATTTTTTATTTCGCCAAAAGTGTTTTTTGGAGTAAAAAAGTAAAAATTTGTTAGAGAAAATAATGTTTTTTATCAAACAAATTATGCTAAAAAGCATTTAGCATAATTTTTAAAAATTTCAATGCATTTTCGAGAAACAAAATGCTAAATCTAGCACGGAAAGTGCTAAAATGGCAACACTGGACATATCGACCAACGAAAGCAACAAACAAAATTTGAAAAAGTGTTTTACGTTTTTAAGTTTTCTTTCTGTTATTTTGTTTTTATTGAATAAAAAGTGTTAAGATTTCTTACTATATGCTTTTTTATTTAATAGCGAAATTTAGGTACAATTTTTGGCAATTTGGTACAATTTTGCAATTGAGACGGTACAATTTAAGAATTGTAAGTTCCCAACAGTGACGTACATATTTATTGTTTACATTAAGTAAATATGACTCTAAAAAAGATACAAACAGAAAGAGAGAGCAAAACCGAGAGAATATATGCTCACTTTTCTTTTATATTGTACTCGTAGATATACATATGTATGTATGTATATGCAGTTATAAACTAGCAGATACTTTTTTAATAGTATTACCGACAACTCTGTTTTTCAAAGTACGGTAACTAAAAGCTACTTACTGAACGCCAGCAGCCAATAGAGGGCGCACCTTTTTAGAAAACAAAATTTTCTGCATAAAATTCCTGTTTTTTTTTTAAAGTTCGCATAAATACCACAAAATACCGTTATTTTCAAGGTATATTGAAAATTTCTTATCCTATAATAAGGCAATAAATATTTTTTTTGTGTTTGGTATAAATAATGTCAATTGAGAAAATTTTAATAATTTATGCAGAGTCGTCACTTTCAAAAAAAATCGTAACATCGCCACTGCTTATTTTTGAAATAAAAAAAAACGTCAAAATGACGATAAATCGTCAAATCTGGCACCTTTTTTAAATACTAATATTTTGAGGTTGTTGTCTTGGCTTGCTTCTTACCTAAGGTTCTAAGCTTTACTAGGTGGTTGGTAACGCTGAATAAAATTTTGTTATTTTTCGATAAAATCTCTTTATATGAAATTAATTTTTAGTGCCCCTAAGTTAGACTATTGATTTTATTGTAGCATTTTAATTTTAAGAAGTATTTTTGTTACAAGCTTTTTTTTGTGTTTTCTTTATGCGAATTAATTCATTTGAAAAGAAATGCAATTACAAATTACAAAGAATTGTCGTTATGCTTTGTTATAGAAAAACTTTTATACACAAAATTTTTACAGAAAAAACTGTTATACACAAAATGTTCTACATATAGAAAAAACTGTACATAATACACAACATTTTCTTTAAAAAAATTTATACACAGCATTATACACAGTTATACACAGCATTTTCCATAGAAAAAACTGTTATGCACAATTTTTTTTATAAAAAAAAACTGTTATACACAACATTTTCTATAGAAAAATCTGTTATACACAAAATATTTAATAGAAAAAAACTGTTATACACCAAATTTCTATAGAAAAAAGTTTTATACGCAACGTTTTCTTTAGAAAAAACTGTTATACAAAAAGTTTTCTATAGAAAAGTACATTATACACAAAATTTTCTATAGAAAAAAATATTGTACACAAAATGTTCTATAGAAAAATTTTATACACAAAATATTTTCTAGAAAAAAACTGTTATACACCAAAATTTCAATAGAAAAAACTGTTATACACAAAATTATCTATAAAAAACTTTAATAGCAAAAAACATTATACACAACAATTTCTATAGAAAAAACTTATAAACAATATTTTTATAGAAAGAACTGTTATACACAAAAGTTTCTATAAAAAAATGTTACACAGAAATTGTTAAACTAATCATTTTATGTTTGGTGCAAAAAATGTATGTTTTTATTTTCCAGTTTTACTATTCGCATTTTGTCACAAAGAATTTTTTTTTTGTAAAAGTATTTCATATACTATTCGGTATAGGTTATCATTATCGAATTAGACCTTAATTGCCAAAGTTTTGATGTAATATCCATCACAAGCGCACTGTAAGTGTAACAAGCATCAATTTGTCTGCATATGCAATTGTTTCGTGTGGACAACTCGTGTCGATGTTGTGGTCTTGCTCGAGCAAAGATGTCAGTTGATATTTGTTTGCACAACTATCTCTGCAATCAAATGTCAGTTACACGCAAAAAGGCAGTCATTTTTAAATGTTACAAAGACAACCATGAACAAAAATAGCGATACAGAAGAACATGAACAAATTTATGCTGTCTCTTCAAGACGTGGCATAACGATTTGAGTCAGCTTGATACTTTTGCAAAACATTACATGTCTACTAATTGAACCATTACTACAGACATTAGCATATTATAGGCCATTTCAATAGTATCTACATAAACATAAAGTAATCATTAATTTCCCAACGGGTCATATGTTGCACCTCAACATTGAGAAAATTCTTGCCTTCGTAACTAAATATTTAGTTACTCTGCTAATATTAAACAAAAATATTTCACACCTTTTTTTTCAATTGTACGTTTGTTTTTGGTGTTAAATGGTCGATAACAAGACCAGCACATTTGCAACAAAGTTTAATGAAATGGAAATAAAACAAAAATCAAACATTATTTATTTATTTTTTATGTTATCTTTTTAGTTAAATGTGTGTTTGTTTGAAATGCAATAGAATTAAATTTTAAACAAATGTAACGAAATGAACGCATGGTGTTAAGTGGTATTGTGTGAAAAACTAAAGGTACGTTTCATTATAAATAATAAACAAAATTGTAGTCACAACTAAATAACTATTTATTAACAGCTTCTAACTAACACTTAGATTTGTGGCAAACAGATAAACAAATGAATGAATGAATGCCTGACCTCTGACTTAAACTTAAAATGTTTTTTCGTTACATAGTTAATTTGTGGGGGGGGTTGTTGATTTTTTGAAATTAGAGTCTTTTGTTGGTAAATAGTGGTGTTGATTGCAAAATAAGAACTTTAAATTCTTCTTTTAAAAAATTGTTAAGTTAGTGGAACATTCAGTAATTCTTAGTTGGTAATATGAACAATCTTTGTACGACACTGAGGAGTTTGTATTTGAAATAAAAAAAAAAACGTTTGTTTTTACAATATATTTTTAAGTTCGTGTAACTGTTGTTGTAGCTTAATAAAGACCCTATAATATTACCAGAAATAATTTGTATAATTTGTGTAACTGACAGTTTTAAACATTAGTTTGACGTTTGTATTATTTTCAAGCTTATTTCTCAAAACTGTGTAATATGTTGCTGCTTTTGTTAAAATATCGAGTTTAAAGTTTTGATCTTTTTTTGTTCGAAATGTAAAGCAATTTACGAGTTATGCCAAATGTAGGAATGGAAAGAATTACATCAGCAGTTAAATGAAATGAAACGAAATACCCTGTTCGAACTCAAATGCAAACAATAGAATAGACTGACTTGTCTTGTCTATGTTACACTGTATAACTGTGATGAAAACAATGGTCAATTGAAATTAAAGTTTTTAGGTTTATTTAACTGTTGCTTTGTCTAACAAAATTGATTTATTTTGTTAGCCGCCAAAAAGAGGTTAAACACTTTGTGGGTGTGTTTTTGTCAATTCAATTTTAAAATTAAGCAAAAAAAAAAAAAAAAAAAAACACTGCTGTCTAATAAAAAGGACAATTTTCGATTTAGGCTTGGTTTCTATAAAAGATTTTCTTTTCAATTTTCATTCGCTTATACAACTTCTATGGTGTAGAGTTAATGGTTTGAGGCCAACTGAACAAAATCTCAACTTAACCTAATTAGGTATTAAAACGTCGTTTGATAATATATATTTTTGTTTAAAATTTCAATAGATTTCAAATGAAAAATGTTTCTATGAACATAAATATTAATATTAGACACTTACAGCTGAGCAGAAAATGTTAGTTGAGTCAAAGTAAAATGCCTTTTTTCTGCCCCTATTTAATTTTTTTTTAAATTAAAAGTAATAAAACAAATTAAAATTTAAATTTTTGGAATTTTTCATTTAAATGCAGCGAAATGTTAAACATTTATTGCTGCCAAGAAGTAATATTGGAAGAGAAAAATATAAAAAATTAACCCTTTTTTTAGTTTTTTTTTTTTTTTAATTTGTTTTAAATAATAAATTTTTGTATAAAGGGTGTTTTTTATATAGTGATACAAGTTTAAATCATAATAAAACATAGTAATATATTTTTGATATCAATGAAACGGTCTTTTTTGGATAGAAAATTTTATGACATTAATGTTTAAATATGATGTCGGCCATGTGGCCGCCACGGCTGGCGCGTAGAAAGCACAATCTGGAACACCAATTTTCACAAATTTTTCGCAGCATTTGCGGCCGTATCTCACCGATAACTCTTCGAATGTTGATTTCCAGGTGTTCAATTGTTTGTGGTTTATCGACGTACACAAGTGACTTTACATAACCCCAAAGAAAATAATCCAATGGGGTTAAATAACACGATCTTGGGAGCCAATTAATTGGGCCTGTTGGAACCACATATTAGCAAGATTAATGCCAGCTAATAGAGGTACTTCGAATCATGTTCCTATACCGTTCACCATTGACAGTAACATTCTGACCATCATCGTTTTTGAAGACAGATAAGCCAATGACTTCGCCAGCTCATAAAGCACACCAAACAGTAATTTTCTATGGATGTAATGGTGTTTCGACAAAAGCTTGTGGATTCTCCTCACTTCAAATACGACAATTCTGTTTATTTACATACCCATTCAACCAAAAATGGGCTTCATAAAACGACCGAAGTGCACTATAAGTTTGACGAACAGAACCATTATTTTGATTAAAAATTTCCACAATTTGCACGTGTTGCTCTGGTGTAAGTCGATCCATAATGAAATGTCAAAGCAAACTAAACAAAAAGCAACATCTGCTATTAAATGGGTGGTCAACTAAAGCAGTGATGCCAACTCAAAGTTGTATCACTCTAAAAAAAACACCCAGTAAATTAAAAAAGTTTTTTCGAGCTCGAAAAAAGAAAGAAAACAAAAGAAAAAACTTTTTTATTTTATTAAAAGAAAAAAAAGGTCGAAGAAATCAAGATTTAATTTTTTAAAAAAATTTTTATTTATATAGAAGTATCTTTGTAAAAATATATTAAAGTTAACAATCGTATGGAAAATGTTTGAGTTATTAAAAGAGAATGTTGGAAAAAATATATTTATTGTGAGAAATTGTAAACTGCAATACCATTTTCCAGCTTCCTAAGATTTATAAAAGTGAAAAAATGGATTTTTAACCAATTTGAAAAGCATTTCAATTTGCAAATTTTAGAATATGTATTTTGGATTTTTCATTAAAATACACTAAAATTCTTTGTATATCTTGGTGCATCTTGTAAGCGAAAATTATAGAAATTAACTCTTTTCAGACAAATTTTTTTCGAAAAAATATTTTAGACAATTTTGTTTTTATATGAAAAATTCCAAAGATTTAAAAAAAAAAATAATTTTAACCCCCGTTTTGAAGGGGCTAATTTTGACTTCACCTCCAAACTTCAAATATTCAGAAGTCATGAAATATTCTTTCCAAGTTTTTAATCAAACCTTACTCTTTCAATGCAATAAATGATTTTCATATTTCTTACAACATTCTAAAACTCTTGAAATATAATTGTGCTATATTTTTGCTCATCATTAAATTTGAATTAAATTTATTGCCATTTTGTTAAGCTATTACATTTTTTTTTCTTGGCAATTTTTTTAAGTTTGACTTTGCTATATAAACCTCTTAGGAATAACCTAAAAAAAAAAAAAAACACTAAAAATGATTGTATGTTTAAAAAAGCATTCGAGTGTAAACAATTAGAAGTGGTAACACTTTGACCCACGTGCATGAGCACAACGATCAGGTATAAATGGATGTGAGTTGGGAACATATACACTTACACACTAAGATAGAAGCAACCCCGGGTTAGACAGAAAGAAAGACAGACAGACAGACGGACAGAAAGATACAACGTCAAATAAACGATGAAATACCTACAAAAACTATACGTAAGTATATATAGACTTAAACGGCACACGCCTGATGTGTTGCAAGTTTTTACTACTGCTGTTTGGTTTGAAGCCTGTTGCCTGCTGTTGCTGATGCTGCTTAAGCTTATGTACAATTTTGCTTTGACTTGGCCTGCCTAAACACGCTCAACAAACAATCTTGGCCAATATATCTTGTGTCTAAAAGCTCTATACTCGTACGTACAGCTCTAAATGTTTCACCCAATTCACCCATTTGATTCAATGTATCGTTGAATTTTGTTAAGGAAACCAACAATCGCCTGAGTTTGTCTAACAATGTTTGAAACTGTCGTCTATTGGCAGACTAGCAGGCTGCCAGGCAGATTTACCATTTGGTGGCACAAATTCGTTTATAAAATTGGAGTCTTTAATGCGACAAGTCTTGTGTTTAATTTAATTTTCTAACAATTTTTCATTATTTTTCCAATACTACAAAAAAAATGGGAAGAAAACCATAAAACAAAATTATAGTTTTTTTTTTGGGGTTAGAGCTTGTACGAACGAGATTTGAAAACGAAATTGGTGACGCTATTTTACTATTTTTGGATATTTTTTGTTAAGGCTGTTGATTTAAGAAGCAATTTTTAATGCTGGCAGTATTGAGTATGAGTAGAAGTTGCATCATAAATCGTGCCACAAAGGTCGTTTGCGGGTGTCACTTTTGCAATTTTCTTATATTACATGCAAACAGCAACAACAATTGAAATAAAAAAAATCATGTTTGCTAAATTTTAGAAAAAAAACCGTCACTTCTCTTTTGTGATACGCTGCTGAAATGAAGGCAAAAACATGTTGCAGAAAACGTGGCTGGCTGATTGGTTCGTTTTACTTTTCGTTAAGTGTTTATGGCCATTACTAATTTTGAAAGTTTCCAAATATGCATTTGACAAAATTAAAACAATATAAATACTGGCGGGAAAAAACAAAATTCCTTTCTTTAAGTCTGCCGTGTAAATGAGGTCAAATGATTGTGAATGTGTGGGTATGTGTGTTGGACTTTTTTTTTTTTTTTTTTTTTTTTTTTTTTTAGGAGTTGGAAAGTGGATATCCAGGATACAAATGCATAACAACTCTGTGGGCGATTCGTTCCAAAAGGTTACAAATTAAAAAACTGGGAACATTCGTTTAGGTCGTGCAGTCGTGCAAACATACGATAGGCGATGTGGAATGCCACAATCCAAATTACATAAGAAATTCTGAACTTTTCTTGTGATACTTATACAAAACCTAAATCCCTGTGTTCTTTAAAAATGTTTTACCTTTATTACCGTGATACTAGAAAACAGCTTAACTTCGCTCTAGCAAAAATCTTACTGGGGGTTTATCTCTACAGCAGGAGATACACAGTCAAAGCATTACTCCAGCCAAATGTAATTCGTATTCAAAGTTTTACGAAAAGAGTTTCTTTATATAAAAAGAACCCAAATACAAATTTCAAGTCCAACAACAGCCAATTTCATATGCCAAAGTCGATCTAACTATATATTTGAGACCAGCCAATATCAACCAGCTAGGGAAAATGCTGGAGAAAGTCATCTGTAAGCGACCGTCAGATAGCCAGCACAGTGAGTTATCACAGAGCATGTGACTCTCGATGGAAAGAAAGCCAAAAAGGGTGGCGGACTTTCAGACTCATACTAAACATAAAAGTCTGGATTAATAGAAAGCACGGAGAGGTCGTCAATTATAAGCTCACGCAGTTCCTCTTAGGACATGGAGGTTACAGAAGTAGACGAATCAAAAATATGCTCCCATTACCCAAATATAGAGGAAGACCCATGACATGTAGTGGTTTACTGCCCAAGCTTCAACGGAAATAGACAATTGACGGAAAGAATAGTCGGGATACAACTAAGAACAGAAAACATTGTTGATTCCTATTAAGTAGTAGGGAAATCTGGGAAGCCGTATGTAGCATGATGAAAAGTATCCATTGGACGTAACTGATAGAGAAGGAGAGAGAAAAGTTTCAGTGACAAAACATGACATAGGCTAACAAAACCTATCTGGCCCTACTATGCAACACCTTGTTAGACAGTCCCGTAGGGCGTATGAATGATGAAAGAGGTGATTTAGTCAGTTGGAGTCTGACATAAACCGTTGGTTTTTCATCGGGCAGATTTTCTTTATACAAGAAGAATCCGAATTAACAAATTGGAAGACAAACAACTGCCAGTAGCGTCTTGGTGGCACAAGGTCAGATTTTAATGATAAGGAAGAAATTGCACAAATTGCTTAAAGAAAATCGGTCTAACTATTCTGAATCTTGATTTGAGAACACCAAAAATCTAGCTTGAAGATAGCTTCCAAACGTTTTACAGAGCATTCGTTTCTACTTCATGGCTCTTCGAGGTGCTACAGCTTCTATAGATAATCTGGATTATAACAATTTTATACTACCTCCCACAGCTACACTAGTCTCGATCAAAGAGAGTAGGCAACTTCGTCTTTTCTCCTAGATTATCTTGGGATCAATGCCGATTTGATTGTCAAGCTGATATGGGAGTTGGAATTCTTCTTCTCTTGTATATTTTAGAATGATTTATTCAATTGAAATTAATCTTAGAATTTGCAAAAGATTATTTTGTTCGCTATTCTACATCTTCTCACTTTCCTTCATGTAAATAAATTCGCCCATGTGAAGAGTAAACGAAAATCAAAACTTATCCTTTCACTGCTCATTCACAATAGTTATGGCTCAAAATTCTCTCTCTCAGTAAAAGCAACACGTCAAGATTTATTTGATTATAATATTTTGCAATTACTTTTAATTGCCAACTCAAGTTGAACATAAGTTTTAACAACTACTAGAGGCAAAAAAAAAAACCGAAATAAAATAAATAAGATCAATTAAGTGGGAGTGGACTAGTCGCTATACATCAACATTGACAGCAATTGACAACATGACAAAACGACAGCATGCCTTAAAGTCAATTTCATTTCACTCACTCACAGCAAACAAAAAATGGCTTGCAGCCACAACCACCAACTTATTTACTTATTTATACACGAAAAAAAAAGACTTGTAAGTTAAGATTTGCTTTCTGGCCTGATGAAATACTGGCGTATTGGATTACCACAAATTTCAGAAAACTAATGACTCTATTATTCTTACAACGCGCAGCAAAAAAAAACAAATATCTTACATGGAAAACATACAATATTCGTAGACAATATAAATAATATTAGCCACAATTAATTAAATGTAAAATTTAATTAAGCACTTACCTTGATTTCTGATTAGTTAGATTGGAGTTGACGTTGTTGTTAATGTTGCCCATGCTGCCAATACCTGGCTGTTGCGTCAGCATTGTCTGCTGCACATTTGTCATTCTTGGCATTAGTGGTGGCGGTGGAGGTGAAGATTTGGAATTTTGCATGTGCAGAGGAGAGCTGAGAGCAGTTGGTGAATGTCTGACAGTGTGATTGCTGATCATGGTAACGTTTTCCTGTATGGCTGGTATCAACGAAGCAGCTGAGGCGGCCAAATTGTGAGGCCTTTTACGGGTGGATGACGATATAATGGTGGCTCTGGTAAGTTCTGATTGAACTTTTGTGCTATTCAGTTGATTAAGGGAGGCAGCTGAAGGTCTGGAGACCTGCAACAGTTCAATACTGGCTGGTTTTCGAGGTATCAATGGTGGCGGACCTTTAGCGGATACATTAACGCTGTCATTTGAGGGTGATCTAGTGAAAAAGTTAGTTTTTCTTAGTGAAGCTCCGGCAAAGCTGTTGCGTCTATTGGGTGAAGGTGGTTTGGGCACAATGTCCATTGTTGTATCTATCAGGGGTTGTCGTTGCAAGATTTCTGGTGGTGGTGGAGGCAAAGGTTCATCGGGTATTGTAGTTTCTATTTCCTGGCCAGGAGGAGGGGGTGGTAAGTCTGGTGAAGGCACTCTTAAGTTGGGATTTTTGGGTGGTCGCTCTGGTACCCAGCCATCTTGTAAGGGTGGTAGCACCATGGGCAAGCCGGTTAGATAAGGTTGTGGTGATTGCTTTTGATAAGGATGATGGCTGTGATGTGTTGGATGATGATAACTGTTGCTCACAATGCCCAAGTGTTGATGTGGTGGTGTTGGTGGCACATTTTGATGCTGATGTGGATGCAATTGTTGGTGTGTTAGAGCAGCTGCCTGTTGTAACAAAACCTTGTCTCTTATAGCTGCATACTCAGCTGCTGAGGAGGTTCTACGTGGCGGCATAGATGATCTACCTCTGGGTGGTGGTGGAGGTGGTGGCATGCCACAGTCATTAAAAGAGAATTTTTCGGAATTGGAAATATTTTTGATGGATTGTGATTGCAATTTCTCTTGAGAAGCTGAAATGAACTGATCTCTTAATTCCGCATAGTCAGAGGCCGAAGAGGATCTTCTTAAGAGCGTTGGCATCATAGAACGTGATCTGGGTGGCGGCGGGGGTGGTGCGGGCGAAGGTGGTTTATTGGTTAAACTATTACGTGAACTGTAGGTATTTTTATCCTCCGATAAAGGTCTTTGTCCAGTTGTCGTATTATAATTGTTGGGCAGAGAATTCCTGAGTAGAACTGTTTGTACACCCTCATTGGTGGGATTTTGCAAGGAACTAGGTCTCATGGTGGCTTGTTGTTGCTGTTGATATGAGTTGGGCGAAAGATTGTCCAAGGAATGGGCATGATTTTGATTGTGTTGCTGCTGTTGTTGTTGCTGCTGCTGTTGCTGTCTCTCAAAGTAGGATTGTACCGCATTCTTTTGAAAGGCTTTTAGAGCCGGATTTGGCACACGATGTGTTTTATTGGGATCTAAGTAGGTATATTTCTGGGGTTGTTGTTGATCATTGGTTCTTTCAAAATCATTAATTAAGGCGGCCACCGATTGCCAACTGGGCTGGGGATAGTTGGGTGAACCCAATTTGGGTTGATGCAAATTGCTGTGACTTCCGCTCATCGAAGGACTGGAGGCTGACGATGATGAAGTAGAGGAAGCAGATGATGATGTTGGCGGCTGTTGAGACTTTTGAGGTTTCTGCAAACCTGTGCTGTACTGAGGCTTCGGATGATGAACAAAGTGCGAGGTATTGCTGTGTACAGGTTCAGTGTAAGTACTGACCGGAAACAGACGATGATTGTTACGGTATGGATGTTTGATATCAGACAAAGAATCCATAGAAGCTGAAACCGATTTATGACCTACCATGCCCAAGGAACTGCTTTGTCGGGGTAAACCATGAGATCGGGCAGAAATATTGGATTGGGATTGTGACTCAGCGAGGTTGTTGATAGTCTTCATAGTATCATTACAGCCATTTAGATTTGAGTTGGGTTTTGGTGCTGGCACCGGTGGAGGATGTGGGGAAATGGTTACCACAGCCTCACTGTTTGAAATAGTAACTGAAATGTTGGACTTTTGAGCTAAAGCATCACAGTTGGAGAGTGTAGTCTCGGAGGAAGTTTTCTCTGTCATTGATTTGGACAACTCGGGCGAGGTGTTGTGATGATTGTGATTATGACGATACAAAGTGTGGGAAGTTTGGTGTATGGGCGGATAACTAGGGCTATGCCTGTGGCTGGGTGTCAAAGTGTTGCTGTGAGAATACGGTGACGATTGTGGTTGTAAGCTGGCAGGACTATGTTGGGGAGAGTGCTGAGTGTTGTTAATACGCGTGTGCTGTTGCTGAGGAGCTTGCTCTTCTGTTGTGTACAACACACTCTCACTTTGATGACGCTTGGGCGTCATGACCCGGGAACTGTGCACTATTAATTGTGATGTGGAAACTGAAAAAGGAAATTATGGTTTTAACACTAAAAATTTCGGATCAACAAGTATGTTTAACTCACCTGATTCGGAAATGGCAGAGAAACCGGTAGCATGACTGACTTCTGATACATCACTCATAGAACCCAGCCACTTAAGAGTTTCGGTTGATGATGTTGATTCAGAGCTATTGTTATGTTGTTGTATTTGCTGCTGCTGCTGTTTTTGTTGCTGCAGTTGCGTGCAACTGCCCAAATCACTTAAATCTCGACCGCTTAATAGTAGAGATGTAGGCGATGCCGCCACTGATGTTGAAGCCAACGAAGACAAATCATTTTGTGACCAGTGATGCGATGATGCCTGCCGTGATAGCAATTCACTTTCCTGACGTAATCTATAATAAAAAGAAAAAATGTAAACATAAAGATTAACATGACATGTTTCGAAAAAAATGAAAGCGGAACTCTTAATTTTATTTGCCACTCTTCTAAAATGCTACACTAAAATTTGTATGAGTGACTGACTTATCTCACACAACCATTGTTAAGGAGACTAAAGTTTAAACTGCACTTAAACACTGACTCTTCGCCTGAAATGAACATACAACTATAAAACTGTGATTTGTTTGTTGTAGATAAATTTAGTTGCTGTTACTCTTTTCAAATTGAATTTAAGTTTTCGATTGTTTTTTTTAGCCAGCGGCACCACTACTTCTAACAGCTCCAACATGCCAAAGTGCTTTTTTTTTGTTTTTAGCTTTATGTTCAGCTTGGAACATGAACAATAATTTAAGTGCTTTTTCTTTTTCGTTGAAGGTCAACTCTATCAAATGTGTTCGTTCAAGTATTTACAGTTTTGTATCATTAAAAATGTTGGATACTTAATCAACTCGTACTCATATATAGAATACAATTAAGAATTTTTAATGAGATTTGTTTTATTATATTGCAACTAAATAAGGGTTAGATTATGGTGCAAATGTAAAAAATAAAATAGAATGGGTTAAGACTGTTGGCGTAGTTGTAAGCTTCAGTAGTTCTGAAAGTGATCACACTTTTAAATTATGCCAGGGAGCTAATGAGTGGCTATAAATTATAAGAGACTTTACTTTTTTTGTCTAGTCTATGGACTAGTCTGGCGTCTAGTCTCTAGTCTAAATCTACTAAAAGAAGCAAAACTAATAGGAAATGTAGATGACACCGCTCTCGCTCAAACTTGCGAACTAATCAAGATAGTTGCAAAAGATAGTCTATGTCGCTGTAACAGATGGCTGTGCAGATATGGGCTTCAGCTAGCAGTGCCAAAAACAGAGGCCATACTTGTGACAGATCGAAGAGTCTGTCCGTCTTCAAGATAGTGAAATTGTATGACAAACTCAGCTTTGAGCAACACGTACTGAACACTCGTTGCAAAGCCATGAGAACAGCAAACTCGCTGGTTCGAATTCGAATAATAATAAACTGTGGCGGCCCTAAACCGCAAATAAGGAAATTAGTAAACATCTTAGCGCACTCCCAACTTTTATATGCTGCTCCAACATTTACCAAGGCATTGAAATTACAGTATAACTTAAGGGAATTACAGAAACCACAGAAAGTAAGCTTTCTCCGCATTATTTCAGCGTATCGTAAAGTGTCTACAAGTGCGGCCTTGGTGATTGCAGGTCTACCTCCCATAGACCAACTACGTGCATAAATCGTGATAATGCTAATCGTGCAGAGCGATCTAAAAAAGTTTCAGAATTGAGGAAAACCATCAGAGGCAACTTAATAAATAACTAAACTGTTGACCAACCACGGTAGTTTAGATAAATATCTACATAGATTTAAAATAAAGGAGATACGCAGCTGTTACTCATGCGAAGCGATAGAGGAGAAATGTGAAAAGTGGTTAGAACAGAGACAAGCTTTGAATAATACGTTAGGAGAAACCTTAACGCCTGAAAATATGGTGAATGTAATGCTACATTCCGCAAATTCATGAAAATTGTGTGAAGAATTTATCAATAAAATAATAAAGGAGATTTAAGCAGAAGTTTCGAACTTCTAACATTGCAAGGTGGACGTAGGAATAATTAAAAAAAAAACTACCCGGCCAAATGAAATGCTGAAGTAGTCCCGGGGGGTGTTGGTGGAGTTACCCACTGGAATGGGTAACTAGGAGTGGGGCCACTAGGTGATAGCGCGCTATAACTATGTCCAACAAAATAAAAGTCTCTCAAGAGGCTAGACGAATGATGCCAAACCGAGTAGGTCCAAAGCAACATTAGAGAAAATTGGTAACTACAGTCGGGATTTGGCTGATCCTCTATGCAGTCCCAGTATAGTCAAGTCGAAATTAACAACAAGAAATGTTCTAGAAGTGTAAAGGCTATATGCCTTGCGCGCTGCTGTCCTTTTCGAGCTACCTCAGAAGATGCGGCAAAAGATTCCCAAAGACATCTCAGCTAACGAGGCCCAACGTCTGTACGACTTAAAAAGGAGAGAAGCTTAAAATGCAAACAATTTGCAAAATATAGAAATTCTGAATTAATAGAAAGCCCACAGTTCCTCTTGGGACATGGAGGTTACAGAAGTTATCTGCACATGTTTGAGCTAGAACATGTGAAAACCCCAAAACACGTAGTAGTTTATTGGCCAAGGTTCAACGAAGATAAACAATTGACGGCAAAACTAGTTTCTAGTCTTGACAATAAGCTTGTCTATAGTATTAACATTTTTATTTAGGGCGAACATATTGCTATGTTACCCTGCTGAAGTAAGTGTGTATTTTCCTGCTGAAATTTTCACATGTAATCACATGTTATCAAATACATGCCAGCCATTTCTTGTTACTTGCATTATAGTCATACTAAATGTTGTATTACAATCCTGCTCAACCACTTGTATAGTTATAAGGTCTTAATATAGTCGATAGTCAGTCGCATTAGGAATTAATAGAAGCAACTAAAGAAAATAAAAACGAAACTAGTTCTGTGCATTCTTTAGCAACATTAACTCAAGCACTAGTTCGTATTTGTGTGGTTTGTGTGTAGCATTGTAAATATAAAAATAAAGTGGCAATGTCGGTGACATTCATAACTGATTTCATGTTTTGCCATAAATATGAGCTCGTACAATTCCATGTCACAGCCATAGTAAACCTCCAGCTACTTGCCACCACAGAAAACATCTAAACAACATTAATGTTACTACTGCCACAACTATTTGCTATATATAGATGGATAGATAGATACAACTGGTACTTGCATGGTTGCATATTTTTACTATTTTATTCTGTTTGTTTTTGTTTTTGTTTCTGCTACTGCTTCTATTCGATGTCATAAATAGCATGTGTTTTACATTTTAATTTATACCATTTAAGCTGAATGACAACAACAACAACAGCAACAAAAATTTAAGAAAAATGAACTGCATCTATTGCGGCAGTACCTCAACTAGTTGCCGATTCTCAAAACATCTGAAACTAACCAAATGCTGCCGTATTTTTAGTGTTAATATTTATAGTCTATTCTATATTTATAAAATGTACGTATTGTACCACGACAGCAAATATCTTAGATGATTGAGTTTTTGCTTTTGTTCTGCAATTTTATTCGTTTCATTTAAGATGGTTTATAAGATGAAATTTAAAATAGATTGTGCTCCAAGTTTTCCTAAAGTGACAATACTGGAATTGTTTGAATAAATTGTATGAAATATATGTGGTTGGAAGGAAGATGAAGTGTTATTAGGAATTTGTGTATATTTATTATTGAGTAACTAATTAGAGCTGACATTATGGATGATAGAATTGAACTAATTACCGGTAGAGATAATAAAATATTCTAAATACAAGTAGATTATCGAATCTTTGGGATGAGCACTTAAAAGGAAAATAATTAATAGAATCACTTCGCTAGGTCAAAGGTCAAATTTCAGACTACACTACAGATTAGATTATAGACTAAACTAGAGACTAGACAAGAACTGGGACTAGAACAAAGACTAGACTACAGATTAGATTATATAGACTAAACTAAAGACTAGACTCGATCAGAGACTAGACTAGAAACTAGTCTAGAACAGATAGTAGACTAGAGAGGCTAGACTCGATCAGAGACTAGACTATAGATTGCACTAGAGATTAGACTAGAGACTAAACTAGAAACAAGTCTACATCAAAGACTAGACTAGAGATTAGACTAGAGACTAAACTAGAAACTAGACTAGAAAAGAGACTAATCTACAGATTAGACTAGAGAACTAGACTAGACTAGTCTAGATCAAAGACTAGACTAGAAATTAGACTAGAGACTAAACTAAAAACTAGACTAGAACAGAGACTAGTCTACATCTTAGATACTAGACTGGATCATAGACTAGACTAGAGATTATACTAGAGATTAGACTAGAATCTAGACTAGAACACAAACTATGTTTCAGATTAGACAAGAGATTAAACTAGAGACTAGACTCGATCAGAGACTAGACTACAGATTGCACTAGAGATTAGATTAGAGACTAGACTCGATCAGAGACTAGACTAGTGATTGTACTAGAGTTTAGACTAGAGACTACACTGGAAACTAGACTAGAACAGAGGCTATGCTACAGATTAGACAAGATACTAAACTAGAAACTACACTAGAAACTAGACTAGAACAGATGCTATGCTACAGATTAGACTAGAGACTAAACTAGAGACTAGACTAGAGATGAGACTAGAGACTAAACTAGAAGCTAGACTAGAACAGAGATTAGTCTACAGACTAGAGACTAGACTACAGATTGCACTAGAGATTAGACTAGAGATTAGACTAGGGACTAAACTAGAAACCAGTCTGCATCAAATACTAGAGACTACACTAAAAACTAGATTATAACAGAGACTAGTCTGGAAACTAGACTAGAACAGAGACTAGACTCGATCAGAGACTAGACTACAGATTGCACTACAGATTAGACTAGAGACTAAACAAGAGACTAGACTAGAGATGAGACTAGAGACTAAACTAAAGACTAGACTAGAGATGAGACTAGAGACTAAACTAGAAACTAGACTAGAACAGAGACTAGTCTACAGACTAGAGACTAGACTACAGATTGCACTAGAGATTAGACTAGAGATTAGACTAGAGACTAAACTAGAAACCAGTCTGCATCAAATACTAGAGACTACACTAAAAACTAGATTATAACAGAGACTAGTCTACAGATTAGACTACACTGGAAACTAGACTAGATCGGAGACTAGACTAGTGACAATACTGGAGACTACACGAGTGACTAAACTAGAGACTCTAGAGACAACACCAAAAGCTTCACTAGAGATTTCACTCGAGACTTCGCTATATTGTTCTAGGGACTAATCTAATCTAATTTTTAATTATGATTATATTAACACATACCGATCTAACATTGGTGTGGCTGATGTTGAATCCGAACTGGAGACATAACTATGGTAGCCTTCTGATTGGGCATACGATGATTGTTTCTGATGATGATATAAGACGGGATTATCGTAAAATGAATTTGATCTCATGGTGTATTCCTCTAAACCGGCTTTAGTTAAACCGCATTGATCGCCAATATCATCCTGTAAAGAAAAACAAACAAAATTGATAAATTAACATTTGAACATTACACATACTTTACACATAACGCGCTAGTTCACTTTTTTCGTTGTATACTTAATATCTAAACCCCTTATTCAAAAACGATTATTAAATTTAACAAACGTTTACTAAGACAGATTTGCATATAAAAATTTGCTTAATAAACGTTTGTTAAATTTAATAATCGTTTTTGAATAAGGGGGTAAGTGTACATTTCCGCTATGTAAGCTTTATTGTCAATGATCTGAGTTTGTTAAAATGGGGAATCTTAACTGGGTACAAATGTGAAACCTATTCTCCCTCCTAGGATAGCCACATATGTATAATGACTGGCTTCTGAATACTTTTCGCCAGATAAACTGTTTTTAATTAGAAAAATAGAAAATAAATTACGCATTGAAAAAAAAACAAACAAAACTGAATTTGAGATGCAACTGCCTCTAATGGCTGCTCTTTTGCTCTATCTCTTTTTTTTTTTTTTTGTTTTCTTCCTAGTAAAGTGTTGCAAGTTGGTAAATAGCCTCTTACAGGTTCGGACGTGAATGAAAAAAACTGCGTGTTCTAATTTTTGTGGCATTTTGCAGCAAACAAATAACTGTTAGTGGTGCGAGTGTGCTGCAACAAACAACATTAAATAAAAAGCGAAAAAGAAATACTGCAACATAAAGTTATTGTTGTTGTTGTTGATTGCATGCTGCCGTTAGAAAATAAATTATTGCAGATTCTTTGCTACAAAATGCGTAAATTTTCAGTTTTTCAGCTTTTCACATTTGTGTGTGTGTGTGTGTGTTTGTGTTGTTTTCTAACGATCTCATTGTTTCGATAACATTTGAACATTTGATAAAATAGAGTCATGTTTTTGTTTATATTATGTTGTTGTTGTTTTTGTTTTTTGTTATATTTAGTGTCTTCTATAAATTTTATAGTCTAGCAACAAACAACAAACATGTAGTAAAATGTTGCAGCCACAGATTAAAATGGGAAAGTCTGTCTTATAAATATTTAGAGAAATTTTGTGTTAGATTAAGAGACAATGATATCATTGTTGAAATATTGTTTTATATGTATAAATTTTGTGGCATTTGTGTTATACAAACATACGTATTTATGTATGTATGTTTGTATATCGAATACCTGCCACATATTAGATCTAATGATAATTGAGACACAAAAACTCTAGCTAGCATATGTTTTATAAAAGATTCTTAACTTAAACTAAATTAATTACATTTCTTAACGGCAGATTTTTAAAATGAAAATAAATAAGATTTTCAAATGGTTTCATTATGTTTGGCCCAGGGTGATGGTGGGGACATAATTATTGAGGTTAGAGAAATGTTTATAATGGTTTTTAATAAAAGGTTACATTAGAAGAATATTAAAGACTAGACTGGAAGATAGACCAGAGACTATACTAGAGACTAGACTAGAAAATAGACTAGACTAGGGACTAGACTAGAGATTAGACTAAAGATTAGACTAAAGGCAAGAGTAAAGACTAGACTAGAGACTAGACTAGAAAATAAACTAGACCAGAGACTGGACTAAAGACTAGACTAGAAAATAGACTAGACTAGAGGCTAGACTAAAGACTAGACTAGATACTGGACTAGAAAATAGACTAGACTAGAGACTGGACTAAAGACTAGACTAGAAAATAGACTAGACTAGAGACTAGACTAAAGACTAGACTAGATACTGGACTAGAAAATAGACTAGACTAGAGATTAAACTGAAGACTGGACTAGAGACTAGACTACCTACTTGACAAGACTAGAGACTAGTCTAAATACTAGACTAGAGACTGCACTATAGACTAGACTATAGACTAGACTAGAGACTAGACTAGAAAATAAATTAGACTTGCGACTAAACTTAAGACTATACTAGAGACTAGACTAGAAAATAGACTAGACTAGGGACTAGACTAGAGATTAGACTAAAGATTAGACTAAAGGCAAGAGTAAAGACTAGACTAGAGACTAGACTAGAAAATAAACTAGACTAGAGACTGGACTAAAGACTAGACTAGAAAATAGACTAGACTAGAGGCTAGACTGGAGACTAGACTAGATACTGGACTAGGAAATAGACTAGACTAGAGACTGGACTAAAGACTAGACTAGAAAATAGACTAGACTAGAGAATAGACTAAAGACTAGACTAGATACTGGACTAGAAAATAGACTAGACTAGAGATTAAACTGAAGACTGGACTAGAGACTAGACTACCTACTTGACAAGACTAGAGACTAGTCTAAATACTAGACTAGAGACTGCACTATAGACTAGACTAGAGACTAGACTAGAAAATAAATTAGACTAGCGACTAAACTTAAGACTAGACTGGAGACTAGATTATATACTAAACTAGAGGCTAGACTAGTGAATATACTAGCGACTAAACTAGATTTAGACACCGAAACTAACTCGGCCACAAATCCAAACCTTAAAATCTATCACTTAGATTAGAACAAAGACTAGAGATTAGACTAGTGACTGGACTAAAGATTATATTAGAGACAATACTATCGACTAAACTAAAATTAGGCAGCGAAACTAACTCGTCCACAAATTCCAGTCTTAAAATCTATCACTTCATTTCAGTTTTAGAAAAACATTTACTGTTTTAAACTTGAAAAATATGCAGATTTTTTTCAACAAACAAACTGCAATTGGCTTCAAATTTCTTATTATTATTGTATTGTTATTAAAACCCCAAAAATCAGTACATAAATTTATATTTTTTTCGAACTTTTTTTTTACAATTTCCCCCTTTAAATCACTATAATTTTCTCTTACAATGTTTTTAATTGCCAGTCTATAGTTTTTCAACTATAGGTTTTCAATTAAACAAAAGAAACTTTTTTACATTATTATATTATATATTTTTTTTTTATCATGTAACAATTTAACAGCATCTTAAAAAGACAGAAAAAAAAGTAAATATTAAACATACCCGCCAAAAAATCATGTACAACACAAAAAAAAAAAACAATCAACTTTTATTTATCAATTCAATGCATCCAGTCATTTCTTTTATTAACCTTTCTCTGTTGAATTTGTTTTGCCTTTTTATAATAAAAACATAAATATGTTTAAGGCCAGTTGAGCAAATAATAAGGTACTGAGCTGTTTTCAAATGGTCATTAACTGGAAATTAGCGAAGAAAACTTTGAAAAAAAGACAACAATAAAATACAAAACACGAAAGATTTTCAAAAGACAATAAAAACAACAATAGAGCCATCATGCATAATCACAATAAGCAAATTATAGACTTTAAAATTTAAAAATTAAAAGTAAACCAAAACAAAATAAAAAAGTCAAATTGACAGCAAATCCAAATCCCTACAACTCTCGAAGAATTTGGTAGCCATAAAAAACGTGAAAATTTCTACACAGAAAAAAATAAAAATGAGTTTCAATTAAAATATTTGTGGAATCAATTAAAAATTTAATTGAAATCGGACCTGTAAACAAAATGATAGTATCAA
This sequence comes from Bellardia bayeri, assembly GCA_950370525.1. Taxonomy (NCBI): domain Eukaryota; kingdom Metazoa; phylum Arthropoda; class Insecta; order Diptera; family Calliphoridae; genus Bellardia; species Bellardia bayeri. Next base: position 63,913,966 of record OX493268.1, read on the forward strand.
TTAAAAAAAATGTGAGATTTAATTGAAAATATCAGAAAAAGTAATTGAATCAATTAATATTTTAATTTAAAATAAATTAAAGGTTTAATTGAAAAAAAAAACATGATTTTTTTTTTCTGTGTAATAAACAACACTTTAGAACCAGAGAAATACTAGCAACGAAACAGCAGGAAACTCTAAGCAAACACTTTCCATATTACAGATTCTAGACTTCGGTTACAAACACTAATTGCTATTTACAATACCTTAACAAATTGTGTAGCTCATATTTAAAGGAATTGTCAGCGAAAGTCAATCATAGACTAACGGTACTAAAATTTAAATTTCAAATTAATTTGATTTGCTAGCTTTAATAACGATAATGTTGTTTACATTTCATGGATACTGGATTTTCTTAAAGATGCAGACAAACTTCACTTCAAACTTACAGTTTCAAGTAATCTAACGATTGCAAACAGCAGCAGCCAGCTAATGCTCTTAACAGCAAAAGGTTTTGCGTAATAAAATATAATTTTTTTCAATTGAAACATTTTAAACATTTCATTTCAATTGTTTAACAATAAATATTTTAGGTTTTCTTTAATTAAATGTGCAAATAATTTCAAAAATATGTAGTTATAAAATAAAGTTTTATGTACACGCAGCGACAAAGGCATTCAGGAAGTTTTTCCTACTACATATTTACTTTCAAAGATGCTCACAAAAAGTAGAAATTCCAAATGTTTTGAGAAATATTAGTGTCTTATCATGCTTTATTTTTTTTTGGAAATATATTTTTAGATATTTCGTAGTAAGCAAAATAACCACTGGACTGTATTTGTCTAATTTACTCCTCACTGAACATTAAAGGGGCTAACTTTTCCCTAAATGGAAGACAATTGTTCCAAAACTAGTCGCTTTACTGGTTCCTTACATGCCTTAATTAAGAAAAATCTAAAAAAGTACCATACGGCGAAGAAAAAAGTACCAGTTATACTTTCGTTGTCTAATTTATACCTCATCCAATACCAAGGCCAATTGTTTCCTACAAAGAAGGGAACTGTTTAAAAATTGTAATTTTACAGATTTCGTATGTTCATTAATTAGGAAAAAATCCAAAAAGTACCATTAGAAGAAAGAAAAGATACCAGTTTAAGTCTTTTTGTATAATTTATACCTCATTCAGTTTCATCCAGATAGCTTCTTACTACAGGGTAAATAAGTACTACAAAACTAGTCCCGACTGGTTTTGGTTCTTAAAGTTCGTAAATTTAGAAAAATCAAAAAAGCACAATTGGAAGAAAAAAAAGTACCACTGGGACAAACTGGCTCACTTTTCCCCATAAGTGGACTAATTCGGTGGCTGTGTGACATTTGGCACCATCCTATTAAAACCACATATCAGTGATATCCATATCGTTAATAATTTGCTAAGATTTAGTTGTTAACATCTCTCTATATCGTGATTCATTCATTCATTGTAACCACATTGCCAGCCGAGTTTTTTTAAATGTTCCAATCACGCCTCCAGACTATATAGCACACTATACAGTGACAAATTCATTATGAAAAAACTTCCCAACAATAACCCTTGGATTTTCAGAAGTCGAAATGCAGCATTCTGATCCACCAACTTCTTAATAGCGGTCTCAGAAGGAGGACTATGTTGACCGTAAATATCACTAATTTTGCGAAAGTTAGCTTTTACAAATCCATCATTTTCATGGTAAAATGTCAAAACTTTCCTGTTATATGGTTATTAACGAACCATCAAACGAACACACCATTACCAGAATTACGAACACAAATTTGTTCATGTGCTTTCTGTGTGGAGAAGACGTGTCGATTTTCATGTTCATAGTTTATAATATCCGTAGTATTAGCAAACCTTGGCTCTCTGGAATTATACCAAATCTTCAAGTTCATAATAACAACAAATATTTTTAGACTGCTTCAACGTTAGTGTTGTCGTGGTTGAAACCACATGTCAGCCAAGTTAGGGCAAAAAAAATGTGTAATCATCGCACGGTATTGCTCGCCATTCACAGTAACGTTCCTGCCTTCGTCGTCTTTGAAAAATTACGTTCTAATGCTGCCATCGGCCCATAAAACACACCAAACAGTGTATTTTTCGGGATGCATGGGCAGTTCTTGCAGTGCTTCTATCTGCTCTTTACACCAAATACGACAATTTTGCTTCTTTTTGCATATGTATTCAACCAGAAATGAACTTCATCGAAGAACACAATTTTCCGATACTGAAAGTGCACGATGCTCCTTCTTAACCGATCATGAATTTTGTTAATAAAATTCAATAATCTGCAATCGTTACTCTTCGATTCATGGTTAAATTATAGACCAAACTGAACAGTAACATGTTAAACGAAAACAGCGGAGCTGCCAAATACAGTCTTAACAAAAGCAACGTTGTTAAAAAATCACCCTTTAAAAGTAATAAAAACATTTTGATCGTTTTGAATTCAAATCTATATTTTTGCTCTAAGAAGAAACTATTTTTTGTCATTGTCTGTAGTATTTTGTAGTCAATACAAAATTATGATTATTTCATTTCATTATATTTTTTATGTATTTGTCTGTGTTTATACATAGTTATTTCTATACATATGTACATACATACTCGTACATATGTATGTACATATGTACTATTATTCGCATATATTTTAATATCAGATTTTTTATTTAACTACTACTATTATTGTTGTTGTCTTTTATTTGTAATATGATTTCAAATCTAAATCTTAAGTAGTTTTTTTTATTATTATTATTTTTCAAACTATGGTTATGGACGCAGCGATTTATATGTAAGAAGAAACCAAGCCCCCTTTGGGCATACCAACCAGCCAGAGTCAGCCAAGTCAGCCAGCAGTTTAACACAAACAAAAAACAAAGAAACTCTTTAAGTTGATTTAGTGGTACTGTTGTTTAGTTTATATGATTATTATAACATTATAAATGTAAAAAAAGAAATAAGTTGGCGGCTAGTTGTTAAAACCACCCCCCCCCCCCCATCCCTCTCCACATAAGAATTGGCACCACTCATTTAGCTGTTAAGGCTTAAGCTATGTATACACGATCGTCAGATATTACAACGTTGTCCGAAAAATGTTCAGAAAATGTCTAACAACCGCGTGAACTTAAAATTTTTGTCTTCCAACGTTGTAAGAAAAAGCATTTTCAGTGCATTGGCTGACAAAAATATTGTCAAACATCTAACAATCGTGTAAATACACAATTTTGTCATTGTCATTGTTTTAAGACAATTGTCAAACACTTTTCATTGTCATATGTGCAAAGTTTATGCATCTGCCAATGACAGCATTGTCATAGAAATTATTTCTAAATGCAACTCTGTATATACATAAATAAACAAACAAGTGTGCTTTAATAAATTTTTTAAAAAAATTGGAAGAAAATTAAAGAATTAAATTAAAGAAAATAAAAAATGGATAGTGACATATCTTTTGATGAATCCTGTTTCATAGAGTGCAGATAAAATGGTTTCAATTGCTCTTTTTTGTTCCATGACAATATTTCAAATTTTTAAACACACACACAACGCTGTAAAACAAATTTGACAATGCCACACAACAATCTGACAATCGTGAGAACTGACAATTTCGGTTGACAGATAAATTCATAGTGTGACAATTGTGTGGCAATGAAATTGTTAGTTTTCTTACAGTCGTCTAAACTGACAATTTACCTTTTGCTAACAATTTTTCATTGCTAGCACATTGCTAGATCTGACAACGTTGTAATATCTGACGATCGTGTATACGTAGCTTTAGTATAGTAACTAGCAAAACCAAACGTTAAACATGTTAAATACTCGTATTGTACTTTACGGCAAAATTTGTACATATATTGTACATTTTAACTACAACTTTGGTACAACTGTGTTGTTAACATGGTTGCTTCTTTTAGTATTTAAATGAAGTGTGGCAGCCTGTAGTTTTTTTGTTTGTTTGTGAAAAGACTAGACATGGTTAAATGCAAAATGTAAAAGAAAATCCTAAATAAAATGTTTTGCACTTTAAACAGATGCGTTGGTTGCTGTTTGATTACTTGTGTGGAATTTATTTCATTTGTTTTCGCTTCTTGCAGCTTGTTTATTGTTTTATTTCTTCCACCATTTGCCTTAGGAACATGTAGTCACAACTTTGACGCTTTTACTAAAAAAGCTTGGCGCCACAAAACACTTTCGGGAAGTATGCTTCAGTGATTGAATGTTTGACTCACTGATGTCATGTTTTTGTCGTTTGCTACAAGTTAAGAAGTTTTGCCTTTTTTTTTTTGTCGATTATAATTATTATTAATCTGATTATGGCAACACAAAATAAGAAACAAACAAACAAACAAATCTTTATAAGTTGAAGTAAGACTGACATCTTTTTGAATAATAAATCTATTTTTGAAAGTAATACATTGCAGTTTTTTGTTGTTTGTTATTCAATTATGTATATATTTTTTTTAACTAATTTGCAGAACATTATCACGCTATAATATACTCTGAGCGTCAAAATAAATTCCACAGCACATATTATTAAAATATAAGAATATAATATTGCATTTTTATATAGTTCTTTAAGTAGAATTAAATCCGTAAAAAAAGAAAAAACAACAACAGCTTATACAAATTGAATTAATTGTTAAAATAGACCAATTTTTAAGCGTCAAAATAAAGTAAACAGTGGCATAATCCTAATGCAGAAACCAATCTCATACCAAAAGTAGTGGCAATTCTTTTAATTATTCTTTGTTTGAAACTTAAAGTGCCCTTAAAAATCATTGCGTGCGTGAAATAGTTAATAGTTACAAAAATCAATTATACAACATAGCATATATTATATAATGCAATACTAATCATATAGGTACACTTTATCTTATCTTATAATTCCCAAACAGTTTATGTGAATTTTAATATAAGAAAATAGCAATAGAGTAAGCAAGAATGAAAGTACCGATCTAGTTATACTTTGCTCCCGAGTAACAAAGAGTAACCAGACTTCTTATTAATACCAGTAGTTAGCCGAACGAGAGCCGAATTATTTATCTCGTCGGATTGCACTTAAGTTAGTTCTAACAACGACGACGAAAGCTGAAGAATTTATCTTATCAGATTGCATCCATATCCACCTAATAACTCGTTAGACCAACGAAAGTCGAAGCATTTATCTCGCCGGACAGTTAGCAGTCCCCAATAAAGAATAAAGTGATTTATTCAAAGCTTGATTCTATTAACGATCCGATCGTATAGTTAAGCTACAGGACAGTTTTGTGGTAATATTTCAGAGGAAGCAGACCTCTGAAGAACCTGAACGGACTAGGCATACCACGGTTGGAAAGAAAAACTGCATCGTAATCGGAAGAACGAACAATACCAGCAACGGCAGCAAAGCGGATACAAAAAATAACCACCATAGCAGTCTTATCAAAGAATTATAGACAAGTATATCAAACAAAATATCGTACAAATTTTCCTGGTGCGAAACGACCAAAGCGTCTTACAAAAACTGAAGTCAGAGCTATAATAAGAGAAGTAAAAGCAAACATAACACTAGTGCTGTGGAAATAGCTGAAAATGTTGAGAAAATTTCTGGAAAACTTGTAAGCACGAGTACGATTAAAAGATATTTGCATTAAAATGGCCTACATGGTAGAGTGCCACTTAAGAAGCCCTTTATATCAAAGAAAACCCAAACCAAACGTTTGCATTCAGCAAAAAATATATGTATAAATGAAGCGCTAATTTTTTGGAATAATATTCTACTCATCGATGAAAGTAAAGAAATTTGGAGTCAAAAACCCCTAAAATATGGCGAATCAAGAACGAAGCTTCTAGTAAGAAATATGTTACCAAGTGACTCAGTTACGGTCTGGGGTTGTATGGTGGCATTAGGGGTCTTTACATTTATATAAACTAAAATGAAAGAGAAAGATTATCTCGACAGAGTAGAGAAATTAGAACTAGCACATAACTGGATTTTTCATCAGGACAATGATCTTAAGCATACCTCCAAAATTGTGAAAGAATGGTTGCTGAATCATTGTCCCAAAACTTTAGATCATACTTCGCAGTCCCCAGATCTCAAATCAATTGAGCAACTGTGATAATATTTGGACAAAAAAATTAGGCAAATAAATATTTCTTGCAAGGATAACCTAAAGGCAGTAATACAGGATGAATGGAATAAAATGTCGCCTAAAACTAAACTAAAAAACTAGTAGATTCTAGGAGAGTCTAGAAGATGGTCAGCTGTGGTAAAAGGCAAAAGGACTACAAACAAAATATTAAATACAATGTTTGACATAGTTTTAATATACCTGTTTATACTTTATTTTGACGCGAAACATCTGGTACTTTTCCATTGAAATTAAATTATTTTTTTTGTATGTTTCTTATTTTTTTGGTTTTCGTTAATGAAAAGTTATATTAGGTGCTTGCTTTATATTGACGCTCACAGTATTAACCCTTAAATGTATGAATTATTCTTTGTTTAATATCTTAAAATTTTCAAATATTTTAAAATTCATAAATATCGTAAAATTATATAAATATCGTTGATATATTTCATATTTTTTAAATATGATAAAATTTTTAATTATCGTTAAGTTTTCAAATGTATTTAAAATATTAAAAAACGTGTAAGAGTGAATAATACAATAAATTATACAGGAATTCAGGGCAAAATTCATACCAGTTTTTTTTTTTTTTAACAAAGTTTGCTGGTATAATGTCTCTTATTAATTAAACAAAAAATAGTAGCAGGTGCTTTCTTTTACAAACCAAAACCCTACAAGCAACCACACAAATTAAAAATTAATCAGCTGGGTTTTTATAAACATTTTTAATTTTTTTTCCTTTGCTCTGCAGTTAGCAAGGCAAGACAGCTTAAAATTGTAACATTTAAAAGGCTGAAAGTAATTTCAATTTGCCAAACTTTAAATTCATAAATATGTTGCACGGAGCAGCGGAGAAACGAGGAGAAAAAAAGAAAACCAAACATTGGCCAAACATTGGATGAACATGACCAGAACAAACGATTGTGTTTTGTTGTCCTCTTTAGTGCAGTTTTTTGACAGTATTTTCACTCACTCCGTTCGACTGGATAGCAGCAGCAGCTCTCTGACATGTCTCTAAGCGAGATGTCGATCTTGATGCAACCAACAAAACCAACAGTTCAATAGAGGAGAAAGTTTTTCTTAATTTTATTTTCTTTTGTTATTTGTGTTCTAAATATAAAAGATGAAGCTCAAAAAAAAAAAAAAAAACACAAAAACTATATCGCACAATAGTTGGTAGTTGTTGTGTGGTAGAAGTAGTGGTTGCAACATCTGCTGCTAGCGGCCGTGATGTGGTTTTGGAACTTGTCTTGTGATGACTTATTGTTTGGGTGATGATGATGTTCATGATTCTGCTCTGACAATTTGGAAGACAAAAGCTTTAATTTAAACTCTACTTTGAATAAAAACGAGTAAAAGTAATTTTTGTGTGGCAATAATGATTCTTATGCAGGCTATGTTCTGTTTATATTGAGATAATAACATTTTTTACAAACTTGTTTATGTTTAACTCATTCGCTTCATTGTGTTTAACTCAAGGCTAACGTACAGGAGTATTGAACTTCTTTCGCAGGTTTGAAAAAGTACTTCGTAGAGAGATTACTTAGAAACAGTAGAGTAAGGTATCTGTTGTAAGCGAGAAAGCTAACTGTATGATAATAACAAAACCAGCTTAAATGTAAGAACTCAACCATTTACCGAGTTACAAGTTGTTTAACAATATCATGGTCACTGTAGTTATTTTTAATGATTGTGGCAACCATAATATGTTAAAGTTACGATTAACATGTTTATACCAATCGTATGTATATAGGATTGTAGTAATCATTATATTTTAGTAAACACAATTGTCACAATCATATAACTAATTACAGTGACCATGATATTGTTTAAAAGAAACTTGAAAAATGTTTAAGTGATTGTGGTGATCATGTACAATTAAATTTTTTTTTGTCAGCTTAGACGAGTGGTCGGCATTTAGACCTAAAAAAAAACTTGTGAACTTGTTCAAATGATTGAGCTGATCATACTGATTAAAGTGTTAATTATGTTCGTAATACTCCAATTCAGAATTCGAGTATTGTTACAAACGTACCGATAAACTTATAGCCCGTGAAGAAGGGCGTAAAATATTCATGCAACCAAATTTTATTTAGCAGCCAGCCAGCAGCCAAAAATACATTTCTATAAAAACACGAATTTGTGGTGATTTGATCCTCAGCAAAAAAATTCAAAAAAAAAAAAAAAAACAAGAAGTTTCACTGGAAAAACTAAAGCAAAGACACAAAATTTTGAATATTATCATGAGGAAACAGGCCAGACCAGACAGGCTTAAACAGTTTTTCAGTTTTTCATTTTTCGCTTTTATTTCTAAAGACTAGAGTGTGATTTAAGTCAATTTAAATTTCCATTTACACGACTTAATTTGACAATAAAATGTATAATATGGCACGCAAACGTTGAGAGTTTTACTGTTTGCTGAATGAATACTGACTGCTTTATTCAAGCCAGAGGTTGTACTCGTACATACATATATATTTTGATATTTTGTATCAAACATGTTGACATACAGTGTGATTTGATTTGAAATTTCCCCGTAACGAAATGTGGCGTGAGTCATGCATTTTGTGCTGTTTGAAAGGATCATCAGGCCTCATTGACTTTTAATTTTGTACTGTTTACTATTCAATAGTTAATGGCAGGCCAGATTTTTTATATACAATAAAGTATAAAATAAAGTATTTTTAAAGTTTTGTTTTTTTTTTTTTAGCCACTAATGGCATTGAAATGTCTGTTATGGTTTCATTTTATTTTATTTAGTTTCTTCTTACAATTTAGTCTGACACGTTTGCTCGAGTTTCCATTTTCATTTCCATTAAAGTTTACTTATTGCAACATTATTTGTTTAGCGTTTCTTTAGTGAATATTATCATGAATTTCTTTATTTCCATATTGTTTACTTTTATTTGTTGGTTTCTTTTTCATGTTTGAACTGCAGTATTTGACCGTTACTTATAGGAAAACTGAGTTGTTGCCAAATGAATGTCACGATCATAATGTTACAATAAATTTCATGTTGCTGCTGCATGTTCATGTTTATTATAAATTAAAAAAAAAAAGAAAATATGAATATAGTATCACTACACAATTGTTTACTTTGTATTGTATGCCATATGTACAATAACATAAAAGTAAATCTCTTCCTTTAAAACAAAATTATAAAAAGAATTACGAAATTTTTTTTTTTTCAAATTAAGGAAAAATTACATTTTAACTTCTTCTGAAGAGTGATCGAGTGATTTCTTAAGAGCTTTCGAATTTGAGTTAAAAAAAACACATAAAATTTACAGAAATGTATAAAATCCTTATTTAAGACGATAGAATGATTTACATATTATTTCATGTAAATGTTGACCGCGTCTACACCTCAAATGGTTTATACGCTGGATCTAATTTTTGCATATTCCCTCCAACATATCGGCGGGTATCTTACAAATAAATTTTTCAATATTAGCTTCTAGTGAGTCAACCGTTGGGAGCTTGTCCCGCTAGATATGAGCAATAACATAACCTTAACTTCATATCCCTAGATGCAGTTGCGCTAATTGCCGGAATTATCCCACTAGGTATAATAGCTGACGAACTATACAGAATACATATATATTATGAAGGAAGTAAACATATGTAGATGAAAACAGACGTCAAAGAAAGATGTTAGAGCTAAACAAAACCTTGACCACATGGCAAAGGCGATAAGATAACTTCCAAAAACGTCTATGGACGTACAGGATCATCCCAGAAATAAAACAATGGTTCGAACTAAAACATGTAGAGGTTAATTATCATCTCACTCTGTTTTTGGACAGGTCACGGGGGATATGAGAGTTGGGACATACTGGTTGGCATGTTAAGATCGAAAGGAACGACAACCCAGGATAAATTTGAAGTTAGCAATCCCGCGACGGGTTGATTAGCTGATATTGGGAGTGCGGTTGACGAATGGGAAGGAGGTGTAGTGAGTAGGTGAGTTGCAAGTTGAAGCTCACATAATAAATACAGATTCATATCTATGAAGATTTCGCAGTTCAAAAAAAAAAAAAAAAAAAAACATTAAATCGCATGATCTGGGCGGACAATTGACCGACTCAAACGTGAAATAAACTGTTCATCTTACTCGCCTTTCAATTGAGCCATTGTGTCACGTTTAGCGTGGTATGTGACACCGTCTTGTTGAAACCACAAGTCAGCCAAATCCAGCTCTTTAATTTTGGGCAAAAAAAAAAAAAAAAAGCTCCATTCACACTAAAGTTCCTGCCTTTGCTGCCTTTGAAAAAGTACGGTCTGATTATGCCACCGGCCCATAATCCACACAAAATAGTGTATTTTTCGGCATGCATTGGCAGTTGTTGCAATGCATATTAGCTTGTTTACTTATTCATTCAACCAGAAATGAGCTTCGTCGCAAACTGCCAGAAGTTTTTTTTTTCTTAACCAAACATGAATTTTGATAATAAAATGCAATAATCTGCAAGCGTTGTTCGTTTGTAAGCCGATGCATGTTTTAATTATAGAGCAAACTGAACATGTTCAGTTAACAGTAACATGTTACACGAAAACAGCTGAGGTGGCAAAAACAGTGTTGACAAAAAGAAAGATGCTAAAAAAAGCACCCTTTACAATATAAATAACACCTTTCTTTATAGCAAAGAAACCATACTATAGACCAATTGAAAAATTGGATCATGAAGACAGAATTTAGAATTCTTAATAAATAGTTACAAGGAAGTTTTATTCTGGGTATAAAGTTCATATTACCAACATTATCATAAAATAAACAATTCATTATAAATGTGTATTTAACAGCTACAAACTTTAAAGGTTAATTTAAATCACATTTCATTTATGACATACTATGATGAAGGGTAAATAAGACCTGGTGCAGCCGGATGTAGCACTCTAATTTGTTTTTTTTTTTTGCATTATTCTTTCTTCAAAAACGCTCGGTAATTGTTTAACTTTTGTACGAAAACAATAAAAAACTCAGCACATTAAACCCTGGTGATTTCTGTGCAACATTTAAACAACAAAAAGAAAATGCAACCATAAAGCAGGACTTTTTTTTGCTTTTGCATTCAAAAAACTCAAAGGAATTCTCTAACAAAAACAAACAAGATTAGTATCAACCAGCAGAAGCAGCAACAGCAACAGCACGTCTTAAAATCTATAGTCACTGTTGGTTGAGTCACTAACAGATAAATAAGCAGGAGCTAAAGCTACCTAGAAGTAACTATATGAAAAAAAGATGTGGAATAAAAAAAAAAATAAAAATGTGAAAAACAAAAACAATGTTGCACAAGAATTCCAATAATTGTGGTTGATTTTTTATGGTCTTTCAGATAGATGTTGGCTCTTGTTTTTGTATTCTTCGCAATGACCTTCACAAAAAAAAGCCAACTTGATTAGAGTTTAATCTGGAAACACACTAAGAAAAAGCAGATACCGAAACAGAACCAAAACAAAATAATGTTGCTAGTTGTGGAGATGAAAACTGAAACAAAAGTTTTGCTCACAGCCTGCAACATACAAAAGAAGCGGTTTAAGTGGATGTTGTTCCTTCATACGGCTTCAAAAAACAAAAAACAATAATAATAATACAATGGAAGACAAAAAAATTTTTGTAAGAAAAAGCATTTTTAGTACATTGGAAGACAAAAATATTGTCACACATCTAACAATCGTGTAAACACACAATTTTGGCATTGTCATTGTTTTAAGACAATTGTCAAACACTTTTCATTGTCATATGTGCAAAGTTTATGCATCTGCCAATGACAGCATTGTCATAGAAATTATATCTAAATTTAACTCTGTTTATACATAAATAAACAACCAAGTGTGCTTTAATAAACTTTTTGAAAAAAATTGGAAGAAAATTAAAGAATTAAATTAAAGAAATTAATTAATTAAATTAATTATTTCTAAATACAACTCTGTATATACATAAATAAACAAACAAGTGTGCTTTAATAAATTTAAAAAAAAAAATTGGAAGAAAATTAAAGAATTAAATTAAAGAAAATAAAAAATGGATAGCGACATATTTTTTGATTAATCCTGTTTAATAGAGTGCAGATAAAATGGTTCCAATTGCTCTTTTTTGTTCCATGACAATATTTAAAATTTTTAAACACACACACAGAGCTGCAAAATGAATTTGCTGACAATTTCGTTTTACAGCTAAATTCATTGTGTGACAATTGTGTGCAAATGAAATTGTTAGTTTTCTTACAGTCGTGTAAACTGACAATTTACCTTTTGCTAAAAATTTTTCAATGTCAGTACATTGCTAGCACATTGGTAGATATGACAACGTTGTAATATCTGACGATCGTGGACACATAGCTTAAAACCTGTAATATGTTTTTTTTGTCTAACTAGAATAAGTCATCTGCGATAAAAAGTAGTTAATTTTTTCATACCCTTTTCAAAACTTTCATTTCAAGTTCTTTAAGATTTTCTTAAACAAATTGTTAAAATGTATGAAGTTCTCTTTAGTAATTCATTAAAGTTAGATGCGAAAATAAAACTCAAAAGGAATTAGCTCACTAGTTGTAAAAACTTAGTCGTACTGAGCTTGGAACTTTATATACATATTTTTGTATAACCTTTTCAAAGCTATCAGTTCAAACTTTTTTGGATTTTTATTAAACAAATTCCTAAAATTGAAGTAGTTATCTTTAGGATTTTTTTAAAACTAGACATGAGAGTAAAATCCTAAAGGAATTAAATCAATAACTCTAAAAACTTCACCGTGAACACTATTGAATTTTACAGAATCTGGTATAAAATTCTCAAACTTTGTATATAAAACTTTTTAAGATTTTTTTAAACAGTTTTTTTTATTTTTAAAAAATTTTTATTCGAAGTTTTACTTCAAGTTAAATATACAAATTGTTTAAAAACAATTGTATATACTACAATTTATTTTTGTATATTTTTTTTCAAACAATTTGTATATTTAACTTGAAGTAAAACTTCGAATAAAAATTTTATAAGAATTTTCAAATACTCGCAAGAGGAATAATTCTCATTTAGCTTTTTTATATTTTAGAATTTCTTTTTAGAATTTTATTAAAGATTAATATGATAAATTAATAATATTAAAATAATAATAAAATAATTACCTAAATAATTCTAAATAATAATAATTCTTTGAACTTGAAGTATTTATATATAACTTTTTCAAAAGGATTTTATTAAGGATAGATGTGATAAAAAAAAAACCAACCAAAAAGAATTAACTCAATAGCTTTAAAAACATTGTCGTACTGGAGCTGTGAGCTTTAAGAATTTTGGGAAAAATCGCATATTTATAACAATTTGCACAATGTGCTATTATTTTAGGCTGTAGCTTAATTTTATTCCAAAGTATTAGTGAATTTTAATACTTAAACCATTGAAAATATAAAATGAACCTTTTACTGCCAGAGGACAACGTTTTACCAACGGGGTCAAAGTTCAAAATTAATTTTTTATAACAATTTGCTTAAAATTACATTACTTTATACTGCAGCTTAGTTTTATTAAAAAGAATAATGAATTTTTATACCTAAACCATACCTAAACTGAAGATTTTATAGAGAACGGATCAGGTTTTACTGACCTTTGGCCTCAAAGGTCAAATAGTTTAACTTTACGAAATTTGCATTAAAATACAGCTTTAAGTTGTGTATTTTTTATGGATTTGGATGAAACTTTAGAAAAGCATTTCAGTGGGGCTAAAATTTGATTTTGTAAATTAACCCTTTAATGACCTAGACACCAAAGTGTTCATCTTATAATAAATATTTCTTTTTTTTAAAAAAGAAAATAAAATATTCTATAGTTCATATTTTTAAAAATTTATTAGACAGCGTTTTTAATCGTTTTAAAGGATAGGGTTTATTTTGACCCCAAGCACTTTGACTTGTGAGGTTAATTTTCACTTTTCATTTCACTTTAAGAAACACTGCCTCCAGCAAATGAGAAAGGATTTCGTTCATCATAACAATCACCTAAAAACATTGCAAACAGACACACTGCAGAACTTGAGTATGCTTTGAAAACTTTAAAATGCCAGCATTCGTAAGTAGCAATAAAAATTGTGTGTGTAGCAAGCAATAAGAAAAACTTTGTGGCCAAAAAGAACTAGTTGCAATCTACTTGCAGCATGCAGAAGGAACCATGGGCTTCTGAACTCTTACAGAAAACGAACCAAACTGACGTTTAATCAGACAAACCATTGAACAGAAAGACAAACAGACACAATAACAAATCAATCTACCAACTGACCGAACGACTGACTGACCGTACAACCGATAAAGTAAATATTTTCTTTAAAACTTAAATATATTTTTATTCTTTCATTTGCTTTCCACGCTAACTTTTCTGTCTTACATTTTTTGCCTGCCCTCATGTTCTGAACCTTTCTGGACACATACAGCATCTGCTTGATCATTTGTATTTGTTTTAAAACTTTTTGTTATTTTAATTCTTCTGCCTGATTCTTGAAATACTTTTATTTTTTTGAGTGTTTTTTGTTTTCATTTTTAGTTATCATTCTGGTATTCCTTGTTTTGTATTCTTTCCAATCGGTTTCTTTTTTTCTTTAGACGTTTTTGCTTTTCAGCTGCCCGTTACCAGCATTTTGTGGTTTATAATTGTCTATACCGGCCTTTGATAGAGTTTATCGCCATTGAAAAAGTACAAAATAATAAAGAACACAACAGAAACAAGACAGCAATGTGCTGTAGAATAAAAACCCAACTAAAACATTTGTTGCGGTTTTAAAGTGGATCTTAAGTATTTTACAGTTTATACATATGTACATAAATATATTGGCATTTATATTATATTATGGTGGTTATTGTCTGGAAATTATATTTGTTTTATTATTTTTAACACAATAAATCCAACATGTTTGCACAAGTTTGTGTAACTTAAGTTTTATTTTGTGTTTTATGTCAATTTAAGTTTTACTAAACTTAAGATTAAGTTAAGGCATTCAATCAGCAAACATGCAGTGGTTGACTATGAATTTTAAATTGAAAGTTTTAAATTTTCAGTTAATTTTCAATTTAAGTTTTACTAAACTTAAGATTAAGTTAAGGCATTCAATCAGCAAACATGCAGTGGTTGACTATGAATTTTAAATTGAAAGTTTTACATTTTCAGTTAATTTTCAATTTAAGTTTTACTAAACTTAAGATTAAGTTAGGGCATTCAATCAGCAAACATGCAGTGGTTGACTATGAATTTTAAATTGAAAGTTTTACATTTTCAGTTAATTTTCAATTTAAGTTTTACTAAACTTAAGATTAAGTTAAGGCATTCAATCAGCAAACATGCAGTGGTTGACTATGAATTTTAAATTGAAAGTTTTAAATTTTCAGTTAATTTTCAATTTAAGTTTTACTAAACTTAAGATTAAGTTAAGGCATTCAATCAGCAAACATGCAGTGGTTGACTATGAATTTTAAATTGAAAGTTTTAAATTTTCAGTTAATTTTCAATTTAAGTTTTACTAAACTTAAGATTAAGTTAAGGCATTCAATCAGCAAACATGCAGTGGTTGACTATGAATTTTAAATTGAAAGTTTTAAATTTTCAGTTAATTTTCAATTTAAGTTTTACTAAACTTAAGATTAAGTTAAGGCATTCAATCAGCAAACATGCAGTGGTTGACTATGAATTTTAAATTGAAAGTTTTAAATTTTCAGTTAATTTACATTTAAGTTTTACTAAACTTAAGATTAAGTTAAGGCATTCAATCAGGAAACATGCAGTGGTTGACTATGAATTTTAAATTGAAAGTTTTAAATTTTCAGTTAATTTTCAATTTAAGTTTTACTAAACTTAAGATTAAGTTAAGGCATTCAATCAGCAAACATGCAGTGGTTGACTATGAATTTTAAATTGAAAGTTTTAAATTTTCAGTTAATTTTCAATTTAAGTTTTACTAAACTTAAGATTAAGTTAAGGCATTCAATCTGCAAACATGCAGTGGTTGACTATGAATTTTAAATTGAAAGTTTTAAATTTTCAGTTTTTAAATGTTTAAAACGTATACAGTTTTTTTGGTTTTTTTTTTTTGATACCAAAACGTTTTGCTATCAAAACTATAAAAACCATTTTTTTTATAAAAATGTTTTTCAAAAATCTTTTTCGAAAAGTTTTTATATACATGAAAAACGTTTTTTTAATCGTATTCCTTTAAAAAACATTATTTTCAGGAATAAAAACCATTTATTTTTTTTTTGTAAAAATTTCCTATAACAATTTTCCTATTCAAAAAATGATTGCCTACAAAAACCATTTTTATTTTCAAAAACGTCTTCTGATAAAAACTAATTTTTGGTACCAAATTACCAAAAAAGTACTTTATATAAATGTAAGTTTTTAACAACTTTAAATTGTATTTCACGTTATTTATCATATTTTTATTATAGAAATGTATACTTTTTTAAAATTTAACGTCTTCTGATAAAACCAGTTTTTATTAAAAAAAAAAGCGTTTCCTATAAAAAGCATTATTTTTCAGAAACGTTTGTCCTGCAAAACGTTCTTTTTCAAAAAAAGTTTTTCATATAAAAGCCGTTTTTATTTATTTCGTTTTTTGGTTCAAAAAAGTTTTTCCTATAAAAATCGTTTTTTTTTTTCAAAAACGTTTTTTCCTAAAAACGATTTCTGTTTTTTTTTTGTTTTTAAATCGTCTTTCCAATAAAAACAGTTTTTTTATTTACCTTTAAAAACGGTTTTTCAGAAAAGTTTTCTATAAAAACGGGGTTTAAAAAACTTTTTTTTATAAAAACTTGTTTTCAAAACGTTTTTTTTATAAAACCGGTTTTTTTTACTTAAAAGCCGACTTTTATAAAAAATGTTTTTTTTTAAATACCATAATTTTTCATAAAATTTTTCCTAGAAAAACCGTTTTTTAAAAATATGTTTCCAATAAAAACTGTTCTTCTTTTTTTAAGTTTTTCATATAAAAATCGTTTTTATTTTCAAAAAGTTTTTACAAAACCGTTTTTTGTTTTAATAAAAAAACTCTTTTTGTTTCAAAAACCTTTTTCTATAAAAAAAAAACGGTTTCTTCAGAAGATATTTTCTATAAAAACGGGGTTTTAATTTTTTTTTAAAAGACTTGTTTTCAAAACGTTTTTATTTTTAATGTTTTAAACAAAAACTGGTTGCTTTCAAAACGTTTTTCTATAAAAAACGGGGTTTTTTCAGAAACATTTCTCTATAAAGGTTTTTCTTATAAAATTTGTTTTTTCCTATAGAAACTGTTTATTTTTTAGAAAAACGTTTATAAAAAACCGTTTTTATATTTAAACCGCATTTTGTTTCAAAAACGCTTTCTATAAACAATGTTTTTACCGAAATGGTTTTATATAGAAACGATTTTTTATAAAAGTTCGTTGCTTCCAAAAAGTTTTTCTATAAAGACCGTTTTTTGTTTTTCTTAAATTCCAGTTTTTTCTCAAAAACTTATTTTCTATAAAAATTGTGTTCTTTTTCAAACATGTTTTCTTTAAAAACCGTATTTTTTCATAAAATTTTTCCTATAAAAACCATTTGCTTTCAAAAACTGTTTTTTAACTTATTTTTGTACAAAAACGTTTTAGTAGTTTTTACATTGAAACTAAAGCTAGATTTACACGATTGAAATTTTCTTCAAAATTGCTTTTCAAAATGCTTCAAATTCGTGTAAACAGCAAAATTTCTTCAAAGTTTATTTATTTAATAACTATTAATAACTATTAAATAACTATTAAATATATAAATTTTGAAGAAATTTTGCTGTTTACACGAGATTAAAGCATTTTGAAAAGCAATTTTGAAGACAATTTCAATCGTGTAAATCTAGCTTAAGCTGTCAAACAAAACTCAGTTTTCATACAAAAATTGTTATTTTACACAAAAACTCTATTGGTCCTTAAAAAAAGAAGAATTAATAGCAGAATCAATTCCACCGTTGTTTTATTCCAGGTTTGTTGAATATCAACAATGACCTGCAGTTCTGAAGATTGTTTACGTTTATGCTAATTCAAATCTATTTGGATTAATTTGATGTGAAATGTAGAATATTTGTTTGAGTGTTATTTGTAATGGATTGAAGAGTAATAACATTTTTAGATGTAAAAAAATAATGCTAAGAAATATGAATTTAACTCATTATTTTGTAATGTAAGTTTTTGCTGGATATGTCTGTGGAAATGACATTAGAATCTTAACTGTAGCTGCTGTCAAAATATAATTGGTTGTGGTTATCAAATAATAATACAAAATATTCACTATTGAAAATAAACCGAATTAGTTAAACAGAAAACAGTTTACATTAATATTTTATCTAGCGGACTTTACACAAATGTTGACGTGTTTTGTTGGCGTGGTTTAGACCCCAACACCTTTTTTCATTATTTAAATCAGGCTTTTTATTTGCGCTATCTCTGACATTAAATCTTAAAGTTGAACATTTTTTTATTTTAAAAGTTGAATTAAAAAAAAAAAACACGTACATACACATACATACGTTTTTTTCTTGAATGTATTTTATTAGCATGTATGGACATGTCCCTCATTTCATGGTTGGCTTTTGTGTCCCAACTTAAGTCAACTACATGAGTCCTGTAAGAGGGGATATTTGTAAATATGTAGTAAAAAGCCTGGCAAGTAATTGTATTAATTTAAGTAACCTTTATTATAGATCAGGGTATTATGGAACATACTTATACATACATTGTGCATACATACATACATCTTATGTATGTTTATAAAAGGGGACGTTTTATAGTTCTGGTTGTGGTTCAAAAAGGAGACAAATCACTTTGTTTACGCAAATTACTTTTATGTTTAAATTGAAGACAGAAAAAAAAGAAAAAGAATATGATAAAGAGTTGGAATTTTTACACTTTTGTGTAAAACGTGCGTTATTACGAGGTCAAGGATAAGGTCTGTCTGTCTGTCTGTCTGTCCATTGTTGTTGTTATGTACTTTGCCATGCTAGACCTTTTTATAACTATCATACCTAGAGCTAGAGTTTTAATGTTTTTTTGTTTTATTGTTCTTATTTATTTGCAGATAAATAGTCAAGGTGATTTAAATGCAACATCATCTATCTCATAAGCCTGTGCAACTTAAAGGTATGTGGCAAGTATATAAATATTGTTTGCAGTTTGTTTCTTTCTCATTTTCCAATATTATAAGTCGAGTTTAAGGTTATTGTTCAAATCTATAGAATTGCAAACGTATGTATGTTGTTTTGTTTTGTTTTCATTGAAATACATACAAGTGACAGATTACATGATAGTATTTCAAGGAATTATATTTAGTTTTTCGCTTTTCTGTTTATTTATTGTAAACATATGTACATATGAATGTCAACTATTCTGAAAGATGCCAGCCATGCAGCCAGCCAGCCAATCAAGCCAGCATATTTTTGTTTTTTTTTTTTTTGTTTTTTCTTTTATTTTTCGTGTAACTTTAAATTAGCATGAAATTGATATAGTGTATGGCTTGTAATGCTTCAATCAAACTAAATCGATTCTTTAGAATAAAACTGGCAAGCTGGCATAAAGCTTAAGTCGAGTTTTTTTTACAGCTTTTAAAGGAATGCATTTTTATTTTATTGAAAATATTAAGCAGGATATAAGGTTTCTTTGTTCGTGGTTTTTTTTTTGTATTTTGGACATAAAAGATACTGTTTAGAGTTTTCAGTTTTCTACTAAATAGCTATAAAATTTGTAATAAGCTTTAAAGAAACTTGAAAGTTTGCTGGCATTTTTCAAAAGACTTCTATTATATAAATTAAATTTTACAAAGTTTATCAGTTTGCAGGAAATTGTTTTGGCATCTCTAAATAAACTGCGAAGTTATAATGTGCTGACATTATTCTCAGCCAGACAATGGCTTTCATGGCCAAGTATCTAGAATAATACTTTGAGTTAAGTGGCTTTGCAATTTTCAAGTAAAAGTATTCACCGCAGAACTTTTTCTAAAGTCATTACTTTCTCAACTTTAAAGTAATTTCATGTTGTTTGTAGCATTTTTTTTTCATTAATAATTTATTAAAATACCATTTTTCTAATTTTTTGTACCTACTTTTTTGAAACATTTTTAAAAAATTACCAAAAACGTACTTTATATAAATTTAAGTTTTCAACAACTTTAAATCGTATTTTACGTTATTTATCATATTTTTATTATACGAATGTAGTAAAATACCTATTTTCTGATTTTTTATAAAAGTACAAAAAAAGTACTTTTTCAAAATTTAAGTTTTTTTCAACTTTAAATTGTTTTTTAGATATTTAGTTAACTCAATCTTTTTAAAATATAATTTCTAGGATTTTTAGTAATATCTTGAAAGTACAAAAAATATATGAAATTACTTTTTCAAAAGAACCAAAAATAGTACTTTTTTAAATTTTATGTTTTTCCAACTATAAATTGGTGTTTACTCCTTTCAAAAAGTACCAAAAAAAGTACTTTTTCTAAATTTAAGTTTTGTACAATATTAAGTCGTATTTTTAAGTATTTAGCTATTTTTTTTGGTAAAATACAAGTTCTATGATTTTTGCCACTTTTTGATACTTTCTTTTAACTTTAACTTTAAATCGTTTTTACAATATTTAACTTAAAACATACCTATTTTATGATTTTTGGTACTTTTTGCTAACAATTTTTACAAAAGTACCAAAAAAGTACTTTTTCTCCGAATTTGAGTTTTGTACAACTTTACATAGTTTTTTTTTTGGTATTTAGCTTTATCTTTTAAATAATTTAGTAAAATACGATTTTTATGATTATCGGTACCTTTTTCTTAAAAGCTCGAAAAGTACATTTTCTAAATATTGATTTTTTCCAACTTTAAATCGATTTTTACAGTATTAAGCTTAATTTTTTCGTCATAATTTAGTAAAACACCTATTTATTGATTTTCGGTACTTTTTGCCAACACTTTTCAGAAAACTACCAAAAAAGTACTTTTCTACACTTAAGTTTTTTTTAATTTTAATTTTAAATAGTTTTTGATGCTATTTAGCTTTATTTTTAATGAAAAATAGTTAAAATAATGGTATTTTAAAAAAAGTACCAAAAAATCACTGTTTTAATTGATGTTTTCTTTAAAATTTAAATCATTTTTTTCGATATTTAGCTTAATTTTAATGAAAATTAAAGAAATTTTTTTATTTAAAAAAAGTACCAAAAAATTTGTATTTTTCTAAAACGGCTTTAGTTTAAAATTTTTAGATGCTTTAAACGTTTTGAACAATATTTAAACAGAGATATTTGATTCGGCTTGTTAGCAGTTTACAGTGGGGCATAACGCAACATAAATATATATTTTTTGTTTCAAAGAAATCTGACTAGATTTCTTTGAAACTTTTAACGTCCTTAGAGAATGAGTTAAGAAATATAAAGTTAGATTTATCCTTAAATACTAGAGCTAATTAGTGTTGCTTTTTTGTCTTCATAAACAAAACTCAGAAATAAAGAAATCTTTAAAATCTTTTCATGTTTAAGAAAATTTAAACAAATGTGTTTTTTATGGTGGCTAACTTGGCCCACTGAAGATTCTTCTTAGCTCAAACCTTATACTACTTTCAAGCACAATAATCAAAGAAATCTGAACAGTATTTGAAAAGTTATTTACTAATTAATACTTATTTTCCATAGTGCAGTGTAACCAGCTGAATTAGCTACAAGAAAAGAGACCCCTAAAGAATTTTCCAATGAAATGAAATAAATCAATTTGTGCAAACATAAATATTATTGTCAAAAATGTGTTGCTTTATTTATTTTGGCCAAACAATCACAAATTTATCAATAAAATTTTTACACAAAACTACAAAGAATAAGTGAATGGTCTGACAATATAAAAAAAAAATTCAACAATTTACCAGCCGACCCGCAGCGATAATTGGCAAGACATAAATTTGTTTTAAAAGTCAAAACCGACAGAGAGAGAGAAAAACAAAAAAAAAAAAAGAACAGATAAAGATGGAAAGCAATCTACTCGTATGTACATATATGCCAAACAAAATGTCAATGGGAAAACGTACAAAAATAATCATGATAATTATTTTGTTTAACGCTTTTCACAAACAGCCACATAATTACAATATAAACACACATATACCTAAATATAAGATGCAAATAGATCTAGTTAGTTTTATATAAATCTTTAACGATTATCTGCGAGTTAAACTGATTTAAACTTAGAACAATTTCAAAATAAAATGTAAAAAATTGTTTATAGCTAAATTACTTAAAACTAAATACATAAGTACGAAAAACTCAATTTGAGCTTTTGCCTTAGGATTTGTTTTATTTAATTCTCTATTTTTTTTATTATTATTTTGTATATCTCGTACTAAATATAATTATTGTAACAATTTTGGCCAGAGACTGGGTCAATTGCTTGATAATTTTAACCAGTCAAATGCTTGTTGTTAGGAAGGTGGTTATTGTGTTGTTGGCTTATTTGTCTGTCTGTTTGACTCTTTGTGTTAACTTGGCTTAACGTAATTCGGTCATCAAAATAAAAAAGCTACAAATTCTGATCGTGCTAAATTATCATTATTTATCGTTCGTTGCCTTAGGGACTCATCTTAAAAGAAATACAAAACAAAAAATCTCCGAAACTTTAACAATGCTTTTTTTAGGTTTTATTTGTATGGGTTACTTTAAAAGTTAAATTTTTCGTAAGAAAATATGTGTTTGGAATTTGAATTAATATTTTTTTTTTGAAAAATATTGTGCAATTTTTTAAAAATTTCATAAAAGTACCAAAAAGTTACTTCTTCTAAATTTTAGGTTTTTCTAACTTTAAAGCTTTTTGCATTATTAAGCTTAAGTTTTTATTGAAACTTTTAAAGAATTATACCATTTAAATACATTTAAATTTTAAATTGTATATTTTCCTAAATATACTTTTCTAAAGTACATACATATGTATGTACTTTGAAATCAATACATAAGTATTAAACACATTCGCCACTACAATATATCAAAACTAAAATACACACGTTTATATGTGAATGATTATTTTGCCCTGCTGTCGTCAAAAAAATTATTCACATATAAACGTGTGTATTTTATTTTTGAAATATTGTAGTCGGTAGCCTGTTGTGGTGATTGTGTTCGAAGTTTATAGCTTATATGTATTGATTTTCTCAACTACCTCAGTACTAACGTGATGTTTGTTGCTTTTTTAATCATAATTTAGTAGAATTAAATTTTTTTATATTTTTGAAACTTTTTCAATCCCTTTTCACAAAACTACCAAAAAGTACTTTTTCTAAGTTTCGGTTTTCTCTATATTTAAATAGTTTTTCAGAATATTTTTAAGGATTTGTATCAAAATTTTGTTAGATACCAATTAATATGATTTTAGCACTTTTTCAAAGTCTTTGCATAAAAGTAGCAAAAAAAGTACTTTTTCTAAATTTTAATTGTTCCATCTTTTAAGCGTTTTGACGATATTTAGCTTAATTTTTAATGAAAATTTATAAAAATAAACATTTTAAAAAAAGTCTGAGAGTACTTTTTCTAAATATATAAAATTTTTCTATTTTTAAATAATTTTTCACCATATTTAGTTCATTGGTTTAATACAAATTTGATAAATACCAATAAAATAGATTTTTATTACTTTTTTCATACACTGTGCTTGAAAGTATTAAAAAGTACTTTTTCTAAATATGAGTTTTACCAACTTTAAATCGTTTTTTACAATATTTAGCTTAACATTTAATGAAAATTAATAAGAAATTAAAATTTTCTAAAAAGTACCAAAAAAGTAGAAAAAACTTATTCCATTTTTAAATAATTTTTAATCATATTTGTTTAATACAAATTTAGTAAAATACCTATAAATATGATTTTTGGTACTTTTATCTTTTATCACACATCTTGCATAAAAGTACCAAAAAAGCCTTTCTTTAAATTTAAGTTTTTTCCCACTTTGAAGCGTGTTTTACGATATTTAGCTTAATTCTTAATGAACATTAAAGAACATAAAATGTTCCAAAGAGTACCAAAAAATTGCATTTTTCTATTTTTGAATAGTTTTTAACAATATTTGGTTTATTTTTTAATAAAAATTTTGTTAAATACTAATTAATATGATTTTCGGTACATTTTTCAAAGATATAAAAGTATCAAAAAAGTATTTTTTCTATATTTAAGCTTTTTCCAATTTGAAAGCGTTTTTTACGATATTTAGCTTAATTTTACATTTTAAAAAAAGTACAAAAAAGTACCTTATCTAAATTTAAATTTTTTCCTTATTTAAAACAATTTTAAACCATATTTAATTTATTTCTTTAGTACAAATTTAGTAATATATCAATAAAATTGTTTTTTGGTACTATTTTCAAAGACTTCATAAAGGTACCAAAATAGTAGATACGTTTTGAAATTTAAGTTTTTTTTCCAATTTTAAAGCGTTTTTTTTACGATGTGTAGCGTAATTTTTAAGGAAAATTAAAGAAATTATAGGGAAAATTAAAGAAAAAAGTACCTAAAATACAATTAACTGACAATTTTCAATTATTTAAGCAACATTTAAAGATTATTTTGTATTTTTTATAAATTTTTTCTTGCAGTATCTTTTTACATTTATTTCTAATCGTAAGTACGTGTAGAATTTCCTTATTTGCAGACCACTTACTACTGAACACAACCGCATGTTGTGCAGTCTATGTGGCAAGTAGTTGTTTTAGATTCTATTTTAAACGGCCATGTTTTAAATGTCAGTTCACCACAAAGTACATTTCAAACTGTTACAGTTCCATGTCCCCTTCTTAGTTAAAAAAAAATAAAAGAAACTGTTTGCAAATTTAAATATGTAAAAAATATCCTAAAGCTTTTTTAATTTTTTTTTGTTACAAAAAATAAAATGCTTTTAATAAAAGTTAAAAACAAGGTGATTTATGAGCGTTAGAGCAACAAAAAAAAAAACACATCTAAACTGAGGGTGTTAAAATCATATTTTGTAGTTTATTTTATTAAAGCAAAATAAATATAACAACTACATATAAAATTCAAAAACCTTTCACTCGAATATGATTGTTATTTGTTTTTAAATCTTTATGTATTTATTTGTTTAAAATCTCAGTCTTAAATGAAGTGTTAGTGGTTAGATATTTATCTTACGGATTTATTATTAATGATGACAATTTTATGCTAAAATCATAGAGAAATAAATCACAGTAAATAAATAAGAAACGTTATTAGAAATAATGCTACAAGTGTTAGAGATTTTTATTAAGAATTAATGAAGTGAATGTCTTGAAATCAAGCAACGAAGTTGCAAAACTAAGACTCATTGTGCCAGTGAAGATTCAATGATAATTTCAAATGCTTCACAAATTGCATTTGGACTAAACACAGTTTTAAGAGATTTTATTACTTGTGGAACCATGTAAAATTTATTACCTGTGTTATCATATGTGTAAACTAAACTTTACTACAAATTTATTTCCTGACATCAATAAATTTCAATTTACAACATTTAGGTAACCCAGTTATGTTAAGATCATGTAAATATTTTCACACCTTTCCTGCTTCATCTTTTAAACCCAAATAAATAAAAATAAAGAATGACGTTGATTTTTCTCTTGATTTTTTTTTAATTTAAACCATAGCAAACCCATAAATATCGATATTTTATAGTTAATGAATGCCAAATTAAACATTAATAAATATATTCACTTTCATTACTGAAAAAAAAGACTACAAAGACATGTACATACATATGTATGTATGTATATTTTTTAAAAGCTCCACACTTCATTAAGAAAACCATAACAGCATTTTGAAGAACATAAAATAAAAACCCTTTTCAAACTGCAATCAAGGTCTTTAAAGCCGCTTTAAACAAACTAAAATTATGGTGGGGTTTTACATGAAAAGCAAACAATAAAATAATATCTGTTTTTTTTCTTTGTTATAAGTAATCTTCGGCTACAATGATGCAATCGACAAAATCATGCAACTTAATGAAGTTTTTTCAAAATAAGAATGAAACAGAAATTGAACGATCTGAACAAAAGAATATCAAACAGCAATCAGGGTCAAATGAGTGGGGTTTTTACAGCTAAATTGTAAGTTACTAAAGATATCTTTACACTATACACAAGATTTTCTATAAAAAAATGTAAATTTTTGGTACTTTTTTGAAATGCACAGACTTTGAAAAAGTACCAAAAATCATAGTTATTAATATTTTTCTAAATTTTGATTAAAGAAAAAAATTAAATTTAGAATAAGTACTTTTTTGGTACTTTTTGAAAGCAAAATATCGTAAAAACGATTCAAATTTGGAAAAACTCATATTTAGATAAAGTACTTTTTTGGTACTTTTATGCAAGGCGTTTGAAAAAAGTTAAGTGATATTTTACTAAATTTGCATCAAACGAATAAACTAAATATGGTTAAAAATTATTTGAAGTTTGAAAAAAACTGAAATTTAGAAAAATTATTTTTTTTGGTACTTTTATGCAAAGATTTTGAAAAAAGTAACAAAAGTCATATTTATTAGTATTTTACTCAATTTTTATTAAAGAAATAAACTAAATATGTTTAAAAATTCTCTTTAATTTTAATTAAAAATTAAGATAAATATCTAAAAAAAAAAAACTTACATTTAAAAGTACTACTTGAAAGTACTTTTTTGGTACTTTATCCAAAGCTTTTGAAAAAGTAACAAAAATCATATTTATTGGTATTAATACTACATTTTTATTAAAAAACTAAACTAAATACATATGGTTAAAAACTATCTAAAGTTAGTAAAAATCATATGTAGAAAAAGTACTTTTTTATTCCTTTTTTGAAAATGGTATTTTCTTTAATTTTCATTTAAAAAGATAAATGTCGTAAAAATGATTTTAAGTTGAAAAAACGTAAATTTAAAAATATACTTGTTTGGTACTTTTTTGAATATTGGTATTTTCTTTAAAAATTAAAATACGTAATATGGAAAAAACTCAAATTTAGAAAAAGTACTTTTTTGATACCTTTATGCAAAGCTTTTGAAAAAAGTAACAAAAGTCACATTTATTGGATAAATTTTTTTTAAAGAAATAAACTAAATATGGTTAAAAACTATTTAAAGTTGTAAAAAAATCAAATTTAGAAAAAATACTTTTTTTCTACCTTTTTAAAAATTGTATTCTCTTTAATTTTCATTCAAAATTGCGTAAACACGCTTTAAAATTTACATATCGAAAAAGTACTTTTTTTTGTACATTTTTATTATCTGGATGGTTCGAAAGGAAAACAACCAATGCAGATGCACAGGTTGTCTGCCAACGGGGTAGCACAGTGCAATCAGGATGATGGACCCAAGTGAGCTGTTTTTCTAAGAACGGAACCTAACATAACCTGGGTACTTTTTTTTAAAATGGTATTTTGTTTAATTTTCATAAATAATCAGCCTTATTGTGAGTGTCGTTTTCTTTTTACGACAACGACTGTTTCGTAATAGATTAAAGAAACAAATTTAATTTTATCTTTAATCTATTACGAAAGAGTCGTTGTCGTAAAAAGAAAACGACACTCACAATAAGGCTGAATATTAATTTAAATATCGTGAAAAACGCTTTATAGTTGGAAAAAACTTAAATTTAATAAAAGTACTTTTTGGTACTTTTATGCAAAATGAATGAAAAAATCAAGAAAATGCATGTTTATGAAATTATTATTAAAAAATCTTAAACAAAATTTAAAATGTATGTATATGAAATTATATTTAGAAAAAGTACTTTTTTGGTACTTTTATGCAAGCTATTTGAAAAAGTTACAGAAAATCATAAAAATTAAATTTTACAAAATTAATAAAAGTTTGTAGGATCCCAAATTTATAAATAATCAAGCTCGAGGTCATAAATATGGTTAAAAACTCGAGCTTGATTATTTATAAATTTGGGATTTTACAAAATTATTATTTCAAAATAGGCTACAGTACAAAAAAAGTGTACTTTAATAGTTAAAAAGTTGACTTTTGTTAAAAGTACACTTTACTTTAACTATAGACACGTAAAAGTATACTTTAACCACTAAAACATACTTTTAATTTAAAACTAGCTGAAGTTGCTTTTAAATAATTTAAAATCACTTTAAAATCAAGCAGCTGTTTATGCAAAGAACAAAAACTGGATGTGTACAAAAATATAAAAACGTAAAAAAATTCGCTTTTTGCCGTAGTCCAATTCGCCTTTCTTTCTCTTTGTTTTTTTATTCCTGTAAAGGGTGATCAAAAAATCAACGCCAAAATAGCCTAATTATGATATGAATCTTAGCAACTTCTCCATTTTTCCACCGCAAACACTTTTCTTAAGATTTCCCGCTTAATTTTATTATTTTGCCGATTTTTGATTTTTTTTTTTCAATTTTTAATGACAGCTGTTTGAAGCTGCCACTTGCTTATTTTTCTTTACAGTTTGTATGAAACAATTTTCTACATATGAGGTGGCACCCAGTTAAAGTCGGTTTAACTTAAAACGACCTTAAACTTTGACTATATTTACAAAATAATTAAAAGTAGGTTTTAAGTTTAAAGTTGTTTTTAAAAAGAACCGACTTTAGCGTTTGTCTATGGTTATGGCCCAATATTTTTTACGTACAATTTAAAGGGTATTTTTCATTAAAATAAGGCTAAAGGAATTTAAGAGGAAGTTTAATTTAAATCTTTAACCTGGTCGTGCGTTAAACATATTTCCAAAATCGTGTCATATTTTTCAAGTGCCATTAACAATGGAATATTGTTAATTTCACTCTTCTACAACATTTGGTACATTTAGTCAAGTAGTTCTTTTGTTCTTGTGATTAAAAACAATTTAGGTTAACAAAAAAAAAAAACAAAAAAACATTTTTCGTTAAATGTTTTTGTAGCATTTATAATGTTTTGTGTGTTTTCATGTAACCGTTATCATTTTGATTATATCTGTCATTTGTTAATAACCCTACAAATTTCAAAAATGAAATCTCTGAAACTTAAAATTTTAAGATTCAAACAACGTGGTGTAACAGCAGCAATTGCAAGTTGTACTCATAGTTAGACTTAAATGAATGAATGCGGTGGGACAGACAGACAGATAGTCCAATAGAGTTATAACATCAGCATAATAGTCATCATTATTATCATCGTCATTATTGCGGTGTAACATACCGACAGTAAGGTAATGATTGAATGAGTGTATTGATGAGTACAGCAGTGGTTAATGTGATAGTATGACATTTTCAGATTATTCGGTCTATCTTTAAATACTTTCATTATGTTCATAGATATTCGGTCTAGGCTTAATACTAGAACTTCTTTCTTGGCTAAAGACATAAGTTTTTTATAGCAATTCTGTGCTATTTATCTCATCGCAACTATTTTATGTACATTTTACCTGAACCATTAATCGATGAAGCGCTCTAAAACCGTAAACATGAATGCATTTAAAATGCTTTATGCATTTTAAAATTTTTAAACGCTTACAAACACAAACGAGTAACAACAGCTCTTAACAATATGTAACCATTTTTTTTTAAATATTTCAAACCGGCACTTGGAAAAATTTGACCCAGTTTAAAAGGTTCGTGTCTATAGTTTGTAGTTTTCTTGACCATAAAGCAATATTTGGAAATTAAGTAAAAACCAATAAAGAAAAGTTAAAATTAAGAAAACTTTAATGAATATAATTAAAAATAAGTAAGAAAGTATAGTCGGTCAAGACCGACCATATAATACCCTACACCTAGTATATGTAGTTTTCAGAAATGGGCGTTATATGGGAGATATAACCTATATTGGACCAAAATTTAGTGTCATAATATAAGTATTATATGTGTTAAACTTTATCTCGATATAAATACTTTTAAAGATTTAAGAAGCTTAAAGTGAATTACGGAGAGTGTCTTATATGGGAGTTTCGACTAATTATGGACCGACCGTTATAAAATTAGGTGTCATTATTTCTGTATTAAAGAAACTTATTTGCGTCGAATTTTATTTGATTACCAACATTTTTAAGAAATTTATGACCGTTAAAGTGAAATTCGGAAGTGGGCCTTATATGAGAGTTACGTATTATACCGTATTATTTGTATATATGTATATAAAATATATTTGTGTTAAATATTATTTGGATACCAACATTTTTGAGTGAGTTATGCGCTTTAAAGATTTTTTCGGAAGTGGACCTTATATGGGAGCTACGACTAATTATCGATCTTCACAAAATTTGTATATGTGATTTAGCTCCATTTACTACTCATTTGTGGTGAAATTTGTTTGGATACTTGCATAATTCAAACATTTATGATCGGTAAACCTCAATTTCGGGAGGACGTTTGTATGGAGGCCAGGTGAAATAATGGACCAATTTCTACCAGTTTCAATCCCATCCATCCTTGGGCCAAATTTTATCGAAATATCGTCCAAATTGCGAGCTGTACTCTGCGCACAAGCTTTACATGGACAGCCAGACGGACGGACGGACATAGTTAAATCGACTCAGAAAGTGATTCTGAGTCGATCGGTATACTTTAAGGTGGGTGTTGGACCAATATTTTTGGGCGTTACAAAC
Organism: Bellardia bayeri; assembly: GCA_950370525.1. NCBI lineage: Eukaryota > Metazoa > Arthropoda > Insecta > Diptera > Calliphoridae > Bellardia > Bellardia bayeri. Next base: position 63,944,655 of record OX493268.1, read on the forward strand.
AAATCCAATATACCCTTCCCACTATTTTGGTGTAGGGTATAATAAAACGTTACTTTATTGAATTGATATTAAGTTATAATAAAGAATTTCCGTGACAGAAGAAAGTGAATTCGTTTTGTTATTATTTTGTAGGAGGTCACGGTTTTCTGAATACATACTTTTACCAAGAAAAAAAAAAATCAAAAAAACTAATTGGCCAGAAAATTAATGATTATTTGCGTGTCATTAGATAGAAATTTCAACTAGCTCTTGTGCTGTTGCCCAGCTGTTTGTCAAAATTGTTTTGACAAATTTCTTCTTACATGGGTATTTATTTATGTCGTTTATTAGCATGTCTTTAGTTCTTTCTTGCTATGTACTCTTTGGATTTTTGCTGTTGACATGACACGGTTGATTATTTGGTTTTTGTCTAATTGGATTTGGCAAAAAATACTTGTACTACACAAATTTTTAGAGGGTTATTAAAGCAAAAGCAGACACTAACAATATTTGTATGACCTGACTGACACTGGTATAATGTGAATACTGCAACATTGTTTAATAATAGTTGGTGCTAAATTTTGCTAGGCGGTAATGTGTTGCTAGTTTAATTAAACTAGCGACACATTAAACTTAAGTTTAATTTCGGATCGTTTATTTAGAGTTAAATACAGTGATTATGTGACAAGTGACTACCAAATCAGAGCTGGAGTTACACAGGAGCGTGTTCTCGGACCAACACTTTACTTGATATACAGCTCTAATTTGCCAACGAGTGAAAATTTAACCATTTCTACACTTGCAGACGACACTGCCATTCTGAGCTCATATGAGGATTCAAGTGTGGCATCTAGTTAACTGGATAATTATCTCAGACGTGTGGAGATGATTAAAAAACTGGAGAATACGTGTAAACGAATCGAAAAGTAGACATGCTACGTTTACGCTTTGGAAAAGAAATTCTCCACCTGTTTCACTATACAATGTGAATATTCTACAATCTGATCATTTGACATACCTTGGCATACATATGGATAGACGCCTTACCTGGCGTCGCCACATAGAAGCCAAGAGGGTCATATAAAACTAAAATCTTCTAATCTGCACTAGGTAATTAAGTCTTGATTGTAAAGCCAGCCTGTATAAAACTGTTTGGACATTTGGACAATTCAATTCTGGGGAACTACTAATCTTAAACAGAGGGCCCAATCGAAAATTCTTAGGACCATGACGGGATTACCATGGTATATAAAGAATGGTTAAAGATGAATTCAGGAAAATTCTTAAAAGATATATCGTGGAGTTGCAAAACCATCCGAACCCGCTTGCGAACTTCAACAGAAACAAGGCTTCGTAGAGCTGATTTACCACCTTACTAATTTAAGGTCCATTTGTCCATTATGGCAGATAGTTTTTAAGGTTTAGGTATAAGATTTGAATACTTATTGCAAGGCATATGAAGTTTTTTTTTTTTTAAGTAACAAACACAAACTGTGAAGCTTTTTGGCTTAACCTCAGAAAACACCCAGAGTCTTTGGCTGGAATCGAACCCGCAACCCTCTGACTGATAGTTCGGCACACTATCGCTTAGTCTATCGGGGCACCAACTAAAGGCAGATTCTATAAATAAATAAACAAAAAGTTGAAAAAAAGGTTCGGTATTGCCTTCATGTAGACATGTCATGTCGAGCATGTTTGAAGTGCAAGGCATGACTTGACAATGTTTGTTGTTACATTGCCATGATAAGCATAACTAAAAATGCATTCTAGCATAAGTTAGTGGCCAATATGTAGATGACTAAATAAGAGTATTAAAAAATTTTGCGTATTAATAAATAAATTTTAATGTTCCAGAATCTCTCTAAAGTCTTCCATTACGGTTACCTAACCCAACCTTAAATAAAGGGTGTTTTTTTTAAATATGTATGTGGAATAGTAAGTTGGCAACATTTTTTAATTGGCGGCCATTTTGTCAGCTGTCAAGTGATTTGTATTTAAATATTTGCCGCTATTCTACTCCGATAAGTCCAAAACGATTGACCAATTGATTACAATTGACCAGTTGTGACCGATATACAGCCACAAATGTTGGAAAAAGTCATTGAAAATTTCACCTCCAGATTAGACTTCGTAGGAGGCAGTCATATGCCTGAAGTCTTATTTAAATTACAATGCCAGAAGATCATCGTTCAATTTAAGTAAATTTCATGTGAATTTAAAAAAAATCATCTTTCGAAATTCTATAAAATCATCCAAAAAAACACAGAACCATAATTTTCAAAATAAATTTGCACAATTTGGAAGCGTTGTTCAGACGTCAGTCTATGCATGTTGAAATGCCAAAACAAACATAAATCACTTGACAGCTGACAAAATGGCCGCCAGTTAAAAAAGTGCTGCCAACTTAAAGTTCTATACATCTAAAAAAAAAACAGCCTATATTACTATTACTAGACCTGACTTCTTTCACCTCTGCTTAAGTTTCTGTTACCATATTCTATTACCTTTTTTTAACGCATAAATTAATGTGTCTTTAAGTAGATTTTAATTTAACAGCAGTATTAAATTCATAAAAGTGAACACTTAAACTACAACGAGTATTTTACTGCCAGGAATTTTATCTTCGTACTAAAAATTCTTTAACAAAGTAGCTATCAAATTAAACAAAAAAAGAATGCATAACACGCAAAAGTTATTAAACTATTTTTAGCTGGAAAAAGAAAACAGAACAAGAGAACCTAAATAGTTAAAACTAACATGCATATGTCAGAAAAGCACATGGATAAATTACTGGCAAATAGACAACGGTGACTTCATTAATACTAGAGCAGCATAAAATGTAAATTAAGGTAAGGGGAGACTAATATAAAATTGTTTGATTAAAATGAGTTAAATGTTCAATAGACAATTGCTATGTACTACTACTTAAATGAACTATTAAGAATTTCTATATGAAGTTTAAACAACGTCAGGTTATACCAATGCAGCTTGACAAAAATGTTCTATGTTGTACTATGCTGTTTTTTTTATTAAGTACATTTGCTTATATTGAATTGTCGCACCTTCAATTGTAATACCCAAATCTAAATCAATTATAAATAAGCCTTCAATGACGAAATTGTGGACAACTTGGAAATTTCATTTCAAAGTAAAATATTCTTAAGGTACTGTCACACTTGGCAAACATTTGCCAAAAAAGACGTAAAAACCTTCGTTTATTTAGGACAAGACACAACAAATATTTAATCTTATTTTATTGGATGCTGTTTTGACCTTGCAAAACTCTTGTACAAGTAAACAACGTCAAACATATTTGTGCTAAAACAAGTGGTTACACTTTTTTGAGTAAATATTAGACTATCAGCCATGTCACAGAATTTAATTCCGTTCGGAAGTGGAATTAATTCCGTATTTTGCTTCTATAGAAAAGGCAAAACGAAAAATTTAAAACTATAATTTCACACAGCAAATTAAAAGTGGTTTCATTCCGAAAAATTTGTTCCTTGTACTTTTTCTATAGTAACAAAATACAGGAGCCAAATTACCGCATTCGTGATCGAATGAGCTATCGTATCGAAAAATGATTTCGATATTGAAATTATGATAAAATGTACAAAATTTCTTGTTCGATATCGAATGCCATAATCTCAAATAAGAAAATTACGATCAATTTTACTCGATATCGAATGCGGAATTTGGCCCCAGAATTAATTCCACTTCCGAACGGAATTAATTTCTGTGACATGGCTGTATATTTAAATGACATCATCTAACAAAATACTAGTCACACAAGCCATTTTGCTAGGCGACTATGTAAAGTAAAGTGTTCATAATTCAAATTTAATAAGCCATCTTTAAAAATATGCTACATATTACTTAAGTCGTGTTTGTTATTGCCTTTACTGTAAATAAGTATGTCATGTCAAGCTATTTTGAAGATCATGGCATGACTTGACAATGTTTGGTGTGACATCGCTTTGAAATATGAGCCGAAAAAAGAGAATATTTAGTTAACTCTAAATCTTCTACAATATGCTGAAAATTTTCTTTTCTTAAACTCTGTTAATGATAAGATGCCAAGAGAAACGACAAAGTTATGTAAATAAGGCAGTTTTTTTTACATACGAGTACATACATGTATTTTAACACATTGCTGCTTAATGTTTGGAAAATCTGTGATATTCTTAACAATGAATTTGTGGCAGTTTAAAAAAATTTGGTGCTTGAGACTTCAATATTACTCGAGATTGGACTACAGACTAGACAAGAGAATAGACTGGAGACTGGGCAAGAGACTAGATTTAAGTTTCTGTTGGGGGTTAACGATTAGCGCCTGCGGGACAGGAAAACTATTTTAAAACTTGAAATATACAATCGACTGGCGATTCAAAACTCTTAACAAATACAAACTGTGCAGTTGCTTTTTTCAAAAGGTACTTTCTTAAAAAACGTTATGTTAAAGGGTGCTTTCTTAAAATAAGAACATTTCTATACTCTTGAATAGACATTTTAAATTACATTTTTAAAGGTATGTACTTTCTTAAAATAAGTTATTTTTAAAAGGTACTTTCTATAAATAAGTAAGTTTTAAAAAGTACTTTCTTAAAATAAGTAAATTTTAAAAGGTATTTTCTAAAAATAAGTAAGTTTTAAAGGTACTTTCTACAAATAAGTAAGTTTTAAAAAGTACTTTCTTGAAATAAGAACATATTAAGGCACATTCTTAAAAGAAGTACATTTTTAAAGGTACTTTCTTAAAATAAGTAATTTTTAAAAGGCTTTAGAAAGTGCCTAAGTAAGTTTAAAAAGTACTTTCTAAAAATAAGTGAGTTTTAAAAGCTACTTTCTAAAAATAAGTAGGTTTTAAAAAGAACTTTTATAAAATAAGTAAATTTTAAAAGGTACTTTCTAAAAATACGTAAATTTAAAAAGTACTTTCTAAAAATAAGTACATTTTTAAAGGTACTTTCTTAAAATAAGTAATTTTTAAAAGGTACTTTCTAAAAATAAGTTAGTAATTTGTAGAAGATGTTTTAAAGTCAGAGTCAACTGGGAAATGTAACAATCCCTGTTACAATGACTAAAATATTTTAAATTATAGAACCTACTTATACATATAAAGTAAAGTTTTCTTAGTACCTGCGTATGTATATAAATTACTAAATAGAATGGCACGCTAAAACTTACAAACAACAAACTTAATATGCAAAATTTCTTTAATACTATTAAAATTGTAATTAGAAGTTTTTTTATAAAAAGGCAGTTAGCCAAATCAAGAAACCGGAAAAATAAATAAATAATAGTAATAACTCCCAAGAAAATAAATTTACTAGGAAAGCAAAACTCAGGAATAGATATATGGATGTATGGTTCTTCATTACAACATTATAAGGGTTAATTGTTCCACCACCAACTATTAACACAACACAATCTTTTATAAACATTGTCTTAAAAATTTAAACTATAAAATAATAGTGCAACGCAGTGGTCATTTAAAAAAAACACTATGACTCTCTTACATACCAAACTGCATTCATAAGCCTGGTTTAACAGTGGCTTCAAAAAGATCACTTGAGAACCGGCCTGTAAAGCCGCGCGCGTATTCATTCTTAGTAATTAATTAAAAACTGTTTGCGTTACGCTTGGCAAAACAACAAAGCATAAAAACTCAGCTGAAGATTTCAAACATAGAAATGTGAAAAAAAAGAAATTATAATAAACAGCAATAGCAACCTAACCTCAAACAACTATTATCAGCACCTCTATGTGGATTTGAAATAACTTGGCATGTAGTATTCCAGCCGGACGGACAGACAGACAATTGAGAAATTCTTGCATTGAAAACTTTATCTAAATGGCGGGAATGTTCTCATCTTGCAACTACTATTACTACTGACTTAAGTTGTAATAAAATTTCCTTTGAACTTTTCTTTTGCATCAATTTCAACTACAACATGCCTCATGTCGCCACACAGTGGGTAATATTTGCAAAACTTAATGTTATAAATTTTAGAACTTTTTATGAAATCGTTGACAAGAATATTGTCAAACATATAATTGTTGGCGACAAACTGTACGCCTATGAAATACTTAATATCCATTATAGGCAAAATAATAATAGACAAGATTGTCTGTCGCCTTTATATTTATTGACGACAACATGGACAAAGTGCCCGAAAAATCGTTGTCTAAAAAATCTTTGACAACTAAATACACTAACTTTTCACATATGAAATCGTTGACATTTAACTGATGAAAATCATCGCCCATATAACAGCAGATCAAATAGTTGTCCATATCATTGTTGGCGACACAATTGTCGCCCATATAATTGTTTGGCGACACAATTGTCATCTGTGATATCGTTGATATCCAATATCGCCAATTAAATACTAGACAACATTTTTGTAGGCGACAGAATGGACAACGTTCACGAGAAATCGCTGCCGAAATTATTTTTGACTACAAAATGGACGAGATTTTCACATAAAATCGTTGACATTTAACTGATGAATATTGTCGACCATATAATAGCAGATGACGTTGTCGACCAAATAATTGTTGGCGACGCTATGGACAATTGTTGGTCATATAATGATGAAAAAAATGGACAAATTTGTCGCTTATAAAATCATGATTGTTCAAAATTATAAAATTCTTCATTGCGAATGTCGTTGACGAACAAACAAAGGAGCTGTACATTGTTAAATTATAGTCGTTAACTTCAAATTAATTACATTTCGATCAAATAGTCGTTGATTACTAAATAAATGTGGGCGACATTGATGTTTGCGACTATGCAACGTAAAATTTAAGGGCATTTTAATTTATTTCGTTTTATCGTTTATAAAATATATTGCCGCCCATATAATTGTTGGCGACACAATTGTATAATATGGCTAGACGTTGTCGGCCATATTTTTGTTGGCGACAAAATGGACAATATTGCCGAGAAATCGCTGTCGAATAATATATATGAATACATATGAAATCGTTGACATTCAATTGATAATAGTAGATGACATTGTCGCCCAAATAATTGTTGGCAACACAATGAACGACATTGTCGCATATGCAATCCTTGATGTCCAATATCCCACTGAGATTCAAAACAAGTAATAATAATTACTGACGACATTAGCACAATTTCATGTAATAGTAGACGACATTGTCGCCCATATAATCATTGGCGACAAATATATGTATATTTTGTTTAGTCTTCCCGTCACACACTGTGCAGTATTACAAATGCAATCTAGTTTCTATTTCGCATCATTTAATTTCATAATGATGTTAGTTTGATATGATAACTTTAAATCTTTCTCAATACTCGAACACTTAACCGTAGTGCAACTAACTATAGACTCTTTTTATATCCGTTTCTGTTTTTTTTTCTTTTGGTAAACACTAACAAAAACAAAACCAATTTCACAGAAAATTCTTTGGCAAATATTTTATTTTTAAATGGGAATTCTTTTCAGCATTCTGTTTTTTTCTTTCATTTTCTTTCTTTCATCAGAATTACTTTGTTTTGCTTCTCTACTTTTATTTCTTTGGATCAAAGTTTTAAAGCCGCTTTTTCATATTTTAGCTTCAGTGGTGAGAATTACAAAATGCTTGCTTTTGTTTTGTTTGTTTTAGTGGCATAACAAGGTGGCATCTCTCTGCAATTCTAATGACGCTTAAATTCCTTTGAGGTTATGTTTGGGGGTTAAGTTAGGTTATGTTGGTGTTTACAAACTGGTATATTATAAATTTATAGCAAATTAGCAAAAACCACCGTTTTACAATAAATTATATAAATACCTGGGGTAATTTCATTTAATTAGTTAAAAGCATTGAATTACAAACAAAATGAGTAGAAAATTCATTAAAGATACGAATATATGGAAAACTATTTCTTTGGAAGAGTTAAAAGTTGTATTTTAACGCCAAGCTTAATTAATGATGACAGCTGGTAATAAATATAAAGAAAGGAGAAGAGTCTTAACATAAATTTAAGAAGGGGTTTTGTGTGTTGAACACGGATTAAAGTCAAATTTAGTAAATAGTGTTATAATGGCATAAGCAAAAATAGCAGGAAGATAAAAATTGTATGTTCCTGGCAAGACATACAATGCGGAGGTGGCCCGTAAGAGTACCAGCGTTAAGAGCACCGTGAATTGAAGCCCTGAGGGCAGGCATTCACGTTAAGCGCTTGGATATTTTGTAGACAAATCTAATTAGAAGTTGCTGGCGCCCATATAATAGTAAATGACAGCAACTGTGGCGTCAAAATGAACAACATTGTCGCTTATGAAATCCTTGATATTCAACTACATGGATATTGTCGTCATATAGTAGCAGATGATCTTGTTGCCCATACAATCGTTGGTGACAAAATGAACCACATTGAAAACTTTGATATCCAATTAAACTATATTGCCATCCATTTAATACTAGATAACATGGTCGCCCAAATAAACGGAGACTACAAAATGAACGACATTTTCGCTTATGAAATCGTTGAAATCTATCTGTAGCATATTCTCGCACTTATTATTAATTGTAGGTGATATTAAGGTCTATATAATTGTTGGCGACAAAGTTGACGAGATTATTCACTATTTAAGAGTATGAAACATTGTCGCTCATTCATATAATACTTGACAATAAAATTAACGACAATGACGCCTATGAAATATTTTCTATTCTATTGCAGTATTTTGTCATACATACAATAGTACATAACATTGTTGGCCTTATAAAAGTTGGCGGCAATATTTACGACACTGTCGCCTCTGAAATTGTTGTCATACAAGTGATGATATTGTCGTCAATAATAAAATTAGCGGCAATAAAATCGTTGACATTAAAGCCCCTATAATAGTACACGACATTGTCGCCCTTATAATAGTTGGTGACAGTATGTACGACATTGCCGCTTGCCAACACATTGACATTGACTAGTAAAATGTATAGTCGCCTATGAAAACGTTGACATCCAACTGATGTATATTATCGCCATATAATAGTAGACAACATTGTCGCCCATATAATTGTTGGCAATAAAATGTATAAATTGTCGCCTATGAAATCTTTGAGATATAAATACTGGCTATTGTGGCTATAGAGTAGTAGAGATCATTGTCGCCCATAAAATGTATGGCGACAAAGTGAGCGACGTTGACAAAGAAATGAAAGATATTGTTGCCTTAGGCCTTGGACAAATATGTATATATGTATATGCTTGTCGATCTCAATATTTTTACGAATCAGAAATTTTCGGGAAATTGTAGAGGTTTTTTTTTAATATTAAATTCAATTCGAATTTAGGTCTTGTTTTTAAATTCAAAAACAAGTTGTCTATCATTAGAAGTAGTAAATGCAACCTTAAATTCGTTTAATAATATAAACTTTGATTTACTGAGAATCGAACACACGAGCTTCTCAAGAAACTTTCGAACAATATTAGTGAGCTTAACGTTACTTTAATATATAAAAGTCCCAACTAATATTTTCCTTACTTTACAGGAGAGGGAATAAACCAAATAAAATCTGAAGTTTTGAAGATACAATAATTTTTTAAACGCAGTTTTTTTTACTAAATTCTCTAAGGAATTTAATGCTATAATAATTTTTTTAAAATTAAAGATTTTTATAAATTTATATTAGATAAGGCTTTTAGTGATTCAATATATTGAAAGTTTTTGCGAGTTAGGGCTTTTCGTTACAAGTTAAAAAGTAATATCTTTCGTTGAAAACAATAAATATAATATGCAAGTATAAAGGAGAAATGTATATTATTATACAATTAAGATTTACAAGCTGTATAAACTATGACAATCGGAACTTACTTTCCTCAGTATAAGTACTTAAGTTCATTTATTTTGTAAAAAAAAAATAAAAATACTTAAGTGACTTAGGGCTTTTTCATACTGCTTGTATCTTGGTTATTTTTGGTTCGGATGGAATCAATGAGTGTACTAGAGGATTGTCTATCAAAATATCGAAAAAAGCGATTTGAAAGAAAAACGACTTAGGGCCTTTCTATATTAAAGTAACGCTATGATTTACATATTAACGAAGACACAATTATAACCAGTTGGATATATTTTCATGGCAACCTTGATGATTTGTAGGCGACTGCTCATACACATATGAACAAAGGGCATCTAAAACGTACACGACATTTTGAGCATCATGGAAATTGTCATGAACGATCATATAGGAGACAATGTGGTTCAAATTGTCATGACCGTGTAATGGTCGGTGTGAGTCATTTCATAACGTATTGTCATATAATAATGAATAAAAATAAGATGACAGTTTGACAACAGTCACCAGTGATCTGTAAAAAAGTCTCTAAATGATTCACCCTTAAGCACGTTTGTTAATATATTCGTATAGCTAACTATTTTGCAATGTTTTTCAACACAAAAACTAAAAAAAAAACTATTAAAAACAATTTAATCTTCCTGATAAAAAGACGACAAATTCGGGCAAGTTTTTCTCAAAGTTTTTCTCACTAAAGTTTTAAAAAAAAGTCGTTCGGTCATCTAGTAGTCTACATACATAGTTTGAAACATGACAAATTACATGTAATTTTAGTTTAATTGCTCCTCAAAGTCGTTCTACCGACGCTAAGTTTGCTCATTTTGTCGCTGATATGGTTTGAAACTGAACAAAATGCTTGCAATTGTCACCCATATTCTCCTCAATATTTGTTTATTCAAGACAAGTTTGTGTCTTTGTTATGATACCTGTCGGTGCTTGTGGTAAACAGCAGTATAGAGGTGACAAATTAGAAAATTTCCTAAAGACGACAACTGGGTATCTTAATTTTAATTCTCTATATGCTGAAAATTTACTTCAATTAAGCATTTTCTTTTTAAAAAAGTGCTGGTGTGGTATCACAGAAAACAAAATCATGTTTTTTTTCAATTTAACCTTTAATTGATTTTAAAATAATTTTCAATTAAAATTTTAATTGATTCAATTACTTTTTCTGATTTTTCTGATATTTTCCATTAAATCTCACATTTTTTTTTTAATTGATACTATCATTTTGTTTACAGGTCCGATTTCAATTAATTGAAACTCATTTTTATTTGATGTGATGTGTTGCTTAGCTTTTCCAAAATACTTAAATTTCCATGTCTGTTGATAACTCATAAACATTGTCATGCGATGTCATTGCAAAGCAATCAAATTGTTGTGCTGTGTCAGAAGGACTTCTAGTAGCTGTTGCTGTTTCCAAGTATTTTTAAATTTTCTTATTGCTGGTAATAAATAATATAAATTATCTGCAATCATTTTACACAACATATGTATGTATGTCACACATGTCACTAAGCTTATAGTCATGACTAGAATTTGATGTGGTAGTAGAAAATTATTAAGGACAGAAATGTAGCCCTTACACAGAAAAAAAATTAAAAATTAGTTTCAATTAAAATATTTGTGGAATCAATTAAAAATTTAATTGAAATCGGACGTGGAAACAAAATGATGGTATCAATTAAAAAAAAATTTGAGATTTAATTGAAAATATCAGAAAAAGTAATTTAATCAATTAAAATTTTAATTGAAAATTATTTTAAAACCAAGTAAAGGTTTAATTGAAAAAAAAAACATGATTTTTTTTCTGTATACAGAGCCATGAACACCGGTATACAAAATGTTATGTTTGGACTAAAAATTAAAGAAAATCCTAAAAGGGCGGTATTTGTAGGCGTGGCAAAAAAAATAAAATTTCTGAAATTGTTTTCAGATTGTCTTTAATCCTAGGGGTTGACTGACCTTCGTTTTTTTTTTTTTTTGTATGGAAGGCGAACAATTCTAATGTAATTACTTGAAGAAAGCAAAATCACCAACAATGTTTATAGCTTTCTTAGAGCAAGTCAAGCTTGTTGGTAAAGCAAGGCAAGACTTGGCAAATGTTTGTTGTGACCAGCGCTGCCAGAAGTAAGATTTTACCTTATTTTTTAAGATTTTTTAACCGAAAAAAGATTTTAAGATTTTTTGTTTTGTCTAGACGATTAATTCAATTAAAAAAATCTTCCCATTTGAAAAATTTTAAACTAATCGATCTCAAAAAATGTACAATTTAGTATAAGAAAATGAATTTTTGTTATTTTTTTGGTTAGTGTTAAATAAAATATGAATTGTTTTTATTATTTATAATAAAGAAACTACTTATTTCCAAAAATAAAATAAGATAAAGATAAATTACGATTTTTTGCTGAAAATTTCTGGCAGCCCTGGTTGTGACAATTTTCGATATGTTAAACAAGTTCACATTTGCAAGCATTTAAATCGTTATGTAAGGTAACGTCTGCCGGTTGTTTCATTTATCAATTTTAACACATGCTCTTAATATTCTATTAACTTGGTTTAAAAATAACATTAATACACAAAACTATTTATAGGTTCTATTCTATAATTTTCTTACTGTTATTGTAGTCATTAATTCACATTTCACACTTAATTGCAGGGTTTTAAGTGTATACAGAATTTTAATTTATTTTTTGTTTTTTTTTTCTTACAAATACTGCAACCATTTTTCGGTTTTGTTTTTAACACTCAAGAAATGTTATTAATAAACTAGAAGAAAACCCGCATAAAATATAATAATTAAAGTTGGGAAAAACCCCATTATTTTATTAATTTTAAGTTTACACTCTAAAGGGTGATTTAAGTAGAGATACTTTTTTCAATAGCCTTTTTTTGCCAGATCACGTGTGAGTCGTGTCATGTTGTTTTTGTTTGGCATTTCATAATGGAAAGACTTACGCCTGAACAACGTTTACAAATCGTTCAACTTTATTACGAAATTTTACGTTCTGTGAGGAATGTGTTTCGTGCACTTTGCTTAACTTATGGTCAACATAATCGGCCCATTTCTGGCTCAATGGTTATGTAAACATTCATTTGGGACGAAGAGCAGCCGGAAGAGATTCAAGAACTGCCACTTCATCAAAAAAAAAAAAAAAAACAATTGTTTGGTGTGGTTTGTGGGCCGGTAAAATCATGGGTCGATATTTTTTTAAAAATGATGCCGGTGCGAACTTAACCGTCAATAACGACCGTTATTGTGCCATGATAAGCGACTATTTAATGCCTGAAATTGAAGATCGTGATCTCGGTGGCATTTGGTTTCAGCAAGATTTATTGAGAGAACACTTCGGTGAGAACATAATTTCACTTTTTGGGCCGGTCGATTGGCCACCAAGATCGTGTGATATCACAACGTTAGACTTTTTCTTGTAGAGATATGTAAAGTCTAAAGTTTATGCGAACAAACCCGCTTCGATTAAGGCCTTGGAGGAAATCACCACGCGTGTCATTCGCCAGTTACCAGTCGAAATGCTCGAACGAGTCATTGAAAATTGGACTCAATGGATAGACCATCTGCGACGTAGTAACGGCCAACATTTGATAGACATAATCTTCAAGCAAAAAAAAAAAATGCCAAAGAATGTTCTTTCAAATGATAATAAACATTCCCCATTAAATTTGAATTCTCTGTGTTTTTCCTTTAACAAAGTAGGGAACCTCGAAAGGGATCACGCTTTATAAAGTCTTTAGCTGGAACACTTATTTGTGGAAAATAATTTGCTTTAAAATTGTAAAATTCTTTATTTCTTAATAAATTTCTATGAAAAGTTTTGAAAGCCGTTGCTTGAAAATATAATACAACTACATATAATGTAAGTTATTTGAACAAAAGAAAGCTTTCAAATTGTAAATCATTAATAAGTTTTGTTTGTGCAAAATGAAGTAGAAATCTTAAAGACTAATAAATTATTCAAATACAATATTTGTTTAGAAAATTTGAAAATAAAACTCAATAGAAAACAAAATAAAAAGAAACAGATGAAAAAAAAAACAAAGCTTAAGACGTTAACAGTTTTTAGTTCATTAACCCAATCTATACAACCAAAGTAAAGCATCAGAAACTTCGAAAAAAAAAAATAATAATAGTTTAATATTCAAAATGATACAAATATACATTTGTATATTTTTTTGAATTCTATGTTTTTTGCTGCTAGGCTTTTATAAACAACGGAGCACGTTTCTTTTATATCTTTTTCTATGATTTACAATTAATAATATCAGCCAAATATTAAAGTTCGATATAAAATTGTTTAGAACGTTTTACTAACGTTGTGTAGCCACAAAAAAAAAAAGAAACAACCTTCAAAATTTTGAAAATGAATTATTAGAAAATTTTTACAAGTTTTATCTGATAAATTAGCCTAAAAGCAAAACATCAAATATGAATTAATCGACAATTTAAACGAATTGTATTGCAATTTCTTAACAAAATGACGTAATACAATTTGCCGTGGTAATATCAGTACTTTATCTCTAAAATGAGCTGAAAAATAATTCAGCATATTGAGTATAACTAATAATATGTGTAGTAAAATATACGTTAGAAAATTTGTTGTTGAAAGTAGCAAAGTTGCATGATAAAAAGTTGCAATTTACTTGAGTTCTGTTCGGTTTTTGATTATGCTTGAAGATTACAGCAGGACTTGCAAGCCTTAGACAAGTGTTACATCTGTTGGCAAGCCAATAATGAACTAAAAAATCTAAAATTTACTTGAGTTCTGTTCTGTATAGATTGATCAAGCTTGAAGAGCAGAGCATGACTTGACAATGTTTGTTGTAACTTCATCTTACAGTACATATGCCACACGTCTTCTTTTGCAAGGCAATGATGGACTAAAAAGGCTACAATTTACTTGAGTTCAGTTCTATATAGATCGAAAAAGCTTAAAAAAATACATCATGACTTGACAATGTTTGTTGTGACATCATCTGACAGAACATGTGTCACTCTAGTCTATTTGCAAGTCAATGATGATTTAAAAAGTTACAATTAACTTGAGTTCAGTTCCACATTGATTGAGCAAGAAGAACACAGCATAACTTGACAATGTTTGTTGTGACATCATCTAGTATATTTGCCAATCAATGATGATTTAAAAAGTTACAATTAACTTGAGTTCAGTTCCACATTGATCGAGCAAGAAGAACACAGCATAACTTGACAATGTTTGTTGTGACATCATCTAGTCTATTTGCCAGTCAATGATGATTTAAAACGTTACAATTAACTTGAGTTCAGTTCCACATTGATTGAGCAAGAAGAACACAGCATAACTTGACAATGTTTGTTGTGAAGTCATCTAGTCTATTTGCCAGTCAATGATGATATAAAAAGTTACAATTAACACAGCATAACTTGACAATGTTTGTTGTGACATCATCTAGTCTATTTGCCAATCAATGATGATTTAAAAAGTTACAATTAACTTGAGTTCAGTTCCACATTGATCGAGCAAGAAGAACACAGCATAACTTGACAATGTTTGTTGTGACATCATCTGAGAGAACATGTGACGCTGCAAGTCAATGATGAACTAAAAAAACCTGCAATTTACTTGAGTTCATTTTCACACTGATCAGGCAAGCTTTAAGAACACAGCATAACTAGACAATGTTTATTATGACATCGTCTGACTTATCTTGTATTGCTACTAAGCCCTTTAAATATTTACACTACTACTGCTACTAACTGTATGCGATCTTTTTCTTATTAGTCATGATTCTATAAAGACTTTTTTGTTACACATAATAAAAATAAACTAAAACAACCAACGCACACAACTTCAAAATATTTTTGCAGATATCTGAAACATTAGTCATCGATGAGCCACGGCACATCAGCAATGCAAATCCAGAGGACACTGTTTCTTTAAATACTCACAGAAAAAGCAAATCTTGAAGATGAAAATATTTGTTGCACAGAAAATCACGATAATATAAAATATTTTGGAGACTGTGTGTCATTGTGTCTGTAGTGTGTTTGCCAACAATTCAAAAAACAGAAATAAAAAAAAGCCAAAAATTGTCCCAAAATACAAACCGTTAATTGACATGGATTTAAATTTTAAAAACAAAAAATACTTCTTAACAAACTCAGCAAGAGATCAATAATAAATACATACTTTTGTACTGAATAAAAATAAAACATATTTTGCATAAAAAAAATAAAAACGTATGACAATGATGGTCACCGAACACGCAACATACAATTGAAATTCAGTTTATATGAAATATGTTTATAGATATTAGCCCATAAATTATTTTTATACGGTTTTTGAAAGGTGATTTTTAAAAGCATTTGACCTGCTGGCTTAGAGAGACAAACGTTCTAATAACTGTAATAATTTGAAATTTGAAAACATTTATGCCAGGCAGTCTTTTTTAAATGCTACAAATACAAATACAAATGATTTACTGGAAATTTATTATTTTTATTTTATTTTTATAATTAGCAATTGCTGTTAAAAATCAACAACATTTTTCATAAACGAAAGCAACATTTTTCACAGAATTCAATTTCTGAAAACATACAGTGGCTCACAGCTTATTTCATGCAGGCCATTTTTGTTTGTTTGTTTTCAAAGTTGCATAAAAAGAAAACTAACAGGAACTTGAAAAAGAAATTGTTGTCAATTATTTGTAAAATATATGTACATATATTATTTATCAAATTATTTCTTCCAATATTTTTTATATCGAAATATTATATATGTATGTATATTTTTTTTACAAATAATTGGCCTCGAGCTCGAAAAAAAAATTTTTATTTTATCAAAAAAAAAAAAAAAGGTCGTAGAAACCGAAATTTAATTTGAAATTGTTGTCATTTAAAAGAAAAAATGTTTTATTCTAATAAACAAAAAAACATTTATTGCAAAAATGGCTGATGGACCGTGTTTCACATACGATATCCCTCGCAGAAAAGGATTCGGTATAAAAATGATTAACTTTCATAGCGTTTCAGCAGCATTTCGGATATTTCGTATTTAAAGGTCTCCCGGTTTCAATTCATATGGTAGCCAATTTCCCTGCTTCTCGATAAATCCCAGCGCTCGCTAGCAATTTGAAATCCCAATAATTAAGGAAACTCTTCTTGAATTTGAAATGAATCTTCATGGAGTAATGACTCCAATTCTTGGTCTTTATTTTATGCAGTGCATTTTTTTGTGTGTTCAAAGCTTCATAATAAGAAAACTAAGAGGAACAACTTGGTGTCATTTAAAAAAACATTTATATATATTTACAAACAAAAAACATTTATTACAAGCATGTAAATATGTACAAGAAACATGTTACAGCTTATTTTATGCATTCAATTTTTACTGTACCGACAGCTGAATGCAGCGTTTTTTTTTTCTTTTTTTTCTTTTTTTCTATTTCTATCAATATTTTCTGTTGAATTGTGAGTCCGTCAAGTGTTAATTTAAAATAGATGAAATGAGTCCGTGTACTCGTACAACTATAGAACAACGATAATTGGTTTTAAACCATTTCGCCTACAGCGAGAAATAGCAGAAATGGTTCACATTAAAGCCATCTATAAAAATCGGTTCCATAACAAAGGCAGAAAGTCACCAAACAAAAATTTTCAATGAGCATGATGAACGGCATATTTTCAGAAAAATATGGCCAAATCCAAGGCTGTCACCTTCACAACTGGCCTCCGAATTTAAAACTGACTTGGATAAACAATGTGGCGTTGAAACTGCTCGTCGTGTCTTGCGCCAACATGATTTCAATGGTAGAGCTGCAATCAAGCAACCGTTTATAAACCCGAATTACAGACTGTGCAGGCTAAATTTGGCTAATCTAAGTTTAACTTATTCAGTTCAGATGGCATGTCGTATGCTTTGTGGAAACCAAATACCGAATTAAAAAAAGAACAGTTAAAGGCAACAGTGAAGCATATAGTGTCATGATTTGGGCATTTATGTCAGCTGTTGATCTGTTGAAACAACCATGGACAAGTTTAAGTATCTTGCGATTCTGAAGGACAACTTGTTGGTGAGCGCAGAGCACCAAGTCATTTAGATTTCAGATTTTATCAGGATAACGATGCAAAGCACAAACCGGGTACAATTGTGGCAATGTATAACTGTCCACATTTGTAGACACCACACCACCAAAATCGCCGGACCTTTTATAGTAAATTTTAGAAATCATCATAAGGAAATAAAAAAATTTCTAAAGGTACGGTCCCACTTGGCAAATATTTGACGAAACAGACGTAACCACTAAATAGAATATTTTTGAACTGGTTTATTTATTCAAAAAAAAAAATATTTCTTATTTAGGCCAAAGCGCAACAAATATTTATTTTTAATTTATCTGATGCTGTTTAATTTTGCAAAACTCTTGTAAGAGTAAATAACGTCAAACAAATTTGTGCTAAAACAAGTGGTTATGCTTTTTTTTGAGTTAATATTTGCCAAATGTGACCGTACCTTAATAAACACGATTTAAAAGAAGCGCTACTAACGGAGTGGAATAATTTGCCAAGTATTACTCAAAAACTGATCGCATCTATGCGAAATCGCTTTAAGTCTGTTGTTGATTATAAAGGCTATCACAATTGCCAGCTTTAATTTAAAGCTTTCGAAACACATACATGCCTGCATAAAATAAGCTGAGTGGTGAAAAACGAGCATTTGTTTGTTTACGGTACATTTTTGCAAAAAATTATTTTTGTTTGTTAAGCTAGATTTACACGATTGTAATTTTCTTCAATAATTTTCTTTAATAACTATTAAATACATATATTTTGAAGAATTTTTAATATTTACACGAGTTTGAAGCATTTTGAAGAGCAATTTTGAAGAAAATTTCAATCGTCTAAATCTAGCTTTAGACTATAATTTTTTTTATATTTTAAATGACACCAATTTCTTTTTTAAGTTTCTGTTAGTTTTCTTTTTATGAAGTTTTGAAAACAACAAAAAGAAAAATAGAAATGCACTGCCTAAAATAAACTGTGAGCCACTGTAGATCTCCAGTTAAAGAAATATTTATTATTATTTACCCACAAGAAAACTTTAAAGAACATTTTATGTTCATTACATTTATGTATGTTTGTTTTAAATTCATTACCAATCTTATAATTATATTTAACCTCAAAAGTTAACAAAACCATGAAAAATATTAAAGAAATTTTAATATTGGTTTTCATTTTTCGGTCTCTAAAAAAAATTAAAATTAAATATTTAACGCACCATAAACTTCAACTACAAAAATCAAACCTAATTCTATCTGTCTGTCTGTCTGTTTTGAAAATAAGAAAACAAAAATCATATCCCCTCAAATAATGAGGGCTTCTAAACCAAAGTGTAGGAAACAAAAGTAAAAGTGTGGCTGCCAGCTCAGTTATAAGCAAAATTTCTGGATTCCAGTGTCAAGCATTGGAATGACACTATTTGCTGTCTTCAAAAATAAACATTCCTTCAAATCAACTAAAACAAAAGAGTAAAAGAGACAAAGAAACATTTTAAAGCCAACATTTTCTTTTTAATTTTTAAATTTATGTTTAATTTCCATTTTATTCCGCTTAAGTTTTTTCTTTATTTGTGTGTGTGTTTTTTTTTTTTTTTTTGGTAAAAGGGTAAAGGCCAAAACAAACAAACAAAAAAAATATGACTACAACTTAAAATATTTGTTTGTAAACCTGAAATGAAACTGAATTTTTTATGGATGTTTGTTGTTGGTGTTGTTGTTGTTGTTCTTAAGAATGCAACAAATTCATTCATTTATGGTAAAAAAAAAAATAATGAAAATATATGTAAAAAACATTTACAATAAGTAAAAATGAAAATAAAGAATACAGGGGGACAATGGGGACACACTAAACCTTATGCTGTTTTAAAGAGAAAACAAGCCAAAGTTTGACATTAGCTCTGTAGCTTGAGAATGTTTAACATTGAGACAAAATGCTCTTAAAACTAAATTTAGAAAATTTTAAAAATTTATAAATTTTCTACAGTTTCTTTAAAGTTCCATTTTGTACATTAAGGTTACTCTTCGTTGAATCGACGAACAATTTTTAAAAATAATTTTAGCGGTGCAGTTTTTAAAAATAAACAAACATATTTTTATTTAAGTATTTTATATAAGAAATACAAAAAAATAAAATTTAATGTAACACAAATTTGTTTTTCTATCTTAAAATTCGATACGAATTTGACTCTTTTTTATGAGTTATATGATACAGAGTAAATGAACTTCCTCGATACGACGAACAGTAACCATCCAGGGTTAAAAAGCTTGAAGTAACAACTCTTGTTATTCCAGGTTTAAGCCTCTACAACAAATCCAAATTACATATTTGCCCCAAAAAGTCTTCCTAAAATGCGAAATATTTTAAAACGTTTAGCTTTACATTTGTACAGTACATATAAATTTATTCAAAACATATTGGCCATTGTTAACTGTGCTCTTTTCCCCTTTGTCTGTCAACTTATGGCTTTTCGGAAATGCAGAAAATCACTTAAAAAATCTTGAAGTACACCCAAATCCT
This sequence comes from Bellardia bayeri, assembly GCA_950370525.1. Lineage (NCBI taxonomy): Eukaryota > Metazoa > Arthropoda > Insecta > Diptera > Calliphoridae > Bellardia > Bellardia bayeri. Next base: position 63,965,020 of record OX493268.1, read on the forward strand.
TTAGCCCGCAACTTATTAAATAATAGTGGCTTTGTTCGACTAAGAAGAAGGGATACAGCGGATCTGACTGAGCCGAAGACAAAAAAGAAGAATGCCAACTAAATAATATAAACACTCCGGCACTGGCTGGACTAATAATTAAAATTCGTTAGATAAAAGATTTGAAAAACTTATTGTTAGTTCGTTTTTAATGAAGATACAATAAATAAATAAAAGTACAAAGAAAATGTTTGGCCTCATAATCTGGGCCAATGTTCGTTTCCAACGAATTAGTTATATTCGGTACATGTTCCCTGTGATTGTCTGGCCAGATTTCAGCAACTCATAATAGATAGTTCACTTTTGGTCCCTCAAAATACGGAGCCCTAAAGTAAGAGTCATGGATATTAGGCTTCGTTGTCGATTGGGCTCCATTACATCTCTTACATTTTGGGTTATCGTAATGGATATATTTTTCATTATAAAGCTAGATTTACACGATTGAAATTTTCTTCAAGATTGCTCTTCAAAATGCTTCAAACTCGTGTAAACAGCAAAAATTCTTTAAAATTTATTTGTTTAATAGTTATTAATACTTATTAAATAAGAGCAATTTTGAAGAAAATTTCAATCGTGTAAATCTAGCTTAAGTAAGGATTCGGTGCAAAAATGATTTGCTTTTCTAGCGTTTAACATGCAAAATCGTATCTCGGCTTCAATTCATATGTTACTCAATTTCCCTGCTTTTAAATGAATCCTGCTGCTCACAAACGTTTTAAAATTGCTGCTTGAGTAGCTGCCAATAATTGTCCCAGCTCTTGTTGAGTTTTATAACAATCTTCATGGAGTACTGCCTCTAATGTCTATTCTAGTCGGGAAATGTATGGAAGAACTGTCTAGGCTGGGTCGTCTAACTGGCATTACTTTATTTTGGGTCACTGTGCATAGGGACTACTAAGGTAATGAACAGGCAGACGAACTGGCCAGAGAAGGATTCGCTTTAAATATCATATCTTAACAGTAGTATCCGTCGCAATACAGTTTGATATAATTAAAAGTGAAATCTTCAGGCAATATTTTCAAAAGGCTGAAAATACGAGTATGTGGCACAATCTAAGCACATGGACCGCTATTGAAATGTGAATATGGAAGCTGGTGAATATGAAACGAAAGGACATATCTAGAATAATAGCGGTACTAACTGGTCACTGGACGATTGGTAAGAATGCAAGCAGATTCGGTTTTCTCTTTAGTACTCCGCAGTTACCAGGATCGGGAGAAAAAAGAAATAGAATTTCATCTTCTCTGTGAATGCCTTACTCTTCACAATTCAAGACAAACATTTTTCAACACTCACATACCAAACCATCCGCCAGAGACATCAAGTGTCAAATGGTGCGATTTCATCGGATACCTAACGCGACAGGCTGGATTTATTACTCTTTACTGAATAGCATCTGGATTGAATCTTGTGGTCCTTTTCAAAACGGAAACAAAAGATTGTACTTGAATGCTTTTAGTTTTTGGTATTTTAACTTTCTTTCGCTGGCCTGGGCGATATTTTTCTACTGTGTCAAAATCAGTACTTCTGAACCTCTCGCCCGTTGAACTGATAGAACACATTCACTAAAAGCTTCAGCGGCACTTTTTTTAAATTAATAAAGTAAGGTACAACTTTTGTTGGCACAAAATTCGTCATATTCGAACCAAAAAACAAAAACTTTGTTGTTTACACTAAATCCTGTTTATCACTCTTCAGTTTTAGCTGACCAGTTTTTCTTCAACTTTCTTTTGAAATTGCCATTTCATTCACACACGTCAATTTAATTTTCGTACTTTTTAATGCAAATCAACATGCATGAAAGAAAAAAGCAAAAGGAATTAAGAAAATTGACAAGCACTATCAAGTTTGTACCCCTTTTATTCTCTTTTCCCTTCTCATCCAAAAATACTTGCCTTTACGAAGCAGAATTGAAGAGTGTGAAAGCAGACATTAAGAATAAATGACATATATATTGCTATAGACAAAAACCGCGTTCCAAAAATGCCCCACCTGTTATAAATCCCACATTTCTGAGTTATACTCCTAATATTAAAAAAAATTGGATTTTTATGAACTTTGACCTTTAAAATAACTAAAACCTTAAAGTGACTTATGTTTCTAAATATTTTATTACGAGTTTAAAACTCTTAAGAAACTCTTATTAGATATTTTCCCTTAAAATGCAGTCGCTCTTTAGTCCCTGACTGCCTTTAATACAGAGGTAGGCAAAGCTTAAAATGAGATTGTGTGTGTGAGCGAACTACCCAACAAACATAAACATAATTATATAAATTATACAAAACAATTTAGATTGTAAATGTGCACTCACAATATATTTTCCCTAACATATAAGAAATTAACAACGATATTGATATACAAACGGAACTTCTACTACTTCAAAAGCTGATTACATGCATTATAAATCATAAAATCTTTTTCGTAATTCATTATTAATTTGAAATGTTTGTTGGGAAGTATTTCTGGAAAAAATATAAAAGCATCCGCCGCATGTGTACACATTGCTGACTTAATGACGACTGAATGAAAGAGATTAAGTGTATGTGTGAAGTGCTGTCTGCACAATTGTGCTATAGAATGGCGACCTCTGCTCTACAGCCAGGGCTGCCAGAAATTTTCAGCAAAAAATCGTAATTTCGCCAAAAAAAAGTCTTATTTTTGAAGAAAAAATCTTATTTTTGGAAATAAGTAGTTTTTTTTTATTATAAATATTAAAAACAATTCATATTTTATTTAACACTAACCAAAAAATAACAACAAAAATTCATTTTCTTATACTAAATTGTACATTTTCTGAGATCGATTAGTTTAAAATTTTTCAAATGAGAACAAAGAAAATTTTTTTAATTGAACCTAACCTTCGTCTAGACAAAACAAAAAATCTTTTTTTGGGGAAAAGATCTTAAAATCTTTTTACGGTTAAAAAATCTTAAAAAATAAGGTAAAATCTTACTTCTGGCAGCAATGTCTACAGCAAACAATCAAACACAAAGAGTATGATGTTACAATGTTGACCCAAAAATTATTAAAAAAAAAAAACATAGACTCTATTTAATAAAAAAAAAAGAAAACAAACTGTCTATTATGTTTATTACATGTTGCAGTGAAAATAATTTCAAGATGAAACTAACAAATCTATGAGAATTCAGTTAGAAAGAATAATTGAAAATTTAGAAATGCATTAAAGGTTTTAAATTCTCGAATGGCTGCCTTAGAAATTTTTAGTGATCTCGCAATTACTTCTACAATCCGTTCTAAAGCTAAGCAGCAATAATCACCATTTTTTATATCCCAACCGTGTGATTTCGTACATGTGATAATCGCGGATAATATTGTGTTTATTTTAACCAATCAAATGAAACCCAATTATGAATTTGTGGCAACCGTGTGACCACTTTAAATATCACCGTGTGGCAATAAAAATGTCAACAGTGCACTATGGTTTTTTCCGTTTATTTTGGCATAAACTCTAATTTTAAAGCTATTGAATTTAAATCTGGTTTATGTACATTTTTTATGCTCCCAAGATGACTTACCAAGTTTTATATGATTTGGTGCACTATTTCATATAGCTGCTATATAGCGGATCTGGCCGATTTGCCCCAACTTTTTTGTTTATGAAGCTATTGAATTGACATTTGGTTTATGTACATTTTTTATGCTTCCCAGATGACCTACCAAGTTTTATATGATTTGATGCACTATTTCATATAGCTGATATATAGCCGATCTGGCCGATTTGCCCCAACTTTTTTGTTTATGAAGCCATTGAATTGAAATTTGGTTTGTGTACATTTTTTATGCTCCCAAGATGACCTACCAAGTTTTATATGATTTCGTGCACTATTTCATATAGCTGCTATATAACGGATCTGGCCGATTTGCCCCAACTTTTTTGTTTATGAAGCTATTGAATTGACATTTGGTTTGTGTACATTTTTTATGCTCCCAAGATGACCTACCAAGTTTTATATGATTTGATGCACTATTTCATATAGCTGATATATAGCCGATCTGGCCGATTTGCCCCAACTTTTTTGTTTATGAAGCCATTGAATTGAAATTTGGTTTGTGTACATTTTTTATGCTCCCAAGATGACCTACCAAGTTTTATATGATTTCGTGCACTATTTCATATAGCTGCTATATAACGGATCTGGCCGATTTGCCCCAACTTTTTTGTTTATGAAGCTATTGAATTGACATTTGGTTTGTGTACATTTTTTATGCTCCCAAGATGACCTACCAAGTTTTATATGATTTGATGCATTATTTCATATAGCTGCTATATAACGGATCTGGCCGATTTGCCCCAACTTTTTTGTTTATGAAGCCATTGAATTAAAATTTGGTTCGTGTACATTTTTTATGCTCCCAAGATGACCTATGATTTGGTGCACTATTTCATATAGCTGCTATATAGCCGATCTGGCCGACATGCAACTATTACCTTAAAAAAGCGATTATTTTTAAATGGAGCAAATTGGAGCAATAATTGTTAGTTATTCATTAATCTACACAATTTAATTAATAGGTTGCCATTTGCAAGTTTTTGCACTGGTTTGCTCTTTAAAAATTATAATCCACGAAACATAAATATAAATGTTATGTTCAATCTAATATTATATATAAATAAAACATTGCACAATTGGACAACAACACATAATAATGACCAAATTGGTAGCAGGTAATAATTTTACATTCATCCACTAAATATTCCATAACAACACTTTTTAATTTTATTCAACTTCACGCACTCGAACTCAGCTGATGTTTACCACCAGTTGTTGTACCAAAACAAAGTGATATTTAATCAGCTGACTTTAAAAGCATGCCAGCAAGAAAGGGTTGTCACCCAAAGTTATATTTAATAATTTTTTTTCTAATATGGGTATCTAAAATAAGGAAATAAATCAGTTAAATTTCAAAATATGAATCCAAAAAAAAATTGACTTTATGCCAAAAAAAAACCTACTTGTTGCTCACAGTGCAGTGTACCAATATGTTGTTATATCTTTTCGTTGCGAGAAGGTTCCACTAAAATTACAGAACATGGACATTTTTAATTTTTGTATGAAAAAACATTTTAACCGACTTTAGGTTAAAAATTAACTAGACTTGGTGAAAATGGGGCTAAATCTTCTAAAAGTATTTATGTCGAGATAAAATTTAACACAAACAAGTAAGAGTTTATATTCGGCTGTGCCAGATCTTATATACTCACCACCAAAGTACCTATTATGGAGTTTTATAAGATATTTCTGCCCATTTAAGGGATTTCTGGAAGTGGACTTTATATGGGGGTACGGTCAAATTGGAACCTATTATTATGAAATCTAGTAAGACGCTTTAGATGCATATACGAATTGCTTGTGTAGAATTTCGACTTCTTGTTGGTTTTTATAAGAGATTTGTGCAAATTTTATTTATTTTCGGAAGTAGGCTTTATATGGAGGTTACGATCAAATATGGACCGTATTGAGATAGACGATTTTTATATATATGTATGTACTACTTGTGTTGAAATTAAAATTGATAGTGATTTTAAAAAGAGATTTATGCCCATTTAAGTGATTTCCGGAAGTGGACTTTATATCGGGACTACGGTCAAATATGGAGCGATCATAATGAAATTTGGTACGACGATTTAAATGTATATTTTGATTATCCTTGTCGCATTTCAACTGGATAGTCATTTTTATAAAAGATTTATGTTCATTTAAGTGATTTTCGGAAGTGGTCTATGTATGGGGTTTTGTCAAAATTATGGACCGATGCAAACAAAATATTGTTTTGAGATTTCACTTTGCCTGAAACTTATTATTGCAGAATTTTGTTTAGAAACAGCTTTTCTATAGACATTTATGTCCCATAAAGCCATATTCCAGGAAGAGATTTGTATGGGGGCTATGAAAAATCATGGAGCGCTTCGTACGATTTTTAACATTTTATGATTTTATAATCAAAATAAAGTGTGCTAAATTTCATGATATTATCTGTGTTATATTTGAAGAAAACAACAAAAAATATCTGAAAAATATCGAGGTAGTGTGAAACTTTGATTTATTAGTCAGATTCTACTGGACCGACTTTGCCCATTTCGGTGGATCAGAGAATGTTTAGTAAAAATGTTATTGTTCCATGTCTTTTTTTCGAAACTCTATCGTGCCAACAACAGACGGACGGACGTGTCTAAATCGTCTTAGAATCTTATAAGGACCCAGAATATGTAGACTTTGGCTCTACGACCATTATTTCGATGTGTTACAAACGGAATGACAAACGCAATATACCCCCCATCTTTTTGGTGGTGTGTATAAAAATATTTACTTTTATGCACAGAAGTCATGCCACTAAATTTTAGCTCCCATTACTGAAAATCTGTTTTTACGCATGGGTGTAGGGTATGACTATACTTTTGTTTACTTGTTTTCATATTTATTTGGCAAATGTTTAGTTTTAAGAGATTAATTAATCAAATGTGATGGTTATTTGCGTAAGTTTAAAATTTGTTTTTTGAGTTTAGTTCCAAAAAAAAAAATCACGTTTAAATTCTCAGCAATTTTGTTTTGTAATATTCAACAATTAATTAATTTAAGAAATAATGAATGGAGAGCTGGTTGACACTTTAAAAAATAGCTTCACTAAAGAAGACCAAAAAAAGACTAAAAAAGAATTTATATTTGTTTACGCTTAAAGACTTCTATAAAATTCTTAATAAATAAATAATTTCTTTTTTAAAGAAAATTACCAGCTTTTGCTTTAGATGCGCCAAAACTTACCTGTATTGAACCAGCCACTGAGGCTGAGGAAAAACTCATGTTGCTGGATTCCTGGGTTGGCGACAAACGTTTATTGTTGCTGCTGCGTTGCATTAATTCTGTAAAATGATTATTATTGTTACAATTGTTGTTGTTGTTGTTGTTGTTGCCGCTGTTGCTATTGTTGTTGATGTTGTTATTAATATTGTTATTGGTATTCATGTTATGATGGATTTCCTTAAATGATTTTGTTGTAGAATTTATAGATTTTCTAGAATCACTTAAACAACTACTGCTGCTGGTATTATTAATTATTTGTTCATGCAGACGATGGGAATGCTGATGATGATGATGATGATGCTCATGATCATCATTATTGTTATTACTATTATTATTATTATTGTTGTTGTTAAGTTTTGTTAATTGTTGTGCAACAGTTTGAGGCATGGCTACCGATGAAGATATTAAGGATGATGATGCTGATGAGGCGGCCTTTGCAGATGTTGGCGACAGTGATGATACTGAAACCGATGAGCATGAGGTTGCAGTTGTTGATCCAGTAGATGATGATGTTGCTATTGCTATTGATGTTGCTGTTGTCGTAGATGACGTGGATGATGATGATGATGATAAAGATGATGTTGACAAATTTGTTTTTGTGGCGTTAAACAAAGTTGTTGATATTTTTGTGGTGGTTATTTGTTTTTGTTGGGTATTTAGAGTGTCATTTATGTTGCTGTTAGTAGACGGCGACAAAGTCGAGTTGTTGATGTTAATGTTGCTGTTGTTATTGTTGTTGCCAATGTTTGTATTGTTATTAGCGTTAATATCTGTTGCTGTAGTTGTTGTGTCAGTTGTAGTGGTATGATTGTTCATAATTGTTGGCGTTGCACCAGCACTGTGTTGGGCTGTGACAGTGGCTGACATGACCGGATGTAGGCAATATTGATAACGATTAGTAGAGTTGGAGTTGGAGTTATTATTGTTATTAATATTATTTTCTTTATGCTGCTGATGATTTCGCATGTTTATTGTTATAGTTGTTTTTCAATTTAATTTACTTTTTTTCCATTTGATTTAATTATTTATTTAAAATTTACACGTTTTTTTTTCAAACAAAATTTGTTTAATAAAAACTTTTTATGTTTGGTTTAATAAAATACAGTGAAGTGACATTTAAAAGGTTTTTTTTTATTAATTGTTTTTTTCAGTAACATTTACCTTGTTTCTTCTTAAACCCCAAGATTACGTGAATTATTTTTTTAAAATTTTGTTTTCTTTTTTGCAAATTTATTGTGTTTTTTTTTGGAATTTTTATTTATTCAATTTAAACTCGAGTTTTTTCCTTTTTTTTGTTGTGTGTTATTTTTTTTACGTTTACCCAGAATTTGTACGTGATCTACATAATTGTTTGCCATCAGTGTATGATTAATTGTGCTGGAGAGATATCTGCAATGAAAAGTAGAAAATGTTTTTAAAATTAGTTCAATTTATGAATGAATTAATGTTTACAAGAATGTAGTATGTTTTTTTTTTTATTAATTTTTTGCAATTTTTAAGGTTAAAAGATTAATTAATCAATGTGATGGCTATTTGCGTAAATTAACAAATGGTTTTTTAGTTAAATTTGCAAACAAACACGTTTAAATTCTCAGCAGTTTTACTGTAATATTCAACAGTTAATTCAATTAAAAAAATAAGGAATGGAGAGCATGTTGAAACTTTCAAAAACTTACATAAATAGTTTTAGTTTTAGTGATTTGAAAAATTCCGTTTCAGTTGAAATCATAATCATAAATAATTTAAATTGCCTAATAACTCAGTAAACAATTTGCTTTACTGCCGACCTTAAAATTTCAGTTTTAATTGAAATCAATATGATTTAATACATAATTTTAACTACCTAATAACTGATTTATCAACTATTATATCAATGAAATCATATTAATCATTCAGCACATCGCTTCTAAATGGGTTAAAATTTAAATTTTCTCATTTAAGGTTTGAAGTTCTTTTATATTCTTAAATATTTATTCTATTATTCTAAAATATTGTTACGAAATTATATTTCAATTTAAATTTAACGGTTATAAACATACAGCATGTTTATCAACATGCAACATAATTATCAACATTTGCATTTGTAGAAGTTTCTATTTTTAAACATTGTTGATAACATCCTGTTGAGCAGTATGGCAACATTATAGAAAGAAACTTCTATAGATGCCACCCGAAATTACTAGAACATGGCGCTAGTGTATAAATAGAACAAACAGGCAGCGTTGTCAACTTGGTACGTTTCGCACCATTTTTGGTGCTTTCTTTAATTTTTATGTGCGAAAAATTCCTTAGTTGGTGTGCGGTGCGATTTTTTGTTAATTTAGGTGCGTTTTTTAATTTTTCTAAAAATGTCATGAAATCTTTATTTTTACTAATTTTTAATTGCAGTTTTTTTTATAGATCATTATCATGAAATTCGTCGCATGAAGGTTATTGCTAAAGGTGAATAGGATGAAAATCTTTGTTTAAAAATAAAATTAACATTTTAAACATGAAAATAAAACTTCTTGTGTAGCCTGATGGTATGGTCTAGGAAGGCAATGTTCTCTATCAGTTACTTTACATCCGGATAACGTTTCTTCTTTTTAATTTTATTTTGGTATCGTTCGACAGTAGTAGCTACCTAAATTTTTAAAATCTTATGTAGGGATCCGTATTATAGCGTTTTGGCAACAAGAACCAGCCCAATTTCCCTGAACACAGCCGGACCCTTAGATAGCGCTGTTTCCATAATGGTAGGGCCTAGTAATGGTTCGTCACATAGATTTAAATGTAGACGAACAACCAGGTTAGAGTTCCAGTGGAGCCCGAACAAATTTAATTGAAAAAATTCATATAGAAATACTTAAAATAGAAAACAAAAATGATTTAAAAAAAAGTACCAAATATGTACTGAAATTAGCCCTTCTTTACCAAATAGTACTTCAGTTCCGAATAGCATATTGTTAGTTAAATTTTGAGTGGTTAAAAGCTTATTTTATCTTTAGTAGCTCGTTTATTTAAAAAAATGCTTTATCTATTAATCGCGGATCTCTTTTTAAAATGTTATATGAAATTAAAAAAAAAAAATTACGTATTTGTAAATTTGTTTAGTTAATTTTTTTGTTTTTGTTAAGTTTTAAATATTTTTTGTCTAAAAACACTGAACTGAAGAAAATTATTGTTATATTTATAATACAAAAATATTATACTTTTTATGTAAAATTAATTCAATAAACATTTTAAATAAAAAAGAAATTCTAAACTTGGTGCGGTTTTTAGTTGGAGCGTTTTTTTCTCTTCATTTTGGTGCGTTTTGAAATTTCAAAGTCGACAACGCTGCAAACAGGGCCACTCAAAGTTAGTTTATTGTGAATCATCGTTGACTGAGCGTTCTCAAACTGTGATTTAAGTGTGCGTAAAAGAAAAGTAAAAGGCAGGGGCCAAATTACCGCATTCGTGATCGTATCGAAAAATGATTTCGATATCGAAATTATGATAAAATGTACTAAATTTCTTGCTCGATATCGAATGCCATAATCTCAAATAAGAAAATTACGATCACTTTTACTCGATATCGAATGCGGTAATTTGGCCCCAGAGTGATTCTTTAAATTATTCTGTACATTTGAATAAATAAAGTCTCGTTATATTTTTAAACTATTTGGCGCTTTTTTAGTTGCAATAAAAAGGCATTCGGTTTCTTCAAAAGAAATAAACTAACGTTTTTAAAAGGTAAAAACGTAACAATATTTACATACATATGTATTTCTAAGTGCAGGCCTTTAGAAAAGGTAGACGTTTTGAAAAAGGTTAAAAGGTCACGTGAATTTCGATTATTTGTCTGGTCACAGTTTGAAAATTTCGTCTACATGGTCTGATCAATTAGTGATGCTAAGCACACTGATCGTTAAAAAAAAAACAAGTCATTCAAATGTGAGCAGTGAGAAGCAGTGCATGAGACTGTGTTGGTGAAACTTTAAAACGGCGTTGTGGGCAAGAATTGCAAATTTTAAGAAGCTCTCTACATCATATAAACACTGAAATTTATATATTTCTTATTCGCTTATGTTATTTTACGATCAATCCCTAATAAATTAGTAGCAATTCTTTCTATTGCAATTTTAGCTATTCTTCCACTTCATCACTTCAGTAAATTGTAAGAAATTCAATTTTAACCCATAAATGAAATTTTATTCTGAATAATGAATTGAAGCTCGATCAGTAAAAGAACCTTAGGAATTACAAGGATAAATCTTAACTATGGTTTACTTTGCTTACTTTATATTTAATCATTTAATTATTAAATGATGAGATAATCTATTAAATTAGTTAATGATCTTGAAATAAGAATATGCTTTGAAAACATAAGATAGAAATTAAATCTTCTATTAAGCCCAATTTACACGTAGCAATTCTTATTGAAAAGATTGATACAATTTTTTTCTTGAAATTTCTTCGGTGTTCACACAGCAAATTTTCATTGCTTAAATCGCTGATATTTTTTAATTGAGAATATACACACATTTGTATACGCATATGTAATACAAATAAGAGAGTAACACGAATTGCTATTACAATCAAATGTGTACTCGTTTTATCTTCCCCTCACCCCGATGTCTAAAAGTTAATCAGCTAAGCTTAAAGAATTGCTTCGTGTAAATTGGGGCTAATGCTGAAAAAATATATATTGTGCGGGAAATAAAAAAACATCCCAAGGCAACAAAAATAACAAAAACTATTAATAGCAACTTCAACAAAAGCGTTTGTCCAAATACAGTACGAAAAGTGCTTCATGAGTTGTGTACCCTATATCAGCAAAGTAAACAAGATCAAATGACTTAAATACATAAAACAACCTCGAAATAAATCGCACGACTTTTAGAACAGAGTATTTTTTGCGAATGAGAGCAAATTTAATATGTATGTAAACGATGGAAGATGTAGAGTTTGAAGAACACCAAGAAAAAAATTTGTGTCCAATTTTTACACATGGAGGTGGCTCAGTTCTAGTGTGGGGATGTAAGAGCGCTTTTGGAGTTGGAAATTTATATATAATCAATGGTATATGGGATCACAGGAAGTATATTGATATTTTAAAAACTCATGTCAGCGTGCAAAAAATGGATATTTCAGAAAACTTTATATTTACACAAGACAATATCCCCAAACACACGGCTGGTAATACAGAGTTATGTCTATTGTATAACACTAAAAAATGGATGGAAATTCAACCCTAATCATCCGATAATAATTCTATTGAAAACTTGTAGGAAAACTTAGAGAGAGAGAGAGATAAATAAGAAATAGGACTGATCTAACAATAGATTTACAGGAAGAGTGGAATAAAATTTCACCCTTGGTGACCCAGAACTTAGTCCATTCAACTGCAAATAGTCGTTTGTCTTCGTCTTTTAACATTGTTTAATTTTTAATTGTTTGCATTCAGTCCCTGGTGACTATGGTTGTCGGCCACTGGTTTTAATTTATAATAAAGTATATTTTGTCTTTATTTAAAGTATTTTTTTTTTTAAATCAATAAATACATTTGCAATTATAAATATTAGTTT